>CM055641.1:40900926-42288608 GCA_029378325.1 Elaeagnus macrophylla | reverse complement strand
GTGGAAAAAGTTGAAAATATGTTTGTGAAATAAAAAGTACTCTTATCATATGAAAACATCATTTTCGTACTTTCATAATCACACACCTAGCCATAACTTTACAAGCTTAATGAAGTCCTATTGATTCTAGGTAGTTTAGTTTCTATATTAGTGGAGATGAGTTTGAAAAATGAGCATATGGAGTTTATAAGTGCAAAAATTCACATTCATATTTTACTTGCACATTTATGAGACATTGAAATGTAATCTATGAATATCATGCATGACACGGTCAGATAGTATAACTAACGGGTTTGTGGTTTGATTGGTTGTTCAAAATCCGATTACCATGATGAGTTTGATGTTTGGACTGTTTTTGAGCTTAGGGGATGTTTAACTATTTCATGTGCCATTCGTTATTAACAATTTTTGAGACGTATGCATGGATTGATTCAAGTATGTTTTGAGTCTTTATTTGTGTCAGTTACGATGTTTGCGGGTATCATCACTGGAAACCCTCACGAGACTATAACTCGTCCACTAGGGCCACCTAGGGGTTTAAAGGCTTGTTGCATATGCTAAATGCAACCGTGACAATCTACGGAAGTGATTTAGGTTAGGTTAGTTTATTTGTTTGTTTTTAATTTTATTTTAGGTCGCTTCACTTGCTAGAGACTAGCAAGAAGCTGGTTGGGGGTTGTGATGAGTGCTCGAAAAATACTAATATTTCGTGATTAATTGTGCTTAATTGTTTGATATATAGATTTATTATTATTGTTTATTCAATTAATTTCATAAATCTATCCATTCGGAGTCACGGGTATATTTTAGTGTATTTCAGGTGTTTTTAGCGTCAAATGAGTCAAATAATGAAAACACGCAAAGACGGAACACTTACGGCGCTCGGATCAAGAGTTACGGGCTAAACGAGACAAATATGTAAGCCTTACATAACGAGCCATCACATATGTAAGGGGGTGCATGTGAAGAAACTGAAGACAAAGCGCGCCGCGACGAGGAAAAGTCATGCCGCGGCGGGGAGCTCTCGGGTTTTTACACAATTTCCAAAATTTGTGTTGCGCCGCGGCGGGAAAATGCATGCCGCGGCACGCCTATTCCTAATGCAATCAGGAATCCCTTACATTTATAAATACCCCCTTAGACCCCCTTTACAAAAGAACTCGACCAATTCGTACACAACTCTCATTCTTCTCAATTTTGCGACCCAAACACTACATTCAATCAGTTTTGAGAGCGTTGCCACACTCTAACGAAGCGAGAGACAATATTCTAAGGATTCAAGGAAGCCAACGACGATCGAAGATAAAGCTTACGGAGAAGAACGCTATCCAATCCATAAGCGGTATTTAGATCTAGGATTTTCTTGTTGTTATAGAATTAATTCATCTTCTCTTTTTGTTAAAGTGTATGATCATATTTTATTTGTCTATGAATATTAATATGAACATGTCTGGCTAATTTTATTATGGATGTTTAGTTTGTGTTGCCATGTTTGCTAGAATTGTGTATGGTGTATTTTATTGATTTGGAATAAACGAATTACTTTTTGATTAAGAGCATGTTTAGATATTTAATTATGAATAATCATGGGCCCATTTGATATTTGTAGTTAGGTTGAAAAATCTGAGAATTTAGTTATAGGAACGTCACCTTAACTTTATTCGGAAACACTTAATCGAAGCTTCAAGTTAGTGACTTAGTCATAGCATTAATTTGATTGGCATGTTTTCCTTGCGCATAATTTGATTACTATTTGATTTACCCCCGCCAAAGGCAATTAATTAGTTAATCAATAAAGAGACCTACCCCCGCCAAAAGGAGTCTCGTAATTAAAAGGAAAGCCGGTAGTTTAGTTTATATAGGACGTTCATGTTATCTCACCATACCTTTTCGATGCAAGCATGGTCAACCAAGCTAAACGTCCATACATCCTCTATTGATATTTGGTTTAATTGAATTGATTGTTTGATTGCGATTTTGTTTTCGTTTGAGTGTCGTATGATTGTTCTCGTTACCAAAAAGAAACAACCTTTTTACAGTTTTATTAGCGTTAGGATTCTAGTTACTTAGAGTTTTAGTTTCACTAGAACTCTATTTAATTAGTGTTTTGTTTTCATTAGAACTCTGTTTAAGTTAAAAGTTAGTTATTTAAAACCACTGCAATTCCTTGAGAGACCGACCTTGGAAGTTGCTTGTCACTTTACTACGAGTGATTCGTGCACTTGCGAGTACACATTTTAACACATCAATAACACATGAGGATACCTATGGGGTTAAGAAATCAAAGCTAATGAGACTGAAGAAAGACTATGTACTTCTTCAAATAGAGGAAGATGAGACCTTTGATAACTTCTATGGCCGCTTTTTTGACATCATCAACAATTCTTGTAACCTAGGCTCTCCTATTGATGAAGAACTTCAAGTTGAGAAGATTTTGTGTAGCTTGCCTCAACGTTTCTAAGAAAAGGTTATTGCTATTGAAACAACTTTTAAAGGAGAACGTTTGAAGGTCAATGATAGCGTTAGAGATCTTCAACCTTTTGAGATTCATCACCTCTTCCCCAAAAGAACTACTTCAATTGATAAAGGAAAGAGCCTTGTGTTAAAAACTACCAAGACTCAAAAAGGGAAAGTTAAAGCCACTATTAACAGTGATAACTCATCCAGCTTGGATGAAGAAGAATTTATTTTGTTAGCAAAGCAGTTTAAGAAATTCTTTAGGAGCAAAATGAATGCTCCTGGTAAATCAAAAAAGGAATGCTCTAGTCGAAGAGATTCTAGAGCCAAATTTGAATACTTTAAAAAAGATGAAGAAAGACCTCAGTCTAAGAGTTAGAGTAGATAGGTCAGGTGTTACGAGTGAAGAAAACTCGGACACATTACTGCTCAATGTTGGTTAAAGGGACGAAAATCTGGCAAGAAAGTCGTGATGGTAGTGGTTACTATTTTGAATAGTAGTCATGCTTCGGAAGAGGATGAAAGTAACTTTATAGCCTTTATAGCGACTAATGCGACCTTTCAATCTTCCAGATTCCTTAATGAGGACAAGCATGATGAGCTCTTGGACATTTATAATGAACTTTTTAAGGAGCATATTAACACTGAAAAAGCTTGAAAGAATAATTTGGACAACCTTGAGGCTAAAGAAAAGAAGTTGAGCACTCTTAAAGCTGAGTTTGACAAAAAGCAGTCTACTCACTTACTTGACAAGGATGATCTCACTAAGAAATGTGAGATTATACAAAAAGGGTTTAATGACATGGTTATTGAAGTAGAATCTAACGAATCAAGAATGAGGTTTCTTGAGCAAACCTTGAAGAGACTTCAAAATGCAAAAGATCAACATATAGTTAGTCTGGATCTGTTAGAAGAGGAAGTTGAAAAAATTTCACTTCTAGGAAAGAAGGTTGAGATATTGAAAAGCGAAACAGCATATCTTGCTCATGCCTTATCTAAAAAAGATGAGAAGTTTTTAGCTCTTCAGGACAAAGTTCAAATTTTGGGTAGTTCTGACAAATTTCTTGAGGTATCCATTAAGAAAAATAATGACCTACTCACTGCTTTGAGCACAAAGCATTCTGACATTGAGAAGGAGTTGAAACACTCTAGGGCCACAAACTTCTGATGGGTACTTGAAGCTGGATGAGATTCTTGTTGGCATTGTTGGCATCAAGCACCCAGTGATAAATGTGGGTAGGATTTTACTAATTATGGTTCTGCAGCTTCTTCTCCTCCTACTGCTACTTCTGCTTCTCTCTTTGTTAAGTCTAATGTTTCTACTACTGCTCCTATTCCTACAACTGCTTCTACTACTGCTCCTCTTTTCAGCATACCTGTTGTAAAAGAATACTTAAATGCTTATTCCGTAAGAAAACAAGTGAAATGTATCATCATGTAACTTAATTCTCTTTATACATTAATAAACATGCTTATAGTTCAATTCACATGCGTTTTAGCCTTATTTATATAATTAATATAGTTTTTTTTTTTTTATAAAAAAGAAGTAGTAGATTTGTATAAACAGGAAATTCAAACCTCTCAAAATTTATTTCTTGGTATATAAAAGTAGAATTGACCTAGACACCTAGTACAACATATAATACCCGAATTGGAGAAGTTATTATTTAGATAATTTGGGTTACATCGTCATATGGCCCATCTATCTATTCATGTAGCTTGATTTCATGTGTTAAGACGTGCATGAAATCAAGCACAAGACGCCTTCTCATGGAAGAAGAAATTATAGCAATGCTTTTATTACACAATCTTTTAAGTGGTAAACTTGCGTTCAGTTATTTATTAATTTTTTTCAAAAAACAACATTGAATTATAACACTATTAAAACTTTTAACCACAAATAGAGGTGGAACCATAAAAAAATTTTAGGGGGTTAAAATTTAATTTTTTTTATATAAAGTAGAAAATTAGTAGGAGTTACAGTATATTTAATCCAACACTAAATTTTTTATGTCAAATTATAATAGAAACATAGATTTAGAACTAAAAAAAATATAGAGTTAACAATTTATTATTAACTTATAACGAAAATTAAACAAAAATATAAAAAGTTAATAAGTATTAGTATCATTCATATATAAAACAAATTTATTAATCAAAAAATCTAAACAAATAAAAAGCTCAATCAAACACATCAAAATTATAGTTATTAAAACTATAACTAAAAGAAACATATGAAAATGTAAAAAGTAAAATATGATTTAGAATTTTAATCTTGATACTATATTTAAAAATATATATTGATAAATAATATAAGACTGACTAATAATAATAAAAATAAAAATAATTATTTAAAAAAGTTTCAAATAAATTCTAAAAGATTATTAAAGTAAAATGTCAAATAATATAATATTAGATAAAATTAAAATTTGGGTTGAAATAAAATATGATAAACATAAACTTAAAAGCTTTAATTTGAAGCTTATCATATAATTGTTTTTTATTTTTTTTATAATATTGAATCTAAAGTTAAATAATTAGACTTTTTTTTTATTATCATCTTTAAGAAGAATTTTTATATAATATACAAATCTAATTTTATTTTCGTTACTAATAGTTACCAAATACATAAATATATATATATATATATATATTTAACCACTTTATTTACAATATATGTCATTTTATTCACGTATTTATTAAATATTGTTAATATATACCAAAATATGTTTATATAAATTAGACATAATATATTATTAAAAATAAAATATTTATTTAATGCTAAAAATTTACATGTAATTAATTTTTTGAAAAAAAATTGATTGAGATTACAGTACCGCACAGCCCCCAAGAAGCTCTACCCATAACCACAAAAACAATACATTATATACAACTCATATAGTTTTACTACAATGAAAAAGCAGTTTTGGTAATTTTTGGATATCCCTATTCTGGTGTTGGTACCATTTTTTACTCTTATTTTCAGTTGAGAAACATTAAATACTATATTTTAGATTATTGATACACTTTTTGGTCAATTTTAATAGTAATCAATACTATGTAATACCTTTAAGCTATCCAAATTCAATGACTACTGTTGAAATTGACCAAATATTATACCAGTAACTTAAATTAGTATATCTGATATGTCCTAACTAAGAATAGGGTTCAAAAGTGTGATTAAATGTGAACACTAGTTGTTCAAAAGTACCAAGCCCAAGAAAAAAAGTTATATGACTTAGTTATTTATATGATTTAACTTTTGACTCCTAAACAAACATATTTTTTTAATTATACTTAAAAAAAAAAATATATATATATATATATATATATATATATATATATATATGTGTGTGTGTGTGTGTGTGTATATATATGAAACGCATTTCTAAACATGCAAAATATATGTTTTTTAAGTTCTACGAAGAAAAAAACATATGTGCACTATGTGAAATGGGTTAAAAATAAAATTTCATCTATAAATGGTGGTTATGTTATATAATTAAACCAAAAGATCTACTGATTTTATATGACCCAGTTTTTCACATGCTTTCACTTTTAACCCAAAAACAATCCCCAGCCCAAAAAATTTACATAGAACGAGGTTGTTTTGTTAGACGTTGTTCAAGTTGAACTCCAACTAATTTGATCATGTTCAATGATATAGGAGTGTTGTTTTTGTTGTTATAAATTTAAAGAATGTTATTTTTATTTTTGTAAGTTTTAGATGTATTAATTTAAAAAATGTTTAATTGTATGACATAACCTCTTTTCATAGATGAAGCTTCATTTAACCCCTTCAACGCAATGCACATATGTTGTTATTAGTATAACATAACGTGAAAAACATATGCATTTACATTTGTAAAAATGTAGTGCACATAACTTCTTCTTTTTTTCTTATAACGTAAACTAAATATATTTTTATGTAATTTTCCAAAAAAAATTATTTTATCTTTGAAAATCCTAATTAGAAAAAAAAATGAGAATTCATTAAGTATTTTGATGATGAAGCGCCATTCAATTAGCACTAGGTTTCTACACACATATTGTGTGTATATATTCTTATTCTTATTTTGATTTTTATTATTTTAATTTTTATATTTTTTAAGCTTTATTTAAGGATGATAATTCGTTAGAGTTTTGTCAACCAATTTATTAAACAAATCATATTTATGTTTGACACATTGTGTTTCTTAATCATAAAAAATATTTGTTTTAATTAAAAAGAGTGGTGTTATAAGTTCTTGTTCTTCATGTCATATAATGTCCATGCAGGGTTGAGCAAGTAAAAATACTTTATTGGGTTCATTTATGTTATTATATGATGTCGTGTTTGATTTATTTATTAATTAATTATGTGTCGTTTTTTATTATTATTTTAAAAAAAATAATTGTTTGTATAGTATAATATTTGTGTTCGAATTGACAAGTAAAAACACTTTAGTAGGTTTGTTCCTATTATCATATTGTAGCATGTTTGATCCATTCAATAAATAGTTATATGTCATTTTATATCATGCAATATAGATTATATTGTGTTTAGTTGTATTACCTATTAGAAAACAATTATAGAGATAAATATGGAATGGAGATAAAAAAATAAATAAAGAAAGAAAAATGAAAAGAAGTGCAAAATAAGTTTATAAGACGACTAAAATTAGGATGTTTCAATCTAAATTGGCTTGTTTAGTTCATGTTGTTCGTGTCGTATAATTTTTATATTAGGTTGAGCGAGTAAAAATACTTATAGTAGATTCGTTTACGTTATTATAGTATGTAGTGTTTGATTCATTTAATAAAAAAATTATGTACTATTTCATATCTTATTATATAATATAAGATTATGTTGTATTTGGATCATGTTATCATGCTCTTGTAGTAACTATTAGAGAAAAAAATTATAGAGAAAATAAAAAATAAAAAATGATAGAAAATGTTAAATAAAATAAAAATATAGCTATAGAATAGATAAAAATAAGGTATTAATTATATATTTTTATAAATATAGAGCTTTGAGCTTCTTTTTTTTTTTTTTTTTTTATATATATGTAATCATAATTATGAGAAGGAAAATTTTATGGTCGTATAAATTTGTATAATTTTTGTATTTATATTAATTATATTATGATATTTAAAAAAATTATCTAAAAAAGTGGACGATTTCTTTATTTTCTAAAATAATTTTATCATGTGTCACAATATAATTGATATGAGTACAAATTTATATATTCTAAGCATTTCTTGTAATGATAATAACGATGATGATGTTGATAAATTATTTATTGTCCCTACAATAAGTAATGATGTAGTATTATAAGTCAATAAAATATAATACTAATACAATTATTTTTTTAAAAAAATATAATTATCTAATAATAAAAGATTAAAGAGAATAAATAATTATATTAACAAAGATTATACTTTAGGAGTAGGGGTGGCACATATAATGATACGAATAAAAAATTTAAATAAGAATTAATCAATAATTTTATTTTATTTTTTTATATTTTTAAAGATTTTTTTTTATTTTTTACTATTATAAATAGGTAATACGAAAAAAAATTAAATAAATTTTTTTTATATATCAACTAATATAAAAATTTAATACAATTAATATTAAAATATAATACAAATAATATAAAATAAATATGATATAAATAAGACTAATATGATAAGAATGATACTACTATCTAGGAATAATAAATAACTCCGGCAATGATAATAATTACTTGTACCAAATCCTAATTTGTTGTTGCTTTAAATTCAATTAATTGATAATTTCTCTTTTGATAAGTTTAAAAAAAAAAATACTTTTAAAATTTATAATAATAAAAATAATAATTTAATAATACTAAATATTTAATATTAAATGAGTCTGAGTTATAATCGTTCAATTTTAATTGAATAGACGTTCAAAAAAAATAATGTACAAACTATTATTTTAATTATAAAAATATAAATTTAAACATAAAAATTATTATTTTTGTTATTATAAATGCTATTTTTCCTTCTTTCTTCTTATTTTTTCATGAAAGTTACGAAAATTTGATTAATATTTGAGTAATCTTTTTTTTTTTTATTTGGATGGTAAAAACAAAATCTCACCTTCGTAGGGAGGATAGGACATACGTCACACATCACTATACACCAGAGTCATTAGTTATTTGTTGTTTTTACTAGTCGCACGCTAACCAAAGACACCAGAGAGATTGAAGCCTGACTTAACAAAGCATCGTGTTCGAGAAGCAAAAAAATCACCCCTATTCTTAAAAGATAAATAGCGCTTCCTATAAATCTGGAATCTACACTCTATTTTACAAAGACAGAGATCCATGGATTACTGAACTACCAACGACTGGTATCCAAGTAGGGGTGGCAATTTTTAACACGACACGAAAGCACGACACGAAACCCGACACGAAAAACCCGACACGATTTCGTACGAAATAATTTCGGGTCAAAAACAGGTCAATCCGAAAATGACCCGAAAAAACGGGTCAACTTCGGGTCGGTTTCGGGTTGACCTGTTTAACCTGTTTTTTTTTTTTTTTTTTTTTTAACAAATAAATTCGAGAATATAAATACTAAATTATATTTATAGCAATAAGATGATTCGATGAACTATCCCTAACCCTAATTGAAATTTCAGTTCAGCGAACTCCTCTGGCGGTCGACCCTTCGTCCTTCAGCAGCTCAGCCACTCCTCGTCAGCTCGTCTCCTCCTATTCGGCCACAGCGAATGACGCTCCCCAAGCAGCGATTTACAAAGCCGGTCCAATGGCACGATATATATATAGAGTCCACTTTCTAGTCGTTCATGTCTGAACCGCTTGTTGCTTTCTCTGTCTCTCAAGAAACTCCTCCATCTTTCACTTTTTTCTTCTCATCTTTCTCAGCCTCCCACCGACCCATTTTCCCAGAAAAAGAAATTAAAAAATTATAAGAAAGATGTCTTCACCCAGCAAACGCCGTGAGATGGATTTGATGAAACTGTGTGTTTAATCTCTGTTGTATGCAAATTTTATTTTATTTTGATCGATTAAATTGTTCTTTTTCATGGTTATTTATTTTCTTTTTTGGGCTTGGTTGGTTTAAAATTAGGATGAATGGATGATGAGTGATTACAAGGTGGAGATGATCAATGATGGCCTGCAAGAGTTCGCGTTTAATTTGTTCTAAATTTGGCGTTTTACTTTGTGGTTACAGGTTACCCCCCTCCTCTTCCCGGTACTGTATTGTTTGTAGTTATCATGTGAAATTATCTTGCTTTTCTTTTTCCCTCATTTGGTTAGTCAAATAAACAGAAACAGCTCATAAGTTGTAACGCATAACCATTGATCTGCTTTATAAACTGTTACAATCAAGTGAGTCAACTATTGCTCAAATGAACGATTTCAGTCTTCTTAAATAATTATTTGGTGTTTATAGTGGCTATGGATTTTAACTTGATTATTGTAAGTTCCTGTTAGTTATTGAAACATTTCCAGTGTCTAATTACCTCATTGCTCTTGCTCTTGTAATTATGTGAAATTATTGTAAGTTCCTGTTAGTTATTGTAAGTTCCAATTACCTCATTGCTCTTGCTTTTTGGCCTGTGGGTTTAAGCATAAAGATAACTACTGTCTACTGAAACTTTATTATGGAATTATATACCAACTTTATATATGCTTTGTATATGGTATTATGTTTTTATTCCATGAATGGAATTCAGGTGGCAGGTCGGGTTCGGGTTTCGGGTTCACCCGAACCCGAATGGAATTCAGGTCGTGTTCAGTTTTCGGGTTCACCTGAACCCGATTGAAATTCAGGTCGTGTTCGTGTTGTTCGTGTACGGGTTCGGGTTTGCAAAACATAACCTGATTACTATTCAGGTCGTGTTCGGGTTAACCGTGTTCGTGTCGGGTTGAAATCGGGTTGACCCGAACACGATCCGAACGACACGAATTGCCGCCCCTATATCCAAGTAATCTTTTTGCTTGAGAAGCTCGCATAAGAAAACGAAAGCTGGGGGCCACTACTATTTTTTGTTTTTTAACATTCAATTTGGGAAAAAACTTATTAACAGTCTCTATCAAGTTTGATATGTTAATTTATCTTAATAATAATAAAAATATATAAATAAATATGTGAGAGAGGGAGAAATATATATGTTTTTTTCTCTCTCTCTTCATTTGTTTCGGCATTGACCAATATATTGTCTAGTTAGAACTTACAACAAAAAGTCAATGAAAAATAAATGTTCAACTGCATATTTCTCTACCTTGCTCTATCTTTCTTTCCGAAAGAATAACAAAATTAAAACTCCTCAAAATTTTAAATAATAAAATTAATACTCTTTGTATTTAAATTTATATTTTTATAATTAAAAAAATAATTAATATATCATTTTTTTTTGAATATTCATCCAATTAAAATTAAACGACGATAATTTAGACTTGTTTAATATTAAACGTTTAATATTTTACGTTCAATCCATCCAATTAAAATTAAACGACGATAATTTAGACTTATTTAATATTGAACGTTCAATATTTTACGTTCAAATTGAATATTGAACGTTCAATATTAAACGTTCAATATTATTAGAGTGTTAGTTTCATTACTATAAATTTTAAAGGTGTTATTTTTGATAATTTTCCTTCTTTCTTTTGCATTGTCTTCTTTTTTTGTTTGCATCTTTATAGGGGTTTTCTTTTGCATTTTTTTTTCCTTTTTTGTTTGCGTCTTTATGGGTTTTTCCTTTTGGCCTTGATTTCTAACTCTTTCTTTTTTCTTTTGCATTTTTTTTTATTTATTTATTTTTTTTTTTGCATTTTTTTCTTTTTTGTTTGCTTCTTTATGGGTTTTTTTTTTTTTTTTTCTTTTAGCCTTGATTTCTAGCTCTTTCTTTTTTCTTATGCATTTTTTTCTTTATGGTTTTTTTTCTTCCTTTTAAATATTTTATCAAATAACCCACACAATTTCATAACTTACTAACGATATATGCTGTGAAGTCACATGAAAATTACAAATATTTTCGTATTCTAAATATAACAATTTACGTATTCATTCATTAATTATTTTATTTCATATAATTTCTTATGCTCAAATTATAGATAAACATGTGGTAAGATATGTGATAAAAAAATAGTTAAAATAACAACAATAACAAAAATCATAATATTAACAATGAAATGTAGAATAATTTACATGTTTAAATATTGGTTATATGAAGCAACATATTATAATTGAGACACATGAATTTGAATCACAATTTGTTATTTTTAAACATAAATAGATAATTGAAATAAGGGTGTAGTGGCCATCAACCCTCCATATAACATATATCATTTTATTTTGAGTGTATATATCATTTAATATTAAAACTTTTAATTATTTTGATGTTTAATTTTCTAAAATTTTTTCTATTTCTATTTCAATTTAATAATTTATATTTTTTATTTTAGCCAACATCTTTAAAAATAATTACTATCATACTAACAAGTCGTTTTAGTAAATAATTAGTTTTTATTTGTTCACAATATTATAAAAATAAAAAATAAAAAATTAATTTCAATAATTTTTGTTTCTAATTCTATCATTTTCTAATTCATTTTTTTCCCATCCATTTTAAATTTCATTAAAATTTAGTCTATGAATTATGTCCTTAATTAATAGTATATTGCAACAACTTACTAGGTAGTAAATATGTCAAGTTTATCTTCAAAATAGCGCTTGTCGTTTGCTTAAAAAAAATATTACAATAACTTAAATTATTATTTCAACAATAAATTTAATTAATATTATACAATTTATATATTTTTATTATGATAATAATAAAAATAATTATATTAATATTTATTAAATAATAATTATTTAATAAATAAAATATGTGCAAAGCGCAATGCTCCCATACCTAATTATACATATTAATTTGACCAGTAGCATCCTCTGAATAAAAGAAAAGGTAGGCTATAATAAATATATATACATGAAGACTCAGTTTTTTTTTATTTTTTTTTATTAAAACATGAAGACTCAATTACTTTCAAAGAACAATCAAATCAAGTACTTTTACTTTACCCGTCCCAGAAGAAAGTGTTTATGACAATTGTATATATACCTCTTAATATTACACATGTAACATAAATATAAATGAATAGTATTTGATAGCATAATTGAGATATATTTATAAAATTTTGAATTGGGGTAAAAAAAAATCGTAATTCTATATAAAAAAAATTTTGACCATAATTTTAAGTGTTAGCTACTATTAATATTCTCAAAATAAGAAGTTGATCTTGATAAATAGACATTGATGAGTATTATTCCATCTCTTCTTAGAAAATTTTTTCTGTTATAAAAAATAATAAATAAATCTAATTACTATCATAATTTTTAATAAAATTTAACTGACTAAAATTTTATACCCTTAAATGATTTTGGTATCTTATTAATGTTATATAGTATTATTTATTTAAAAAAAAAAACTGTGTTTTACATCATTATATATAACTTGAATATATTAAATATCATTCAGGTAACGGATGCCAAACCAATCGGACTATACGCTAATTATTATTTTTAGTTAAAATTAACTATTAAGTTTTTATTTTTATAGATATTGAGTTTTCATATAATTTTAGTTATTTTATAATATTAAAAAATGCGTGAATTTTGGATGGAAAATACGAACATAAACAAAAAAAAAAAAGGCTCAATCCAACAGTGGTGGAGCTCACGTTATGGGCTCAACCGGGCTTCAATTCAGTCAACATTTTGTCCAAAATGTTATGAGCCTCTAGAAAACTTATAATGCATCTTCTTCTCTTTATTTAAAAAAAATTAAGATAAATTTATTAACATGCTGGAAATATTTCAACTTCTTGTGGTAATGTTTGAGGATTAGGAAGTGACTAATCTAATTTTACAACAAAACTAATTTTTTAATATAAAATTGCAATTTATTTCCTCCTAAACTTATAAAATATAACAAATATATTTCTTAAATTATTTTGATTATAAAAATAAAAAAAATTATAATTTAAACCATAGATACAATGTGGGTATATAAAAAATTTATGCAACTAAATGTAATTTTAATTAACATTAATAATGATTTTTTTTAAATGTATTCTATTTTTTTCTAGATTATTTAATTCACAAAATCTTTTAACCATCAAATAATCAATTATTTCATCTAATGACATTCTTTTTCTTATAATGACTTTATTGAATATACATTGAAAGGATCTATAAGATGGACAACTGTGAATAAATAATGAGTAATGACAATAACTTTCCCTATATTGAAAATATCATTATAATTGTTGTGGGTTTTTAAATAAATATGAATTGTGCCTATAATAATTTTTAGATTTTTTAGATAACTCAACTTATGTAATCGTAAATGAGATTTAAATTTTATAATTTCAACATGTTTAAATAAGTTTCAAGTTGTTGAGTTATAATTCATTATCTTTAATTTATGAGTTTTATATTTAATATTTAGTATTTGGTACAATAAAACATGTATGATCTAGCCCCATGTAGAAAAAATTTCTGGCTATACTACTGCAACTCGGACCAATTGAATTGAAAGCCCAAAATTAAGGAATATGAGCTTCTTTGATATTTTTAAGTGATAAAATAAAATGTATATACTTGACCCCCAAAAAAAAAAAAAAAAAGGATATACAGAATATGGTATATGACTCATGAACTGATCTCAAAGACCTAAAATAGTTCTTACATACAGAGGACTAAAGGCTGTTAGGGATGCGAGTTGAATATGTGGCAATTTTGCCAAAAAGAGATTTCAGATGAACTATTTAAATGTCAAAAGTCAATGTATTTATACATATATATGCATAAATTTTTGTCTTTAATAAATTCTTACAGTATATTTAAAATAAATGTGAATTAATTTCTTATACTTTTAAATAAATTGTGAAATAAAAATAATATTTATAATCTTTATTAGATATGATAATCATCATATAATTAGAATTCTTATTAAATATGATATCATTATTCTATTATCATATTTAGAGTCTTTATTTAATGTGATAACAGATCTTAAAATGACAACTAATAACAATAGCTTAAAATATATGAATAATTTTTTCTAAAAAATATTATCCATAATTAAGACTTATAGACAAAATTAATTTTTTATGCTTTAAATTAAATTGTTAAAGTAAAATAATATTTAGAGTTGTTATTAGATGTTGTAATCGTCATATAATTAGAGTCATTATTTGATGCAATATTTTTATTATGTTATCATATTTAAAGTCTTTATTTAATTTGGTAATAAATCTAACAAATGAAACTATTATCAATTAGGGCAATTTTGTCTAAAAAATTATACGTGATCTAGACTTTTATACAAAATAAGTTAACAGTCTTGCACGTGTTGACTTTACTTTTTATATTTTATATATTTTTTTAATATTTTAATGAATTAACTTCTTTAAAATAATAAATTAAAATTAACATAAGTATCAAATTCTATGAATTTGTATTACAACACCAAACTTTGTGATAAAAAAAATGTTGTAAACACTAATATTAGATTATTGGCTCATTGTTAGTTGACCAAAAAAAAAATGGAACTAATTTTCGTAAAATAAACTGAAATATGTCTATCTACCATAAATAAAATTAAGATCTGAGGATAATATATTTTTGGACTGTTTTTTCTTAATTAAATACATGTAAAACACATTAGGATTTGGATTAATATGAATAATATATACTTCCTCTTTTTTCTTTTTTCTTTTTTTTTTTTTTTTTTTTTTTCTTTTTTATAATTGAAACCAACATATAAATGAAAAGGTTAAGTTTTACGCAAAAATCAATAAAGATATAGATTATAACAAATTACATATTAAGAAACGTGATGAGATAATTATGAATTAAAAAATATATATATATATATACATATATATATATATATATCAACACATCCTAACTTTTGACTTAAGAGTGAGGAAACTAGACTTCTATTTTAGTAGATGTATTTAGAATAATTTTCATTAATAAAAAAATATTAAAAATAAAGTTTATGTTTTTAAGAGTAAAGTTATATTATTAATTTTTTTATATAGTAAATTGCTAGAGTCGAAAGGTATGACATGAATTAAAAAAATTATTTTTAAAAAAGTAAAAATATCACTAATTAGATTAATTAAATAGCAACAAATTTTGCTGTAATATATGTAAGTTGCTACACTCAACGTCATGAGAATAATTCTATTAAATTAAAACGTTGAATAAAATTGTTCAAAATTTATTGGTTGCATATTAAAAAATAAATTAAATTAATAATATATATAATGAGAATCAAGGGATACTGTCGATGGGTCCATAACATCCAAATGGAGTTACTATCAACATACATCAAGGTGTGCCGCAAAACAAGAAAATGTGGGCTTTGATGCGGCATTGGTATGTCATGTTTAGTTGTTGATATTCATAATTTTGAGTTGCGTCACTGCCCAGGGTTATCACTACTGCAGCATATGCATTTTGAATTTTTGACAGAAGCACTAGGCCTAGAGTTTTCACCATCGCGGCTCGTACACTTTGAATTTTGGGCAGGAGCACTAGCGTTGTGGCGTAGAGTTATCACCGCCATGGCTTGAACATTTTAGATTTTTGGTAGAAGCACCAACATCACGTCTTGGACTTATCACTATAGTGGCTCGTGTACCCGCATTATTTTTCGATCTTGGACAGGGACACTTGTGCAACGGCTCAGGGTTCTCACCCACTCAGCTCACACATATTTTCTTGTAATTTTTCTAACTTTTGGATTAAAATCAAGGATTATGATTTATTTGCTTTTAGGGTTTGTGTGTATCCTATAAATACTTTAACATTCCCAGCTGCTTCTTCAATTAATGATTAATATATTTTGATTCTTAAATCAATTTTGAGAGCTTGAATGCTTCTTGTTCCTCTCAAACCAATTTATCAAAGGCTTTAGCAACCTTTGTGGCATTTCTATCATTTATTTTGTAATGAGAAATATTTATTGAGTTAATATGAGTGCTATAAAATTTGAGTATTAAATTTTTAGGAATCGATTTTAATTTCTTGTTGGTTCTTAGGCTGTGTCTCTTGTAGTTCTCAAATCGAATCCGTTTGTGGGTTACAATGTTCATATTATCGGGTTCGCATCATATGATATCAAAGCCCTAGGTTATAAATTTCAAATTCTTATCCATTTATTTTTGTTCTTTTATCTTTGTTTTCTTGCATTTAATTTCCTTATATAAAAAAATATCATGTGCAGTTCTTTTTCTGTAAGAAAATTTTAGTTTATGTAATTTTTAATCTTGTTTCTTGTTTCAGCATTTTCTTGGTAATTTTTTTGTGCAATTTTCTAGAAATTATTCGTATTAAACTTCAATTATGCATTAATTTCATTTCCATATTTTTATTTCTTAATTTTTGTGGTGTTATTGTTATTTTTTTGTGATAATCTTGTATTGAAAAATTTTTAGAACTATTTTTCTATTTCTGCTCATTTTTTGGAATTTTTATTTGTACTTTGTATCATAAATTTTTTAGAATCTATATTGAAAAATTTGTGACAGTTCTAAATTTTACTATGTTATTTACTTGTCGTAAATTTCTCATAACTCATATTGTAATTTCCTTTGTTTCAAATTCGTGCCAATTCTAGTGTTAGGATTTCAAAAGAAAAAAAAATACCTTGAGTTTGTTTCTTTTTTTGTGCTTTGACTCTTTGAATATTGTGAACTACCTTTGGTGATTGAACTACCTTTGGTGATAGAGGGTTCTACCATTGTTATGTCTCAAAATAATATAGATTTCAACGTTCTCCTTAAGTCCCTATTATGCAGCGAAGAGAGAAGGATTCACCCAAATCTACATATGTAGATAAGAAGATACAATATGCGGACTTGTTTCATTCTAGGTGTTATGTTAAAGGAAAGGTATGTAGCATGGTTATTGATAGAAGCATTAGCACAATTTTGGCTAGCACTATCATGGTAAAAAAATTAAACTTGAAGACTTTGCAACATCCAGGGCCATATAGGTTACTATGGAAGAATGATATGAGAGAAATTAGAGTGACTAATCAAGTATTGGTTTCGTTTTCAATTGAGAGGTACAAAGATAAGGTTTTATGTGATGTGATACCAATGGAAGTAGGACACATACTATTGGGGCAATTATAACAACTTGACAAAGGAGCTACCTATGAAAAGGTAAAGAATAAGTACAAACTTGTGAAGGACAACAAAAGAATTACTCTTGTTCCCTTAACTGCCAAGGAAGTGTATGAAGATCAAGTGAAGAGGAAGTGTATGAAGATCAAGTGAAGACATTTAAGGAAGAGAAAAAAGAAAAAGAAATTGAGTCCGAACAAAGAACAAGTAATTTTCAAATGGAGTACTGTGAGTTACAAGAAGAGATGAGTATGGGAGAGTTTGGGAAAGAAGAGGAGGATGAGAAGATAGACAAGAGAGCAATTGAAGGAAAAAGAGTTGAATGTGAACAAAAGAATGAAGTTTTAGTTAATGTGGCAATCATTGAAAAAAGAGGAACTTACTTTCTTACTAACAATTTTTTTTTCTTTACCTAGTGTTATTGATCCAATTTTGCAGGATACAATTATAAATTTCATTGGAGTTAAGCAACACAATACTATCAAAGGGGACAAGTCTTTATTATATTTAATGGTTGGACAAACAACCTCCAAAAGGCCAACCAAGAGTTTTGTTAGATATGCACTTGAGTCAACTTTCGTAATGGCGGTAATTCCCATTATTACATCCAAGATTCGAGGTTCAATCATCTTACTAATAGTTTTTTTTTCTTTACCTAGTGTTGTTGATCCAATTTTGCAGGATACAATAATAAATTTCATTGTAGTTAAGCAACACAATAATATCGAGGGAGACAAGTCTTTATTATATTCAATGCTTGGACAAACAACCTCCAGAAGGCCAACCATGAGTTTTGTTAGATATGCACTTGAGTCAACCTTCGTGATGGCAGCAATTCCCATTATTACATCCAAGATTCAAGGTTCAATCTTCTAGAAGAAAGGGAAAATGATGAGAATCAAGAGGTGTCATCAATGGGTCCATGACATCCAAATGGGGTTACTATCAATGCATATCAAGGAGCATCGTAACACAATAAAATGTGGGCTTTTATGCAGCATAAGTGGGTCGGTTTAGTCAATGATTTTAAAAATTTTGAGCTGCAACACGGCTTGGGGTTGTAACCTTTGCAGCTCGCACATTTTGAATTTTACACAAAAGCACTAGCACTGCGATTTGAAATTTTCACTGCCGTAGCTCGTACATTTTGTATTTTGGGTAGGAGCACTAGTGTCGCAGCCTAGAGTTATCACTGTCGCAACTCAAAGGTTTTGAATTTTGAGTAGGAACACCAACATTGCGGCTTGGACTTCTCACCATTGCAGCTCGTGTACCTGTATTGTTTTTTCAATTTTGGACAGGGAAACTTACACGGCGGCTCAAGGTTCTCCCCTCCACTGCTCACGTGCATTTTCTTGTAATTTTTCTGACTATTAGATTAAAAACAAGGGTTAGGATTTATTTTGTTTTAGGATTTATGTGTATCCTATAAGTACTTTAACATTCCCAACCGCTTCTTCAATTAACGATTAATATATTTTGATTCTTAAATCAATTTTGAGAGCTTGAATGCTCCATGCTTTAGTAACCTTTGTGACATTTCTATCATCTTGCTTGTGATGAGTAATATTCATTAAGGTAAGGTAAGTTTTATAAAACTTGAGTATTAATTTTCTAGGAATCAATTTCAAGTTTTTGTCAGGTCTAAGGTCGTGTTTCTTGCAGTTCTTAAACCGAATTGCGTTTGTTAGTTACAAGGTCTGTGATCTCGGGTTTGCATCAATATATGTACTTATAATTAAATCAAAATGTTAGATAACATTGTCCAAAGTTTATATCAGTAGAATATAACTCTTTTAAAAGTACGATTCTAATTTTATTAAAACATAGGATTATCTATTTACTTAATACTATGCATTTAATATATATAAAATAAACTAAATTAATAATATATATGTATTTTGTATTTAAATTAATATTTTGGATAAAATCGTCCAAAATTTATTGGCTGCACATTCGGGTCTATATAATAGTAAGAAAATAAATATAACTTAATTTCTTACGATTCTAAATAAATTGTGAAAGCAAAATAACATTATGAGTCCTTATTGAATTTAGTAATTAGCATATAATTAGAGCCCTTATTGAATGTGATATTATTATTCTGTTATCATGTTTAGATTGTTTATTTAATGTGATAATAGATCAAAATGACAACTAATACTAATAGTTTAAAAATAAATAATTTTTTAAAAAAATATATTAATTAATTAATTTTTATAATATATATATAGTTTTAATTGCAAAGGGTACGAAAACACAAGTGGAAAAATACAGATACTCCATTTTTCTTTAGAGTGGGGATTAAAATTTAATTTCAAAATTATAACAAGGAAAATACGGATAATCCATTTGTTTTTTCTTTAGTGTGTGTCCATTTTCGAAGCCTAAGCTGATGGTAAATGTACTAGCATATATTATACTATTTAACGCTCTTCTTCTTCTTTTTTTAAGTCTTAACTATATAAACATTTATATTCATCACATGAAATTCAACAATTTGGAGATTGCAAGATTTTTAAAAGAAGACCATAATGCTCTCATACCATCCTATATTATAAGATATGCTGCGATATTTACGTGACGTTTGGTTCGCTGAATATAAAAATAATGGTAATGGTAATTCTAATGAAATTGAATGTAAATGAAACAGTATTACTATTATAATGTTTATTTAAGCAGTGTAATCAAAATAAATAATAATATTAAAATAAAAATTATAAAATTATAAATTAAGTAAAATTAAAAAATAAACTTTTTTTATTACTAAAAGAGATAGAATGACAAAAAAATAATAAATGATTATACAAATTATGAGAAAAGAAGGCAGAGCTGAAGGCGTAATGAAGATTACAGAGGGCTGTAGGCGTAATGAGGATTACTACTATGGCTGTAATCCATTTACATTCCATTACAGAATACAGTCAAACCAAATACAGTAATACCCTTAATGATTTTCATTACGATTACGATTACTGTTAACCAAACATACCTAATTTCGAATACTATGTACCTGCAAAAAGTTTTTTTTTTGCTATGTATGATCCTTGAGATGATAAATTAGAAAAAAAAATAAATATTGTTATAATTTAGATGTCAAATCTTAAATATGATATTATATCTTTTGAGTGGCTCGCCGGGGTAAAATTTGTCTGTTGGACCTCGCTGCATCTCGCGGGGGGTTTGTTGAGGTGGTTAGTGAAGCCTCGAGGTAGTGCACAGTGAGGTGTCGACGAGGGGTCAGCAAGGGTTCTGGAAGTTGAAAAAATCAACTATGAATATTCTCTCCTCTCTCTTATTTAACACAGCTTTTACACTTTTTCTTATCCTCTCTCTTACTTCTTTCTCATATATTTCTCAACTGCATACTTGGTGTTGTGTATTTTTATAACATGTAAAAAAATATTTTTTGTGTATTTGAAAAATATTTTATTTTTTACATTATTAATACGTTGAATGAATTTTCGTATTAGTAATTCGGATCTGATTCATTCACTTGAAGTTTTAAATATTTTTAAAAGGTGATTCCATAATTTTAACACATCGAGTATTTTTTGTGTGTTAAAACTACGTGGTGATGGTGAAATTTATTATACTCTTTTATAAACGAAACTTTTGTAACAACAATCATTGAATATATTTTTGCATTGTTATTACGAAGTGGAGTTTTCGTATCAATATACATCGAGTGTATTTTTATATTTGTTGATACAAAGTATTTATCCTAAAATCATATTTTGGGTAAATCTCATATATTGTTGTACACGCATACTAATTGCAGGTATTTGCATCACGCTACGTGGTGGTATAGCTTTAGAGGTGACTCGGATCTAGTTAGGATCGAAGTAGATGTGGAGATAGCTGGTGATAGCAATCTTGGCAGTTAGGACGGGTGGTCCTTGACTAATAGAGGTATTTGGAGTTTTATCTTATCGAGTTTGTATTAATTGTTTATTACTTTTAGTGAATATGGCTACTGAGTGGTTGGCTTAAACAACTTGTGGATGTTACCACATAGGATTGGAGCCTAAGTGGGTTTACCACGTTATATCGTTGTGTTATCTTGATCTGTTGTATGAGTTAGTATAATCTAAGTATCTTCAGTATATGTGACAATATATATAATATATACTAAGATTGAAAAGTATTTATTACTTTTACCATTATTGTCTGTTATCTACCATATCAAGGAGCATCGTAACACAATAAAATGTGGGCTTTTATGCAGCATAAGTGGGTCGGTTTAGTCAATGATTTTAAAAATTTTGAGCTGCAACACGGCTTGGGGTTGTAACCTTTGCAGCTCGCACATTTTGAATTTTACACAAAAGCACTAGCACTGCGATTTGAAATTTTCACTGCCGTAGCTCGTACATTTTGTATTTTGGGTAGGAGCACTAGTGTCGCAGCCTAGAGTTATCACTGTCGCAACTCAAAGGTTTTGAATTTTGAGTAGGAACACCAACATTGCGGCTTGGACTTCTCACCATTGCAGCTCGTGTACCTGTATTGTTTTTTCAATTTTGGACAGGGAAACTTACACGGCGGCTCAAGGTTCTCCCCTCCACTGCTCACGTGCATTTTCTTGTAATTTTTCTGACTATTAGATTAAAAACAAGGGTTAGGATTTATTTTGTTTTAGGATTTATGTGTATCCTATAAGTACTTTAACATTCCCAACCGCTTCTTCAATTAACGATTAATATATTTTGATTCTTAAATCAATTTTGAGAGCTTGAATGCTCCATGCTTTAGTAACCTTTGTGACATTTCTATCATCTTGCTTGTGATGAGTAATATTCATTAAGGTAAGGTAAGTTTTATAAAACTTGAGTATTAATTTTCTAGGAATCAATTTCAAGTTTTTGTCAGGTCTAAGGTCGTGTTTCTTGCAGTTCTTAAACCGAATTGCGTTTGTTAGTTACAAGGTCTGTGATCTCGGGTTTGCATCAATATATGTACTTATAATTAAATCAAAATGTTAGATAACATTGTCCAAAGTTTATATCAGTAGAATATAACTCTTTTAAAAGTACGATTCTAATTTTATTAAAACATAGGATTATCTATTTACTTAATACTATGCATTTAATATATATAAAATAAACTAAATTAATAATATATATGTATTTTGTATTTAAATTAATATTTTGGATAAAATCGTCCAAAATTTATTGGCTGCACATTCGGGTCTATATAATAGTAAGAAAATAAATATGAACTTAATTTCTTACGATTCTAAATAAATTGTGAAAGCAAAATAACATTATGAGTCCTTATTGAATTTAGTAATTAGCATATAATTAGAGCCCTTATTGAATGTGATATTATTATTCTGTTATCATGTTTAGATTGTTTATTTAATGTGATAATAGATCTTAAAATGACAACTAATACTAATAGTTTAAAATATATGAATAATTTTGTTTAAAAAATATATATTAAGTGTAATTGAGATTTTTATATATATATAGTATAGTTTTAATTGCAAAGGGTACGAAAACACAAGTGGAAAAATACAGATACTCCATTTTTCTTTAGAGTGGGGATTAAAATTTAATTTCAAAATTATAACAAGGAAAATACGGATAATCCATTTGTTTTTTCTTTAGTGTGTGTCCATTTTCGAAGCCTAAGCTGATGGTAAATGTACTAGCATATATTATACTATTTAACGCTCTTCTTCTTCTTTTTTTAAGTCTTAACTATATAAACATTTATATTCATCACATGAAATTCAACAATTTGGAGATTGCAAGATTTTTAAAAGAAGACCATAATGCTCTCATACCATCCTATATTATAAGATATGCTGCGATATTTACGTGACGTTTGGTTCGCTGAATATAAAAATAATGGTAATGGTAATTCTAATGAAATTGAATGTAAATGAAACAGTATTACTATTATAATGTTTATTTAAGCAGTGTAATCAAAATAAATAATAATATTAAAATAAAAATTATAAAATTATAAAATAAGTAAAATTAAAAAATAAACTTTTTTTATTACTAAAAGAGATAGAATGACAAAAAAATAATAAATGATTATACAAATTATGAGAAAAGAAGGCAGAGCTGAAGGCGTAATGAAGATTACAGAGGGCTGTAGGCGTAATGAGGATTACTACTATGGCTGTAATCCATTTACATTCCATTACAGAATACAGTCAAACCAAATACAGTAATACCCTTAATGATTTTCATTACGATTACGATTACTGTTAACCAAACATACCTAATTTCGAATACTATGTACCTGCAAAAAGTTTTTTTTTTGCTATGTATGATCCTTGAGATGATAAATTAGAAAAAAAAATAAATATTGTTATAATTTAGATGTCAAATCTTAAATATGATATATATATCTTTTGAGTGGCTCGCCGGGGTGAAAATTGTGTACTGTTGGACCTCGCTGACATCTCGCGGGGGGTTTGTTGAGGTGGTTAGTGAAGCCTCGAGGTAGTGCACAGTGAGGTGTCGACGAGGGGTCAGCAAGGGTTCTGGAAGTTGAAAAAATCAACTATGAATATTCTCTCCTCTCTCTTATTTAACACAGCTTTTACACTTTTTCTTATCCTCTCTCTTACTTCTTTCTCATATATTTCTCAACTGCATACTTGGTGTTGTGTATTTTTATAACATGTAAAAAAATATTTTTTGTGTATTTGAAAAATATTTTATTTTTTACATTATTAATACGTTGAATGAATTTTCGTATTAGTAATTCGGATCTGATTCATTCACTTGAAGTTTTAAATATTTTTAAAAGGTGATTCCATAATTTTAACACATCGAGTATTTTTTGTGTGTTAAAACTACGTGGTGATGGTGAAATTTATTATACTCTTTTATAAACGAAACTTTTGTAACAACAATCATTGAATATATTTTTGCATTGTTATTACGAAGTGGAGTTTTCGTATCAATATACATCGAGTGTATTTTTATATTTGTTGATACAAAGTATTTATCCTAAAATCATATTTTGGGTAAATCTCATATATTGTTGTACACGCATACTAATTGCAGGTATTTGCATCACGCTACGTGGTGGTATAGCTTTAGAGGTGACTCGGATCTAGTTAGGATCGAAGTAGATGTGGAGATAGCTGGTGATAGCAATCTTGGCAGTTAGGACGGGTGGTCCTTGACTAATAGAGGTATTTGGAGTTTTATCTTATCGAGTTTGTATTAATTGTTTATTACTTTTAGTGAATATGGCTACTGAGTGGTTGGCTTAAACAACTTGTGGATGTTACCACATAGGATTGGAGCCTAAGTGGGTTTACCACGTTATATCGTTGTGTTATCTTGATCTGTTGTATGAGTTAGTATAATTTAAGTATCTTCAGTATATGTGACAATATATATAATATATACTAAGATTGAAAAGTATTTATTACTTTTACCATTATTGTCTGTTATCTACCTTATATGTTTATTCTGTAAATTGTTGTTAATTATTATTTGGTTTTCTCTGTTTGTACAAGAGGAGCGAGTCCTTAGGTGTCCTTATCACTTAGAATTCGTTGTTCTCCAAGTTGAGTCTTCTCTTTAATATAATCTCATGATAAGTGAGTATACTTGTTCATCACTTGACTTCATATGTAGTATAATTTCATAGTTGTAGGCCAAATGTATTTATTTTGATAACATGTTATATTTAAATACTAATTTGTAAGGTACATATTATTCTATAAAATAGCTTATTTTGTCAGTCATTCCAAAATTAATTAGAAACATTGCACTTATAAAACATACTGCAATAATGATGATAATTCATATATTCAATTTATAATAAAACTCATTATTTTATTTTTCTGTAAGATTTAAAATTTGTATATGCTTTGATAACATTTATCAATGAGAATAAATATATTGAGCATCACTTATCTTACTAAATGGTGTAATTGATTATAAAATGAAGAACAATATGAGATAATTTTCACATCATGCAAACCAATAATAACTTGATATATAATGTGCATATGTTTTATCTATAAAAAGTAAATCAATACAAGTTTATTTCTTTTTAAGATAATTACTTATTTTGTCATATTTTTATGAGCATATAAAACAAATCAACATGATTTATGTAGTCATTCATATTGCTTGTGAAAATGTTTAATTCATAGGCATGATTTATGTCCATAACAAAGTTATGTAGCTTGTGAAAATATTAAATTTTAATACTAATGTGAATGCACAAGATATTTATTAGAACTCATGTAGTCATTCATATTGCTTTAATAGTACATGCCTATGCATTATTATAACAATATATAGCATTTAAAGTTAATGCTTTCATAAGCAATAAGTACTATTAATTTATTCACATTAGTAACTATATATACAATGTTATGTGAGTACTAGTCACATTTTAAAGTCATCTTATAAGTATAAAATTAAAATTTTGTATTTTACAGCCTTATCATATTTATATAAATTCATGTATTTTTAACATAATTTAAATTTTTAGGTATTTGGACAACAAATCCTTATAAATATCTAACAAACATCTCAAGTGTTCATACAATATATATTTCACTTTGCGTATAAGTGAATGAATATGTATTTGAAATAATCTTTTTATATTTGGCCAATACTTTCTTTATCGACATTTAATAACTTTTAACATTATTAAGGATCGTTATCATTTTTTACTTATTAAAGAGAGATATGAAAGAAAATATATTGTACAACATTAATGTATTAATATTTTATTCCTTCCGTAATTGAAATGATATCATTTTATATCAAGTACATGAGATTCTATAAGAGTCAATAATTATTATAATCTTTTTCGATATCATTTCTTAGAATGTTAATTCCTTTATTCCAACAATAATAATGTTATTTATGCACCAATATAATTAGCAAGCTTTAGATAAATTATGAATGCTTGTTACTATTGCATTTCATTTTTCTATAGGGACTTCAATAATTGTTCGAGCATTTTGTAGCTTAATTTTTCATTATGTAAATGCACTGACAATATTTAGTACTCTATCATCGAGTAATTTTCTGAACATCATGTTTCATAAAATGGATGCATTTTAAATAATTTGGCATCATTATCTTTTTTTCCTCCCTTGGTAGGAATTAGTTTTATTTATCAAAATTATTTAATAAGCTTGCTTAGCTTTCAAAAGGTCTAATATATTCAATATAAATGCAACTCAAAATACATATCTTTAAATTTATTAATAGGTCCATCTCAATATATTGAGTCGTTGCAATAAGATTAAAACAACTTTATTTTGCAACTAATGTAAGTTACAATTAAGAAATTTCAATAATAAAATTTTGGGTTAAATTAAACCCAAAATTTATCATGTTTCATAATAAAGCTAACAATATTATTTTCATAATATATGAATTTTTAGAGGC
Source organism: Elaeagnus macrophylla (assembly GCA_029378325.1). NCBI lineage: Eukaryota > Viridiplantae > Streptophyta > Magnoliopsida > Rosales > Elaeagnaceae > Elaeagnus > Elaeagnus macrophylla. The sequence goes on along the minus strand of CM055641.1, from coordinate 42,261,571 downwards.
GTGAGATCATCTATCAACTTTTGTTAAATATAGTAAGTTCATTTTGCCTTAAGAACATGTAACATATATAGTTACTGAATAAATAAGGGTTTAAACTTTAGTCCACAACCATTTAACTTTCTATTGTATACTAAATCAATTTTGATTCTTCATGACTTGTTTTGGTTATGATAATTATTCAAATTTTTATCTATTAAAATTTATTATATATATGCGATATAAATTAAAAGAAGCTTCCAAATATTGAGTTCTAGTTATATATTTATGATATGGTACTTTAAACCAATATATGTACCATCCGTGCAATTTTAATCATAAGATTGATCTTTTGGAAAAGTTTTTGATTTAAGCTTCTATCTGTGACTTAGATATTATATTTTAATTGCAGTCTCAAATATCACTATCGTCAAATATATTCAAAATATTAAAATCTTCCTCAACTTTGATGAATTTGTGCACAATTATAGATAATATAATTCATCATACTTTAGTTATTCAAAGCCTTTTATCAGGCTATATATGAAATTGTATTAACTCATATATCATTCAACGGAGTATTGTTGCATTGTCTTTGAGACACATAAATATTCACCATTTTAATTGATAGACAATAATTACAAGCTTACTTTATATTTCTTCATCTATCATTATCCATCAAGATCAAAATGAGGACATATACTAGATAATTTTAACAAGACATTGGACCTTAATTAATTCTCTTATTCTGCTTCTGTGGAAGTTCATGGTCCATTATAAAATTGGAGTTTAAATATGTTATGACATAACAACAACTCAAAAATAAGTTTTATTTATCTATATGGGCTTTCAATTTTTATAATACAATAAGATCATAACTAACACATTGCCAATATTAACACAATAGTTTAAATCATACACATGATCATCATATAACATTTACTTATAATAATGATATAATCAAAATATCTTTATTTTTTAAATAATTAATACAAGCAGATAATATTTAAATATATGTGTGTTTTTCTTTATAGCTATTTTATGTGCAAATTTTACTTGTAAAGATAGCACATGAATGATTCATAATTGTTGCTAATTTCACTTTTATTGTTGCTATGTAAGTATATACGAGATCTATGTGTATATTTTTATTGGCTCTCAATGAAATATATGATTGAATAACCTTTTTTTTTTAAGTTTTTCAAATAAAAAGTTAATGATATTAAGTACTTAAAAATCTTTAATTATCAAGATTAGATAGTGATTATTATATATCAAATTAATCACTTGCAATCCTTCAAGATATATTTTTCTGCTTTGATTACATTTATTTCAATGCCAACATCAAATGACATTCATTTCAAGGATCACATAATCAAAATGTCCTTATATCTATAGTCATATTTAGGACATATACTGCTTATATAGATGTTATTATCTTGTTACTTCAATAGCATATTTTACTTATAAAATAATATATAAATATTTTTATGATGTCAATTTTGCTTTCAATGTTGCTACTTAATAGCATACACGAGGCACTGAATATACTTTATGTTAGCATCACAGCCTATAAGCTCTCAATCAATGATATAGATGCAATCTTAAAGTATTACATTTTATACTTTAAAATGTATATTTTTATTAGCATTACAGCCTATGAGCTCTCAATCAATGAGATGAATGTAGTTTTAAAATATTGCATTTTACACCATCAAATATTTATTTCTATTAGCATCACAGCTTGTGGGCTCCCAATATATGACATAGATGTAATTCTAAAATATTACATTTTTTACTTCAAGAGAATAATTCAATTCCTTATTTTCTTTTATATATGTAAATTTTGAAAATACTTTATGATGACAATAACAACAATGTAGCAATACAATTATGACATGTTTGGTAATTAGTAATCGTAATCATAATGAGAATCATTCAAGATATTATTTTGTTTGTTTTGACTGTACTCTGTAATAAAATATAAAAGAATTACAGCAGTAACAGTGATCCTCATTACCCCTGCAGTCCTTAAGAATACATTGTAATGCTCTATTTTTCTCACAATTTGTGTAATTATTTATGATTTTTTTTCTCATTCTATCTATTTTAGTAATAAAAAATAAATTATTTTTTAATTTTATTTCATTTAGAATTTTATAACCTTTATTTTAATATTATTATTTATTTTGATTATACTACTTAAATAAATATTGTAATTGTAATACTGTTTCTTTTATACCCTTCAACTTAGGGAAACTCATGCAAGTAAAAATATATTTTAATATGCAATAAACATGCTCCTAACTACCTCGTGGTGTGTGTATCATACAAACATACATTATTGTGAAGTACTACATGAGTGTATACGATGCACTGTACATAGAGGTAGACAAAATACTAAGTAAAATAAATAGCTCTGTATTTTATACACGGGAATACCAACAAAAATACAAAGGGACTTATAGGACTTATAATCTCTCCCTTTGGCTTTCCATGGCAAAAAATTGCACAACCTATACAAGGCAATCATCAAATGCAATATATTCATGCAAGATGATCTAATGAAGTTCATTCACATGAATGAACTACGACATAGATAAGACACCCCAATACACTTACATTCCAAGTGCATCTGTCTTGTAGTATTCCATCCATCTTCATGAATCAACATATCTTTTTTGATGCTAACTCCAACTCCAAGTGACCTACAAGGTCCAAAAACTATATCTATAACCTACACAAAAAAAATACATACCCATGAACGTATCATGCAAAACTATGTCTAGTCTAACCAAACACTTTCATGATATCCCTACATAGGTACACACTAATAGGTTAAATACAAGTATTCAAATAAATTCTCCCTGACTTCATGCAAATCAAATAAAATGATGTGATGCAAACCTACACACAAAACAAAATAGATATAAATAAACACGTTATGCAGCATGCAAACTTTCTCCCTTTTTGACACAAAAAGGCAAAGGAACACCCTTATATAAGGGAGAAAAGGGATACGGTATGCAATAATTCTATACATTCATGCATCACATGTAGAGAGGAAAATAAAACATAAGTAAAAGAAATAAAAGTAAGCACAAAACAAAGATTTTAGAAAAAGTAATAAAATACAAAGAAATAAAGAAAATTAAGATTTTCCTCACCTTTCATCTCTACAAGGGTTACTCTGAGAACTGATGCCAAACTCTATAAGATTAGGAGGTGGGAAGAAGGCTAAACAAGGTTGGGAAACTCAATACCAAAGGTAACAATATGACCAAACATCTAGGCAAATGAATTAGACGATTGAGGCAGCTAAAAGTTTGAATCTTTGATTAGGGCATAAGTACTCACACCAACATAGTGAATTTAGGAACGATCCACTCTACTAGAGGGTTGAAAAGACGGTTGAGAACCATAAGACCATGGAGAGCCATGTCGGGTCTGCTGATTAATTGATGTTCAACAGCATATGTCTATAGAGTCTACTTTCCTCATGGTCTTCAATAAGATGTTCAAGTATCTTGTCTAACCGTTAAGTCAAAACATCCACTTTACGGTTAGTGAGACAAACTATGAAGATTGAGAAGGAGGAATAAGAAGTGAAGTAGAAGGGGTAGAATGAGAGGCACTCTGAGAAGAAGAGGAAGAAGGTTTAGAGCTTCTCGAAAAAGGTAATAAAGTTTGAAGAAGTTTGATAGAAAGGGGACTACGACTATACAAAGAGACATTAATTGCATCGCTAAAGATAGATTGTCCCCAGAAAGTAATTAACGAATGAGAATGAAAAGTAGAAGAAGAAGGAGAGAAAGAACGAAAAATGATGGTCCTAAAGATCATACCAGCAAGATGTATAGACTTACTATCAAGAATGGCACAAACAATGTGTCCCCTAGCATTAGGCACATAAGAGAGATGATTATAGGGAAAAATACAAGTATACACAACTTCCAGAAGAAGGCAACAAGGAGAAGAATTGTTAAGAGAAATAAAACCTCTAGTGAAAGTATTGTCAGGTCCAGCATGTCTGGTAGTCATATCATACTGATTTCAAGCTCTTAGACTCTCGAGATCATCAGAAAAATTAGGAGTAGTAAGATTTTCATATTCAAAAGGAAGAACAAGAAAAGAAGGATTTTTCACTTTCCGAAAAAAATAAGAGGTCTAAGACATAATCTCTAGAAAAGGTGACTTCATGTTCCTTTAAAGTGAAAGAAATAGAGGAGCGACGAGTGCGGTAAGCACGTATCACTGAATAAAACTCTGAGACAAAAGTAGGGTCATAAGAGTAAGTAAGTGAACAAAGAGAAAGCCAATAAAATTAAGAAAACCTTCCATGGACAATAGGAAACTTCTTAATCTTCACAGCAGACTTACAAAGGAAAGAGGGAGACTTCGTTGGTTGGAAAGCATAACGATTGGGAGGAGAAGAAGGACTAGCTTCATCATATGTAACTTGGCATCTTTTGGTTTGACAAGGCATTTTGAGAGTGAAAGTGAGGTAAAAGTGTTTAAAGGTAGATAATATAGTTTAGAAGGCAGTAGGAAAAAGTATTTAAGGGTAGAAAGTGTTTGGAAAATTCTTTGATTTGAAACAAATGAGGAAAGGGGGTCTATATAAAGAATTCGTACCCCTCGCTAACCATTCACAGAGGGGGTCGGCAAGGTACCCGCGAGTGTGTAAAACACAATCTCAATGTGACCTCAACAAACCCCTAGTGAACAGTCGGTGAGATCTCAGCAAGGGTGCTTGGTGAGCTGATCATAGAGAAAAATTATTTTAAGCATATTACAGTAAAAAAAGAAGAGTACAAGAAAAATAAAAATATTTAGAGAAAAACACAAAACATAGACGTAATAACATATAAAAAAATACCACAAATAGAGAGAGAAAAGAGAAACAACACAAAAGAAATTGACTTACACCTGAAAATGGTGTGATTAAATTACATCCCTCCATCTAAAAAAGAAGTGATGAGAGACAACAGGAGAAAAATGTAATCTCTGGTCCATATGAGCATGAGGAGTATGAACCACTTGAGAGGTCTTAATTTTAGAATTTAGTGAATGACCAATCAAGTGAGCATACATGTGACTTAGAGGGCTTTCAGAAAGTTTTGCCCATTCTTCATTATGTCACTTATGCCTAATACACCCAGAAATAAAAATGCTCAAACAAACCACAGTAGGTACATCATTAGAAGTCAAAATAAGAAGAGTGAGAGGGAGATCTCATAGTAGTACTCTGAGCATATCTTGGACACTGGTTGGCAAAGTGGTCAACAATACCACAAGAATGATAAGAACGAGTTAGAGATCGAGAAGATCTGTGTCTCTATCACTGAGGAGTAACATGAGGAGGAGAGGGAGTGGTAGAATCGCCTACACTGAGTCTCATATAGGGATGAGAGCTCAACTTCTCACAGTGAGGCCTGATATACCCATGCTCACCACAGTGGTGACAAGAGGGGATGAAGCATGTTGGTAGTGGCAATAGACCGTCACTGGCACGATGTGAAGAAGTGGTAGGAAGTGAGATGTTCACCTTGATAGAAGAGACTGACTGAAATAACACCTGCCACTTACCTTTCGCAGTAACTTTGCCTTTACCTTTAGTAGCAACAGTCTTGTGAAGAGGGTTTTCTAGAACAGGTCTAATGAAGAGAGGAGCCATAGTAGAAGTTGTAGACTTAACAAAGAGAGAAGTAGGAGTAGTAGTAGGAGGAGAAGAAGAAGCTGCACAACCATCATTATTGAACCCAAGCCCGAGTCGGTCACCAGGCACCTTAATATCAACAAGGATCTCATCAAGCATCTAAGTACCCATAAGAAGTTTCTTAATAGTGGTCCCAGAGTGTTCCAATTCCTTCTCAAGGTCTGATTGCTTTCCATTCAAAGCAATGAGCAGATCATCATTTTTCTTAATGGATGGCTTAAGAAATCTGGCAAAACTGCCTAGATTTCTAACTTTATCTTGAAAGATCTAACAGCTCCTCATCCTTTTCAGACAAGGCATGAGAAAGATAAGCCTTTTCCCTTTCTAATATCTCAACCTTCTTTCCTAGATGTGAGATTTTTTCAACATCATTTTTAGACAAACCCAAACTAACTATCTGCTAATCTCTAGCATCTTGAAGTCACTTGAAGGTTTGCTCAAGGAACCTCATTCTTGAATTGTTAGACTCTGCCTCAATAAACATGTCTTTGAGCCTTTTTTGCATAATCTCACATTTCTTGGAGAGATCATCTCTATCCTAGATGTGAGCAGACTATATATTATCAAAATCAGCTTTGAGAGTGTTCATTTCTTTTCTTATCCTTGAGGATATTCAGTCTTTTTTTCAAGCTTTTTCGGTCTTAATGTGCTCCTAAGTAGTTAATTGTAAATATTTAGGAGCTCATTATGCTCATCCTCATCAAGGAATCTAGAAGATTGAAAGTTCGAAGTGGGAGGATCATCTTTTTTTTTTTTAAATAAATAGGAGACTGGAATCAATAGGTGCAACAGGTTGCCCCATCAGAATGGAAAGCAGTCCTTAGCACCTTCTTCATTTTCCTACCACCCACAAATATTATTAAATAAATAAAAAGTAATGAGTACAGAACTTTGCATCAGCAAAACCTATAAGAAGGTTTGCCGACCATATCAGAAATAGTAAACTGACGCGTGAAAGATGGTACATCCCACTACCAAGTCGCAGAACAAAAACTAGATGATCTGAAAGCTAAGCTATTAGCAGCAGAATTACCCTCTCGATAAATATGAGAACAGTGAAAATCCATGCGTGCAATTCAATCCAAACAATCTGTCCAGGGTGAGAGCCATCGCCATGGCACCATATGAGATTTATTGCGGAATAAGTTTACCACATAGCAGAGTCAGACTCCAACCAAATCTTCTTCCAACTAAACCTGTCTTCATATTTTATTGCATGAATAGCCCCTACTAGCTCAGCCTCATAGGCATAAGAAACCCCTAAAGGAGCACAGAAACAACCTTTGACAAAAGATCTGGAGGTTCAAAAAATCCCCGCACAACCTGAAAGACCAAGTGCCCCAAACGTAGCCCCATCCGTGTTTACCTTTAACCAACCTAGAGGAGGAGGATGCCAGTTAACTTCAATCGCCTTTGGGGATCTTGGTTGTATACCACGAACTCGCAAACGACGAGTATCTGCATGTCATTCATAGTGTTTCGCATTGCACCAGTTTGCATTAAGCCTGGTTCTCTAATAAAATGCCTAACAGTAGTAAGAGAGGAACGTAAAGGAATCTCAATCCCATCATAGCAGCAATTATTCCTAGTTGTCCAAATAATCCAAATAGCAGAAACAATGCCTGCTTTCCATAAATTACGAACTTGAGGTCCAAAATCTCTACCCATAGCATCCCTCCACAACTCCAAAAGTGATATGTCTGTTCGGGGGTGCAAACCAAAAAAATAGGCAATGAGGTCCCAGAGAGCCCCAGCAAAAGGACACATTAAGAAAAGATGAGAGATTATCTCTTCTGATCTACCACAAATAAAGCAACGTGAAGGGAAGGAAAGACCCCTCTTCTTGACAACGCAATCAGTGGGAACCTTTCCTTGAATAACTCTCCAAAAAAGCATAGAGCGGGATGGAGGAATAGATGGGGACTAGACTTCTTTACCCCAACTTTTAACTTGCCCCATTGATCTCAAAGAATCATAAGCATCACGAGTGGAAACATCTCCTCTAACTGAACAAGACCATACCCGAGTATCTTTTGTACTTGCAATTACCGAGTTAATATCTATGGCTATATTCGGATGAAAGTTAACAAAATTTTGCTGTAATCACCAACCATCTTCTGTCTGAAATTGACCAACCAAAGCATTTAAGGGCATACCAATTGGAACCTCAAGAACTCTCTCTATTATAGGCGAACCCAACCAATTGTCCGTCCAGAAACAAACCAGTGAATTCGTAACTATCAACCAACGGGAGTTAGCAATCAAAACTAGGAAATGGGTCCTCAAGCCAGACCAAATAGATGAGCAAATATGATACCATCTAGGAGTATCATTCCTATCAAGAAATCTCCTCCGTAAGTACATCAAGGTGTGAGAGGTTCCTTCAATTAACCGCCAAGCAAATCTTCGTAACATGGCTTCATTTAAAGTATTCAAATCTCTCAAACCAAGACCCCTCTCAGCAAAAGGACGGCAGCAATCTTTCCACGTGACTTGAATTAATTTCAATTTGTCCGTATGGCCAGTCCAGAAAATTTTTTGAATGACTTTAGTAAGGTCATTAAGAACTGCTTTTGGCCACCTATAAATTTGAAAAGAATGGAGGAACGTACTCTGGATAATCGATGCAATCAAGCAGCGACGACCTGCTAGAGAAAGTGATAATCCCTTCCAAGAATCCAAACGAACTTTAATTCGATCAGCCAAACCCTGGAACTAGCATCAACGTGGGGCACCACGAAAAAGAGTCACCCCCAAATAACTCATAGAATTACCACCCAAACACATACCCGAAAGCTCTTGAATAGACTGAATTCCACTTCTCGACACCCCCTTGCCGAAATAGATGCTTGATTTTTCAAAGTTAATCAATTGTCCCAATAAAACACCATAAAGCTAAAGAGCTTTAGAAATATTCTAGATATTGTGAGAACTAGCCCTTGCAAAGATGATCAAATCATCTGCATAAAGAAAATGAGTAGGAGTTGTAATACCATGAGGACAAGAGATATGGGCAAGCCGACCATCCACAGCCATGATAGAGAGATACCTGCTAAGAAAATCACTTGCTATGCAAAAAAGCAGCAGAGATAAAGGATCACCGTGTCGCACCCCTCTAGAGCAAGGAAAATAACCTTTAGGGGAGCCATTCATGAGAATAGAGATTCTTGTAGAGGTAAAAAGACCATGTATCCAACTAAGGAAAATCTCATCAAAGCCAAAACACCTCATTACCTCAATAATAAAGTCCCATCTTATCGTATCAAAAGCCTTCCGAATATCGATTTTAAGAGCAAGATTTCCACCACGACTACGAATATCCAAAGCATTGAAGCACTTAGATGCCCCTGTCATGCAATCCCCAATACTGCGTCCCAGAATAAACCAAATTGATTTGAAGAAAGAATACGAGAGTAGATAACCCTAAGACGAGTAGCTATTATTCTCGTGATAATCTTAAACATGAAATTTCCAAGTGCAACAAGTTTGTATTGGTCAACCCGGCTTGCATGATCGGTCTTAGGTATCAAGATGACAAAACTAGAATTGAACCCATGATGCATCCTCCCTATACGAAAAAAATCCTGTATTGCTTTAACAACATCAAAACTAACAATCTCCCAACAATGTTGAAAAGAACGACCAGTATAGCCATCTGGGCTAGGAGCACTCAAGGGATCCATATCAAACACCATGACTTTTATTTCCACACTAGTAGGAATTTTCCTCAAGGAAACGTTATCCTCCTGAGAAACCAACTTTGGAACAACTGAATCAATTGCCGAAAAATTCGGAGGATCCCCTCTTATTGACTTTGAAAACATCCTCTCATAATATCCCACAATATGACTTGCAATAGCATTCGGATCATGACAAATATCACCATTAATCTTCAAATAGGCTAGAGGCTTTTGAGCCTTTAAACGACAAAACATCGAGTGATAGAAAGGCGTATTCCTGTCACCGTCCTTAAGCCACTTTAATCTGACCTTCTCTTTAAGGAAGGTGTCCTGTTGTTTTAAAAGCCTATCCAAATCAACCATGGCATCAGACTCAATCTGAAAAATGTCCTCGCTGAAGTTCTCATCATTATATCTTTTTTGAATATCAGCCAGTTTAGACTTAGCTAACTCAATATTGTGGTTAAGATTACCAAACACCTCCCTATTCCATGATTTTAAAGACATTTTTAAGTTCTTGAGTTTGCTAATTACTACCCCCATGGGGCTAGTGAACAGGAGTTGACGAAATGGAGTGAACTAAATCTAAAAAACCTGGGTGATCTAGCCACATACCATGAAATCGAAAAGTACGAGGTCCTCTAGGCATAGAAGTACCAGTAGAAAGCAATAGCAGATGATGATCAGATTTGTGTCGTGGAAGAGTACAGCAATAAACTTGATTCCAAGCATCGAAAAAAGAGCTAGTACACAATCCCCTATCAAGAAGAGACTGGGTCCGAGAAATGCCACCCTTAAAGAAAGTGGAGAAAGAACCCTATACATCAATGTCAATCAAATCACAGTAAGAAATAGCAGCATTAAATTCTTGGATGGAAAGATTTGCATGAGAGGATCCAAAAGCCTAATGAGCACCCATAATGGCATTAAAATCCTCAATTACCAACCAAGAGGCATGTAGCTCTGATAAAACCATTAAAGAATCCCAAAGGCCTCTTCTCTTGATATAAGTGTCACTTCCATAAACAAAAGTTAACAAATGAGTAGTAGAGTTATTAGTGTAGGTAAAGCTAATATGTTGTTGATCCTGAAGCAAGACAGAAGTAGTCAGTGTCATAAAGGGTGAAGCAAAAAGCCAAATTTTAGGATTGGAGGGAACATTGGTGCAAATAAAAGTGTATCCGAGAGAGGGCCAGAAACGACCCTCAAGAGCTCGGAGACTAGTCATGGGTTCAGCTAAGCAAACAAAATCAGGTTTTTCTTTCCGACAAAAATTCTATAAAGCTTGTTGGGTATCTCTATTGGCTATACCCCTACAATTCCAATAAAACACTATCATGATAAATCATGACTGGGGACACCACTATAAGGTGTATCATTTGCAGAAGGTGTGGGACTTTTTGACCTTCCTTTCTTACCAGTAACCAGGTGCCATTTCTCTTTGTCACTAATCAAATCATTCTCAATAATATAAGTTTTCTTAAGCCTCATCATTCTTTGTTCAAGTTCCAGCATCTTCACAGGATTATTAATAACTCTGGAAGCAGTACCACTGAAATTATAATCAACAATAGGGGGAGGAGGCTCCAAAACTTTAGTGTTGTCGGTCACTGAATCCAGTTGAGTAAAATCTTGTGCATCCGTAAACGAAGCAGGAGTAGTACTAATATGTCCAAAAGCAACATCATTGGAGCTAGATATAACTGCACATGCGGGAAGAGTGACAACTGTAGAGTCCATAGACATCACAAGTCCAAAGGTCACAAGAGAGATTGGACGAACATTAATGGTGTCCGTAAGCACAGAGATGGATGCACTCGAAGAAGGAGTCGATATAGTACTCGAAGGAGGAGCCAACATAGTACCCACATTATTACCTGCAATAACATCATTATCTTCTATAATATTAAGTGCAAAAAAAACATTACTAATCGGGATGGCTGTAGAATTAGCAGATGCTTTAGGCCGATAAATTTGTTGAGTTTTTGGTGCAGCTTTTAGTGGGTGAACACTTTTGGGAGGATCAACAGTGATAGTAGAATCATTTTTCCGACATTTAAATGCAGCATGCCCTATCGAAGAACAGATTGTGCAAAACTCTGGGACATTCTCATAGAATAAATCAATAAAGAGCTTTAGAAGACCCACTTCAATCATTATTTGCTCATCAAGTTTTGCAGCAAGATCTATATCAATCAGAACCCTTGCAAATTTCCCCATTTCTCCATTTAGAGTGGCATTATCAATTTTTAAAGGGGCACCAATAGCACGAGCAATATTTGTAAGAATTTGCTTATCCCAAAATTCCCATGGTAAATTGTAAAAAGGAACCCACACATGGGCATTAGTTGCCTTTTGATGCAAAGGATTAAAATTTGGCATCCATGGTTGAACCCTAAAAACATCGGGCTTTAAATTGATAGGAGCATTTGCCCAAACCCTAGCTTTGTTCTCGGGGGTATGTAGTAACATATGATAATATTCCCATCCCAATGAAATGAGCTTCCAATTAGCAGGTAATTTCCAATTTGTTGTTAAACGCGACTTTAAATAGCCTTGAGTCCAAGGCTTATCTCCCTTAGAGAGGATTAATCTACCAATCAAGTAGAACTTACATAAATCAAAGTGGGATTGATACAACTCTGGGTCCATAGTGACACATGCAATATCACCACTTTTCTTTAGGGGGGCATCAAAAGTTTCAATCATAACATTTGTGAGTGAATTAGATATGGTTTCAACGTAACTTTTTTTAGGGGCAAAGGACTTAAAGAGGTCAGCATGTCCCAAGTGATCCATAGGTTTAGGTTTAGGACTAGGGCTATCCATGTTAATCCTTAACCCAAAAATATAACAAACCAGAGTAACAAATCAAAATTCCTGCTTGTTGTCGAATTTTCTTATGCCAATATTACAATTCCGGCAGATCACTACTAGCTTTCAATTTTAGAAAAATGATGACAAAGTCGAGCTAAAAAGAAGCTTTAATCTAGTCACATCACCTAAAGCGACGACCATAAATAGGCAATCTTAGATCTGGACATAAATAGGGTAGAAACCATACCACAACCAGGTGAAGATCTGCTTTGTGTCTGCTGGTAGGGAAGATCTACTTTATGCTTATTTTGAGATTTTAGAAGATCTGAGCTTCACAATTATAACGAGCAAGAGGCTAATGTGGCGAAGATCTATTTTGTGTCTGCTGGTGGTCGATGGTGAAGAAGGACAGTGGAGAGAAGACAACTCAGATGGGCTCGCTCTGGTTGAAAAAGGAGGTTGACTGCAGCTAGTGAAACGAACGGAGACAGAACAATTTGTTTGCTGGGCTTTTCAGGGCGTTTGGAGGGTGAAAGGAGAACGTCGGTTGCTGACAGCGTGCTTCTCTCTCTGGGCGGCGAAGACCAGATCTGGGCAACGAAGACTAGATCTGGGCGGCGAAGACCAGATCAGGGCGGTGAAGACCAGCTCTGAGTTGTGAGTACCAGCTCGAGGCACTCTCCCAATACACAAAGCTAACTTTAGTCGCCATAAAGGCTATAAATTTACTTTCATCCTCTTCCAGGCTACAGGTATATCCAAAATAGTAACCTCTGCCACCATGACTTTCTTGCCAAATCTCGTCCTTTTAACCGGCATTGAGCAATAATGTGTCTGAGTTTTCTGCACTCATAACACTTAACCTGTCTAGTCTAACCCCTAAAATGAGGTCTCTCTTCCTTCTTTTTCATCAAATTCTTCAACTTTGGCTCTGGAATCTCTGCTGCTGGAACTTTCCTTTTCTGACTTACTAGGAGCGTTCCTCTTGCTCCTAAAGAATTTCTTAAATTGCTTTGCCAACAAAGCAAATTCTCCTTCATCCATGTTAGATGAGTCATCAATGTCAACAGTGGCTTCACTTTTTTCTTTCTGAGTCTTGGTGGTATTTAGAGCAAGACGCTTCCCTTTATTAATAGAAGAAGTTATTTTCGAAAGAAGATGGTGAATTTCAAAAGCTTGGAGATCACCAACGATCTTATTGACTTTAAGGAGTTTTCCTTTGAAAACTGTCTCTGTAGCGGTAACTTTTCTGAAAAATGCTGATGCAAGCTACATAGAATCTTCTCAGCTTGAAGTTCTTCATCAATACGATGGCCCAAGTTGTTAGAAGTCCTGATGATGTTGTAGAAGTGGCCGTAAAAGTTATCAAAAGTTTCGTCTTTTCCCATCTAAAGAAGCTCATAATCTCTCTTCAGTCTCATAAGCTTGGATTTCTTAACCGTATACTTACCCTCATAAGTTATTTTCAAAATATCCCAAGCTTCCTTGGAAGTAGTGCGAGTAGAAATTCACTGATACTCTTTAGGGGTGACAACTCGGGTAAGTGCGTATAGTCCTTTACTGTTCTAGTCGCACTCATGACTTTCTTCTTTAGTCCATTCAATCATAGGCTTAGGAACAACTATTCCATCTTCAAGAGTTTTTGTAGGAGGCTTCCAACCATTCTACCTGGTACCAGACACAGTCTCCCATTCACCCGAAAAAAGCCCGCATTCGAGACTTCCAATAGGCATAATTATGCCCAGTTAGAAGTGAAGGTCTACCTATGTTTCCTCATTCACTTGAGTCCATCCTGGTGAAAAGTGAGTTTGTGTGAAAAGTACAAGAAACTAATCAACACTGGAGCAACTAAACCCAACAAGAGTGTACCAACTCTAACACCAATTAAGAGAAGTCCTAAATTGGAGAGCAACCAATTCTAGGTGATAAGCATACCTAAGTACTCACTCATCTCGTACAAACAGCGAAAGCAAATAACAATTAACAAGAATTTGTTGAATAAACAAATAAGGAAGATACATATAATAATGTAAAAGTAGTAAATGTTTTCTAATCTTAGTATACACTATATATGTTGTAACATATACTGAGGATACTTAGATTGTACTAAATCATGCAACAAATCAAGCAAAGACAACGATATAACGCGGTAAATCCACTTAGGCTCCAATCCTAACTAGTAACATCTATGAGTTGCTTAAGGTAACCACTTAGCAGCCAAATTTACTAAAAGTAATAAACAATTGATATAGACTCGATAAGGTAAGACTCTAAATACCTTTATCAGTAAATGACCACTTTTCCTAACTACCTAGGCTGCTATCATCAGTTGTCTCTACAGCTACTTCGCTCCTAACTGGATCTGGCTCGCCTTTAGAGCCACACCACCATGCAGTGTGATGCAAAAACTTGCAATCAATATGCAATTTACTGAAAATATGATTTTAGGATAAAATATCTCGTATCAACAGTACAAAAATACACTCAACGTATGTTGATACAAAAAATCCACCTCTTAATAACAATACGGAAATACACTCGATGTATTATTATTATGGAAACTCCATTTATAAAAGAGTATAATAAACCTCACCACCACCACGTAGTTTAATATAGAAAAATACTCAATGTATTAAAACTACGGAATCACCTTTTGAAAATATTTAAACTCCAAGTGAACGAATCACCTCCGAATTACTAACACGAAAACCCACTCAACGTAGTAGTAATACGAGAAATAAAATATTTTTCAAATACACCAAAAATATATTTTTCATAGGTGTGAGAAATATACGAGTAAAAGGTAAGAGAGAGGATAAGAGATGTGTTAATTGTGTGTTAAATATGAGAAATGATGGGGTATTTTAGCTAAATTTTTCAACTTTCAGGACCCTTGGTAACCTCTCGTCATGCAGCCCTATAAGGCTTCGCTGACCACCTCAACAAACCCCCTACAAGATGTCATTAAGGTCTAACAAGTCACAGTTCCACTTTGTACACACTCGCAAACCCTTCACCAACCACATCTGAGAGCCCTTGACTAGGCCTCTATGAGACCCCAACAAGCCACTCAAAATAAGTTTTTTCAAGGCAAAACTTGACCAAATAAAATTCCATAAATATCCACCAACTCAGGAAAATACATGCAAGTAAAAATATATTTTAACATGCAATAAATATGGTCTCAATTATCTCATGATATGTGTATCACACAAACATACATTAGTGATAAGTACTATATGAGTGTGTACGATACTGATCACAAGCAATGTACCGTACATAGAGGTAGACAAAACACCAAGTAAAATAAACAGACTTTGTATTTTGCACACAGTAATGCCAATAAAGACACAAAGGGACTTACAGGACTTACAACATTTACTTCAACATTTGAGAGATTGTAATAGTGATGTTAAAATGTGCCATTTAAAAGGATATCTCTTGTTGAACAATTGTCATCATTAAGGAAAGCACATCTATATACTCATTGTACTCTTTTTTCTTTCCAAGATTTTTTCATTAGGTTTTCCTGGGAAGGTTTTATGAGGAAATTTAAGCATATTGTATGAGAATAATGTACTCTTTTTTCTTTGCTAGTTTTTTTTTATCCTATTGGGTTTTCTAGCGAGATTTTTAACGAGGCATATTCTCAATACATTTGACATCCAGAGAGAGTGTTATAATTTAGATTTCAAATCTTAAATATGATATATCTATATTATAGTTAGATTTATTTGAAATGAAGATTATCTCTATTGTATCATAAATTTATATTTAATTAGAGATAATTGGAGATTTAATCTCTATCATATCTTAGATTCAAAATTCATATTTTATCTTGTAAATCCTAAAAATAGGGCCTTTAGCGATATATTATGCACATAACAATTAATGAGAATTATATCTAGTATTTGTTTTCTCTCTACTTTTCTTCTCTTATTTTGTTTAGTTTTATAACAAAAATAAAATATAAGTGCAACATGACATATAATCAATCGAGTGTAATAATACTTTTGAATACAAAAGTAGGTGCAATAATATTTCTCTTTTACCGTTCTAAAATTCTCCTCAAGTGGGACACGAAAATTGGAATTTTATGTAAGCTATGCAAATCATGTTTTGCTTCAATTGTTTAAGCCATTGTTAATGCAACCTAGCTAGCAAATTTTGTGTCTTTTTTTTAAGTCATTTTAATGAAAAATCAATGCAAAATTTGAGTCAATTTTTACTTTTCGTTTGATTGAGGAACAATAGGCTTTATCCTTGTATCTGATAGTTCCATACGTTAATATAAATTGCATATAAGTGAATTGAACTTCTAACCTAAATAGGTAACTAGGACCTACAAGGGGAGGTGGAAACGCTAATATGTGGAATCTTTTGCAAGCTCTAAACCAACTTGGTCAATGATTAGTGCTTGAAAAGCCCTAATTTTCTATGATTTATCGTGCTTAATTATGATAAATAGATTTGATTATAACGCTTTTATTTAATTATTTACATAAATCTATTATTTTAGAATCACGGGTATATTTTGATATATTTCATGTATTTTTAGCTTCAAAAGAGATAAATAATGTAAGAACACGAAGATGGGACACTTAAAACACTCAAATAGCAAGTTACAAGCAAAAAGGACTAAGGCATGTAAGCCTTACATCAGAAATTAACCAGTATGTAAGGGTTACTTACATAGGCAAGAAAATCAACTTGTACCGTGGTGGAGGATTTTGTGTGCCACGAGCGTGTATTTTTATAGAGTCCTAATTTTGTACAACCATCTATAAAAAATTTCTTACATTTTCAGCATTACACAACTCAATTTATGATATATTACAAAACTTATTAAGATTTTTAAAGTTTTTTCACATTCTAAGAGGTAAGAGAATCAATTCTAATGATTCAAGAAGCCATTAAAGATTCAAGATCAAGCTTTTGGAGAAAAAAACGTCATCCAAATTATTTGTGGTACTTAGATCTAGGTTTTTTGTTGTTAATAGAATCTTGCTTTTTCTTCTTTCCTCTATAGAATGTATATTGAATTGAATTTGTCTATGAATATTAATTCAAACATGATTGGCTAAATTTATCATGGTGTTCAGCTTATGTTGGCATGCTTGCTAGATTTATTATGGTAAATAATTTTATTGCATAAAATAAATAAAGTTGCATTTTGATTAAGAGTTTGTTTAAATGTTTATTTATGGATTGTTATGGGCCAAGTTGAGATTCATAAATAGATTGAAAAATCTTAGAGTTTAATTTTCAAAACGTTACCTTGACTATACTTTGAAATACTTAATCAAAACTTTAAATTGATGACCTAGTCATGACATTGGTATAATTAACATATTTTTCCTGATGCATAATTTGTTTGCTATTTAATATACTTGATCCATAGGATATTAATTAGTTAATCACCAAGGAAAATTACTCGATCGTTAGGAATTTTATTAAATAAAAGAAAAGTCGGTAATCTTTATCAATTAGTTTATTCACCATATTATTTCGATATAAGCATGGTTAATTAAGCTAAACGTTCATAAATTCTCCATTGACTGTTATTAACCTTTTTGAGCTAGTTTAAGTTCAAAGTATTGTTTTCACTTGTTTGTTTGCCATCATTGATCTTGCTCTCGTGTCAAACTTCATTACAATTCTAATTATTCACAATTTTAATAGCTTAGGATTCTAGTTATTTAGTGTTTTAGTAGTTCTAAAATTCTAATTAGTTAGTATTTTAGTTGCTTTAGGACTCTAAAGAAGTTTAAAAAATAAGATTATTTGAAAACACTACAATTCCTTGAGAGATCGACCTCGGAGTTTGCTTCTCACTTGCTACGAGTGATTTGTACACCTATGGTACTAAAATTTATACATAAGTCAAGCAGGCCTCAAGACATGAAATAAAAAAAGTAGCTTAGCAAAATAAGTAATAACAACATGTTTAAATTGACACGCCAATTTAAACAACAAGCAGATAAGAAAGAGTAATATGCAACACATTAGTGACATTGTGCCTCACAAGCTCCTGTCCAGGCTAGTAACATGATGAACACTATTTTGACCTACTATTTGTTACGTTTTTAAGCATCTATTTTGTATTTAATCTCAATGTAATCTTGTTTTGGAGGGTATTTTATTGTTTTGTAGGTCAAAGTAGGTTTGGGAAGTAATGTGGAAAAAGAGAGCAAAAGTGTTTAAAAATGTAAGCATTACATTCAGGGACGTAAGCCTTACATCGAGAATCAGCAAAGTATGTACATACATGTACATACATGTACATACCATTTACACTGTTACATGCAAGGCGCGCCGCGGCGAAGGAATTGTGTGCTGCGGCGAGAGGCTCTCGGGTTGAAACATGAAAATCATCAAAACATTGTGCGCCGCGGCGAGGGAAAGTTATGCCGCGGCGAGGAGGTTTCTGCTTTGGACCCAAAATCATGAACACATTGCGCGCCGCAGCGAGGGAAAGTTATGCCGCGGCGGGGAGGTTTCTGTTTTTATTCGTAATTCAATATCACATGTGCACCGCGGCATGGAAAAGGGTGCGCCGCGGCGCGCGCGCGCGGATTGGACTCCTCCTGGGCCACGAGATTTACAGTATTTTTGGAAACCTTTACAAAAAAAAGGAAAAACTAATGAAACACAATCTCCTCTCCAGCCTCCAACAGATTTGAGATCATTCAGCCTCCACCAACTCATGAACAGTAGCGTGAATAGCACTTTTCTTCTTCTTCTCCACATTCTTGAGAGAAATTACTCCATTAATGCTCCTCCATTGAAGCTCCATCAACAATCTTGAAGAAGGTGATCATCCAACTTCAAGGGCTTGTTTTAAAAGTGGAAGTGGGGTAATTTATTGTTTGTAATCTCTTTTCTCCTTAAGAATTCATAGAATGTTATTTGTAATGAAAAATATTGATTTGGATTTCATTATGAGTAGCTAAACTCTTTATGTGTGGGATTTTGGTGATGTAACTATGATTTGATAATTGATTGTGCGGATAATTTTATGATTAAGTAATTTAATTCATGGTCATTGTTTTTAATACGTATGTTCATCAATTATTTCTGGCCAATTTGATTTGTGAATGTATGAAACATTTTAGGGTTGAGTTTTAGAAACGCCATCTGAATTCAATTGAGCACTCTTGAGCATGAGCCTAGTTTAAGTGCATTGATTTGTCTTGAATTAGGTGATTGAACTATTTTCCTAGGTTTAAGGCTAATTAACTAATTAACGGTCTGGATCAAAGAAGTTAATTAGTTAATTAAGGGAAAATCGCCATTGATTTGGGATTTTCTAGGATTAGAGAAAATAATCATTAAATTCTACTTTTCCGTGCTTAATTGTCAAAACCACATAAATCAACTCATCATTGATTAGTTTACTAACCAATTTCCCACACTTGTTCATCTCATCGTTTCAACAAAACTTTCACACACTTACTTTTATTGTTTTAGTATTTTTACGATTTTAGAAACCATTTACAAAACCAACCTTCGATTAGAGTGTTTAGAATTTATTTTATTGTCACGTTTTGGATTACATTTAACTCTTTTGAAAACCACCGCAATTCCTTTGAGAGACGATCTTGGGAGAATACTTGTCGCTTACTACAAGTGACTCGTGCACTTGCGAGCTTTTATAAATTACAAAATTTGGTTATCAAGTTTTTGTGCATCAAGTTTTTGGCGCCGTTGCCGGGGATTTTGCATTTTTTTTTATTGGTAACAACATTTTCTTGTTTTTAGTCAATTTTTGATGAATAACTAGTCTTTATGCATTGTTTATCTGATTTTTAAAATGTTTGAGGTTTGTTGTAAGGATCGGTTTTAATTTGCAATCTGTTTTTCATGCTTTTGATGTTGAAACTGAGATGAACCCAGATCATGTGTATAGGAATTGAATAGTGGAGACTACCTTGTGAGAATATTTTTGAGCCCTTAACGTTTTATTCGGAGAGATAAATATTCTTCTACTCTTTTAAACACCTTTCATATCATTTCAAATTGTTAGATGATCTCTATAGGTTTTTGCATTGAACGTTAGGATTTTAAACATTTAATGAGGGATCATGTGCTTAATTGAATTGCTTAGATTAAATGACTTAAGTAAAGTTTGAAGTGTTTGCCTATCTCATTCGTGCTTGACTTTAAAAATATGAGGGAATTCCTATACCCAACACAAAAAGAGTTAAGAAGTAGCCATTCACAAATTACATATGTATATGGGTCTAAAAAAAAGAAGAAGAGATAATAAGTTTATTATGACCCTAAGTTCTTCAAGTATGAATGGTTTTAAAAAAAAAAAAAAAGAGAGAGAAATAGGAAATAAGTTCCCTTAAAGTCAAAACATTTTCATTTTATGGCACACTTGAAGTTTTTGCTTGAGGATTTTAATTGATGCATGAGATTAGTAATGTGATTTCTTCGTAAATCCTATCATTTGATTCCTTTCATGAGATCAATGTTATGCACTTTTGAGCCTTTCTTGTTTAATCATATGCGAACCTATTAGCTCGTTTCTTTACATAACTTCTATTCGCATATATTTTGATGAGTGCTTGAACCCATAGGATCGGTGTGATTTAGAGAGTAATTCTCGTGAGGATTAGAGTTGAAACGAATTCACATTCTTGACACTAGGTTTGGGGGAATCAATGTTGATACACTTTTAGTATTGGGATTTAGACTTGTGAAGCGAAATTGATCTAAATGGTGAACCTTGATGTGTTAAAATGTTGGATAAATTGGTGCATAAATGTTTTGTTATGAATTGGAAAGAAACTAAAGCATGACAAGTTTTGTTAACTTCAATTTTAGTTTTGTTATTTGGCTTTTTAATTTTAGTTTTGCTTGAGGACTAGCAAATTGTAGGTTTGGGGGTATTTGATGAACACTATTTTGACCTACTATTTGTTACGTTTTTAAGCATCTATTTTGCATTTAATCTCAATGTAATCTTGTTTTGGAGGGTATTTTATTGTTTTGTAGGTCAAAGTAGGTTTGCGAAGTAATGTGGAAAAAGAGAGCAAAAGTGTTTAAAAATGTAAGCATTACATTCAGGGACGTAAGCCTTACATCGAGAATCAGCAAAGTATGTACATACATGTACATACATGTACATACCATGTACACTGTTACATGTAAGGCGCGCCGCGGCGAAGGAATTGTGTGCCGCGGCAAGAGGCTCTCGGGTTGAAATATGAAAATCATCAAAACATTGTGCGCCGCGGCGAGGGAAAGTTATGCCGCGGCGAGGAGGTTTCTGCTTTGGACCCAAAATCATGAACACATTACGCGCCGCGGCGAGGGAAAGTTATGCCGCGGCGGGGAGGTTTCTGTTTTTATTCGTAATTCAATATCACATGTGCGCCGCGGCATGGAAAAGGGTGCGCCGCGGCGCGCGCGCGCGGATTGGACTCCTCCTGGGCCACGAGATTTACAGTATTTTTGGAAACCCTTACAAAAAAAAAGGAAAACCTAATGAAACACAATCTCCTCTCCAGCCTCCAACAGATTTGAGATCATTCAGCCTCCACCAACTCGTGAACAGTAGCATGAATAGTGCTTTTCTTCTTCTTCTCCACATTCTTGAGAGAAATTACTCCATTAATGCTCCTCCATTGAAGCTCCATCAACAATCTTGAAGAAGGTGATCATCCAACTTCAAGGGCTTGTTTTAAAAGTGGAAGTGGGGTAATTTATTGTTTGTAATCTCTTTTCTCCTTAAGAATTCATAGAATGTTATTTGTAATGAAAAATATTGATTTGGATTTCATTATGAGTAGCTAAACTCTTTATGTGTGGGATTTTGGTGATGTAACTATGATTTGATGATTGATTGTGTGGATAATTTTATGATTAAGTAATTTAATTCATGGTCATTGTTTTTAATACGTATGTTCATCAATTATTTCTGGCCAATTTGATTTGTGAATGTATGAAACATTTTAGGGTTGAGTTTTAGAAACGCCATCTGAATTCAATTGAGCACTCTTGAGCATGAGCCTAGTTTAAGTGCATTGATTTGTCTTGAATTAGGTGATTGAACTATTTTCGTAGGTTTAAGGCTAATTAACTAATTAACGGTCTAGATCAAAGAAGCTAATTAGTTAATTAAGGGAAAATCGCCATTGATTTGGGATTTTCTAGGATTAGAGAAAATAATCATTAAATTCTACTTTTCCGTGCTTAATTGTCAAAACCACATAAATCAACTCATCATTGATTAGTTTACTAACCAATTTCCCACACTCGTTCATCTCATCGTTTCAACAAAACTTTCACACACTTACTTTTATTGTTTTAGTATTTTTACGATTTTAGAAACCATTTACAAAACCAACCTTCGATTAGAGTGTTTAGAATTTATTTTATTGTCACGTTTTGGATTACATTTAACTCTTTTGAAAACCACCACAATTCCTTTGAGAGACGATCTTGGGAGTAGACTTGTCGCTTACTACAAGTGACTCGTGCACTTGCGAGCTTTTATAAATTACAAAATTTGGTTATCAAGTTTTTGTGCATCATAACACGCAATAGAAAAGCAATAAGCATACAACATATGGACTAGGTAAATATACAGTGAAATCAATAAAAAAATTTCAATCATTTCAAGACCTCATATGTGAGAACATATTCAGCTAATGATGATTGTATTCTCACAACAAGTGATCATACATAGCACAGCATCTAATATGGTAAACTTACTTAGGCTCTAATCCTTAGTGATAATATCAACGAATTACTTAAGACAACTATTCAGCAACAATTCACTAAGAAAAATAAATAGTTAATACAACTCGATAAGGTAAAATGCCTATACCTCTATCAATTGGGACTGCCTGTCCTAACTGCCTATGCTGCTCTCGCCAGCTGTCTGCACAACTACTTTGATCTACTTGGGATCTGGCTCACCTCCAAATCCCTACTACTACGTAGTGTGGTACTTGTACCTGTAATCAGCATGTGTGAATCCTAACAAAGATACACATGATAATGATCCTTCCAAAATATGATTTTGTAAATAAAAAAACAACTCATCGTATCAATAATATAGAAAAATACTCAACGTATTATTAACATGGAATCTAAAAAATTTTAATCACAGAACCCCACCTCATAATAACAATACAGAAAAATACTCAATGTATTGTTATTACGGCAACTCTTTTTGATAAAAGAATTTAACTAACTCCACTACCACCTCGTATCTTAATACAAAAAAATACTTAATATATTGAGAATACATAAATACCTTTTAAAATATATTTTCCAACTCCACCACCACCTTATATCTCAATACAAAAAAAATCCTCGATGTATTGAGACAATAGAAATACCGTTTAAAAATATTTTCTCCAAGTATCAAACTGAAATTTTTCTCAAACTACCTCGTATCCCAAAACAAAAAAATATTCAATGTATTTGTGATACAAAAATATTTTTAAAGTATATTTTTCACAATAATACTTTGTACCTCAATACAGAATAACATTCAATGAATTGGTGATACATAAATACTATTTATAAAAGAAATAGTTTTATAAAAGCTCATCGTATCACAATATAGAACCACACTTGACATATTATTGATAAAACTTAATTTCTCAAAAATATAATTTTCAAAACTCAAATCTACGAATCATTAATACGGAAAAACACCCAACGTATTCATGATCTGAAATTACAAAAGCGATTTTTACAAAGCAAAGGTTACACATTTTTGTAATTTCTCCTCTTATCAACATTATAAAAACACACTCAATGATTGTTAATACATAATCTTAAAATGAGAAAAAAAAAATTTAATGTAAAAATTCTCGAATTGCAGTATAGAAAAATACTTAATATATTGCAACTATGGAATCACAGTATTTCAAAATAAGAAGTTTATTTTTCAAAATATCAAATCACTAATATGGAAACAAACACTTAACATATTAATGATTTGATAAAACAAGTTTTTCAAGAAAATAGAAAATGAGATTTGAAAAAGGTAGAGTTTTGTTTATTAAATTCTTAAGAAAACAAAAAAAGTTAATCAGTATTTATAAAAAAACAATTTCAAGCACCGTGACCGTTGCAAACCCACTGCTACTAGGTCTAACGCACGTAAAAGAAAATAAAAGAACTTCGCCGACCTACCTCAATAATCATGCCGCAAGACCTTAGCAAGCTTATACTACAAGGAAAAAGGCTTTTAGGTACAGTTGTTAATCGTATCTATAGGCTTTTAGGTACGGTTGTCTTTTAGCGCGTAACTGTACCCGTTGCGCGTGTCGCTATAGGTTGACCTACGGGTACGGTTGTTAACCGTACCCGTAGAGTTTTAGGTACAGTTAACAACTGTACCCGTATTTTTTTGTAACTGTACCTAAAACTCTATAGGTACGGTTGTCAACTGTACCTATAGAGTTTTAGGTACAGTTGTTAACCGTACCCGTAGGTATTTGTAACCGTACCTAAATCCCTACGAGTACGGTTGTCAACTGTACCTATAGAGTTTTAGGTACAGTTGTTAACCGTAGCTGTAGGTATTTGTAACCGTACCTAAAGCCCTACGGGTACGGTTGTCAACTGTACCTGTAGATTTTTAGGTACAGTTAACAACCGTACCCGTAGGGTTTTAGGTACGTTTGTGTAACCGTACCTGTAGAGTTTTAGGTACAGTTAACAACTGTACCTAAAACCCTACGGGTATGGTTGTCTTATATATTACATGGTTTTAGGTACGGTTGTTAGGTTAAATTTTTTTTTTTTAATAATTATTTTCTGTAATTATATTTTTACCTATTTTTATCCCTGCTCAGACTATATTATCAGACTTTAATCATACATTTATATACATATCTCAACAAGCATACAAATATTCTATTACAATTATGCATATTGCGTCGTCATTTCAGTAAATTAAAATACATAGCTAATGTCACTAACCTAATTAAATTAACTATATATACATACAAGTTAAATCTAACTAATATATATCAAAATGTAAAATATTTAATTGTCTAACTTGTGCTTCCAATACTATCAATAAGGAATTGACATACTTCTCTTCGACAAACATCAAGTTCTTCTCGTGTATATGTTTTCTTTTCTGCAAACTAAAAAAAAGGTAATTAGATCTATATATAGTTATAAATAATTAGGAAATACATGATACTTAAAAATTTATGAATACGATGATTTAAAAAAATTACTAGCTAAATAATTGTATGTACAATCATAAATATTTTGTTAACTTACTAGTAGTGATCAAGACTTTCTTGGTTGATATATAATATCTCTCATATATCTCATCACAAAAAAACCACATTCAATGCTATTATTTTGAATAGGTGCCTACACACATATATAAAACATAAATTGCATAGTTAATTAATTTGAATAGCTTATCTAAATAATTACTTGTAATTAAAGATGTACAGACATATAATAAACGATAAATTAATATATACTAACCTTAATAGGCCGGAAAGTAGGTGGTGGCTTAAACGAACGTGGTATAGTTTGGTACCATCTAGAAAAAGCACTACAATATCGACATAATAAATAAACATTATTCATATTCAATCATCCATGATTACTTAATTAGAAATAATTTAAAATCATGTTAATTAAATATATTAAGTTAATAATACCCAATGATCATATCTTGAAATCTTTGTGGTGGACTGTTTCCAAGTGAATCAAACCACTCAACAACACCACTATATCGATGGATCACCCCAAGCATCCAATGATTTCTACAATTAATTGCAAATGATTGTTATAATAAGGACTTAACAAAATTAGAACATAAGAAAAGTATATGTATATAAAATACTCACGATAGCCAATAAGGAACAATAAGTTTTTCATTCTCTTCTACTCCAAGCATTCGTTCAATGAGAGCATCGATTTGATCGTCAAGAGTAGGGCTCCATTGATTTGATATAAGTGCAGGATGCAGAAAGCGATATAATTTGTGATTTTTTACATTTCTTGTTAAGTGATCAAATAAAATCCTATACTTAGAAAAAAATATAATTATTATATTTCGTATTATTGAAAAAAACTTATAAATAATATAAAAAGTTTAAATAAATGTTACCTCTCATATACTGCAATAATTGTTGCTTGTAGCCACCCAACAATACATAATAGCATTATGTCTTCGCTCCTAACCTCCAAGGGCTCCTCAATGCCCAACGCATCTATGACATTAATTTGAAATGATTCACCATTAGCTATCATATTATTGCATGCATACATTGTCATACGTTCAATGGCACCTCCATCACCTATACATGGAATATCTTCAATTCTTTTTTCATGAGAAATAACTTTTTTCTTTGGCTTCATTTGCTTTTTGGAGGCCTACGCTTAACAACAAATTATGTTAAATAATATAATTAAAATTGCATTATCAGCACATCAATTAATGTTAATGTATGCTAACCGAATCATTTTGGGTGATTATCCAATTTTTAGGCCAAGCTACCATACATCCTTCAGCTTGTCCAACACACATCAACTCATCCCCAATTGGAATTGGCAAAAATTCTTCATCTTTAAGTGACTTCTCAATACTAACTCGTGCATTATACTTACCAAGAAGCATATGATGCACTTTAGCATATGGGTCACTAGTTTGGTAAACTTTACCCTTAGCCACAATGTTATTCAATTCATCCAATGCTAAATAACATGGACTTCCCTACAATTGAGATGAAACTCATATTAGCATTGCTTACAATGAAATACGTTATACTTGTAATTATATGTGATGCATACCTCTAAGTCATTGATAGGAAATGTTGAAATTGTTGGAGGCATAAAAGTGTTGCTCTCTTGAGTGATACCTGGACTTTTTGACTTAAGTGCTTCATTCTCAGCCCTTAATCTGATATTCTCTTCTAAAAGTTGTTTTTCCTTGTCAACCTTCCCTTTACCTTTATTTGGCTTTATTGGGTTCTTCTCACGTGTGGGTGTGTGATATCTCTTAAGTATGGTAACCCCATAACTAGCACCTCTAACACGTCCAGGATGTTCTTTTGTCTGTAACGATTGACCCAATATATCCTTGTGACCAATGGGTATAAATTCTCCTGAATGGCTCTTTCTTTCATATTCTTCCTGCAAATTAAGTAATCACTATATGAGCTTAACACATGATAATATGAATGTAACTTATAATCAACATATTTTATGTTAAACTTAATTCATTTACCATCAATTCTATTGCTTTTTGGGCAGCTTCATTAATTGGAACTCCATCTCTAGAATGCGTGTGCCTCCAAGTAATGTGTCTACTTGGGATAATTCCATCCTAAAAATTGGTTTTCTATAATAATAGCAATTATCAAGTTAGATAGATAAATGTTATATGTAATCACATGAAATCAGGCACTTTATACAAGTTGTAATACCAATGACTCTTCGGTATTTGCAATACTTCTTCGACCAGTATAATTTACGTACACTAACTGTTCTCTATTTTGTTTGGACTCCTTGCTCATATCCTACAAAAACTAACTTGTATCAGTAAAACACTTTATATATGTATATATATAGTATGTATTCAATGTAATTGATTTATATGTCATTACCTTAAAAGTGTCAGTTTGTGTCCACTCCACAAACCAATCCCATTGTTCTTGTGTAATAAAATCATACTTTTCGGGGGGTGTTCTCAACAAATCTGGAAACTCAAGATTAGCCACCACGTGCTCTTTGTATAACTTATGCTTGTGTTTCCTCCACATATCACCCAACTTCTTCATGGTATATACTCGTGCTATCTCTGAGTCGATATTGGGAAATATAAAAGTTGTTTACATAAAACATGTACACAATATTTATAACCATGCATATATTATGATAATCATTGAATTCAAGTAGAATAAGCAAAGAAAAATTATTACTTACTATCACATCCTGCCACAAAAGTTCCTTGCAATCGTGAGGCACATCCGTCCATACTTTGTAATTAATTGGAATTGAAGATCGTGCTAATACCCCCAAATAACTAATGAAATCATTAGAATTTTGACCAATAGGTATGTTTTCTGAATTAAATAGTACGGATGTCCTAATCCCTTCACTTCTTAATTTCACTAACTTATTCATTTGGGTACGACCTCTAGTTTTCTTCTCCGTACTACCACTTGAACGTTGAGACAATTCCATCCTGCAATATCAAAAGAATATTTATAAGTACACATATAATATCATGTTTAATTAACAACAAAATATATTAACAAATTAATTAAATTAAAGTATAACTTACAAATACATAATGAGTATAACATTATTTTTCTTTGTCATGTACAATCCACGTTCCTTCACACTCAATTCGGCAATAATCAACATTGTCATCTTCTTGTTGGTCTAAAATGTTACTTTCATCTAACAAACTAACAACCTCCTCATGCTCCATTACGATGTCTCCTAATACGTCAATATTAAGAGTGTCATTATAATCCCGACGAGGAGGAGTTAAGACATTCCACCATTGTTTCTCTTGAGAATCATGAATGTAGAAAACTTGTTTAGCTTGTGAGGCCAAAATGAAAGAGTCATTGACATGTGACTTCTTATTTATGATCATACATAGAATGAGGTAATTTATGATCCTCAGGCAACACATCACCTATTACAGTCAGAAGTTCTTTAAAATACTTATCAGGTATTCCACACTTCGCTTTAATATTGTACAATGTGACTAATGCAGAAATCTTAGTGTACTTCTTACACTCATTCCATAACGGTTTTTCAGCATCCTCTAAAATCTCATTAAACTCTTCACCCAACATATCGGCATTCAAATTATCTTGCACTGCATCTAACATTTCATTAGTATCAACAAAAGCTTCTTCACACTTTCTCTTTTGTTGTGTAGGGGACGCATTGGGGAACTCATTACTATTCTTCATAATTTCTTCCCCATGCCAAAACCATATCTTATAACTTTTGTCAATACCATGTTTGAATACATGATTTCGAATTTCCATAACATTATGTCCTTTTCGATTCCCACATTTCAGACAAGGACACTTAATTTTTTCATGATTACTTGCATTATCAGCAGCAAAAGTAAGAAAATTTTCAAGCCCTCCACTAAATTCATTTGACCTTCTATCCATTGACATCCAAGACTTATCCATTTAAAAACCTAATTAAAGATATATATATATATATATATATATATATAAACATTATGTCAATAAACATATATAATATTGTGAAATAACAAGTGACACAAATATTAAAAAAAAAGAATCAAATAATATATATATACAAATACAAACAACATTAATTCAAGTCAAAAAAATAAAAATATATACAAGTTATACAACATTAATTCACAATCAACATATAACATTATATAATTTTTTATCGGACTATGCATATGTATATAATTTTTTCCATGAATAAATATACAATAATATATAACATTATAAATAATTAATAATAATAAACAAAATAAAATAAAAAAATTAAAACATATATATATATATATATTAACGGCAACTAAATGCACATATAAAAATTTTCATGAACAAATATAAAATATGCATGAATAATAATATCGTAGCAATTATAAATAAATAATGATAATATTTATTTTTAGGCAAAAATTCTCAAAACATATATATTCAAGGCATAGCAAATATGGGTAATAGAGTTCATGAACTAATTAAGAAAAAAATCAAGTACATTACTCAAAAAAGTGTAAAAAATAATACCTTGAAGGAGAAAAGTTGATGGTGGCGGAAATGGAGGTCAAAATGGGTCCTTTGGTGGCTGAAATGGTGGTGGAAAAAAATGGAATTTTTCGGCTGAAATGGGAGAAAAAATTAGGCGGCTAACGGTTAACAACCGTACACCACGGCAACGGCAGCAATCATGCCGTCGGAGAAGCTGCCGGTAACGAAAAAACCCAAGCAAAATCATTCACGTATGGCTTAGGGAGGGAGGCGGCGCTGGATATTGTGGGACAAGTGTGTGCTCGGGTGGAGAAGAAAATAAGATTTGTGTGGAGCCCGTGGATGTGGAGACCTAATTAAATGAGTTGACCTACGGGTACGGTTGTTAACCGTACCTAAAAGGATACGGGTACAGTTAACAACCGTACCCGTAGGTTAATTAAAAACTTTTAGGTACGGTTGTTAACTGTTCCCGTATCCTTTAACCGTACCTAAAAGTTTTTAATTAACCTACGGGTACGGTTGTTAACTGTACCTAAAAGTTTCTGTAATTTTTCAAAAAAGTTCTGCGTTTTGGTTCACTTTTAGGTACGGTTAACAATTGTACCCATAGGTAATTCTTTTAAAATACACGACCAACCGTACTTATAGCTATTTAGGTATTGTTGTTATCAAATTTTTAATTTAACAACCGTACCTATAGGTATATATTGTTGTAGTTAAGAAACAGGGTTTTTTTTCAAGTTTAGAACAAAACGAGAGAAAATTTCATAAATATCCAAAATTTAGAAAAATATAAAGAAGGGTAAAAACTCACTTAAACATGCATATTATATGCTCTCAACTAGCCTGTAATGTGTGTGATATGCAAAGATATAAAGTGTTAGAAATCTATACGAGTGTGTGAAATACTAATCATAAGCAAAGTATCATACAAAGAGTTAGACAAAAACATTAAGTAAAATAAACATATTCTGTATTTTGCACACAGAAACACCAACAAAAACTCAAAAGACTTATAGAACTTACAATATCATTCTTTTGTGTCATTTACCTCAATTGTGGGATATGATTCCCCAAAATATAATACATTGTTGATCACAATTTGTTCATAATAAACCTTAATAACGCGACTAATTTGTAACTTCTTTTTACTATTTCACATAAACCACACAAATTAATTTTAGTATTATTAAAATTAAGAAAATGAATTGTTAAGGCCTTGTTTAATAACAATTTTGATTCTTGATTTTCAATTTTTTTAAGTGATTTTTCAATCAAGTATGTTTGGTAATGATTTCTGATTTTGATTTTTACATTTTTAAGCAATCACTGTCAAAATATGAGTTGATTCATAAATCTTTGAAAATAAGATTTTTTAATCAAATTTCTAATTTCTGATTTTTTTCATTTTGACCAAACATTTTTTATAAAAAGTAACTAAAGTCTTATAACTTTTTTATGATTAAATATTGAAATAAAATGATTAGAAACTTCAAATTTATAAAAAATAACCAAAAAATTTCTTTATTTATAAATTTTTTGAATAAAAATAAAAAAAAATATAAATCATTACCAAACAATTTGGAGATGATTTTTGATTTTTTTTCTTGAAAATTATAAAATAGAAATCTTTATCAAATATATTTATGATTATTTTTATAAAAAAATCAAAAATTAAAAAATTAATTATTTAATCATAAATCATAAATTAAAATCGTTATCAACTATTTTTAAATGCAGGCCAAAATCGGATATCAAGGCAAAAGTCGGTAAAAAACATGAGGTTGTCTGCGAGAATTTTGCAGTTTATTTTTTATTATTATTATTATTATTATTATTTTTAGGTAATACTAGTTTTGTACCCATGTGTGTACGGTTTAGAGATTTAAATTTAATAGTTGTATAGCAATATAAATAATCGAGTAGTAATTGATATTACTCTTAAATTTGTTATTTAAAAAAAATCATTAAATATAATTTTAAATTAAATTGCATTTATTATAATGATGTAAAAATTGAATTTATAATTTTGTATAAATGTATGGATATATATTCTTAAAACAAGTAGTTATTAATTTGTTACCCTAGCGAAAAGCATATTTACAATAATAACTATTTTGTAAAAAACTTGTTATACATACGTTAATTTACATAATATAATATAATTAATCTTATATTAGTAAGTAGTCTATAATTATTTTAACATATCATCTTTTTAATTCAATATTAATATAACATTAACACATCACTTAATGTATGTAACATTACTCAACTATTTGATAAGTAGTAGGTGTTATAATTTATGATTGCAAACATGATACAAACATGAGTGATTTGATATTATATTAAAAAAAAATAGCATAATTTTATTTAATAAATAAGTTAAACATAACATGAAAACACATATGAATTTGTTTAATTGAAAAAATTATTATTATTTTAAAAACTAATTCTACATGAAGACGATAGACATAACATAATTAAACTTAATATACATTTTAATAAACACTTTTGCAAAAAAAAATATTGCATGTTTGTGAACTTTTCTTAATTGATATGAAATATGAGACAAATAATTAATTAGTTTAACATAAATATGATATGTTCATAAATAAATTTACCTGATCTAATCTATTCACTAAATCAAAATGAATAAATATGAACTATATGAATTATCACTCTTTTGTGATCAAAACAATTATTTAAGATTAATAATGTCAAGTTAATACACATTAAAATTATCAAAATAACTATTTATTATAATGCTATTTTTATATGTTTTGATATAAGAATTAAATATAATAAAAAATTAATTCAACATATAATAAATATGATATGCTCATAAATATTGACCTGACCTCCACATCCATTAACTAAATCTTTTTTTTTTTTTCAAACGACAAAGTACCGATTTTATTTAATCCACCTAAATGGTGAGAAAGAGTACAAAGAGCATTAGGACTCTACTAGAAAAAAACCATCCAAGTAATAATCCAACAAAATCATAAAAGCCATTAACATACCAACAGCATAGATAGCCATCATGTTAGCCAACAACATTAGTAACCATTCGCCACTCATCATGAGTAGCAGCAGCAATAACTAAGATGGGAAGGAACACCTCCTGATCAAACACCACCGCATTTTTGCTTTTCCTAATGCGCCAAAACCAATAACCACCTTTGCCATCAAACTATCACCATCTATCAAACCTTTAGTCCACTGGTAAAACTCATGATACAAGTCTACAAAAGAACCATTAGCAAATTGTTCGGTAAGGAAATAAAGGACAAAGTGTAGTTAGAATTGATTTGACGGGATCCGTTCACTAAATCAAATGAATAAACATTAACCATATGAATTATCACCCTTGTGGGATTAAAATAATTATTTAAGATTATTAATATCAAGTAAGTAAAGGTTAAAATTATCAAATTAATAACTATTTATAAAAAATTTATTTATTATATGATTATTTTGATATTTTTTTGTGTGAAAATTAAATAATAATAATAAATTAGATGGTTGTCATGGGATGGCAATTCGAGCGGGATGGCCCGAACAAATCCAGTCCGAATTTACCTAGTCTAAACACGGCATAAATTTAATTTAGGCTGATATTATAAACTCAAACACGAATTGTTAAAGTTTGGACTTGCCCGAAATATCAATCAATGTCAAAATGCAACCAATAACTCATTCATAAATTAAACACCATATAATTATAATAATGCTGAAAATTTTCTGCCCAAATTTTAGTAAATAACATCAAAATAAACACAATATTTAAATAAAGAGCTTTTCCTCACATTCATAAAATACATACATGATAAACTAACATATTACAAAACAAAATATAAAAGAGTAAATGTAAAAGAAAAGACATACATTATAAATTAATATATTACAAAACAACTTAAGATAATTTAATTCAAGAAGATCATAAAATTATAATTTATATTCTTGTACGCTCATAAGTCAATGCCCTGCTTAATCTCTTCTATCTCGCATTCTTCAACTTCAACTTACAAGTTTAACTAATAGTGAATAAAACTAAAAAGTAAATGACAATATTGATAACAATATTCAAATCATGGTATGGTTTTCTGGCTTTTTTAGACAGGCTTAGTTAGAGCATGTGACCAAATCAATTAAAATATTGCAATTGGCAAAATAACATTATGTAGAATATCATAGCTATTAGTTACAATTTAACTACAATTAAATGAAGTTTACAAGAAAATGAAACTTCATGGATCTCGTTGTCTTGTATATATAATGACATCTATTGGAATCAATTATTTGATATTTTCTAAAGAATTGAAAACCACGTAATCAAAGGAGCTGCATAAAAACATGTCATATGAGTGCCAACTAATTTTTTCTTCGTAAGAACATAACTCATTTATGATTAACTAAGATGCAACCAAACACCATTAATTTAATATGCACATATACTAACAACCACCACACACCTCTTCAATGAGAACATAGTTAGAGTCCATATCATATTCAATTCTCAATTGTGCATACTTTTCTGCAACTATTTTGTTTTCATACAATATTTTTTCAACAATGCAACGAGTTATTAGAATTTATACCTCAAAAGTCAAATATCAATACCTCAAGTTATCACCTTAATTCCTAGCATCATTGTTATTAGAACTTTTAGTGTCAACTTCGGTGGTCACTTCACTTGCGATATCTTCACAAAGTTCCTCACATGACTTATTTTCTACACATAAATAGAAAAAGAGTTAATGTTAAAGATATACAGTCTTTGAAAATCACATAATAAAAATAATAAATTTACCTATGTCACCAAATTATCAATCTCTAATACAAACAATTGCCTCAACTGTACTAGACAATAGTTGGGTACGATATTGATCAAGAACTCTTCCACCAACACTAAAAGCAGCTACTGAAGCAACCGTAGTAACATGAATACGTAAGATATCACGTGTTATTCTACCAACAACAGGATATCGATATTGGTATGACTTCCAATGGGCAATAACATCAAGATTAGAATTTTGTTCCAAATTTAATTTTGGTTTCTCCGTATAATTCCAATTCATTTTTAGGTGGAACAGAACTCTCTTCAAATGAACTAAATTCCTACAAAAATAATAAAAATAAGTAAATTATTACAAATGTTGCAGGTAAAAATTAGCCAAAATAAAAAGAATTAAGAACTTTACCTTAACTATAATAGAATTCCACCTAGAAGGAAATTCATGAACATTTAAATTGTCCACATTTATATTTGTGTTTGTAGAAACTTAAAAAAGAATAGAACTATCACCTTTGGAATATTCATTAAACAATTCAAACAACTTTATCTTGAGATTTTGGTATGAATTATAATTAGAATGCCCATATATTTATTTATAGATAAAATCTACAAAATGAAAATTATAAAACTTACAGTGAGGATCAAAAATCACTGCTATGGATAAAATAATGCTGAATTTGGACCAATATTTCTCAAATTTTGGAAGCATCTATGCAGTCATTTTTCTTATGTACTCATTACTATCACTTATCTTCGTCTTCAAAACCACATAACAATTAGTCACTTCAGGAAAATATAAATTTGCAATTGGGTACTTTGTTCTTGAAAAAACATTAGTGATACTCTAAAAAAATAGAGAAATTCACAAATATTTTCAACTTTTTCCCATTTTTCTCTGGTAGGACAATGCTTATAACTTTCATCCACAAAAGTCATGTGCTCAAGTGCTTTGCGGTAACATAAAGCACTCTCAAGCATGTGGTAAGTAGAATTTCACCTTGTAGGAACATCTTGTCTTAAACCTTTCTTAGTCTTTAAGGTAAAGTTCATATCCATTTGAACACAATTTAACCACTTTTGGTTTCATGCACTTTACTCTTTCACAAACTTAATGCTATCACGAATTTTTCCAACTACAACTACAACATCAATATCTTTTAATGTATCTTGAACCACTAGATTAATGAGTGCATCATTATCATTCAAGCATTTAATTAACTTATTAACACAACTATCATTGGATGAAGCATTATCTAATGTCAACCTAAACAACTTCTTCTCAATGCCCCACTCACAACACATATCATAGATCTTTTAACTAAGTATTTTGCCGTTGTGTGGAGGAGGCATGAAAGAGAAATTCAAGATTCTCTTCTGTAAGATCCAATCAATATTAATAAAATGACATGTCAGAGATATATAACCATCAATTGTAATAGAAGACCAACAATCAGATTTGAGATTGATCCTACTAGGATTATGGATATCATATGTTTCGTTCTTAACTTCTACATATTGTACATCTTAATAGCATTTTACTGTATTTCTTAATACTATGAGATTTCTTGGATTCAAATATTCAATAAGTGTTCTAATCCCCTCATATTCCACAAATTAAACTGGCAAGTCATGCAAAATAATAGCCTCCACTAATAATTCTCTAAGCCTTTTAGGATTAAATTCACGACGACATGAATCAATATTACTATTTTTCTCAAGAATCAACTAACCAACATCGCGTGTGTCTTCCTCATAACACACCTATTATAGTGGCAACCTAAAATACATGTTCCATTAAATTTCTATGAAAAACTAACCTTACAACTATTGCAAATTATTGAATACTTATGGCATGCAATTCAAAAAATAATTCAACCTCATTACCTATTTATAATTTCACATACTTTTTAAATTAAAAATTTAATTAACTAAGAAAATAATTAATTTTACCTCTGAAGAAGCTGCCATATTAGCTTGGTGGCTAAGGGAGTTAATAAATTCAATAAAATTTAGTAAGATAACCTATTACGATGGAAATAAATAATGCAATTCTATCAATGATTCCGGTAAACTTTTTTTATCAAAACAACTAAAACAATATTTCAAACATAATAGTAACTTTTAACTCGAGTATAGAATAATTGACATATACAATCCAAGCACGCAAACTTGGATGAGGGTTTAACATTCCATGTTAAAAACAAATACATTGTAAAAAAAAAAAAAACACACCTAATGTTGATCTGCATAAATAAACATAGAAGAAACCAAGTATTATATATCATTTCTTATATGTTTCTTTTTGCTGGTTTTACCCAGTAAGACCTGTTGCTAATGTATTTCTGTGGTTTGACATCTGCTCATTGATTTCAGCATGCATTCATGTAGTTTTAAAAGAAAATAAGAGCTAAATCTATACGGGTAGAGGGGTACTTTCAACTGGTTGAAAGTGTTCTCTCTTATCCATGAGCAATAATGGGTGTCACTGGAATACGAGTTTAAATGGGCAACCAAGAAATCACAAGAGGCATACCTATTAATTCTACCAGGTGATTAATAATTCCCAATGCAAACAATTTTGTAAAAGTTAAAACTGATCAAATAAGAAGAAAGCAAGAAAAATAGCTCAAGAATGAATTCAATTTAAATACTCGGCTATATCTATGTATCTCCTTGATTCGGTGATTCCCCAAACCCAGGCTAGAAATAGGCATTCCTACTTAGACAAAAACCAGAGAAATGATTAAATAAATAATAAGAAGACAATATAGGGTTTATCAAAGAGTTGCAAGGTGAATGCTAGTTTGGGATATAGGGTTTAACCGTTTAATAGACAATATATGGTTTAAATATTAAAGAAGGTCTGATGCAAAATGCTTCAATCTACAGAGAAGATAAGCGAAGAGGTACTTGATTGAGATGAAATTGATAACTGACAAGGGAAGGGAGGAGGAAGAAATGGTGGCTGACTGGCTTCGCCGCTTTGAGTTGATTTTGGTTCATGGTAATTGGGTCTGGGGTGGACGGCCGCGACTCTGCTTTGCTTGTCGAAGAAGAGGAAAGGAAAATTTTGGAAAATGGCCAAATCTATTCTGATTTTTCTGTATAACTTTTACCCTTTTTTTAATTCTCTATTTGAGTTTAATGTACTAACTTGAACCGAGCCCGAATCCGAACTAGAACCTTTTTTTTTTTTTTTTATTTGAGCCAACCTATTTTTTACCTGAATTTGAATCATTCGTATTCTTTTTATATTTTTGTATTTTTTTATTCAATTTTTGACACGAATTGACACCCCTAATTGTCAACCAAATAAGCTTCTTTTATATATAAAGATAAATTTATATGATAATTTTCTACGACAATATCCAAAATGTTATACATGTGTTATCGGGTTCTTAGTACCCAGTATCATACTAAGATTATTTTTTGCCATTAGATTATATTATATTAAATTTAGGGTTATATGCTGTCATGATTCTATATTTATTAAAATTTAGATATGACCCCTTCCACTTAATTTTTTTTACATATTGTGACAAAAATGTCCTTAATTTTATTGATTAATTATAATGAATTTTGATTGGACACATGTCCAATTAGACTACTTAGAATTGGACATCTGTCAAACTGACCAACTGGTGACCACACTCACTGGAGCCGAGTTGGACACATGTCCAACTATACTGCCCAAAATTAGATGGCTGTTCAACTGATCAGATTTTGATCCAATTTTGACCAATCGGCGACCCCACTCGTCAAAGTTTAGTTGGATACATGTCCAATTATACTGCACAAAATTAGACATCTAGAGACAAAAACTGAATAATGGAAAAGTAAAGAATCCCTTACAATATATACTAAAGATAAAACTGTAATTTTAAATAAAAATTACTAATGAAGGGTCATCATAAATTATAAATTATAAATGGGGTCTATTCCAACCTATTTTTCTTAAGTTTATCTCTTTTATATAAGTAATCTAAACCTATTGCATATTAATGTTATAATTATAAAGGAGTGAATTTACACTTTTTAAAAGAGATTACTATTATACCCTCAATAGTTCTCGTAAGACAACTTTAGCCTAAACATTATGACACGACATAAGATAATTGGTTTCCATTCTTTTTATAAATTAATTTAAATGAATTAAATTGTTTAATTCTTATTTAACTATTCCAGTTATAATTTTTCTAGAATATGAATGTTTGATACATCACTAGAATTTTAATTTACTCAATCTAAATTCTTTAATAATTTTTGGGAAATATAAAACAGTTTCCATCATTTTTTTCCTAATAAATAACCACGTTAAATTTTTAAGGTTAGTAAAGTCTCTCTATCAAGCATTCAAAATAGAAACTTTAGATTTTCTACACCTCTCTTTATCTTCTCCTTTCAACAATTAAGTTAAGCACACTCCAATAAATTTAACTTTAACTAAAAAGACACAAAATTGGGAATGAAATTGATTCTACGTATTATTATATTTAATTGTATTAAAGACATGTAATAAAATATGAAAGATTACTAAAAGATATAGCATTGTGATTACACCACTTCTCTTACAGAAAACTCATTCCATGTGCAATAATAATGCAGACATCGGCGAGAAATAATTTGCGCAGCGACAGTGTCAAAAGTAAAGTGCAGCCACGATGGTAAATTTTGTTGCGCCCTGCATATGTTATGTGATTCCTTCTTTGATTCCATGTATTAAAACAAACACTGTAATAATAATATTATTTTCTTTACATTTAATTTCATTACGATCCTCATTCCCATTACTTTTCCGGAAAATAAGGAAAAAGGCTTTCGGGTACGGTTGTTAACCGTACCTATAGACTTTTAGGTACGGTTGTCGTTTAGCGCGTAACCGTACCCGTAGCCCGTGTCGCTATAGGTTGACCTACGGGTACGGTTGTTAACCGTACCCGTAGGGTTTTAGGTACGGTTAACAACCGTACCCGTAGGGTTTTGTAACCGTACCTAAAACCCTACGGGTACGGTTGTTAACCGTACCCGTAGGGTTTTAGGTACGGTTAACAACCGTACCCGTAGGGTTTTGTAACCGTACCTAAAACCCTACGGGTACGGTTAACAACCGTACCCGTAGGGTTTTAGGTACGGTTAACAACCGTACCCGTAGGGTTTTGTAACCGTACCTAAAACCCTACGGGTACGGTTAACAACCGTACCCGTAGGGTTTTAGGTACGGTTAACAACCGTACCCGTAGGTTTTTGTAACCGTACCTAAAACCCTACTGGTACGGTTAACAACCGTACCCGTAGGGTTTTAGGTACGGTTAACAACCGTACCCGTAGGATTTTAGGTACGGTTTCGTAACCGTACCCGTAGACTTTTAGGTACGGTTAACAACCGTACCTAAAACCCTACGGGTACGGTTGTCTGATTTATTACATGGTTTTAGGTACGGTTAACAACCGTACCTATAGGTTAAAATTTTTTTTTTTTAATAATTTTTTTCTGTTAATATATTCTTACCTGTTTTTATCCCTGCTCACTATATTATCAGAATTTAATCAGACATTTATATACATATCTCAACAAGCATACAAATATTCTATTAAAATTATGCATATTAATGCGTCGTCATTTCAGTAAATTAAAATACATAGCTAATGTCACTAATCTAATTAAATTAACTATATATACATAGAAGTTAAATCTAACTAATATATATCAAAATGGAGCTTAGATCACAATTGTCTAACTTGTGCTTTCAATACTATCAATAAGGAATTGACATACTTCTCTTCGACAAACATCAAGTTCTTCTCGGGTGTATGTTTTCTTTTCTGCAAACTAAAAAAAAGGTAATTAGATCTATATATAGTTATAAATAATTAGGAAATACATGATACTTAAAAATTTATGAATACAATAGTGTAAAAAAATTACTAGCTAAATAATTGTATGTACAATCATAAATATTTTGTTAACTTACTAGTAGTGATCGAGACTTTCTTGGTTGATATATAATATCTCTCATATATCTCATCACAAAAAAACCACATTCAATGCTATTATTTTGAATAGGTGTCTACACACATATATAAAACATAAATTGCATAATTAATTAATTTGAATAGGTTATCTAAATAATTACTTGTAATTAAAGATGTACAGACATATAATAAACGATAAATTAATATATACTAACCTTAATAGGCCGGAAAGTAGGTGGTGGCTTAAACGAACGTGTTATAGTTTGGTACCATCTAGAAAAAGCACTATAATATCGACATAATAAATAAACATTATTCATATTCAATCATCCATGATTACTTAATTGGAATTGCTTTTTGGAGGCATTATGTCTTCGCTCCTAACCTCCAAGGGCTCCTCAATGCCCAATGCGTCTATGACATTAATTTGAAATGATTCACCATTAGCTATCATATTATTGCATGCATACATTGTCATACGTTCAATGGCACCTCCATCACCTATACATGGAATATCTTCAATTCTTTGAACATGAGAAGTGACTTTTTTCTTTGGCTTCATTTGCTTTTTGGAGGCCTACGCTTAACAACAAATTATGTTAAATAATATAATTAAAATTGCAGATATCAGCACATGAAATAATGTTAATGTATGCTAACCGAATCATTTTGGGTGATTATCCAATTTTTAGGCCAAGCTACCATACATCCTTCAGCTTGTCCAACACACATCAACTCATCTCCAATTGGAATTGGCAAAAATTCTTCATTTTTAAGTGACTTCTCAATACTAACTCGTGCATTATACTTACCAAGAAGCATATGATGCACTTTAGCATATGGGTCACTAGTTTGGTAAACTTTACCCTTAGCCACAATGTTGTCTAATTCATCCAAAGCTAAATAACATGGACTTCCCTACAATTGAGATGAAACCATATTAGCATTGCTTACAATGAAATATGTTATACTTGTAATTATATGTGATGCATACCTCTAAGTCATTGATAGGAAATGTTGAAATTGTTGGAGGCATAAAAGTGTTGCTCTCTTGAGTGATACCTGGACTTTTTAACTTAAGTGCTTCATTCTCAGCCCTTAACCTGATATTCTCTTCTAAAAGTTGTTTTTCCTTGTCAACCTTCCCTTTACCTTTGTTTGGCTTTATTGGGTTCTTCTCACGTGTGGGTGTGTGATATCTCTTAAGTATGGTAACCCCATAACTAGCACCTCTAACACGTCCAGGATGTTCTTTTGTTTGTAACGATTGATCCAATATATCCTTGTGACCAATGGGTATAAATTCTCCCGAATGGCTCTTTCTTTCATATTCTTCCTGCAAATTAAGTAATCACTATATAAGCTTAACACATGATAATATGAATGTAATTAAGTTATAATCAACATATTTTATGTTAAACCAAATTCATTTACCATCAATTCTATTGCTTTTTGGGCAGCTTCATTAATTGGAACTCCATCTCTAGAATGCGTGTGCTTCCAAGTAATGTGTCTACCTGGGATAATTCCATCCTGAAAATTGGTTTTCTATAATAATAGCAATTATCAAGTTAGATAGATAAATGTTATATATAATCACATGAAATCAGGCACTTCATACAAGTTGTAATACCAATGACTCTTCGGTATTTGCAATACTTCTTCGACCAGTATAATTTACGTACACTAACTGTTCTCTATTTTGTTTGGACTCTTTGCTTATATCCTACAAACACGTACTTGTATCAGTAAAACACTTTATATATGTATATATATAGTATGTATTCAATGTAATTGATTTATATGTCATTACCTTAAAAGTGTCATTTTGTGTCCACTCCACAAACCAATCCCATTGTTCTTGTGTAATAAAATCATACTTTTCGGGGGGTGTTCTCAACAAATCTGGAAACTCAAGATTAGGCACCACGTGCTCTTTGTATAACTTATGCTTGTATTTCCTCCACATATCACCCAACTTCTTCATGGTATATACTCGTGCTATGTCTGAGTCGATATTGGGAAATATAAAAGTTGTCTACATAAAACATGTACACAATATTTATAACCATGCATATATTATGATAATCATTGAATTCAAGTAGAATAAGCAAAGAAAAATTATTACTTACTATCACATCCTGCCACAAAAGTTCCTTGCAATCGTGAGGCACATCCGTCCATACTTTGTAATTAATTGGAATTGAAGATCGTGCTAATACCCCCAAATAACTAATGAAATCATTAGAATTTTGTCCAATAG
The DNA here is from genome assembly GCA_029378325.1 of Elaeagnus macrophylla. Classification (NCBI taxonomy): domain Eukaryota; kingdom Viridiplantae; phylum Streptophyta; class Magnoliopsida; order Rosales; family Elaeagnaceae; genus Elaeagnus; species Elaeagnus macrophylla. Next base: position 42,218,631 of record CM055641.1, on the reverse strand, counting down.
GTATGTTTTCTGAATTAAATAGTACGGATGTCCTAATCCCTTCACTTCTTAATTTCACTAACTTATTCATTTGGGTACGACCTCTAGTTTTCTTCACCGTACTACCACTTGAATGTTGAGACAAATCCATCCTGCAATATCACACACATTTTTATAAGTACACATATAATATCATGTTTAATTAACATCAAAATATATTAAGAAATTAATTAAATTAAAGTATAACTTACAAATACATAATGAGTACTACATTATTTTTCTTTGTCATGTACAATCCACGTTCCTTCACACTCAATTCGACAGTAATCAACATTCTCATCTTCTTGTTGGTCTAACATGTTACTTTCATCTAACAATGTGACAACCTCCTCATGCTCCATTACGATGTCTCCTAATACGTCAATATTAAGAGTGTCATTATAATCCCGACGAGGAGGAGTTAAGACATTCCACCATTGTTTCTCTTGAGAATCATGAATGTAGAAAACTTGTTTAGCTTGTGAGGCCAAAATGAAAGAGTCATTAACATGTGACTTCTTATTCAGATCAACCAATGTGAAACCAAGTGCATCCTTCTTTATTCCATGTTTGCTATCCACCCAACTACACTTAAATAAAGGAATTCTAAACTTTACATAATCTAGATCCCATATTTCATCAATAACTCCATAATAATGAATGTCTCCTTCAATAGGTTGCATATCTTTGGCACTTGAAAATTGCATAGTTTTTGCAATTATAGAAACTCCACAATTTTGGGTAACACGATTGTCACTTCTATTTTTTGTTTGATAATGGGTCCCATTTATGGTATAACCATGATACTTAATGACATTAAACTTCGGACCTTGTGCTATCCATCTCAATTCTTCAGAGATATTACAACTTGTTCTATTCAATTCATTTGCAATCTAAAGCACAAAATTACCATATTTAACTCATTAGTAATTAGTAATAAATATAATGAATTAAATCTATAATTGACTAGTAAATACAACTTATAATTCACTTACTTGAGCTTTCAACCAATATATAAATGTTCGATTATGTTCATTTAATATCCATTTTTCTCTTTTATTTTGGTTTGTATGACGAATAAGCTTCATATGTTTCCTACAAAAATAATTGATTTTAGAATAAGTAAGATGAACATTTAATGATTAGAACAAAAAAAATAAAGTACGAGGAGTACACATACTCGATATAAGGTTGAACTACTTCCAAGTTGTTCAAAACATTACTATGTGCTTGTTCCCAAAGTGCACGATCAATAGAATCAACCCACCCACCTTTATCTGGCTTTCCGGAGATGCTCTCACAATTTAAGTGCTTAATCAAGTCAACTGAAAGACCAATTGGTTTTACTCCAATTAAAAATTCAGAACAAAATTCTATTGCTTCCTCTGCCACATAACACTCTGCCATGCACCCTTCTGGACGATTACGATTACGAACATAACCTTTAAGTACACTCATATGTCTTTCAAAAGGGTACATCCATGTTAAGTACACAGGTCCACATAACTCCAACTGTTTTGTGAGATGCACTGTTAAGTGTATCATTATGTCAAAGAATGATGGTGGAAAATACTTTTCAAATTTACATAATGTGAGCACAACTCTTTTTTGAATTTCTTCAAGCCTTGTAACATCCACAGACTTTTTGCATATATCATTAAAAAACGTACACATATCTATGATTGCACTCCTAACATCCTTAGGCAACATACCACGTATTATAACGGGTAATATTTGTTGTATTAAAGTGTGACAATCATGAGACTTCATTCCATTCAATTTCCAATTTGAAGTGTTAACCAAAGACTTTATATTAGAGGAATATCCAGAAGGAACTTTAACATTGGATAGTGCTTCCATAAAATTTTTTTTCTCCTCTTTAGACAAAGTAAAACACGCTGGAGGAAGAAAAGTGCGACGGTCCTCAAATTGAGGATGCAACTCTGGACGTAACTTCATGTCTGCTAAGTCCAATCGAGCACCTAATCCATCTTTTGTTTTTCCAGGAATATTCAACAAGGTGCCAAGAATACTATCACACACATTTTTCTCAATATGCATAACATCAAGAAGGTGTCTAATTGGCAAATGTTGCCAGTACTCTAATTCAAAGAATATTGATCTCTTCCTCCAACATATTGAAGTATTTAAAAGTTTTTGTTGTTCTTTTGATTTACCACGAGGAAAAGTTATTCCTTCAACTTCTTTTAGAATATCATCTCCAGTTGGTGGTAATGGAGCTTCATTATATTCTTGTGTTCCATCAAAACATCGTCTTTGATTTCTATATTTATGCCCAAGTGGAAGGAATTTGCGATGACCTCTGTAACACATTTTATGAGAATGGGCTAATTTATCCGCATATGTGTTTGTGCTACAAACTGGACAAGCAAAATAGCCCTTCACAGCATGACCAGACAAGTTACCATATGCAGGAAAATCATTTATAGTCCACATTAGAATTGCCTTTAAGGTGAACTTCTCTTGATGATATGAATCAAATACTTCAATGCCATTATTCCATAAAATTTTTAAATCATCTATTAATGGCTCTAAAAACACGTCAATATCATTCCCTGGTTGCTTAGGGCCTGATATCAACAATGTTAGCATCATGAACTTCCTTCTCATGCATAGCCACGGTGGGAGATTATAATTGACCAACATAACGGGCCAACAACTATACTTAGTACTCATTGAGCTATACGGATTGATACCATCAGCTGCAAGTGCAAGTCTAAGATTTCTGGGCTCTGATGCAAATTCAGGCCACTTTTCATTGATGAGGTTCCAAGAACGAGAATGTGATGGATGTTCTATTTTACCATTAACAACCTCTTGAGCAGCATGCCATGATAAATTTTTGGATGTATCAATGCTTCGAAACATCCTTCGAATACGTGGAATAGGTGGAAAATACCACAACACCTTTACAGGTATTTTTTTTGATTTTTCATCTAATCCAAATTTGGACTCTTTCCACCTTGATTCCTTACATATAGGACATTCACGTGCATCTGTATACTCTTTCCTATATAGTATGCAGTCATTTCGACATGCATGTATTTTCTCATATCCCATACCTAGCTCATTAAGTGTTTTTTTAACATCATACATAGAATGAGGTAATTTATGATCCTCAGGCAACATATCACCTATTACAGTCAGAAGTTCTTTAAAATACTTATCAGGTATTCCACACTTCGCTTTAATATTGTACAATGTGACTAATGCAGAAATCTTAGTGTACTTCTTACACCCATTCCATAACGGTTTTTCAGCATCCTCTAAAATCTCATTAAACTCTTCACCCAACATATCAGCATTCAAATTATCTTGCACTGCATCTAACATTTCATTAGTATCAACAAAAGCTTCTTCACGCTTTCTCTTCTGTTGTGTAGGGGACGCATTGGGAAACTCATTACTATTCTTCATAATTTCTTCCCCATGCCAAAACCATATCTTATAACTTTTGTCAATACCATGTTTGAATACATGATTTCGAATTTCCATAACATTATGTCCTTTTCGGTTCCCACATTTCAGACAAGGACACTTAATTTTTTCATGATTACTTGCATTATCAGCAGCAAAAGTAAGAAAATTTTCAAGCCCTTCACTAAATTCATTTGACCTTCTATCCATTGACATCCAAGACTTATCCATTTAAAAACCTAATTAAAGATATATATATATATATATATATATATATACATTATGTCAATGAACATATATAATATTGTGAAATAACAAGTGACAAAAATATTAAAAAAAAAAGAATCAAATAATATCTATATACAAATACAAACAACATTAATTTAAGTCAAAAAAAAATAAAAATATATACAAGTTATACAACATTAATTCACCTACAAGTTCTAACATTATATACAACATAAATCGCACAATGCATATGTATATAATTTTTTCCATGAATAAATATACAATAATATATAACATTATAAATAATTAATAATAATAAACAAAATAAAATAAAAAAATTAAAACATATATATATATATTAACGGCAACTATATATATGCACTAGCTTATCTAAAAATTTTCATGAACAAATATAAAATATGCATGAATTATAATATCATAGCAATTATAAATAAATAATGATAATATTTATTTTTAGGCAAAAATTCTCAAAACATATATTCAAGGCATATAGCAAACATGCATGGGTAATAGAGATTATGAACTAATTAAGAAAAAAATCAAGTACATTACTCAAAAAAGCACAAAAAATACATACTTTGAAGGAGAAAAGTTGATGGTGGCGGAAATGGAGGTCCAAATGGCACCTTTGGTGGCTGAAATGGTGGAGGAAAAAAATAGATTTTTTCGGCTGAAATGGGAGAAAAACTAGGCGGCAATGGTTCCAATCCGTACAACACGGCGGCGGCGGCAGCACTAACGCCGTCGGAAAGCAGCCGGCAACGAAACAAGGAAGCGAAACCGGTCAAGTTTGTGTGGGAAGGGGGGGCGGCGCTGGATATTGTGGGACAAAGGGTGGGCTCGGGTGGGGAAGAAAAGAACAATGTGTGGAGCCCGTGTGGATGTGGAGACCTAATTGGATAATTTGACCTACGGGTACGGTTGTTAACCGTACCTAAAAGTCTACGGCTACGGTTAACAACCGTACCCGTAGGTTAATAAAAAACTTTTAGGTACGGTTGTTAACCGTACCCGTAGACTTTTAGGTACGGTTAACAACCGTACCCGTAGACTTTTAGGTACGGTTGTTAACCGTACCCGTAGACTTTTAGGTACGGTTAACAACCGTACCTAAAAGTTTTTTAATTGACCTACGGGTACGGTTGTTAACCGTAGCCGTAGACTTTTAGGTACGGTTAACAACCGTACCCGTAGGTCAACTTTTAGGTACGGTTAACAACTGTACCTAAAAGTTTCCGTAATTTTCCGAAAAAGTTCCGCGTTTTTGTTCACCTACGGGTACGGTTAACAACCGTACCCATAGGTAATTCTTTTACAATACACGGGCAACCGTACCTATAGCTATTTAGGTATTGTTGTTATCAAATTTTTAATTTAACAACCGTACCTATAGGTATATTTTGTTGTAGTGTCCTTTTCGCAAACCAAACATGCCGTAAGTTCACTAATATAAATTGTTTTGCATTTCGTACCAATTTATTTTGAAGTTCTCTTATCCTGAACGTTTTCAAGGTATATATTCGACTGATAATAGGCATCTTTTGTTCACAATAATGTATTATGTCACACTCTTTTATTACAAACATGGTCATACTTCAGCACATCAATAAATCTTAAAACTATTCTAAAGTTTCCATTTTCATTAAAAAAGTATAATAATGTCCTTAATATTTACTATTTGACTTTCTAACTTCTAGAAGAATGATGTATCACAAAATAATTTGTAACTTTTATTCCAAATTTTTATGTGTATTTGATTAGACATACTTCTTTAAACTCTTATGTTTTTACTAAATTTTTTTTAATATAATAATAAATAACAAACATAATAACATGGTTAGGATTTAAAAGACTTCAATTTGATAATTTAATCGGCCATTCATATATTATTTATTTTTAATTAAAATTAATTCTTTGAGATAATAAATAATAGACAGCTTAATTAGAAATTTAAGACTAGAATTCAAAAGACTTCAGTTAGGTTTATTTAATCACCTATTCATGACTTTTTTTTTTTAATGTTTTTAATTGAAATTAATTCTTTGGGATAATAAATAACATATATAATGACTTAATTAGAAATTAAAAACTAGAATTTAAAAGACTTTATTTAAGATTATTTAATCACTCTTTCATAATTTTTTTTTGCTAAAATTAAAAAAATTTATAGATTGCGTGTATTATTGTTTTTGTCATACTACTTCAAAACTTTAATGTTTTTTATTAAAATTAATTCTTTTTAGAATAATCATTAACAGACCTAATGACTTGATACGTAATTTAAAACTAAAATTCTAATAGACTTCAGTTATGAGTATTTAGTCATACTTTCATAATTTTATTTTATTTTTAAAATTAAAAATTTGTAGATTGCATATAATTATTTTGGTCATACATCTTCAAATTGTAATATTTTTAATTAAAATTCATTTTTTTAGAAAATTAATAACAAACATAATAGCTTAATTATAAATTAAAATTATTATTCCAAAAGACTTCATTTAGGATTATTTAATCATCCTTTCATAATTTATTTTAATAAAATTAAAAAAGTTAAAAATTGCATATAATTATATTGGTAGTAATTCTTCAATACTTTAATTTTTTTAATTAAATTTAATTGTTTGTGGAATAACAAAATAACATGTTATATGACTTAGTTAGAAATTAAAAAATAGAATTCCAAAAGATTTCGGCTTGAAATATATAATTATGATTTTATAACATTCTTTTATATAAAATTAAAATAGTTACATATTGCATATCGTTATATTGATCAAAATTATTCTAAAATTAATGTTCTTAATTAAAATTAATTATTTATAGAATAATAAATGACAAACATAATGACTTAGTTAAAAAATAAAACCGAATTTCCAAAAGCCTTCAATTTTGATTATTAAATCCCCATTTCTGAACTTTCTTTATAGAATTAAAATAGTTAGAAATTGCATAAGAATATTTTGATGCATCTTTGCAACTCACAACTCAACACCAATATATGATTATTATATATCTAGCTTACTAGGCAATATATATGAACTATGATTTTTTTGTTTTTTCAAATTTTTTGTTAGGTTATTTGATGGTATTGTTTAGATTAAACAATATAGTGTGATTCAAACATGTGATACGAAACAAGGGAGGGGAGGTTATTTGACGATACGAGGATACAAGTAATGTGAAAAAGCAACATAGGTAGGTTTGAGCATAATTTTTTATTCTATTATTATATTTCTTTTTCATTTGTCTTAAAATGTATAACTTTCAATGATATGAAAACCAAGAAAGCTATCAAATTAATTATGGTTAAATTTTTCATTATTTTACAATCTTCGTAATAACTACCTAACAAAATTCCTCAAAAAACAATTGAATTTGTTGAAACTTTATGTTCATAGATGTATTGGCAATTCTCTTAGCTTTTGGAATCATTTAATCAATAAAAGTTTTATACTATTAGAACTTAGGAGTATTTCTTAATTTTCTTTATATATGTTGCATACTTTTTGCCTATTCGTGAATCATTGATCAAGAAAGTTATTTTTGCATGAATTGATCTTATCTAATGCTATAATATATATTTTATCGTTTATTGTTGTTTAGGTTTGTATTTTAAATGTATAAGCTCTTTATTGAATATACTTGACTAAAAATGTATACTTGTTATTTGTATTGTTTGAGGGGGGAAAAAAGTTACTGGTCATGATATTTGTTATTTGTTCCATATACATAATATATATCTAAATAATAAATTTTTAAAAAGAAATAAACAGCATTTTATTTAAATTATTTTAATATGATATTTAAGGTATATATTAATTGCATATTTTGCTCAAAGCTTTCAAACACCTTGTGACCTTGAGTTGCGACTTTGTTATGCTTGATTGAAGTAAAATGACGTAGAAATTTATCAAATTGAGAGAGAGAGCCAAACATTACTACTGGAAAGTAATGGGGGACGCAACAGAGTGCTGTGAAATGGACCATATATCCATATATTTCATGACTTGAGCTGCTATTTTGACTTTAATTAAGGGACCATGCTTGCTGATTTTTGAGCAGGTTATATAAATGAATCATATTTCTAATAAGGTCTAAAATGTGATTAGGTTTAATGACTTCTTATAATATCAACTTCATATCTGAATCAACTCAATTAAGTGAGGTGGAAAATTTTAATTGAATAAAATTATTGGACATGTTTTTATTGTTCAAACAAATTTTTGCTACTTAATTTGATATTTCATTTCAGGTGAAGATGAATAGAGGTACTCTTTAAAATATAATTTTTTTTTTCTATTTTTGAAAAAAAAAAAAAAAATATATATATATATATATATATATATATATATGTTTTAGGATAATGGTAGCATTGGTGATGTCCACTAATTATAGTAAAATTGTATAAAAGTCCGCTACATATTCAGCCGGTTTGTACAAGTCCGTTATTAAACAAAAAGTTATCAAAGTCAAAATGATAACTTTTCAATATTGATTCTGCATAATTTGTTCGATTCTTTGATTATATGTTATACAATTGATTGATAAATGTATCATTATCCTATTTAAGTGGGAGAATGTTGGATTATTTTATAAATTAACATAATTATTTAACTAAATTAATCACATATAAACAAATAATTAAAGTTAAAATGTATAATTTTATTAGATCTATCATAAGATAAATTATAATAACATGGATCAAAAGGGCCATTCTAAATACATACCCTAATATTTACTAAATACATACCCTCTTATATTAAAAATAATAAATTAATATAATCATCAAATACATCCCACAATTCACGCAGGAAAAATATTTCAGCATTCTTGCCGCTGCTGCCTCTGCTGCCGCCACCTTGGACCGCCGACCGAAGTTTGTGAGCTTCCACTGGTAGAGACATCCTACAATGAAGTAAAATGTTCCTTTCCTCCCCAAATAGTGAAAAACGAATCAGGGAGTGGAGAGGTAAACGTGAAATTTTTTCCAGTACGTTCAACGGACCAGGTCCGAACCTATGTAATATGTTCGTATATCATAGCCGAACATACACAAAATGTTCAAATACATTTTTCGAACATACACAAAATGTTCAAACACATCGTCAGAAATTATACAAAATGTTCAAACAGATAGTCTGAACTAATAAAAAATGTTCAAAAGGTCTTGCCGAACATAGCTGGGCTCAATTTCAAATCGCTAAATATTATCAGTCGTGTTTACTCATCCCATGTGTTCAAACATTTTAGTTGAACATTATATTTCTGTTTAAACAAACCCTCTGAACATTTACTAGATGTTCAAAGAGATAGTTCGAACATATGCATAATGTTCATACAGGTAGTTTGAACATAAGATATGAAATTTCGACACAATTTATCTTAAGTTAACTGACACCAGATGTTCAAATAATATAGTTGAACATATTGAAAATGTTCAAACATATCGTTTGAACACCTACTAATTGTTCAAACAGATAGTCCGAACATATGCATACAGTTCGTGCACTTAGTTTGAATATAAAATATGAAACTTACTTATTAACCGGTCATGTTAACTGACCCCAGTTGCTCAAATATTATGATTGAACATATTGAAAATGTTCAAACATTCCGTCTGAACATTTACTAAATGTTCAAACAGATAGTCTGAACATATTAACCAACCTTACAATATTGACTATATTGAACATTCGTGTATGAGAATATCCCTGCTAAGAACAACATGATATATAGCAACCAACGATGTCTCAGCATACAACATGTTAATCAAATTGCATAAAACATCCATTTCTCAGCAAATTATACCTCATTAATTTTAATACACATAATGTTCAAGTACAACGTTAATGTCTAAAAAACTACACTAACATGCCAAATAAATGATTGTCCCAACTACTTCAATATTGGTCTGGAATATTGAACTGTACTATGTATTAGGCTGCATTTGGTCCTCTCATAGCTCTAGATGGGGCAATTGGATCCGGTGGTATTGTTTGAACATGTCTAAACTGTCGTAGAACTCGGTGACTATGTTGCTCGTGTCTCCCATCATCCTCCGGATCATTATGTAAGTGCTCACTTTCCTCCACATCCTCATTAAATATTGTTTGCTCTTGTACTTGCTCAATTTCTGTAATACTGAGGGGCAATGGTTCTTGTAAAGTCTCAATCACCACTTCATCTTGCTGTGGTTCTTCTAGAGTGCTTGTTTTCTTACTCTTTCTTCGGTACATAATACCTTCCATTTTATATCTTTCCTCATTCATTCGTCGCATATCAGCCGTTGATCGTTGTCTCGACATATCTACAAATTACATTTAAAAATTAATAATTATGTCAAAAACAAGATCCTAATATAATTTAAGTAGTAAATTACATTTCATTCATCAAAACAGGGTAACAAGTTCAATATTTGATAAATAGGAATAGGAAGAAATTCACAAATTCGATACTAGTTTCTTAATTTTATTAAGTAAAAAAACAATAAACAACGAAATTTTCTTATTGATTGGCAAAGAAAAAGTCGGAAAAAGTAAAACAGAAACTGTTTGCAAAAAACAAATTGAATAGCAACTAAGCCGATTTAAAATTTTGAAATTGAAAAACACAAAATTAAACACCAAATACTTACCAGTAGAGAATATAGACTTACTTTTTATTGTGATTTTATATATAATGTAATTTATTAACTTAATCTCGTAATATTTTACTTAATATACAAATTCAAAAACAGAATTACCTAAACCTATATTACCTTACCAAAGATTGATGTCCCATAAGTACCTGAATTACCTAAACCTCAAATTGAAAAATTGCCTGAATTTCCTGAGTTGCCTAAACCCACTACCCCTTAAATCTTCACGACAAATGATACATATACCTGTTAGTTCATGTGTCACCGATTTTAAAAAGATTCCTTTCCATGTTATTTCTTCTTTAATTTGTGTGAATTTATGGAGTGTTTTGAAGGATATGTATATATATATCCCAAGGTTTATGAGTCATTTTCATATGTAGAAGTATACTGTGTTTGTTATGTTCTGTTACATAAACAGAGTAGTCTTGTAATAGGAGATTCATTATGTGATGTTAATAATTTATATTATATTTTTTAGAAGCTTGGATTTCAATCCAATATGTGTGAGTTGCAAAATATTATTTCAAAAAATTTCTCATTAATTGCCAATCGATTTCATTGCAATTTTCAAACATATAAAAACAATATACACCGTTAAAGGTTACTATAAACAACATATGCATTCCATTTTAGGAATATTAAGACACTCATTTTTCTTATGTTTTTTACCAAGAGAAAAATTAGACAAACAAAAAACAAATTATAACACATAATAAAATAAATGATAATAACACACATAATTAATTATACAATTGAGATGATGAATAAAACGAATTATTAAAATTTGTAGAAGATCCTTTTTTCTGAAAATAAAATCTACCACAAGAGGAACAATAGGCTTCTTCTTCAACATTTTCCTTTCTTTTTTCTTCCCATAGTAAATATCATTCTCACCAAGGCTTAATATTTGAGCCAAAGTAGTATTTTCTTCCATCCTTTTCATAAATTCTATCCTCTTCTCTTCTTGAAAAAGATTGACTGATGTTAACTAACGTAAAATTTGGTGTAGAAGTAATTATAAGAATCAAGAACATATAACATTGACAAAGGAATTGCAAAATAATATTAATTAATAGAGATTGAATTTAACGTATATAGCAGTCATTTATGGTTATCCTCAAGATGACACTTTTTTATCATAAATATTTGTGATCTAATTAATCTCCAAGCAGTCATTTCTCAATTGCAACCTTCATTCTTAGACACCCTATTTTTATCATTCCTTTTGAAATGTATCTTCCTCCCAAATCTAATTCCATATAATCTAACAGCTAACCTGACAACTTTGACATTAGCAAATAACATATGTATACTCAATTCAACATTCTCTGCATTAATGTCATTCAACCAAGTTATTGTAACATCAGCTTTAGATGATATCACTATCTTTGTGTGCATGAATACCCTCATCTACATAATTATGCTCGTCTACTTCAGCAACATCATATACCTCACCATCAACATCTCTTAATTTACACTGACTAGAATCTTCCTCTTTTTCCTCCATATATATACTCACTTCCCTTTTAGAATTAATTGGTATGAAATTAGTCATATACACAGCAATTTCATCAATTACTATCTCATGAATCCCCATGTTCGAAGCCAAATTAAAAAGACAAACTAAACAGTATGTGCCATTTCTAATAATATAATATGCAATAATAAATTTTACAAAGTGACCTGATTTTTGTTTGAATTAAAATGTGCAGGTGGGAAGAACCGTCGACAAGAATCGTCGAAAATCCAACCACCAGGAAATCGTCGCCGGAAATAAGGCGAGAAAGATAGAGTATGGTCGGCAGCGATGGTGGCAATAGAAACTCTCCACGACGATGGCACACGCAGAGATGGAATTCTGTGGGTGTGGGTATCGTCGGCAGCGGTAAGCCTGTGGGTGTGGGTATCGTCGGAAGTGATAGCAATAGCAACAGAAACTGTCGTCGGCAGCGGTGGTGGCAGCAGACGCAAAGAGAGAGTGTCTCGCGATGTGTGGGATGTATTTGGTTCTCTGATATTTTTATTAATTTGTTGATTTTAATATATAAGGGGTATATAGTTAGTATATTTAGGGGATGTGAGTAGAACGGGCCGGATCAAAATCGTTAATTGTGCACAAAGGCCCATGGCCCCATCTGTTCCAAATAGGTTAACTTGGCCTATTAAGTTAGCCAACTACTCTTATGGCATCAAAAACTCACATTTACATTATATATATGTCATAGTGACTAATAAATATGTATATGTGTGTCACAAAAGTATGTGAATGTAATAGTTGTGGTAGTGAAAGTGCTCATAGAGTCAAGTGCCCGAGGAAAAAAGGGACATAACTATATCATGAAGTAAGATGCACATTTTATTCTTACTAGATTTAAGCTTTTTTTTTTTTTTTTTTAATAAATTATTCTATTAATTTTATTTTATATTAATAATTTTAATTTTTTATAGTAAAAATTAAGTTTTATTTTTAATAATTTATTATAATCACTTGTTTACAATTATCAAGAAATATTAAAACATTATGAAATGTCTTATTGAACAAATGGTATCTTTATTATATTAAATACGTGTATTTTAAAATGTTACAATATATATATATATCAAACTTGCTCGATAATAAATATTAGTTTATTTATTAAATTTAAACAACCATAAGTTTATAATTTTAAAATGATTAAAAAAATACATATAATATTCTATTAGTTACAAATTTAAGAGAAAAGTTCAGTCTTTTTCTATCTTGATCTTCTTATTGAAAATATTTTCTACTTTGTCTTCATAGTCATTAATATGAAGAATATTTTCCTTTTTTCCACCGATTGGCTCAATGTTTTCTACAACAACTGAATTTTTTCCCTTCTTTATCAATTTTCTATATAATTTCACTAAAAATTTGAATTTTTTGTTTTGCTACAATATCAAATTTTTGAAATTTTTGCTTCCTTCTTTTTCTTGAAACATATTTTATAATTCTCCATTTGAGTAACTAATTTTATATATAAATTTTTAAATTTCTTTTACTTACCAGTTTCATTGACCTGATTAACTCTAAAATATTAAATCCAGTCAAATTTTTTGTTGCTTCAAACAATGTTACCAATATAGTATTGAAGTCATCTCCAACCACAAGCTTTAACATATACCTGTTTAAATATCAAAAACAAAGAATTTTACTTTAAAAAAGTTTGCTATATTTTGTATAATTAATAAATTTTATATCTATCTTATATCTTTTATAGATTATATTCAATTTGATTGAATTTATATGATCATAAAATATATCTATTTTCAAATTTTGAATTTTTAGAGTTACATTTTGGGTACTCTATATAATCCTCCTTTTTTATAATTGATTTTGAACACATTTTACATGCTCCGTACCATGGTTCATTTATGTTTTGAATTCTAATAACTATTTCTTCAAAAGTGTAATAAGAGTCTTACAATATCGTAATAAAATTGATTTAGTAATATTTTTCAATAATTTAAATAATTATTATTATTTTTTTCACCCGAGTTGAGTCACTTGTATCTTCAAATATATTCTTTATACTTAATTTAGTTGCTTGTACCCTTTTTTACTTTATATGTTTGACTTGCCTTCATTTTTAAATGAATTTATCCTATTAGACAAATAATTAAGAAATAATTAATACAATAACATAAATTTATCCTCAATTGTATTTCATAATTAAAATAATAATAATAATAATATATTCTTGACATTTCTCTCATATCATCAACTTTCGGCATACCTGGGTTGATGTGGATTGTTGAGATAGTATTGGATGAGAGACTAATTTTTCCTGCATTAAAATATTATATTTTTAGTTTTTATTTTTTTATTTTAACTAAGATATAAGTAATCTAGACGGTGTTAATTATAATTGTTAATACTTTTAAATTCTGAAGTTTTAAAAGCACAAATTGCCACTATGTTATTTTCTTCCATCTTTTCTTGAAGAATGACTCCTTATTTTCTACGTGATCTCCCATAATGTCAATTTTATAGTTGAGCTATCACAATAATATTTTAAGTTTCATTGAGATTTTTTATTTTAGTTCTCTTTTTGATCAAAAAAATTATATCAATTTTTTTGGTGTATCAATTTGAAAGCTAAAAAATATTTTTGTGGTTATTCAAAAAATTAGAAAATATATGTTTAAAAATTAAAATAATAAATTTAAATTTGATAGATTTAAATTTTTATTTATATTAAAATAATACTAATATATATATATTAAATAAAATCACTTTTATATGCCATTTAAATGATAATTTTATTTTTTCATGTGATTAATATGTGGTGTAATTAATTATTAAGTAAATACATACATACATATGTATATATATATATATGGCATTTGAATGATAGTTTTATCTATTTTTTGGTGTGATTAATATGTGGTGTAATTAAACATTAAACATTAAGTAAATACATATCTTTAAAATAAATTATTATAATTATAATAATAAAAATAAAAATTTACTTACGTATCATCTGCAATGAACATGTCTCTTAGTTTGCTCTCCTTTTGTTCTCCTTTTTTGTAATTAATTCTTTCACATCTTTAACCCAACCTAATATACCTATATACACAAATTAGAGTATGTATTATTTTGAATGTTTAAATATGATATTTCAAAAAATAATAACATAATAGAAAGTTATTAAATAAATAATAACATAATATATCATTATTAACTCTTATATGTTCTTTCCTGCAAACCATTCTCTATGACATTTTGAAGCATTTCAAAAATTTGTCATAGGTAATTGTTTTCTCTATTTTATTTATGGTACTATTTATTTTCAAAGTTATTTGAATGTCCTTGTGTGCATTTTGATACGCTGGATTTTTGGGATTTGTTTCTCCTTTTGAGATTTCGTAGCATGTGTATTTAACAAAAGTTTTTATAAACTTTTCAACAACTTCATTGAATATCACAGCTTCTATTCTTGGCCCCTGCACTTATACAATTATAAATATTTATGTAGAAAATTTTATAGGAGATTATTTACAATACTTTACAATTGTAAGTACAAATAATTTGTTTAAAAAATAATCCAAAAAAGAATTAATATAGTAAGTATATAATTTAAAGAAAACTTTGTTATTAACGTATACTGTTCCAATAATAAAACAATTTCAATTAATATGTAGAATCATATACAACTCGAAAATATTTTTTTTACTAATTTACTTACCTCTGAGTCAGCTAATATAATCTTCATAAGTTGACCAAACCGATTATCATTTTTGTATGTTTCTACACTTGTCACACGGGACACTACAAACTTTTATGGTCCATTCTGCTGGATAATTATTCAAATCTTATATTATATTTATTTGAGTATTTGATGACATGACTGGATAGACAATGAAGGGGGGAAACAAAGAAAAACAAAAAAAATACTACAACAATATATAGATTTAGGGACGATTATAATTTTTAAAAAATTGGTGAACCGTCCCTAAAAGTGTGATTTTGGGACGGTTGTGCGGAAATTTTCGTAAAAGAGATTTCGGGACGGTTATTAACCGTCCCTAAAAGTGTTAGCATTAACCGTCCCTAAATCTCTTTTATAACCATCAGATTAACTCACCCCACCAGCTCCTACGCGATAGAAATTAAAAACCCTAACTATTCCAGGCCCCCCCCCCCCCAGCACCTCCATTGCCGCACTATCGACACCACCAGTCAACCGTTCCCAGCTCTCGCCGTCTTATTTGATGAACACAATTTTGACCTATATTTTGTTATGTTTTTAAGCATTCATTTTAAGTTTTACTTTATTATTTTCGTATTTTGGAAGGTATTTTTGTGTTTTGTAGGTTTTTGGACTCTTGAAGAATATTGGATTGAAATGACACAAAAAGAGAGAAAATGGACTAACAAAAACCAGAAAATGTAAGGCTTACATTGGGAGTTAAAAACTATGTAAGGGTTACATACAAGACAAAAGGAACGCGCGCCTAGGCATGAAAAACCTGTGCCTAGGCGGGGAGGTTTCTGTTTTCAATTCTGGAGCTAAAATAGAACGTGTGCCGTGGCGGGCAAAAACCTGCGCCGAGGCGAGCGTGCCAAAACTGCCCAGAAACCCTAAAACGCGTGTTCCACTTCATTCCCCCTATAAATACCACATTATATCTCTCCAAAACATAAGTCTTCACACCAAATTTCTTTCTTTCCTTTGCTGCTATTGTAGCAAGGGTTTTCCTCCCAAAATCAAGAGGAGGCCCTCCATTGTTGAAGCTACTCCAAGGATTTGAGAAAGAGGATCAATCAAGTTCAAGGATTTGGAGCTAGAGGATTCATTGGGGTATCTTTAGTTGCATATATTTTTCTTCTCTGATTTTGTGGTTTGCCTCCATGACTAAATTGATTGACACCAATTTAGTTATGGTTGGCTAATTTATGTAATTGGGATGTTAGTCTTGCTTCCAATGATTGGAAGAACAATTTTGTAATTTAATTATATATGATTTGGATTTATTTCTTGTTCATGTTCTTATTATTTTCTGATTGTGAATTAATGGTAGACCAAACCTTAGTTTGTATTTAGAAAGAATATTTTAGAATTAGGCATTAGAAACGCCATCTTTGCTTAATTGTGTATTATGAACAAGAGCCTAAATTGATTGCATTGATTTGTGTTAGTTTAGGTGGTTAGAATTATTTCCTTGAGCTAATTTTGATTGATTAGTTAATGATCCGGATCAAAGACGTTAATTAGTTGATCGTAGTGAAAATTGCCATTGATTTGGGATTTTCTAGGTTTAGCAGAAAAATCATTAAATCTAACTTTTAATTGAATGCTTAATTTGTTTTTGCCATGAATGGATAGCGAACTAAAATTTCCATTTACATCCATCATCCCCACTTTGGTTGTGATTACTTTTATTTGCATTTTATTTTAGTTATAGAATTAATTTAGGAATTTACAATCTTTTCTGCAACCGACAATTGTTAGAATGTTTAGGATTGTTTATTCGACTAAATAAGAAAATAAATAACGTTTTAGAACCACCGCAATTCCTTGAGAGACGATCTTGGGAGTATACTTATCACTCATTACAAGTGATTCGTGCACTTGCTAACTTTTTATAAAATACAAAATTTGACTATCGAGTTTTTGTGCATCACGTCCGTCGTCCTCGACTCCAGTGTTGGCCTGCGCGACACCTCGTACCTATCTGTAGCAACATCGTACTTCTCCACTACAGTGACCTACATACCAAGCAGCTCCGCCCTCCAAGCCAGCACTCTCCACGGCAGCCAACCCTTCACGGCAACTCTCCACCGTAGCGCAGATCAGGTCATAAATTAAATTCTTGAAATTTTTTTTCCTGCAATATATGAATATGTATTGAAATTTTGTGCAGATCTATTTTTTTTAATTAATATTAATTTATAAAAATTTATTATAATATTTTTTCCTAATTGTGTATATGCAAATGTATGAATATGTATTAATGTGTGATATGTTTTTTATTGTGTTGCATAATATCCCAAAAATTAAATTTATATATGATAACATTTATGTAATTGCTATATTTTTGCTAATTGATTTTTAATAACAACTTCACTTGAATTTAGTATTGACATTATTATGTATAAATTGGAATTAGGTATTGTGATGGATAAGTCTTGGATATCTATGGATAGGAGGTCTTCTCAATTTAGCGAAGGACTTGAATTTTTTTTTAAATTTGCTACTAAAAATGCCAAAAATGTAGAAAAAATTTGAAATTTGCTACTGTCTTAAGTGTGGGAATATAAATAGATTCAATGTAAATGAAATTCGGAATCATGTATTTGAGAATGGTATAGACAAAAGCTATAAGAATTGGATTTGGCATGGAGAGAAGATTACAAATCGTAATGAACGATCATGTGCGTCTCCTACCCCAAAAAGAAAGCGTAGCAATGATGCTTTTGTTAATACCGTAGCAATAATAGATGCTGTGCATGAAGGTGTTGATGGTGAAGATTTTGGTGGAAAAGTTAATAAGATTTTGGAAGATGCCGAAAAACCATTATGGGAAGGTTGTACTAAGTTTACTAAGTTATCAACATTAATAACATTGTACAATATGAAAGCAAAATTTGAAATGTCTGATAAAAATTTTAAGGAATTTTTAAGTGTAATTGGTGAAATGTTGCCTGATAACCATCGACTTCCTAATTCAATGTACGAGGTAAAAAAGATTTTAAATGAGCTTGGAATGGGATACAAAAAAATACATGCTTGCCCGAATGATTGTATACTATATAGGAAAGAGCATGTGAATGCAAGTGTGTGTCCAACTTGTAAGGAATCGAGGTGGAAGGATTATAAGGCAGTAAATGAAGAGGAAGAGAAAAAAATACCAGCTAAGATTTTGTGGTATTTTCCACCTATTCCTCGATTTTGACGGATGTATCGAAGCACGGAGACATCAAAGAACTTAACATGGCATGCTTCACAACAAATGGTGGATGGAAAACTAGAACATCCATCACATGCTCGTTTTTGGAATGTAGTTAATGAAACTTGGCCAGAGTTTGCATCAGATTCAAGAAATCTTAGACTAGCTGATGCACAAAAACTTGTTAACCAAATTTTGTAATTTATAAAAGCTCGCAAGTGCACGAGTCACTTGTAGTAAGCGACAAGTATACTCCCAAGATCGTCTCTCAAAGGAATTGCGGTGGTTTTCGAAAGAGTTAATTGCAATCTAAAACGTGACAATAAAATAAATCCTAAATACCCTATCAAAGGTTTGGTTCTGAAAATGGTCTCTAAAATAATAAAAATACTGAAACAATAAAAATAAATGCGTGAAAGTTTTGTTGAAACGATGAGATGAATGAGTGTGGGAAATTAGTTAGTGAACTAAGTATGGATAAATTGGTTTACGTGGTCTCCTCAATCAAGCATATAAAGTGAATTTATTGATTCCTTTTACTAATCCTAGAAAATCCCAAATCAATGGTGGTTCTCCCTTAATTAATTAATTAGCTTCTTTGATCCAGATCGTTAATTAGTTAATTAGCATTACTTTTAGAAAAGGTAGTTTAATCACCTAAATTAAGACAAGTCAATGCACTTAATTTAAGTTCATGCTCAATAATGCCCAATTGGACTTAGATGGCGTTTCTAAAGTTCAATCCTAAAATTGTCTCAAATATTCATAAACTAAATTGGCCAAAAATAATTGATGAATATAGATGTGAAGAGCAATGAACATGAAACAAATCACTCAAATAAAAATCAAACCACATAAACATTATCCATTTAAAGTCACATCCCTAAAATCCCACACAAAAGGGTTTAGCTACACATGATCAGATTCAAATCCAGATTCTTTATTATAAATAACATCAAAAGAGTTCTAATGAGATAAAGAAAGATTACAAACAAGAATCTACCCACTTTCACTTTTGCAACAAGATCCTTGATGTTGGATGATCCCCTATTTCAAGTCTCTTAATGAAGCTCCAATGGAATAGCTTTGATGAAGTAACTTCTCTCTCAAAATTGTATGAAAAATCTGAATTCGCACTGTTCACGAGTTGGAGGAGGCTGAAAAATGGTTTGGAGGCTGGAGAAGTGTTGTGTTCTTGCTAGGTTGCTTTAGGTCTCTTTTATATGTAAGGGTTTCCATTTTTTTCTGTAAGTCTCGTGCCTCAGAAGAAGTCCAGTCCGCGCGCGCGCGCCGCGGCGCGCCTTTTTCCATGCCGCGGCGCAGCATGTGATACGGATTTACAAATAAAAACAGAAACCTCCCCGCCGCGGCATAACTTTTCCTCGCCGCGGCGCGCAATGTGTTCATGATTTGGGTCCAAAGCAGAAACCTCCTCGCCGCGGCATAACTTTTCCTCGCCGCGGCGCACAATGTTTTCATGATTGTCATGTTTCAACCCGAGAGCCTCTCGCCGCGGCACACAATTCCTTCGCCGCGACGCGCCTTGCATGTAACAGTGTACATGGTATGTACATTTATGTACATACGTTGTACATACTCAGTTGGTTATCAATGTAAGGCTTACAGAATGAATGGCACCTAATGTAAGGCTTACATATTTAGACATTCTTACTTCATTTTTTGCTCTCTTTTCTACATTTCTTTCCAAACCCACTTTGACCTGCAAAACAATATAATACCCTCCAAAACAAGATTATAACGAGATTAATTGCAAAATAAACACTCAAAAACATAACAAATAGTAGATCAAAATAGTGTTCATCAAATACCCCCAAACCTACATTTTGCTAGTCCTCAAGCAAAACTAAAATTGAAAAGACAAAATAACAAAACTAAAATTGAAGTTAACAAAACTTGTCATGCTTTAGTTTCTTTCCAATTCATAGCAAAACATTTATGCACCAATTTATCCGACAATCTAACTCATCAAGGTTCACCATTTAGATCAATTTCGCTTCACGAATCTAAATCCCAATACTAAAAGCGTATCAACATTGACTCCCCCAAACCTAGTGTTAAGAATATGAATTCGTTTCAACTCTAATCCTCACAATAATTACTCTCTAAATCACACCGATCCTATGGGTTCAAGCACTCAACAATGTATATGCGAATAGAAATTATGTAAAGAAACGAGCTAATAGGTTCGCATATGATTAAACAAGAAAGGCTCAAAAGTGCATAACATTGATCTCATGAAAGGAATCAAATGATAGGATTTATGAAGGAATCACATTACTAATCTCATGCTTCAATTAAAATCCTCAAGCAAAAACTTCAAGTGTGCCATAGAATGAAAATGTTTTGACTTTAAGGGAACTTATTTCCTATTTCTCTCTCTCTTTTTTTTTTTTTTTTGTATTAACCATTCATACTTGAAGAACTTAGGGTCATAATAAACTTATTATCTCTTCTTTTTTTTTTTTTTAAGACCCACATACATATGTAATTTGTGAATGGCTACTTCTTAGCTCTTTTTGTGTTTGATATAGGAATTCCCTTTTATATTTTTTTAAAGTCAAGCACGAATGAAATAGGCAAACACTTCAAAATTTACTTAAGTCATTTAATCTAAGCAATTCAATTAAGCACATGATCCCTCATTACATGTTTAAAATCCTAACACTCAATGCAAAAACCTATAGAGATCATCTAACAATTTGAAATGATATGAAAGGTGTTTAAAAGAGTAGAAGAATATTTATCTCTCCGAATAAAACGTTAAGGGCTCAACAATATTCTCACAAGGTAGTCTCCACAATTCAATTCCTATACACAAGATTTGGGTTCATCTCAGTTTCAACATCAAAAGCATGAAAAACAGATTGCAAATTAAAACCGATCCTTACAACAAACCTCAAATATTTTAAAAATCAGATAAACAATGCATAAAGACTAGTTATTCATCAAAAATTGACCAAAGCATGAAAGTATTGTTACCAATCAAAAATGCAAAATGCACCCCCAAACCTAAACTAAACATTGTCCTCAAGGTTTTCAACTACACACATGTTCAGAAAAGATTTTAGAGAGGGCAAGCAAAAAGAAACTAAACTGAAGTAAATTAAAAGAAACAATAGATAATA
Organism: Elaeagnus macrophylla; assembly: GCA_029378325.1. Classification (NCBI taxonomy): domain Eukaryota; kingdom Viridiplantae; phylum Streptophyta; class Magnoliopsida; order Rosales; family Elaeagnaceae; genus Elaeagnus; species Elaeagnus macrophylla. Next base: position 42,196,722 of record CM055641.1, on the reverse strand, counting down.
CCTAAAACGGTGGGTTGCCTCCCACCAAGCGCCTAGTTTAACGTCTTAGCAAGACGATGCTCATTTTTATCATGGAGGTCTCAATGCATCCTTGAAGTGCTTGCTTCCTCCTTTCCCTTTGCTTCTCTCAAAACAAGGCTTCATGTCACCTGAAAAAGACTTAAAACGAGTATTACATGCATAACAATCTTTTCCAGGATAGAAAAACTCAGAATCCAGGTTTTTAATTTGTGAACACTTGACATGGTCTTTGTAGGCATTATCCTGAATTGAGTTTGTAAGTGTTTACTTCACCCTCCTATCTGTAGATGAAACAGTAGTTTTATAGCATGAACCCTTCTGCAAATGATTGTCAAAAATAGGTAAATCATTAGAATCTAGAACAACACAATTATTAGCAGAAGAAATAGGAGCAGTAAGTAAAGGGTTAAACACTTTGAAGTTTATAGTCTCTCCTAAGACTCTCATTGTCAATTTTCCTCTTTGGACATCAATGATTGTATTGGTAGTAGCCATGAATGGTCTACCAAGAATAATAGTGTGTTCATTGTCCTTAGGTATGGTGTCTTCCATTTCCATGACTACAAAGTCAACCGGTACAATTATGCTCTTCACTTGTACCAACAAACCATCAACTATTCCCTTGGGATATCTAATGGATCTATCAGCAAGGTGAAGTGACATATTTGTGGGCTTAAGATCCCTTAAACCTAGTTGCAAGTACACAGAATATGGCATGACATTAATACTTGCCCCTAAGTCTAACATAGCATTCGACACCATCTTATCTCCCAAAGTGATTTTGATATTAAAACTACCTGGATCCTTTAGTTTGGGGGGTAGTTTCTTTTGCAACACTACACTAGCTAGTTCTGAAACTATCACTTTCTCCTCATTCTTATACTTCCTTTTGTTGGAGAGTAGGGTCTTGAGAAATTTTGGATAAGATGGAATGTCCCTAATGATATCCAACAAAGGTAAGTTAATATTAACTTTAGAAAGTGAAGTAAAAGTTTCATGAAATAGCTTATCCTGATCAGTCGCCTTTACGGGATGTGGGAGTGGAATCGGAGGTCTGTACGGATTAGGTGACTTGTGAAGGGATGGATGTTCGGTTAACTCTTTAAGGCTCTCCGTACACTTTATAGAAGGTCTTAGGACTTCAATGTCCTCAGCTTGACTTTCCTTGGGAATTGCATGTTTCCCTCCTGCATCTATAAACAAATCATCAGAATGTTCAGTAAAATTATCGTTTAGGACCTCACCATTCTCAATGACTGTGATAGCATTCAATTGTTCAGGCATCTTCCCTTTATCTTGCTTGTGTACGTACTCAGTCAATTGGCCCACCTGAATCTCTACCCTTTTCATGGAAGCCTCTAAAGAACTTATCCTTTGATCATTCTTTTGATTTATTTCTTGACTCACTTGAATGAAGGAGTTCAAGTTGTCCTCCAAGCTTGGTTTGTGAGGAAGAGTAGGCTGGGAATTGTTGTTGTTTGGATGATGTGGAAAGTTATTCTGAGCATAGCCTTGATTATTATTTCCTTTCCATGAGAAGTTGGGATGATTTCTCCAACCAGGATTATACGTGTTCGAGTAAGGATCATTCCTTGGCCTCGGTTGGTATCCCTCCATAGCATTCGCTTGCTCATAACTTGTACCTGCATTTTGATCACAAACAAAGGGACAAATGTTAGCACCATGTCCGTACGTACTACAAATACCGCATACCTCTTGAGTTGGTGTGTTCTTTGAAGTGAGGAGTGCGATTTGTTTTGTCAGCTCCGCAATTTGCATTGCCATATCATTTCCCGGAGCTACCTCGTTAACTCCCATCCGCCGCCCTCTAGAGCTCTTTTGTTGGGAATTAGCACCCAACATCTCATATAGATCATATGTCTCATCAGTGGTCTTTTCTCTCATTGCTCCTCCCGCGGCATTATCCACAGTGAATTGGCACTGTTGTGTCAACCCGTCATAGAAGAATTGGTTCTGGAGTTGCAAAGGAAAATGATGGTGTGGGCACTGTATCAGAAGCAATTTGAAGCGATCCCACGCCTCATGAAATGGTTCTCCGTCCATTTGGGAGAACGTTGCAATTTTGGTTCTTAGGTCCGCAGTCTTTTGATGGGAATAGAACTTTCCCATAACTTGTTGAAAATTGCGTCCCAAGTTGAAAGAGATCCAGGTGGAAGAGTCATAAGCCATGACTTGGCTTTGTCTTTAAGAGTGTACGGGAAACATCTCATCCTCAGCTGATCCTCATTTAGCCCCTGTAGCGGAAAAGTCTTCACAGTGGCATAGAAATCAAGAATAAACGTTAGAGGATCTTCGTTAGGAATCCCATAAAAAGACGGTAACATATTAAAATGTATATTCTTAATTTCATAGTTTCTAGCTGCTTCCCCTAGTTGGATGCAAGAAGTTGCAGTGCCAATGATTGGCCTTGCATACTCCTTCATCGTCATCTCTCTGTGTGGAGGTAGATTTTCTCCCATTGTTGGTGGCTGCTCGTCCTCCAAAATGTCAGCGCCGGATGGTCTCAAATGTGCTCGTCTCCTGTTGACGTTATCTATGAACGGCACGAGTGGATTTCCAAGAGATCTCCTACCGTGCATGCACAATCAAAAACAACAACAAATCAGAGCACCAGAAACTATTTGACTCTAACAAGTAACAAAAAACACAAAAACAAGAAAAACAAATAAATAAAACAACAAAGACTAATAATTAAGTAAAATAAAAAGAAAACAAATAACAATTTCAAAAACGTCAATTCCCCGGCAACGGCGCCAAAAACTTGATGCACAAAAACTTGTTAACCAAATTTTGTAATTTATAAAAGCTCGCAAGTGCACAAGTCACTTGTAGTAAGCGACAAGTATACTCCCAAGATCGTCTCTCAAAGGAATTGCGGTGGTTTTCGAAAGAGTTAATTGCAATCTAAAACGTGACAATAAAATAAATCCTAAATACCCTATCAAAGGTTTGGTTCTGAAAATGGTCTCTAAAATAATAAAAATACTGAAACAATAAAAATAAATGCGTGAAAGTTTTGTTGAAACGATGAGATGAATGAGTGTGGGAAATTAGTTAGTGAACTAAGTATGGATAAATTGGTTTACGTGGTCTCCTCAATCAAGCATATAAAGTGAATTTATTGATTCCTTTTACTAATCCTAGAAAATCCCAAATCAATGGTGGTTCTCCCTTAATTAATTAATTAGCTTCTTTGATCCAGATCGTTAATTAGTTAATTAGCATTACTTTTAGAAAAGGTAGTTTAATCACCTAAATTAAGACAAGTCAATGCACTTAATTTAAGTTCATGCTCAATAATGCCCAATTGGACTTAGATGGCGTTTCTAAAGTTCAATCCTAAAATTGTCTCAAATATTCATAAACTAAATTGGCCAAAAATAATTGATGAATATAGATGTGAAGAGCAATGAACATGAAACAAATCACTCAAATAAAAATCAAACCACATAAACATTATCCATTCAAAGTCACATCCCTAAAATCCCACACAAAAGGGTTTAGCTACACATGATCAGATTCAAATCCAGATTCTTTATTATAAATAACATCAAAAGAGTTCTAATGAGATAAAGAAAGATTACAAACAAGAATCTACCCACTTTCACTTTTGCAACAAGATCCTTGATGTTGGATGATCCCCTATTTCAAGTCTCTTAATGAAGCTCCAATGGAATAGCTTTGATGAAGTAACTTCTCTCTCAAAATTGTATGAAAAATCTGAATTCGCACTGTTCACGAGTTGGAGGAGGCTGAAAAATGGTTTGGAGGCTGGAGAAGTGTTGTGTTCTTGCTAGGTTGCTTTAGGTCTCTTTTATATGTAAGGGTTTCCATTTTTTTCTGTAAGTCTCGTGCCTCAGAAGAAGTCCAGTCCGCGCGCGCGCGCCGCGGCGTGCCTTTTTCCATGCCGCGGCGCAGCATGTGATACGGATTTACAAATAAAAACAGAAACCTCCCCGCCGCGGCATAACTTTTCCTCGCCGCGGCGCGCAATGTGTTCATGATTTGGGTCCAAAGCAGAAACCTCCTCGCCGCGGCATAACTTTTCCTCACCGCGGCGCACAATGTTTTCATGATTGTCATGTTTCAACCCGAGAGCCTCTCGCCGCGGCACACAATTCCTTCGCCGCGGCGCGCCTTGCATGTAACAGTGTACATGGTATGTACATTTATGTACATACGTTGTACATACTCAGTTGGTTATCAATGTAAGGCTTACAGAATGAATGGCACCTAATGTAAGGCTTACATATTTAGACATTCTTACTTCATTTTTTGCTCTCTTTTCTACATTTCTTTCCAAACCCACTTTGACCTGCAAAACAATATAATACCCTCCAAAACAAGATTATAACGAGATTAATTGCAAAATAAACACTCAAAAACATAACAAATAGTAGATCAAAATAGTGTTCATCACTAGCACTTGCAGCTGATGGCATTAATCCACATAGTTCATTAAGTAGTAAGTATAGCTGTTGGCCAGTGTTATTGGTCAATTATAATCTTCCCCCATGGCTATGCATGAGAAGGAAGTTCATGATGTTAACTTTGTTGATATTAGGGCCCAAACAACCTGGAAATGACATTGATGTGTATTTGGAGCCATTGATTGATGATTTGAAAACTCTTTGGAATGAGGGTATTGAAGTGTTTGATGCATATTGCTAGGAAAAATTCACAATGAAGGCAATTTTAATGTGGACTATAAACAATTTTCTAGCTTATGACAATTTATCTGGTCATGCAGTGAAGGGAAAACTAGCTTGTCCAGTTTGTAGCAAAAATACATTTTCAAATTCACTAGTTATTCTCACAAAACATGTTATAGGGGTTATCGCAAGTTTCTTCCTCTTGATCATCCTTATCGAAAGCAATGGAGATGTTTTGATGGGACAGTAGAACTTCAATCGTATCCATTGCCACCAACAGGTGATGAGATTTTAAATGCAACCGATGGAATAACCTTTCCAGTTGGTAAATCAAAAGAACAAAGAAAGCTCCTTGATACCTCAATTTGTTGGAGAAAGAGATCAATATTTTTTGATTTGGGCTATTGGAGTTCTTTACCAATAAGACATGTTTTAGATGTCATGCACATTGAGAAAAATGCTTGTGAAAGTATTTTAGGTACCTTGCTAAATATTCCTGGAAAAACAAAAGATGGTTTAGGTGCAAGATTGGACTTACAAGAAAGTGGATTACGTCCAGAGTTACATCCTGTTGTTGGCGAACGGAGCACTTTTCTTCCTCCTGCATGTTTCACTTTAAATAAGCAAGAAAAGAAGCGATTTTTAAAGACTTTATCCAAAGTTAAAGTTCCTTCTAAATATTCTTCGATCATTGGTTTCTGAAACAGATGGCAAGTTGAATGCAATGAAGTCTCATGATTGTCATACTCTAATGCAACAAATATTGCCCGTTATGTTACGTGGTATGTTGCCTAAAGATGTTATGATTACTATCATAGATATGTGCAACTTCTTCAATGATATTTGTAAAAAGTCTATTGATGTGAATAAACTGGAAGATATCCAAAAAAAGATTGTAATTACTTTATGTAAATTTGAAAAGTACTTCCCACCATCGTTTTTTGATATAATGATACACCTTACTGTGCATCTGACAAAGGAGTTAGAGTTGTGCGGGCTAGTGTATTTAAGGTGGATGTATCCATTTGAGAGGGATATGAAAGTTCTTATAAGTTATGTTCGTAGTCGTAGTCGTCCAGAAGGATGTATAGCAGAGTGTTTTGTTGCCAAAGAAGCAATAGAATTTTGTTCTGAATTTTTAATTGGTGTGAAACCGATTGGTCTTTCAATTAATCACCATCAACAAAATATTGAAGATGTATCAGGGAAACCTGATAAAGGTGGATGAGCTGATACAATTGACCGTATCATGTGGCATCAAGCACATATGTATGTTTTAAACAACATAGAAGAAGTTCAACTTTATATTGAGTAAGTCATATTTATTTCTTTTTAGTTGTTGATAATATTTGAAATGTTATAGTCAATATTCTTATGAAGTATATATATATTGTTATTATATTGTAGAAAACATATGAAACATCTTCGTGATACCAACCACTCTAAGAGGGAAAAATGGATCTTGAATGAGCATAATCGTACTTTCATCTATTGGCTCCGTATCCAAGTAAGTTATGATCAATCTATGATAGTATTCAACTTAGTCTTTTAGATACATTGATAATATTACTCTATTTTACTATGTAGATTGCAAATGAATTGTGTCAACCAAATTGTAAGATCACAGAAGAATTGTGATGGATAGCACAAGTCCTAAGTTTAGTGTCATTAAATATCATGGATATACCATAAATGCTACTCACTTTCACACAAAAGAAAGAGACGATAACCGTGTTACTCAAAATAGTGGAGTTTCAATTGTTGCAAAAACTATGCATTTTTCTAGTTGTAATGATATGCAGCCAATTGAAGGAGATGTTTCATACTATGGAGTTATACATGAAATATGGGATCTTGATTATGTTAAATTTAGAGTTCCTTTGTTTAAGTGTCATTGGGTAAATAGTAAATATGGTGTGAAAAAAGATACTCTTGGATTTACATTGGTTGATATTAATCGTATTGGACATAAAGATGATTCTTTCATAATGGCATCACAAGCTAAACAAGTATTCTATATCCAAGATGATCAAGAGTCGCAATGGTGTGTTGTTTTAACTCCTCCTTGTCGAGATTACAATGATACCATAAATAATGATGCTTTAGGTGACATTGTTATAGAGCATGAAAAAGTTGTAGTTGCAAGTGACATCAATAATTGTGAAAAAGAAAAAAATCAAATAAGATATACTCGTCATGAAGGTGACACTTGATCTACTTTACTAAATGACAAAGGTACAAAGTATTAATACTTATTGTTTGTAATATTTATTTATTGTTTAATCTAATTTATTTTCATTCTTGACTAACATTTTATTTCATATTTTTGTATTACAGGATGGATCCATCACAAGATAACTGTAATGTTAAAAAAAAAAGGGGTCGTACAAATATGAACTCTTTAGTGTTTTTACGCAGTGAGGGTGTTAGGACCGAGGTATATCTTAATGAGAAAGGTGTAGCTATTAGAAAAAATGGTGCAAAATTCAAGAGTTATTTGGGAGTACATGCACATAATCACATTCCTATCAACTTTAAAGATTGGGGGCAAGTAGACATTGACTTAAAAAATAAGGCATGGGCGGATGTTATGGTATGTAATGAAATATTCATATGTTATAATTATTCAAATGCAAACATAACTTACAATTTCTTATTAATGCTTTATAGGAAACTTTTACATTTCTCGGTATTGATTTGGACGTTGCCCGTATATATGTCATGAGTTTTATGGGATGTTCATGGAAAAAGCTTGTGCATGCATTGTATACAGAGTTTGTGAAATCTAATCTTGAGTAAGATTCCTGAAGGGTATCCAAATATTGATCAAGAACATTGGGATTGGTTTGTCACTTGGACCCAAAGCAAAGAATTTAAAGTAAGTGTTAGTTTTTACAAGTTTATTTAATTTCATATATTTCATATTGTTTCAATATTAATGTCTTATATAGAAACGAAGTAAAGGTGGCCAAAAGAGTAGATCTTAAGTTGTTTATTTAAGTCATACGGGTCGATTTACTTATGCCGATATAGAGGAGAAGTTGGTAAGTAAATTGTTAATTTTAATAGTTATCTAATATGATGTTAAGTTCATATGTAACCTTTTGCTATTATAGAAGGTAAATTATAAAGATGGAGTTATTCCTGGGAGACACATTCCTTGGAAAGATGGTCATTCTAAAGATGGAGTTCCATATGATGAGATGACATCATTGGTGTTAGAGCGAATGGTAAACTATAGATTTATACATATTGGTTTCATATTTTTGGTTGAAGTAAAAACATTAAGGATAAACAACCTTTTGCTATTTTGTAGGAAGAGTTACAGAGGCAAGTAGAAGCGGGACAATTGGTAGTAGATGGTCACCATGACATTTTGGCATTGGCATTAGGGAAGGAGGATCACCCTGGCCGTGTTAGAGGAGCTAGCTTTGGAGTGACATTACTCAAGCAGTTTTTAACGCGAACAAAGCGATGGAAAAAAGGGGAGACCAACATAAGCGATGAGGATGAGGCTAATAATGACATAGATGATGAAGAAGACGAAGAAAAAAGAGAACTTAGAAAGCAAGTTTCTCAATTATTAGAAGAAAATCAATCTCTTAAGTTATTGGGTAGAGAAAGTCCTGGTATCACACAAGGAAGTAACTCTTACATTCATCCTTCTCCGATTTCAGATCCTCCAATTCACTTGTTAAAGGTACGAATATATAAATACATATTATTCTTTATGATTATAAAATCAATTCTTAGTAATAACATTGAAATAATTATTATTAGGGTATTGGTTGTAATTTAGCATTGGGGGATGTGAATAATATTGTTGCTAGGGGCACAGTTTATCCAACAAGTAATCCATTGGAGGTAGTGCATCATATACCTCTTGGCAAATATAATGCATGAGTAAGTGTAGATGAGCCAATCATACCGGACGAGTTCTTACCTATTCCAGTTAAGGATGAGTACACATATGTGGGTGAAGCTAAAGGTTGTTTTGTAGCTTGGCCAAAAACTTGGATTATTACGTCGGATGAATCGATTAGTTTAAAATTTCATCAATTGAATATTATTTATTTTTACTGTACATTGACAATAAATATGTTACATGATTTTAGGCAAGTCGAAAGAAGATGCCAATCAAGAAAAAAATTGGTTCATCCAATATTGGGTCTGTATCCAAGAAAAAAAATGCAAGTCATGTGGCTAAGGTGAACGAAAAAGTTGGGTTGCATGATAAAGGTAAGCGACAAGTTGATTCTTTTAATCTGGATGCATTGGGACCTATACATGTCCTGTCACAATATGCATACACTGAAATGTTAACAAATCAAGTTGAGTTCTTAATTGATGTTTATGATGCGTTGGGTGTTGAGGCTCCTTTGGTTGTTAAATATGAAGATGTTGTCCCTATTTGCACAATTACTTGGATTCAATCAATTGCTATTGCTCTTTATGAGAGGTAATACATATTATTTTTAAATTTTTTTACTTAACTAGTTTTAAACTACAATATGATATTAAATACTTATTAATTCGTTCTTGTATTCATGTAGAATATTGTATGATCACATGAGAAGTTCTGGTACTAGAAATTTATATCATTTTGTGCATCCTGCTTTGATATCTAATGCATGGAGTTCCAATTTAGATGATCAAGTTGATGCTCTTGCTCAACGAATAATTAATATTCGTAAGGATGAACGAGTTATAGTACCTTATTGGATAGAGTAAGTAATTTACAATATGTTAGTATTTAATTAAGTGTTAAAACTTATGACATGTGACATTATTTGTAGGAATCATTGGATGCTTGGAATTGTACATCCATATAGTGGTGTAATTGAATGGCTAGACTCACTTGATAATAGTCCACCATAAAGATTTGTACAATTAGTATCTGGGTAAGAAAGTATTTTCAAATTACATTTGTTATATGTTTACCTAAAATATATGATATACTGAAACATAAATGTATGATTCTTATAGTGCTATCTCTCAATGGTACACGACCATTACACGCTCATTTAAACTACCTCCCAATATTCGACCTATTAAGGTAAGTATTACTAGAACTTATGGCATGTGACTTCAATATTTTTAATATATCTAATTAATAATCTGTTCATAGGTTCCAATACAACCAAATGATATTGAATGTGAATTTTATGTTATGCGATACATGAGGGACATTATATTCAATCCAATGAGAGATCGTCCAGAGTTGGTAAGTATTAACTATATTGTTCGTATGTATATTTTAATCCTTTCAAGATTTTAAATATGTAATTATTTTCTGATTTGAATATTATATCTTTATTTATATAGTTTGCAGGAAAAAAGACATATACAAGAGAAGATATTGATGTTTGCCGACGTGAATGGTATACGTTTATCATTAACAGAATAAGTAGAACTTGAAATTGCTTATATATAATTTATAGTATTAATATTTTAGGTGAGAATTAGACCAAATTTTGTAATTAATTACTATTTGTTAGTAATTAATTAGTTGGGTCTGTTATATGTTTAGTTTAATGTATATATTGGAGACATATATTAAGAATGACTCCAATTATTTTGTAACTAATCACTAATTATATTGTAATGATTAATTAGTAATGATACTTAAACAATAATATTGTTATTTTGTGATTTTGAATATATATATTATTTCAGCATTTTACAGGTGATTATTTATATAAGATCAGCATAATATTGAAATTAAAAAAAAAAACAATAACCGTCCCTAAATAATTTTAGGAACGGTTGTTAGACTTTTAGGGATGGTTACATTTTACTTTTAGGGACGATTATTAACCGTCCCTATAACCGTCCCTAAAAGTTTGATCTTTTGGGACGCCCACATACGGGACGGTTACGACCCAAAATAGAACTGTCCCTAAATTCCTTTTTTTTTTGTAGCAGTGAAAGGAGAATATTATCAAATCTAACTTTACGTGAATATGATTTTTTAAAATAAAATCAGGTATTCTTGTAAAATAAAGAAAAGATAAAGAAAGTTTTTATATTAATATCTTGAATATGATAAAAATAAAATTGGTACTAGGTATATATTATTAACTATTTTGAAATTTTAATAGTTACAGTGAAGGTTTACCTACGTAAAGAATAATAAAAAGTACAGGAATAAAAAGTGGATGAATTGAAATATTTTCAACTTTACTAATGATAATGACAATAATAATGATAAATAGAGGTTGGGAATAGAAAAGAAACATAATATTTATATGGGTTGTGGTGTGTGGGCATGCCGGCATGATACGCGAGTGTGTGACAATTATTTTATTCTTTATCTACTTATTTATTTTGATAAGGTATTTTTTGATCCAAAAAATGTAAACTATTAGTAATTATTATAGTATGAATGACCAAAAATTTGATAATTAAATTTAATTTTAATTTCTAAATTTGAAAAAATTAGAATCAATAAACGTTTATATCTCTATGTTTAAAAGAAAACGTTTATATTTTAACTAATAACGGTTTTCTCTTGATAATTATTTTAACTAATGTCTCATTTTTTATTTTATAGAAAATGTTTATAAATGAGTTGTAAATTATTTAATGTATTAGCCGTTTATCTTTTTAGTCTTTATAACTTATTTATGATAGATTTCTTTCAATTAATATCATTTGTCAGCCATTTTTTGATAATTATTAAAAAAAATTAAACTAATTTAATATTAGTGGTTACTAAAAAGTAAAAATAATAACTTCCTTTCAATTAATATGATTTTTCACCCTTTATATATATATATATATATATATATATGATTATTATTATCTAATCAGTAAAATCAATATAATTACAATTAATAGAAATTGGGAGATTAATAAGTAATTTCAAAAATCTATATCCAATATCATCTAATTACATAATATTAGTGTTTTTTAAAAGTAATTCTCTTGAATCATTATAATTTATTATTAAGTTTATAAACTTTCAATTTAGATTTGAACAGTTTCAATAATTTTAAAATGTAGTTTGGAAGTTATAGTTAGAAAATAATTACTTTTCATTATATAATATCTTTAATTTTAAAATTTTAATTTCAAGGAAAATAATATTATACAATTAACTCGTAGTTTGGAAATTATGTCAGAGACTAAATTATTTTTATTTAAATAATATTGTTTAATTTAAATTTTCATTTCAAGAATAATAATATTATACAATAGAACTTGTGAATCACACTAAATCCATTCACGTTTGCAATTGAATATACATATTAAATGAAAAAATTAATATAATTTATATTATGATATTTTAGGAGTTACAAGATCACTTTAATTGAAGAGTTACAATATTAAATTATTAAAAAAGTAGAATTTTGAAGATGTAGTTTGAAAGTTGTAAAGAAAATAGAATTTTGAAGATGTAGTTTGGAAGTTATAGTTAGAGACTAAATTATTTTCCATTAAATAATTTTTTAATTTAAAAAATTTAATATTATACAATTAACTTGTAGTTTGGATGTTATATTAGAGACTAAACTTTTTTTAGCCATGATAGAGTGAATTTTAATAATAATTTTTGCATAACACTTGTACTAATAAATAAATTTTAAGATCAATATTAATGTTTTTTTCACTTTAGCATTTCTCCAAGTTTCTCATAATTTTGTTTTTGCTTATGTTTGTTAATTGGACAACTAATGTTTGACTACTTCTTTACAAATTTATTTATTTGTAACATAATATTAGAAATTTTGCCTAATTTTTTACAAATTTATTTATTTACAAAGTGTCAAAAATGATAAAATTAATATTTAATTAATTTTTAAATTTTAAAGTTTATATATTAAATTAATTATGGAACCACTTACTAATAAAGATTAATTATATAATTTCATATTACAAGATTTTATAATTTACTACAATATGTACCATAAATATAATAAATGTTTATTTCATTTTATAGTATTATATTTAAATATTATTAAATTACTACTATAAATATACTAAATTATTAAATTATCATAAACAATTTTTATGAATTTCAATTTCTTTATAAATTTAACGAACAATTTAATCCCTCTATTAAAAAAGCTACAAACATTTTACATGAGCCGTCATACAATATGTTAAAAAATACTACACATAATGACTCCCCTTAATTACTCTTATATAGTCATTACATTGCTAATTACATGAATTTGCAAACTTTTTTTTAAAAAAAAAACTTTGACTTGTAGGGTTGGTTTAAGAAGTTCTCTCCAATGTGAGCACTGAATCTTCGCAAGAAAAAATTTGAAAAAATTTTTATCAACATATGCAAATGAATTTTAAAATTTTTATTTTTTTAATAATTTTTTTTGAATTTAAATAATTTAAGTAAAAAAGGATTACCTAGTTATCGTAAGATCCTCCTTGTAAACAATATTTTTGTGTATGCTGAAATTTATTTACCGTTCTTTTTTATAATACCAAAACTTTAGTTGTATTCTTTGAAGTACCTCTAGAAAGTGCTATATAAAGTTGACCATGAGAGAAGACATGCTCAGAAAGATATACACCGACATGTGGTATTGTTTGTCCTTGTGCTTTGTTAATTGTCATTGCAAAACATAAACGTATTGAAAATTGCTTCCTCTTAAATTAAAATGGATAATCTTCATTCTCCGAAATGCAAGTGGTACTCTTGGTAAGAAAACTTCTTTCCCGAATTTTTGCACATATTATGTATGCAAAAGATTAGTTATAACCAAAAAAAAGATTTACGCAAACATTACATTACACATATACATATAGTATAATAAAAAAATGTTTATATTTAAATTTGATGCACGTATTTACTAATATAAATACTAGACGAAGGAATAGGTAACAAGAGTTAATTTCTTTAGTATTTAATTTAATATAATTTTAAAACATTTCATCCAAATTTTAAATTCTTTATGCAAGACATTTTCATCAATTTATTAGTTCTTTGAATTTGCTTTATTTTTTTTTTAATTAATATGTTTAGATAAAGATTTTTTATTGTACCTATCTTTTTTATTTTCGTAAACGTTTCATTGGTCATATAACTCATATAACATATTACTATGTAGGTGAGATACCTTTCATTACACCTATTGATTAGTAAAGCTATGTTTTGATTAATAAAACTATTTATTGATATTTTCTTTTTAACCATTTTCCTTCATGAAATATATAAAGGCAGTTCTTCAATTTAATCATAAAATAATAATTGTAATAACTATTATAAAATTAATTATAATAATGTAAAAAACTATCCTTATTATATCACTTTTTAATGTTAATAATATTAAACATTTACAAACTTAATTTATTATAATATACTCGTACTTTTTTCTTATATTTGAAATAAAGATATAGAAAAATTAATTAGTTTGCTAACCCTAACAAGTGAAGAATTAGAAAAATATTATGATGAAAAACTTTGCACAAATAAAGAGGAATATGATATGACAATAATAAGTGAAAGTGAATCTGAACAAGAAAATATAACCCAAAGAATTTATATAAAACCTAGATTAGTGCCTAGAACAAACCTAGAAAGATCAATTCCAGAAAAAGGAGAAATATCTGACCCACATAGGGAAGATAGATATAGACAAAGACCAGGAGAACCTGAATCAATAAGTAGAAGAAGACAACAACCTAAAATGGAAGAAGGATTATATTGAGGTACTAGAGGAAGTATTCTATCAGAATATATACCACATGAAAATTATAAAATTGATATTCTAGACCTAGATTGCATAAGAGGTAGGAAAAAAACCTTAGATGAATGGGCTAGTGGAATGAGTATAATCATACAAACTTCTATGACTACATCAACAAACCCCTCAACGTGTAAAGTTTTGGTTGCTCATAAAATGACAGGAAATGTAATGGTTTAATTTTTAAATTTACCTGAACAACAACATTTAAGAATGCAAGGAAATTCAACAGCAGGAAGAGATTGCTTAGATACTGTTGTAAATGAAATATATAAAGAATTTATTGGAGAAGATAAAGGAAGAAATATTACAGAATCTTGTGAAAATAAAATAATTGAAGCCAAATGGCACTTAACAAATACTTTTATGTGATATGGTTATATAGATTCTTTTATATGTGAATATGAAATGTATTATCATAAATTACCACCTTCTATACAAGAAACTTATAAGGAAATATTTTTTCAAAAACTACCTGGAACATTACATAAAACTATGACAGAAAGATGGAATGGAAGAAACAGAGAAACTATACCTGACACTTTAAGAGTAAGAATAAGAAGTTTTAAGAGTTGGATAATAGTAAAATGTCAAGAAAGAAAAGAATTCAAACAAATAAAAGGGAATGATAGAATCTGTTGTGATTCAAGAGATTTTAAAATACCAGAAAAATATGATTATAATATAAGACCATATAATAAATATAATAAGCATAAAAAATTTAGAAAATTTAAGAGATATAAATTTAGAAAACAAAATTTTCAAAAATATAGAAGAATATATAATAGAGAACCTTATAAAAAGATATATTTTAAAAGAAGAAAATATAATACACCTAAAAAGAAAAATTATTATCCATCTGGAAAAAAAAATGCAGATGTTGGATATGTAATGAGGAAGGAAATTATGCAAATGAATGCCCTAACATGCTCCAACATAAAAAAGAATTAAAAAGGAATTTTCCCATAAAGCAAAATTTTTAGAAGAAGCCTTTAAAATGGAACTAGAATCAATAGAAGAATCTGATATAGATGATACGTGTAGTATTTATCTATTATAAGAAACAAAAGAGGAAATAACAGACTCAGAAACATCTGATTCTAATTCTGATTTAGAATAATGGATGAAATACTAAGTATAACAAATCCAAACAGTACATATATAAAGATAGGATTAAAATTTAAAGGATATAAAAATTATCATTTACATGCATATATTGACATATGTACACTACAACAAAAACTACATTTACCGACGAAAATTGGGCCAACAAATATTTTTTCGTCGCTGAAAGTACACTATTACCGACAAACTTGTAACTATTGTTGCGGATATAGTTGACCAAAAATTTGACTCCTATATTTTATTGCCAACAACATTTATCGACAAAATTTTGTCGGCAAAGTTATTTACTCCGACAAAAATAAAATATTGTTGAGGAAATATTTGGCGTGTATTTTGCACCAAATTATTACCGACTATTTTATTTGTCGCAACAGTTAAAAAAACTTTCACCAACCAGTAAATTTGTCATAAAATTGTTAAAACATTTACCGACAAAAATTTTGTTGAGGAAATATAATTATCAACAAAAAATTAACTAGAGCTTTATTTTTATTATTATAAATTTTTGGGATAATAATTTTATTGTTTTCCCAAAATATTTTCTAATATGGTAAAAACTATTTTTGTATTTGCTAAATGGATTTTTTCATTCACAAACAAGGCATGAACATGTTACCTTCATCTTATTAGAAGGATCTTTATATCATTTGAACTACTAAGCCATTTACAAAACTACATTTACTTAACATATAAAATAATTAATAAATAATTTAAAAATATAAAATAAAGCATAAACATAAAATCTGAACAAGAACTGCATTTCTTGGTAATAGATTGAGTTTATAACAAAGAGACAAACAACAATAAATGATTATTTTGAAAGAAAAAACACAATAGATTGTATAGCAGTAACCAAAAAAAAAAAAAGAATAAACTTTACCTAGCTTTTCTCGCGTGTAATGTTTGAGGTTTGAGATGAGTTTATGGTAGTCTGAGAAGAACTGTAGAACTATTGCAGAGACTATGTATTAGAATGGATATGCTTTACACATCTATTCATATTGGTCAGCTCTTGTATTATATATGTATTTGGGATTAAAGATGCAATCAAGTGGGTGTATGTGATTTGTGTGCAATTTCTTTAAGAAAACATAAATTTCCTGAAGCATAAATTACTACATAAAAAATAAGAAAAATGAAAAGAGAAGGACCTCAAAAATCAGCTTTATCAACAGGAGAACAATATTGAAGAAGAACAAGATGAGTTGTTCGTGACTGAGTAACGGCAAGACGGCAGGCCAATGACACAAGCTAGGAATGGCTGAACATGGAGGTGCCTGCCTGCCTGGGAATCACTGAGGATGGCTGTGCCTACCTGCCTGCCTAGGAATGGCCAAATGGGTTAAGGCTGAAGGTTTTTTCGAAAGCCAAGTAGCCACCGTTGCAACGTAGCAAGAGATGTATGTTTTTTTCTCTTTGATAGAACATGGGTTTTGAGAAACTGAAGTACGGTTAGTTTTTTATTAAAACATACCCAAAATATGTAAGGGGTAATACTAAATATGTAATGGGTAGTGGGAATCGGTTACAAGGTCCCCATTGCCTTGAGACTTGCATGTAGTTGGAATAATCTTTTTGTAGATGCATCAAAAGTTTGCACTTCTTCCCACAATTCTTTTAAATCATCTATCAATGGTTGAAGGTAGATATCTATTTACATACTATGTAAATCTATTTACATACTATGTAAACTGCCTCTCTTTTCTTCTTTTTCATATCCTTTAACAGATTTTCTCACCCTTCTTGCCTGGAAAATTTATTTATTCAGAGGTAGCCATGGATCTATGGACTATTCATGCCATTAACATCAGTAGAAGCCCTTTAATGCTTAGAAAATTGTTTGTCTTGATAATAAAGAACCACATTCAGTTGCTAAAGATACTAGCATAGTTGTTTTATCTTCTTGTTTTGCTCATGACAACTAGCATAGTTGTTTTAAGCTTGTAGGAGGTCAGACAACACCATTTTTTCTTCTTGCATTCATTGAGTTACATAGTATGTAAATAGATTTACATACTATGTAAACTGATTTACATAGTATGTAAATCTATTTACATAGTATGTAAACTGCCTCTCTTTTCTTCTTTTTCATATCCGTTAACAGATTTTCTCACCTTTCTTGCCTGGAAAATTTATTTATTCAGAGGTAGCCATGGATCTATGGACTATTCATGCCATTAACACCAGTAGAAGCCCTTTAATGCTTGGAAAATTGTTTTTCTTATTGCATTCATTGAGTTACATAGTATGTAAATACTATGTAAATTGATGCTATTCATATATTGTATAGTTACTGATGCTATTCATATATTGTATAGCTCCCTTATTAGTCGTGTTGAACCCAGAACAAATATTAATCCTGCTTGAAAATGTAAATCTAACCAGAAAAATCAACTGGGTTAAATTGGTTTACATATGATGATAAACTGAGGTACTCTGTTTTTGTTAGGCAAAACAGAGTATAAACACACATACTATGTAAACAAGTATGTAAACTAGTTTACATTGTATGTAAACCCATTTACATAGTATGTAAACCAGTTTACATACTCGAAAAACACAATCTATGACATGATTGCAATTCTCTGCAGATTAATTTCTCAATCTTACCTAAGAAATAGACTATGTAAACAGGCTATCTATTTACATACTATGTAACCTATGTAAATCAGTTTATTGGATTGCACTTCACCAACATTGATGCAGTAATAATGACCAATGTGAGAGATAACAATGAAAACTATAAAACACCTTTCTCTTAATTTAGATTTTGCATATATGGCATTATATAATCAAAACAAATAAATCAATAAAGAAATAATGAGGAAATTATCCAAAAAATTAAAATTAAAAAAGGGTAAAATAAGGAAGAAACATGCCATTTACATACTTAGCCCTCTGCATATTCATGTTAACTTTATCTAGTATGTAAACATGTTAACTTCATGTTTACATAGTATGTAAATCTATTTACATACTATGTAAACTGATTTACATGCTATGTAAATCAGTTTAAATACTACATCTTATCTTCGTTTTTCATTTCCATAATATGCAGAAGACACTCGTGCCCAAGACAAATATTGCAGCAAATATTGGAACTATTACGATGATCCAATGTCCTTTTCTCCTTTTAGATTTTTCATTTGACTCTGGAAACAGACAGTTAAGAAACGATATTCTGTTATATATATATATATATGGAATATATAGTTGTCTACTTGATTATATATATATCTCTTGCTGACTTCATTTCCATGAGCTCTCTTATATATATATATATGGAATATATAGTTGTCTACTTGTTTACATACTATGTAAATTGATTTACATACTATGTAAATTGATAGTGTTTTTTGAAGTAAGAAAGAAATTAGTATATTTTGCATTACAGAATTGTTAGTATTAGTATAAGTAGTACAAGAAGAAAACTACATTAAACTGAAAAATTATTTGAAGCGACAAACCTTGAAGTGGTATGTCAAATAGTATATGAAAAATGTTTGTTATGTGCAGTGATATCACCTAAAGAAAAAGAAAATCAATCAATTTACATAGTATGTAAATAAATTTACATACTATGTAAACTGATTTACATACTATGTAAATCAGTTTACATGCTACCTCTTATCTTCGTTTTTCTTTTCCATAATATGCAGAAGACACTCCTACCCAAGACAAACATTGCAGCAAATATTGGAACTATTACGATGATCCAATGTCCTTTTCTCCTTTTGGATTATTCATTTGACTCTAGAAACAGACAGTTAAGAAATGATATTCTGTTATATATATATATATATATGGAATATATAGTTGTCTACTTGATTATATATTTATCTCTTGCTGACTTCATTTTCCATGAGCTCTCTTATATATATATATATGGAATATAGTTGTCTACTTGTTTACATACTATGTAAACTGATTTACATACTATGTAAATTGATAGTGTTTTTTGAAGTAAGAAAGAAATTAGTATATTTTGCATTACAGAATTGTTAGTATTAGTATAAGCAGTACAAGAAAAAAACTACATTAAACTGAAAAATTATTCGAAGCGGCAAACCTTGAAGTGGTATGTCAAATAGTATATGAAAAATGTTTGTTATGTGCAGTGATATCACCTAAAGAAAATGAAAATCAACCAATTTACGTAGTATGTAAATAGATTTACATACTATGTAAACTGATTTACATACTATGTAAATCAGTTTACATGCTACCTCTTATCTTCGTTTTTCTTTTCCATAATATGCAGAAGACACTCGTGCCCAAGACAAACATTGCAGCAAATATTGGAACTATTACGATGATCCAATGTCCTTTTCTCCTTTTGGATTTTTCATTTGACTCTGGAAACAGACAGTTAAGAAACGATATTCTGTTATATATATATATATATGGAATATATAGTTGTCTACTTGATTATATATTTATCTCTTGCTGACTTCATTTTCCATGAGCTCTCTTATATATATATATATGGAATATATAGTTGTCTACTTGTTTACATAATATGTAAACTAATTTATATACTATGTAAATTGATAGTGTTTTTTGAAGTAAGAAAGAAATTAGTATATTTTGCATTACAGAATTGTTAGTATTAGTATAAGTAGTACAAGAAAAAAACTACATTAAACTGAAAAATTATTCGAAGCGGCAAACCTTGAAGTGGTATGTCAAATAGTATATGAAAAATGTTTGTTATGTGCAGTAATATCACCTAAAGAAAAAGAAAATCAACCAATTTACATAGTATGTAAATAGATTTACATACTATGTAAACTGATTTACATACTATGTAAATCAGTTTACATGCTACCTCTTATCTTCGTTTTTCTTTTCCATAATATGCAGAAGACACTCGTACCCAAGACAAACATTGCAGCAAATATTGGAACTATTACAATGATCCAATGTCCTTTTTTCCTTTTGGATTTTTCATTTGACTATGGAAACAGACAGTTAAAAAACGATATTCTGTTATATATATATATATATATGGAATATATAGTTGTCTACTTGATTATATATTTATCTCCAGCTGACTTCATTTTCCATGAGCTCTCTTATATCAATTAAATCTCTGAACCACATTATATAGCCACTGGCTCCCCCACTAACATTTGAATTAGCATAAGTTGTACATGAAAGAATAAGTATTTAGTGGAGACAAATATTAATTATAAAAATTGATCACGTTAATTATTGAGTTAACTTAGTCATGATGCTATAATGATGAATATGATCTTATGCTTATTAATCCTACAAAACTGGAAAAAAAAAAAAAAAAAAATGGATCATGTGAGATGGCTGTAACACAATTTTATATCAATTTCTGTGATCTGAATTGTTGAATATAACAGTTTACATACATGTATGTATACTCTGTTTTGCCTAGCAAAAACAGAATATAATCAATTCCTTCCAAATTGTTAATGCTCAATATGATTTGCAGTAAAAGACTGGAACTAATTGACGGCAATGATGAAAATTGAGAAAGCAAAGAGAGAAAGAGATGGGAGATGGGAGATGGTGATTGTATTGAATTTTATGAAATCTCTTCGAATATGGAATACATTAAAAATTGAATTAATAAAAAGGACAAAAAGATAGTAAATTTATTAGATTAAAATGCTGTCGCACAGCGATTTCTGTAAAATTGAACTTATTGCTTAAATTGTTGCTACAATAGGTCATTAAATCTTGCTTTTACTTGCTATATATTATTGCTTTTACTTATATTTGTATACTGTTTTTACCTGCTATATATTATTGTTTTTACTTATATACATCGTTTACTTATATGCAGTGTCATATTATTGCTTTTACTTATATATTGCTTTTAACTATCATAAAACAAGTACCCTACTGCTACATACAGAAATTAAAATAATAGTAAAAATATATGAAATATTGATTATAAAAGTGAGTTGCATACATATTAGATTGTTCTACCATAAATGTGTCATTACATTCAGTTGCAACATCTAAAGTTATATTAATAATGTCCCAACTATTTAAAACATATATTCTATTCTCTCATTCTAAAGGCAAGCTCAAGGGCAAACACTATAACTATAGTGTTTGGATATATGACACAATTCAAAATAATATATCCCTTGAGCTGTCCTAAAATAAAATCAGATGAGAGCAAGGATAAGAATTAGCTCTTATAATATAGTGGATGTTATATAGTCCAAAATAAGATATTCCTGTCATGTTATGACAAGAAAGCTAAGTAGAGGGAGATGCATCCTCATTTGGGGAACACTGTGACTCAGGTGTTTGTGATTGAGCTGATCTAGAATTCATGAATTCTTCCATCATGGAAGCCAGTCGTTCCCCTCCCATAAAATTAAAAAGTCCTCCATGTTCTGCAATTTGCCTGTCACTTGCACAAGCTGTTCTTTCATAATCTGAACCTCAGTAGCTGATTCTTGTGATGATGAAGTCTTTCCTTTAGTCCACCAACTGCGTCGAATTGGAATATTCTCTAAAGCAACAGCCTCCTCATCTAATTCATCATTTTCTCCTGCTACACTATATGCATCTTCCAATTTGTGCTACAACCATTAATAAAATGTCATAAAGTAAAGGCCCAATAGGAGTACTATATAAAGACATTTTATGAAATTATAAAAACTAATTAAAAAAATCCTAACATAAACTGTTTCAGCAGCTGCTGAAGTCCATCCTTTAGTTGGTTTATTGTGCATCTTGTCCCACATTTTTATTATGGTGACAGGTCCTTCTTTGCTCTGCATATAAAACACAACATTTAGAAGTCATCTAGGCACATATAACTATAATGATAAAAAAAATGATTAAAAATCATACAAAGTCATGAGCATGTTGAGCAAATGACTTAGAGCCACCACAATGCGGATGTTGTATCTTTGCTCTATTTTTGGTGTTGGCCTTGGATTGACGCTAAAAAAAATGAGTAACAATAAAAGGATTAGTTTCATTAATGAATACACGATATAATAAACAATGAAACAAATCAATTACTTGCCTTAAATGCTTCATTAGTAGCAAAGTAATCACACATCTCTTCCCAAACTCCTTGTGTCAGATAGTCAATGTCTTCAGGATCACGTGGGACAAGTCCATGAGCCTTTCGATATTCCATGGGCTTATCAAGCATGGTTTTGTAATGAGTATGTAACTCACACTTGTATTCCTTAAATCGACTTTTCAAGTAGCCTTCAACCTTGAGAGATATGCGTGGGTCATCTATATCAATATTGAATCCAACCTGCACATTACCAATGACAATATTATAATAAATAAGTTTTTTTCCTCTTTTGTTAGAATAAAAAGATAGTAAAAGAGCTCAATAATGATTTATTAAATAGCTGAAAATATTTACCACTAATCGTTGTTTGCATATTTCCTTCCTATCTAGTGGCACATCCTTCCATTTGAGAAAGGTGACGGGACAATGCTTTCTAATTAATTGCCCAGCCTCATTTGCAAACATTTGTGGACCTTTTCCATTTCCAACACACTTGATGTCTTTACCTTCCCACCATATTTTAATCTTGGTATCAGGCTTTTGGTTTTCTGCTAACCCAAGGCCCTTTGTGCGACGCCTAACTTGTTTACTACGAACTAATTTAAGAATATTGATAAATAATGAAAAACAGTTATGCTTAATTAAGAAATATGAGGAAAAATATTATATTTTAGCTTTCACATGTATATAATAACTATATTAAAAACAAATAAACAAAATCAATATTTCAAATAAAACACACTATTGATTTACAAGAATCACATCTATTCATGCTAAAGACATTTAATAAATAGTTACCATTTGTGCTTGTTTTAGCAGTTACATCAGGTGTTGTGGTCTGAATCGATGGTTGTGGAGGATTCCCTAATAACATTGAATAAAAAGAATAAGTAAAGTTAGCGTTATTAAAAAAAAATTCAAACCTTTTTAAATAAAACACATTATTGGAAAAATGATTCATCTTTATTCATGATAATCTAAAGACATATTTAATAAATAAATACTATTTGTAGTTATGTTAGAAGGGGTATCAGGTGCAGTGATATGAACTGACGGTTGTGGAGGATTCTTTATCTGCAACTCTGGCTCCAGTCGTTGTCTCTTGGACCTAGTAATGGGTGGCTGCTTTGGTGGCATATTGTCCTGCAACAACATACAAACACTTAGCCCAGTTTAAAATGATTATATAGAGAAGCTATGGGAACAAATAAAGAATGGATGCTCAAAATCATTCTTCAAAAACAAAGAATGTGTGAAAATTTGCGATTAGGATTAAATGGTATTACGACACATATCAACCTGGTCTTGTATTTGTGAGACAAAATATAAACTTGTAAATGACAGATAGAACCTAAACATGTGTTGGGCTTGTATTTGTGAGACGAAACGGAGTATTTGTGTGACTGGTTTATGTTTTGGCTTCTCAAAATCTGACCAAGAGAGAGAGCCAGAGCCATGGTAGAATAATTGTGAGTTCAACTCTGTTATTACATTCAGTTGCTAAGAGTTCTAGAGCTAGATTGAGAGATATATGGTATTGTAATCTTCTTTTTGTTTCTCTGTGTTTTTCTAGTTATTATGTTGTTATCATTAACTTGAGAGAAAGGTAGCAATGTTGAAGAATAGTATAGGTTTCTTGCTTGTTAGGATCAATTTGGGGTTTTGAGTACAAACATAAAATCTGAACAAGAACTGCATTTCTTGGTAACAGATTGAGTTTATAACAAAGAGACAAACAACAATAAACAACGTTTTTGAAAGGAAAAACACAATAGATTGTATAGCAGTAACAAAACAAAAAAAAAAACTTTACCTAGCTTTTCTGGCGACAAAATGTTTGAGATTTGAGATGAGTTTATGGCAGTTTGAGAAGAACTGCAGAACTATTGCACAAAATGTTTGAGGTTTGAGATGAGTTTATGGTAGTCTGAGAAGAACTGCAGAACTAACTATTGCTGAGACCATGCATTAGAATGGATATGTTTTACACATCTATTTATAGGGGCATGTTAACGTGGTTTTTTTTTTTTTTTTACCTCTTCTATTTTTATTCAAAAACTGCAAAATTACTACAATTAAAAATTTTAATGATTTTTATTAATAACAAACTTATCAATATAAATGACAATAATAATTATTTAGTATATAAAAGTAAATGAATAAGTTTTTATTATGACAATAACAAATTGGGTAGTGGGAATGATAGTCGATTTGAAAGACCCTTGCCTTAAAGAGGCTCTAATTGTAGATACAAAAATATTTATCATCATTCCCACTCAAAATATCACAAATCAAAGATGGATTAGTCCCATATCTAACTTCTTAAACAATCCAAAAAAAATTACACTAATGTGAGCTTGCAATGTCGTAAAATTATCAATATGCACCATACCACTTTATTTCTTCATATAACCTCTCAATTAATCATTGGCAATTGTTTTAAGTCATTTATTTAAGAGAATGCTTTATATTCAATTTTATTCATAATTAATTTACCCGATGCTTTATCAATATAATGAATCGTTGAAGCTCTGGTAACTAAAATGGCAAACTTCTTGGAAATCCAACAATCACGTGCTAGTTCCGTTAACTAGCGTTGGACAGAGAATGTTAAAATTATATTTTTTTTTTAATTTTTAATATCATTTTTAAATTTAAATTGTAAAATAAATTTATACTATAAATAAAAAAAATACTTTCGCAATTCAACACAAATTAATTTATGCATAATAGAGATTAATATTAACATTACCATATTTTTATATTACTTAAGTATTATTAATAAAAAAAATAAAGTCATACGTTAAAAAAATCATTAATTGACACAAAGTTTGGTTCAGCGATCCAAATATTGGATGCATAAAAATCTATATCTTGCACTCTTATACTGCATATTTTATCTAAAATTAAAAAATGAAACGAAATATTCTAAATAAAAGGATTTATATAATATATTATGAGTTTATTTTCTATTTTCCATATTTTGATCTATATGTGAGTGGCATACGCATATTAGAAATGTATTTAGTTGTACTTATACTCAGTGACAGACCCATGCTATTCTATACTGAACTTGAGCTTGGGTAACCTTTTTGAGTTTTTTTTTTAATAAATTTTCGAGAAATATTACTAGTATTTTTTAAAGCACAATTTATTATTTATCACCAAAATTCTATAAATAAACTTAGGCTAAGTTTGGTTCAGCGATCCAAATATTGTTTGAAGTAAAAATCTATATGTTGAAACCTTATATATTGTTTATTTTATTTAAAATTAAAAAATTAAACAAAATATTTTAAATAATATATATTATGAGTTTAATTTCTATTTTTTATGCATATTTTGATCTATATGTGAGTGGCATACTACCATATTATAAATGTATTTAGTTGTACTTATACTAAGGGACTGATCCATGCTATGGCTATACTAGACTTAAGCATGGGTAACCTTCTTTTTGTTTGTTTGTATTTTTTTATTTTAAATTTTGCGAAATATTACTAGTATTTTTCAAAGCACATTTTATTATTTATCATCAAAATTCTATAAATAAACTTAGACTAAGTTTGGTTCAGCGATCCAAATATTGGATGCATAAAAATCTATATCTTGCACTCTTATATTGTATATTTTATCTAAAATTAAAAAATTAAACAAAATATTTTAAATAAAAGGATTTATATAATATATATTATGAGTTTAATTTCTATTTTTTATACATATTTTGATCTATATGTGAGTGGCATAAGCATATTAGAAATGTATTTAGTTATACTTATACTCAGTGACTGACCCATGCTATGGCTATACTAGACTTAAGCCTAGGTAACCTTCTTTTTGTTTGTTTGTTTTTTTTTTTTTTTTTTTCTATATTTTTTTTTTTAATTTTTGCAAAATATTACTAGTATTTTTCAAAGCACAATTTATTATTTATCACTAATATTCTATAAATAAACTTAGACAAAGTTTGGTTCAGCGATCTAAATATTAGATGCATAAAAATCTATATCTTGCACTCTTATAGTGTATATTTTATCTAAAATTAAAAAATTAAAGAAAATATTTTAATTAAAAGGATTTATATAATATATATTATGAGTTTAATTTCTATTTTTCATACATATTTTCATCTGTATGTGAGTGGCATAGGCATATTAGAAATGTATTTAGTGGTACTTATATTCAGTGACGAACTCATGCTATGGTTATATTGGACTTGAACCTGGTTAATTTTTTTGAATTTTTTTTTAAATTTTTGCGAAATATTACTAGCATTTTTTAAAACACAATTTATTATTTATCACAAAAATTATATAAATAAACTTCGACTAATTTACCATTTTTCGGTCTTATATTGTCTGCAACTCTGCTCATATATTATTGCTCTGTAATTATGTTTTCTGGTCTATTGCTTACTGCTACATCAAGTAAAAGTCTGGTATTTAAAAGAGTGAATTTATATTATATAAGAAAAATATTATATTATACATTGCGAGGTTTTATGTATATAGAAAACAATATTACTATTAATCCTTTGCTGGATTTATAATGTTAATTTAGATATTCAATATTTTTATGCAAAAAAACAAAAAATATTTTTTAATTATTTTGTACTGGAGTAATATATATTTCAACTGAAAATTAAGATAAAATTTCTTCAAATTTTAGAATATGTGTGAATTTTAAAGATTTGGGTAATAAATTATAGGATTTAAAATTTTAAAAATTTATATGTAAAATTTTAAAATTTTACGACTAAATTATCAAATTTAAAAATTTAAGAACGTTACCATAAATTTAACCTATTTTAAAAAAAAATTACCCAAAAGTTTTGGACTTGATTTGCTAAAATATAAGACTTTACCCGCCAAAATTTCCCTAATTTTTTTGTCCGTACGTCCAAATTTTCATCTATTTTTTCCCCCCTAAATTAACTTCATTTGCCTCTCATTTTTTTCACCCCAAATTTACCTCCCAATGCCAAAACTCAAATTTTCCACTATATTTTTCCTCAGCTCTGCTTGAACTCCATCATCTACGGAATCAAGCTCCAACATTAATTTGTTGCTCCATAGAGATCTCAATCCTCTAGTATATTTCTCCTAATTTCAATATCTTCCTCTGTAATTAGTTCTGGTGGATTTCCTTGTGCCGTAAGATCATAACCAAACCTCAACCAAATGACTCATAAAGTGATAGTAATTTCCAGACCACCATTGATGCCCTCCTACATAATGGTAAAGAGCTCTGTACTAAGAAGGCCATAATTAATCAAGATGGTAACTTTTAATCTTTATGCTCCACAATGTTTACATTATTTAGATCCCACAAGATGAAAGTATTAATATAGGTATGCTTTAACATAAGAGAGCCAAATGAAGTTTTTTTATGTTCTTTTTGCATCTTTGCTGAAAATCTAGAAGATGAAAGATGTTAAATAGGTTAGGTTAGTGTATAAATAATGAGATGGAGAACTTAATAATGTAGAAATTGTACTTGTGCAGAACTCACCTTGGTAATTTGGAAGTGGATGTGGTATTTGCTTGGTGTTGCCATAGTAAGAGCCAAGTCAGATTGCCCAGCTCTAATTTTATCATTTTGGGTATGTTCATAATAAAAAATTTAAATAATTTATTTCTGAATTTGTTTCCAATCTCTTCTTAGCTATCAATATAACTGAAAATGCCTTATGATTGCTATTTTTATGCTATTGAGAGAGATAGAAGATGAAGGTCTTTTAATTGCAAGTTCGAACGTGTTCGAACAAACTCTTGGAGCTATAGTTTTGACGTTTTGTCCATTTTAATACCTTTGACAAAATCTTTATGAAGAGAAATAATTATACAAATATTGGAAAGTAATTTTGATAACTGCAAACCTAGTAATAAATGAAAAAAAAAAAAAGGAAAGTTCATTAACAATTAAGCTCTAATCAGTAACCGAACTTCATTTACATACAATTTACATAGTATGTAAACTGATTTACATACAAAAAAAATAGATAAGATATGTATGTAAGATCAGTTTAAAAAGGTTCAAATCTTTCCTTTTCGGCATTACATTTATCACTGAATTTACAATAATTTTTACAAAAGAATTTACGGTAAAACATTTAGAAGCTAATTAATTTACCTCAAACATCATATGATTGGGACCTGCAAACATGAAAGCCAAAAAAAATAAATAATTTTAATACCTTTGATAAGAACTTTATGAAGAGAAATAATTATACAAATGTTGGAAAGTAATTTTGATAACTGCAAACCTGGTAATAAATGAAAAAAAAAAGGAAAGTCTATTAACAATTAAGCTCTAATCAGTAACCGAACTTCATTTACATACTATGTAAACTGATTTACATACAAAAAAAATAGATAAGATATGTATGTAAGATCAGTTTAAAAAGGTTCAAATCTTTCCTTTTTGGCATTACATTTATCACTGAATTTATAATAATTTTTACAAAAGAATTTAAGGTAAAACATTTAGAAGCTAATTAATTTACCTCAAACATCATATGATTGGGACATGCAAACATGAAAGCCAAAAAAGATAAATCATTTTAATACCTTTGATAAAAACTTTATGAAGAGAAATAATTATACAAATGTTGGAAAGTAATTTTGATAACTACAAACCTGGTAATAAATGAAAAAAAGGAAAGTCCATTAACAATTAAGCTCTAATCAGTAACTGAACTTCATTTACATACAGTTTACATAGTATGTAAACAATCATTTCAAAGAATAATTAAGTTTTTTGCAGTAATAGTTTTTTGCGGTATAATTTTGAAGCTAGACTCCATTAGTGGTTCTTTCTTGAAAGTTCTGTTCCTTTTCATCTCTGCTGGTCCTTAGGCTTTAGTCGTTATATTACATTACTTTATTACATGTTTAGGTCATTAATGATGAGCCATGCACATCAGACAGTTTGCATGAAGTTGAATTGCTTCTTCTATTAATGAAAGACGCTTCAATTGAAGGTGTGTTCCTATTCATTTACATTATTAATGTTTGTGATACCTTGGCTCTCTCTTGTTATACCATTTGTCTATGTGTTATAAAGCTTGGAGCCAAAAAGATGTAGTTGGTCTTCTTGCTTTTAGTGGCTCTGTATGTTCTTTTGCATACTATGTAAATTAATGTACATAGTATGTAAACCGATTTACATAGTATGTAAACCATTTTAAATACTATGTAAATCACCTTTTTCTTTTTAAAGCTATTTGTCAAATGTAGCCCTAACAAGTCTGATTTCTGATTTGGAGGGGTTAAATTCGGATGAGATTTCAAGTTACTCTTTTGTACCATGTGCACACAGTGGTTGTTATCACTAGAGTTGCAATAATGTGAGATGAGGTTCATTTACTGTCTTACAATTAATATCCAATTATTTGCATTTCATTGCATGATTTTTAAGTAAATTAAATGTTTGTTTCAAATGCTTATTCCATTACTAATTGTTGATAAATTTCATTATTTTCAGGGTGGTTGTCAAGTAAATTTGCAGCTATATTACTCTTTCTCTTTATGTATTTGGGTGTACAGGTGAAATTTTTTTCTAAAAAAATATTAAAAATATAGTCAGTGTATAAAATATGCCCCAATTTAACATCATATATTTTCTTATATAAATGATTATCAATAAATTTCACACTACAAGCAAGAATGTTTTCTATTTGATTAGAGTTCAAAATACAAGAGTAATACACTCAAAGAGCAAATGATACATTATAAAACAATGGCGTGTTGGAGTGAGAATGAGAAATCAAGAAGCAAATTTGTGGGATTACAAGCATCTTTTTAAAAGTCTTCATGATATTTATGCTAACAAAATTATTTGTTACTATAAAATTTATCTGTACAAAATTATCCGTATAAAATTATGCCAACAAAATTATGTCACTATAAAATTTTATCAATAAAAACATTGATTGCTAAAAAGCTTACATCAACAAAATAAATTTGTCAATGTTAACTTACGCCAACAAAAATATTTGTCACTATAAGCAACAAATTATTTTGTTGCAGAAAAACTTATTCCAACAAAATAAGTTGTTGCTTATAATTAGAGTTTTTTCGACAAAATAATTTATTATTATAAAGTTTATATCAACAAAATATTCTGTTGCAGAAAAACTTATACCAACAAAATAAATTGTTGCTTATAATTAGAGTTTTATCGACAAAATTGTATCGACAAAATAATTTATTACTATAAAGTTTATATCAACAAAATATTCTGTTGCAGAAAAACTTATACCAACAAAATAAGTTGTTGCATATAATTAGAGTTTCATCAACAAAATAATTTATCACTATAAAGTTTATATCAACAAAATACTTTGTTGCAGAAAAATTTATACCAACAAAATAAGTTGTTGCTTATAATTAGAGTTTCATCGACAAAATTATACCGACAAAATGTTGACATTTTGTGACAATTGTTTTGTCTGTGAAGTCTAAATTTGAATGCAGGTAACGAGTTATAGCAACGAAATTTAACTTTTGTCTACAAATATTTTTGTCGCTAATAACTCAGGTTTTAGCAACGAAAGTTAGTTTTCGTCGGTAATTAGAATCAACGACGAGGATACAACGACGATCTTACCGACAAAATATTTAGTTGACGTAAGTATTTAACAACTAAAATTATGTTTTTACCGACAAAATATTTTGTCGGCAAATGTAATTTTTGTTGTAGTGGTACAAGTATGCGTGTAGCTAATAAATCTGTATTTTTAGAAGAAATTTGGAAACAATCATCAAAAGAATTAATAGTAGGAATTACAAATAATACTACAATTAATCTAAATAAAGTACTAAAAGATACAGATGTATCAATAGGAGGAGAAATCTTTCATATATCTACAATTTACCAACAAGAAACTGGAGTTGATATTTTATTAGGAAACAACTTTTTAAACTTATATCAACCATTTACTTAGTGCTTAGATAAAATAAGTATAACAACCTTAGATGGAGAAACAATTTATGTATAAAAAATTAGGAAAACATTAACTGTTTCATCACCAACTTTTATGTCATAACATAAAAAATAAAAACGTGGTGAGAATATAGAAAAATAAAAATCATACTTAGAAAATATTTTTTTAGACATAGAGGTTAACTAAAACCTCTTTCTAAATGAAATACAAGAAGATAAAGCTTTAACAGGAATAAAAAAATTATTAAAAACAGTATGCTCAAAAAATCCATAAGATCCAAAAATCAATAGATCTAATGAAATAGCAAAATTAGAATTAAAAGACCCTTTAAAAGTTATAAGAGTAAAACCAATGATTTATACCCCAGAAGACAGAGAAGAATTTGAAAAACAAATTCAATAACTTTTGGAGTTAAAAGTAATTATTCCCAGTAATTCATCACATTCTAGTCTAGCATGCTTAGTAGAAAAAGAAGCTGAGAAAAGACGAGGAAAAAAGAGAATAGTAATAAATTTTAAATCTTTAAATAAAGAAACTATTGATGATGGTTGTTTTATACCAAAAAAAGAATAATTATTATCACTTATTAAAGAAAATAAATATTTTTCAAGTTTTGATTACAAAAGTAGATTTTGGCAAATAAGATTTGACAATGAATCACAAAAATTAATAGCATTTAGCTACCATCAAGGACAATTCCAATTGACAGTTGTTCCATTCAACCTTAAACAAGCACCAGGTATTTTTCAAAGATACATGGATAATATTTTTAAAAAATATCACATTTTTTGTTGCGTTTATATAGATGATATTTTAATATTCAGTAATGAAGACATTATTAATGTTTTACAAGAATGTAGAAAATTATGAATAATATTATCAAAAAAGAAAGTAGTTATTGTTCAACAAAAAATAAAATATTTAAGATTAGAAATAGAAGATGGAAAACATCATCTGCAACCCCATATTTTGGATAACATATAAAAAATTCTTAGTATAATTAAAGATAAAAATCAATTGCAAAGATTTTTAAGATGTTTAACATATGCAGAAGCATATATAAAGAAATTAGTAGAAATGAGAAAACCATTACAAACAAAACTTAAGAAAGATTATGTCTGGCAATGGACTGATCAGGATACTAAATATATTGATAAAGTAAAAGCACAAGTAAAAGACTTACCAACTTTATATCATCTAGGACCAGATGATAAAATGATAATAGAAACAGACGTTTCACATGAATATTGGGGAGCAGTATTAAAAGCAAAAGTTGATGACAAAGATGAATATCTTTGTAGGTTTACTTCAGGATCTTTTCAAGGCCCTGAATTAAATTATCATAGTAATGAAAAAGAATATTTAGCTGTTAAAAAAGCTATAAAGAAATTTGCAATATATATTATAAGTTCAAAATTCATTGTTAGAATTGACAATAAAATTTTGGATATTTTTTAAGAACTAATATTGCAGGTGATTATAAACAAGGAAGACTTATTAGATGGCAACAATGGTTTAACCATTACAAATTTGATGTAGAACATTTGCCAGGAAAGAAAAATAGCTTAGCAGATGCTTTAACTAGAGAATTAGCACCTCTAATTATGTTTTTTATGACAGGAATGGATCCTCTCGAAATAGAAATTCAGATCAAAGAATAGGAAATCTTGATTCATGAAACAGAAATTAAATGCCTCAGAGAACAACTAAAGGTATTACAACTTAAAAAAACTTTAAAAAACAGGCGTACCATTGTTAATCCATAATGGCTTAAGGAAAGCTCAATAGGAAAAGAAGTTGAAACTTCAACAGAAACTGAACAGAAAGGAATAAAAATTCCAAAAACATAAATTGAAGAAACTGGTAGTTACAACCCAGAACCAAGTAAGAACTTAGAAAAGAAAAAAGAAAAAATCAATTGGGCAGATGAAGCTGAAAAGGAAGATTTAAAAAAGGTTTATGTAGTATATAATGGACCAAAACCAGGAATATACACTAATTGGCCTGAAGCAAGCAAAGCAATAATGGAGATTAGTGGAATCATTCATAAATCCTTTACAAATAGGATAGAAGCAGAAGGAAGTTACAATAACTATAAAGTTCCAAAACTATTAACACCAACAAAAATAACAAAAAACTATTCTCAGATAGTACAACAACCAACAATAGGAACCAGTAGGTTAAGAAACCTTGAAAAAATCCAAAGACTAGTAATTTTTAGAGAAGCAATGAAATAATTCTTTTGAAGAAGAAAGAGAAAGATATAGGAATTTAACAAAAGAGCAATGGTTAAGCCTATATAATCTAGCAATAAAAACTACTGAAGAACATCTTGATGGCATTAAATTTTATATCACAGAAAAAGATTTTCCATCAGGTAGTAAATTCAATATCTTAGAAGGAGCTAATCTAGTATTTGTCTATAAGGCATTTCATGCTGGATTAATACAAAACATATATCTAGGAAATGAATTAAAAGAATTAATATATTTTCTTGAAAACTTCAAGAAATCCATCAGAAATTTCAAAAAGAAAATCAGGGCTACAGATAGGCCTATTTATTTAAGATATTTCAGTTCATTAATGGATTAGTATATTCTTTTTCTAAAACTGATTACTCTTAACTGAAACTGATTACATTGAATTATTCTTATTTGGCATTGCATTTGCTTAATTAAAATAAGAAAAAAATATATTCATGTTCTGCAATTGTTATCAACTTGAGAATCAACTTAATCATGATACATGTCGGTAAATTAAGTAGATGAGCATCGAAAACAATTAAAAATAATGTTATTGGTTTTCTGTACCAATCGACTATTAATAATTTGTGACTATTAACAATTGTTGATTTGCATCTGTTTCTTGCTGATCTTTATGCATTTGCATTGTAGTGTTTGTAAGTTCTTGCTGTTTTATAAAGCTATGGAAGTCATGTGTATGTACAGATTACATACAACATAAATGTGTATGTTAATCTGCTTCTGTTTCTTTGCTGTTTTATGCATTTGCATGCTACTATTTGTATGTTGTTGTTTTGAGCAACTTAAGTCATGTGAATGTACAGGTTATATATAACATAAATGTGTATGTATACCTTACATTATTAATACCTCTATACATATATAGATTTTAAACTTATAGTATAACATAAAGAAAATATGCATTTCATGACTCTTGCTAATCTATTTTCATTTGCATGATAGTGTTTATATGTTCTTATTGTTTTGAAAACCTATGGAACTCATGTGAATGTACAGGTCACATACAACATTAATGTGTATGTACAGGTTACATACAACATAAAATGTTTATGTACACATTACATTATTAATACCTCTATAACTGTTTTGTACTACTAATTTTTAGTCATGTATTTTTTTGATGTTTAGTTCTTCCTGACTCTTGTGGATCTTTATGCATTTGCATGGTAGTGTTTATATGTTTTTTTCTATTTTGAAAACCTATAGAACTCATGTGAATGTACAGGTTACATACAACATTAATGTATATGTACATGTTACATACAATATAAAATGTTTATGTATACATTACATTATTAATACCTCTATAACTGTTTTGTACTACTAGTTTTTAGCCATGTATTTTTTTGCTGTTTAGTTCTTCCTGACTCTTACGGATCTTTATGAATTTTCATGGTAGTGTTTATATGTTTTTTCTGTTTTGCAAACCTATAGAACTCATTTGAATGTACAGGTTACATATAACATTAATGTGTATGTACATGTTACATACAACATAAAATATTTATGTACACATTACATTATTAATACCTCTATAACTATTTTGTACTACTAATTTTTAGTCATGTATTTTTTTGCTGTTTTTCTTCCTAACTCTTGTGGATCTTTATGCATTTTCATGTTAGTATTTATATGTTTTTTCTGTTTTGAAAACCTATAGAACTCATTTGAATGTACAGGTTACATACAACATTGTGTATATACAAGTTACATACAACATAAAATGTTTATGTACACATTACATTATTAATACCTATATAACTGTTTTGTACTATTAATTTTTAGTCACGTATTTTTTTGCTGTTTAGTTTTTCGTGACTCTTGTGGATCTTTATGCATTTGCATGGTAGCATTTATATGTTTTTCTTCTGTTTTGAAAATCTATAGAACTCATGTGAATATACAGGTTACATTCAACATAAAAATGTTTATGTATATGTACACATTACATTATTAATACCTCTATAACTATTTTGTACTACTAATTTTTAGTCATGTATTTTTTCGCTGTTTAGTTCTTTCTGACTCTTGTGGATTTTTATGCATTTGCATGGTAGTGTTTATTTGTTTTTTCTGTTTTGAAAACCTATAGAACTCATGTGAATGTACAGGTTACATACAACATTAATGTCTATGTACAGGTTACATACAACATAAAATGTTTATGTACACATTATATTATTAATACCTCTATAACTGTTTTGTACTACTAATTTTTAGTCATGTATTTTTTTGCTATTTAGTTCTTCCTGACTCTTGTGGATCTTTATGCATTTGCATGATAGTATTTATATGTTTTTTTTTTTTTTTTTTTAAAAAAGCTATAGAACTCATGTGAATGTACAGGTTACATACAACATTAATGTGTATGTACAGGTTACATACAACATTAATGTGTATGTACAGGTTACATACAACATAAAATATTTATGTACACATTACATTATTAATACCTCTATAATTGTTTTGTACTACAAATTTTTAGTCATGTATTTTTTTCCTATTTAGTTCTTCCTGACTCTTATGGATCTTTATGAATTTTCATGGTAGTGTTTATATGTTTTTTCTGTTTTGAAAACCTATAGACCTTATTTGAATGTACAGGTTACATATAACATTAATGTGTATGTACATGTTACATACAATGTAAAATGTTTATGTACACATTACATTATTAATACCTATATAACTGTTTTGTACTACTAATTTTAGTCATGTATTTTTTTGCTGTTTAGTTCTTTCTGACTCTTGTGGATATTTATGAATTTGCATGGTAGTGTTTATATGTTTTTGCTGTTTTGAAAACCTATAGAACTCATGTGAATGTACTGATTACATACAACATTAATGTGTATGTACAGGTTACATAGAACATAAATGTTTACGTACATATATAAACATGAATAGATAAATATGCACAGGTAATGTGCTTACAGGTAATGTGCACATGTTCTGAATATCAGCTTCTGTAATAATCTAAGATGTACATACACATTTATGTTGTATGTAACTTGTACATTCACAAAACATTCACATGTTTATACAATAAATAATCTCCCATTTTACGTTTCATACCAAGAACAACTATGAATGAAAGATAATAACATAAAAAATAAAACACAAGAACACATAAACGCAATAATCTTACAAACCTGTTTTTGCTTAGGAATTGAACGAAACGAACGATAACTGTAACACAAAAAATAAAAACACGAATAAAAATGAAGATCAACAAACAAAATGGAACAATACAACAGAAAATAAATAGTAAGGACTCTAAATCAGTAAGTAAAACAGGCGTAATAAAAATACGAAATCAGCAATAGGGGTATAATATCAATGCTAACTAAACCACTAACAAAAACGTGTAAAATAGTGTGCGAGACGAGGGAGAAAAGGCTAAAATTATGACAAATGCAAACTGATAGTGAAACGAAGACCTAAACGTGAGAGTTGAGTGAAAATAGTGATTTACAATACAATCAATGCGAGACAATGGAGAAATTGCGAGCTAATAGTGAAACGATTACCAGACGCGAGGTGAAGAAAATCCTGTACGCGAGATCAATGCAAGTTGAGGAATAAATGACCTAGCCGCGAGACCAATGCAAGTTGAGAAACAAGAATGACCTAGCCGCGAGCTGACTAAAAATGCTAAATTCATGAAGCTGAGGGAATAGCAAAACGATGTAAATGACCTAGGGACAAAATCGTAAAATTTGTATTGTCAAAATTTTGCCATTTAGTTACATAAATTAAAAAGTTAAAAATTCACAAAATGGATCTATATCGAATAATTAAATCACCTAGAACTGACACAACTTTTTAACATTTATCTATTGTCTATTTACATGGACCCCAATCTCATGATTATCATCTTTTAAGCACAGTGGCTCAAAGTAAATGATTTGTAACTAAAGTTACGGCTATGCCCTCGTACCAATAATGTAGGCCATAGAAAGAGAGAGGAGGGTAATTATGTACAATGTATTACTCTATTTCTCTATTTTAAGGTATTAAAGTTACCTGATTGAAATTTTGTGTTTATTTTTCTCCATTTATTTATACTTATTTTTAAATTCTAACTGCTCACTTTTAAATTAATTATATATAATAAATTTGTTAATAAAAAATAATATGTTATCTTTGGATTAGTAATATATAGTTTAAATTTAATAAATAAAAATAAGCAAAGTACCTTAATACAAAGTCATAGCCTTATGTTCCATTGAAATTAATAAAATACGTAAAATAAAGTTAGGAATGACACAATTTTCATAGTTAATGGATTATAAAAGTTACTTTAAAATAACATAACTAAATCACTTATTTTCAGATGATTAAAAAACTACAGTTACCCAATATTTGTTTTTATTTGACATTGTCTTTTGTAACGACAGTTTCTATTTAGCTTTGTGAGGTCAGAAAATTGATTGTATGAGGGCGTGATGTGGGATTTTTAAATTTTTTCAGCATGTAATCGTATGAAAATATCTCTTATTTTGCCTTTAAATTAAAATATCTATAAATCGTTGATGTTGATTTAATTTTTTAATTATTAACTAATAATTTAAAAAAATATGACTGCTGTTTATTTAATAAATAAAAAATTATTGAAAAAAAAAATTTGATTGTATAGTAGTAATACTTGTTTTACCTTTTTGCTCAAAAAAAGGAATATTTATTTTCATTAAAATCAAGGACGGCTTGTTCTTTAAGCTCAATCGCCTTAAATTTTGGTATCTATTATATCTATATATTTTTAAATTATTTATTTATTTAATTAAATATAATTTTATATATTATTAACTAATTAAAAAATGAATGTTATATGTCATTTGACTTTTTTTTTTATTAGCCAAGGAAATATAAAATCTTATATAGAACAATTTAGGACTTTAAGTAATAAATTTTGTGAATAAATTTTTTTCTTTAGTTATTCTTTAGTATTCTCTCTCCTTTTTCTAAGTTAATGTGATCGTAAGAAACTAAGAACTCATATTTATTCTTAAAAATGTATGTTTTAACTTTCAAATTTTATCTTGTATATGAATATTTGTTTTATTTCAAAATAAATACGTAAAAAAATTTAACTTTTTATTTTACTTCATTGTTTTTTTTTTTTTTTCAAAAATAATAGCTAATATGTTATCGATCTCATATTTTGTACTATTAAAAAGAAATTGTAATTTTACTTTACAAATTTCTCATCATATAATTTTATAACAAAATTTAATTGAATAACTTTATTTATTCATATTTTAATTTTAATGTTATTTGCCTATTTAATTTTAATTTATCATTAATATTTGGTAAAAAAAATTCTAATTATTTATTCTAATTTTATTTTATTTATATATTTGAAAAAAGTTTAATATTAATCATTATTCAATACTATAAATATTTCTTTTAATATTTATTTAATTTTGTATATTAAGTACTGTATATGGTACTGAATAAATTTTTATTTTTTTGATACTTTATTAAAATATATATATTTTTTGTTATTTATATCATTTGATAAAAATATTTATATTGGTGATAACAAAGCAAAAATATATGAATAAACGATTCAATATAAAAGATATTTATATCTAATAATAAAAAGGACAAAAATAATATGTTTAAAAAAATATAAAATACATATTTTAAAAAAAAAAATCATTACTTTACCTAAAATATCCCTCTACTAATTAAGATTAGTGGAATGAATCGATTCCAACTATAATTAGTAAAGAGATATTATAGATAAAAGAATAACTTTACTTTTTAAAATATTTATCTTTTAGTTCAACATATTACTTTTTTCTTTTTACTATTTTTTGTAAATATGTATTATATTAATATTTCATTTGAAAAATATATACAAATTATTTGTTTGATATGCATTTTATATATTTAAATAAATTGTTAAAATTAAAAGTAAATTTTTATATATATTATTGTAATATGAAAAAACATATAAGGCCCAAAATTTCATATTTCACCGTAGACCTCACAGAATGTTATGTCGTATGTAGTACAACCTTTTTTTTTTTTTTTTTTTTTTTTAAAAAGGGCTCTAAAGGCCCTTTTTTTTTATTAATAAAGAGAAAACAACTCACACACCCGTGGTGGGATTCGAACTTGGGTTCCTAGTGGGGGGAGGAGGAGTCTTACCACTGGATCATAAGAGATGTAGTACAACCTATTACAATAATTGCTGCAACTCTCGGGGTACATTCATCACCCAATTAGCTTCTAAGTTCCTAGAAAATCTCTCTTTTGCCACTACCAATCTACCACATGATTATCCATTATGAGCCATTCTAGTTAGCATTAAAAATATGTAAAAAATTCGATAATTCAACTAATTTGATGAATCAAATTTAATATGTTAATTTTGAACGATTTTAATCTGATGATTTGATTGGATTAAAATTTTTTGTTAAGTTTGGATTGGATAATAAATTTTACCATATACCATTTGATCTGATCTCATCAAACAAATTTTTTTTTTTACATTTATACACATAGTATATTATTATTAGTCATTCTTATTTTTATTATACATCACATCATACCTTAACAATATGAATGAATCCTAAAAGACTAAATAACAAATTTAATTTAATGTTTGAATGGATCGTTAGTTTTATTTAAATTAATATTATAATTTATAGTGTTATTTTTTCATGTAGGTTTGAGTCATAATTTAATGTTATTATTATTTGATTTTTTTTGAGTTTATTTTTTAAATATATCTATGTTATGTGAAAATTTAAGTTTTTTATTCAAAATTATTATAAAAAGAGCAAAATAAGTTTATTAATCGAATTCAACCGATCTAATCCAAAGAGTTTTTAGATCGGATCGAATTAGATTTAGAATGTAATAAGATCGGATTGGATGTGAATAAAATCAACAGTTTCGATCTGATGCACACCCCTAATTAGCACTGCAGTTGGGTTGGTAGACGTAAATAAGCAAATTCTAGCGTAGTCTTGGGCACGATCTAAGTTTAATTCTTCATTTACAACTACGATGAATGAATCGGGCTATAAATCCTAAATAAAATTTAGCTTGTCAATGAAATAGGATAGAATCTCCTCTGCCCATAGAAGATATTTTACTGAAAAAAAAAAAAAAAAAATCTACCATATGATTTGTTTCTCTTGAAACTATTATCGGTTGAAATTTTTCAAAACTCGCTATCACTTGTTTTCTCAATTAGAGCCTCAAATCTCCAATGGGTTGATGTTATTCTGCCGAAATGTTCCTGGAAAATGTGAGTATAATCTGTTGAAATATTAAACTTGATTTCTATAAGTCATTTAAATCTTCTAGATTGTCTTAGACTTTGATCTTGTTGTACTAATAAATGCTTAGTAGTTGTAGAAGATTATTAAGTAAGAGTGAGACTAATAAATGTAAGTAGGTGTGAGACTAATTAATGTAGGTAGTTGGAAAGTGATAATGAGTTGGTTGGGAGGTATAGAGAAGTGCTTTTGGAAGCCTATAAATAGAGTTTCTCTAGCACCATTTGTATTCAAGCAAAAAAAAAAAAAGAAATCATCAAGAAAATTCTTAAGCAAGTTTAAGAAATAAACTTGAGTAATTTTTCTCCTAAATTTCTTCCTCTTATATATTTTCCTCATAAAATTCTCTCTTGCAAAAGCCCACCATACAACAAAGTGGTATCAAAGCTTAGGTAGTGAAGAGTTTAGTTCAAGAAGATGGCAAGCAATGGCATGGCTCTCTTCCAAGTCCCATTTCTCACAAAGGGAAAATATGATAATTGGAGCATCAAGATGATGGCATTACTAGGTGCCAATGATACTTGGGACATTGTAGAGAATGGGTATGTTGAATCACAAGATGAGACTACTCTTTCTTAAGTACAAAGAGATGTTCTCAAGGATTCGAGAAAGAAAGACAAGAAGGCTCTCTTTCTCATCTTTCAAGGATTGGATGATGACGGCTTTGAGAAGGTATCTGAAGCAAAAACATCCAAGCAAGCATGGGATATGCTTCAAACTTCTTATAAGGGAGCAGAATCGGTAAAGAAGGCACGTCTTCAAAATCTAAGAGGAGAGTTTGAATCTTTACATATGAAAGAATCCGAAAAAATTTCGGAATATTTTTCTAGAGTTCTAACCGTTTTTAATCAACTAAAAAGAAATGGTGAAACTTTGGGTGATGTAAGAATTATGGAGAAAATTGTTCGCTCTATAACTAAAAATTTTGAGCATATTGTTGTCACGATTGAAGAGACAAAGAATTTAGAAGAAATGACAATTGAACAACTTTTGGGTTCTTTACCAGCATATGAAGAGAGGAATAAAAGAAAAGATGAGACCGTAGAGCAAGTTCTTCAAACAAGATTCACACTAAAGGAGGAACAAGGATGGTTTGGCAAAGAGAGAAGCCAAAATGGAAGACGTTGTGGTCGTGGTTATGGCCGTGGACGAGGAAGAGGTAGTTTCAAAACTTTCAACAATGAAGAAAGGAGACAAGAGCCAAGTTCATCAAGAGGTCGTGGTAGAAGCAACCATGGGGTAAGAAATTATAACCCTCAAATTCAATGTTATAATTGTCAAAGATTTGGACATTATGCTTCCGAATGTAGAACTCCAAAGAGGAATGAAGAAAGAGCCAATTTTGTGGAAGATAAAATTGAAGAAGATACCAACTTACTCCTAGCATACAAAGGAGAGGAAGGAAGAGAGAAGAGCACATGGTACCTTGATATCGGCGCAAGCAACCATATGTGTGGAAATAGAGATATATTCGTGGAGCTTGATGAAGTAGTAAATAGTGCAATCACTTTTGGGGATGAATCCACAATTCCTATAAAAGGCAAAGGTAAAATTCGTATTCACTTGAAGAATGGAGGATACCAATTTATTTCAAATGCTTATTATGTGCCAAAAATGAAGAGTAATATTTTGAGCTTGGGCCAACTCTTAGAAAAAGGTTATAATGTTCACATGAGAGACAATAGCCTTTCTCTAAGAGATCATAATTTTAACTTGATAGCCAAAGTTCCAATGGAAAAAAATAGAATGTTTTTGTTAAACATTCAAAATGATGTTGCACAATGTTTAAAGGCTTATTTCAAAGATATATCTTGGCTTTGGCATTTAAGATTTGGACACTTAAATTTTGGTGGTTTAAAATTGCTTTCTTCTAAGAATATGGTGAAAGGATTGCCTACTATCAATCTACCTAACCAACTTTGTGAAGGGTGTTTGCTTGGAAAACAGTTTAGAAAAAGTTTTCCTAAAGAATCAACTATAAGAGCAAGAAGACCGCTTGAACTAATCCATACCGATGTGTGTGGTCCAATCACTCCAAGTTCATTTGGTAAGAAAAAATATTTTCTTCTCTTCATTGATGATTATTCAAGAAAAACTTAGGTATATTTTTTGAAGGAAAAATCTGAAGTGTTTGGAGTCTTCAAGAAATTCAAAGCACTTGTTGAAAAAGAAAATGGAAGTGAAATTATGTCTATAAGATCCGATCGAGGAGGAGAATTCTTATCAAAAGATTTCAAAGAATTCTGCGAAAATAATGGAATTCGTCGTCCTCTTATGGTTCCAAGAACTCCTCAACAAAATGGTGTAGCAGAAAGAAAGAATAGAACCATCCTCAACATGGCTCGAAGCATGTTAAAGAGCAAGAAGATGCCTAAAGAATTTTGGGTCGAACTTGTAGCAAGTGCCGTTTATTTATAAAATCGATCTTCTTCAAGAAGTGTTTGGGGCAAAACTCTTCAAGAAGCTTGGAGTGGTAGAAAGCTAGGTGTTTCACATTTAAGAGTCTTTGGAAGCATCGCCTACGCCCATGTTCC
Organism: Elaeagnus macrophylla; assembly: GCA_029378325.1. Lineage (NCBI taxonomy): Eukaryota > Viridiplantae > Streptophyta > Magnoliopsida > Rosales > Elaeagnaceae > Elaeagnus > Elaeagnus macrophylla. Next base: position 42,153,123 of record CM055641.1, on the reverse strand, counting down.
CGAAGAAAGAAGAACCAAGCTCGATGATAGGAGCAAGAAGCTTATCTTCATTGGCTATGACACAAGTTCCAAAGGTTATAAGCTTTACAACCCAACAAATGGCAAGATCGTCATTAGTCGAGATGTAGAGTTCGATGAAGAAGGCATGTGGGATTTGAATGCTCAAGATGAAGACTATGACACTATGTTTTTCTTTGAAGAAGAGAAGTTAGAGATGAATATGAAGAACCACATACCCCACTTCATCCACTATTACCATTGAGAAGCTCATCTCCTTCAAGTGGAAGTTCAAGTACAAACGCAAATGGAGCATCAATTGAAGCAACAAGCCAAACTACAAGTTCAAGTGAAAGGCTTCCAAGAACAAGAGACTTAGAAGAGCTTTATGAGGTAACACAACCTCTAAACAATTTTGATGTAGCTCTTTTTTGTCTTCTTGGCGAATGTGAACCAATATGTTTTGAAGAAGCTATCCAAAACAAGAAGTGGAGAGATGCCATGGATGAAGAAATGAAGTCAATCATAAAGAATGACACATGGGAACTTTCTTATCTTCCATAAGAACAAAAAACCATAGGAGTAAAGTGGGTGTACAAAGCAAAGAAGAATGTCCAAGGAGAGATAAAAAGATACAAGGCAAGATTGGTTGCTAAAGGTTATAGTCAAAGGCAAGGAATTGACTACGATGAGGTATTTGCTTCTGTCACTCGCTTAGAAACTATAAGATTAATTCTTTTTTTAGCAGCCCAAAATAAATGGTACATTTATCAAATGAATGTCAAGTTTGCATTCTTGAATGGATATCTTGAAGAAGAGGTTTATGTTGAACAACCTCTAGGCTATGTGGCAAAAGGGCATGAAGATAAGGTCCTAAAATTGAATAAGGCCCTTTATGGGTTAAAGCAAACACCAAGAGCGTGGAATAGTAGAATCGACAAATATTTTTAAGAAAATGACTTCAAAAAATGTCCTCATGAACATGCTCTCTATGTAAAAGTGAAAAATGATGATATTATGATTGTTTGTTTGTATGTAGATGATTTAATCTTCACAAGTAACAATCCAAGATTGTTTGAAGAATTCAAAAGAACTATGACCAAAGAGTTTGAGATGACCGATATTGGGCTCATGTCATACTACCTTGGCATTGAAGTCAAGTAAGAAGAAAATGGAATTTTCATCTCTCAAGAAGCATATGCAAAAGAATTGCTCAAGAAGTTCAACATGAACAATTCTAAGCCCATAAGCACGCCCATGGAGTGTGGAGTCAAACTATCAAAGTTTGATGAAGAAGAAAGAGTAGATCCAACTCTTTTCAAGAGCCTAATTGGAAGTTTACGCTACCTAACATGCACTAGGCCAAATATTCTCTATGCAGTTGGAATTATTAGTTGTTACATGGAATCTCTAACAAATAATCACCTAAAGGTTGCAAAGAGAATTTTTAGATATATCAAAGGTACTATAAATCTTGGCCTATTCTATTATTCTTTTAACAGTTCTTAACTTGTTGGTTATAGTGATAGTGACTGGGCTGGTGATTATGATGATAGAAAAAGTACAAGTGAATTTGTGTTTTTCATGGGAGATACCGCTTTCACTTGGATGTCAAAAAAAACAACTCATTGTGACACTGTCTACTTGTGAAACAGAATATGTAGCTGCTACATCTTGTATTTTTCATGCAATACGGCTTAGAAATTTGCTGAAAGAATTGAAGATGCCACCATAAACAGCAATAGAAATCTATGTTGATAACAAGTCTGCTATTGCATTGGCAAAGAATCCTGTGTTCCATGATAGAAGTAAGCACATAGACACACGCTACCACTTCATAAGAGAATACATCACAAAGAAGGAAGTTGTAGTCAAACATGTGAGCACTCATGACCAAGTTACGGACATCTTCACGAGGCCACTCAAACAAGAAGTTTTTCTTAAGCTGCGAAGACTTCTTGGAGTTTCACCAAATTAAGTTTAAGGGGGAGTGTTGAAATATTAAACTTGATTTCTATAAGTCATTTAAATCTTCTAGATTGTCTTAGACTTTGATCTTGTTGTACTAATAAATGCTTAGTAGTTGTAGAAGATTATTAAGTAAGAGTGAGACTAATTAATGTAGGTAGTTGGAAAGTGATTTAATGAGTTGGTTGGGAGGTATAGAGAAGTGCTTTTGGAAGCCTATAAATAGAGCTTCTCTAGCACCATTTGTATTTAAGCCAAAAAAAGAAATCATCAAGAAAATTCATAAGCAAGTTTAAGAAATAAACTTGAGTAATTTTTCTCCTAAATTTCTTCCTCTTATATATTTTCCTCCTAAAATCCTCTCTTGCAAAAGCCCACCATACAACATAATCTAACTGAAGTTGACGTCTTCAAATACCCTAATTAGCAGCAAGCCAAACAACATAATAAGCCGTAAATCACTCTGTATGAAATCCTTCCAACAACATCTTTAATGTTTTGCTAAGCTAAGCATCATGAAAAAAAAATCTATGTATCAGTGCACTGATTGACAAAGTAAGAGTAACATGCTTTCTCTTTTTCAAGAACTTTATTTGTACTACCCAATGTCTATAGTATGAACTATGAAGTAGTGAGAAAAAAAGTAACTTAACCACCTTATATAGTCCATATGTACAATAATCCAATAATATTTCTCTTCATTTGAATTATTAAAATTTGAATCAAGTACAAAGAAATTTATATTGCAGGGCACAGAAGAAAATAACTTCACAGTGAAGACAATTTCTAGAATTACGAATCCATATTGTAATGTCCCGAATTTTTAAATATTTAAATAAATCAAAAGAGGATTATCAATGCAGAATAAAATTTTCAAACAGTCTACCAATATAAATATCTTCAATTTAAAACATTTATGTCCTCAAACTTAATATTCAAAACCCAATAATAATATAATTTAGTAACAAAATTTCTTAAACCTAGCACGCTAGACAAAACTAACCAAGGGACCAATAATTTTCAATGATATTGCCAAATCTTTCTCATGGGTTCCTGAAAAGTGATAAATGAAACTTGGATGAGTGATACCACTCAGTAAGTAAACTCACCGTAATTGAAACATTAAGCAACACAACATAAAAATCATACTTAACAAAAAAAAATTCTTATAACATGCTTATGCATGTACAGTAATGCATGTAATGTATTTATATCTCATCGAGTACGTGCTTATGCTTATGTAGTAAAGCTTACAATGCATTTTTATTTCTTATATACCATGCTTATGCTTATAGGATAAAAGTTGCAAAATATTGCTATTTCTTAAAAACATTTTTCAAAATGCTTATTTCTTTCTTTAGGAGTACCATGAATCATCCCTTAAACTTATCATAGTGGAGCCTTATATAAGTCACCCGTTGGTAATTGATACGTGTGAAAGACATATGCAAGTGAGACTTAACTTATAATTTAGCAAAATTGGAATTTCGTACATAATTCTCACATGCACACATGTGTCCAAACCAACGGTAATGACTCTTTAATCCTTGGGTATCCGAACTTATACGAAAGGCACTTCCTGCGCACGGCCTTTAAACTTATCATATCGTGTCGTTCCAAGACACATAACTTATATTTAGAAAATTCAGACATCCTATCAAAACATATGCTTGCTTGAAAATTTTACTTAAAAAGATCTTATTTATTTTGAAAGGCTTCATATAAATAAAAGCTTTTATAAAATTTATGCTTATGATGGCATGCATGAAATAATGCATATGTCAAATAATGCTCAATTCCAAAGAGAAAAACTTGAGACATAGATCATAGGCTTTCATAAAACATTATTTCCTCAAAACAATAATATGACACAAGTACTTTTTTATAACAATAAACAAACATATAATCAGACAAACAAATATATAATCAGATAAGCAAACATATACTTAATATTTTAAGTAGGGTTAATTTACTTACCTGAAATATGCTGCAAAATTTTACAATACCATATGTTCTAAGCACAGCCAATATTATCCTATAATTATCAAAAATAAAAGAATTAACATATAATCTTAACTATAAGGGTATAATTATTTATTTTTCTTTTATTCATTCTTAAATCCTATTCCTCGTGTGATTCCATAAATTATGAAATTTTTGATAAATAATGTATGTTCTAAAATTCCTTTACACTTATAGAAGATTATCCCAAGTAAAGTATAAGACATTTATTATAACCGAAAAATTTAAGCTAACCTGAACATGTCTCAATACATGATTTATTACCGAACATTAAAAATTTATTTTTTCGTAAAATTTCTTGGAATCAAACTAGACACATGTATCTATTTGCATTAAAATTTTCATATTCAAATGATAGAGGAATCATATTGAAAATATACTTGAAAATTAGCTTACGAAATCTGTCAGAAAATTTCATGGTCAAAGTAACTCTTATTGAAAAATATCTCAAATATTTTAGAAATATTATTTGGCTTCAAAATTTTCATAAACAATAAATAACATATATTTAAAGTTTTATTAAAATTTTAGATTAAAATAACTAAGTTAAAGAATCTAAAACTATTTTTATTTCGGATGTTGATATAGAAACTATAGAATTTTAGATTTTCAAATTTAACTTCGAAAACTCACGAAAATTAGAAATTTTTTTTTGAGTGATTCAAAAACCATTAGACTTGAAAACATGTCTATATTTTTTAATAAAAATTTTAAGTCCTAATTCCGAACCTAACTATATCATAAAATACACTTGACTCAGAATTTTAGTGTTTTTAGATTTTATTCTAGCCTCTCTTCTTTTCTCTTAATTTGAGTGCATAAAAAGCCACAAAAATTTATAGAAAACTCAGATTAGGTAGAGTTGCATCATAAAAAATTAGAATTTTTATTTCCCCTTAAAATCCTTAATAAAAACATATAAAAACTACCAAAAATTATGAGTTTTAGGACTAAATTTTTATCTTAAAATTGCTTCTATGATTACTTAAAGATCTAGAATGCTAGAAACCAAAGAGAGGAGGGAGAGAGAGAAAAAGATTTAACATGAAAATATTTCACGCTCTTTTTTTATTTTAAACTTTTTATTTTGTTTTGTTTCCTTGTTAAATACAAACTTTAATATTTTGAGTAATTTAATTACAATCTTATTCCAACACAAATACTCCCTTTTTAATATTATTTATTTATTTTTGGGTCATTACACATATAATTGCAGAAATGGAAAGTTTTTTTTTTTTTTGATTGAAAATACCATGTGGAATTAACTTTGTGAGGTCCACACTTGTTGGCAGTTTTGCGGACATAATTTTATGATTTATTGTTTTAGTAATTATGACTCCTCCCAACAAGTTTCGAGATATCATAGCTCTCAAAGTGGTTATAACATTTAAACGACTAATATTCAAGTAACCTGCATACATATCTAAGTGCATTTCATATAGGCTTTTGTTTGACTAATTTATGATATTCTGAATGACTTTTATGAGCCTTTTTAAATAGTAAGATCGATCCTCCCTTGAGACGGATCAATCTCAATATAGATCGGTCCCATACGATCCCATACAGATCCTCCTCTTGTTGCGTAAAATTGAACGATGAGTTTTTAGTGAGCTAGATCGATCCCCCTATATCTGGATCAATCCCCCTATGGCTGGATTGATCCCATTTCGATCCTCAACCGATTGTGTTCAATCTGCGCAATTTATTTTTGAGGTTTGGAAAGACGGATCGATTCGCCCTTAGACAGGTTGATCCCCCTATAGGTTGGATTGATCCCATGTGTGTTAGATCGATCCAAAGTCTCGCTGGTGTAACTTTTTTAATTGACGGATCGATCCCCCTCATGCCAGATCGATCTCGCAGCCTATAATTGGGTTTTTGCACGCGATTTTTAACCCTAATTAGCCCTCAATTACCAATAATATTTTGACACATCAACAAGTAACATATTTCGATCAAGATTCTACAATACGTTACAATTTACTTATAAATAGAAGTCCATACGCATGATTAATTGACACTTGCTAATTTTATGATTCATGCGCTAGGCTTAGATTCTTCTCCATATTTTTCATCTATGCTATTTCATGCCTGCTTCATCTATTGATTTTTGATCTGTTATATTTGCATGAATACGTTAGATTTGAGCTTATTTAATATATCGTGAATTATTGAATACGGATCTGTGCTTAAACATTATTTGTTTTAGATTTTCAATTTGGTTCTACTTTCATCTGATCATCTAGAATACGCATTGCACTTGTGTTATTTGTGCTAACCTTTCAGGTTGTTCCGTGAACGTGTTCGAGAGCTTGAGAAGAGTTGTTCGAAACGTTGGTCCAGATTCATTCACCTACCTTGAAGAAACTTTGAAGAAAAGAGCGACGGCTCATAAGTAGAGTACACAGGGGCGTTATCACTGTAAGGGTAGTCTAATACCTCTTGTACTTGAACATTTATTTTTTCATAGTGGATAGGTTAGATGGTCCCGGTGGACCGGTGGTTTTCCTCTTAAGTCGTGTTAACCTAAGTTGTTTCCATCTAAAAATCTGTATGTCATATTTTCTTTATTTTTGCAATTATTTCGTAACTGCAAGGTTGGCCGTTGTGATTAGTTTAAAAATTAAAATAATCTATAATTATTATAAATAAGCTATTCACCCCCCTCTAGGCTTATTAGGTCCATAACTTAGAACTTTCAAACTTCTCTAAAGTTATTAAACTCAGCACTAGATACCCATCAAACTAAACAACTAAGCTTGGATGCTCAAAGCCCTGAAGTGCAAAATTATACCTCGTTGTATGCGTGAATAAATAACAAAAACATAATAATAATAATAATAATAATAATAATAATAATAATAATAATAATAAAATGGTAAAAAAAAACTTACTTGCATCCATGAGGGTAGAGTCCGTAGGGTTGTTGAGACTGGCATCACACATTGGATGAAGTTTGGAACCTCCCTGCGTGTGGCTAAAAATCGTGTTGTTGCTCGAAGTTGTGGGAAGTCAGTAGCTTGTGGAGGTTGTTGAAGACGCTGGAATGGGCGATAGAGGAGGGAACAATGCTGGTCAGAAGTTGGGATGACGTTGGTCAGTTTTTTTTGTATTGTTATTACGAGATGAAGTTTCTATATCAACATATGTCGAGTGTATTTCAGTACTATTGATACAAGATATTTTATCCTAAAATCATATTTTGGGTAAATTGCATATATTGTTGTACACGTATACTGATTATAAATATTTGCATCACAATGCGTGGTGGTGTGTGATGTGTAAATTATAGTACTCGTAAGTGTACGAATCACTTGTAGCAAGCGATAAGCAAACCTCCGAAGTCGATCTCTCAAGAAATTGCTATGGTTAAAAATAATCTTTTTCTTAATCTCTTTAGAGTACTAAAGTAACTAAAATACTAACTAATTATAATTCTAGAACTACTAAAATACTAAATAATTAAAATCTTAAAGCTAGTAAAACTGTAAATGAAGTTGGATTTAAGAGCAAGATCAATGGTTGTGAACAAAGAAAGAAAACAATAATGCAAACTTGAACTAATTCAAAAAGGTTTTATATATCAATGGAGGATATATGGACGTTTAGCTTGGTTAACTATGCTTGCATCGAAATGTTATTGTGAATTAACATGAATGTTCTAATAAATAAATATTATCGGCTTTCCTTTTATTACAAAAATTTCTTCGATCGAGTAATTTCCTTTGTTAATTAACTAATCAATATCCTACGATCGGGTATATTAAATAGTAAATAAATTATACACAAGGAAAAATATGTCAATCATATCAATGTCATGATAAGGTCATCAATTTAAAATTTTGATTAAGTTTGTCAAAATATAGTCAAGGTGGTATTCCTAAAACCAAACTCTAAGATTTTTAATCTAATCATGAATCTCAAATTGGCCCAAAAAAATTCATAATTAAACATCTAAACATGCTCTTAATCAAAAGGTAATTTTCATTTATTTTAAGCAATAAAAATATTCACCATAATAAATCTAGCAAACATGGCAACACAAACTAAACATCCATAATATATTTAGCCAGTCATGTTTGAATTAATATTCATAGATAAATTTAATTCAACATACATTACAAGAAGTAAGAAGAAAAGAACAAGATTCTATAACAACAAAAAACCTAGATCTAAATATCGCAAATAGATTGGATGATGTTTCCTTACCTAAAAGCTTGATCTCCGATCTTCAATGGCTTCTTGTCTCCTTCGAATTGATTCTTTTACCTCTTTGAATGTGAAAAAACTCCAAAAATCTGATTAAGTCTTGTAATAATTTGCAAAATTGAGTTGTCTATAAAATGGAGACTTAATCGGGTATTTATATGTGTAAGGATACATAAAATTTGGGCTCTTAAAAACACACGCATGCCGCGGCACAACATTCCCTACTGTGGCACAGAAACATTTCTAAAAATACTGTGAAATCCAAGAGGCTTACGCAGCGGCACTTTTTTCCTACTGTGGCACACTTTGTATTTTGTGTCTTCACAGGTACCCCTTACATACTGGTTGACTTGTTATGTAAGGCTTACATAATTTGACTCTTGTTACTCCTAAGTTGTAATTCAAGACCCATAAGTGTTCCGCAAGACTCTTAAAACTATCAAAGACTCTAGACATGCTTGAATTAATCCATGCATATGTCTCAAAAATTGTTAATGACAAATGGCGTATGAAATAGTTGAAAACCAATTAAGCTAAAAAATAATCCAAATATCAAATCCATTTTCGTAATTAGCTTTTGAACAAACAAGCAAACCACAAGCCAGTTAGTTACACTATCGAATTGTGCCATGCATGATATCCATAAATTAATTTTAGACCTCAAGATTGTGCAAATAAAATATGACCGAGAATTGCACTCACAAACTCCATAGACTTACTTTTCAAATCTATCTCTACTAATATAGAAATCAAAACTACTTCGAATCAGTAGGACTTTATTAAGCTTGTAATATTGGGTTAAGGTGTGGGGTTATGAAAGAACGAAAAGACTATTCTCAAAAGGATAAGAGTACTTAGCATTTTAAGAGTAACACCATTAATAATTTAGGTTTTTAATACCTCACAAACTTACTCAAATTTTCTACCCAATTGTTCTTTTCCTTCCTCCTATTTTATAAGCTCCATATTTTTCTTTATCCTTGCTTGATTTTCTTTATTTGTTTGATTCTTTTGCTTCTTATTATCATTTTTTTTAAGCAAGACATATATAATTTCCTCAAATTCAAATGCTCATATAAATCAAGTGCTACATTTAGTACTCTTATCACTATGGGTGAAACAATATATATGTAAGTATTCAATAATAACACAATTAAGCTCAAAAGGGTCACTATGGAATGAAATAGTATGGGGAGGCTCGAAAAGTTCAAATGGTCCAAGGATGATCTAAATCACTTTCTAAGTAGTATGTAGTTCTATTATTTCATCTTAATGGATTTTTAAAGAAGTTATGGAGTTTGTTGAGACTTGAAATATATCATGAATATGCACACACCACACAAACCAAAAGTAGTGATTTGGTTGTTCATCAAGTTGTGACTTCTCTTATAAATTATGCTTCATCTTATATTCCTCATCTTGCCAATATCACAAGCAAAGTTACCAAACATTTGAGAAAAAATGCTGATACTTAGTTACTAGAAGCAACTCAGTCAGTAAAAACTTTGAAGAAACTGTGCAACAATCTTTCTCATCTCAAGATCCTAGGAGATGGTCAACTTATATTCTAGATAGATGCCTCAGATTAGTATTGGACATCAGTTTTGATAGAAAAGAGTCAAAATAAATTCAGAAAAATTTGTTGATACAAATCAAGTTCTTTCAATACATCTCAACATCATTACCCTTCTTAAAGAAAGGAAGTACTTGCAGTAATAATTGGAATTAAAAAATTTCAATTCTTCCTAACACAGAATCCATTTATTATTGAAACAAAATATAAGTACTTTGAAGGATTGCTTAGAAGAAAAGAAGGTGAACAATTCTTAATTTCTCAGATGGTCATAATGGCTTTCAAAATATCAATGGACAATTAAGCATATCAAAGGTGAACACAATATTTTGGCAGATTATTTGTCTAAGACTTCTCCAAATAATCAAGTGTCCATGATTTAGTATGGTAGCAATTCAAGTAATCTAGATCCAAGAGATTTGAGAATTCTTCCACCAAGCAATCGTAAGGAACTAAGCAATAACAATAAAATTAAGAGAGATTTTATCAAAAAGCTCCAAGGAGAAATTTAATATATAATACTTGTAAAGGTTCTTGAGAAACCCGTGTGTGATTCAAAGTCAGAGAAAACCATAGACAACCTCAATCACATCAGAAAAATAAGAAGGTACTTTGAAGATTCTTTGAGATAGATCCTGATTCATACAATGTTTAGTATTCACTGTTTGCACCTGCAACATATTCGAACTATAAAATACATATGATCAAGTGAACTTGAAGAGGTTGATGATAAAGTTACATACTATGTAACATGGCTATGTATCAACTTGTATCCAATGGCTATTTTGTTTAAACTCTAATATTTTCCAGACCTTTGGCATGAAGAAAAAATCTTACATCTCAATAAAATGCTCAGTCCAATTTTCTAAGCCATTGTTCAGTTAGTATTTATTAATGATAATAAAATTAAAAGAAAAACACCTGTGAATGTTCAATTAGAAGATATGTAGGATAGGAGAATTTCTTCAAAGGTTATTCAAATAAATCATTATCATGATAGCCCATGGAAAGAAAATGAATATAAATGGAGTTTTTATGCAAAAATGAGAAAGAGATTAGCCAAGTTCTACTTCCCAATTTCAATGCTCTACTCTAAGGGCGCTGATGATGGATTCAAACTCTAGAATTAGGTTGGATTGAAAGTACTCTAGTAGATGTTCCTACTCCAGAAGAATCAATTGAATATGAGTATTGTCCTAATGATGGATACGATTAGTTAAAGTCACAAAAACGTGGTGGAAATGTCTGAAAACCTGTCTGCAAAACTAGATAAGAGGAATCTACTTTATGAAACATTTATCTCTTTGAATAATACATGTGGTTGTAATGTAATGCAATCTACTAGAAGATAAGATAAGATAATGTAATACAATAAATAACATGTATCTAGATACCATCTAAACAAAGGATTCCCTTTGGATAAGATAAGGAAACAAGTGCCAAAATATTAGGAAAAGTAGGAATAGTAGAGATTCTCTTCTTTCTTATAAATATGAAGGGAATCTCTACTATTCTTGCTTTTCCTAATATTTTGGCACTTATTTTCTTGTCTTATACAAAGGGAATCCTTTGGTTAGATGATATCTAAACATATGTTATGTACTGGATTATATTGTTTTATCTTATCTTTTATATATTACATTACATTACAACCATATACGTATTATTTAAAGAGAGAAGTATTTACATAAAATATATTCCTCTTGTCTGATTCTGCATACAAGAAGAAGCATTATGTACTGGACTTCATTTAATATTTGGTCTTGTGTTTGGAAAATTTATTTTAAAGCTTCATTATAAGATTTGGCAGTTACATTAGACCAAGTTATAGCAGCTTCAATAGGACCAACTTCTTCCGGAGTGATCTTTTTAACTAACCATTTTTCTTAGCTAACTTTTCCCTTTGAGCCTATGCAGAAATTATCTTCTAGGAATTGTTGGGTAATTATGATAACATATCTTCTTCTAAGAAAAATTTTTCTATGTACATGAGGACAAGACATAGGCACTTTTTCATTAATTTGGCACTATTCACATAGATATATTGGTCTTGTCTTCTTTGGAAAGATGACTAAAATACTACCATCTAGTTCCCTTTTGATTTGTCTATTATCATGACTTTAGGCTTGTGTCTTTTCTCATAGTCCTGTCTTCCAAAAAGTGGGAAGATGAGCTAGTCATCAGTGTGTATTTTTGGCCAGAAAACTTTCCACTTCCAATAACTCTAACAACAAGTTTAGAGTCATGATCCATGAAAAATAAGTGAAACTGTGCCTGTACGTCATAATAAAATGAACTGCACATACTGTTTCTATTGGCATTATATTAGCACCATAAAGTTGGACATTTATCTAGATAGTTTGTGAGAGTGTTGGTCAGGGATAGATCCAAGGTAAAATTTGGATATACTCGTAACAATGCATGACCATTATTAAGTCATGCTTCAATTCGTGTGTTAATTGCATCTTTAAAATTACTTCATCTAGTATCAAGCAAAGTGACACAGTAGACAACATTTTTTCGAGTTAGAAAAGTATGTTATACACCAATGTGAATTGCACTTAGATGTAATCCTTTGTAACCTTCACTCTTGTATCTCTTTAGATCTCTGTCATCCAAGATAGGGAGATAATTCTGAGTATGACCTGGATACTGTTTGAACAACAATAGTAAAGGACTTATATACAAGTAAGAGTTTGGATTTTTTTTGTATGAATAATATTTTTAAAGAATGAAAGTTAGGAGATGTTGTAAAATTTGCAAAGGTTCAAAGGATTAAGAAGACACTTGGTTAGGGAAAGGGAAGAATTTTCAAACCATTCAATTTCAACATGAAAGTTGATATCCTCATCATTACGATGTGATTATTAGACCATGGATTCAAAATTACTACTTGAAATAATTTTTCCTGACATAATCTCTAAATACCACAAGAGAGCTTATATTAGAACAGAGTATCTTGTGTAGAATTGGGAATGTAAGAGGGACTTACGACGTCTAAAGTTATCACAAATGGCTATTGCCCAAACACACTTTTTCACATCACTCACCAAATCATCTAAACATAAGAAAATAAGGATTGGGTAGGTTCATGAAATTATAGCAAAAAATTATTATCTTTTCTAACATGAAAGATCAGCTTCTAGTGTCTCCCACAAAGTATAATTCAAAAATAGCTTTGGATAATAGAGGGTTTATTGATTTCGTAGTTTTGGTTTGGCTCTGATACCAAAACAAAACATACAAGATATAATTTATTATAGTGACTACTATTACAGATATTTTACAATCATTTCTTAGATGAAGGCTAAGTCTGCCTTCTTTATGATACTAACCTTCATATTTATAGGAAAGAAGGGAATCTCTATTATTCTTATTTTTTCTAATATTTTGGCACTTATTCTCCTCTTAATCAAAGGGAATCATTTGGTTAGATAATATCTATACATGTGTTGTTTACTAAATTATATTATATTATTTTATCTTTTAGTAGATTATATTATATTATAACCACATACATATAATTCAAGAAAATAAATATTTATATAAAGTACATTTCTCTTGCTTGGTTTTGTAAGCAACTTTTCAGACATTAATCGAAAAGATGAGTTAAGCGACTAAAAAAATTAAGATTTTCGTACACATGATTGTTATATACTAATCAGCGGTACACATGACATTTGATAAAAATAAAATATTTGAAGTCTATAAGACTTTTTATTTTTAAAATTACATAAAATAATACTTATAAATTTTATAATAATAAAAATAGACTCCTTTAATATTAAACAAAATTTAATTAAAAGAGGTTCAATATTAAATGAGTATAAGTGCCCGTTGTTTAACTTAAACAGCGTTCACTATAATATGACAAGCCAAACATTTTTCTAAATGATAAAATTATATGAGCTAGATATAAATAATATTATTTTCATGTTTAAAAGTATGAAAGTTACTATTACTTTGAATCAAGTACTAGATTGTCCGAAACTCGAGTGATGACATAGAAAGAATAATGAAAAAATAACAAAAATAATGCCCCTTGAAACTTATAGTAATAAAATTAGCGTCCCTTGTGTTCAAACTTATATTTTTTTAATTAAAAAAAGATAATATGTTATTTTTCTTTGAATATCCATTCAATTAAAATTGAAGGACGACAATTTAGATCCGTTCAATATTGAACATTCAATATTTCACGTTCAAATTGAACGTTCAATATTATAAAGGTACTAGTTTTATTATTACAAGTTTTAAGAGAGTTATTTTTTATAATTTTTCAAGAATAATTATGTTAACTTAAATAGTTAAGTGAGAGGATATCTAGTTATCTTACAGATGCTTAGGTGCTTTAATAAAAAAAAATCAAATAAATATGGGATATAACTTTTTTAAACAATTTATTACTAATATTTTATATAGCAAAAATATTAATGCAATTAATATCTATGTCTATATCCACAATCTTGTTATGCATGTCACATGTTTCAAAATTCTTCGTGCCAGCTACTTGGACACTATATTTAATTCTTAGATGCTTAGACACTACTTGGCCAGCTACTTGGACACTATATTTAATTCAAAATTCTTCGTGCCAGCTACTTAGATGCTTTAATTCTTTTTTCTAGCCTACTTCCAGTTAAGAAAATAATTATTTAAAATATATATATATATATATATATATACACACACAAAGATGTACAGGTGAGATTCAAATATATAAATATGAATTCCAACCAACATTATCTAAGCATCCTAACTAGAGACTATATATAGATCGATGGTCTATTAAAGAATAACTTTGAAATGACCAAATATGGAAGATGCTAAGAGATATTTTGGAAGGAATATTTTCAAAATTGCACGGTAATGCTAACAGTGCCAAATTAGAGAAAAAGGTATATATACCTTCATGTTAGTACGTGTCAATATAAAAAAGGGTAAGATCATTTTGTTTAAACTCTTTTAGTTTAAAAAATATATTTTTATATTCTTTTGTTTGTAAAAATTATGTTAATGAATAACAAAATTAATTTTTTATTAAATTTACGTTAAATTTAATAAAATAATATATGTGTCACATATATGTTTATATTTTTTTTTTATAGATATACAAATTACTCAAACTTTAAAAAAAAACTTCTTTCAAACATAAAAAAAAAAAAAAAAGAAATTCATTGTGTGATTTTGGATATTAGATAATGAAAGCCTTGTTCAAGTTTTATTAAAACTTTTGTTTATATTTGAAGAAAAATTTTGTTAAAATTTTGAGTAAATTTGCATGGAAACAAAACAATAGCCAACTATTCGTCCAAAATCAAACGCAAGGCCAAAACATAAACTGAAAATTTTCACAAAATAACCGACTATAGAGGAAACCCTAAATAATTTCATGCAATCCTATAGTAGAAGGATGGACTCTATGGAAGCTTCAGTGAAAAGAGTGAAAATACAAGTGGGACAGCTAGCTGAACAAATGCACAAACAGGAGACAGGAAAGCTACCCAGCCAACCCGAACAAGCAAAAACTGTCACGATTCTTTGGAGTGGTAAGGTCGTTACTAAAAATTTACCTGAACTTTCTAATGATTTATCTTATAGTGCAGGTAACATGGAAGATGACAACACTGTTTCTAAAGAATTGGAGGAAAGAGGTGACAAGCATGAAGAGCCTTCAAAGGCAACAATTGGAGAGTCATCTAGCCCCACTTAAGCTACACAAGTCATCTGAGTCATATCAACCACTAGTGCCATTTCAACACCGTTTAAAGGACAGTAAGCAAGATAAGCAATTTTTTGATTTATTTAACATGCTTTTGAAAGTTAATATCAATTTTTCATTGTTATATGTAATTAGAAACATGCCTTCTTATGCAAAAAATTTCAAAGAACTAAACACTAAGAAAAGAATGTATGAGCTTAATGAAAGAGTTATCGTGTCTGAAATTGCTAGTGTGGTGCTTCAACGCAACTTACCCCCTAAGTTAAAAGATCCAGGTAGCTTTATCATTAATATTACTATGGGGGATAGGAAAGTAGCTAAGGCTATGCTTGATTTACGTGCTAGTATAAATTTGATGCCTTACTCGATTTTCTTCAGCTACGTTTAGGAGAGCTAAAACTAACAACCATGTCCCTTCAACTTGAGGATAGATCTGTTAAATATCCGAAGGGCATGGTTGAGGATTTACTTGTACAAGTAGATATGCTAATCATACCTGTTGATTTTGTAGTTTTAGATATGCAAGATAATCCATCTTTGGACAAGGAGCACACAATTCTTTTGGGTAAACCATTTATGGCCACTACCCAAACCATCATTAATGTCTAAAGTGGAAAGTTGACGATGACAGTCTTGGGAGAGACTGTACATTTTAAGGTTTTTGATTCATCTCCTTACCCTTCTATATCTGCTATTGATGAATGCTCATTTGTTGAATGTTTAGATCCCATTATCCATGATACTTTTGTGCAGGATAGATTAAATGATAAATTAGAGGTAGCACTTACAATTGGAGAGGTAGATGATATCTTAGACTATGAGGCTAGGGAGTACAGTGATCTATTAGACAATTGCATGTCATTCGATGACTCTAGTACACCCTTAGATTTATTGGATGTCCCACATGATGATGAGATTGCTCCACCTGAATTAGAACTTAAAGATCTACCTAAGCATCTGAAATATGTCTTTTTGGGAGAGAATGAGACTTATCCAATTATTATTTCATCCACACTCACCCAAAAACAAGAGGAGAAATTGATTGGAGAGCTTAGGAAGTATAAAAAGGCAATAGAATGTATTAGGACATTAGAGGCATTAGTCTAGCAATGTGTATGCATAAGATCAATTTGGAGGACAATGTCAAACCGGTTAAAGAAGCACAAAGGAGACTAAACCCAATCATGCAAGAGGTTGTTAAGAAAGAAGTGTTGAAACTCCTAGCAGTAGGAGTAATTTATCCAATTGCTGATAGTAAGTGAGTTAGTTCAGTTCATGTGGAACCAAAGAAATCTGGAATAACTGTGGTTAAAAATGAGAAAGATGAATTAGTGCCCACTAGGATAATTACGGGTTGGAGGATGTGTATCGATTTTTGAAAGCTAAATTTGCACACCAAAAATGATCACTTCCCCCTTCCCTTCATTGATCAAATGTTAGAAAGATTAGCTGGACACGATTTCTACTGCTTTTTGGATGGTTTTTCAATTTATTATCAGGTACCCATTGCTCCGGTACCCATTGCTCCGGAGGATCAAGAGAAGACAACATTCACATGCTCGTTCGGAACTTTCGCTTTTAGGAGGATGCCATTTGGACTATGCAACACACCCGTCACTTTTTAGAGATGTATGATGTCGATCTTTTCAAACATGGTGGAGAAATTCATCGAGGTATTTATGGATGACTTTTCTGTTTTCGGTAATTCCTTTGATGATTGCTTGCATAAATTGACTTTAGTGTTAGAACAATGAATTCAATGTAATTTGACACTTAGTTGGAAAAAAAGTCATTTTATGGTCCAACAGGGCATAGTGTTAAGACATGTCATATCTAGCAAAGGAATTGAAGTAGATAAGGCTAAGGTAGATTTAATTGTAAAGTTGCCTCCACCTACATCTGTTAAGGGAATACGGAGTTTCCTAGGACATGCGGAATTTCTATAGATAGTTTATTAAGGATTTTTCCAAAATATATCGTCCATTATGTAATCTACTACTTTGTTTGATTTTAATGATGATTGCCTTGTTGCCTTCAATGCTTTAAAGGATAGATTTACTTCTGCACCTGTTATTGTAGCTCCTGATTGGTCTTTACCATTTGAAATCATATGTGATGCATTTGATTATGCTATAAGAGCTGTTTTGGGTCAAAAAGTGGATAAACGTTTACATGTTATATATTATGCTAGCAAAACACTCAATGATGCCCAAATTAACTACACCACCACTGAAAAAGAGTTATTGTCTGTTGTGTTTTCACTTGATAAATTTAGGTCTTACTTGGTAGGAACTAAAGTTATTGTTCATTCGAATCATGCTACTTTGAGATATCTATTGACTAAATTGAATGCTAAGCCTAGACTCATTAGGTGGATCCTACTTTTACAAGAATTTGACCTAGAGATCAAGGACAAAAAATGTACTAAAAATGTAGTAGCTGATCATCTGTCTAGGTTAATTTTTGAATATGAAAATGTTGAGGGTGAAAGTAAGGACACAATCATAGAAACCTTCCCTGATGAATAATTGTTTACAATAGGTCCAAATACATGGTATCCTGACATTGTTAATTGTCTAGCTAGTGGTATTTTGAGACCTAACATCACTTTTCAGGAAAAGAAAAGGTTTTCAGTGTTTTCAGGCAATACTTTTAGGATGACTCCTATTTGTTCAAGTTATGTCAAGATCAAGTCATCAGGAGGTGTGTGCCCGAAGAGGAACATGAGAACATCTTAACCTTTTTCCATGAGCTACATTGCAGGGGCCATTTTGGTGGTAAGAAAACGGCCCTAAAGGTATTATAATCTGGATTTTATTGGCCTACTTTATTTAAAGATGCTAATATGTTTGTATGAAATGTGATAGATGTCAAAGGACCGGTAACATAGGCAAACGTAATGAAATTCCTTTGACATCTAATCTTGTAGTGGAATTATTTGACGTGTGGAGAATTGACTTCATGGGTCCGTTTCCCCTATCTTTTGGCTACACTTATATTTTAGTCGCAGTCGACTATGTTTCAAAGTGGGTAAAAGCAATACCCATTAAAACTAATGACACTAACGTTGTTGTTATGAAGGATAACATTTTTACCAGGTTTGGAACACTGAGAGCGATCATTAGTGATAGAGGCAGCCACTTTTGCAATAGCCTCTTTGACGGGCTTTTGAAAAAGTACAACATTTCTCATAGAGTGGCTACCCCATACCATTCCCAAACATCTGGGCAAGTGGAAGTAAGCAACCGACAAATCAAGGGAATATTGGAACACATAGTGCGCCCCTCAAGAAAGGATTGGTCAGTTAAATTGAATGATGCCTTGTGGGCATATTGTATAGCGTACAAAACACCATTGGTATGAGCCCCTACTGGTTAATTTTTAGTAAAGCATGTCACTTACCCGTTGAGCTAGAGCATAGGGCTTATTGGGCTATTAAAGAGCTCAACATGGACATGGAAAAAGCTGGGGAAAAAATGACTACTCCAACTGAGCAAACTCGAGGAAATTCGGGACGGAGCATACAAAAATGCCAAAATCTACAAGGAGTGTACTAAGCGCTATCACAACAAAGGGCTCCTCGGTAAGTGTTCCATTCCTGGAATGAAAGTTCTATTATATAATTCACGTTTGCATTTGTTTCCAGAAAAACTTCATTCTAGGTGGAGCGGACCATATACAATTGCAAATGTACTTCCACACGGAGTAGTCGAGTTATTCAATCCCAAAATGCAAGAACCGTTCAAGGTAAACGGGCATCGTGTCAAGCCATACTTGGAAAGAGACACCAATTTGAAAAGCATCGAAACGATACGTCTCCTCGATTCATAAACACGAGAGCGGCCACGTCTTGCTAAGACGTAAAACTAAGCCGTTAATGGGAGGCACTCATTCGGTATTGTATTTCTTTCATTGCTTTTATTTCTTTTTTTCTTTTTGTCATATTTTTGTTTTTAAAAGTTTTTCAAGCCAATGAGGACATTCCCAAGTCTTGGTTGGGGGTGAATGCGTTGCACGTTTTAAAATTTTCAAAAATTTCAAAAAAATTAAAATTTTTCAAAAATTATGTGTGTGCCGCGGTGGGGTAAATTTGTGCCGCAATGAGGGACTTTTTGTTTCATGCACAATTTTTCAAAAAAATGTGTGCGCTGTGGCGGGGTAAATTTGTGCCACGACGAGGGACACTCTATTTCACAAAAAAATTTTCAAAAAATGTGCGCGCCACAGCGGAGAATATTTGTGCCGCGGTGAGGAACTTTCTGTTTCACGCACAATTTTTCAAAAACTGTCCATTCTGCGGTGGGAAAAAACTTGTGTTGCGGCGTGCCTCTAAAAATTTTCCAGAAAAGGGCACTCGGGCACATTCAAACTCATTTCAAATTTCTTCCCAAATTTTGTCCCTCACTTTCTATCATTTTCTCCCAAACATTCTCTACTCTCCCCTCCAATTTCTTCCCAAGTTCTCACCAAAATTGAAACTTTACTCAATCAATTCTTCATTCTAACATTGCTAACACTTTTTCCTCCATCAATTTCATCAAATTTGCTCCAAAAATCAAGTTTCTCTTCATCTTCAAAATCTAAGATTTCAAGCAAATTTGGGGGTTTTTCTTCAAGGGTTCAATTGCAATCCCAAGAGGTAAATTTCTTCACATTTCCATCTCAACTTAGTAATAATTTTCTAGAATCTCTGAAATTTGTCTGAAATTTGAAATTAAGTGAAAATTTTGGATAAGAGGGGAACAATTTTTGGGGTTTTTCTGCAAAATTCTGAAATTGATTTGTGTGTGTGAAGTATTCTAGTATAAGAATTGTTATGGCTCCAAAAAGAAAGGCAGGTGAGGGTAGTCCTTCTAAGGGGAAGGGGAAAGTATTTTATGATCGTAATTATGACGCCTCTCGGTTTGTAAGTCAAGAAGCACAAGAGCGGTACGAAGGTGCCGACAAAAGAAATAAGGGATTTGTGAATGAAAGAGGGATGCATTTTGGCCAAGTGGGGGTCATGGGAATATCTGATAAAATTGAGGTTTTAGGATGGAGGAAATTTGCATACGCCTCGAAAGGCGGACGTAAGTTCGTTGTTCCGAAAATTCTATGCGAATGTCCCGGAAGCTAGAGATGAATTAGTATGGGTGAGGGGCGTTGAGATCCCCTTTAATAAGACAGTGATTAACTCCTACTATGGGTTGAGGGACATCCAAAACAGCGAGTATGAAACCTACTTAACACAGGTTGATTACGACGAGGTCATTAACACTCTAACCGATGGTTACGCGGAGTGGGAGTATAAGAGGGATATGGTGAACATTTTTCAAGCCAAGCACCTTAGGACCATTCCTGTATTTGGCAATACTTTGTCTGTTCTCAGTTAATGCCGACCCGACATTATAGTACTGTCGATCGGGAGCGGGCTATTCTGTAATTTGCTATAGATATCGAGCGCTCAATAGATGTGGGAATGGTAATCCAACAAAGGGTTGTGTACTCAACTGAGGATCACAACATCAGTTATTTCTTTCCCCAATTGAGCATCGCCCTCTGTGTCAAGCACGGAGTCCGATACAACACGGGCGAGGTTTTATTGCAGCCAGGTGAGACGTTAACCTTTGCCTACATGCAACACCTAACAAGCGATACAAAAGCTGGACAAGAAAGTAGAAGGGTGAGGGAACCTCTTCCAAGAATGCTTCTACAAAAGACAGGTTGGTAAATCTAGAAGCGAAGGTTAATAAAATACATGAGTACCAGACTCAACAACAGGCTTCGTTCAGTGATCAAATGAAGTACCAACATGAATACCAAGCTCTACTCCACCGAATGATGAGCTTCCAATTGACACAGTGTGGAGTAGACCTCACCCTGTTTGGGCCACCTCCGCAGTATCCGGGACATGACTTCATTTTCAGACAACCGGCGGACCAACCCGAAGATGACAACGAGCAACCTGAAGATATGGAGGACTAAGCCTCCCATTGTATTTTATTTGGTTTATTTTCATTATTTTAGTTTAATTTTCTTTTTCTTTTTCTTTTATTTTATTTTATTTTACTTTATTTTAGTTTTCTTTGGATTGTTTAAGACTACTAATTAATTTGTTTAATGTTTTTGGCTTTCATTTGCTTTAGTCATAATTTAAATTTGGATTTGAGTTGTGATGCATATACTTAGAGGTTTCATACATGTTTCTTGCACACTAAATGCTACATGATGAGAAAAGCGAGGAATAATATACAGGAGCGTACGTGTAATGTACACAATCTCATACGAAAGGGGAGTAACTTCTCTCACTTCTTTACTTAATTTCTTTTGTTTTTCTTTTTGACATTGAGGACAATGTAGAAAAATTAGGTTAGGGTGGGAAAAATATTCCATGAGCATGAATTTAGACCAAATTTTAAATTTTAACTTTTATCACTTGAATTTTGTTAGGATAGTGTCGTGTCCACTTGAGCTAATCCGAAAGTCCATGAAATTAATATGATTGTAATGACGGTGATATATGAAAGAAATTAAATGTTTACCTAAGTAAAGAGGCACATAAATGTTAGATTTATCTAGTTTAAGGATTTTGTAGTATATGTGGTAGTTTGTATAATTAGTATGATTGTTTTTGCTTGTGTAATGAATGCATATTCGTGATATATTTTAAGTCTCAACAAACTCTAGAACTCATTTGAAAACCCATTAAAGCGAAATGATAGAATCAAATGCCACTTAGAAAGTAATTTAGGCCATCTTTGGACCGTTTGAACTTTTCAAGCCTCCCCGTATTATTTTATCCATAGTGACACCCGTGAACTCAACATTTATATATACGTTGTACTACCCTTTGTGATGAAAGTATTCAATGTAATATTTAATTTTCATAAGCAATTATTTTGTATTTATCTTGCTTGATAAAAAAAAAAATTGGAATAATAAGCAAGAAAAGTAAAGAAAGAAAATCAAGCAAAAATTCAAGGAATATTTGGAATTTATAGGAGGATAAAAAAGAACATTCGTGTAGAAAAAGTTGAATGAGTTTGTGAAATAAAAAGTACTCTTATCCTATTGAAAATATTATTTCCGTACTTTCATAACCACACACCAAAACACAACTTACAAGCTTAATGAAGTCCTATTGATTTTAGGTAGTTTGATTTCTATATTAGTGAAGATGGATTTGAAAAGTGAGCCTATGGGGTTTATAAGTGCAATTTTCATTCATTTTTTACTTACACATTTATGAGATAATAAATGTAATCTATGAATATCATGTATGACACAATCAGATAGTGTAACTAATGAGCTTGTGGTTTGATTGGTTGTTCAAAAGCTGATTACTAAGATAGGTTTGATATTTGGACTATTTTTGAGCTTAAGTGATTTTTAACTATTTCGTATGTCATTCGTTGTTGACAATTTTTGAGACATATGCATGGATTGATTCAAGTATGTTTAGAGTCTTTATTAGTTTTGTTTGTTACGATGTTTGTGGGTATCATCACTAGAAACCCTCACGAGACTATAACTCGTCCACTAAGGTCACCTAGGGGTTTAAAGGCTTGTTGCACATGCTAAATGCAACCGTGACAATCTACGGAAGTGATTTAGGATAATTTATTTTATTTGTTTTATTTTAGTTTTTAGATTGCTTCACTGCTAAAGACTAGCAAGAAGTTGGTTGAGGGTTGTGATAAGTGCTCGAAAAGCACTAACATTTCGTGATTTATTGTGCTTAATTGTTTAAAAAATAGATTTGTTATGATTGTTTATTTGATTATTTTCATAAATCTATTAATTCGGAATCACGGGTATGTTTTAGTGTATTTCAGGTGTTTTTAGCGTCAAATGTTATTTCACCATTACTTTTTGATGCAAGCATGACCAACCAAACTAAACGTCCATACATCCTCCATTGATATTTGAAATCTACTTGAATTAATTGTGAACTTGCGTAATTGTTTTCATTAATTGTTCGTTACTATTGATCTCGCTACAAACGACACTTTGTTTACAGTTTTACTAGGTTTAGGACTCTAGTTATTTTGAGTTTTAGTTTTATTAGAACTCTATTTAATTAGTCTTTTAGTTGAGTTAGGACTCTATTTAGATTATGAAAAAGGTTGTTTAGAACTATTACAATTCCTTAAGAGACCGACCTCAGAGGTTTGCTTGACACTTTCTACGAGTGATTCGTACACTTGCGAGTACTATAATTTGCACATCAATAAACACCACGAGTAAAATGTTATATGTGATGTGCGATGTAAATCTATGAAGAATGTTTGAGAACCCAATATGGGTGATCAAGCATCAAGATTGGATTAAGAACATTACATAGCATCAAGGTTAGATTAACCAGAGCTTGCAGGATCAATCCCATTCCAAGTAGTATCTGATTTCACCCATTCTATGTAATTTTTGCTGAAATTTGTTGCCCAGATAACACAACGGATCGATCCCTCTTAGAGATAGATCGATTTTTTTAAGCCGGATCGATCCCCCTTTATAGACATTTTCTTATTTTTCTCCACAAAAAAATAGGAAAAAAGACTTCTAAAAGTATGTTCTTTGTAATAGGAAGATTGATTTAATTTGGGCATTATTGTAAATGTTCCAAATGGGTATATAAGCATCCTTAAGTGCTCTTAGGATTAAGAGAGCTTATTTTATACATATGAGTGTAAGAGACTAGGGAGAAAAACAAAGACAAAGAAGAAGAAATAACATTCTTCATTCTTGGTAGAGTGGAAGCTTGATTCTTTTTTGGACAACTCTTAGATTTAGTCTCCTCTTAAGGTAAACTCTTATTTATAATTCATTTTTAGTCTAAGAATAAAAGTATATCTCTATTTGAGGGAATGTGAAGTTTTTGGTATGTTCTTGGGATTAAATGGGACTTGGGTATGAGAGTTTTGTACTATGAAGAGAATAGAGTCCGTTGTATTGTTTATTGAAAAACATAAGTTATAATCCTCTTGATTCATTAGTAGAATATTGCTTAGATGCTCGAGTTGTGGATGTAAACTCAAAATTTGAAGAAAAATCATGTTAAATCTTTTGTGTTGATTTATCGCTTTTATTGTTCGTTATTCATATTAAGTAATTGATATGTGGATACGTATGTGATATTACTATTGTTATTCACGGGCAACTAACTCTACTGTGGGCTAATACTCTCTCACAACACTAGAGCAGATTGCAAAAGCAAATTAAAGCAGGAATAATCCAGTCCTGAAACATTAATTAATTTGCAAAAACATAGAAGATCAGTAAAACTAATCATGAACAAGATGATTTAAAAAGAAGTTCCTGCAAACAACTTAAGAACGGTGAAGTATAGAACAACATAACTAAAATGACATATAAGAAATAAACACGATGCACAGTACTTGTTGAATCAAATATAATATATAGATAGGAACAATGTTACCAATATACTGAAATCACACAGCTTGGGTTGAGTCGCGGACTAGGTCGCTCTCTTTAAGACGTTTCGCGGCTCTGCCCAAAATTGTGCAAGCATACACAGCCTCGTCGTCCCCAGGATAAAACAGCCCAGCAAGATTCTGTCTCGGAGTTACACTGCACTTGATGAACTCCGGAATACTACACCTTCTATAAAACAATTTGTTGCTCGAAAACTAAAAGAAATTTGTATTGCTCAATCGTTAGAGCGAGATAGAGAGTTCAGAAATGAGAAGAGAAGAGATTGTTAAGTTATGAAAATATGAGAGCTGAAGGTCTCTTTTATAGCTAAAAATTAATCCCAACGGATACAGAAATAACGGTCATATTAAATAATGATTTTTGGTAACGGTCATAAGAAATAACGGTCACAAAAATAACGGTCACAAAAAATAACGGTCACAAAAAAATAACGGTCACATTTGAAATTTCTGACTGTTGGAAATAATATAATTAATGATTTAAAAAATTTATATAAAAAGAATAAATTGCCACCTCACCTCACTCACACGCACGCTCGGCTCGGCACGGCCGGACGGACGGCGGCGGCGGCGGCGAGCGCGTGTGTGGTGGACACACAAATGCCTAGGTCCTCTCCCCTTCCACAAAAGTGGGTGCCCCTTAGGGCCCAATCCCATAAGCATATTTTTCCTCTTATAAACACTTCCTAAGAGGAGTTCAAAATCAATGTGGGAGAAGAGCAACATTTGGTTTTTTATTCAAATTCATTTTCAATTTCCAACAATCCCCCACTTGAATTTTATATAAAAAATAGTTTTCATCGAGCAACCGATCAATCAAAGATATAAGATTGTGCATAAGCAAAAAGGTGTCTATCGACTTGAACCTTTGCATAGTATTGATGCTTTAGAATATACTAGAGTGACTCGTAGTCTTGAACTCTATCTCTAACAACATCACACACACAACCTTTCCAAGGTGTAGTTCCATTAGCCCGTGCTTTACGGCCATGCACGTGTATCCCAGTATAGTGAATGCTCTAGTAAATTTTGCCCAAAATTTCATAGGAAGCGGCCACACTTCCACATTCACATAGGTGAGTCTATCAAGAGTACTCCTGTAGCTATGTACTCCACTCCACATAGAGTATAGAACTCATTAAGAGTTAACAATTAACTCATCCTTCTGTCGCTTCAGGAATTCATGCTTCTAACAATATAGGATGGGACTCATAATAGCATGATTCATCTTATATCACTTAATGACTTGTTATTACCCATTGAACTTATTTCTTGGGATCTCCAGTCTATAAGTCGGGTTACCATCACAAGTGACTCTTCATTCCAAGGGCATTAGTCCCATTCCTTTCGAGGTTTTGAAAACCTTCTCTCTTGCTAATCCTTTCGTCAAAGGATCAGCCAAATTATCATCAGTACGTACATGATCCACTCTTACAGCTCCTGTAGAGAGAAATTCTCTAACAGTACTGTGCTTACGACGTATCTGTCGTCTCTTGCCGTTATAATAACGGTTCTGAATCTTTGCAATAGCCGCGGTACTATCGCAGTGGATCAGGACAGCTGGTATCGGTCTTTCCCATAAGGGAATCTCAGCTAACAGACTTCTTAACCAGCCTACTTCTTCACTAGCAGTAGCTAGTGCTATCATTTCTGACTCCATCGTAGATTGAGCCAAAATTGTCTGTTTCTTAGACTTCCAAGAAACAGCTCCACCAGCAATGCTAAGTATATAGCCGCTAGTTGCTTTGGAGTCTTCTGAAAGAGTGTTCCAATCAGCATCGCAGTAACCTTCTAAAACAGCGGGAAACTTCTTATAGTGTAATCCAAGGTTCATTGTTCTCTTAAGGTACCTCATGACTCTTTCAATTGCATTCCAATGCTCTATACTAGGTCTACTGGTAAACCTACATAGTAATCCCACAACGTAAGCTATGTCGGGTCTAGTGCAATCAGTAGCATAACGTAAGCTACCAATGATGCTTGCATACTCAGTTTGTCTAACACCGTCTCCGGTGTTCTTGAACAACTTTACACTAGGATCATAAGGGGTACATGCAGGTTTGCAGTTAGAGTAATTATATTTCTTTAAGATCTTCTCAATATAATGAGATTGATCTAGAGAAAGTCCCTCTTTAGACCTAGTAATCTTTATACCTAGGATTACACTCGCTTCACCTAAGTCTTTCATGTCAAAATTAGCACACAACATGTTTTTCACATTATTTACAACATGAATATTTGACCCAAAAATTAGCAAGTCATCCACATATAAACATATAATAGTGCAAATGTTATTTTCTGTTTTATGATAAATACATTTGTCACTTTCATTCAATTTGAATCCATGTGAGATAACCAAATTATCAAATTTTTCATGCCATTGTTTAGGTGCTTGTTTTAGACCATAAAGAGATTTATCTAATTTACATACTTTGTTTTCTTGACCTGGGATTACAAAGCCCTCAGGTTGGTCCATATAAATCTCTTCTTCTAATTCACCATTTAAGAAAGCAGTTTTAACATCCATTTGGTGCACCACTAAATCATGTATAGCAGTTAGGGAGAAAAGCACACGTATGGAAGTTATTCTTGTGACAGGTGAATATGTGTCAAAGAAGTCCACATTTTCCCTTTGCCTATACCCTTTGGCTACAAGGCGAGCCTTGTACTTTTCAATAGTACCGTCGGGTTTTAATTTCTTCTTTAGTATCCATTTACATCCTATAGTCTTGCAACCAGGAGGTAAGTCAACTAAATGCCAAGTTCTATTAGACTCAAGAGAGTCCATTTCATCATTTATGGCTTCTTCCCATAAGTTGGCATCTAAAGAAGATAAGGCTTCTTGAATGGTTTGGGGATCTTCCTCTAAGGTATAAGCATAGAAATCAGACCCATAATCCTTAGAGGTTCGAGCTCGTTTACTTCTCCTAAGTTCAGTTTCTAATTCCTCATTTTGTTCACTAGTAGTAGCTATGGGTAAACTACTAGAAGACGAGCCCCCACTATTCTTTAGTTTAAAGGGAAACCTATGTTCATAGAAGTCTGCATTATTTGATTCTATAACTACATGATCATTTAAGTTATAGAATTTGTAAGCTTTACTATTTATTGCATATCCTATGAATACACATTCATATGCTCTACTAGCAAGTTTAACTCTTTTTGGATCAGGGATCCTAACATAGGCTAAACATCCCCAAGTTCTAAAATAAGATAAGTTAGGTTTCTTATTTTTCAAAATTTCATAAGGTGAAATTTGACTAGTAGATTTAGGCACTCTGTTTAGCACATAGCAAACAGTTAATAAAATTTCTCCCCACCAATGGGAAGCAGCACCAGAGTTTAATAAAATTGCAACAACTGATTCAGTAAAAGTTCTATTTTTTCTTTCAGCTTTGCCATTCATTTCAGGAGAATAAGGTGCAGTTTTTTCATGTATGATTCCATGTGTTTTAAAAAAGTCATTGAAAATATTGGAATCATATTCAGTGCCTCTATCACTTCGAAATCTTTTTATTTTTCGGTTAAGTTGATTTTGAACTTCAGTCATAAATATTTTAAACATGTCAAACGCTTCACTTTTATTTTTCATTAAATATACATATGTATAATCCGAACAATCATCAATAAAAGTTATAAAATATCGTTTTCCATTTCTTGTTTAAGTACCATCAAGTTCACATATATCAGAGTGTATTAAATCTAATGGTTCAGATTCTCTAATTACTGATTTATGTGAAGTTTTTGTTATTTTAGCTTGACTGCAAAAATCACATTTTTCAAAATCATTTAAAGATAGTTTTGGAATAAGTTCTAAGTTACTCATGTTCTTTATTATTCGTTTATTAACATGACAAAGTCTAGCATGCCAAACATTAAAAGAACATAACATATAAGCAGAAGAAGATACTTTATTAATTTCAATATTTAATTTAAACATGCCATCAGTGGCGTACCCTTTTCCAACAAATACATTATTCTTAGTAATAGTATACAAATCAGCCCCTATAGTTTGAATAAACCCAGCCTTATTGAGAAGATAGCCTGAAACTAAGTTCTTTCTCATCTCTGGAGTATGCAGGACATCCTTCAAGATGACAGTCTTTCCAGAGGTAAACTTCAATTCTACCTCACCAGTTCCAGCAACTTTAGTAGAGTGAGAATCGCCCAACAGCACTTTCTTATCCTCAGACACAGAATAGGACTTGAACATATTACGATCATAGCAAACATGGCGAGAAGCACCAGTGTCCACCCACCACCCCTCGGATCCACCAACAAAGTTAATTTCAGATATCATAGCTATAAGTTGATCTTCGGTAAGGTTCGCCTGCGGGGCAGGACGATTCCTGTTCCGGCAGTTCCTGGCCAAATGGCCAGGCCTGTTACAACTATAACACATAAATGTGTTATTTCCTAAGGGGGTTGAGTTCCAGGTCCAGGTCCATTCCGTGGAGGATTTCTATTTTTATTATGGTTGTTACGGTTCTGGTTATTATTACGATTATGAAATTTCATGTTTCTTCCTTTAGGTTTTAGAATTACAGAAGAAGGTTTTTTATTGGTAGTATTATTTGAGACTACTAGTACTTCATCTTTTTGATCTTGTTTTCGGGCTTCTTCCTCTATCCTTAGACGGGTAATTAAACTTTCTAGGGAGAATTCTTTAGTTTTATGCCTAAGAACATTCTTGAATTCTTTCCAGGCAGGGGGCAATTTATCAATGATAACAGCAACTTGAAATTGTTCATCTAAAGTCATACCTTTAGAAGTTATTTCATGTGCTATTTTCTGCAGTTCATGTGATTGAGCTTCCACAGACTTGTCATCAGTCATCTGATACTTCATGTATCTACTGACAGCATATTTCTTTGTTCCAGCTTCCTCAGTGTCATATTTCTTTTGAAGAGCATCCCAAATTTCCTTAGCTGACTTATCAGAGTTATAATAGTCATACAGATCATCAGCTAAACCATTAAGAATAAAATTCTTACATAGAAAATCATTTTCCAACCATGTATTTAAATCCTTAGTTGTGGTTTCAGTAGGTGGATTTGGCAAAACAGGTTTTTCTGTAGTAAGTACATAAGCCACTTTTTTCATTGTGAGAAAAAACAACATTTTTTGTCTCCATCTTTTAAAGTGTAGTCCTTCAAAACGAAAAGGCTTGTTGAGATCAGCAGTTAAAATTTCAGTAGACATGGCAGATTGATAACGTCTTAAAATTGTTGAATCAAATATAATATATAGATAGGAACAATGTTACCAATATACTGAAATCACACAGCTTGGGTTGAGTCGCGGACTAGGTCGCTCTCTTTAAGACGTTTCGCGGCTCTGCCCAAAATTGTGCAAGCATACACAGCCTCGTCGTCCCCAGGATAAAACAGCCCAGCAAGATTCTGTCTCGGAGTTACACTGCACTTGATGAACTCCGGAATACTACACCTTCTATAAAACAATTTGTTGCTCGGAAACTAAAAGAAATTTGTATTGCTCAATCGTTAGAGCGAGATAGAGAGTTCAGAAATGAGAAGAGAAGAGATTGTTAAGTTATGAAAATATGAGAGCTGAAGGTTTCTTTTATAGCTAAAAATTAATCCCAACGGATACAGAAATAACGGTCATATTAAATAATGATTTTTGGTAACGGTCATAAGAAATAACGGTCACAAAAATAACGGTCACAAAAAAATAACGGTCACATTTGAAATTTCTGACTGTTGGAAATAATATAATTAATGATTTAAAAAATTTATATAAAAAGAATAAATTGCCACCTCACCTCACTCACACGCACGCTCGGCTCGGCACGGCCGGACGGACGGCGGCGGCGGCGCGCGCGTGTGTGGTGGACACACAAATGCCTAGGTCCTCTCCCCTTCCACAAAAGTGGGTGCCCCTTAGGGCCCAATCCCATAAGCATATTTTTCCTCTTATAAACACTTCCTAAGAGGAGTTCAAAATCAATGTGGGAGAAGAGCAACATTTGGTTTTTTATTCAAATTCATTTTCAATTTCCAACAGTACTCAAGCTTAAATTTAATAAGGCTCATGTAGAATAAGAAAATAATACTATAAAGAAGACTGTAATGAAAGAATAAGCTAGTACAAGTGAGAAAGAAAATAGCGAAAAATAACCGTAGTCCAAAAAAAAAAAACGGGAAGCACAAATAAGGCTAGTTTAATAATGATTTTGATGTTAACGATTTCTAATTTTGATTTTTCTATTTTTAAAGAATCTCTACCAAAATATAGAGGGGTTCATAAATCTTAAAAAAAAAAATTAATCAAATTTTTTATTTTTTCATTTTGAACAAATATTTTTTTTAGAAGGTAAATCAATTCTTATAACTTTTATATTGTATAAGTATTGGAAAAAAGATTAAAAAATAAAATTTGCAAAAAAATAACTAAATTTTTTCTTTATTTTTAATTTAAAAAAAATAAAAAAAAAAGAAAGCATTACCAAACAATTTGAAAGTAATTTTTTATTTTTCTTCTTAAAAATCAATAAGTAAAAATTGTTATCAAACAATATGATAATTATATTTATAAAAGAATCATAAATCATAAAATTATTTAATCATAATTCAAAATTATTATGAAATATGAATATTTAATCATAAATTATAATTCAGAATCATTATTAAACATAACCTTAATAATAGCAATTATAAGAGCAAAAACAAAAACATTATTGTAGAAAAGTCGAGTTTCTATTTATCCTTAAATAATATTATCTTTAGATTTTATGAAAAATAGTGTTGGATAAAGAAGTTAATAATAAATATTGTATAAATTTATATTAAAATTACATAAACATAAATATATATAAAGTTTTTTTTCCCCAAAATTTTCTTTCAATTATTTTTTTTTTTTCAACATTCTTATCTCTTCATCTTAATTCATAAAGGTTTTCCATGGGATTAATATTAATTTACTTATTTTAGTAAAAATAATTTTCTCCATTATTACCTTTTGACATTCAGACATAACAAGTTAGTTAAAAATAATTTAATAAATTCAAATATATATAGACAGAGTTTCATCAAACACTTGCTTAAATATAACTCGAATATACGTAGAAGGGGGGTGGAACACGGCTCACCTCCTCTAAACACTTAGATGGAGATATTTTATTACAACTATAGACGATAGTATTAATACAGAGATTTAGAGACATGCAACATAGGACACTTCATCCAGCTAGCTAGAGCAATACATATCCTTGTAAAATATATAGGTAGGATTATATATTAATTAATCTATTTACCAACTTTATATCCCTTTTTCACAGCATAGTTGACCAATTGATTAAACTCATCATCACCAATGTTGACGCAGTTGTCATTGTCTTTATCGGCATGTTCTAAAGCACGCCATGCACTATATGGAACACAAAATGCTCCAAGTTCCTTGAAAGCTTCCTTGAGCTCTTCCTTTGATAGCATTCCATTGTTATCCTTGTCGTGTTTCTTGAAAACCTTTTCGATCTGATCTTTTTCCAAATCAACTTTGACTCCTCCCTTCCAAAAAAACAAAGAAAAAACCATCTTTGACACACTGATTATGGAGGCACCTTAATTAATTTACTGCACTATGGTCGTCTATGGAATTAAGATTCAACACTCCTATATTAACGCATTTATAGTGCTCTTTCATGTTCTATTGCTTTTGGTCCCGGACAGAATCCCTACGTGTCATAGTTTTGTGGTAGTCTTGATTTAGATATATACTAGCTAGTTATTTTTATAAAAATGAAAAATTGTTATTATTGACAATGAAATCATTTAACAACTAAAAATATAGAAACTATTTTTCCCACTAATATATGTCACACAAGTGAGCAATCCAAGTGATTGAAAAGGTGACGTAAGTGACTTTAAAAATTAAGATTTTTGTACACATGTTGGTTATATATTGATAGTACATATCTTATTTGATAAACATGAAAGATTTGAAGTCTATAAGGAGACTTTTTTTTTTTTTTTTTTTTTTCAAATTACATAAAATATAACTCCTTAAATCTGATAATAAAAACAGTTTCTAATAATATTAAACTCGATTCAATGTTAAATACTCCAAGCCTACTTCTAGTAAATAAATGAATTATTTAAATAAAATATAAAAAATAATAAAAATAGCACATTTCAAAACTTATAATAACAAAAATAATATTCTTTATGTTCAAATTATATATTTTTATATCATTTTTATTTGAACGTCATTCAAATTAAATTGCTGCAATTTAGACTCATTTAATGTTGAAAGTTTAATGTTACACATTTAATATTGAAAGTTCAATATTATTGGAGTGCTAGTTTTGTTATTATAAATTTTAGGATGTTATTTTTGATAATTTTTCAATAAAATTTAAAATATCTACAAAGATGTACAGTAAGTTTCAGATATATAAATGTGAAATTTAAGCCAACATTATATAACCATCCTAACTAGAGACTGTATACAGATTGATGATCTATTAAGGAATAACTTTGAAATGACCAATATGAAAGATGCTAAGAGATATTTTGGAAGGAATATTTTCAAACTTACACGATAATGCTAAATTAAGATATGATCTATATTTTAGGTTAACCATTGATAAGAATATTAGAATTCTAAAAGAGTAAAGACAACAATTATAATCTAGCCTGGGCAACTGTGGAACGAGGCATATTCAACGTACGTGATCTATGTTTCATTTTATTAGAGAGAAAAAGGAAAACAGAGATAGTCAAGCTTCCATTTTTCCTATCACAGCAAATGATAAGAATAAATCATGACCCAAAAAAAAAATTTTGCTCGGAATAATATCTCATTTTAATAGATTGAGAGGTAACAACTGTATTTATATCTCAATTTAAGATTGGGATTTACAACAATAACACCTAAATAAAATTCGTAAATTGGATACAACTGACTATGGTTTATTCAAGTTGTACTTAAATATATTTATTGTTGTAGCGATTGGACTTAAATTGCAGTTTTAATCATCTCTATTTTTTACAATTTTGTTAAGAATCAGTTTTCGATATAGTGTAAGAGTTAGGCATTCAATGGCTAAAAAAAAAAAATTATTTTATAATAAATTTTTAGTACTAAATCACGTACAATTTAAATGTTTAATAACTTGTGTTAAATATTAGTGAAAGTTTGAAAACGGACAAAGTCATTAATGTTAGAACATTTTTAAAATAAAAAGAAATTTTTAAAAGGTTATAATAGTTAAGGTAAATACCATTCGATAAAAGATATGGCCAATTGTAGAGGACAAAAAAGAAGATCAGAGAAATTGTAAAGAAACAACAATGAATGCTCTCTAGCTAATATTAATTTCCACCGACATTTATATATACATATAAAATTAACATTTTAAATATTATTAATTTAAAATATTAATTATCTTGAGTACTCTCCTTAAAATATAAAAATTTTATTTGTATTACCGGTCTTAAGTTTGCATGAATAATATTGCAAAATAAATATTTATTTGTATTATAAAATTACATTGATATTTTAGAAATTCAAAAATCACATAAATTTGCATACAAATCAATTATTGTTTGACAAGTGGTCAAATTTTCTTGAAAAATAAATTACGTTTTTTATTTTCAAAATTATTTAACCACGTGTCATAATTTGTTGAAAATGTAAATTCATCTGTTCCTGATATTCCCATTTGTATCTTTAAAGAGCTATAATATCATTATCCAAATCTACTGAGAGCTGAGAGAAGAAGAGCCTGAATCAACTTCCTCTACAACATCAGTCTTTGTAACTTGCAAGCAATAAAGAAGAAAAATAATTCTGTATTTCTTTCCTGATGACCTAATAAAGGAAGATAAGAATATATGTAATGTGGATCATGAAATTGATTTGGACTGGAAAAAGAAGAGAATTTGAAAAAGGGAGAAAGAAAGGAAAATTGGTTTAACAGTTGGTAATATAGTATGAGATGCCACTTCGTCCTTTCATTTTTTACCCGTATGATTCAGAATTTTTCTTTTAGTTTTTGTCCATGTGCTCAAAAGTATCAATATCACTAAGGCTTCGACAAGAAAAGGTAATCAAACAATCGGTGAACCATGTTGAGACTCTAAATAAACATTTCTTGACACACTATTTCTGAACAAGTTTTCAAGTTCTTTTTTTTCTTATTTGAAAACAAAACACTAATATTTTAGAACTCTGACAAGAGAGGTTATTGGATCACCGACAACCTTGTTGAGCCTCAAAACAAAAGGCGTGAACTATGGAAATATATTGGACACGTGTTCAAGTAACATTTTCTTTTGTACATGCATTTAAAAATACAAGTTTTATCAGACCTCTTACAACTCCAGGCGATGGAGAGCTACCTGACAACCGGCAAACCCATGCTTCTCATAGATAAAGTGTTGGACCATGAACACT
This sequence comes from Elaeagnus macrophylla, assembly GCA_029378325.1. Classification (NCBI taxonomy): domain Eukaryota; kingdom Viridiplantae; phylum Streptophyta; class Magnoliopsida; order Rosales; family Elaeagnaceae; genus Elaeagnus; species Elaeagnus macrophylla. The sequence goes on along the minus strand of CM055641.1, from coordinate 42,117,782 downwards.
ACTCTTGAAAAAATAAAACTTATTTGAACACATGTTCAGTGTTAAACATTAATTGATTAGGATGTCAAGCAATGTACAATTAAGGATCAAAAACAAAAACTACCCATTGAAGAATTCATGACATAAGGGGAGAAACATGAGTGGGGAAATTGATATTCATTCCATACTCAAGTCTGTCTGTAACATATTCTATATAACACTATTCTAATAACAAAGTAAATCCTAAGAGCTTATTCAAAACCCTAATATGAAAATCAAGTATATAATCCTAATCCATAAGATATTAAAATAAAATCTCAACAATATCTTAACTTCCCTAATTAATGAAATACCATATCAGTTTTTCATAAATTCCTATTATGTTGTTCTTTATTCCCATCAATTTGTTCTTGTCCTACAAAAGCTTCCAACTAATGAAAGACAATTCCAGCACAACTTTATCGTGCATGGTAAATGAGAAATAAAAAGAATTATCAATGGCATTTAGTATATAAAACTTAGGGTTGGATGAACAGTATCTCTGCTTGAGGAGATGCCCTTCGAAACTTCACCAACTCAACCAGCATAGTCAATGGTCCACCCACAATATACATAGAAGGTTCAATACTAATCATCTCAAGCACAGGTGATTTGCTAAGTAAAAACTTGATAAATTCCATTTCATGTGGCACACCAGATATTTCTGTCATCTTTACTAGTTTAAGTTTTTCAAGTGTGCATTTCGACAGGTTTTCTTTCTCCCATATATCCAAATCAGTTGCTTCAAGTGGTGCAAGAGAGTTTGACGACCCCTACATATCAAACAGTTTTGAAAGAAACAAGTCATGTTTGAGTAGACATGTTTAAGTGCTTCTTTAAATCTAAGTACCAGTGCAAGTGTAAGAAAAATTAATGAATTTACAAACAACTTACTGAAATCTGAAGTTCCTGTAGATTAGGAGAGCTCGTAATCAAGTGAAGAACAACACATATCTCTTTTACATCTTCAAAACTTACTTGAAATAGCCCAATAACTTTTAAATGACTATATGTAATAGGAAGTTCTTTCAGCTCATAACCTACACTCAGATACTTGAAACAGAAAAAAGATAAATGAATAAACAAGTGCATATATCTAAACATTAGCATTAACAATACATACCAATTGAAAAACACTAAGAGTTTTTGAGTATTACCTTTGTAAAGTAGATGTGCCCGATAAGCTTTTCAAGAAGCGGTACACCACCTAGAAACTTCATAAAATTGCAGCTTGAACTTTGTTCAAAGTGCTCAGCAATATCATCAGTCATATATATAGCAACCGAACACGCAACCAAAAGCGGGGTATTTTCGAGGCATATGTCCTTAAATTCACCTTCAAGAGACAAGTATTTCAGATTTGGAGCACAAATGTTGAGGGCTAAACTATCAGAGTATGACAATGCCAGACTCTCTAGTAGAGGGCAGCTTGAAATAAGACTTTCAATTGCATCAGCAGTAGCAAACACTTCATGAAGATTCAAGCTCTTCAAACAAAAAAATCCTTTGAAAGCTGGAGATGGGTCCAATTCACAGCGAAATAGCTCCAAGCGAGTCAGTTTTTTACAACGAAAAAGACATGAAGGTACTCTGAACCATTCACCTTCTTTCAACTCAATGATCAATTCTTTAATGTCATTCCTTGAGAGATAAAGTAGCCACTGATCTATTTCAAAGGAGCTCACTAAATAGGATGTAGAAATTTGGAACTTGTGAATCGGTCCTTGGTGAAGAAAGAGAGCTCGCGTGATAAAGTTCACAAGGCTTTTTTCAGCAAGTGCTCGGTCATTACATGGAGTAACACATTTGTCATCAAATACAAGCTGGGTGAGGGTAGCCCATCTGTATCTCCATTTACTGGATAAAGTGCTAGTTCTTACGGCATCACTTAAGGGCATTCGAGTTAGAATACTCTCTATAATGCTTTGAGGCAGATCAGTAATCCAATCTGTCTCTGAAGGATCTCCCATTTTTCTTAGAGCTAATGTACAATAAATCAATGCATCACATTGTGTTGGCCATACAGAGCCAAAATATCTTATATCGCTCCATCATCAATTCATCCCAGCCCAGAGCTTCAAGAAAATCAAAACTTGAATCAAGCCAGTCATATTACATTAATCTTCCCTAATATTATAATTATTATCATCAAGGACACATTAGAGTCTCAAACTTTCATTATACTATAGAATCTTACACAGAACCCCAATTCTGATTAAAAGAAATAGAACAAGGTTACGAAAGTAAAATTATAGTAGAACCACTTATCAAAGCAATTATAGCCGAATCCATCCATACTTGTTCACAAAATTGAAATGAAATGAACGAATCAAACTTAAAATATTTTAATTCTTGGTTGATATTGTCGGCGACCGAACAGAGTGTTTAACATCAATTCAATTACATTTCATCTAAACATGCCCATCAATCGAAATCCTCTTAAATATTAGGGTATCCACACAAAATCCATTTAAACGGGATCCCAATATAGAATCTAAAGACGATGAAAAGCATTTCGAAGAGGAAAATTCAAAAAACTGAAACAGTAAAAGATAGAAAATCTAACGAATAAAACAATACCTTTGAATTCAAAATGAATGGAGATTAAAGTTGTTCAGATGCTTCTTCTTCTAATCTAGCTAACAGCCTCGGAATATTGATCTAATACTTTGTATATACTTTCGACCTTTTCTTGTTTATTTATCTGGCTTCTCTTCTCTGCGTCGAGACGAAAGAGAAATGAAAATCATAGTTCAAATGACATTTGGTGTGTCGTTTTCTTCTACCACTTTGTGTTTCTCTTTTGACGTGTCGTATATTGTTAACCAGACTTGTATGGAACCAAAGATGTTGGGCTTTCCTAATTTTCTTCGAAAATTCCACACATCACAATTGAAATGAATTGTTGTTCCAAAGAATAGCGAGTATAATTAAATTCACGTAAATATATTAAATAAAAAATTATAATATCAGTTATAATAGTGTCATATGTTACTTATAAGTAGACTAAAATACGTTTTTGTGATTTAGATGAAAAATATTTTAAATTTTTCTTAAGTTACGATATAAACAATTTAATAAGGTTGTACACGTTGATGTTGTACATTATTAAATTAGCTATTTTAGGGAAATTTAAATCAAATTAATATGAAATGGCAGGTTCGTTACTCTAGTTAATAATTTGTTACTCAAAAAAGATTATATTAACATATATATGGTGACATATGCACTCCAGCAATTTCTGATTGTGACGAAGCTTCATTCTCCAGCAAAAATGTGAGCCAAAATTTGTCTTTCGAATTCAAGGAAGGCACAAGGTTCTCTCTTGAAAGTTTGTCATAGAGCAACCATTGATGCCAAATGACGTCTACATCCAAAAATATTCACAAAAAAAGCCAATGATATACTCCTTTTATTAAATTTTCAACAATGTCCTTCACTAAATGCCAATTTTTTAATGGAAAAACATCAAATATTGTCCAAAATGGATAAAAGAGAATAAGTTTTTGGTACTAAAATAGAACATTTTAATAAGAAAGAATATAAAGAATACCAAATCATTAACAAGGGTACGAATGAGAAGAAACCAAACACTCTCTTCATGCCTTCTCACTTCTATTATCTATAGAGCAATATTTTGGGTGCTCTTCCAGCTGGAGGGAAGCCTTTTTAGTGTTTTTCATCTTTTTTTTTAATTTAACTGATGAATATTACTTCTTTTTTCTTTCCTTACTTTGTACATTCTTTGAAAAATAATAGTTTGATAAATCCTTTAGTTCCAGATATATATTTAGGTCTAGTGTGATTTATGTGTTTTGAAACTCTTTGTTGTCATATGTGGACTTTTAAATGGTCATCCATGGGTGTAATTAATGGTCCAAATGGTATTGTAGATTTGTATTGCTCAGAAGGTGTTTAAGAAAATCCCCAACTAGTGTGAGTAGAAGTTTTTCTTTCTATACTACATAAATGTGTTTTTAACCCCTAGTCAATTTATGTACGAAATTGAACATGTGTTAAAAAATGAAATTTCATTTGAACCTGTGTTCTATAGTAGTATTTATGATCCAAAACTTTTCTTGAAACATAACATGCTTTTAGAATGTACATTTTTTATTTTGGTCCATTATGCACCACATAGACCTTTTTTGAGTTTTCTTTTTTGAGTTGCTAGTATTAGTTTCTTCATCACATGTTTTTGGAACTTTAATTCATTTATTTTCAATTTCTTCTGAATATTTAACTTCTTTTCTTTTATAACTTTTAAGCTCTTCTAGCCAATTTTGTGTTTTCTACTTAGCTGTATTAGCCACTATAGCCTCAGTGTCTAGAGACCATTTAAGGTATAATATCTTAGGTTGTTCTTGAACGATTTTAATTTCCTTTTTCCTTAATATGGATTTCTTTTTCTTTAATTTTAATTTCTACATCATGATGATCTATTCCTGCAATTAAAAACATAATTAGTGGGGTAAATTCTCTAGTTAAGGCATTTGCTAAATTATTTTTAGTTCCTAGTAAATATTCTATATTAAACTTATAATGGTTAAACCATTGCTGTCATTTGATGAGCCTTTCTTGATTATAATCATCTACAATATTAATCCTTAAAAAAATCCAAAATTCATATTCTAGTCATAATAATAAGTCTTGAACTTATAACATATATTGCATATTTATTAATATTTTTTTAACAACTAAATATTATTTTTCATTATTGTAATAATTTAGTTCAAATCCTTGAAAAGATCTTGAAATTAATCTTAAAAATATTCATTTTTGTCGTCAACTTTTACTTTTAATACTACTAATCAATATTCATGTGAAACATCTATTTCAATTATCATTTTGTCATCTGGTCGTGGATGGAATAAAGATGGTAGGTTTTTTTATCTATCCTTTTACCTTATACATGTATTTGGTATCCTCTTATGTCAATTTCCAAACATAATCTTTTTTGAATTTTATTTATAATTGTTTACTTATTTCTGCTAATTGTTTGATATATGTTTCTACATAAGTTAAACATCTTAAAAATATTTATAAATAATTTTTATCTTTTATGCTACTAAGAAATCTCTGTATATTATTCAGTATATGGGATTGTAGATGATGTTTCTCATCTTTTATTTATAACCCTAAATGCTTGATTTCTCTTAAGCAATTATTGTCTTATTTTTTAAGAGCACTATTTATGATTTTTTGCATTATTGTACAACATAATTATGTTCAGATAATATCTAGGTAATTCATTGCTGAATACTAAGATATAATTTATGTATATATAACAAAAATTATGATATTTTTTGAAAATATTATCCATATATTTTTGAAAAGTACTTAATGCTTGCTTTAATCCAAATAAAACAACTATTCATTGAAATTATCCTTGTAGGCAACTAAATGTTATTAACTTTTGTAATTTCTCATCAAATTTTATTTGTCAAAATATACTTTTATAATCAAAACTCGAAAACTATTTCTTTTCTTTTATCAATAATAATAATTCTTCTTTCTTTGAGATAAAATAAACATCATCAATAGTTTCCTTATTCAAAGCTTTGAAGTTTATTACCATTTTTTTTACCTCTCCTTTTTTCAGCTTCTTTTCCTACTAAGAATGTTGTATTAGACTTATATATAGGAATGATTACATTTAATTCCAAAAATTATTGAATTTTTTTTCAAATTCTTCTCGATTCTCTATAGTATAAATTATTGATTTTAGTCTTGTGATCTTTTAAGGATTTTTTTTTTTAATTTTATACTTATTATTTCATTAGACTTATTAATAATTGAATCTAATAGATTTTTTGAACATATTATTTTAAATAACTTTCTAATACATATTAAGACTTTAACTTCTTGTAATTCATTTATAAAGAGGTTTTGTTCAACCTTTATATATAAAGAAATGTTTTATAAGTAAGGTTTTTGTTTTCTATATTCTAACCACGTTTTTACTTTTTATGTTGTGACATAAAAGTTGATAATAAAACTATTAATACTTTTCCAAATTTTAATACATAATTGGTTTCATCATTTAAAATTGTCAAGCTTATTTTATCTAGGTATTGGTTAAATAGTTAGTATAAGTTTAGAAAATTGTTTTCTTAAAATATCAATTATAGTTTCTTGTTGATATATATAGAGATGAAAGATTTCTCCTCCAATTAATATATATCTTTGTCTTTAAAACTTTGTTAAGATTTATTGTAGTATTACTTACTACCAAATCTTTTAATGATTATTTTCAAAGTTCTTCTGAAAATACATGTTTACTAGCAACATACATGTTATCTTTTACGTCTATATATGCATGTAAATTTTAACTTGTGTAACCTTTAAATTTTAATCATATTTTAATATAAGTACTATTTGGATTTGTAATGCTATACAAATCATTAATGATTTGATGAAGAGTAATCAAATTCTAAATCAGTTATTTCTTCTTCAGTTTCCTTCAATAAATAAATACAAGTATTATTTATATTTGATTTATCTATTAGTTCTAATTCCATTTTAAAAGCTTCTTCTAAGATTTTTATATTTTGTAGAAATTCTTTTTTTTTTATTCTGAAGTCGATTAGGGCATTTATTAGCATAATGTTACTCTTTATTGCAAATCCAACATCTGCATTTCTTTTTCCTGATAGACAATAATTTTTTTTTTTGTAGTTTGTATCTTTTTCGTCTAAAAGAGCTCTTCTTATAAGATCCTTGATTATATTTATTCTTATATTTTTCAAATTTTGTTTTCTAAATTTATATCTTTTGAACTTCTTGTATTTTTTTCATATCTTTTATAATTTTTCTTATAAGTTTTTATGTTACATCAATATTTTTCTAGCATTCTAAAATCTCTTGCATTATAACATATTTTATTATTTTTTTATTTGTTTATACTCTTTTACTTCTTGGCACTTAATAATTATCTAATTATTAATAGTATCATATATAATTTCTTTATATTTCTATTATTTCATCATTTTGTCATAACTTTATGTAAAGTTCCTATTACTTTTAAAAGAACATTTCTTTATAAGTTTCTTACATAAAGGATGATAACCTATAATAACACATTTCATATTCAAATATGAAAGAATCTATGTAATACATGTTACAAATTTTCATGTTTGTTAAATATTATTTGGCTTCCTCAATTTCATATTTAGCAGATTCAATGATATATCTATCTTTATCTTATCCAATAAATTAGTTATATATCTTATTTATTACAGTATATAGATATTTTTTTACAGTAGCTGCATTTTCTTGCATTTATAAATGTTGTTATGTTAAATTTATAAACCAAATTTTAATATTTTCTATCATTTTGTCGGCTATTAATATCCTACAAACGGAAGGGTTTGATTGTGTGGTTAAATAAATTTTTATGATTACACTCATTTCATTAGACCATTTATCTAAAGTCTTTTTCCTATATCTTATACAATATAAAAGCTTAATCCCAATTTAATGGAATATAGAAAATAATTTAATCCCAATTTAATGGAATATAGAAAATAATTAAAATAAAAATTTATGAATCCTAAAATTAATGACAGAAAAATTAGTCAGTTTGGTAACCTTAACAAATGAAGAATTAGAGAAACATTATGACCAAAAACTTTGCACAAATAAAGAATAAGATAATACGACAATAATTAGTGAAACTGATTTTGAATAAAAAAATATAATTCTAAAAATTCATATAGAACCCACTACATTACCAATCTCATATCAAGAAAAAAATCTGGCTTACATAGGAAAGAAAGAAACAGGCAAAGATCAGAAAAATATGACATTCCCTATAAAAGAAGATAGTGACCCAAAATGGAGAAGGTTTACATTGGAGAACTAGATGTAGTATTTTCCTATAATTTAAGCCACATGAAAATTATAAAGCTTTATTTTTGAATTTTTCTTCATCCTTTATTTTCTCATTCTTAGGTAGTAATGCATCAAATCTCCTAGAATGTTCTTCTTTTAATCATTTTAATGAATCAAACTTATAACCTAGAATTCCATTGCATATTGGTATGTTATTAGCAATTCATTCTTAATTCTATAAATTTATTATGTATATCTAGTTGTAATTTCTTAGTACAACTACATTCTTTTATTTTGGTAATAATTTCTTTTTAAGTTTCATTTATATCTTGTAAAATTTTAATGTTTAACTGATGTGTGGTATTTATTTTTTTTGCTAATAAAATTAAAACTTTCATTGTAAATGTTTGGTTATTGGATAGGCTTGTTAGGCTACTATTTCCTTCTAATTATATTTCTTGTATTTAGTCTTTTAATATCCTTGAGATAAATTTAATGTGAACCATTTTTTTATTCTCCTATTATTTCATGGATTAAATCTTTTACTTTTTTAATTTCTTTTTTTTAGTTATATTATTTCTTTCTCTTGTATAGGTTTCTAATTGAGTGTCTATAAACTTAATCATTTTTACCTTACTTTTCCTTGCTAATATAAAAGGTTTTTTTTTATTGTCTAAATTTCATTCATCAAGTACTTCAAAGTCTGTTAATATTTCTAATTTTATTATTTTTCCTATTTCTTGAAATATTTTATTTATTTCTATGAATTCATTTAATCCATATATTGAACTATTGTGACAGTTTACTAATAAATTTCTTACTATGTAATGTATTAAAAATAGATAGTTTTCATCTTTCATTAAATTTTCTTGTTTAAATTTTTAAGCTAGACTTAATACTTGTTTGAGATTTTTGCCATTAATATTAATAGCAAACCTATGGTATAATGTGAATTTTAATTTTTAGTATACAAGATTTTCATGGATCATTCTTAATAGAACATCTTTTTAGTTTTTTGTTATACTGTCTAATAGTGCTAATTTTATTGGTGTATTAATTCGTTCTTTAAAATATGCTTTTATTAATTTTTAAATTCTTCCTAAATTGTTTTTATTGCAAGAAATTTAGATAATTTTTTCATAAAAGTTTCTTAATAGTATGTTATATATTTTTCTTCTACATCTATAGTTATAATGTTCATTTCTTTATTACTTATTTCATAATAAACTATGTCTTTTATTGGGGTTATTTTCTCATTTTTGAGAAATATTGTTCTTTGATTCTATCTCTTTCTAGAAGATTTAATTTTAATTTTTGAATTTTTTTTAAATTTTTTTTGCTAAATATTATTTCTTGTTAAAAGTATCCTAAGATGTGCTGTGTTTATATTTTTATTATTTCTCTCATTTTAGATGATACAATTGTTTTTCTATTTGTATAATTTATTTGTAAGACTTGCACATTGTTGTCATAATTTTGTAAGACATACATAATTATTATATATTTAAAGGTATGCATTTATTTAATAGGGTTTACTAGGATGTGGTGGATGTTAATAAAACCATCCTTTTCCTAAAAAGCAGAACGTCTCAAGCCCAAGAAGGCAAAAACTACAGATACTTGCATTCAGTGTTGTATGATAGGTAACGATATTTTTTTATTTGGACCTAATTCACTTGAATTTTCAGAACAACTTAGTTCTTCTAATGAGACCTGTGTGAAAATCCATAACAAAGCAGAGACATACGTAGGAAATAATGTATTGAACAAACAAAAAATTGAATATTATAAATTAATAAAAATGAATTAAAATTTCAGAATAAATGAAAAACTATAAATTATAACAACATAAATACAAAAGAAAAATAAGAGGAAGATCAAGGCCCGTAAACGGTTTTCTTAAGATAAATCTTCCCCCTCACAACAGGTATTTGAGAATAAGGAAAAAATACCTCCCAGGATACAACGATCTAAAAACAGTTTAAGAACACCAAACTTAAACTAAAAACTGCGCAGTAATTATTATCAAAACTGCTGCAACAAATGCAGCTGATTTAATTTGTAGCAAAACTCGAACCACGCAAGGCTCATCAAAATTGGACGACGTTCGTGTCTGTAGGATGTGTGGGCCTGCGATTGGAGTTCTGAATTTTCGGGCTGGAAATCCTAGGATTTGTAGCCTCCTAAGCGCACACGTGAAGAAAGCCTTTATGCTACAAAAGCTTACCTTTCATAGGAACAAATGCTATATAAAGCATTTCATGTGTTAGTGTTTTTCCCATGTGGGACAAACCAAAAACCACAACCCACAACATTTTTCCTTCTCAAATATATGAACTTTGAGACAAAATTTTTCATTCATCTCAATCTCATTTTGAGTGTATAAATATATGATTTCGAAGCCCTCGCGGAAGAGAACTCAAATCAATCACGACCCTATACTTATACCAAGTAGATCCCATTCAAAATGATGCATCAAAATGTTATTTAACCATGAGTCTAAATACCCATGTTTCCCATTTTCCAACAACATATAAAACCAACTTGCAACAAAATTATCAAGGAACTGGTCTTCTCTGGGAATAGTAACAGCTAACAACTCCTAACTTTGATTAGTTTTAAAAGCAAATGTTCATTAGTACACAAATGAATCAATGTATTCAAAGAGCTCACATGTTAATGAAAAATAAAATCTCAGTCTCAAACAGTTATAAGGCTATAAGCTAATGTCAACTTCCTCATAATAATTCAGTTGAGAGCCAGAAGACTATACGTTCTCTCAGTCGACTGCACAGGGCAAAAAAATGCGATGAAGAATCGTCATTGCAGGAACTGGTACCCTTTCAATTAACCTGCTCCAAATTTGATTCAAGCCAGCAACAATAAACTACCTTGTCAACTATGAAGGACTTCTCCAAGTACACTCTTTGTAACAAGGTGTACAATAAATGTGTAGAAGCAAGTTGTTCCTCATCTGCAAGTGAAATTGCAAGAATGAATTATCTTAGCAAACCTAAAAGGAAACTAAAGGTGCATGTACAATCCCACTATTGAACGAAGAAGGGACGATGGAAACACGGTCTCGATTGGAAATTTGGTAAGTAAAATCATCTAACTGATCAAGTTTGAACTTGTTCAAACCCAGCCTAGTCTATCAATAACTGGAATACTGAAATCCAATATTAAATCAATATAGTTATATAATACACATTGGTTCCAATTTGAAGAACCCATTTGGGCAGATTCTGTATAAATTACAGTTGCAAAAATTGTTTTATTGCAGTGGGCGTCCAGGTGGGTGAGACGAAAATAAATGCACCTTTCCGTTGTGACATTTTGACTTTAACTAATGTTTCCTGATCAATCTTCATGTTCATCTTCATCTTCAGAATCTGTATAGAAAATAAAAGATGACTAATTTATTTTAAAAATTTGAGAGTATTTAAGCAGTTAATGCACTTATTGTTTATATGAAAGTTTGTCCTTGTAAAACTAAGATAAAGAAGCTACTGTTAACATCTGAGGTGGGAAAAAATTTGCAATGGTTTTCACCATGAAAGTAGGTCCCAATGAAGGCTTGGGAAATATTGATTCATCCAAACAGACCAGTGCAAGATGAATACCATCATGTTTTCATTCGAATACTCCTTTACCAAATAAGAATTTGATTTACATGTAAATGAAGGAAATTTACCACCATGCATGTGTCAGAACACCACATTAATGTCAGTGGTATACCATTATGGGATCTAATAGCATGTACAAGTTGTTCATAGTTTAATTGGCCCAAAAAATAACTAGTACATTACAATAACGATGTACAAAAACTAATTGTCCCAAGATAGCATCCACACAATGTACAGGTGTGTATAAACTAAAGTACAATCTATTTTGAGATCAATTTCACTTAAAAAAATGTGCTATTTTGAATGGTGGCCTTCATTGCTTAACCAATTACTATAGATTACTTGTGAAATGTAGCTGACAAGATTGCCCATCTACAAGAGAGTGAAATAAGGAAAAACTATCCAGTATCTGGTTAACTTAGACAAAGTTTTTCATAGATAATCAATTATCTATAGAATGTAATCTGTTAACACCTGTAGTACTTACTTTCTGGATATGATACCCAGGTACAAGAGCACCACAAGAGCTAGGCATCTGGGAATTTTGGGGGTTCGAGTCTTTAGACCAATCCTAAACTCCTTAACTGAAAAATCCCATATGCACACTGAAGATCACCCAACAGAATGATAAAAAAAATGTATGATGCATGACACTCAAGCCAAATGTTGAGGACCCCTCAAAGCTCAAAACGGTTACAGGTATAGCCCTCCCCAAAATTGCCTCCTTAAGGAACTCATTCCAATAAATCCTAACGATTGGCTAGTATCATGATCTTTGAGGTCCATGAGTATGCATCAAGCCTACTCTAAGACATTATACCACACAGCTATTATGTCCTTAAAAGTTTCCCCCACAAGAAAGTACTCGATTTCAGATGCATAGTTTCTGCTGCAAGTATTTCTGTTGACATTGCACATAAGAAAATATCAACACCCACCTGTTATTGTTTGTGCCAATATGGTACATGAAAGCATGAGGAGACATTTGTATAGCATTGCTCAGATCATACATTTATATATATATATATTGGTATAATTGCATTAATACATATATTATTGTGTTATTATGTGTATTGGGCCTTTGGACTTGCTAATTGGTTTGTTGGGCTGCTGTTGTGTATATTTTTTTCAGGCCCGTGGATCACTTAAGCTGTTATGGACCGAAGGGCATTTATGTCAATTACCTGGATGTATATATATTTACCCGAGCTAGGGTTTTTGTGTGTGCACTAGCCATTTTATTTCTTCTCTTGTGTCGTGACTTCTCTTCTTCTCGGTTTCCCCTAGGGTTTGATCACCTAGGGTTTCTTCCTCCATTTTTGGGTGTAATCTGTGCATATTAGTGTAGTGTTTCTAGTTTTTGTGTGAGTTCAAGAACTTGTTGATGAGATTATGGTTCTCGTGTGGTGTTAGGTTTTACCTCTGTTTTAGTTCTTGTTGATTTACTCATTGTACAAAAACTCTCTTTCAATGGATATGGTTTTACCCTTTCACAGTGGATTAGGCCGTGTAGTATAGGGGCCGAACCACTTAAATCTTTCATGTTCTTATTTTCTTTACGATTTTGCAAGTTATTTCGTGACTGTTAAAAGCTTTCTCTCGTACTTATTAAAGATTTCTGAGTATTCTTGTAATTTGAGCGTGGGAATCGCAACAAAGTGGTATCAGAGCACCGGTGTTAGGGTTATTTGACCTTCGATACTATAGAAGAGTACCGAACTCCCTAGATTCGTACATTTCTTGTGGTATTTTCGGGTTCTAGTGTGACTCAGTCATCTGGGGTTTCTTGGATCCTCTGGGTTCACTTGAATCTTGACTCTGAGTTATTTTCTTGAGTGATTTAGAAACTAGGGTTTCCTAGGGTTTCTGAGTTCCAAAAGGAAACTTGACTCTTCAACTTCTATGACTCAAAACAGGGGGTTTTCTAATCTCTTTACTTTCTCTCCACTTTAATTTCAGTTATTATGAATACTCAATATAAATTTAATCTTTTCGATGGCTCAGGTGATTATGTTCTTTGGAAAAGTAAAATGAAGGCATTGTTGGTTCAACTTGAACTTCATGGTGCTATTGACGTTGATGACTTAACTGAAAAAGTCTCTGAGGCTGAAATGAAAAAGATTATGAAAAAGGCTTACTCCACTATAGTGCTTAACCTGTCTGATAAAATCCTTAGAGAAATCTTTAAGGAAACTACTGCAGAAAAGATATTTTCTAAACTTGACTCTATTTACCTTACTAAATCTTTGTTTGGAAAAGTTCATTTGAAACATAAATTCTATACCTTTAAAATGGATTCATCTAAGGATCTTGAACATAATCTTGATGATTTTAAAAAGGTTAACCTCTGACTTAGATGATATTAATCATAAGATTGAGGATGAGACTCAGGAAATTATCTTATTAAATTATTTACCTGATAAATATAAAGAAGTTAAAAATGGCATAATGTATGGTAGAGATAATTTGACCCTTGATCTAGTCGTGTCTAACCTAAGGTCAAAGGACTTAGAAATAAAAGATAAAAATGTTGTGAGTGATAGTCTGTTTGTTAGAGGTAGGACAAAAAAGAAAGAAAAAGGTTATAGAGGAAAGTCTAAACATAGATCTAAGTCTACAAATAAGAAACACGTAAAATGTTACTTCTGTAAGAAAGATGGTCACTATAGAAATGAGTGTCCTCTTAGGAAGGGTAAGAAATTTGAAAGGTCTGAGATAGGCATTGATAATGAGACAAATCTTGTTTCTGAGGGTTATGAGAGTTCTAAAGTATTAACTGTCAGTTCCTCTAGGTCTAAAACTGATTAGGTTCTAGATTCAGGCTGTACCTATCACATGACTCCCTTTAGGCACTAGTTTGATAGTCTTAAAGAAGTAGACTATGGTAAGGTTCTACTAGGTGATGACCATAAATGTCAGGTTAAAGGTGTAGGCTCTGATAATCTTTCTTTACATGATGGTACTGTTAGAGTTCTAGATGATGTGAGGTTTGTCCCTGAACTTAAGAGAAACTTGATCTCACTAGGCACTTTAGATGCTTTTGGTTACACTGTTAAGGTTGAAAATGGAACAATGAGAGTTTTGAAGGGTTCTATAAGTGTGTTTAAGGCTGTCAAAGTTAATGGTTTATATTTATTGCAAGGTTGTACACTAGATTTGAAGGGTAAGGCTAGTGTTGCTCAATCCACAGGAGGTGCTACTTTATGGCATAGGAGGTTAGGTCATGTAAGTGAAAAAGGCTTAATAGAACTTTCTAAACAAGGTGTCTTAGGAAGTGACCCCTTAGGAAGCTTAAATTTTTGTGAACACTGTGTGTTTGGTAAACAAACCAGAATTAAATTCTCCAAAGGACAACACTCTTCCCTGCATGCATTAGAATACATTCACTCAGATCTATGGGGGCCTGCCCCCACTCAATCTTTAGGTGGTAATAGGTACTTTCTGTCCTTGGTTGATGGTCACACTAGAAGAGTATGGACATACTGTTTGAGGTCAAAAGATAAGACTTTTGTTACTTTTAAACAATGGAAAACTCTGGTAGAAAACCAAAAGGGTAGTAAGGTTAAAGTACTTAGAACTGACAATGGCTTAGATTTCTGTAATGAACTCTTTGATACATACTGTAAAAACCAAGGGATTGGGAGACATAGGACTGTAGCTAGAACCACTCAGCAAAATGGTCTTGCTGAAAGGATGAATAGAACCATTCTTGAAAGGGTTAGATGCATGTTATCCCTATCAGGTTTGCCCAAATTATTTTGGGCAGAGGCTGTTAGCACAACCACATACCTCATAAATAGATGTCCCTCTTCTGCCATAGGACTTAAAATACCTGAGGAAATCTGGAAAGGTAAACCTGTTCACTATAGTAACCTTAGAACCTTTGGGTGCATTGCTTATAGTCATATAAATCAAGGTAAACTTCTAGCTAGATCACTTAAATGTATCTTTATTGGGTATCTTTTAGGAGTGAAAGGGTATAGGCTTTGGTGTCCTTCCTTGAGAAAATGTATTACAAGTAGAAATGTCATTTTCTGTGAATCTAAATTTTATTCAGATTTAAAATTAGATCAGAATACATTAGTTGATACTGATACCTCAATTGAGGTGGAGGTAGATGCCACCCCTCACAATGATGTGAATACTGAGATTGAGGTGGAGGCACCTGCAGCACCTCAATCCCAAAATACCCAATCTGGTGATCCAGATTTTAGTAATGATGATGGATCTACCGAGGAAACTAGTGTTTCTCATGACAGTTCCCCTGAGCTGAATAACTACCTTCTAGCAAGAGATAGGTCAAGAAGGACTTCTAGACTACCTCAAAGATATATGGATTCCTTAATAACAATTGAATCTGAGAATGTTGACATTATTGCTTATGTTTTATCTGTTGCTTTTGATTTTGATGATTCTGAACCAAAATCTTATTTTGATGCTTTAAGAGCTCCTAATGCTTTAGATTGGAAAATTGCTATGCATGATGAATTAAATTCACTTAATAAGAATAGAACTTGGATTTTGGTTGAAAAGCCTAAAAATGTCAAAATTCTTGGATGTAAATGGCTGTTTAAAAGAAAACCTGGTATAAAAAATGCTGAACCTGCTAGATTTAAAGCTAGGTTAGTAGCCCAGGGTTTTGCACAAAGAAAATGAATAGATTTCAATGAAATTTTTTCCCCTATAGTTAAATTCACCTCCATAAGAATTTTATTATCACTTGTAGTTCAATTTGATGTGTTTCTTGAACAAATGGATGTTAAAACTGCTTTCTTGCATGGTGACTTAGATGAGGAAATTTTTATGGCCCAACCTGAAGGTTTCATTAAAAAGGCACTGAAAATCTTGTTTTTTACTTAAGAAATCCTTATATGGTTTAAAACAGGCCCTTAGACAATGGTATAAGAAATTTGATACTTTTATGATTAAAATAGGATTTGAGAGATGTGACTTTAATAATTGTGTATACTTTAAGGTACAAAATGTTTTAAGTCCTGTTTACTTATTACTTTATGTAGATGATATTCTTATTGCCTGTAAAATTAATTCTGAAATTGAATCTTTAAAATCAAATTTAAATAAAAATTTTGAAATGAAAGACTTTGGTCCTGCTAAAAGAATTTTGGGGATGGATATAACAAGACAGCATGGTTTGTTACATCTATCTCAACAATCTTATTGTGAAAAGGTATTAAAAAGATTTTCAATGTTTGAATCAAAATCTGTTTGTGTGCCATTTGGTTCCCACATAAAAATTTCCATTAATGACTGTCCTGTTTCTGATTTTGATAAACAATACATGACCAGAGTACCATATTCTAATGCTGTGGGCTCACTCATGTATGCAATGGTCTGTACAAGGCTAGATATTGCACATGTTGTGAGTATGGTTAGTAGATATATGTCTAATCCTGGAAAGTCTCACTGGCAGGCTGTGAAATGGATATTAAGATATATCAAAGACTCTACTGATGTTGGCTTACTATTTAAAAAGGCTCCTAATAATGTTCCTATAGTATCTGGCTATACTGACTCTGATTTTGCAGGTGACAAGGACAAAAGAAGGTCCTTATCTGGATATATTTTTACTGTCTATGGAAATGCTTTATCCTGGAAAGCAAATCTGCAATCTGTGGTTGCTCTCTCCACCACAGAGGCAGAATTTGTTGCTTGTACTGAAGCTGTCAAGGAAGCCCTCTAGTTAAGGGGTTTCACTAGGCAGCTTAACTTGGTGAAAAATGATGTTATTGATACTGTACACTGTGACAATCAGTCTGCTATTCATTTATCTAAACACCCCATGTTTCATTCTAGGTCAAAGCATGTAGACATTAAAATGCATTTTATTAGGGACATTGTGTCACAAGGTTTGATAAATTTAGAAAAAGTCTCCACAGAGGATAACCCCTCTGACATGCTAACAAAATCAGTACCTCAAACCAAACTTAAGCATTACTTGAATTTGGCTAGAGTGGGTCACCCATAGGTATTAGGATTGAAAGGGTAAACTGAATTCATATCCATGATTTGCATAGTATCAAGGTGGAGATTATTATTGTTTGTGCCACTATGGTACATAAAAGCATGAGGAGACATTTGTATAGCTTTGCTCAGATCATACATTTATATATATATATTGGTATAATTGCATTGATACATATATTATTGTGTTATTATGTGTATTGGGCCTTTGGACTTGCTAATTGGTTTGTTGGGCTGCTGTTGTGTATATTTTTGTCAGGCCCATGGATCACTTAAGCTGTTATGGACCGAAGGGCATTTATGTCAATTACCTGGATGTATACATATTTACCCGAGCTAGGGTTTTTGTGTGTGCTCTGGCCATTTTGTTTCTTCTCTTGCGCCGTGACTTCTCTTCTTCTCGGTTTCCCCTAGGGTTTCTTCCTCCATTTTTGGGTGTAATATGTGCATATTAGTGTAGTGTTTCTAGTTTTTGTGTGAGTTCAAGAACTTATTGATGAGATTATGATTCTCTTGTGGTGTTAGGTTTTACCTCTGTTTTAGTTCTTGTTGATTTACTCATTGTACAAAAACTCTCTTTTAATGGATATGGTTTTACCCTTTTACAGTGGATTAGGCCGTATAGTATAGGGGTCGAACCACTTAAATCTTTCGTGTTCTTATTTTCTTTACGTTTTTGCAAGTTATTTCGTGACTGTTAAAAGCTTTCTCTCGTACTTATCAAAGAATTTTGAGTATTCTTGTAATTTGAGCGTGGGAATTGCAACACCACCAATAAATATGAAGAACAAGTAAGCAGAATAAGAGATTGTTGAATACATAATAGTATATTGTTGGGAGCAAGTTCCTTATTCAAAGACTTCCTACCTTGTATACACCAACAAAAAGCAAACAAAGATCAAGGTAGCATAGAATATGCAATTATATATATATATATATATAACATAGTACTTTTGAGAATGAAAATTAAGAACTAATTTTTCTTTCTGATTTTTTTATAAACAATTAAAAATAAAATTTTATAAAAGTAAATAAATAGTAAATTATAGTACTAGCAAGTGTATGAATCACTCGAAACAAGTGATAAAGAAAACTTTAAGTTCGATCTCTAAAGAAATTGTAGTTGCTCTAAATAATCATTTTTTAACTTCTTTAGAGTCCTAAAGCAACTAAAATACTAACTAGTTAGAATTCTAGAACTACTAAACTCTAACTAACTAGAATCTTAAAACTACTAAAACTGTGAATAAATAGAATTGTAAATGAAATTAGACACAAGAGCGAGATCAAGGATGACAAACAAACAAGAGAAAATAATATTATTTCGAACTTAAACTAGCTCAAAAAGGTTGATCACAATTAATGGAGGATATATGGATATTTAGCTTGATTGACCATACTTGCATCAAAATAATATGGTGAATTAACATGAATGAACTAATAGATAAAAATTACTGGCTTTCCTTTTGTTTACGAAAATTCCTACAGATCGGGTAATTTTCTTTAGTAATTAACTAATTAATATGCTACTGATCGGGTATATGAAATAGCAAGTAAATTATGCACAAGGAAAAATATGTCAATCATACTAATGCCATGAATAGGTCATTAATTTGAAATTTTGATTAAGTTTTTTACAGTGTAGTCAATGAGACGTTCCTAAAACTAAATTCTAAGATTTTTCAATTTATTTATAAATCTCAAATTAGCTCATGAAAATTCACATATAAACATTTAAACAAACTCTTAATTAAAAGGCATCTTTATTTATTTTATGTAATAAAATTATTCACCATAATAAATTTAACAAACATGGCAACACAAGCTAAACACCCATGATAAATTTGGCCGATCATGTTTGAATTAATATTCATAGATAAATTCAATTCAACGTACATTCTAAAGAGGAAAGAAAAAATAGCAAGATTCTAATAACAACAAGAAACCTAGATCTAAATAACACAAATGGTTTGAATGGCATTTCCTTCCCCAAAAGTTTAATCTTCAATATTCAATAGTTTCTTATATTCTTAGAATTGATTCTCTTACCTCTTAGAATGTGGAAAAGCTCGAAAAATCTTAATAAGTTTCGTACTAAATCGTAAATTGAATTTTTTGTAAAGTTGGAAACCTAATAGGGTATTTATAGGTGTAAGAGTTACATAAAATTCAGGTTCCCAAAATTGCATGCTTGTTGTGGCATACTTTTTTTCACCGCAGTGCTCGACTAAAAACACACCCAATAATAAAAACAAAGACCAGTGCACTGTGGCAAACATTTTCTTCTGCCGCAACACAAGTTGAATTTTCAGTCCCATACACAAACTTGAAGGTTAAATGCCACGGCACCTATTTTCTTATGCCGTGGCATGCCTTGTTTGTTGATTCTTCATATATACCCCTTACATACTAATTGGCTATACTTGTAAGGCTTACATGCCTTGGTCCTTGTTGCTCCTAAGTTGATATTTGAGTGGTTCTGTATTTGTGTGTTTGCATTATTTATTTCTTTGGAAGCTAAAAATACCTGAAATATATAAAAACATATCGTGATACCGAATTGATAGATTTATGCAAATAATTAAGTAAAAGAGTTATTAAATCTATTTGATAGAATTGAACGCATTAAATCACGAAATATTAGTATTTTTAAGCACTCATCAGCACACGAAAAATTCGATAAACAATAAAAACCTTCCAATTACTAAGTAATTCTTATATGTTTGTACATATCAGAATAATTCACTAATTGTTGCTCTTAAGTTGATATTTGGGTGCTTCAAGTGTTCCGTCTTTGTGTGTTTGTATTATTTATTTCTTTGGAAGTGAAAAACACATGAAATATACAAAAATATATCGTGATATCGAATTGATAGATTTATGCAAATAATTAAGAAAAAGAGTTATAATTAAATCTATTTGATACAATTGAACGCATTAAATCATGGAATATCAATGTTTTTAAAGCACTCATCAGCACACGAAAAATTCGGTAAACAATAAAAACTTTCCAGTTACTAAGTAATTCTTATATGTTGGTACATATCAGAATAATTCACTAATTGTATTCACACATGCATTAGAACATTTGAACACAACAATATAACGTGGTAAACCCACTTAGGCTCCAATTGTAAGTGGTAACATCCACGGATTGCTCAAGGCAACCACTCAGCAACCAAATTCACTAAAATAGTAAAATAGTTATACATACTTGATAAGGTACTCTAGTACCTCAATAATTCGGGATAACCCATCCTAACTACCTAGGCTACTCTCAACAGGTGTCACCAAAGCTACTCTAATTCACACTAAATCTAGCTCACCTCCAGAACCATACCACCATGCAATGTGATACTAGTACCTGCAATCAATATTTGTGAATTCTAAACAAGATAATAACTTCCCAAGAGATGATTTTTGTAAAAAACTTCTCGTATCAACAATACGAAACCACATTCAACGTATTTTTGACACATAATCTCAAAATAACACAAACTATGTTTTAATATAAAACCTTTGTATTGCAATACATAATCACACTCAATGTATTGCAAATACAGAATCATAATTTTTCAAAGTATTAAATTTATTTTTCAAAGCCTTAAATCAATAATACAGAAAAGAGCAATCAGCGTATTAATGATGAGCATGATAAGAGATTTTCAAAAATATAGGAATGAGAAATTAAAATAGAAAAGTTTTGTTTCTTAAAATTGTTAAGAAAAAAAAAGTGAATTGTATTTGTGGAGAAATTTTCATGCACCATGACAGTTGTGGACGCACCACAGTGAGGTCCCCGAGAGTTACCAACGAGCCCTCTGCAAGGTCAAATGGTTAGAAAAATTAATAAAATAACTTTGCTGACTCCTTGTCGATCTACCTTAACGAACACCCTGCGAGGCCTCAACGAGCTTAAGAAAAAAAGATTTTTCAAGTTAAATACTTAAAGAGAAAGAAATCTCATAAATATCCAAACATAGTAAATATAAAGAAGGGTGAAAAAACACTTAAACATGCAACTTACATACTTCCAACCACTCTGTGATGTGTGTATCATATGAGCATACAAAGTGTTAGAAAATACATGAGTGTGTGCGATACTGACCACAAGTAAAGAATTGTACAAAGAGGTAGATAAAAATACTAAATAAAATAAAACAGACTTTGTATTTTGTATGTAGGAATGCCAACAAAGACACAAAAGGACTTACAAGATTTACAATTCTCATCACAACCATAGATCAAAAGTTGATCAAACGGTTCAGATTTCATCTGAGCTATTTTTCAAGCATTTTACCCCCAAAACCCCATCAGACCCTTGCACAAAACAGTTTTGAGCATTTTTAACCATTTATGAGCAAGGAGACAAGGGTTTGAGATGTTTTGAGCAAAAAATAGGCAATTAAGGAGCATAATTGGAGGGATTCTTCACAAGGATTTTGCCATTCAACTCCTTTAAGTGTACTATTTATTTTTTTCATAATTTTTTATCATGTTTTTATTGTTTTAGAAATGAGTATTATGGTGTAGAGAATTTGTTCTAGAAATTTAATGGAACCTATTCTATGAACATAATTTTATAATGTCTATTTGACATTATTTAAGTGTTTGGATTAATTTAGTTTTCTTAATGCTTTTAATTAAATTGGTCATTTAATTAGGTGATTTGTTAATTTTGTGCACAATTAAAAAATTGGTATAAAATTGTGAACAGACATTAAATTCGCATATATGTAATGAGGGAAATTTTTTTTTTATTATTATGTGTGTAATCAATTATGAATTATAGGTACTTAATAACTCATGTATGCTTAAATGGCCATAAACATGTGGCTAGGTTTATATGAATTAGGATTATCTTGACATAGACATGTGGGTGATAGTTAATTTGAGTAGAATTTGATTAATAATCCATACATTTTATTTTAGTATTAGAGAGACATAAAAAATCATGAGAGTAGGATGAAAAAAGTTAAATTTTTAGATTTTTTTAATTTGTGTTGAAACTTGTTATATTTAATTTTTTTAGTTTAATTGAGCATTAAAATTCTACTTTTGAAATCAATTGTTCAAATATAATAAGAAAGCATACAACTTGATACCTAGTTATAATATACAAATTTTCTCAAGTCTTCGAGAATTGACTCATGCTCAGGCACAATTTACTACTTGTGTACATACTATATACTTGTGGTATCTGTACCAATCACATATGTCATTTGGGCTACTAGACCAATGGAAATGGTTGGTGGTTTTTTTTTTTTCTTCATTAAAATATTTGGATTTTTTGTTCAATTTTTTGGTCATATTGTAACTGTTAAGTTCTAATATATAACTAATTCTCATTGGCTTGATAGTCACATAGGTTTGAGCTTTGATAATCACAAAAGTTTTTATAAAAAAATATGCATGTGAAAAGTGAGAATCCTAATTGGGTTTCAATGATTTCTTTTTGAAATCAAATGTGATAATTTTTTTTCATTAAGATCATATTTGTTTCATAGAATGAAAATATAATGAGAATAGAAATAGAATTTAATGGAAATAATATTACTATTATACATTATATTTGTTTGAGTATTGGAATCAAATAATGATAAATATTAAAGTAATATTTATAAAATTATAAATGAAGCAAAATTAGAAAATAATTTTTTTTATTTTTAAATATGATAAGATAAGGAAAAAATAATAAATTATTATACAAATATGTGAATAAAATAGACATTCTAATGTATTTTTGAGATGTGTGAGAGAAAAGAGTATTTTTTATGCTTTTGAAATGCTTTACCTTATATTTTTATATTCATTGTTAAATCAAATACAAAAATAATTTAAATTATTTTTATTATCATTTTTGTTATTGTTAATTAAATATGATATAAATGAAAGTAGTAACTACAAGGTCCTGGTTCAGTACTTGAAACAAACATGATGTTGGTACTTTTAACGGTCTCAAAACTATTACAATTAAGTGCATAGCAAACTAAAAAATTTGAAATAAACCCATAAGGAAGAACAAACATGAGTTTTATCTTACAAACCAAATTTGCAACTTTTTCATTATAACACCGCTTTGTTTGAAATTTAATAAGCATATTATCTGCCAAAATGAAAGCATCACTATTGACACAAAGACTAAAGCTGAACTCATAAACACCAACATCCATACAGAGCTGATGCATAGGATCACAAGCAAAAGTTGCATTTGGGATAAAAAATAATTTTAAAAAAATAAAAAATGAGAACTATCCCAAAGAAACTAGAACAGAAACACCCACACACTCACAAAGAAAATAGAACAGAAACAAAAGAGGAGAAAATTAGGGTTTTTATGCTTAAAATCTGTTTTATGCTTGGCCTAAATTGAAATTATCAAATCATATGTTATGAAGAGCAAATCTTCAATTAGAAAAAATAACCAAACATATACGAGAATACTATCCCAAAAAGAGGGTTCTTGTTTTTTGTTCTTTAAAGCAAAATGACATATGAAGAAGAAAAGGGAAATATCTTTCTTTAGCCTCATGCATGAAATGAATATGATCGGAGAAATGAGAATAACGGTGTACATGTGATTGAGACCTTTAGACGAAACTTAGGGCAAGTGGTGGCTGTTAGAATGTGAGCTAATTGGTAAACGGATTCTGCTTTAATCAAAGAGAGAAGTTACCATAGCATGCCTGATGACATCAGATATGAGGAGAATCAGATTGACCTCGTACGTACGAAGTGGTTGTAAGAGGATAACCAAATGACCTCGTGTGAACGAAATAGATGTTAAGCGTCCTACCAGAACAAGAGACCCCACGCCGACGGAGTAATCCAACATCGTCCTCGTCGCCTAAAGTGAAATTAGACATCAAACCTGTTGCCCAGATGACCTCGTATTTACGAAGCCATCAGACGTCATACGACCTAAATTGTGTGACATCATATATACGAAGTGGAACATCCTACTACACTAATGCCACAAATATATATGGCTAGTCACAATCATTGACGCGACTTCTGACAAACAACCTGACACATTACAGTGTCAGAGTTCATGCCTATCAAAGAAGGACAATTGTAAACCTTTAAATATCTATATATATGTGTACGTTAATTGTCTTAAAGGGATTGGGAATCAAGATATACAATTCTAGTGATTTCTAGTGTGAAAAAATTCTTCAAACAATTGGCGCCCATCGTGGGGTTTCAAGCTTTTTAACTCTTGCTATTTTCGTTTGAGACCTTAAAATTAGTTCATAACTAAGAGAATTAGATCACACTTTCAAGAACTCAGTTCATTACTTATGCTCCACCATGTCGGGACTCAATCCCAACACTTTACCGTTGCCAGATCAAGTACCCAATGTTATGGATGAAAGCTTAGGTCACACAAGGGAATCTGTCCCAATCAATGACCAAACCACTCTTTTATCTGAACATTCTATCTCTTTAGAGCTATCATGTCGTCCTACTCAGGGGAATAACACTATGTTGCTCCTTCTACAACAACAACTGTCGGAGTTGCAACGAGCCTTTTTACAAAGTCAAAAAGATAATCTTGAGCTAAGAAATCATTTGGCCAATGCTCGTAATTCCAAATTGGATCTACAAGAAGATTTGCATCATGATGTTGAGAGCTCCCACAGAGCATATAATTCACCTCTTTGCCATGCTTCAACTCCGAAAATTTCTCCACCTTCAGTTCTTCATGAACCTCCTCGGAAGTCGCAAATAGATCCAGAATGGGAGGCGAGAATGAAGAAAATGGAGGATCGGATTAGACAACATGGAGTGGGAAGAACTCAGTATGATATTGATAAAGTTTGTGATCAGCTAAATGTTTCTCCCTTTTCCGATCAAATTGAATATACCGTGCCTCCTCAGAAGTTCTCTTCTCCTAGATGTCCAGCCTATAGGGGAACCAACGATCCAGTCTCCCACGTCATGCAGTTTAAAACCATAATGTCACCAGTTTGTCTTCCGATTGAGAAAAAAGATGCGATGATGTGCAAGATTTTTGCATCCACTTTGCAGGATTCTGCTCAGAAATGGTTCAATGGTTTGACCCCCAGGAGTATTACATGCTTTGGCAAGTTTGTAAAGATATTCATCACCAATTACGCAAGCAACAAACCTATAAGAAAAGAAGCTCATCACCTCTTCACAATAGTACAAGAACCGTTAGAAACTATTGAAGCCTATCTCAATCACTTTAAACTTGAGAAACTTGAGATTATGGATTGCCCTAAATCTTTGGTAATCGAAGCTTTCCGAATGGGAATTAAAAGAAGTTCTGCCTTTTCATCGAATTAACAAAAATCACCCTGAGGTCATTAGAAGCAGTTTATGATGAAGCTCACAAATTTGTGAACGTAGAAAGAGAAATGACCTCAGCAAAACTACTAGCCCCAAAAGCTAGAAATGGAGGAAAATTTCCGCCAGACAGAAAACTCAATATGAGGAGACCATATCAAGGGGTTAAACCTTACTCTTCAAAATTCCGATCCAATGATGCTTTACCTCAGCATGCTCAAACTTGGGGAAGATCTTTATCTCCCTTTAGAGGACCACCTCTTCGCGTTTCAGTCAGCGAAGCAGTTCGTCACATGGAGAGAACTCAACAAGTTCATTGGCCTGCTCAAATGAAAGTTGTTCAATGTAACCCCAACAAATATTGTGCTTTCCATAAGGATACCAAACATTGGACACATGATTGTCGACATCTGAAATGGGAAATTGAACAACTCCTATCTAAGGGTTTGTTGCGGGAATTAGTAGATGATGGTGCGGCAGGATCCGATAGAGAACGAAAAAATTTTGCTCAAGAATCCGCACATAATCTCCCTCCCAGAGACGATCCTCCTAAGCAAGGACAATTGTCTCATGTGAGAATAATTTATACTATCCATGGAGGCCCAACTATGTCTGGTTTCTCGCATAATTCAAGGAAAAGATATGCTAGAGAAGCTCGTGACATAAATAGACCAGCTTATTCAGTGAGAAAATCAGACCCTAATCATCCAATAAGTTTTGAGGAAAGTGAAGCACCACCATTTCATGACGATCCATTACTAATAACTGTGAAAATCGCTCATTGTGAAGTTAGAAGGGCCTTAGTTGATAATGGTAGTTTTTTCGATCTGATGTATCTTACCACATTATTGGACATGGGAATTGATCCTAATGAGATTACTCGCAAAGAAATGCCATTGGTAGGATTCAACGGCAGCACCACCATGTCAATTGGAACGATAAGACTACCTGTCTCGATCGTTGGTTCTATCATTTTTACAAATTTTGTTGTGCTCAACACTCCAACGTCATACAATGTTATACTGGGACGAAGTTGATTACACAAAATGAGAGCAGTTCCATCTACTTACCATCAATTGCAGAAATATCCCACACAAGAAGGGATCAAAGAAATAAGAGGAGAATAAGAGAGGGCCCGAAGTTGTTATCACTCGACAATGAAGAATGCTGAGACACAATAGCAACTAAAGTTTAGGCCACTTTACAAGGAGTTAGATGGCCCAAATATTCACAAACACGTCTTGACAGCCTCATTAGACGATTATGAACTCATACCCATAGGAAATGAAGAAGAAGCAAAATTCTTAAGAGTCAACGCATCGCTCCCTAATGAAGTGCGAAATACCATAATTACTTTTCTCAAGGCGAATATGGACATCTTCGCATGGAAACCTGAAGATATGCAAGGGATAAGCCCTAAAGTCAGCCAACATAGGCTTAATATTGATCATACAAGAACTCCAATACAACAAAAGAAAAGAAAGTTTGCACGAGAGAAGAACATGATCATCAAAAAACAAGTCGACTCCCTCAAATAGGTCGGTTGGGTTCGAGAAGTAAATTATCCTACATGGTTGTCAAATGTGGTTTTGGTTAAAAAGGCGGGGGGAGAACCCCGCATATGTGTGGATTTCACAGACGTTAATACAGCAACCCCTAAAGACTGTTTCCCTCTTCCCAGTACCGACCAACTAGTAGATGCAACAGCCGGTTATAAGATCATGAGTTTCATGGATGCATACTCGGGCTATCATCAAATTCAAATGGCACCCCAAGACGAAGAAAAAATAGTTTTTTATCACTGAAGAAGGGACCTTTTGTTACACACGAATGCCGTTTGGTTTGAAAAATGCTGGCTCTACATATCAAAGAATGGTTAATAAGATGTTTGAACAACAACTTGGTAAGAGTATGGAGGCTTATGTCGACGACATGGTGGTCAAAATAAAGGACATAGGGAATCACATCACAAATCTCCAGAAAGCTTTTTCAATCATTCGTCTTCATAACATGAAGTTAAACCCTAAGAAATGTGTTTTTAGTGTGTCATCCGAAAAATTTTTAGGGTATCTAGTATCAGTTCGCTGCATTGAAGCTAATCCTAATAAGATTAAAGCATTAGTCAGTATGCGATCCCCACAATGTGTTAAAGAAGTTCAACAGTTGAATGACCGAATTGCAGCCCTTAATCGATTCATATCCAAGAGCACGGAGAAATGTCTCCCATTTTTCCAACTCTTAAAAAAGAACACAGATTATAAATGGGATCAAAAATGTGAAGACGCTTTCCAAAATATTAAACAATACTTGGGACAACCCCCATCCTAGTCAACCCTTTTGCTCAAGAAACCTTATATTTGTACATGGCCATTGCGGCAACTGCAGTAAGTGCTGTTTTGATGGTTGATAGAGATCACATTCAACAACCCATTTATTATGTTAGTCAAGCATTGACAAGAGCTCAACAACGATACCCCGATCTAGACAAAGCTGCTTTCACTCTGAGGATGGCAGCAAGGAAACTGTGTCATTACTTTAGTGGACATATTGTTGTTATTATCACTTCATATCCTTTGAAAAAAGTACTGGGCAAACTTGAAGCGTCTGGAAGACTATCACAAATTTCCATTGAATTAAGTGAATTCGAAATCCAATACCAATCGCCCACAGCAATTAAAGGTTAAGCTGTCGCTGAATTTATAGCTAAATGGATGGAACGCAGGAAATGGAAGTTGCAACAATTGAAAAAACTCAATCCCCATTATGGAAGGTTCACGTTGACGGAGCAAGTAATTCTAAAGGAGCAGGTGTCAGAATTGTCATTTTTACACAAATGGGGGTATGATGGAACAATGTATTCGATTGAATTTTCAAGTAATGAACAATGTCGCTGAATATGAAGCAGTACTTTTGGCAGTACGACAGTTGAATTTTCTGGGGGCAAAAAAGGTGATTATGAGCAGTGATTCCCGATTAATTGTAAATCAAGTTAATAATGTTTTTGATGCTAAAGAAGAACGAATGGTGCAATATTTGGAATTAGTTCGGATGGAAATTTCTAAAATAGAAGATTTTGTTTTGATTCAAGTGCCACGCAGTAATAACAATCATGCTGATTCTCTAGCTAGTTTGGCCTCATCTGTAGCAGCTAACATGAAGAGAACAATCCCCTTCACATGCCTTACTTTGCCAAGCATATCCTCCGAGAAAAAAGCAAAGGATGAAAGTTTGATAGTTGAAAACAATGTGGAATAAACATGGATCACTCCTTATGAACGTTATTTAAGTCAAAGGATTCTACCTCAAGACAAAGAAGAAGCACGCAAACTGAGAACTAAGTCTCAAAGTTACATATTGTATGAGGACTCTCTGTATCGAAAGAATAATGGAGGTCTATGGTTGAATTGCTTAAAAGGAGCTGAAGCCCAATTAGTTATTGCTGAATTACATGAAGGACATTGCGGAGCCCATTCAGGAGGGGTAGCTTTGGCACAACGAATCATGCGTTAAGGTTACTACTGGCCAACCTTACGAAAAGATTGTATGATTTATTCCCAACAATGCGATCGTTGCCAAAAATATGCTAGATTGACACATCAACCAACTAATGAATTGAAGTCAATCGTTAGTCCATAGCCTTTTCAAAAATGGGGACTTGACATCGTAGGTCCTCTGCCAGTTGCTCTGGCTCAAAGGAAGTTTCTAATCGTAGCCACCGATTATTTCTCAAAATGGGTCGAAGCAGAATCACTGCCAAGAATTCAGGAAAAAGATGTCATTGGTTTTGTTTGGAAGAACATCGTGTGTCGTTTTGGTTTGCTAAGAGAACTGGTCGCAGATAATGGAAAACAATTCACAGGTCAAAAGGTCGTCACCTTTTGTAAAGAGTTGCAGATTAAACTCTCTCATTCTACACCATACCGACCGCAAGCAAATGGTCAAGCTGAATCTTCAAATAAAATTCTGATCAACATCTTGAAAAAAAGATTAGGAGCCAAAGGAAAGTGGATTGACGAATTACCTAGCATGTTGTGGGCAACACGAACCACACCAAGATCTGTTACGGGACAAACCCCATTTTCTTTGGTATATGGTACAGAAGCAGTTATACCATCGGAACTACAAGAACCAACATTGCAATCAAAGTTGTCACATGAAGATCATGATGATCTGAGAAGAATAGACCTCACACTATCTGAAGAATTGAGAGAATCGGTGTTGATCAGAATTGAAGCTCAGAAAAGATTGATCCAAAGATCTTACAACAAGAATGTTAAAAGAAAAACTTTTAGTATCGGACAATGGGTGTTGTGCAAAGTCGTTGGAAATAAAATAGATGCCGAACATGACAAGTTTGCAGCCACCTGGGAAGGACCTTACGAAGTCATCAATGTTACTCTAGGGGGAGCCTATCACATCCAATCAAGAGGAAGCAAACCAGAACCTTTGAGTTGGAACGCTGATCAACTTAAACTATATTATTTCTAGACAAGGTACCTTCTACGTCAAAACATTGTAAATATTTCGTGAGATATTGTAAACTATGCTTGTGTTTATGATTTCGAATATACAGGAAGGTTATTTTATTTTCTTTCCAAGATTGATATCGCAACTTACATCATGAAGAATTCCCAAATGGAGAACCTATTCCTAGAGGATCAACATAATGACGACAGACTCAGATCGGTTATTTGTCCCTCATCACTAATAAAATAAAGTGATATCGCGACTTACATCGCGAAGAGTTCCCAAATGGAGAACTTATTCCTAGAGGATCAACATAATGACTACAGACTCAGATCGGTCATTTATCCCTCATCACGAATAACATAACGTGATATCGCGACTTACATCGCGAAGAGTTCCCAAATGGAGAACCTATTCTTAGAAGATCAACATCATGACGATGAATTTTTTATGGATAAACAAGATATGATTATGACAAGCACACACATAATTTTTCCATAAAAACACAGTCACAAGAGATAAAAATAAAGACATAAAAATTGGAATATGTTTTATCACAAAATTACAATTTTGGATCGTTTACATTAGATAACGATTGATGATACAAATTTTCCAATATTCCACCTCTTGTGATAACTTTTCCTTGTCTTTTTCAAGAACATCATTCTTATGTTTTAAAGTATTACACTCTTCCAGTATTTGATTCTTCGATGCAATCAACTCCTAATTTTCCACAAATATTGTATCTTTGGCTTGACGCAATTTTTCTACATCTTCTACTACTTCATTGAACTCTTTAGCAGTCTCATGGTATAAATGCATTTTCTTGTCATAATCTTCCTTCAGTGCCAAAGCTGATTCATATAAATCTGACGCTTCTCTCTCACTTACATGTGCCAATGATATAGCCTAAAAAATGAATAAATACATGTACGATGTAACACGTATGACATACGATGAAAATATACGATCTGTAAAGTTGTTATCCTCACCTCTAACACACGATGACTCGCCATATGCCATAAAGCTCCGGTTTCTTTTTTCTTTCTTTCAACAATTTCCATACGATCTTCTTTATGACCTAAGTGGTGGTACAGGTCGTCTTGTGCAGATGAATTTTCAAACATTCCAGTCTCAAAAAGTTGTGAAAGCTGTGTATCTTGACATACTAGACAAGGAACTCTGTCGTCGTCTGATTCTGAAGATATCACGTAAGTAGATTGGTCCCCCCAATCTTGCTATCTTCTTTGAGATCGGAATTCAAAGGTTCGTAGGCATGTTTCAATACGAGGTCTTTTTCCACATCGTCCAAGCTCTCTCTTCCAAAGGACATAAGGATGTCCCCGACATCGATTTGAGAAAAATCCATTTCTAAAATCAAGCCTAGATGATCTTAAAAACTCAAAAATACGATCTACTTTTCCACCCTAGAGCTAAAATTCTCTAAAGTATTCAACCTAATTTCTTTCTTTTTGGCCAACTCTTTTCTCCAAAAAAGTTTTATTATTAGCCAACACCTCATTCTACATATATATATTTAATAAATAAATAGATAAAAAAGAGAAAGAGGAGTAATATATATATATTTATATACACAAAAATTTATACATATATCTTATTCATAAAATATCAAACACATACTTAAAAGTTTCAAAATTAATCCCTTTTCTATTTTCAACATTTTCTGAACAAGTGATTACATAATGTCAAAGAGATTACAAAACTTATATCTCCACATGAGATACAATAAAAAAAAAAAAAAAAAACGAAGTCATCGAACTTCAGTTCGGGGGAGACGATGCCATATTCTCTTCTTCCACATCTGTTTGCACCCCAGTTACGCTTCGTATAGGGAATTGATTTTCTCTTTGGGTGGTTGAGACGAGCTTCCACTTGTTTGTGTAGCTCGTACTAGGCTTGAAAAAGCACTAGTCAGGTTTAACCTTGAAGATTGAGTTTTTAAATTGGACATCAACCACGACACCCCTTCATGATAGCCTTGTACACAATCTTCTTTTAGCCTGCTTACCAAGTCATGAAGTGAATTCACCTCGGCACGAAGCAAGTTCATTTCGTCCTGAAGCTTCCTTGTTTCCTCTTTTGACACCTTGAGCTCTTCTTCAGCCTTGTCAGCTCGTGCTGTTTGTTCCATAGCCGCATTCCCAGCTATCTTCAACTTCTCAACACGATCTAAAAGTTCAGTCCCAAGGTCGTTTATCTTTAAACGGAGACGACCTATTGTAGCATCTTTCTTGTTGATAGCTGATGAGTGCTCGAAAAGCACTAATATTTCGTGATTAATTATGCTTGATTGATTGATATATAGATTTATTATGACTATTATTTCGATTATTTTCATAAATCTATCCATTCGGAGTCACGGGTATATTTTAGTGCATTTCAGGTGTTTTTAGCGTCAAATGATTCAAATGATGAAAACACGCGAAGACGGAACACTTACGGCGCTCGGATCACGAGTTACGGACTAATCAAGACGAATATGTAAGCCTTACATATAGTGCCATCACATATGTAAGGGGGGACGTGAAAAGAAGGAAAGCATTGCGCGCCGCGGCGAGAGAATTGCATGCCGCGGCGTGAGGCTCTCGGGTTTGATCCTGAAAACATAGAAGCATTGCGCTCCGCGGCGAGGGAATTGTATGCCGCGGCGGGGAGCTCTCGGGTTTTTGCATATTTTCCAAATTTTGTGTTGCGCCGCGGCGGGTAAAATGCATGCCGCGGCGCGCCTATTCCTATTGCACATAGGATTTGCAGAATCCCTTACATCTATAAATACCCCCCTTAGACCCCCTTTACAACAGAACTCGAATTGATACACAACTCTTACACTTTACAATTTTGCAACCAAACAAGAGATTCAATCAACTTTGGGAGTTTTGCTACACAAAAACAAAGCAAGAGAAACCATTCTAAGGATCCAAAGAAGCCGTCGACAATCGAAGATAAAGCTTACGGAGAAGTACGTCAACCAATCCATAAGCGGTATTTAGATCTAGGTTTTCTTTGGTGTTGTAGAATTCTATTTTTCTTCTTCTTTTGTTGGAGTGTATGTTCATATTTTATTTGTCTATGAATATTAATATGAACATGTCTGGCTAGTTTTATTATGGATGTTTAGTTTGTGTTGCCATGTTTGCTAGAACTGTGTATGGTGTATTCTATTGATTTAATATAAATGAATTACTTTTTGATTAAGAGCATGTTTAGATATTTGATTATGAATAATCATGGGCCCATTTGATGTTCGTAGTTAGATTGAAAAATCTGAGAATTTAGTTATAGGAACGTCACCTTAACTTTATTCCGAAACACTTAATCGAAGCTTCAAGTTAGTGACTTAGTCATAGCATTAATTTGATTGGCATGTTTTCCTTGCGCATAATTTGATTACTATTTGATTTACCCCCGCCAAAGGCAATTAATTAGTTAATCAATAAAGAGACCTACCCCCGCCAAAAAGAGTCTCGTAATTAAAAGGAAAGCCGGTAGTTTAGTTTATATAGGACGTTCATGTTATCTCACCATACCTTTTCGATGCAAGCATGGTCAACCAAGCTAAACGTCCATACATTCTCCATTGATCTTCAAATATATCTGAATTGATTGTTTAATTGCGATTTTGTTTTCGTTTAATTGCTCGTACTTTGTTCCCGTTACAAATCAAACACCTTTTTACAGTTTTACTAGCTTTAGGATTCTAGTTACTTAGAGTTTTAGTTTTACTAGAACTCTATTTAATTAGTCTTTTATTTTCATTAGAACTCTATTTAGATTAAAAAGTTAGTTATTTAAGACCACTGCAATTCCTTGAGAGACCGACCTTGGAAGTTGCTTATCACTTTACTACGAGTGATTCGTACACTTGCGAGTACACATTTTAACACATCAAGTTTTTGGCGCCGTTGCCGGGGAATTGGCGTTTTAAATAATTTTCTTTTTTATTTTTTTAGAGTTTCTGATTTATTTTTATTTGTTTATTTAATTTATTTATTTCTTTATTTTATTTATTTATTTTTATTCGAAAAAAAAAATCCAAAAAAAATCAAAAAATAAAAAAAATCAAAAAATAGTGCTTAATTTCAAATTTCACTGCTACCTTGATCTTTGTTTGCTTTTTATTTGTGCATGCAGGGTAGGAGATCACTTAACAAGGAACTCTCTCCTTTCATTGACAACATTCAAAGAGTCAAACACCGATCAAAAAAACTGGATAATCAATATCAAGAGGAAGAAGTCCAACAACAATTGCAAGCAACAATGGGTGACAACGTAGCTAGGCAGATGATGAACAAAGAGTTTGCAAGACCTATCATTGGGACCGCCACATCGTGCATTCGACTTACAGAGGCGGCTAGGAATTATGAATTGAAAAATATTCATTATTCCATGCTTCCCTCCTTTTACGGTATCCCTAATGAAGATCCTTTAAATTTTATGCGTGAACTGTATGCTACTGTGCAAACCTTTCCATTGCAGGGACTTAGTGAGGATCAACTACGCATGAGATGTTTTCCATACACTCTCAAGGATAGAGCTAAGTCTTGGCTAATGACGTTGGCACCCGGTTCTTTGGTCACATGGGACGATGTTTACAATAAATTCATGGGTAAGTTCTATTCCCATCAAAAGACATCTGATCTAAGAACAAAAATTGCTACTTTTTCGCAGATGGACGGAGAACCCTTCCACGAGGCTTGGGACAGATTCAAATTGTTGTTGATACAATGTCCACATCACCACTTCCCGTTGCAGTTACAGAATCAGTTTTTCTACGATGGATTGACGCTACAATGTCAATTCACAGTTGACAACGCTGCAGGAGGAGCTATGGGTGAGAAAACAGCGGATGAAACTTATGAGTTATTCGAGATGTTGGGAGCCAACTCCCAACAAAAGAGCGCTAGAGGAAGACGAGCTGGAGTCCACGAATTAGGCTCCAACAATGAAATGGCCATGCAACTTGCTGAATTGACGAAACAAGTGCAACTTCTCACAACCTCCAATGTTAATCAAATGCCAAGACACGAGGTATGTGGAGTTTGTGGTTCATATGGACATGGTGCTAACGTTTGTTCTTTTGCAGGTGATCCTTACACAGGTACTACTGAAGAGGCGAATTTAATG
Organism: Elaeagnus macrophylla; assembly: GCA_029378325.1. Classification (NCBI taxonomy): domain Eukaryota; kingdom Viridiplantae; phylum Streptophyta; class Magnoliopsida; order Rosales; family Elaeagnaceae; genus Elaeagnus; species Elaeagnus macrophylla. The sequence goes on along the minus strand of CM055641.1, from coordinate 42,082,401 downwards.
CAAGGGTACCAACCTAGACCTAGGAACGACCCTTATTCAAATACCTACAACCCTGGATGGAGGAATCACCCTAATTTTGGATGGAAACAAAACAATAGCCAACCATTTGTCCAAAACCAAACACAAGGCCAAAACATAAACCGACAATTTCCCCAAAATAAACCGACCATAGAGGAAACCCTAAATAATTTCATACAATCTTGTAATGGAAGGATGGACTCTATGGAAGCTTCAGTGAAAAGAGTGGAAATGCAAGTGGGGCAGCTAGCGGAACAAATGCACAAGCAAGAGACGGGAAAGCTGCCCAGTCAACCCGAACAAGCCAAAGCTGTCACAATTCTTCGGAGTGGTAAGGTCGTTAATAAAATTTTACCTGAACTTTCTAATAATTTACCTTATAGTGCAGGTAACATGGAAGATGACAACGATGCTTCTAAGGAATTGGAGGAAAGAGGTGACAAGCATGAAGAGCCTTCAAAGGCAACAATTGGAGAGTCATCTAATCCACCTACACTACATAAGTCATCGGAGCCATACCGACCACCGATACCATTCCCACACCGTTTAAAGGACAGTAAGCAAGATAAGCAGTTTTCTGATTTGTTTAACATGTTATCTAAAGTTAATATCAATTTGCCATTGTTAGACGTAATTAGGAACGTACCTTCGTATGCTAAATTTTTCAAGGAACTAAACACTAAGAAACAAAAGTATGAGCTTAATGAGAGAGTGATTGTATCTGAAATTGCTAGTGCGGTGCTTCAACGTAACCTACCTCCTAAGTTAAAAGATCCAGGTAGTTTCATAATTGATATTACTATGGGGGATAGGAAAGTAGCTAAGGCTATGCTAGATTTAGGCGCTAGTATCAATTTGATGCCTTACTCTATCTTCTTGCAGCTAGGTTTGGGAGAGCTAAAACCAACAACCATGTCCCTTCAACTTGCGGACAGATCTGTTAAATATCCGAAGGGCATGGTTGAGGACTTACTTGTACAGGTAGATAAGCTAATCATATCTGTTGACTTTGTGGTTTTAGACATGCAGGATAATCCATCTTTGGACAAGGAGCACACCATTCTTTTGGGTAGACCATTTATGGCCACTACCCAAACCATTATTGACGTCCAAAGTGGAAAGTTGACAATGACAGTCTTGGGAGAGACTGTTCATTTTAAGGTTTTTGATTCCTCTCCTTACCCTTCCATTTCTGCTATTGATGAATGTTCTTTTGTGGAATGTTTAGATCCAATAATTCATGATACTTTTGAGCATGCTAGATTAGATGATAAATTGGAAGTAGCACTTACGATTGGAGAGGTTGATGACATCTTAGACTATGAGACTAGGGAGTACAGTGAATTGTTAGACAATGCCATATCACTAGATGACACTAGTACACCCCTAGATTTATTGGATGTCCCACACAATGATGAGATTGCTCCACCTGAATTGGAACTTAAGGAACTACCTAAGCATCTAAAATATGTGTTTTTGGGAGAGAATGAAACATACCCTGTTATTATATCATCTACACTCACCCAAAACCAAGAGGATAAATTGATTGGAGAGCTTAGGAAGTATAAAAAGGCTATAGGTTGGAGTATAGGGGACATTAGAGGCATTAGTCCGGCAATGTGCATGCATAAGATAAATTTGGAGGACAATGTCAAACCTGTTAAGGACGCACAAAGGAGACTTAACCCGATCATGCAAGAGGTAGTTAAGAAAGAGGTTCTGAAACTCCTAGCAGTAGGGGTAATTTATCCAATTGCTGATAGTAAGTGGGTTAGTCCCGTTCATGTAGTACCTAAGAAATCTGGAATAACCGTGGTTAAGAATGAGAAAGATGAATTAGTGCCCACTAGGATAATTACGGGTTGGAGGATGTGTATCGATTTTAGAAAACTGAATTTGTACACGAAAAAGGATCACTTCCCCCTCCCCTTCATTGATCAAATGTTAGAAAGACTAGCTGGGCACGAATTCTATTGCTTTTTGGATGGCCTTTCAGGTTATTATCAGGTACCCATCGCTCCGGAGGATCAAGAGAAGACTACATTCACATGCCCATTCGGAACTTTCGCTTTTAGAAGAATGCCATTTGGACTATGCAATGCACCCGCCACTTTTCAAAGATGTATGATGTCAATTTTTTCGGACATGGTGGAGAAATTCATTGAGGTATTTATGGACGACTTTTCAGTTTTCGGTAATTCCTTTGATGATTGCTTGCATAAATTGACTTTAGTATTAGAACGATGCATTGAATGCAATTTGACGCTCAGTTGGGAAAAAAGTCATTTTATGGTCCAACAAGGGATAGTGCTAGGACATGTCATATCTAGCAAAGGAATTGAAGTTGACAAGGCTAAGGTAGATTTAATTGCAAAATTGCCTCCACCTACATCTGTTAAGGGTATACGAAGTTTCCTAGGACATGCGGGTTTCTATAGACGGTTTATTAAGGATTTTTCCAAAATTAGTCGTCCATTATGTAATCTATTGTCCAAAGACATTTTGTTTGATTTTGATGATGCATGCCTTGTTGCTTTTAATGCTTTAAAGGATAAGCTTACTTCTGCACCTATAATTGTTGCTCCTAATTGGTCTTTACCATTTGAAATCATGTGTGATGCGTCTGATTATGCTATAGGAGCTGTTTTGGGGCAAAGAGTGGATAAGAGATTACATGTTATATACTATGCGAGTAAGACACTCAATGACGCCCAAATTAACTACACCACCACTGAAAAAGAGTTATTGGCTGTGGTATTCTCACTTGATAAATTTAGGTCTTACTTGGTAGGAACTAAAGTCATTGTGCATTCGGATCATGCCGCTTTGAGATATCTATTGACTAAACCGACTGCTAAGCCTAGACTCATTAGGTGGATCCTGCTTTTACAAGAATTTGACCTAGAGATCAAAGACAAAAAAGGAACTGAAAATGTGGTAGCTGATCATCTGTCTAGGTTGATTACTGAATATGAACATGTTGAAGGTGAAAGTAAGGACACAATCATTGAAACCTTCCCTGATGAACAATTGTTTACAATAGGTCCAAATCCATGGTATGCTGATATTGTTAATTATCTAGCAAGTGGTATTTTGAGACCTAACATTACTTTTCAGGAAAAGAAAAGGTTTTTCAGTGTTTGCAGGCAATACTTTTGGGATGACCCGTATTTGTTCAAGTTATGTCAAGATCAAGTCATCCGGAGGTGTGTTCCCGAAGAAGAACATGAAAGCATCTTAACATTTTGCCATGAGCTACATTGCGGAGGCCATTTTGGTGGTAAGAAAACGGCCTTCAAGGTATTACAATCTGGTTTTTATTGGCCTACATTATTTAAAGATGCTAACATGTTTTGTTTGAGATGTGATAGATGTCAAAGGACCGGTAACATTGGTAAGCGTAACGAAATGCCTTTGACGTCTAACCTTGTAGTGGAATTATTTGACGTGTGGGGGATTGACTTCATGGGTCCTTTCCCCCCATCTTTTGGCTACATTTACATACTAGTCGATGTTGACTATGTTTCAAAGTGGGTAGAAGCGATACCCACTAGAACTAATGACGCTAATGTGGTTGTTAAATTTTTGAAGGATAACATTTTTAGCAGATTCGGCACACCAAGAGCGATCATTAGTGATGGAGGCAGCCATTTTTGCAATAGACTCTTCGATGGACTTTTAAAGAAGTACAACATTTCTCATAGAGTGGCTACCCCATACCATCCCCAAACTTCGGGGCAAGTGGAAGTGAGCAACCGACAAATCAAAGGGATATTGGAACGCACAGTGCGCCCCTCAAGGAGAGATTGGTCAGTCAAACTAAATGATGCCTTGTGGGCATATCGTACAGCGTACAAAACTCCAATTGGTATGAGTCCCTACCGGCTGATCTTTGGTAAAGCATGTCATCTACCGGTTGAGTTAGAACATAGAGCTTATTGGGCTATTAAGAAGCTCAACATGGACATGGAACAAGCTGGAGAAAAACGATTACTTCAATTGAGCGAACTTGAGGAAATTCGAGACGAAGCTTACGAAAACGCCAAAATCTACAAAGAGCGCACTAAGCGCTATCACGACAAAGGGCTTCTCGGTAAGTATTTCGTTCCCGGAATGAAAGTTCTATTATATAATTCACGTTTGCATTTGTTTCCAGGGAAATTACATTCTAGCTAGAGCGGACCTTATACAATTGCAAACATACTTCCACATGGAGTCATCGAGTTGCTCAACCCGAAAACACAAGAACCATTTAAGGTTAACGGGCATCGTGTCAAGCCTTATTTGGAAGGAGATCACAATTTAAACAGCATTGATTTAATAAATCTCCTCGAGGAATAGACACGAGATCAGTCACGTCTTGCTAAGACGTTAAACTAAGCCCTTAATGGGAGGCACCCATTCGGTATCGTATCTCTTTCGTTGTCTTTATTTCTTTTATTTCTTTTTCATTTATTTTCTTTTATTTTCCTTTATTTTTATTTTTATTTTATTTATTTTGGATTGTTTAACTTTGTTTGATGTTTTTGTGTCTTCAATTGCCTTAGTTATAATTAAAAATTGGGTTTGAATGTGAATTGTGTGCATACACTTTGAGGTTCAATATATGTTCATACATTCTTCATGAGAGGAGCGAGGAACAGTGAACCGGAGCATAGCGAGTAACGACACAATCTCATACGAAAGGGGGGTAACTTCTTACACTTTTTCTTATTTCTTATGTTCTTTTTTTTCACATTGAGGACAATGCAGAAATTAGGTTGGGGGTGGGAAGAATATTCCATGAGCATGAAATATGACCAATTTTAAATTTTTAACTTTGTCACTTGAATTGTTTTTAGTTAGTGTCGTGTCTACTTGATTCAATCCGGAAATCTATGATATTAACATGATTGTAATAACGGTAACCTATGAGAGATGTTAGATTTTTGCCTAAGCAATGAAGCACAGAAATGTTGGATTCATCTAATTTGAGAATTTTGTGGTACTTGTGGTAGTTTGCATGGTTAGTTTAACTATTCTGATTTGTGGAATGTATGCATGTTCATGATATGTTTTAAGTCTCAACAATCTCTAGAACTCATTTGAAAACACGTTGAAGCGAAATAATAGAAACAAATGCCACTTAGAAAGTGATTTAGGCCATTTTTGGACCGTTTGGACCTTTCATGCCTCCCCGCAATATTTTATCAATAGCACACCCTTGAACTCAACATTGACATACATTGTACTACCCTTAGTGATAAGAGTACTCGATGTAATATTTGATTTTCATGAGCAATTATGTTATATTTGTCTTGCTTCAAAAAAAAAAAAAAAAAATGATGATGATTGAAATAACGAGCAAGAAAAGTAGAGAAAGAAAATCAAGCAAAAAGATTCAAAGAACATATGAATTTAAGGGAGGATGAAAAGGCGCAATTAGTGGAAAAAGTTGAAAATATGTTTGTGAAATAAAAAGTACTCTTATCATATGAAAACATCATTTTCGTACTTTCATAATCACACACCTAGCCATAACTTTACAAGCTTGATGAAGTCCTATTGATTCTAGGTTGTTTAGTTTCTATATTAGTGGAGATGAGTTTGAAAAATGAGCATATGGAGTTTATAAGTGCAAAAATTCACTTTCATATTTTACTTGCACATTTATGAGACATTGAAATGTAATCTATGAATATCATGCATGACACGGTCAGATAGTATAACTAACGGGTTTGTGGTGTGATTGGTTGTTCAAAATTCGATTACCATGATGAGTTTGATGTTTGGACTGTTTTTGAGCTTAGGTGATGTTTAACTATTTCATGTATCATTCGTTGTTAACAATTTTTGAGACGTATGCATGGATTGATTCAAGTATTGTTAGAGTCTTTATTAGTTTTGAGTCTTTATTTGTGTCAGTTACGATGTTTGCGGGTATCATCACTGGAAACCCTCACGAGACTATAACTCGTCCACTAGGGCCACCTAGGGGTTTAAAGGCTTGTTGCATACGCTAAATGCAACCGTGACAATCTACGGAAGTGATTTAGGTTAGGTTAGTTTATTTCATTTATTTTTAATTTTATTTTAGGTCGCTTCACTTGCTATAGACTAGCAAGAAGCTGGTTGGGGGTTGTGATGAGTGCTCGAAAAGCACTAATATTTCGTGATTAATTATGCTTGATTGATTGATTGATATATAGATTTATTATGACTATTATTTCGATTATTTTCATAAATCTATCCATTCGGAGTCACGGGTATATTTTAGTGCATTTCAGGTGTTTTTAGCGTCAAATGATTCAAATGATGAAAACACGCAAAGACGGAACACCTACGGCGCTCGGATCACGAGTTACGGACTAATCAAGACGAATATGTAAGCCTTACATATAGTGCCATCACATATGTAAGGGGGGACGTGAAAAGAAGGAAAGCATTGCGCGCCGCGGCGAGAGAATTGCATGCCGCGGCGTGAGGCTCTCGGGTTTGATCCTGAAAACATAGAAGCATTGCGCTCCGCGGCGAGGGAATTGTATGCCGCGGCGGGGAGCTCTCGGGTTTTTGCATATTTTCCAAATTTTGTGTTGCGCCGTGGCGGGTAAAATGCATGCCGCGGCGCGCCTATTCCTATTGCACATAGGATTTGCAGAATCCCTTACATCTATAAATACCCCCCTTAGACCCCCTTTACAACAGAACTCGAATTGATACACAACTCTTACACTTTACAATTTTGCAACCAAACAAGAGATTCAATCAACTTTGGGAGTTTTGCTACACAAAAACAAAGCAAGAGAAACCATTCTAAGGATCCAAAGAAGCCGTCGACAATCGAAGATAAAGCTTACGGAGAAGTACGTCAACCAATCCATAAGCGGTATTTAGATCTAGGTTTTCTTTGGTGTTGTAGAATTCTATTTTTCTTCTTCTTTTGTTGGAGTGTATGTTCATATTTTATTTGTCTATGAATATTAATATGAACATGTCTGGCTAGTTTTATTATGGATGTTTAGTTTGTGTTGCCATGTTTGCTATAACTGTGTATGGTGTATTCTATTGATTTAATATAAACGAATTACTTTTTGATTAAGAGCATGTTTAGATATTTGATTATGAATAATCATGGGCCCATTTGATGTTCGTAGTTAGATTGAAAAATCTGAGAATTTAGTTATAGGAACGTCACCTTAACTTTATTCCGAAACACTTAATCGAAGCTTCAAGTTAGTGACTTAGTCATAGCATTAATTTGATTGGCATGTTTTCCTTGCGCATAATTTGATTACTATTTGATTTACCCCCGCCAAAGGCAATTAATTAGTTAATCAATAAAGAGACCTACCCCCGCCAAAAGGAGTCTCGTAATTAAAAGGAAAGCCGGTAGTTTAGTTTATATAGGACGTTCATGTTATCTCACCATACCTTTTCGATGCAAGCATGGTCAACCAAGCTAAACGTCCATACATTCTCCATTGATCTTCAAATATATCTGAATTGATTGTTTAATTGCGATTTTGTTTTCGTTTAATTGCTCGTACTTTGTTCCCGTTACAAATCAAACACCTTTTTACAGTTTTACTAGCTTTAGGATTCTAGTTACTTAGAGTTTTAGTTTTACTAGAACTCTATTTAATTAGTCTTTTATTTTCATTAGAACTCTATTTAGATTAAAAAGTTAGTTATTTAAGACCACTGTAATTCCTTGAGAGACCAACCTTGGAAGTTGCTTATCACTTTACTACGAGTGATTCGTACACTTGCGAGTACACATTTTAACACATCAATAGCTTGTTCGTACTCAGACAACAAGGACTCCGCCTCTTGAGTCCTCTGACGGTAAGCTCGGTTCGAGATCTCCCCCTCACGAATAATTGATAAAGCCTGCAGGCAATATAATAATTCGAAACAATTTATTTTCAAACATCTTATATTAAAAATAAAACACATCGTATGAAGATCACCTCGAGTAAAAATAAAACACATCATATGAAGATCACCTCGAGTAATCTCTGAGCTATCATTTCTCCGTGAGTCAGTCCTTCTTCTTCACAAGTTGACTGAACACAAGCTCGTTCTCCAGCACTACCAAAGTGCTGGTAAAGATCAAGTTGTAAATCCTTTTTCCCAAAAATCCCCTCGTTGAAGTAAGTCACTAAGGTATTCACATACTTGACATCTTTGAGGTAAATGTCATTGAGTTCCCCTCTCTCAGGATCCAAAACACGAATTAACGAAGACCGTTCATAAGATTGAATGGCTTTCATTTTTCTTTTCTTCGAGGGTTGAGGATCGGACTTCGTATGCGACGAACTAGGCGCGAAAGGAGATTCATTCACTCCAGTTGAGTGTCTCACGAGGCCATCCTCTGCTTCAGCTCGTACTTCAACATGAGAAGGTTCTAGTGCACTCTTCTCCACCTTGACGTCTACTAGTAAATTCGAACAGTCAACCCCAGTGTAATCCATATCTGCAAAAGTACAAAATGTATGTTAGTATTATTAGTTTAAGGTCGTAAAAACTACCTCGTCAAGCACAAAACACACGACATTTTCGTCGTATTACTACACTGTTCCAGACACCTGATTCCAGCATTTTCTTTGGCGTCAATATACTTCTGAAAGAATAGTACTCAGAGTTCTTCAATCTGATACTTCGAAGTGTTTCTTTTTCTTCAGGTCTCAGTCTATAAAGGACCTCATCCCCTTTTGGGAGATCGTTGACGAAGTTATGATTCCAATTAACTCGGACTGTACGGCCCTTATTTGACTCCCATAAATCACCTCGTACAAAGAAGTATTTATCTTTCCATGAGTGTTGACTGTCTGAGTGTCTGGTAGGTTTAAAACAAGCCCCTTTTGTGGAATGGGTGATATGAACGATCTCCCAACATCTTTCCCATTTTTCTTCACGGTGTACATTGAACGAATTAATTTTTCTTCAATTTCAATATTCAACTCCCCACTGAGAACGGCAAGACATAACAAGATTCTCCAGCCATTTGGATTTAGTTGAGTTGGACTGATGTCATACATACCTAAAAATCTAGTAATGATACGAGGTGTTGGAAATCGAAGTCCAATCTTCAAAGCTTCTTCGTGAAGCACATACCATCCTTTTGGAGGGTCGTCGTTATCACGCAAATGAGGAGGCACAAGTTGCAAATCAATCTCAGGAGCAATGTGGTACGAAGACCTTATCCTCTCTAGATTGAACACCACCAACCTACTTGGTAGCTTTCGGGTCGTATCCCTACGATTCCTTATTTGACCTTGACTTTTTTCTGACAATTTTGTACCAGACTTCTTCTTCCTCAGCTCTTGAATTTTCACATTGGGAACGTGAATTTTTGGTACGGGACCCAATGAAGACGACCCAACCTGTGCAGGTGATGGGACAGGCTTGCTAGCTACAGGAAGAGCCAAGACCCTCTCCTTTTGTGGGGTCGTATATTCCAAAACTTCATCCCTTGTCGACGAAGTGTCCTCTTTTTTATTTTTGTCCTTCGACGCCAATGTTGTACGACCTGAAGGAAAAACAACTTCTGCGTGCTTCCCAGTCTGATCCGTGCTAATTTTGAAAGTTATTTTCCTTTCTTTTTCTGGTTCGGAGGCCTTTTGGGATGGCACAGCGCCTTCGAAGTGATCTGAAGGAATAATCTCTTTTGGAGAATCCACTACGGGTGGTATCTTTCCTCACTCGAAGTCATATTCAAAGTGTAGAAAACTAAACTAAAAACGAGAAAATAAAGTCAAGATCGAACAAAATTTTACCTGTAAAAATCCAAAGAATGTAGAACTCCTGATCTGAAGGAACTAATTTGCTAAGAAAGACAATCTCGTTTCCCAAATTTCACGAGCTGATTTTCTTTTCAGGCACAATCACGAAGTTATTCTCCAAGGATACGATCTAATTTTCTCCGCTTTAGATTTCTTTGAAAATTTGAGAAAAAATACTAAGTGATATGGTTAAAACATGAAATCCCTTTTTATAACCCTTATAATTTGAAACGTTACAATCTCGGGAAGTGGAAGAGACACTAATGAAAAGAATCAATAAAAGTGAAAGACATCAATTAGAATCAATAAATGTCTTAATTACAGTATAAATGTGATTACAAGAAAGTTAATGCAAGAATTGATGAAGAGTACATTCTTTCACTTCGTCTCAAAGTTCAAGAATGGGGGACTTGATGTTAGAATGTGAGCTAATTGGTAAACGGATTCTACTTTAATCAAAGAGAGAAGTTACCATAGCATGCCTGATGTCATCATATATGAGGAGAATCAGATTGACCTCGTACCTACGAAGTGGTTGTAAGAGGAAAACCAAATGACCTCGTGTGAAGGAAGTAGATGTTAAGCGTCCTACCAGAACAAGAGACCCCATGCCGACGGAGTGATCCAACATCGTCCCAGTATTTACGAAGCCATCAGACGTCATACGACCTAAATTGTGTGACATCATATATACGAAGTGAAACATCCTACTACACTAATGCCACAAATATATATGGCTAGTCACAATCATTGACGCGACTTCTGACAAACAACCTTACACATCACAGTGTCAGAGTTCATGCCTATCAAAGAAGGATAACTGTAAACTTTTAAATATCTATATATATGTGTACGTTAATTGTCTTAAGGGGATTGGGAATCAAGATATACAATTCTAGTGATTTCTAGTGTGAGAAAATTCTTCAAACAGTAGCAAAACAGAAGGGGTTAGGAAGAAAAAGGCAAACAAACTCTGATGAACAAGGCACACACGAATGTCGTAACTCGTAACAAATGGTTCTTGTATCTTTGTATTTTTGTTAAAACTAGTTATAGGGTATAATATATAAACCAAAGTATTACTTATGAACTCATACTATCAAATTAGATATATTAACCATCTTCTTTTAATAAAATGTACAACAATAATATAATTATGAAAAAATACCTAATTATATAAGGAAATTTTTATCTTTATGAAAATATTTATCATTTTTTGCATTCTCTCATTTATTTTTGTTTATTTTAATACGAAAATATCTCATACCATACTAGTAATTATCGTTAACTTTCATTATCATTTTCGTCCTATCTTGATATCGTTTTATTTTTGGGAAATTACCAAAAATAGCACCCCTAAAAATTATAATAACAAAACTAGCACCCCCTTGTGTTCAATTAGAATTGAACGTTCAATATTCAATTTGAACGTAAAATATTGAACGTTCAATATTAAATAGGTCTAATTGTCGTCATTCAATTCTAATTGAACGGATAATATTGAACGTTCAATATTGAACGAGTCTAAATTATCGTCGTTCAATTTTAATTGAACACAGGAGTGTTAGTTTTGTTATTATAATTTTTAGGGGTGTTAGTTTTGTTATTTTTCCTTTATTTTTTTGTTGTTGGTCAATCAACATTTACTATTTAAAGCTATATTTTTTTAAAGCTATTTAAAGCTATATAGCTAGAAACATTACAAATTCTTTTGAAGTACTTATCCTACCCTTAATCGCTACTGCCACCAACTCATTTCCTTTGATCTCACTGTCTAACTTTATTCTTTATGACCACTATATCACTACAACAATAATCGCTACTCCATTGTCGTGGCCCTTTTTTGGTTCCACAATCGAGACCTTCTAGCCACCGTCGCTAGCTCTTGGTGCTCCGTCGTCACTCTCATAGCTAGCCTCTAGCCCGTTGTTGTCCTGCGCTGCTCCATTTTGTTCCACATCCGCAACCAGTCCCTCCCGACACCTCCTGCTACGGCGCCCCTATAGCTGACCAATCAGGTTCTTCTTTACTAACTTAATTTATCTTTGTGTTTGGCTTCTTTTGTTTTGAGGATCTGGTCTTAATGTTGCTGGTATCTTAGTTCTTTCCTTGGTTGAAATTTTTGGTTGCTTTGTTTGCTCTGGAATCTTTATATGTGTGTCAATCAAATAATGGAGGATATGTCGTGTAATTTGGAAGATTTGGATCTCACAATCGAGGTTGGATACCTGTTTGATGACACAGTTGGCTTTGAGGATAACATTGATTTAATATTTGGAGAAAGAAAGTCTTCTGATGGAAACGACGACATCAATTTAAGTGGGGTACTGGATGATGTTGATGCTATTATAATTGGTTTTAAGGTTATTGAGGAGGTTGGGGCTTCAGGGAATTCAGATGACAATAAACAACAAAGGAATTTGCCTTCTTCTTCTTCAACTTCTTCAACGACAACGTTGGTATCTTCTTTTTTAAAGGTTCATTGAATTTGGTTTAGGGATTTTCTTACAATCTCATGTCTGGTAGATGGCACAAAACTGTTTTAAAATATTTTTTTTCCCTTTAAGGTTTCTTATCAGTTGATCTAGACAATAGGGACTTTTATGTTTCTTCAGTTTCCTTGTTTTATCCATAAACAAAAATAGATAAAGGGAGCAAGAAGTGGGAATCAAAGTCAAGGTTTTTCCCCTATGTTTCCTTTGTATTTTTGTATTTTTTTTTTTTTTCTCTCTGTTATTTTTACCATTTTGCTTCAAGTAATTAGTTGAGTTTTGTTTAATGAGCATCATCATTTAAAACATACGAGGAATTCAATAATTTCCATAACTTTTTTATTTTTTAACTTGATAAATATAAAGAGAAGAATTCACTAAGTAAGATAAGTAAACCCCATTTGCTATTCCTAAAGACAAATGTTTGAAATAAATATCCTCAAAGTTGATAGTTAGTTTAGAGTGTCAGATAAAATTACCAATATAAAAGACCAGTTTTGAAAGAAACAGCTGCAGCAAGTCCTTTACATATTGTATATTTGACCTAATGTTGTATATTTCAAAGGTTCCTTAAATATACTTGTCCTATCATGTCTATCTTTTCTTCCTTGCTCTCAGGTATCCATTTTCTGTTTAAATATACGCTGATGAATCTAAAAGAAACTAACTAAGCATGTTTTTACATCCTAATATCTCTTTTGTTATAACCAGTGGGTTCTTTCAGGAGTGATTGGTGTTGCATTTAACTCAATTAGCATATGATAAAAGATTAAGTGATAGAACAAGTTGTATAGGAAAGGGAATTCTTAGATGGTTTTTGAAGGGATTTAGTTTAGTTTTGATGAAGACTTTTTTTTTCTCTGGCTCCTATTTTGTTGGTTTAAGTTTTCTTATTTCCTTGAAACGTTATGTGTTTAGTAGTAAATGCAATTTTTTATTGCAGAGTTTGCGAGATGAGTTACCTGAGAAAGCAACATCACGAAGGAGTTTTTTATAATTATTTTCGCATAGGTAAGTTGCTCTGAGTCATACAACAGTTATTAATTGACGACACATTGCTTTTTTTTTTTTTTTTATGAAAGTTGTTGCAGGCTCATGGCCTATTTTATTGGCTTGTTATTAGAGTTTGAATGATATGGTAACAAATGCTTTGTTGTCACAGTGACTAAATTTTGTAAGTTCCAAATTTTACTCTTTTGATGTGATCCACCTCATAGTTTTACTTGGTCATGCAGGAATGGATGCCCAGGTTGCTTATAGTTTCTATTTCCATTTAGGAATTTAACTTGATAAACATGAAAGTTATGTACAGTGGTTTGGTTGGGTGTTGATAGTGTCTTTTCGATCTTTTATGAATCTTAGATTTTCACTTTTAGATAAACTCTCTGTCATAGAAACCTAGAAATAGAGTTTTTTCTGAAGAGTATCTACTTGACTTACTAAGACTTTGCAACCATTTCAAGTTTATCAGAGCTCAAATTTGGTGGGAGAATGGTCTACTCAACCTGCTCTATGAATCCTGTTAAGAATGAGGATGTGGTTGCTGAGGTAATGTGCCAGTTATTTGTTGACTAGAAGGGGGAAAATTCACCTTTCTATGTATTCTTTGCCTTCATTCCTTTTTGTGATACTAGTTGCTAACTGAATTTGCTTTCTTTCTTCATGAAAGTTGATTGGTAAACTAACTTCCAGTATATTTTGACTAGATTTTGTGGCTCTCTAATTAGCATTGTCCAAAACTGATATATATTTTATTTGACTTCATGAGATGCCCCAGAAACCTCATAATTTGCTTAGCAGATTAACAAAACTTATAAGTCTTTGTAGAATTTCGTTGCAATCATGCTATCCACATTTGTTTGTTTTGAATGCAGCCTATGTAAAGGAGGAACCTAGATAATGGGCTCACGTGTGAATCCTACCATAAAAAGTTAAGAACCACTACCCAATTAACTCGCTGCAATAAATTTAAGTTAAATTACCCAAATTTATATTCACTTCATGTTTGTTGACTTGAATCTGATAATGACATTCACATTCAAGTTAATAAAGACCTATGAATTTTACTTAAAATAGTCCACCACAAAGATTCGTACAATTTGTATTTGAGGTAAAAAAATATTTTAAAATTATATTTATTATATATTTACTTAAATAATATAATATATTCATACATCAAAAGTGCATTATAATGAAATTTAAAAAAAAAAACATTTAGGAACGGTTTCTTTGTGTGCAAAACTTTTTGGGACGGTTATTGGAGTATTTTTAGGAACCGTCCTTAAAAATGTAAATTTAACTATCCTGAAAGGCTTTTAGGGATAGTTCTTTGGGTTTTAGGGATGGTAACATTTTACTAACCGTTCCTAAAAGTGCCGCTTTTTAGGACACTCGAATACGGGACGGTTATGCCCCAAAAAGGAACCGTCCTTAAAAGTCTTTCGGGACGGTTAATAACTGTCCCTAAAACCCTTTTTTTACTAGTGTATATTTGATCAAACTTAAAGTGAAAGGGATTTTAATCAAAAACAAGGTGATGGAAAACTCGAGAACAAGGACCTTTTAACTCACAAAGATACAGTTTGAGAACTATAAGAGATATGACCTAAGACACGACAAGAAATTAAAATAATTCATAGAAAAATAAATATTCAAATCTTAGCACACACCTTAATACTATGGATATTATTCACCAAAATGCAAGATGATAGAAACGTTACATAGGTTTGCTAATCTCTTTCATAAGTTGGTTGGATAGGAATATGGAGCATTCAATCTTTTAAATTTGATTTTAAATTAAAATGTAATAAATATCAAAGTTAAGAGGCAGTTGTGGCTGCAAATGTATTTATAGTTTACACATAAAACCCTAAAAATAAATGAATCTTTACCCTTGATTTTAATCTAACTATCACGAATTACACAAAAAATGTATGCAAGCCACGGAGGTGAAAATTCTAAGTTGCGGTGCAGGTACATCTGTTCAAAACTCAAAACCAATCTGAGTATGCAAGCCGCAGTGATGAAAACCCCAAGTTGAGACGTTGGTGCTCCTATTTGAAATTCAAAATGTGCGAGCCATGGTTATGAAAATCCCAAGCCATGGCACTGGTGCTTCTGTTTAAAATTCAAAATGTGGAAGCCGTGGCACAGCTACCCTTGCCTGAAATTCCAAATTTGCCCTTATCTCATCGATTGGCTCCCTCCATGCCTTGTACTCCATTCTTGGCACTACTGGATCATGATTTAACTCTTGAGTGAGTCCATTCAAGGCTTTCTTGAGTTGTTTCCTCTATGATCTCGTGATTGGTCTACTCAAGATTTGTAGCGGTTTATTATTCTCATCATTTCCCCTCTCTTCAAAAGGATTCAACTTCGCATCATCACCTACATAATCAAAAAAAGAAAGGTCATAATCATTAAAAGAAGTGCTAATGTTATACTCACCTAGAAGGTTTAGTTTCTAGGCATTGTCATTAATTAGCTCAAGTAGTTGGAATGGTCCATCTCCTCTAGGTTGCAAATAACACCTTCATTTTTCAAAAAAACCTTTATTTTCTCATGTGTACCCAAATCCAATCACCGAGTTCAAAAATGACTTTTTATTGTCCTTTGTTGGCCTTGAAAGCATATTCCGTATTCTTCTTTTCAATACGTTTATGAAAGCTTTAATGTAGCTTCTTCACCATTTCAGCTTTCCTTGCATCATCTAAAGTTAGTTCTTTCTAAAATAGGAAAAGGTAACAAATTCATAGGAGTAAGTGAATTAAAGTAAAAAACAATCTCAAATGAACAATGGTTAGTGGTTGAATGCACACTCTTATTATATGTAAATTTAACAAAAGGCAGACAATCCTCCTAATTTTTCAAATTCTTTTGTATTATCATTCTCAGCAAAGTAGACAAAGTCTTAACGAATACTTCAATTTAACCATCAGGTTGGGGGTGACACGTAGTAGAAAAGAAAAAGTTTAGTCCCCATATTAGCCTACAAAGTCTTCCAAAAATAATTAAGAAATTTAACATCTCTATTAGACATAATGCTCTTGGGAACTTTATGAAGCCCAATTTTCCTAAAGAATAACTCCACCACATTAGTTGCATCATTGGTTTTATGACACGCTATAAAGTATTCCATGTTATAAAACCTGTCTACAACCACAAAATGGGATCTCTACTCTTCTTTGACCTAGGCAATTCTAAAATGAAATCCATAGAAATATCTACCCAATGTGAGTTAGGTATGGGTAAGGGAGTATACAGTCCTTAGGGTAGAAATTTGGACTTGGCTTGCTTACAAGTTATGCATCTTGAACATAACCTTTCTACATCCCACCTTATTTTTTGCCAAAAAAATGTTCATATAGAGTTTCTAAAGTCTTTTTAACACAAAAATTCCCCATTAAACCTCCCCTATGGGCCTCCTTAACTAAAAGCTCACGCATAGAATAGTTGCGTATACACAATTGATTTTATTTAAATAAGTACCAATCTAACTTGTAAACAATAGAGAAATAATCATCATTGGCATACATTTCCTAAATGTATTCTAATCCTAGCAACCTAATATTCAATGTGGAAAGTAAGGCATACCTCCTAGATAAAGCATCAACTATGATATTTTCCTTACCTCTCCTATATTGAATAATATAAAGGAATATCTCAATAAATTTCATCCATCTTGCATGTTTTTTGTTCAACTTATCTTGGCTTCTCAAATGTTTTAAGGATCATGATCCGTGTGAATGACAAATTCCTTTGGCCAAAGGTAGTGTTGCCATGTTTCAAGTGTCCTTACCAAAGCATAGAGCTCCTTGTCATATATTGGATAGTTAAGGGCCGTTCTGTTGAGTTTCTTACTGAAATAATCAATAGGTCATCATTCTTACATCAAAACAGATCATATATCTCTTCTTGAGACATCACACTCAACTTCAAATATTTTAGTAAAATTAGGTAAAGTTAAAACAAGAGTAGAACATAATGTATCTTTTATCATGTTAAAAGCTCTCTTATGATCCTCTCTTAAATCCAACAATCTTTTTAATAACTTCAATTAAAGATGTAGCTAGTGTACTAAAATATTTAACAAACCTATGATAAAAACTAGCCAAACCGTGAAAACTCCTAACCTCGGTGACACATTTAGGTGTGGGGCATTCCCTAATAGCCTTCACATTCTCATCATCCACTCTATACCTATAGAGCTAACAACAAAATGAAGAAAAAATGATTTCTCCATACAAGAACAACACTTTTTTAGATTGACATACAATTTTTCCTTTCTTAACCCTTCAAACACAGAATGCAAATGTAAAACATACTCTT
Source organism: Elaeagnus macrophylla (assembly GCA_029378325.1). Lineage (NCBI taxonomy): Eukaryota > Viridiplantae > Streptophyta > Magnoliopsida > Rosales > Elaeagnaceae > Elaeagnus > Elaeagnus macrophylla. The sequence continues at coordinate 42,064,799 of CM055641.1, read as the reverse complement.
CTAATTTTTACTATAAATAAGAATATCATCAAAGTAGGCGACCACAAATTTACCAATAAAAGCACATAAAACATGATTCCTAACTCTCATAAAAGTACTAAGTTCATTTGTTAATTCAGAAGGCATGATTAACTATTCATACAAATCATGTTTCGTGTTAAATGCAGTTTTTCACTCATCACCTTCTTTCATTCTAATTTGGTGATATCTACTTTTAGATCAATTTTAGTAAAAATGCAAGAACCATGTAATTAATCTAATATATCATCTAACCTAGGAATATGATGTTTATATTTTATTGTAATTTTATTGACGACTCGATAGTTAACACACATATGACTTGATCCATCCTTTTTAGGTACAAGAAGCACTAGCACTGCACATGGGCTCAAACTTTCCCTCACTTGACCTTTGGTCAAGTACTTCTCAACCTACCTTTGAATCGCCTTGGTGTCTTCTGGATTGGTTCTATAGACTAGTCTGTTTGGAATAGGTGCCCCATGTATATATGAAATCAATTTGATGCTCAATCCTTTTAATTGGTGGCACATATTCGAGGATCTCTTCAAGAAACATATCTTCAAATTCCTACAACAAATAAATAGTAGCACTAGGCAAAGAAATGTTAAGATAGTAGAAAAATTAGCTTCCTTGTACAAAAATACAAGTATAAGCCATTTTTGTAAAATGGCTCACTTAACCTCACTTGCTCTAGCATAAAAGCTCACATTTTTTCCTATTCCTTTATCTTTTTCTCTTCCACTCTTTTCTTTTGTCTCACTCTTTTCTCATTCTTTCTCTTTTCCACTCGTTTCTTTTTATTTTGTCATTTTCAATTGGTCATCAAAAACTTGTTTATGAGTAAGAGATATAAGTGTAACATTTCTTTCATCCTTTACAAAAGAGTACTTATTCTTATACCCATTATGTGTAACCTTTCTATCATATTGCCATGGCTTACCTAAGAGGATATGCCCAGCTTGCATTGGATCCACATCAAACATCACTTCATCTTTGTTCTTTTCAATGAAGAAGTACACTAATACTTGCCTATTAACCTTACTTCCTCACTATCATTCAACCATTGCAACTTACAAGATCGAGGGTGTTTAATGGTAGGTAACCCTAACTTCTCAATTAGAGTAGTACTAGCTGCATTAGTGTTTGCATCCATCAATAATGACATTACATACTTTGTTGCTCATATGGCATCTTGTATGAAAGATGTTTTTCTTTATTGTTCCATGTCATCCTCTTTGTTTGAACACTTAAGGATCTCTTTATCATAAACACCTCACCATCCACGGGTCCTATTTCCTCATCGTACTCTAGTGGTGCATTTTTTCATTTTCACTCTCATCATTAGTTCCCACGTCCCCATTTACTTGTATGATCATTTCCCTATTGTTTGGACATTTAGGTACGATATGACCCTTTCCAAGAAAACGAAGACACTTAATATCCCAATTACGAGTTGAGATATCAATTTACCTTTATTCTTACTAGCCTCCACCTCTTTGGCTCCAAATGTTTCAAATCTAGACTTAGAAATAGATCCTTCATCCTTTTTCCATCTAGACTTCCAAGGTGTAGTAGGATTTAGTTTCGGTGTAGTAGGACTTGTCTTTGATGGTAATGACTGGTTACTCTTTTTTCTTAGTTTCCTCTCCACCTTAATTTCCATATGGACTATGTCTTGCAACTCTATATAATGATGAAGTTCCATAATGTTGGCAATATCTTTATTTAACCCACTCAAAAACCGAGCCATTGTGACTTCCCAATCCTCCTCTACATTAGCTCTGACTATGGCCACTTTCATGTTCTTATAGTGCTCATCTACCTACCTAAATCCTTAATTAAGACCTTGCAATTTCTGATACAGCTTCCTATAGTAATAGTTAGGAACAAATCTTTTTTCTCATAATAGCCTTCATGTCTTCCCAATTGTTAATTGACCTTTCACGGTTCTCTTTCTTACCATCAATAATTGATCTTAACAATTCAATTCATAATCAGTAAATTCAATGACAACAAGTTTTACCTTTTTCTCTTCAGCATAATTATGGCAGTCAAAGATATGCTTAACTTTCTTCTCCCAGTCCAAAAATAATTCTAGATCATTCTTTTGTTGGAATGATGGCATCTTTATTTTTATGCATCCCAAGTTTCTATCAACTTCATCATGTAACCTAAGTGGTGGTCTCCACATGCCTCCTCTATCATTTCTACCTCCTATATTCTCATATCTCCCACTTATAAGTATCATTTCTTCTTCTTCTTCCTCAAAGTCTTTCTTCTAATTATCACCTTCAGGCTCTTCTTCTACATTGGCTTGCCTATTGGGCCTCCTAACATCTAGAGCGCCTTATGGTACTCTTTGTTGTAAGTTAGCTATGATAGCTTCTTATCTCTCCATCCTCTCATTCATATTCACCATGACAACATTCATCCTTTCAACTAATTGTTGTAAAGCCATCATCATCAATGTTACATCCTGTCCTTCTTCAAGATTATCTTATTGGACATTTCGTAACAACTAATACAAACAAACTATTAGTAATAAAAAATTAAATTCACTCAATTTTCTCTCTTGTTTAGCACTCAGGTTTATCACTCAAGCGCTTTTAACTCTTAAGCAAATCAAAACGTTCAGATATTCTAAACAATTGTAAAATTTTCTATCAGCAAAAGTAGTTCATAATATTCAAAGAGTCAAAACATAAATGGAAATTAACTCACAATGCTTTAGAAATCCTAACACTAGAATTAACAAGAATTTGGAACAAAGGGAACAACAAAATATAAGAAGTATATTAATTGCTCAAATTTTTTTTTTAAAAGATATGAACGATACCTTAAAAATAACAAAGTAGAATTCTTAAAATTTAAAATTTCTAAAAGTATTTGACTATAGCAAATTTTTTTTTATATTCAATCTCTTTTTTTTTCAGGATTATGTTAATAATCCATGAGAAATTTAACACATAAATTATGATATAAATTCTGAGAAATTTATGATATGTAATTAACATAGCAAACTTAGAACTATCACAAATATTACAATACAAATTCTAGGAATTTACGATTCGAAATTACATGGAAAAATTCCAAAAAATGAGCAGTAACAAGAAAACAAGTCTAGAAATTTTTTTTGATACAAATTAACACCAAAAGTATCAGTAACAGCACAGAAATCACGAAACACAAATCTTGAAATGAAATTACTGTGAACCCAAGAACACAGACCTTATAACCCACAAAATCGATACAATTTAAGAACTATAAGAGACACGACTTAAGACCCAACAAGAAATTAAAATAGATTCCTAGAAAAATTAATGTTCAAATTTTACCAAAATACAAGATGATAAAAATGCCACTAATGTTTGCTACTCCCTTTGCTATATTGGTTTGGAGAGGAACATGAGGCATTTAAGCTCTCAAATTTGATTTGAAAGCAAAATGTAATAAGTTGGTGTTTGGTACACTGTAATGGAACATGTAATGTAATTGATTCAGCACATTACATTGTTTGGTTTGCCTAAACACATGTAATGTAATGTAATCAATTACATGTGGATAAGTAATAAGGATTACACATCCAATAACTCGGAATGGGGATTACATTACGTGTTGGAACAGTAACAGCCCTAACAACGCGTGCACCAGTTCCAGCCAAAACAGTCGTCACGTCCCGTTCCTGCGCTGGCGGCGGCGTCGTCCAGCCGTCCAGCTTGTTGTCCCGTCCCTTCCGTTGTCGTCGTCCCGTCAGTAGTCGTCGTCCTGTCCGTCGTCGTCCCATCCAGCGAATCAAATGTGACCTAAATGTCAAAGTTAAGAGGGAGCTGTGGCAGCAAATGTATTTATAGGTTACACATAAAATCCTAAAAGAAAATGAATTCCATGCTTGATTTTAATCTAATAGTTAGGAATTACACAAAAAATGTATGCGTCCTATAGTAGTGAAAACCCTAAGTGCAGGTGCCTCTGTCCAAAACCCAAAATCAATATGAGTACGCAAGCCGCAGCAATGAAAAGCTCAAGCCTCAAAGTTGGTGCTCCATCTAAAATTCAAAATGCGAGAGCCACGATGGTGAAAACTGATAAGTGCTCGAAAAACATTAATATTTCGTGATTTATTGCGCTTAATTGTTTAAAAATAGATTTGTTATTATTGTTTGTTTGACTATTTTTCAAAAATCTATCAATTCAGAATCACGGGTATGTTTTAGTGAATTTTAGGTGTTTTTAGCGTCACAATAAGTTGAATAATGCAAGCACGCAAAGACAGAATACTTACGGCGCTCGGATCACGAGTTATGGACAAAACAAGTCAAATATGTAAGCCTTACATAACGAGCCATCACACATGTAAGGGGGTAAATATGAAGAAAGGAAAAGCAACACATGCCGCGGTGAGGAAAAGGCATGCTGCGGCGGGGAGCTCTCGGGTTTTGACCATTATTTTCAGAATTTGTGTTGCGCCGTGGCGGGGAAAATGTATGCCGCGGCGCGCCTATTCCTATTGCAATCAGGATTTGTGTAAACCCTTACATCTATAAATACCTCCCTAGACTCCCCCTTACATACAACTCAAATACAACTTTTATACACAAGAATTTTGCGACCAAACAAGAGATTCATTCAGTTTTGGGAGCTTTGCCACACTCAAACGAAGCAAGAGAAACCATTATAAGGATCCAAGGAAGCCGTCGACGATCAAAGATAAAGCTTTTAGAGAAGAACGCCATCCCATCCATTTAGCGGTATTTAGATATAGGTTTTCCTTGTTGTTATAGCATTATATTTTCTTCTTCCTTCTTTGAGTGTATGATCATATTATATTTGTCTATGAATTTTAATATGAACACGAGTGGCTAATTTCATTATGGATGTTTAGTTTGTGTTGCCATGTTTGCTAGAATTGTGTATGGTAAATATTTTATTGATTTAATATAAACAAATTACCTTTTGATTATGAACATGTTTAAATATTTAATTATGAATTATCATGGGCCAATTTGAGATTCGTAGTTAGGTTGAAAAATCTAAGAATATAGTTTTAGGAACGTCACCTTAACTTTATTCCGAAACACTTAATCAAAGCTTCAAATTAGTGACTTAGTCATAGCATTAGTTTGATTGGCATTTATTTTCTTGTGCATAATTTGATTGCTATTTGATTTACCTCAACCGTAGGCAGTTAATCAGTTAATCAACAAGAGATCTACCCCAACGGTAGGCAGTCTCGTAATTAAAAGAAAAGTCGGTAAAATTGTTTATTAGAACGTTCATGTTATTTCACCATTACTTTTCGATGCAAGCATGGCCAACCAAACTAAACGTCCATACATCCTCCATTGATTTTTAATCTACCTGAATTGATTGTTAATTTGCGATATTGATTTTGTTTAGTTGTTTGTACCATTATTCTCGTCACAAAACAAACACTTTTTACAGTTTTACTAGGTTTAGGACACTAGTTACCTAGAGTTTTAGTTTCACTAGAACTCTATTTAATTAGTATTTTATTTGCGTTAGAACTCTATTTAATTTAGGAAGACGGTTATTTAGAACCACTGTAATTTCTTGAGAGACCGACCTTGGAAGTTGCTTTTCACTTTTCTACAAGTGATTCGTACACTTGCGAGTACTAAATTTATCACATCAAAAACCCCAAGCCCTGGTGCAGCTTCTCCTGCCTAAAATTCCAAATTTGCCTTTACCTCATTGATTAGCTCCCTCCATGACTTGTACTCCAGTTTTTGCCACTTCTAGATCATGATTCAACTCTTGAATGAGTCTATTCAAGGCTTCATTGAGTTGTTTCATCTTTGATCTCGTGATTGGTCTACTCACTTGAGATTTGTGGCAGTATGTTATTCTCATCAAAGGTGGTCGAAAAAGGATAAAGGGTGAAAAAAATCGAAGGAAATGAACTGACGGTAGTTGCGATCAATGGAAAAGATAATGCTTCAATGACTTGGTAGTTGCCTACCTTTAGTTTCGATAAAAATTACATTTTTAATTATTCTGTAGTAAATAGTGAATGGTGATTGTGGGCAAAAGAATGGGTTAGTGTCAGAGCTAGGACAAAGAGGGTGGTAGAGATAGACTTGGTTGGTGGAGTAGATTGGGTTATTTTCATATTGTAATAAACAAAAAAAAATTAGATAAGACAAAAATAATAAATATTTTTACAAAAACAAAATTTTTCTTCTATAAATTAGGTTTTTTTTTTCCTAAAATTGGACCATTGTTGTACTTTTTGTTCAATGAGGGACTATTAATGTACTATTTTAATAATATAGGTTTACATGCATATTTTTTCTTGAATATGAGGATTACTAAAATACCAAATTCTTAATTATGACACGTGTAAATTTTAATTAAGTAATACTGTCATATATAAAAAAATAACATTATTTATTTTAAGTTATTATTTGGCTTTTATTGATAGAGATGTTAGTTATATTTTATTTGTGTATAAATATATTTAAATTATTTTATAATATATTTTTGAATATATATATATATATATATATATATATATGGTGTCAGAACATTCATAATAACGTATCTAGAATATATAAAAATATAAAGAAAAATATTTACAAAGCTTTTTTTATATTTGTTCTTTATGTTTTTGCTAAATATAAATTGGCTATTTTTTTTTTTCAAAGTGAACTTTTTTTTTTTTAATTAAAACGTTCCTTCAAAATATAAGGAAGGAGACTCAAACTCATATTCAAGAAAATATTCAAGAAAATGTTAGTAATAATTTTTATCACTACTAGGCTATTAGGGTAGTATGCATTTTTAAGTCTCCTTTATCTAAATTACCTTTACCTAAAACATATCACTTCATAAAATAAATTTGTGAGAAATATATGTATTGCATGTAAACTAATAATAATAATAAAAAAAAAATTTGTAAAACAATAAATTTAAAATTGTAATAATTATTTAGCAAAATAATTTATATACTTATAAGTCAGAGTGTATTTAATTATGATTTTCATAGATTTTTAAAGAATTATAAATTTTAAAGGATTTTTATGAACTTTTAATCACTTTTGGTAAATTTTGATTTAGTCTTGTGGATTGTAGTAGATTATATTTCATAGACTTTAATGAAATGTAGTGGATTTTATATCGATAATAATTGAACTAATATTAGAAAGATAGGGAGAGTCTTGAGAGAAAAGATAAAAGTAAAGGATCCTAATATTTTGGTGGTGAGAAGAATTAATAGAGAATTTCTTAGCATAGTTTTAAGTAAAAAGTTTACCAAAATTCATCTTCTTTTATAATCTTTTTAAATCAACGACATTTTTACGGGCGAGGTATTATTGTAACCGGGTGAAACATTGACTTTTGCTTACATGCAACACCTGACTAGCGGTACCAAAGTGGGACAAGGTAGTAGGATGGATGATGGTACCTCTTCCAAGAACGCTACTACAAAAGACAGGTTGGTGAACTTGGAGGCAAGGGTTAATAAAATACAGGCGTACCAGACTCAACAAGAAGCTTGGTTCAGCGACCAAATAAAGTATTCACACGAATACCAAGCTCTACTCCACCGAATGATGTGCTTTTAGTTGACACAGAGTGGAGTAGACCTCGCCCAGTTCGGCCCAGTTTCGTAGTATCCGGGATGCGACTTTGTTTTCAGACAACCCGAGGATGATAATGAGCAACCTGATGATATGGAGGACTAAGCCTCCCAATTGTATTTTCTTTCTTTAATTTTTATTTTCTAGTTTAATTTTCTTTTTCTTTAATTTATTTATTTATTTATTTCATTTTGCTTTTATTTTATGTTTGATTGTTTAAAGATTTTAATTAACTTTGTTTAATGGTTTTTACTTTCATTTGCATTTAGTTAATCTTTAAATTTGGCTTTGAGTTATGCACACATTTAGAGTTTTCATGCATATTTCTTGCGCACTAAATGCCACATGATGAGGAGGGCAAGGAATAGTGAAACGGAGCGTAAGTGTAATGTACACAATCTCATACAAAAGGGGGGGTAACTTCTCTCACTTCTTTACTTAATTTCTTTTGTTTTTCTTTTTACATTGAGGACAATATAGAAATTAGGTTGGGGGTGGGACAAATATTCCATGAGCATGAATTTAGACCAAATTTTAAACTTTAACTTTTTGTAGATTTTTCATTTGAATTTTGTTAGGATAGTATCGAGTCCATTTGATTCAATTCGGAAGTGTATGATATTAACATGATTGTAATGACAGTGACATGAGAAAAAAATTAAATTTTTACCTAAGTAAAGAGGCACATAAATGTTAGATTCATTTAGTTTGAGGATTTTGTGGTACATGTGGTAGTTTGTATGGTTAGTATGACTATATTTGGTTTGTGTAGTGTATGCATATTCATGATATATTTTAAGTCTTAACGAACTCTATAACTTCCTTGAAAACTCATTAAGGCGAAATAATAGAATCATATACCACTTAAAAAGTGATTTAGGTCATCTTTGGACCGTTTGAACTTTTCAAGCCTCCCTGTATTGATTTATCCATAGTGACACCCGTGAACTCAATATACATTTATTCATTGTACTACCTTTAGTGATAGGAGTACTTAATGTAATACTTGGTTTTCATGAGAAATTATATTGTATATGTCTTGCTTTGTTTAAAAAAATATATTTGAATAAAAACCCACCCGAATCTCCTTTAACGGAAGAAATAGAAGCTCGAGGCTGAAATACCAAAATCTAGTTCACTGAGTCTGCATGGAAAGCTGAATGGTTAATTAAGCCAACCTAATAACACGTTGAATAGAAAGGGGCATTCAAATTTGTAGTACGTTTGTGTAAGGGAAAAAACCTCATTCCTCATGTATTGGAAAGGAGTGGAGATTCATCCACACTTCCATTCCTTATAGAGGCTAATTGGGAGCTGTATGAGCGGTAACGTCCATGTACGGCTCCGTGAGAAGGGATAGAAATGGCCTTGTTGTACCTCACTCTCGTCTTCAATGGGGTTTGCTCTTTTTTTTTTTTTTGGGAGAGTATGCCAATATGATCTTAATGAGGTGCGGAGCTTTGTATCTGACATTCATTGGGCTTTCGGCTCTCAATAAACCCCTTCAAAGAGACTAGTGGTAGGTGGTCCCGTGGAGTTTTCGGAGAAGGGTAGCCTAGTGTGTAAGCACAGCAATGAATGCGAACCCTCAATCTAAGAATTGAAGAGTATCAAATTCTATAAAAAGCCACAAAAACTAGACATCCATGGCACAAACTCTAACTCAAACAGAACACACAATTTTTGTTTTGAAGTTTCTGAAAACAATTTTTCAAAAGTGAAAGAGAGTTTTTGAATCAATTTTAAGTTGAATTTTTTCAACATAATTTTTGCAAATTTTCAGTCCAAAAACAGTTAAAATCAAGGAAGTTTTTAGGACTTACCAAAGCAAAGAGCATGAAGCAAGAGGAGGAGATCAGCCACCACCTAAGGATGAGCTATCTTCCACTCGCTCTTGGTTTGGAAAAAATTTGGGGCTGCTAAGCAAGGAAAAGAAAAGAAGAAAGAAAGAAAAGAGAAGGGCTGCGTGAATGAGAGAAAAGAAGAAGAAAATGGGTATATAGTGTTTAGGCTAAAAAAAGACTAAAATGCCCTTCTCACACTTAAAGAACTTTCTTAAGAAATAGGAGCAACTTGATAATTTTCACCCAAATAGCCCAAAATTTTTTAATAATTGAATAAAATCATAGAGGTTATTTTAAGAAGTTATAATTGTTTACAAACAAATTTTAATATTCAAAAAAATTTATTTTCATTATTTAAGAAAGAAAGAACAAAATTTTAATAGCTCTATAATGTGAAATAAAACTGATTGAAATATATATATATATATATATATATATATATTATTTTCTTTAAATATTAATAAAAAAAAAAAAAAATAGATCTCATAACCTGCCAACCAATAGTTGTACCCAGAGCCTTTAAGCAACATCGTTAAGGATAATGGGGTTTAGTCCATTATGTGTTAGAGAGTCTAAAAATGTAGTGGACTGGGCCCTAGGTGTGCTTACGAAGATGGTCCCTTAGTGGGCTTATAGCCCGTTTACCTAAAATTTATTTATGTAGTTTGCTTATATATGAATATAACTTTATTATCAAAATTTATTTACATCAATATTTAACTTAATTTTATTACATTTTAAAAATAAAAAAAATATTATTTAATTTGAAATGAAAGAAAAAAATCAAAATGTATAATTCAGATAAATTAAATTAAGTATTTAATATAATTTAAATTCATATTTCTTAATTGTACTAAATTTTTTACAATCGTATTATTTTTATATAATATAATATATTATAATTTTATAATAAATATATAATTTTATATAAATTATGCTATTATTTAAATTAATATTATTTAATAAATATGTTATTGTAGTGCATTTATGGTTTCCGTTGACTATAATTTGTTTTTTTAGTCAAAACAAAAAGATTTCAGGACATGCGGTAGTTTTAGCATGTTACTATTAGCAGTTGGTAAATCATAAATGTATTATAAGCAGCAACGAAAGTCATACTTTCATTTAGAGCTGCATATTATTAGCGCATGTAGTAGCAGAGTAAAAATAACACATAATTTTTTTTGAAAAATACCTTTTATTAATATTTGATATATATATAATTAATTTTTATTAATAAATGATATTATAATTACTTAATTATCTTACCTTCTAAATTTATATTAAGTTATATTATGTGATTTGTATAATAATTTAATATAAGTAATATTATTTATTTTTTAGATTAAATAATAATTTATACAATTTAAACCTTTTTTTTGTTGATAGAATTATACAATTTAAACTTATAAGAAAACAATTTGCAAGAAGTGGCAATTTCGTCTATTTAATCGAACTTACTTAGTTCCGGCATTGCCGGCTAGGGGCATCGGAATCAAAGCAAATAGAGAACCATTAAAGTGCACCAAATAATTTTGACCAAAAATAAAAAGAGTACCAAATAACTTGAAATTCTTCTTTAAAGAGTTGTAATAAATTAAGGAACTTGAGCGGTTTCGAGCTGATCTCCCCTGCTTTATCGTCCAATGAAATCGTGAGTCCAAAGGGGCCGAGAGAGTCTGAGATTACCAGAACAAAGTCGTATAGTTATTTTTCTGGGTATCTGATCCACTGCTTCTGATTGTTTTGCGTTGGAAAGTTTGAATTTTTGGCATCAAAATTACTGATGGATTTGATTGAAAACTTGAAGTCCCTCGATTGGGGTCAAGAGTCATATCCAGCATACGAAGATTTCTTAATTCTTCCTTTATTTGCTATGTTTTTCCCTACTGTTCGATTTTTTCTTGACAGGTTCATCTTTGAGGTACTGGGCTATACGTATTCCACTACTTTAGCATTGCATGTGAATTACTTTTTTTATTGTTCAATCATTGCATTTATTTTCCTATTCAGTTTATTGGATCTTTGAGATGTGGTATGAATTTAACTTAATAAACCCATAGAAGAGGAATGCTAAATACACTCTTTCATGCAATCTCTTGTACATTCCATGCCTTATCTGACTGCCATGTGGTGTTTTAGGGAACAATCATTCATCATTTTAATTCAAGTCGTCAAAAGTCAAAGGCATAGAGTTTTTGATAGAGTTAACCTTATGTATACCTGATGGGTAGTGAACATTGTCTCATTTGGGAAAAATATGGAAGTCTAATACTTACAGGTTTTGGTAAATTTGGAGAAGCATGGTTTGATGTCGTTGTTATCTGGACTTTCTTTTATTTTCCTCCAGTTCATATGCGATTGAATGAATTCTAGGATGACCAAGATAAATTATTGACTTTTTAGGAGTTTCAATGGTAAAGGTACTTTTTGAACTATAATTTACATTGCTGACTGTGTAACTATCATCATTTTTGACGTGGGTAGTAATATCATCATTTTTCGAAAATGCTTCATTGTGTGTTTGTCTATGTTTATAATGTGTTACAACCTTATATATTCTAAAGTGGCATCCTTGTTTGTTCAGCTATTGCTGAATTTTTCAATATCTACTCCTTGACCGGTGAATATGGGTTTCTTTGTGACACCGAAATATGAGATTGTTCTGGATCCTTGACTTGATTTAGGAGCATTTTACCAGTATATTTCTACTTGTTGCTTTGCTATGTATATTGGGAATTACCACTCTTTTTGATAATTCTGTTATCTTTTTCAGTTTTCCGTTAAGCAAAAAATAAAATACGATGGTTCATGTACTAATATATACCATACCTTCTGGAATATAGAATACTTGGTGATTCAAAATAATATGCTAAGTGGAAGTAGAGCATTAAGCTTTCAAAACAGAGCGACCAGGGTGTACCTTGGTTGAATTTAAGGTTTGACATGATTCATTTTCCCTTAATATGTCTAGCTAAGGTTGAAAAACTTACCAAACAGTCATACTAGTTTTGTGTAACTATTTTCGAGACATTATGCTAGTTTTTACAAGTATGGGAGCATTGTATCACATTAGCCCCCTATCAGATCTCTGCCTTCTGGCCCTCAATCTCCTTCTTTAAGATTTTTTTTTCACTTTTTTGATTGAGAGTATTGACTGTAGAAACTGGCAAGGCGATTAATTTTTGGAAAGGGTTATGAGAAGCTGGATTTAAAGACTGTTGAGAGGAAAAAGAAGATTAGGAAGTTCAAGGAGTCGGCATGGAAATGCATTTATTTTCTTTCTGCAGAACTTCTGGCTCTGTCTGTAACCTATGATGAACCTTGGTTTACTAATACAAGTAATTTTTGGGTTGGGCCAGGTGATCAAGTGTGGCCTGACCAAAGAATGAAGTAAGAAATTGGAAGCTATATCTTAGTGTTTTTACATTCAGACGTTTTTATTAGTTTGTTTCTGTCTTTATTTTCCATCTTTCTTTGCATAGCATGAGAATGACAGCTTTGTCACATGATAGATTGGTTTTTTTTGTTTGTTCTTCTAAATAATTTCAGGTTGAAGTTGAAGGGTGTGTATATGTATGCAGCTGGATTCTACACATATTCCATATTTGCTTTAATTTTCTGGGAAACAAGGCGCTCTGATTTCGGGGTATCCATGGGTCATCATATTGCAACGGTCATTCTCATTGTGCTTTCTTACGTTTTCAGGTATGCCCTGAAGTATTTTTTGTTTCCAGATTGGTCTTGTTTGTTTTGTTGTGGAAGCCAGGAAGCAATGGTACGTATTTCTGTTGAAATATTAGAGGGATGGAATGAAGTTATGCATAAAGGTTGTGATTGGTCCTCATGGATATAGGAGTCTTGCCTTAGGTCCTTTAGAAGGAGTCACATCTTTTCCAAAGTTTGTTTACTCTAATAGTCCTGCATAAATTGTTTCCTCTTATCTGTTTCTTGCAGGTTTGCTCGTGTAGGGTCAGTTGTTTTGGCCATTCACGATGCAAGTGATATTTTTCTAGAAATTGGGAAGATGTCCAAATACAGTGGTGCGGAAGCAGTTGCTAGCTTTGCATTTATTCTTTTTGTCTTGTCTTGGATCATTCTTCGTCTCATTTATTACCCATTCTGGATCCTTTGGAGCACAAGGTTTGTATGAGTTGTATTACTGAAAACTTGTCTAGTTTTCTCATCTCCAAAAATGTTTTATCTTTTGCTAGAATGTAAAATAAATTTTGCCTCGGGGTCATTATTGAAGTGACGTCTAATCTGTTAATCTCTTAGTGGGGATACATTCCTCAGTAATGCCGTAAAGGACTTGTTCACCATGATATTGCTACATTTAGTTTGTGTTAGTTGGTATTGATGTATGTTACTTCTTTAAATTTAAATTTTCACATATATTTTGTTACATTATACCAATGGTAACCCTGTTTCAAATTTCAATGCTACATGTACTGATTTATCGTGCAACATACAATTAACAGCTGGTATGTAGTTATCAATGTGTTTAAAGGCATTTTTGTGAGATGAATGATGTACAAGAAATAGCTCTGGATTTATGTTGGGAATTGACAAGTTTTCTTATACAGTATTGAGTAAGCTGAAAGACTCTTTATTGACACACGACAGTGACCAGTCTAATTTAAGACTAATAATTTGGATTTTTCTTTTAAAATTGAACTTGTCTTGTTTTTCTAACTTATTTTTTGTTTGGCAGCTATGAAGTAATCCTCACTTTGGACAAGGACAAACACTGCATTGATGGACCAATATATTATTATGTGTTTAACACTCTTTTATTCTGCTTGCTTGTTCTTCATATTTATTGGTGGGTGTTGATATATCGAATGCTTGTCAAGCAAGTCCAAGCAAGAGGCCAGCTTAGTGAAGACGTTCGTTCTGGTAAGTAAAATCTTGTAAATTTTGTCAAAGCAATGGTTTTCTTATGTGCAATATCAACATAATACTTGCGGCAGAAACTATGAATCTGAAATCAAGTAGTTTCTAGCGGGGCAAACTATTGACATAATAGCTGTGTGGTCTGATGTCTTAGAGTAGGCTTGATGGATACTCATGGACCTCAAAGAACATGATACTAGCCAATCATTAGGATTTATTGGAAGGAGTTTCTTAATGAGGCAATTTTGTGGAGGCCTATGCTTGTAACTGTGTTGGGCTTTGAGGGGTCCACAGCATTCGCCTCGTGCGTCATGCAGCATATTTTTTTATCGTTCTGTTGGGTGATTTTCAGTGTGCATGTAGTATTTTTCAGTTAAGGAGTTTGGGATTGGTCTAAGACTTGAACCCCCAAAATTTCCGGATGCCTCTGGTGGTGCCCTTGTACCTGGTCTATTGATAATTAATTATCTAGGAAGGACTATATACTAAGTTAGCCAGATGGGCAATCTGATTAGCTTACAATTCACAAGTAATCTTTAGTAATTGGTCGTTGAGTCTCGGTAGGCCACCATTTGAGTCCCCAAATTAGTTTTTTTTTGGATTTTAGTGAAATTGATTTCAAAATAGCTTTTACATTAGTTTATACACACCTGTACATTGTGTACATGCTATCTTATTCTTGGGACAATTAGTTTATGTACACCTTATTGTAATGTACATGCCATTTTTTGGACCAATTAAACTATAAACAACCCTGTACATGCTATTTAGATTCCGGACTGGTATACCATTGCCGTTACTGTGGTGAGCTGACACATGCATGGTGGATTAGAACTTAAATTTCCTTCATTTACTTGTAAATCAAAATCTTATTTGGTAAAAGGAGTATTGGACTGAAAACATGATCATGTTTAACTTCTTCTTTGGTATTCATTTTGCACTCGTCTGGTTGGATGAATCATTATTTCCCAAGCCTTTATTGGGACCTACTTTCTTGGTGAAAAACGGTTGCAAATTTTTTTCTCCTCTGATGTTAAAAGTTTATTTTTTACCTTATTTTTGCAAGGACAAACTTTCATATAACAATAAGTGGATTAACTGCTTAATTCCACTTAATTTTTTAAAAATAAATTTGCCTTATTTTATTTTCTATGCAGATTCTGAAGATGAAGATGAACATGAAGATTGATCAGGAAACATTAGTTAAAGAAAAATGTCACAACGGAAAGGTGCATTTCTTTTTCGTCTCAGCCAACTAGATGCCAATTGCAATAAACAAAATTTTTCAACTGTAATTTATACAGAATCTGCCCAAATGGTTTGTTCAAATTGGAATCAATGTGTATTATATAACTGTATTGATTTAATATTGGATTTCAGTATTTCAGTTATTGATAGACTAGTATGGAGGTTGAACATGCCCATTGAACAGGTTCAAACTTAATCAGTTAGATGATTTTACTTCCCGAATTTCTGATCGAGACCATGTTTTCATCTTCCCTTATTCGATCAAGAGTGGGACTGTACATGCATCTTTAGTTTCCTTTTATTTTTGGTAAGATAATTCCTTCTTGCAATTTCACTTGCAGATGAGGAGCAACTTGCTTCTACACATTATGTACACCTTGTAACAGAGAAAAGTGTACTTGGAGAATTCCTTCATAATTGACAAGGTATTTTATTGTTGCTGGCTTGAATCAAGTTTGGAGCAGGTTGAAAGGGTACTAGTTCCTCCCATGATGATTCTTCATCGCGCAATTTTTTTGCCCTGTGCAGTCCACTGACAGAACTTTTGAGTCTTCTGGCTCGCAACTGAATTGCTATGAGAAAGTTGACATTAGCTTATAAAACAGACGTTATTTTTTCACTAACATGTGATTTCTTTGAATACATTGATTCATTCGTGCACTAATGGACATTTGCTTTCAAAACTAATCAAAGTTAGGAGTTGTTAGCTGTTAATATTACCAGAATAGACCAGTTTCTTGATCATTTTGTCGCCAGTTATTTTTGTTGGTTTATACGTCTCTGCTTTTTTATGGATTTTCACACGTAATAAAGACCCAAAGTAGGGAGTTTTTGAGGCCCATTGCATTTTGGATAGAAGTCCAAAAACGACTTTATTTTTAGCATAATAATTTACCATATTATCCTTTAATTGTTTATAGAACACAAATTTTATGTAAGCATTACAGAATCTAACAAAAAAAATTTAAGCTTTACAAGCATACTATTTTACTTCACAACCCATATAAAATATTAATTATAAAAAAAACTATATTTTTCACATTATTTAATAATGGCAAAAATAATAAAAGAAATAATGGAAGTAAAAACACCAAATATTTTAGAATGTTTTTTTTATCACAATAAATGATATTTAACATAAAGAAATTCAAAAATTAAAGTTAAATATAAAAGAATAAGATGGATTTAGGGAAGAATTGTTTTCCAAAATAAGAAAATTATTTCTAAGAAAAAACGTAATATATTATGATATAAGTAATAAGAAAATGAGTATTACTATAGCAAATGTAAAAGGAAGATTTAATATACCATTAATTGATAAAGAAATCATAATGCAAAAACTTTCAAAAATTCCGCATGAAGATAAAGAAAAAATTAGATACATTCATTTATGAAGAATACAAATTTTAATAAAAAATTATTTCAGAAAAGTAATAGATACACTAATTAAATTAGCATTGTTAGAAAATAGGATAACAAATAGAAAAAGATGCTTTATTAGGAATAATTAATGAAAATTTAGGATACTAAAAATTAAAATTCACAACATATCTTAGATTTGCTGTTAATATACATGATAAAACTTAAACCAATTATTAAGACTAGCCTCTAACTTTGAACGAGGAAATTTAATGAAAGATAAAAACTACATATTTTTAATTCATTATCTAGTAAGATATTCACTAACAAACAGTCACAATAGTTCAATATATGAACAAAACGAATTCATAGAAATAGATAAAATTTTCAAAGAAATAGGACAAGTAATAAAGAAATCAGAAATATTAACAGAACATGAAGTATTTGATGAATCAAATTTAGATATTAAAGAAAAATCTCTCATACCAATAAGGAGCAATGTACAAAAAATTAAGTTTATTGACACTTAGGCAGAAACCAATAAAAAGGATAAAGAAATAAAAGAACTAAGAGAAGAAATTGAAAAAGTAAAAGGATTAGTTTATACAATGAAATAATGTTAGACTAAAACTTATAGTAAAAGACAAATTATTAGGAATATAATTAGAGGGGAATAATAACTTAACAAGCATATGTAACAGCTAAATATCTATAATAAAAGCTTCAATTCTTTTAGCAGAAAAAATAGATACCACAGATGAATTGAATATTAAAATTATGCAAGAATTAAAAGAAATACAATTAGATATGTATAAAGAAACTACATAATTTAAAAAAGATATTAATAACATACCAAGAAAAAATAATTAAGATTTGACTCATTAAAAGGATTAAAATAAGAACCTCCTAGTAGATCTCATGCTTTAATACTCAAGAATGATAAAAGAAAAGATAAAAAATTCAAAGATATAATTACAATATAATGAAATATAGAAAAGATCTAAAAGAACAATTTATGAATCATGAAAATAAAGATATAGAAAAATTAATTAATTTATTAACCCTAACAAATGAAGAATTAGAAACACATCATGAAGAAAAATTTTGTACAAATAAGGAAGAAAATGATATAACAATAATTAGTGAAAGTGAATCTAAACAAGAAGATATAAGTCAAAGAATTCACATGGAACCTATATTAGCAACACCACAAAGATCAATCTCAGAAAAAAGAGAAACATTTTACCTACATAGGGAAGAAGAAGATAACAACCTAAAATGAAAGAAGGTTTATATTGAGGTACTAGAGTTAGTATTCCACTAGAGTTTAGACCTCATGAAAATTATAAACCTGATATTTTAGATTTAGATTGCATAAGTAATAGAAAGAAAGCCTTAGATGAATGGTCTAGTGGAATGAGTGTAATTATACAAACTTCTACGACCACACAAACAAACCTTTCAACTTGTAGAGTCTTAGTAGCTCATAAAATGTCAGAAAATGTACAAATTTAGTTTACATATTTAACATAACAATAACATTCAATGATGCAAGAAAATGCAACAACAAGAAGAGAATACTTAAACACTGTAATAAATGAAATTTATAAAGAATTTATTGGAGAAGATAAAGGAAGAAACATTCCTGAATTTAGTGAAAATGAAATAACTGAAGCTAAATAGCATTTAGCAAATATGGTAATATGTAATATGTGTTACATAGATTCTTTTATAGATGAGTACAAAATGCATTATCATAAACTACTACATTCTCTACAAGAAACTCATAAGGAAATGTTTTTTTTTTTAAAAGTACTAGAACATTACACACTATGATAGAATGATGGAATAAAGAAATAGAGAAACAATACATGATACCTTAGGAGGAAGAATAAGAAGTCTAAAAAGTTGGATAATAGTTAAATGTCAAAAAAGAAAAGAATCTAAACAAATAAGAGAAAATAATAAAATCTGTTGTGATTTAAGAGATTTTAGAATGCTAGAAAAATATGATTGTAACATAAGATCATCTTATAATAGATTTAACAAGCATAAGAAATTCAAAAAGTTTAAAAGATATAAATTTAGAAAATAAAATTTTCAAACATATAAAAGAAGGTATAATAGAGAACCTTATAAGTAAATATATTTTAAAAGAAGAAAATACAATACAACTGAAAAGAAAAATTATTATCCATTAAGAAAAAAGAAATGTAGATACTGGATATGTAATAAAGAAGGACATTATGTGAATGAATGTCCTAATAGGCTTCAACATAAGAAATAATTTAAAAAGTAATTTTTTTAGAAAGCAAAAATCTTAGAATAAACTTTTAAAATGGAATTAGAACCAATAGAGGAATCCGATATAGATGATAGATTCAGTATTTATTCATTAGAAGAAACTGAAGAAGAAATAACAGACTCAAAAATATCTGATCCTGACTCTAATTTTGATTTTGATTTTGATTAATGGATGAATTATTAAGTATAACAAACCTAAACAGCACATATATAAAAATAGGATTAAAATTTAAAGGATATAAAAATTATCATTTACATACATAAATTGACATAGGTGCAAGTATGTGTATAGCTAGTAGGTTTGTATTTCCAAAAGAACTTTGAAAATAATCACCAAAAGAATTAGTAGTAAGAATAACAAATAATACTACAATAAATCTTAATAAAGTCTTAAACGATACAGTTGTATTGATAGAAGCAAATTTTTTTCATATATCTATGATAGATCAATAAGAAATTGGAGTTGAAATTTTATTAGGAAATAATTTCTTAAACTTATATCAACCATTTATCCAGTACCTAGATAAAATAAGTCTGACAACCCTAGATGGAGAAATAATCTATATATCAAAAATAAGGAAAGCATTAACTGTTTCATTACCAACTTTTATGTTACAGCATAAAAAGCAAAAACGTGGTGAGAATATAGAAAAATAAAAACTATATTTAGAAAATATTTTTTTAGACATAAAGGTTGACCAAAATTCCTTTCTAAGTGACATACAAGAAGATAAAGCCTTAACAGGTATAAGAAAATTATTAAAAATAGTATGTTTAGAAAATTCATTAGATCTTCAATAAAAAAAATTCATTAGATTCAAATATTAATAGGTCTAATGAAATAGCAAACATAAAATAAAAAGACGCTTTAAAGGTTATAAGAGTTAAACCAATGATTTTCTCTAGAAGACCGAGAAGAATTTGAAAAATAAATTCAAGAACTTTTAGAATTAAAATTAATTATTCTCAGTAATTCACTACATTCAAGTCCAGCATTTTTAATAGAAAAAGAAGATGAGAAAAGAAGAGGAAAAAAGAGAATGGTAATAAATTTCAAAGCTTTAAATAAAGAAACTACTAATGATTATTTTATTCCAAAGAAAGAAGAATGATTATCACTCTTTAAAGGTAAGAAGTATTTTTCAAGTTTTGACTGT
Organism: Elaeagnus macrophylla; assembly: GCA_029378325.1. Lineage (NCBI taxonomy): Eukaryota > Viridiplantae > Streptophyta > Magnoliopsida > Rosales > Elaeagnaceae > Elaeagnus > Elaeagnus macrophylla. The sequence goes on along the minus strand of CM055641.1, from coordinate 42,044,369 downwards.
AAAAGTAAATTTTGGCAAATAAGACTTGATGATAAATCACAAAAATTAACCGCATTTAGCTGCCCACGAGGACAGTTCTAATGGATAGTGGTTCCATTTGGACTAAAACAAGCATTAGGTATTTTTCAAAGATACATAGATAATATTTTCAAAAAATATCACAATTTATATTGTGTATATATAGATGATATAATAGTATTCAGCAATGAATTATCAAAATATTATTTAGACATTATTAATGTTTTACAAGAATGTAGAAAATTAGGAATATTATTAAAGCATCATTCCTCAACAAAATATAAAATATTTAGGGTTAGGAATAGAAGATGAAAAACATCTACAACCCCATATTTGAAATAATATATAAAATTTTTTTAGTATGGTTAAAGAAAAAAATCAATTACAAATAGTTTTAGGATGTTTAAAATATGCAAAAGTATATATAAAGAAATTAACAGAAATAAGAAAGTCATTACAAACAAAGCTTAAAAAATATTATTTTGGCTGTGGACTGATTAAGACATTAAATACATGGATAAAGTAAAAGCACAAGTAATATATTTACCAACTTTATACCATCCAGGACTAGATGATAATATGATAATAGAAACAGATGCTTTATATGAATATAATAGACCATCCAGTAAGAAAAATTTTAAGAAATTATTTTGCACAGAAATTTGTCAAAGTAAATGAAGAAGAATTTGTTAACCTAATTTTTGAGTTTTATTTATGCAAAGAACATATAGGAAGGTAAGTTAACTAAAACTTAAAAATTTAAAAATTCAACCCAAGATTTGGTATCAGAGCTATAAACATATTTGATAAGAAGACTTTAAACAAAATATTTAAAATTAGGTATACTCAACCTAATTCAAAAATAAAAGTAAATTATTTATAATTTTATAAAAAAAAAAAAAACAATAGAACTAATATTAATAACTAAGGAAATAACCAAAGGATTACCTAAAGAAATATCACAAATAATAATTTATAAAGTACTATTCAGTTGAAATGTAAAATTAACATGGTTACATTATAAGTAAAAATTTCATTACAAATATCTAAATTAGAAGATTTATTTAATACAGAAAACTATTTGAAGATAATTAAAAATCCTTTTGAAAAGGAAAATCATTATGTAAAACTTACAGAATCTTAAAAAATTTTATAAACCTTACAAACTTTTTAAACAAAGACAAACAAAGAAAGAGTATTTTAGTAAAGTCAATAATGAAATAGGAGCTAAAATTCACCGTTTGGACAAAAAGCTTGCTATTTTTGTCCATTTGACACTTTTTAGCAAAACCATGCTATAAGAGTCCCAAACTCATTTTCACACAGGCCTCATTAGAACTAAATTGATCAAAAAATCCAGGTGAATCAAGTCCAAATAAAAAAACTATCATTACGTATCATGTAACACTGAATGCAATGCCTTTGTGGTTTTTCCCTCTTGTGCTTGGGAAGCTCTGCTTCTTTAAGAAAATGGTGGTTCTATTAACATCCACCACACCCTACTAAATATATATAATAATTATGTAAGTCTTACAAAATTATGACAACAATTTATAAGCCTTATAAATAAACTACACAAATAGAAAAAACAATCATGTCTTCTAAAAAAACAAAAATAATAGAAGAAATAATGGAACATAAACAAAAGATATCTGAGGATATTTCTCACAAAAAATAATATTTAATAAAAAGAAATTTGAAAAAATAATATTTAGTAAAAAGAAATTTAAAGAAATTCAAAAATTAAAATTAAATCTCAAGGAATGGGATAAATTCAAACTTTCTAAAAAATAAGGAAAATATTCCAAAGGAAAACAATAGTTTATTATGGAATAATATTAAAAAAAATGAGAATTACAATTATGGATGCAAAAGGAAGATATAACATACTATTAATTGATAAAAAAATTTATAAAAAAGGGAGCAGGGTCATAAAAGTTTATTAAATTGTGTTATTTGGTCCCTTAGATTATAAGTGATGTTATGTGGTCCTTTAATTTTAAAAAGAGTCAATTAAGGACAAAATACATAATTTTAATGAATTTTTAATTAAAATATTTTTTTAAATTAATATTTTAATATAAAAAATATTAAAATAATATAATTTGTTTGTAATTGACCTCTTAAAAAATAATATTTTAATTAAAAAATTATTAAAATCATATTTTTTGTCCTTAATTAGCCTAAGAAACCAAATGATAATACTTATAATTTGAGGGACCAAATGAGACAAATGACCTAATTGAAGATCTTCATGACATTTTTCTCTACAAAAAATTATCAAAAATTCCTAGAGGGATGAAGGAAAAATTGGATACATTCATTTAGGAAGAATTCAAATACTACAATCTGTGTAATATAGGATGGCTCCTAATATAGAGTGAGAAATAAATGGAGAGGTCTTAAGTATGTGGCCGTCCTATAAAAAAAATAAGACCACTATTACGAAAAAAATTACGCGAAACTAAATAACCGTCCTAAAAAATTCTTATAGGATGGATAGTAGCCGTCCTATAAGAATGTACATATAATTTCTTATAGGACGGCTAGTAGTCATCTTATATATCACAATAAGATGACTACTAGCCGTCCTATAAGAAATTATATATGTTACAAGAACACTTCACACACAGCATGTTTCAAACTGTAAAAACATTTCTACCTTAGCTAAAATTGTGAAACCCTGATTTTAATTAATATTTTAAAGAAATAATAAAATTTATTTATTAAATTTAGTTTTAATTTAAATTATTAAAGTGTTTTAATTGCGATTTTTTTATTAGCTTAAATAAATATTTTGATGTTACAAATTTAAACAATATAAAATTTATAATGATTTAAATATATTGTATATAATTTTATATAATTGATTTTAGAAATTTTGGGAAAATTTGAATGAATTTACCGAAAAGCCGTTTCTTCATTAAACTTTCCTAAACAAGAATAGGGGTATTTTGGTAATTTAGCACCTAAATCCTATATCCCCAATTTTTCTCCTTCTCCTTCTGAAGAAAATTTTGAGAGGGAGCTGGCCTTCTCTATGGCACGAGAAAGAGAGAGAGGTGTCGCCATCACTGACGTCCGTCATTCTTTCCTCACTGCGCGATAGTATATTACCCAAATGCCTCGAAAACCCACCGTGGAACAACTCTGCCATCGATCATTTCACACCCACTAGTTGCTGTCAGCTTCCTTTTGCCACCAATGCGAGTCCACTGGAATTTGGGTCCTTACTTCATCGTTGTCCTTCTTTGCTGTCCAGTACCATCCTCCACTGCTTAGCCTCTTGCTCGTCAGAATAGTGAAACTCAAGTAACTAACTAAATAAATTTGGTGGCCAGAAGATAAATAGTAAATACTGACCTTATGCTATATTTATCTTTACGATCTTGTTTTGTGAAATCAATTAGAGGTTTCTATGCTTGTTATGGTCATCCTCATCTAGATGTATCTTACTACTATTTGGTGAGGTCTCCTTCGTCATCTATTATGTTGTATGCTAGTTGTTCAAATGTTTCTATTGTGGTGATATATATGAGAAATACTCTTTAATTTTGGTTTAATTTTCACTTATTGGACTGTGATTGTATGTGATGGAATTTGATATTGACTTCCTTGGATTATATATTCATATTGATGAATGACCGAGAATATTTGAGTGTTGGGATGGTATGTATTAGATCAATCAATCCTATTAAATGTTCAATTGAATTTATCTTGATTTTGTGTCTTATACTTCAATTAAATTGGATATCTTAATTTCCAGATTCAACTTTGGGACCTCCTTTCTACGTTTTTCCTTTTAAATTTCTTATAATCATGCCTGAATCAAGTCATTCGTTGACTAAATACCTTGGCTAGAATTCGATACTCTTCGGTTTCAATTTTTTCATTAAGTAATTCCAATAGAGTTACTTTTGTTTTCTTCGTCTTTACATCTTTCACTTCCTTTTTAACACTTGGAGATGTTTATAGCAATTATTATTATATATATGCCATATTTATGTTACGTATGAAATTTTGATTTTTAATCATTTAAAAACCACCACTTGTGCTTGTTTTTAAGTGAATAGGTTGTAAATCTATTTCCCATACAAAGTTTTTAATAAAAAGTTTATATTGAATTGGTTGGTTGACATTTCGTTTATTGACATGAAAATGCACTATTTAATGTTATTAATTAGAGTTGATAAATGTCTTGGGGCTATGTTATTTAAATAATATTGAGTTGGATAGCACTATTGTGGTTTTTAAGTTCATTTTAAGTGGTGGACTATTAGGAGTAATTTAAGGACATATCTTGGTTAATCTTTTAGCACTTTGTTTTGGAAAGTGTATGCTGTTACAAATTCCAAACCATAAGATCGTATGTGAACATGTAATTTACAGGAATGTTAAGTTAGATAATATCGACTTCTTATTGATCTATTAGAGTTTTGTTTAAAATACGTTATGTTGAAGGTTACTAACATTAGTGTGAGAATCGTTTGTCACACTCATCTGATTGATATCTTATTGAATGATAATAATGTTAAGAAACTTGACATTCTTCTAAATTTAATGAAAGATTTAAGTTCTTGTTAAATAAGCGTTGGAAGGATGAGATTGGTATAATACTTAGAATGACAGATCTATCAACGAGAATTTGAGACGTTATATAAATTAGGAAGAACACCTTCTAAGATAGGTGTGCCTTTGAAACTTTTTGAGGTAGGGGTTATTACTCCACTTTTTTCTTCATGCATTATCTTTATGAAATGTCATGCATCATATACATTAAGAGTGATGAAAATCGATGCCATGATGGTGCATGAATGATTTTATAATTAAATTGCTAATATTTTATATGCATACATAATATTTTTGATATGTTACAGGGTATTAAAATATTTTACATGGCATCTGAGTTTTATGCATGCATCATGAAAACTCACATTGTGTTTACTGCCCCACCCTATGTCTGCCACCCAAGTACTCCAAACTCCACCTCGTGTCGACTGCCCTAGGTGAAACCCCACCCCGTCTCCGTTGCCCTATGCGAAGCCCACCCTGTGTCCACCATTTCCCTCTGGCAAGTACGCATGTATTTCCTCCCCAGCCTTTTTTTATGTAGCTATTTTATATAATTTTTTTTGTTTGAAATTATTTATTTATGAACATATTATTATGGTTTTTTTGATATATAGTTGCTGTATATTATATATGAAAATTACTTAAAATAAATGCATACAGACAGTTTTAATTAAATCTAAAATTTGGACAGCTTTTGACTTTTCTGTAGACATTACATATAGGGCTGTCATAGACCGTTTTAAAAAATTATTATTGACTGTCCTATAAAATTTTTATAGAACGGCTATTGACCGTCCTATAAAATCTTTTTAGGACAGCTATTGATTGTCCCATAAATTCTTTATAGGACAGCTATTGACCGTCCTATAAAATGATACCTATTATAAACCTTTTTTAGGACATTAAATAACCAATTTTTTTTGCAACATACTTTTATTTAATATTCGATTATTTTTAAATTAGGAATTGGCAAGAGATTGATTTAAAATGATATAGGATGAATAAGAGTTGGATGTTTATGGATAGAACAAATGTACAATTTATTGAGGGTGTAGAAACTTTTTTGAGATTTGCTTTTGATAATTCAACTGAAAAAGATCGAATTCGTTATCCATGTTTGAAGTGTGCAAATTTAAAATTTTTTAGTGTGGTTGAAGTTATAAATCATATCTTTCATAATGGCATTGATAGTGAATATACAAATTGGCATAGTCATGGAGAGACTAAAAAGTAAAGTTCAAAAGTTTATCCTCCTGAATCCATGTGGAAATGATTTCACAAATAGTGCTAATGAAAATTGAGTATAGTTGACTAATAATCCATACATTTTAATTACTATTAATGAGACATGAAAATTCATGGGAGTAGAATGGGGAAAATTGAATTCCTAGACTTTTCTTCATTGTTTAGTGAATCTATTTTTTTATTTCTTTAATTAATTTAGTTTCGTTATTTTAATTTGCCACTCATTTTTGATAGTTCAAATAGAAAGAGAAAGTATATATTTTGATACTTAGTCCTAGTACACGCCTTAATAAGTTCCTCGTGGGTACGACTACCTCGTTCTTAAAAATACTTATCACTTGTATACGACCAGTGCACTTGCAAAATTTCGGGCCAAGGGACATCAGGCAGCCCTATCTAAGGGACCTCTCTGCATGCTCAAAACATTGACCTAGCAAAGAGGGAACATGTTGCCCTTAAAGCCTACAAGGAGTCAGAAAAAGATCTCTTGGTCATTAAGGAGGAGCTGGCTGAGGAGAAGAGAATCTGTGCTAAGGCTTGAGAGAACCTCAAAGTTGCTAAGGCCAATAATATGAGGTTTTTCAAAGTGGGTTACAACAAGGCTACGAAGACCTTCAAGGTCAAGGATGTTGAAAAGGGAAAACACGAAGAATACAACAATATTCTCCATCTAGATTCACCTATACTAGGTTCTGTCTAGACTTAGATCGACGATGGGGCCGAGGAGGGAGATGGTGAAGAGGATGGTGCTGTTGATGGCAATGTTGGGTAACCTTAATCATGCTCTCTTTTTTGTAATTGTGTATGAGCTTCAACTTGTAACGATACACTATTTTTTTTTGGTAGCATATATATGAAATTATGATTTGTCTGTTCGGTTATTATCTGTCTATTCAACTTCAACTTGTATGACATTATGAATATATAACAAACTTTTTATTTGTCTTTTTGGTTAGCACCGATGTTATGTCTGATTAAGTATCAACACATAGTATTAACTGTTCAGCTCGTATTTTTAAAATGTGCATATTATTATATTCAAGGACAAAAATGTTTAAGTTTCTCACAATTCTTCTCAAGGATAGATTCAAAGTTCTTGTCCTTGTTTTGTTTGCTTTGTTGAGTTCCACCTTTTTTTATTATTATTTTTTGTTTATTATTATTATTTTTTATTTTTTTTGATTAATTAATTATGATTTATTTAATATATTTAATCTTGTACACATGTGTGAAAAGTGTTTGCAACCTATGTATATATAGAGGGAATGAGGTAAGAACATGTTACAATTGTAACCTTAACATGTATTCTTTCGTCTATTGACTATTATTAGTGGCCATTGACTGAGCTTTGAAAATAAAGGTCTGTACTTTGAAAAGGGATAGGTCAAGGTTGTTTAGCGAGGTTGAGCGTTTGAAGCATGGGATTGTTTTATTGGTTGAGAGTCAAAAAATTCAATCATTGCAGCATAAGAAATCTTTGGAGTAGATGGCTAAGAGTTGAAGAGGAAACGTCATGGGTAGATGCATACTTGAAGCGTGGACAAGATGTGTTTCTTGAAATTATGAAGTCGACTCTTGATTTTAAGGAAATGCTTAAAGATAGAGCATTGACTCTAGAGGGTGTGATGAGAATAATTGACTGCTACAATCGTTACAAATCCCAAGTGGACCAATCTTGATATCAAAGATAAAACAACTCAAGGAAGCTTTAAATGGACTTATTCAAGAGTTAGTGCATGAGCAATGGGTGCCAAAAAGTGAATGCATTGTGTGGAAGGAACCAGTCAATAAAATAAGTACAAAATTTCATACAAGACCTGTGCCCCATGGCATGGATTTTTAGCCACTACAGCAACGAGCATTCAAGTTATGGCTGGGGAAGAGCTCATCTAGGTAGGAGGTTTTGGGTGCCACGACAACTAACCCTTGGGTTTTGGCTGGGGGACGTGTGTGCCAAGGTAGAAGTTTTTGGCCGCCGCTGCACCTGAATCTTGTGTTTTTGATTGGGCATCTTCGTCACAGCATGGATTTTATCCACCACAGCACGCTTATAATTTTATGTGTAATTTTGACCATTAGGTCGAAACTAATGGTTGAGATTTAATTTCTTTTTATAACCTATAAATACATTAAAGGGGTCAGCTGCCTCATAACTTTTGAAATTAATGAAATTATTGATTTTTTCAAATCCAGATTGGGAGCTTGAAGCTCTAGGTTCCTTTCAAACTAACTTATCAAGGGATTAGCAACCTTTGTGTAATTTTCTCTCATCTTATCTCATGGTGAGTAATATCCATATGTTAAGTTGTGTGCTAATTTTTTAACTTTCTTTTCTAGGAATCGATTTCAATTTCGTGTTGGGTCCTTGACTGTTTCTCTTGTAGTTCTCAAACCGAATAGCATTTATGGGTTACAAGGTTCGTGTTCTCAAGTTTGCATCATTTGCTATCGGAGCCTAAGGTTATAAATTTTAGATTCCTATCTTTGAGTTCTTTCCATTTCAATGTTTTGATAAAAAAAAATTATGTGTGTTCATCTTTCTACAGTAATTTCCTGCTTGTTTTTGTTTGTTTCTTCAATTTTCTACTTGTTCTTGGTTGTTCCTAAAGTTTTTAGATTGTTGTTTTGTTGCGTCCTAAAATTTATGGGTACTTTTTGTTGAAATTTTTGAATCGCAAAATTTTCTATATTTGGTATGTAAAAATTCTGGGCAGTTTGGTAATTTTTGTATTATCTACATATCGAAAAATCATTCAAAATTCGTATCATAATTTATAAGAAAAAAAATCTCTTGGTAAAATATCTTTGGATAAATATCTCTTAGGATATTTATTAAAAAAAAAAACAGTGCCAAAATTAAAAAAAGAAGAAGAGATACATTAAATTGCAAGAATTTCACTTTGTTATCATTAAAGTATTGTTCATACATTTAACATTTATTTTATTGAGTAATTAGTATACCTCTTATATTTTCCTTTGCTAAATTTTTGTTTATTCCAAACTTGTTCAAATTCTAGAGTTAGAATTTCAAAAACTTTGAGTTAGTTTCCATTTGTGCTTTAAAACTCTTTGAATATTGTGAATTACCCTTGGTGATAGAAGATTCTACAAATTGTTAGTTTACCAGAATGGCTCGATTTTCTTAGGAGCTAAGGGCGCTTGTGTAATCAATCCGAGTGCTAGACACGTGAGGTAATAAAGTGAAATTAATTCATTTATTAATTTCTAATTTTTTGTGTTAGTTGTTACAAAATGTTCAACAGAAATAGCTCCGAAGAAAGACCGAATACAACATTCATGATGAGGGAGGGCTTTACAACAATCCCTTGGAAGGGTGAATCCCGTCATGGTAAATATGAATAAGAAAATGGAACGATAAGAGGCTATTATAGTTACTTTACAACAAGGAGCACCACAAGGCATTCCAAAGGTTAGGGGACCCAATGTGGAAGAAGTGCCCAAAGAAGATAGTTGGGAGGAATATTTTGAGGAAGAAGAAGGATGGGTACCCATGAGAGGAAGGCATGGGCATAAGAGAGGTAGAAATGTAAGACGAGGCATGTGGAGACCACCACCTAGATCTCATGGCAGGGTTTATAGAAATTTGGGGAGCATTAAAATGAAGATGCTATCATTCCAAGAGAAGAATGACCCAGAACTATACTTGGAGTGGGAGAAGAAGGTGGCGCATATTTTTGAGTGCCACAACTATGCCGAAGAAAAAAAGGTAAAACTAGCTTTCATTAATCTTACTGATTATGAATTAAATTGGTGGGATCAATTAGTGATAGGTATGAGAAGGAACCTTGAAAGGCCAATTGACAGTTGGGAATACACGAAGGCTATCATGAGAAAGAGGTTCATTCCTAGCTACTACTATAGGGAACTCTATCAAAAATTACAAAGGCTCAATCAAGGATTTAGGTCGGTTGATGAGTACTACAAAGAGATGGAAGTAGCCATGGTAAGGGCTAGCATAGATGAGGATCGGGAAGTCACAATAACTTGATTTTTGAGTGGGCTAAATCAAGATATTGCCAATGTTGTGGAACTTTATCATTATGTGGAGTTCGAAGACATGGTCCACATGGAAATAAAAGGGTAACCGATCATTTCCACCAAAGGCAAGCCCTAGGACACCGAAATTAAATCCTACTACAACTTGGAAGACCAATTGGAAAAAAGAAGAAGGGTATAGTTCCAAGCCTATATTTGAACCCTACAAAGCCAAAGAGATGGAGGCTAGTAAGGATAAAAGTAAAGTTGAAACCCCAACTCGTAATTGTGATATTAAGTATTTTCATTGTCTTAGTAGGGGTCATATCACATCCCAATGTCCAAACAAGAGAGCAATGATCACCCAATCAAATGGGAAGGTGGGAACAGATGATGAGAGCGAAGATGAGGTGATGCCACCACTAGAAGACGCTAGTAATGAGGAGATAGGTCCCGTTATGGAGAGACACTTCTGGTAAGGAGATCTTTAACTGTCAAAATCAAAGAAGATGACATGTAGCAACAAAGAGAGAACAGTTTTCATAAAAGGTGTCATGTGAGCAACAAAGTGTGTAATGTTATAATTGATGGGAGGAGTTGCACTAATGTAGCTAGCACTACTCTAGTTGAGAAGTTAGGGTTGCTTATGATTAAACACCCTCGGCCATATAAGTTGCAATGGTTGAATGATAGTGGAGAAGTAAGGATTAATAGGCAAGTATTTGTATCCTTCTCCATTGGAAAGTACAAAGATGAAGCGATGAGTGAAATGGTCCCAATGCAAGCTAGGTAAATCTTGTTAGGAAGGCCGTGACAATATGATCAAAAGGTTACACATGATGGTTACAAGAACAATTACTCCTTTGTGAAGGATGGTAAGAATATCACACTTGTACCTCTTACTCCTAGACAAGTCTTCGATGATCAATTGAAGATGATAAAAGAAAAAGAAAAGAGGGAAAAAGAGAAAGAAAGAGAGAAAAGTGAGACGAAAGAAAAGAGCGAAGAAGAAAAGGACATAATTAAAAAAGATGTGAGCTTTTATCCTAATACGAGTGAGGTTAAACGAGCCATTTTGGCAAAACGGCCTATACTTGTACTTTTGTACAACAAGGCTAATTTTTTTGCTAAAGACCTTGAAGTTTCTTTGCCAAGTGCTATTTTTTCTTTATTGCAGAAATTTGAGGACATGTTTCTTGAAGAGATCTGTCACACCCCAGATTTTGAGTACGTGAATTTTAAGAAAATAGATAAAATTTGAAAGAAAATTATTAATTTTAGAATAATTAATTATGAAGTATAAATTTAAAATGAAACTAAACAATTAAATATAATTTGGGTACCCTTGAAATAATTTAATATTTATAAAAACACAAATAAACCTTCAAAAAATTTATAATCCATATAGTTACAATTATTTTATTTTTATATCAAATCAGATTGATCTCAGCGTATCTACTCAATATATAGAATAACTAATTAAAGTAATGAGAGTAAAGGAAAAACCTTTTCATTGAACTCCTTGGAAGTACGCATCTCTCGTTCAAGTCACAACAATTACGAAAAACCATTATCTAATCTGAAAAGAGAAAAGGGAAAACAGGGTGAGCTACAACTAGCTCAGTAGGATTATACTCCATGCATAGTTCTCAATGAAATCAATGATGCATGCTACATTTAAAAATATTTCATGCATGTCCAGTAATAAATTATCAGTATATCAGTAATGGGGAGATTTCATTTTTAAACTCGGGCATACCTGTACTTCCTTATGTCCGAAACCGGGTGGAGTGTACATTCCAAGTATCTCATGCATGCTCATACAAACATAATGAAATATGCAATGTCCAATATAAAATACACATGTATGCTATGTCAAATCCATATGTATTGGTCAACTCCGAAATACATGGGCACGTGCGCGGTGAACCTCCGAGACACACGTGGGTCCACCTCCTACCCCATGTATGGTCATACTTCGAAATACATATGGCACATGTATTGGTCAACTCCAACATACATGGGTCCTCGCCTTAAGGGTCCTCGTCATATGGGCGGTCTAACTCCGAGAACCATAGACGGAAACAAATACCAAGACCCAAGACGAACAACTCTGAAACACAATGGGGGTCCAACTCTGAGGTCCATGTGCGGTCTAATACAAAAACCCATGTATGGACAACTCCGAGATACATGTGAAATGAAATGCGTATCTGTAGTCCATTGAAAAATAGTCTGCTACATCCAGTAGCCCCGGGGTACCATATCTCCGCAAGACATTATACAAGTAATACTCCCTACAAAATAATTTCATGATGCATGCATAAAAACTCAGATGCCATATAAAATGTTTTAATACCCGTATTTCATAATCTCATATATACATATAAAATGTTTCCAATTGGGTATATGAATTATAATATCATTATCAACACTTTTATAAAAATATTATAAACATGGCATCAATTTTAGTCATTCAAATATCTATGATGATGCATGATATTTTCATAAAAATAATGCATGAAGAAAAAGTGGAGTAATGACTCCTACCTTAACAAGTTTCATTGGCACACTTATCCCACTCTATAAATTCTAATAGAGATAACGTCTCGAATCCTCGTTGATAGGATTGTTGCTTTAAGTATCAAGTCACCCTTCTGACGTTTCTATAATGACTTAAATTTGTCATACCAATAGGATCACTCAATAAGACCTTGTTTATATAGAAGTAACTAACGATTCCTACTTCAATGATTGTTAACCGAAAAACATAACACGTTTCTAAGTAGAACTCTATTAATTTAATATAAAGTTGAAATTATCTGACATTCTAGTAAACAAGTTGGAAGCTTTGGCCCAAAAACCTTAAAAAAATGAATATAAGGTTTAGTAATAGAATTATCTAGAATTGAAAATATTCATTCAATTAAACCCAATACACCATACAATAAAGAAAATGATGAACTCTATACCCACAACTTAAGAGTGAAATGCAAACTTAAGAAAAATTAGCCAAATTAAACAAAGAGAACAAATAAAGTAAGGCTTGTAAAGTGTAATGCTGAAAATGTTTCAAAAAGACAGATAAAAATAAGAAAACAATTTAATTACTAGAAACCCATTAATTTACTTAAATAAAGTTTCAGATTACTGAAAGTAATATAATTGATTGAAAGGACGACAGTGAGATAAATGACGTTGGTGTCGCGATGGAGAAAAAGAAAAAAAACGTCGACGACTGGTGCCATGAACGATGGCAAAAACAGTTTCCTTGATGGCCTTCGAGACGCTCACGTGAAGGATGATGGCTGGGGAGTACGGTGTTAGGGAGAACAATGGTGACGGTGACGCCTCTCCTCCCCCTCCTCCTCTCTCTCTTTCTCTTGCGGTGGTACCAGCCCTAATGTTTCGCATGGCTGGAGAAGGAGGAAATTGAGTTTAAAAGGGTTAGTTGGTTAAATGACCAAATTGCCCTTGCCCTTGGCTTTGAAAAGTTTAAAGGAGTAGGGACAATTTGGTAATTTCACACAATTTTCTCAAATTTCTAAAAATGTTTATAAAAATTAAAGAAATTATTTAAACTATTATATATTATTTACAAATCAAATTTGTATCTTCAAAATATTAATTTTTGCTTGTTAAAGAAAAGCACAATTAATATTTTAACATTTTAAAATAGAACTAAATTTAATAAATAAATTTTTAATTATTGCTTTAAAATATTAATTATTAAATTTAGTTCAGGGTCTCACCAGCCACGCAAAACATTAGGGCTGGTGCCACTGAGAGAGAAAGAGAGAGAGAGAGAGAGAGAGGAGGAGGGAATTGAGTTTAGAAGGGTTAGTTGGTTAAATGACCAAATTGCCCTTGCCCTTGGCTTTGAAAAGCTTAAAGGAGTAGGGGCAATTTGGTAATTTCACACAATTTTCTCAAATTTCTAAAAATGTGTATAAAAATTGAAGAAATTATTTAAACTATTATATATTATTTACAAATCAAATTTGTAACTTCAAAATATTAATTTTTGCTTGTTAAAGAAAAGCACAATTAAATATTTTAACATTTTAAAATAGAACTAAATTTAATAAATAAATTTTTAATTATTTTCTTAAAATATTAAATATTAAATTTAGTTCAGGGTCTCACAAGATCCCAGATGATGTGCAACCAATTAGTGGAATTGAACATCAAATTGACTTCATTCTTGGAGCATCTCTTCCAAACTGACCTGCCTATAGAACTAATCCGGAAGACACCAAGGAGATTCAAAGGCAGGTTGAGGAGTTCTTGACTAAGGGTCAAGTGAGGGAGAGCTTGAGCTCATGTACAGTGCCGGTGCTACTTGTACATAAGAAGGATGGATCAAGTCGAAAGTTTGTTGATTATCAAGCCTTCAACATCATTACAGTAAAATATAGACGTCCTATTCCTAGGTTAGATGACATGTTAGATGATTTGCATAGCTCTTCCTTTTTTTACAAAAATTGATCTGAAAACAGATATCATCAAATTAGGAGGAAAGAAGGTGATAAGTGAAAAAATCGCATTTAAAACTAAACATAGATTGTATAAATGGTTAGTCATGCCTTTTGAGTTAACTAATGCCCCTAATACTTTTATGAGGCTTATGAATCATGTTTTACGTGCTTTAATTGAAAACTTTGTGGTTGTTTATTTTAATGACATTCTCCTTTATAGTAAGAATTTAGAAGAGCATGTTTTACATTTGCGTTTTGTGCTTGAGGTGTTAAGGAAAGAAAATCATTTGTGTATACCCAATTTTTCTATGCGAGAACTTTTAGTTAATGAGGCTTATGAGGGAGGTTTAATGGGACACTTTTGTGTTAAAAAGACTTTCGACACTTTGCATGAAGATTTTTTTTGGCCAAAAATGTGCAGGACGTAGAAAGATTATGTTCTAGGTGCATCACTTGTAAACAAGCTAAGTCCAAAATCATACCCCAAGGACTGTATACACCCTTACCAGTACTTGGCTCATCTTGGGTGGATATCTCTATGGATTTCATTTTAGGATTGCCTAGGTCAAAGAAGGGTAGAGACTCCATCTTTGTGGTTGTAGATAGGTTTTCTAAAATGGCACACTTCATTGCGTGTCACAAAATCTATGATGCAACTAATGTGGTAGAGTTATTCTTTAGGAAAATTGTTAGCCTTTATGGAGTTCCTAAGAGTATTGTTTTTGATAGGAATGTTAAATTCCTTAGATGTTTTTGGAAAACTTTATGGGCTAAATTGGGGACTAAACTTTAATTTTTTACTACTTGTCACCCCCAAACTAATGGTCAAACTGAAGTAGTCAATAGGACTTTGTTTACTTTGCTACGTGCGGTAATACAAAAGAACTTGAAAAATTGGGACTCACGAGTTGATTGCCCGTGAGTCCTTATCAACTTGGAGCTGGGCAGGGCCAGCCTCTTAAGGCTCCAAGGGTGGGCTCGAGCACTCTGCCTAGCAACTGTAAACATAGGCGATCAATTCATATGGCCTAATATGCTAATCCTTATCGACCAAGAGTTAGACAGAGCCATCCTCTCAATGTTCCAAGGGTGGGCCCGAGTGCTCTAACTGGCAACTGTTAGTTCAGGCAATCAACTCGTGTGGCATAGTGCATTATTCCTCATAAAAGATGGTCAGAAGTCATTCATAAGGTAATGTTGCATTCATTAATTTTGACATGCATTATATTACACGGGTACTACATGATTGTTAAATAAGTTAAAAGTAATATTTTTTCAAATGTCTAGCATTCCAATTTTGGCTTTCTATTGTACCTTGTATGTTTTTAAGGCATAAGTTACTCTATGAGTGATTTCTTCAACCTGGTATAGATCCTCCCAATTTGGTCCTAACTTCTTGACCTTTCGTCCTTTGTTGCTTGGAAACATTCTTCTCAAGGCCTAATCCCCTACAATGAAATTTTAAAACGGACTGCTTTATCATAAAAAAATGGCTACTTTCTCTTTTGGTCCTCTACTAGCACCAAAGCCTTATCTTGACGTTCCTCACACAAAATGAGATCTAATGCTCTTTTAGAACAATTGACGTCTTCACTTATACTAGACCGTGATGTTGGTAATACAATTTCTGTTGGAATAACTGCCTCAAAGCCATATACCAAAGAGAATGGTGTTTCTTTTGTCAATCCGTGAGGATTAGTTCGAACTGACCATAAAACATCGGGCAATTCTTCAACCCACTTTCCTTTTGATGATTCTAATTTCTTCTTTAAAAAAGTGAGAACAAGTTTGTTCGAGACATCGACCTGACCATTTGCATGGGATAATAGGGAGTCAAATGGTTGAGCTTGATTCCATACTTTTGAGAGAATTCTTTCACCCTTTTTCCAATGAATTGCTTTCCATTGTCGGTGACTAATTCTTTGGGAAGGTTGAATCATTAAATTATATGTTTACATAGGAAATTTGTGATGTCACCCACACAAATTCTACTTAAGGCCTCTGCCTCAATCAATTTTGTAGTTGCTTACACTAGTTGACCCACTAGCCTATGAGAAGAGATGGCGATAGGACGTTTGAGAGCCACACCAGAGATGTCGCACAAGCAACACCATGGTCGAACTCAAACTGAGAAACTAGTTTCCAAGGAAAGAAACAGCCCCAAAATCGTCTAAAAATCGGGCACTAGAGAAGAAAACAATGCCAATGAGATATCTTCACACAAAATGGAGGAGTGTAAGCCCCAAAAAACTTGAAACCCTTAGCCAAAATGCATTTTTTAGAGAGAAGTTAGAGTCTTTCTCTCTAAAAAATGTGAGCAGAATTATGTCATGAATTCTTCAATGGGTAGTTTTTGTTTTTGACCCTTTATTGTACATTGCTTGACTTCTTTTACCTCTTAATCAATGCATGTCTAAAATTGAACATGAGTTCAAATAAACTTTAGTATTTTAAGAGTAGTGTTCATGGTCTAACAGTTTGTCTATGAGATGTAGCATGAGTTTGCTAGTTGTGAGGTAGCTGTCCATTGCCTGAAGTTATTAGAGTTCACACCTTTTGTTTTAAGGCTCAACAAGGTTAGTTGGTGATCTAATAACCACCCTTGTCACAGGTCGAATGATATTTGTGTTTATTTTATTTTATTTTAAAAAAGAGACTTGAACACTTGATAGAAATAGTGTGTCAAAAAATGTTCTGATTACCAATTTTTTTGTCGAAGCCTTAGTGATATAGATACTTTTGAGAACATATACAAAAACCAAAATAAAAATTCTCATATGAATAGCAAGGGTCACAAATGATAGGACGAAGTGGCATCTCATGCTATATTCCCAACCGTTAAACCAATTTTCCTTGCCTTCGTATTCAAATTCTCTTCTTATTCCAGTCCATATCAATTTCATGATCTACATCACATATATTCATATCTCTTTCTTAGTTCATCAGGAAAGAAATACCTAATCATTTTTCTTCTTTATGTCTTACAACTGCTGATATTGAAGAGAAAGTTGGAATTTAGGACCTTCCGCCCTTAGCTCTCAGTAAATTTGTATAATGATATTACAGCTCTTTAAAGATACACATAGGAATTGTAGAAACAAGTGAAAGTTGTTCTCATATTAATTATAGTAAAATAAGTATTTAAATAATTTTAAAAATAAAAAATTATTCATTTTTCAAGAAAATTTGGCCATGTATATAGGGGTAAATTTATCTAATCTTAGAATTTTTAACAATACAAAATACCACCATAATTTTATAATATAAGATTGATTGCTCAATCACTCCTCGCCCTTTAGCGAACCAAACCTCTGAAATTCCCAAACAAAAGTAGAATTTCACTCACCCATTTGTAGTTTGCAATATCCAAAATAAAGAACTAAGAAACTAACTCAAAGTGTTTTGGAAACTTTAACTCAATGAAAGGAAAAATTTATTCAAGCAATTTTCAAACTTATGACAAATTAAACGAGCAAAGTAATGATTCATTAATAGGTATAAACGACACCTTAACGAAAAATGTAAAATTTTCTTGGTCTTAAGACTTCCACTCTCTTTTTTTTTATTTAATTTCTGAATACATACATACATACATATATATATATATATATATATATATATATATATATATACATACATATATATATATATATATGTATATATGTATCTTTTCTTCTTGTTTTTTTTTTTTTAACTTTTGAAAATTTTCAATACGAACATAATACGAAAGCACAATAAATTACCAAATTACCCTTTTACTTAACGAGCAAAGTTTAGAAAAAATTCCAATACAAAAAACCTTCTAACATAGCCCAAAAACACAAGAAACAACAACAAAAATCGAGAATATTCCAGAAATTACAATAAACAATAAAAAAATTGCAAGAACAAGAAGAAAATTCTGAAAATTGAAGAACAAGCTGAAATTTGAAAACAACCCAAACTTTTGTGGAAACAAAAACAACAATAACAAGGATAGGAATCTAAAGTCACAACCTAGAGCTCTGATACCAAATGATGCAAACCGAAGGACACGATTCCTATGACCCACAAACGATAGAGATTTGAGAACCACAAGAAATACGGTCTAAGACCGACACTATATTAGCATGCAAATTTCTATGAGAAACTTAGATTTTGGTTTGCAAGACTCACCTTAACGCATGGATATTATGCACCACGAATCAAGATGAGGGAAACGCCACAAAGGTTTGCAAATTCCTTTGATAAGTTTGGATGAAAAGCACAAAGAGCTTTCAAGCTCTCAGTCTTGAAATTTGATTCAAAATATGAAATACGTGATGTGAATTGTTGTTCCCAATTGATTACAAGGTCTATTTATACAAATAATTAAAAACCTAGAAGCAAAGAAATCTAGATCATTGATTGTAATCCAATGGTCCAAAAATTACAAAATAATTTAACTGTGTTGAGGGGGTGAAATACTTGTGCTGCGGTGGGAGGTGCTCGGGTTGCCTTAAGAGAAGCTGGGCTGCGGCGTGCACGTTGGGGGTCAGCGTGCAGGTCTGGTACTGTTAGTCGCGTATGTCTGTGTCAGCGTGCACGTCTGAACGTGTTAGTGCACGCATGTTCGCTCATGCCACAGCGCCTAGAAATGCATGCCGCAGTGCACATGTTTCCTTAGCCAAAATAGAACGTTCTGTGCCACATCTCCCAAAATGTTATGCCGCGGCATGCATGATTGGTGATGAACCCTCAGCCCAAACAGAACATTACTCGCCGCGGTGGCTATATTTCCATGCTGTGGCACAGGTCTTCTTTTGAAAAATCTGCCTTCAACACATTGATTAGTCTCTCAAGCTCAAATTTCACCATCCCTTGGTCTTGTGTTAACTCCTGGATAAGCCCATTCAGAGCTTCCTTGAGTTGTTTTGCCTTCGATCTTATGGTTGGCTCGTGCAGGATTCGTAGTGGTTGTAACGGCGAATTATTCGTATCAAATGTTTTCATTCTTGTTCTCATATATATGTTTTGTTTTGTTAACGTTATGGCTAAATAGATAGTGTACTTTCATTTTGGTATGTATATGTACTTTGTGTTTGCATAATTAGTTATTGGTTATCTAGAATAGGTATAGGCATGTTCATATGCATGAGATTCAAAACTTTTGATGCCGAAGCCTCATGTTTGAAATTATGCTTTTAACTTTAAAATAAAAGAGATTTTTGAAAATGGTTTTGTTATAATGCTTTTGACCAAAGATATGATTGGACTTTGAATGAGAGCATATTGTATTTGTTTTGGGCCATGTGGGGGAGGTGTCCTTGGGTATTCGAGGGCATTTGGTTTCTTACCATATGGTTTGGACATACTTTTCCGTGTGGGAATTTGTTATGGAATTCCAACTTCGACCCTACGATTCTTACGACTCACTTACACTTACACTTACCCTTCGTGAGTGCTAATCACCGACAAGTAATTTATTATTTTCGTCACCAATTCACCAATGAATGACAACTTTTGTATTGGTCATCAATTGGCGAATTATTTCTTTGGAATTTTTGAAATTGTGCAACGTATTCACCCCCAACCAAGATTTGGGTAATGTCCTCATTGCTATGAAAAGCTTTTAAAAACAAAAATAAGATAAAAGAAGGAAAGAAAGAAAAAAAATGAACAAAGAAAGAAACGAAAACAATATCGAATGGGTGCCTCCTATTAAGGGCTTAGTTTTACGTCTTACCAAGACGTGGCCGCTCTCGTGTCTAAGAATCTTGGAGACGTATGGTTTCTATGCTTTTCAAGTTGGTATCTCCTTCCAAGTATGACTTGACATGATGCCCGTTCACTTTGAACGATTCTTGCATTTTGGAATTTAGCAACTCGACTACTCTGTGTGGAAATACATTTGCAATTGTATACGGTGTGCTCCACTTAGAATGAAGTTTTCTTGGAAACAAATGCAAATATGAATTATTTAAGAGAACTTTCATGCCAGGAACTAAAGACTTACTGATGAGCCCTTTGTCGTGATAATACTTAGTGCACTCTTTGTAGATCTTGACATTCTCGTAAGCTTCATCCCGAATTTCTTCAAGTTTGCTTAGTTGGAGTAGTCATTTTTCCCCAGCCTTTGTCATGTCCATGTTGAGCTCTTTAATTGCCTAATAAGCTCTATGCTCTAGCTCAATGGGTAAGTGACATGCTTTACCAAATATTAACCGGTAGGGGCTCATACCAATGAGTGTCTTGTAAGCTGTATGATATGCCCACAAGGCATCATTCAACTTAACTAAACAATCCTTCCTTAAGGGGCGCACTGTGCTTGATTTGTCTGTTGCTCACTTCCACTTGCCTCGAAGTTTGGGGATGGTATGGGGTAGCCACTCTATAAGAAATGTTGTACTTTTTCAAAGCCCATCAAAGAGCCTATTACAAAAGTGGTTGCCTCCATCACTAATGATCGCTCTCGGTGTTCCAAACTTGCTAAAAATGATATCCTTAAAAAATTTAACAACAACGTTAGCGTCATTAGTTGTAGTGGGTAGTGCTTCTACCCACTTTGATACATAGTCGACTGCGACTAAAATATATGTGAAACCAAAAATGGGGGAAACGGACCCATGAAGTCAATTCCCTACACGTCAAATAATTCAACTACAAGATTTGATGTCAAAGGCATTTCATTATGTTTGCCTATATTACCAGTCCTTTGATGTCTATCACATCTTACACAAAACATGTTAGCATCCTTAAACAAAGTAGGCCAATAAAATCCAAATTGTAATACCTTTAGGACGGTTTTCTTACCACCAACATGGCCCCCGCAGTGTAGTGCATGGCAAAAGGTTAGGATGCTCTCAAGTTCCTCTTCGGACACACCTCCGGATGACCTGATCTTGACATAACTTGAACAAATAGGGGTCATACTAAAAGTATTGCCTGTAAATGCTGAAAAACCTTTTATTTTCCTGAAAAGTGATGTTAGGTCTCAAAATGCCACTAGAAAGATAATTAACAATGTCATCATACCATGGATTTGGAGCTATTGTAAACAATTGTTCATCAGGGAAGGTTTCTATGATTGTGTCCTTACTTTCACCCTTAATAGTTTCATACTCAGAAATTAACCTAGACAGATGATCAACTACTACCTTTTCAGTACCTTTTTTGTCTTTGATCTCTAGGTCAAATTCTTGTAAAAGTAGGACCCACCTAATGAGTCTAGGCTTAGCATTCAGTTTAGTCAGTAGATATCTCAAAGCAGCATGATCTGAATGAACAATAACCTTAGTTCCTACCAAGTAAGACCTAAATTTATAAAGTGAGAACACAACAGCCAATAACTCTTTCTCAGTGGTGGTATCGTTAATTTGGGCATCATTGAGTGTTTTGCTAGCAGAATATATAACATGTAAACGGTTATCCACTCTTTGCCCCAAAATAGCTCCTATTGCATAATTAGATGCATCACACATGATCTCAAATAGTAAAGACCAATCAAGAACCACAATAATAGGTGCAGAACTAAGTCTATCCTTCAAACTATTGAAGGCGACAAGACAATCATCATTAAAATCAAAGGGAGTATCTTTGGAAAGTAGGTTATATAATGGACGACTTATTTTGGAAAAATCCTTAATAAATTGTCTATAGAAACCTGCATGTCATAGGAAACTCCGTATCCCCTTAACAGATGTAGGAGGAGGCAACTTTGCAATTAAATCTATCTTAGCCTTATCTACTTCAATTCCTTTGCTAGATATGACATGTCCTAAAACTATGCCCTATTGGACCATAAAATGACTTTTTTCCCAAATAAGTGTCAAATTACACTCAATGCATTGTACTAACACTAAAGTCAATTTATGCAAGCAATCATCAAAGGAATTATCGAAAACAAAAAATTCATCCATAAATACCTCGATGAATTTCTCCACCATGTTTGAAAAGATTGACATCATGCATCTCTGAAAGGTGGCGGGTGCATTGCATAGTTCAAATGGCATACTCTTGAAAGCGAAACTACCGAATGGGCATGTGAATGTTATTTTCTCTTGATCTTTCGGAGCAATGGGTACCTAATAATAACCTGAAAGACCATCCAAAGAACTGTAAAAATTATGTCCAGCTAGTCTTTCTAACATTTGATCAATGAAGGGAAGGGGGAAGTGATCCTTTTTAGTGTACAAATTCAGTTTTCGAAAGTCGATACACATCATCCAACCCGTAATTATCCTAGTGGGCACTAATTCATCCTTCTCATTCTTAACAACGGTTCTTCCAGATTGTTTTGGTACCACATGAACTGACCTAACCCATTTACTATCAGTAATTGGATAAATTACTTCTGCTGCTAGGAGTTTTAAAACTTCTTATTTAACAACCTCTTGCATGATTGGATTTAGTCTCCTTTGTGCTTCTTTAATAGGTTTGACATTATCCTCCAAATTGATCTTATGCATACACATTGCTAGACTAATGCCTATAATGTCCCCAATACTCCATCCTATTGCTTTTTTATACTTCTTAAGCTCTCTAACTAGTTTCTCCTCTTGTTTTTGGGTGAGTGTAGATGAAATAATAACCAGATAAGTCTCATTCTCTCCCAAAAATACATATTTTAGATGCTTAGGTAGTTCTTTAAGTTCTAATTCAAGTGGAGCAATCTCATCATCATGTGGGACATCTAACAAGTCTAAGGGTGTACTAGCTTCATCTAATGGTATGGCATTTTCTAAAAGATCATTGTACTCCCTAGCCTCATAGTCTAAGATATCATCTACCTCTCCAACTGTACGTGCTACCTTAATTTATCATCCAATCTATCCTGCACAAAAGTATCATGAATAATGGGATCTAAACATTCAACAAATGAGCATTCGTCAATAGCTGATATAAAAGGGTAAGGAGATGAATCAAAAACCTTAAAATTTACAGTCACTCCCAAGACTTTCATTGTCAACTTTCCACTTTGGACATCAATGATGGTTTAGGTAGTGGCCATAAATGGTCTACCCAAAAGGATTGTATGCTATGCTCCTTGTCCAAAGATGGGTTATCCTGCATATCCAAAACCACAAAATCAACAGGTATGATAAGCTTATCTACTTGTACAAGTAAGTCCTCAACCATGCCCTTTGGATATTTAACATATCTATCCGCAAGTTGAAGGGACATGGTTGTTGGTTTTAGCTCTCCCAAACCTAGCTGTAAGAAAATAGAGTAAGACATCAAATTTATACTAGCACCTAAATCAAGCATAGCCTTAGCTACTTTCCTATCTCCCATAGTAATACTAATGATAAAACTACCTGAAACTTTTAACTTAGAGGGTAGGTTTAGTTGAAGCACTACACTAGCAATTTCAGACACGATGACTCTTTCATTAAGCTCATACCTTTTTTTCTTAGTGTTTAATTCTTTGAAATTTTTTGCATAAGAAGGTACGTTTCTAATTACATCTAACAAAGGAAAATTAATATTAACTTTCAAAAGCATGTTAAATAAATCAGAAAACTGCTTATCTTGCTTACTATCCTTTAAATGGTATAGGAACAGTACTGGTGGTTGGTATGGCTTTGATGACTTGTGTAACTTAGGGGAGCTAGATGATTCTCCAATTATTGCCTTTGAAGGCTCGTCATGTTTGTCACTTGTTTCCCCCAATTATATTCCTTAGAAATTATGTTGTCATCTTCCATGTTACCTGTACTATAAGGTATATCATTAGAAAGTTCAGGTAAAACCTTTGTAACGACCTTACCATTCTGAAGAATCGTGATAGCTTTCGCTTATTCGGGTTGACTGGGCAGCTTTCCTATCTCTTGTTTGTGCATTTGTTCAGCTAGCTGCCCCACCTGTATTTCCACTCTTTTCATTCATGCTTCCATAGAGTCCATCCTTCCACTTCAGGATTGCATGAAAGTATTTAAGCTTTCCTCTACGAATGGTTTATTTTGTCGAAATTGTCGGTTAATGTTTTGGCCTTGTGTTTGATTTTGGACAAATGGTTGGCTATTATTTTGTTTCCAAGCAAAATTGGGGTGATTTCTCCATCCAGGGTTATAGGTGTTAGAGTAAGGGTCGTTCCTAGGTCTAGGTTGGTACCCTTGCAATAAATTTGCCTCTTCATTAGCAACTGTATAGGAATCACCTACAAAAGAACAAATGTTAGCTCCATGTCCATAAGAACCACAAACTTCATAGACCTTGTGTTTTGGAATTTGATTCATATTGGAGGTAGTGAGAAGTTGCACTTGTTTGGTCAACTCAACAAGGTGCATGGCCATTTCATTAGTGGAGCCTAATTCATGGACTCCAACTCTTCTTCCTCTAGCGCTCTTTTGTTGGGAATTGACTCCCAATATCTCAAAAAGTTCGTAAGTTTCATCCGCAGTTTTCTCACCCATAGCTCCTCTTGCAGCGTTGTCAATTGTGAATTGCCACTATAGTGTCAATCCGTCATAGAAAAATTGATTTTGTAACTGCAATGGGAAGTGGTGATGTGGACACTGTATCAAGAGCAATTTGAACCTGTCCCAAACTATGAATCCCAAATTGGCTCATAAAAATCCACAGTTAAATTTCTAAATATGCTCTTAATCAAAAGGTAATTTAATTTATTTCAAAGCAATAAAATATTCACTACAACAGTTCTAGCAAACATGGCAACACAAACTAAACATCCATAATAAAATTAGCCACTCATGTTCATATTAAAATTCATAGACAAATATAATTTGAACATACACTCAAAGAAGTAAGAAGAAGAAAAGTAAATTCTATAACAAAAAGAAACCCTAGATCTAAATACCACTATTGGATGGGATGGCGTTCTTCTCCAAAAGCTTGATCTTTGATCTTCAATGGTTTCTTGGATCCTTAGAATTAATTTCCTTGCTTCTTTGAGTGTGAAAAAGCTCCAAAAATCTGGTTGAGTCTCTTGTTGGTTCGCAAAATTGAAGTGTATAGAAGTGTATGTAAAAGGGACTCTTAAGGGGGTATTTATACATGTAAGGGTTACAACGAATCTTGATTGTATTAGGAATAGGCACGCCGTAGCACACAATTTCCCCACCCTGGAACAACAATAAATTAGAAACAATGATCAAAACCCAAGAGGTGCTTGCCGCAGCACACATATTTCTCGC
This sequence comes from Elaeagnus macrophylla, assembly GCA_029378325.1. Taxonomy (NCBI): domain Eukaryota; kingdom Viridiplantae; phylum Streptophyta; class Magnoliopsida; order Rosales; family Elaeagnaceae; genus Elaeagnus; species Elaeagnus macrophylla. The sequence goes on along the minus strand of CM055641.1, from coordinate 42,018,946 downwards.
CGCAGCGTGTATTGTGTTCAGATTCTTCACATGTACCCCTTACATATGTGCTGGCTAGTTATGTATGGCTTACATAATTTGACTCGTGTTGCCCGTAAATTGTGATCCAAGCACCGTAAGTGTTCCGCCTTTGTTGTAAATATCGTCCCAAGTGGCCAAAGAACCAAGTACCAATATCATGAGCGAAGACTTAGCTCTATCTTTGAGAGTGTAAGGAAAACACCTCATCCGTAGTTGATCTTCACTAAGTCCCTGCAGTGGAAATGTTTGCACAGTTGCATATAGTTTACGCATAAAATTTAAAGGGTCCTCATTAGGGATACCATAAAAGGAGGGAAGCATGGAATAATGAATATTTTTCAATTCATAATTCCTATCTGCCTCTGTGAGTTGAATGCACGAAGTAGTAGTCCCAAAGATAGATATTGCAAACTCTTTATTCATCTTCTGTCTACCCAAGTTTTCACCCATTACGGCTTGCAATTGTTGTTGGTCTTCTTCCTCTTGAATTTGATTATCTAGTTTCCTTGATAGGTGTTTGATCTTATGGATGTTGTCAATGAAGGGAGTGAGTTCCTTGTTAAGTGACCTCCTACCCAACATGCACAAATAAAAAACAAACAAAGATCAAGGCAGCAGAGAAATTGCAATAAAAGTACTATATTTTTTGAATTTTGAATTTAAATTTTTTTTTTAAATAAAAGATAGAAAATAAAATAAAATTTAACTAAAGTAAATAAATAAATTTAATTTAGAAACTCTAAAAATTTAAAAAGAAAATTATTTAAAACTCCAATTCCCCAACAACGGCACCAAAAACTTGATGCGCAAATTATAGTACTTGCAAGTGTACGAATCACTTATAGAAAAATGATAAGCAAACCTTCGAGGTCAATCTTTCAAGGAATTGCAATAGTTTTAAACAACCTTTTTCTTAATCTAATTAGAGTACTAAAACAACTAAAACACTAATTAAATAGAATTCTAGTAAAACTAAAACTCTAAATAACTAGAATCCTAAACCTAATAAAACTGTAAACAAAGTGAATTTGTGAGCAAAATCAATTGTGTCGAACAACTAATAAAAACAATTACGTAAATTTTGGATTAACTCAAATAGATTTCAAATATCAATGGAGGATGTATGGAGGTTTAGTTTGGTTGGCCATGCTTGCATTGAAAAGTTATGGTGAATTAACATGAACGTTCTAATAAACAATTTTTACCGGCTTTCCTTTTAATTACGAAAATTTCTACGATTGGGTAATTCTCTTTGTTGATTAACTAAACAATATCCTACGATCGGGTATATCAATTAGCAATCAAATTATGCACAAGGAAAGTATGCCAATCAAACTAATGCCATGACTAGGTCATTAATTTGAAGTTTTGATTAAGTTTTTCAAAGTAAAGTTAAGGTGACGTTCCTAAAATCAAACTCTAATATTTATCAACCAAACTATGAATCCCAAATTGGCCCATAAAAATCCACAGTTAAATTTCTAAACATGCTCTTAATCAAAAGGTAATTTAATTTATTTCAAAGCAATAAAATATTCACTACAACAGTTCTAGCAAACATGGCAACACAAACTAAACATCCATAATAAAATTAGCCACTCATGTTCATATTAAAATTCATAGACAAATATAATTTGAACATACACTCAAAGAAGTAAGAAGAAGAAAAGTAAATTCTATAACAAAAAGAAACCTTAGATCTAAATACCACTATTGGATGGGATGGCGTTCTTCTCCAAAAGCTTGATCTTTGATCTTCAATGGTTTCTTGGATCCTTAGAATTAATTTCCTTGCTTCTTTGAGTGTGAAAAAGCTCCAAAAATCTGGTTGAGTCTCTTGTTGGTTCGCAAAATTGAAGTGTATAGAAGTGTATGTAAAAGGGACTCTTAAGGGGGTATTTATACATGTAAGGGTTACAACGAATCTTGATTGTATTAGGAATAGGCACGCCGTAGCACACAATTTCCCCACCCTGGAACAACAATAAATTAGAAACAATGATCAAAACCCAAGAGGTGCTTGCCGCAGCACACATATTTCTCGCCGCAGCGTGTATTGTGTTCAGATTCTTCACATGTACCCCTTACATATGTGCTGGCTAGTTATGTATGGCTTACATAATTTGACTCGTGTTGCCCGTAAATTGTGATCCAAGCACCGTAAGTGTTCCGCCTTTGTGTGTTTGCATTATTGAACTCATTTGACACTAAAAACACCTGAAGTACATTACAACATACCCGTGATTCCGAATTGATAGATTTATGAAAATAATTATACAAACGAGATATAACAAATCTATTTTTTTAACAATTAAGCACAATAAATCACAAAATATTAGTACTTTTCAAGCACTTATCAATCTACGATCATTAGGACATGATGCCCATCACATCTACAAAGCCTTGAAGAGATAACTTAGTAGAAGACTGAAGTACTAAACCATGGTATAGTGTACATTTTAAGTACTTGAGAGTGAGTTCAATAGCATACCAATGAGGGAGTAGAGGTTTTTCCATGAATTGGCAAACTTTGTTTGCAACATATGAAAGATCAGGTCGTGAGATACTAAAGAGTTCCAACTACACTTCTATATTGTGTGCGATAAGGATACAAATCACCTTCAAAAATTGAAAGTTTTGTGTTAGATACCATTGGTGTTGCGATTTGTTTGTTGTTACTCATACAAATTTTAGCAAGTAGTTCTCTTCCATATTTTTCTTGAGTAAGTTGAAAACTACCATTAGGTAGTAAATTAACCTCAATACATAGAAAATATGTTAGAAGGTCCATATATTTGAGATCAAACTGAGAGTGTATTATAGAAATCAAAGTTTGAATGTCTTGTTCACAATCACCGGTTAAAATAATATCATTCACATAAACCATAAAGATAAATTGTGGAAGTAGGTGTAACCTTGTAGAAGAGTGATTGATCAGCCTTGCATTGTTGAAACTGTAGATAATGAAGTGCCATTGTAAGGGTGTCAAAACAAGCTCTTAGGGCTTGTTTGAGACCTTAAATGGCTTTGTAAAGATGATACACATAGTGAGGATACTGAGAATCTTCAAAGTCTAGTGGTTGCCTTGTGAATACCCGTTCATGTAGTTTACCATTGAGATAGCCATTATTGAAGCCAACTGATTCAACTTCCTCCCTTTAGTAAGAGCCAATGTGAAAATAACTAGTATGGTGACTTGTATAACCACTAGTCTAATGTTTCAAAAAAATCAAACCCTAGAGTTTGATCATAGCCCTTGGCCACAAACCTTGATTTTCTTTTAACAAGAGTAATATTTGGAAGTATTTTAACTCTGAATATCCACTTAGAACCAATGATCAACGAAAGTCTAGGTTTTATTGGTTACTAAGGCATCATATTATTGTTGTTGCATGGATTATTTCCAAAGAGCATTTGATAGAGCATGGTGAAGTGACTATGGTTCAGTCATGGTAAGATCAATTTTAGCAAAGAAAACTTTTAGGCTTGAAAATTCCCAAGGTTTAACTTTGAAGATAATTATATTGTGAAATAGATAGGGGTATAGTGAATATGTCTGTAGGCTATTCGTGTGAAGATAAATGCATAACTAGTAGTTTACATGCCAAAACTTTGTCTAATACAAAATGTAAATCCAATTCAACATGCTTTATGCGTGCATGATAAATTGGATTGGTTGATAGAGCAATAGTGCCTAAGTTATCACACCTTATTTCTTGATATCCTAGTAAAGGGATATGCAGTTCATTTAACAGTGGTTCAAGCCATATGAGTTCAGCAACAATGTTTGCTAAGGTTCTACATTCAGCCTCAAAACTAGATCTTGAAACAGTTTGTTGCTTTTTACTACCCCAATAAATAGGATTAGCTCCCTAATACACAATGGGACCTGATGTTAATCTATGATCATTAGGACATAATGCCCAGTCAACATCTGCAAAGCCTTGAAGAGATAACTTAGTAGAAGCTCGAAGTATTAAACCATGGCATAGTGTACCTTTTAAGTACATAAGAATGCATTTAACAACATACCAATGAGGGACTGTAGGTTTTGTCATGAATTGGCAAACTTTGTTCATAGCATATGAGAGATCAAGTCTAGAAACAGTGAGATACCGAAGAGCTCCAACTAAACTTCTATATTGTGTGGGATGAGGAGAAAAATCACCATCAAATGCTAAAAGTTTTGTGTTAGATGTCGTTGGTGTTGCTATTGGTTTGCAGTCACTCATATTAATTTTAACATGTAGTTCTCTTCCATATTTTAATTGAATAAGTAGAAAACTACCATTAGGTAGTGAATTAAACTCAATACACAGAAAATAGGTTAGAAGGCCCATATATTTGAGAGCAAACTAAGAGTGTACAATAGAAATCAAAGTTTGTATGCCTTGTTCACAATCACTAGTTAAAATAATATCATCCACATAAACCAAAACATAAATTGTAGAAGTAGGTGTAACCATGTAGAAGAATGATTGATTAGCCTTGGTTTGTTGAAATTGTAGAGAATGGAGTGCCTTTGTAAGTGTGTCAAACCAAGCTCTTGGAGCTTGTTTGAGACCATAAATGGCTTTGTTAAGGTGACACACATAGTAAGGATACTGAGAATCTTCAAAGCATTTTGGTTGTCTTGTTAATACTTCTTCATGAAGTTGACCATTGAGAAAGGCATTATTGATGTCTAAATCATGCAACTTCCACCCTTTAGTAAGAGCCAATGTAAGAATATGTTGACTTGCTTAACCACTAGGCTAAATATTTTAGAAAAATCAAACCCTGGTGTTTGATCATAGCCCTTGTCCACGAGCCTTATTTTCTTTTATCAAGAGTATTATCTAGAAGTCTTTTAACTTTGAATATCCTTACTACCAATGATTTTTCTGTTATGAGGAGGTGGAACTAATGTCCAAGTTTTATTGGTGACGAAGGCATTATATTATTGTTGCATGGATTATTTCCAAATAGCATTTGATAGAGCTTGTTTAACTGACTGTGGTTCAGTCATGGTAAGATCAATTTCAGGAAAAAAAATTTAGGCTTGAAAATTCCAATTTTGGACCTTGTAGTCATAGAATGTATGTTAGAAACAAGAAGAGATATAGACTGTGAATTTGGAGGTATGGAAAAGGTATTGATAGGTAAGGAATGAGAATATGTAAAATATTGAGGAGATGAAGAATTGGAAGACTAGAGAAAATTAGACTTATGAGATGGAGAATGATGAGACATAGGTGAGAAACTAGTGGAATAAGGAGATGGAGATGAAGTGGACTAAATTTGGAACTTGAAGAAAACTAATGGGAATGGTAGACATTTGTTGAGAATTGGAGGGTGTAACTATTGGTAGAATTGTATGAATAGATTTAGAAGAAGAAGTAGAAGAAGAGGCAATTTTTGAAGCATAAGGAAATTGTTGTTCATCAAAGATGACATCTCTACTAGCGTATAATCTACCATCATAGGAGAGACATGTATAACCTAAATGGTTGGGACTATATCCCAAGAAGGTACAAGGAAGAGATTTAGATTGAAGTTTGTGATTATTGTATGGTCTTAAGCAAGGAAAGCATAAGCACCAAATACCTTAAAACATATGTAACTAGGTTTTTGGGAAAATAGTAACTCAAATGGTGAAATATTATGTAGAAGAGTATAAATTTGATTGATTACGTAAATACTTAAAAAACATGCTTAATCTCAAAACTCAAGAGGCAAAGATGCATGATAGAGCATGACCATAGCCAATTCAACAATGTACTTGTGATTTCTTTCATCCAAGCCATTTTGTTCATGAGAGTGAGGACAACAATCATGATGGGTGATACTTGTACTAGATAGAATAGAATTTAACCCTTGAAACTCACCCCCTCAATCACTATGACGGATTTTAATTTTGCATGACAATTGTAATTCTGCTTGATTTTTAAATTGAACAAAAGTAGTAGAACCATCACTTTTTTTCTTTAAGAAATAAATCCATGTAAACCTTGAAAATTCATAAGTAAAATGGACATAGTATTGATAAGAGTTTCTAGAAACTATGGGTGCTACTCAAACATCATAGTGCATAACTTGTAAAGGAAAGGAAACATAAATTTTTCTAGATACATAAGGAAGCTTGTGAATTTTACTAGTTTGACAAGCATTACAAAGTAACTAAGGTACATAATTATTTTAAAAATAATCTATCTCAGAGTGAGCTAGAGTAGTTTTGATAACAAGAAGAGAAGCATGAGCTAGCCATTGGTGCCAAAGCTCCAAGCTAGTGACATGACTGGAATAAAAAATAGAAGGTGAGTTAGTATGTGAGGAGGAAAGAGTAGAAGGTGAAGGTGATGTTTTACCTTTAGTCTTTGGAAAATTCAAATCAAAGACATAAAGGCCATTATGTAGTTGACCCATGAGTAGAATAGTCCCCTACTCTTGATCCTTAACACAACAATAGGTGGGGTGAAATTCAAGAAAGACATTGCTGACTTGGGAAAACTTAAACACATTTAACAAATTTTTAGCTATGTTAGAGACATGTAAAATGTTGTGAAGTGACATACAACGTGAAGGACCAACATGAGAAGTGAAACTGTTAAAACCAATAGAAGAGGTTGCAAGACTTTTACCATTTCCTATCATGAGTTTATCAGGTCTAGCATATGACTGTGAAGTAGCTAAGTTGCTTGAATTAGAGGTTACATGGTGACTAGCTTCTGAGTTAGGATACTAGTATGGTTCTTGACCCAAGTTGGCTAGTGGTGAAGCATATGAAGGATACGGTGGTGAGTTTGAAGATGATAAAGCTAGAGGTAAAGAATATGAATGAGTGAGATTTGCTGAGGGATGAAGCTGAGGTGGGTGTTGAGGGTGAGGTGAAGTGTTTGTATGAAAGATGAATACAATGGTGATATTGGATGATAATATGGTGCGGGTTATGGTGGATAAGAGAATGAAGGTTGATTCAAAGAGTAATAAGGTGGAGAAAATATAACTTGAGAAGGTGGAATAGGTGGAGACTGGGTGGGTTGCTAGTATATTGAGATGGGACAAAATTTTTACCAAATCGATGCCAAAAATTTGCTACCATGACCCATTCTACCACAAAGCTGACATTTTGTTTTACCTCAGCCTCTGCCATAGGTAAGACTTTGACCACACTGGTCATTGCTGAATAAATGATTGTGGCTGTTAAGCTGAGCCTATCCTTGCATAGGTGTGTAGCCATAAGAAAATTGATTTGTAGCATAGTGTGTACCATATTTGAACTATTATTAGACATTTTTTGATAAGATTGATTGTGAGTATATTTAACGGTTAGATTCATAGAGGGTAAAGGGAGTGATGAACAACTTTTATTCTCTCAAGTCTACACTCATGACTAAGCAATAAAGCTTTAGCATTATCAATGGTTACAATTTCATAAAGCATCCTTTCTGTGAGTGTTGATAATACATTATCATAGGGCTCATCTAAACCTCCCAAAATATTCATTAATAGTTCTTCTTCAGTGAGTCCACATCCAACTTCTTCTAGGTCATCATCTAGCAATTTAATTCTCAATATGTATTGTGTAATGCTAAGATTACCTTTCTTAAGGCTCTAAAGTTTCTCCTTAACTTGTATAGCTCTTGAACGTAATTTGTATGCATTGGTTTTTTGAACCTTTATCCAAGCATCTCGTATGTGTCAAACCAAGAAATTTGCTTGAGAAGATCATCTATCATGCAGGACATCAATAAACAACCCAACATTTCATCTTCTTTCTTCCAGTACATGAACTTTGGATTAACTTCACCATTTGCTAAGATCTGATTTGGTGGTTCATGAAGCACATAACCATCAAGCTCTAGACTACGTAATATTTTTAAAATTGGATGTTTCCATATTATAATAATGTTATTATTGAGTTTTATAGTGACTAGAATGTTATGTAAAGTATAAAAATTTCTATCCGAATGATTAGAGGTTTTTCGAGTAGGTGGTGGAGTATTTATTACTCTTGGTGTGTCAGCCATTAAAACTTGTATGAAGAACGAACTCAAGAACTTGCAAGTTTGATACCATGACAAAATTAATGCAAAATGGAAGTGAACGTAAAATAGAGAGAACAACTTGTAAATGCTCATAAGAAAACTCATTTCATTGATTCAAAGGTTACATTACATACATTTATAATAAAATTCTCTCAAGGATGTAATCATAACAAATTTATTATTCTCTCCACTACCTCACGGCCATAGCACAACTTTTACAATCATCATTTTCAATCCTTTCACAACTCACCACAAGAGTTTGAGTTTGTTAGCTTTTGATTCTCTGAAAAGGGGGACTGTAATCTAGTGTTGGCTGTGCACATTAGGGCTGATGCTCCACTAGTTTTGTTGGTTTGCACAATCACATCATAATCCTTGTCATCACAACACATACTGGTACATCAGTATCTTGTATACCCTTTACAAATTATTGAGCAAGTGGTTGATATAAAGTAAAGGGCTAGTGAATATCCTTAGGTTTTATAATTCCTTAAAGTATGTAGTGTTTACGAGTATGTTGCAATTTCTTATATGATATTTAAATAAGCATACTTCATATCAATAAAAGAGAGTTGTATGATGTGTTTGTCGAAATGATATTTGGAAATTCAAGAATGTGTTGTAGTAAAAAAAAAAAAAAGGTAAATGAGCTATGTTAGAATTATTGATGGCAAAATTTATATATAATTTGTACCACGTTTTGAGGTAAAGAATCAAGAGAATTCTTTTTCTAACCATGTAGACGAGATATCATTTTATAGCACTTGAAAGAAAACATGTGTATGCTTTTGATCTCTTTGGTTTATAAAATATATATATTTATATATTTTCTTGAGCGTTAGTAACTCATTTAGTTGTTTTGAAAGATTATGTCAATTACAATAAGTTAAAATGTCAAACTTAGCACTAAATTATTTTAGATTATGAGTATGATATGTAATCATTATTGATTCTCCCTTCTCTTAACTACCTAATAAAAGATTAGGATATAGCTCACTGATGTGATAAATTTAGTACTCCCAAGTGTACGAATCACTCGTAGAAAAGTGATAAGCAACTTCCAAGGTCGGTCTCTCAAGGAATTGCAGTGGTTCTAAATAACCGTCTTCCTAATCTAAATAGAGTTCTAATGCAAATAAAACACTAATTAAATAGAATTCTAGTGAAACTAAAACTCTAAGCAACTAGAGTCCTAAACCTAGTAAAACTGTAAAAAGGTATTTGTTTTGTGACGAGATCAATGATACAAACAATTAAACGAAAACAATATCGCAAATTAACAATCAATTCAAATGGATTAACAATCAATGGAGGATGTATGGACGTTTAATTTGGTTGGCCATGCTTGCATCGAAAGGTATGGTGAAATAACATGAACGTTCTATATAAACAATTTTATCGGCTTTCTTTTTAATTACGAGACTGCATTCAGTCGGGGTAAATCTCTTTGTTGATTAACTAATTAACTGCCTACGGTCGGGGTAAATCAAATTATGCGCAAGGAAATAAATGCCAATCAAACTAATGCTATGACTAAGTCACTAATTTGAAGCTTTGATTAAGTGTTTCGGAATAAAGTTAAGGTGACGTTCCTATAACTAGATTCTAAGATTTTTCAACCTAACTACGAATCTCAAATTGGCCCATGATAATTCATAATTAAATATCTAAGCATGCTCTTAATCAAAAGGTAATTTATTTATATTAAATCAATAAAATATTCAACATACACAATTCTAGCAAACATGGCAACACAAACTAAACATCCATAATGAAATTAGCCGCTCATGTTCATATTAATATTCATAGACAAATAAAATATGATAATACACTTCAATGAAAAAAGAAGAAAGATATAATTCTATAACAACAAGGAAAACCTAGATCTAAATACTTCTAAATGGATGGGATGACGTTCTTCTCTAAAAGCTTTATCTTCGATCGTCGACGGCTTCCTTGGATCCTTAGAATGATTTCTCTTGCTTCGTTGAGTGTGGCAGAGCTCCCAAAACCTGAGTGAATTGCTTGTTTGGTCACAAAATTATTGTGTGTAAAAGTTGTATTCGAGTTGTATGTAAGGGGGAGTCTAGGGGGGTATTTATAGATGTAAGGGTTTACACAAATCCTGATTGCAATAGGAATAGGCGCACCGCGGCATACATTTTCCCCGCCGCGGCGCAACATAAGTTCTGGAAATAATGGTCAAAACCCAAGAGCTCCTTGCCGCGGCATGCCTTTTCCTCGTCGCAACGCGTGTTGCCTTTCCTTTCTTCATATTTACCCCCTTACATATGTGATGGCTCGTTATGTAAGGCTTACATATTTGACTTGTTTTGCCCGTAACTTGTGATCCGAGTGCCGTAAGTGTTCCGTCTTTGCGTGTTTGCATTATTCAACTCATTTGACGCTAAAAACACCTAAAATACACTAAAACATACCCATGATTTCGAATTGATAGATTTATGAAAATAATCAAATAAACAATCATAACATATCTATTTTTTAAACAATTAAGTACAATAAATCACGAAATATTAGTACTTTTCGAGCACTCATCACTCACATCTTAACGAGACATTGTTATAAATAGAACAATTAACTATGAATTTTAGTATGGGTGGAACATAAAGATGTTCATTGGATATGATGGTGAATCTAATATCATTGCTTAATATTATTGCTAATTGTCATGTGCATACATTATTTTCTACCCCTTAACATAGTAATATTATTCCTGATTTGTGTTTTTTTTAGTAATTCATAAATCGAAAATCGATTCGTTTGGTAATGATTTTCGATTTTTGATTTCAATTTTGTTTAACACAACATTGCCAAATATTAGCTGATTTATATATCTTTAAAATATAGATTTATGAATCACTTTATTGATTTATTTTCCCTCCCCTCTAGTCTCGATAAAACCAACCCAAATGCTCCATAACTCTAAATCTCCTCCACCAAAATAGCTCTCTCAATCTCTCTTCTCACTCTGGTCTATGTTCGTGGAACACAGTATAATGTGAGTTCTGTCTTCTCTAATTTCTTTTGTTCTCTTTTCTATTTCTTTTATTCTCTCTTCTCTAATTTGACTCAGGTTGTTTGCTAGGAGAAAAGAGAATACATTCAACTAGGGCTATTATGTTTTTTATTTTTGGAACTTTTTTTTTTTTGGGTAAGAACTTGTTTGAGGTACTTATCAATATTCTCTTTACATTGGCTATATATTAGGTATTTGTGTGTGTTGTCTCAAGGTTTCTTAGGAAGCTATTGGGTTTCTTTGCGTTGGTTATATGGTAGATAAGGCTTAAGTTTGAAGCTATTGGGCTTTTGAGAAAATCTTATGACATTACTAGGCTTAAGTTTACTGTATCAGGCATCAAATATCAAATACTCCATTTTGGCTTAGATCCATATTCATTTGATATGCTTAACTCATACTTGTTTATTCTTCCTAAAAAAGAACTTCACCTAAGATGTTGAAACAATACCGTTTTGAGATGTTGAGAGAAGTGTTTTCCTTTATTATCATTTCTTCACTCATGATATGTGATGGATCATTTCATGCAAAAATATACATTCATTGATTTTCTCTCTCTTTTCTTTCCAAGGGTCAAAAAATTCAAATTTTTAACTTTGTCCAAGCATGAATGTATGTGCCTTAAATGTGTAAGCAAAAAGATAGATTGGAGAAACTGCTAATAATTAAGAGATAAACCACCATGTGTGTGGTGTTACCGACATTGGAGTAGGGATATTCTATAAGATACTTTTCTACTTTCTTTTATTTTATTTTTATTTTTTTCTCCTAATAATCCAAGATAGATCATATTTTCTAGAATATTACATTCATGAAACATGCTTGTTGTTCTTTGTATATCAGCATAAGGCTGCAAGTGTTTATGAGAGTAATACAAATTATAAACTTGACCTTCTTTTGTCATTATGACAGGTTGAAGAATTTTTGGATTTTATTTGTTGTAGGTGATGTTTAAAGAACTGATTCATTTTTTCCACTTTGTGAGCCATAATTGGAGGTAGTGCTATCTTTCTCAAGTTTCCTTTTTTAAGTATATATGCCTTTCCTTTTGTTTATATTGGATATGAAGAAATTATGAATGTTCCTAGCCTTTTTATTATATCTTAAAGAATATTTGGGTCTCTTATCTCTCTTCTTTCTTTTAGATGTCACTAGAGATAGGTAATTCTAGTGATCAAGTACTTGATATTGACACTAAATTTGATGGCCTATGGTGAGAGAAAAATGAGATTTTTTTTGTTGAATTGATGGAAGTTGAGATTTTGAAAGGAAGCCGACCTACAACTACTTTTACTAAGAGCAGTTAGAGCCATATAGAAAAGCAAATGAAGCTTTATACTGGACATGTGATTTTTTCTTGCTCATTTGATATGTGTTTTATATTTGTCATGTCTGGTTGGAAAGGACCCGCTAACGATGCAAGAATATTGATCAAGTGTATCGGGAATCCTGAAAATACATTTCCAATGCTAGTTGGAGATGTGCATATCTATTCCTTTATTTATTTACTTTAAACATTAATATGAAACTTATTTTAATATTTATTGAACATAAAAATATTATCTTGTTGATTCTGAATTTACTAACATGCTTGGATTTTTATCACCTTACCGTATAGGAAGGGACATATTAGAGATTTTCAAGGAGATAAGGGAGGACCACGAGGTTCAAAGGAATTATTTAATTATAGACACTCTTCACTCTACAATGTGATTAAGAAATGCTTTGTTGTATTGAAAGTTAAATGATGCGAACCTGAGAATAAGGACTTTGTAAACCACAAATGCGATTCAGTTTGAGAACCACAAGAAACATGTCCCAAGATCCAAAATGAAATTGAATTTGATTCCTAAAAAATGAAAGTTCAGAAATATAGCACACACCTTTACACATGGATATTACTCATCATGATGCAAGATGATAGAAAATGCTGCAAAGGTTGCTAATTCCTTGATAAGTTGGTTTGGAAAGGAACTTAGAGCTTTCAAGCTCCCAAATTTGATTGAAAAATCAAAATATAATTAAACTCAAGTGTTGAGTGGAAACTGTGTCTCTTAGAGTATTTATATATTACAAATAAAAAGATAAAAGATATTAAATCTCGTCCATTGATTTCGATCCAGCAATTAAAAACTACCTAGAAAAATCTACGCCTGCAGCGGAGGCAAAAAACCCTTGCCATGGCACAAGTATATCGGACTGAACAAAAACCACGTGACCCACAGTGGATGAAAATCCATGCTTTGGCACATGTATCCCAGTCAAGAATCCAATCGTTAGGTACTCCGACAACAAAAACTCCTGCCTAGGCGAGCTGTCCCCTAGCCAAAAACTTGAGAGTCTATTGCAGCGGTGACAAAAAATGCATGCCATAATGCCAAAGTCTTGTATGAAATTCTAAATTTGTCTTTAACTCATTGATTGGAACCCTCCATGCCTTGTGCTCCCTTATTCTCATCATTCTCCCTTTCTTCAAGAAGATTAGACATCGAATCTTGACTGTAATATTTGGAATTGTCGCCATCACGAAGGTTTACTCAAGTGCATATCTAACAATGCTCTTGGATGGCCTTTTGAATTTTTTTTGTTTAAGCATTGAATATAATAAAGATTTGTCCCCCTTGATATCATTGTGTTGCTTAACTCCAATGAAATTAGTTGTTGTATCCTTGAAAATTGGGTCAAAAACACTAGGTAAAAAAAAGATCGTTAGTAAGAAAGTAAGTTCCTCTTTCTCAATGCTTGCCACATTAGCCAAAACTTCATTCTTTTTTCACATTCAACTCTTTTTTCTTCAATCACATCATTGTCTCTGTTCTCATCCTCCTCTTCTTTTCCACTCTCTTCCCTGCTCATCTTTTCTTGTAAGTCACACTCCATTTAGAAATCACTTACTTTTTTTTGGGACTCATTTTTTTTTCCTTTTCCTCAAATGTCCTCAATTGATCTTCATACATTTCTATTGGGAATAAGGGAACAAGAGTAAATATTTTGTTATCCTTTACCTTATCATGGGTAGCTCCTCTGTCAAGTTGCATGACCTTCCCAATGAAATATGACAATAAGTCATGGGATTTACATTGCAAAGTATTTCATCTTTGTACCCCCTAAATGAGAATGGAACCAAAACTTGCTTGTTTATCTCTATTTCACCAAATTCATTCATCCATAGTAGCTTATACGGCCTTGGGTGTTGCAATGTTGTCAAATTCAATCTTTTCACCATAATAGTGCTAGCATAATTAGTATATTGATGAACACTATTTTGGACCTATTATTTATTAGTTTTTAAGTATTTATTTCATGATTTATTTTGGTATTGCTTTTATTTGGAGAGTAGTTTCATGTTTTGTAGGTTCAAGTAAGTATGAAGTGAATTGTGGATTTAAGTGGCCAAGGAGAGCTAAAATGGAATAAAAGAGCTGAAAAATGTAAGCCTTACATTATACACCATTTATTACATAAGGGGTAACAAACAAGAGAGAAGAATGTAAGCCTTATGTTAGGAATCAGAAATTCTGTAAGGGATCCTTACAAGGCATGGACAATGAGTTCTGCCACGGTAGAAGAATTTGTACGCTGCGGTGAGGAGCTCTTGGGTTGTATTATTAAAACTAGAAAATCAATGCGCGCCATGGCGGGGAGTTTTGTGTGCCATGGCGATGAGGTCCCTCTTTTATTTCTAGCCTAGAATTTCAATGCGCACCACGGCAGAAGAAAACGCACGCTACGGCCTGCGTACCAAGATTACACTTACACGCCCAGATTTTTACACATTCCACCACACTCCTAACCTAACCTATAAATACAACACAAAACCCCACTCATGAATAGTAGCTAAAATTCATTACCCACAGCCCTTCTTCTCCATTTTCTAGAGAGAGAAACCTCCATTGATGCTCCATTGAAGCTCCTTTAAGAACCAATTGGAAGAGCTGACCATCCAACTCCAAGTAGGGCATTGTAAGAGTGGAAATAGGGGTATCTCTATTGTTTGTAATTTCTTTTCTCTCTTGAATGTTAAGAATGCTATTTGTAATAGAAAATATTGATTTAGTTTTTATTATGAGTAGCTAAACTTATTGTGTGGGATTTAGTGATGCTTCCATGAGTGAATTAATATTTTTATAATTTAATTTGGATTAAGTGATTTATGTCTTGTTCATTGTTGTTAATATATTTGTTAATGATTAATCTTAATCATGTTAATTTATGAACATTAGAGAATAAATTAGAATTAAGTATTAGAGTTATCATCTTTGTTTAATTTAGAAATCTTGGACAATAACCTAATCGAAGTACATTGATTTGTCATAGATTAGGTGGCTAATTTGATTTCTTAAGGATTTATACTAATTGATTAATTAACGTTCCGGATCAAAGAGGTTAATTAATGAATTGAGAGAAATTCTTTATTGATTTGGGAATTTCTAAGGTTTATTAGGAAAAGTTAATAACTCCAACTTTTCGTGCTTAATTGTGAAACTCTCATAAAATATTCTATCTATGATTGGTTAGCTAGCTAGCTTCCCATGCTTTTCCATTATATCGATTTGGCTAACTTTTTGCTCGTCTGTTTAATTCTTGTGAGAAATTTTACAATTTTAATATTTGTTTCATCAACAAACGTTTATCAACAAACATTGTTAGAGTGTTTAGGATTTATTTTTGCAAATAATTTTTAGGAAACAGTTGACATGTTTTAAAAACCACCACAATTCCTTGAGAGATCGACCTCGAAGTTGCTTATCACTTGCTATGAGGGATTCGTACACTTGTGAGTATTTTAATTTGCACATCAAGTCTTTGGCACCGTTACCGAGAAATTGGCGTTTTTAAAATTGTTTATTTGTTTTCTTTTTAGTTTACTTTCTTAATTTGTTAGTTTTTGTGATTTTTTTCATTTTCGTGTTTTTGTTACTTGTTTGGAGTCATTTTGTGTCTGGTGCTTTGATTTTATTGTTGTTTTTGATATTGTATACAGGGTAGGAGATCCCTTGGAAATCCACTTGCGCCTTTCATAGACAATGTTAATAGGAGGAGAGCACATTTGAGACAATTTGACACCAATATTCTGAAGGGAGAAGAGCAACACCAATTATGGGAGATCCTCTACCTCCACCTAGAGAAATGGCGATGAAGGAGTATGCAAGGCCAATCATTGGCACTGCAACTTCTTGCATCCAATTGGGAGAGGCGGCTAGAAATTACGAGCTTAAAAATATTCATTATTCTATGTTGCCTTCTTTTCATGGGATTCTTAATGAAGATCCACTGACATTTATTCGTGATTTTTATGCTACTGTGCAGACTTTTTTGCTACAGGGGCTTAATGAAGATCAATTGAGGATGAGATGTTTCCCGTATACACTCAAAGATAAAGCAAAGTCATGGCTTATGACTTTTCCACTTGGTTCTCTCTTAACTTGGGAAGCAGTGTACAACAAATTCATAGAAAAATTCTATTCCCATCAAAGGACTGCCGACCTGAGGACAAAAATTACAACATTCTCACAAATGGATGGAGAACCATTTCATGAGGTATGGGATCGCTTCAAGTTTCTTCTAATTCAGTGCCCACACCATCATTTTCCATTGCAACTCCAGAACCAATTTTTCTATGATGGATTGACACAACAGTGTCAATTCACAATGGACAATGAGAGAAAAAACCACAGTTGAGACATACAAGCTATATGAGATGTTGGGTGCCAATTCCCAACAAAAGAGTTCTAGAGGAAGAAGAGTTGGAGTAAATGAAGAGCTTCGGGTAATGAAATGGCAATACAAATTGCGGAGCAAACTAGGAAAATTGCACTTCTTACTTCCAAGAACACACCAACTCAAGAGGTATGTAATATTTGTAGTACTTATGGGCATGGTGCTAACATTTGTCCATTTGTTTGTGATTCTCACGTAGATACAAGCCAAGAGCAAGCTAACGCTATGAAAGGATACCAACCGCGACCAAGGAATGATCCATATGCTAAAACTTACAATTCGGCTTGGAGAAACCATCCAAATTTTTCTTGGAAGGGAAACAACAATCCTGCCTATGCTTAGAGTCATTTTCAGAACAATCCTCCCAACAACAACTTGCAACTCACTCTACCAAACAAGCCAAGTTTGGAGGACAATTTGAACTCCTTTATTCAAGTGAGTCGAGACAACTACATGAAGAATAACAAAAGGTTGGACTCATTGGAGGCTTCTATGAAAAGGGTTGAAGGCCAAGTTGGCCAATTAGCAGAGCATCTTCAAAGGCAAGAAAAAGGGAAGTTGCCTAGCCAACCCGAGCAAGCAAAGGCAGTTATAGTTCTTTGAAGTGCTAAGGTAGTGAATAAAAATTTACCTGAAATTTCTAATGATTTATCACTTAGTGCAAGTAATATGGAGGGAGAGCATGTGATGTCTAAGGGAGGTGATGAGTCCAATGCCAAGAGTGATAAATTTTCCAAGGAAGCAATTGGAGAGTCTTCCACCACCCCTCAATTGTACAAAACATCGGAGCCTTACCGACCACCCATACCATTTCCACACTGTCTCAAGGACGATAAATAGTATACGTAATTTTCTGATCTCTTCAATATGCTTTCAAAAGTTCAAATGAATCTGCCATTGTTGGATATTATTAGAAATGTGCCTTCCTTTGCAAAATTTTTCAATGATTTAAATACTAGGAAGAGAAAGTATGGATTAAATGAGAAAATTGTTGTGTTTGAAATCTCAAGTTTAGTCCTTCAACAAAATTTACCACCAAAATTAAAGGATCCCAGAAGTTTTAACATTGACATCACTTTGGGAAAAAAGAAAGTGGTAAAAGCTATGCTAGATTTAGGTGCAAGTATAAATTTAATGTCATATTCAATTTATTTGCAACTAGGTTTAGGGGAATTGAAACCTACAACCACGTCCCTTCTATTAGCTGATAGGTCTGTTAAATATCCAAAGGGGATGGTTGAGGATTTGCTTGTACAGGTAGATAAGTTGATTATACTGATTTTGTTGTGTTGGATATGCATGAAAATCCGTCTATGGACAAGGAACATACTATTCTTCTTAGTAGACTAGTGAAAGCTTGACTATGACAGTTTTGGGAGAAACTGTTCATTTTTAAATGTTTGATTCTTCTCCTTTACCTTCTGTTTCTACTATTGATGAATGGTTTTACACTAATCATATTGATAGTCTTGTTCATTATACCTTTTTGCAGGATGAGATTGAAGACAAACTTGAGTATGTTTTAACAGTTGATATAGTAGAGGAGGCTTTTGATGAGGAGACTAAGGGATATCTTGAGTTGTTGGATAGTGCCGAACCTTTAGAAGAACCTAGAGTACTCTTAGAGTTACCTAAGACCCTATCTAGGAAAGACAATACTCCACCTAAGCTTGAATTGAAAGAGTTGCCTAAGCATTTGAAATATGTGTTTTTAGGAGAGGGGGATACCTATCCAGTTATTATTTCATCCACTTTGACCCAAACCCAAGAAAGAGAGCTAATGAAGGTACTTAAAAAGTATAGGAAAGCTATAGGGTGGAGCATTGGTGACATTAGAGGTATTAGTCTTACTATGTGTATGCATAAGATCATTCTAGAAGATAATATCAAACTGGTAAGGGAAGCCCAAAGGAGACTTAACCCTATTATGCAAGAGGTGGTGAAAACTAAAATTTTGAAACGCTTGGAAGTGGGGGTTATTTATCCTATATCAAATAGCAAATGGGTTAGTCTAGTACATGTGGTACCTAAGAAATCCGAGATCATCGTGGTTAAAAATGATAAGAATGAGTTAGTGCCCACTAAGAAATTGGGTTGGAGGATGTGCATTGACTTTCATAAACTCAATTTGTACACAAAGAAAGATCATTTTCCTCTTCCTTTTATTGATCAAATGTTAGAAAGTTTAGTAGGGCATGACTTTTACTATTTTTTGGATGGTCTTTCAGGTTATTACCAAGTACCTATTGCTCCGGAAGATCAGGAGAAGACCACATTCACATGCCCATTTGGTACATTTGCATTTAGGAGGATGTCATTCGATCTATGCAATGCCCCCGCCACATTCCAAAGATGCATGATGTCGATATTCTCAGATATGGTGGAGAAATGTATTGAGGTATTTATGAATAATTTTTCAATTTTTGGAAATTCATTTGATGATTGTTTGAATAATTTGACTCTCATACTTGAACGATGCATTAAAAGTAATTTGACCCTTAGTTGGGAAAAGAGTCATTTTATGGTCAAACAAGGCATTGTATTAGGACATGTCATTTCTAGTAGAGGCATTGAGGTAGATAAAGCAAAAATTGATTTAATAGCTAAATTTTCACCTCTCATTAATGTTAAGGGAATTAGGAATTCCTAGGCCATGCGGGTTTCTATAGGAGATTTATTAAAGATTTTTCTAAAATAAGTCATCCTTTATGTAATCTGTTAGCTAAGGATATTTCTTTTGTCTTTGATGATGATTGCCTTACTGCTTTTAATGTTTTAAAATAGAAATTGACTTCTGCGCCTATTCTCATGGCACCTGATTGGTCATTACCCTTAGAGATTGTATGTAATGCTTTGAATTTTGCTATTGGAGCTGTTTTAGGACAAAGAGTAGATAAGCGTATGCATGTCATTTACTATGCTAGTAAAACTTTTAATGACACCCAACTTAACTACTCTACCACCAAAAAAGAATTCTTAGTTGTTGTGTTTTCTTTAGATAAATTTAGATCTTATTTGATAGGATCTAAAGTTATTTTGCATTTAGACCATGCGGCTTTGCGGTATTAACTGAGTAAACCAAATACTAATCCAAGGTTAATTTGTGGGTTTTGCTTTTACAAGAATTCGACTTAGAGATCAAGGATAAAAAAGGAACTAAAAATGCTGTAGCTAATCATCTATCTCGGTTAATTTCTAACTTTGACACTACTGAGAGTGACAAAGAAATTGATATTGTTGAGACTTTTCCTGATGAACAGTTATTTTTTGTAGGTCTAAACCCTTGGTATGCGAACATAGTGAATTATCTTGCTAGTGGTTTGTTGAGGCCTAACATTTCACTTTAGGAAAAGAAAAGATTTCTTCATGTTTGCAGGCAATACTTTTGGGATGACTCGTATCTTTTCAAACTTTGCCAAGACCAAGTCATCTAGAGGTGTGTACCAGAAGAGGAGCATGCAAGCATTTTGAACTTTTGTAATGAGCTTCACTGTGGAGCGATTTTGGTGGAAGAAAACTGCCATTAAGGTACACCAATCTGGTTTTTATTGGCCTACTTTGTTTAAAGATGCTTATAAATTTTGTATGTGTTGTGATAGATGTCAAAGAATTGGGAACATAGGCAAATGTAATGAAATGCCTCTGACATATAATTTAGTTCTTGAGTTATTTGATGTATGGGGGATTAACTTCATGGGTCCTTTTTTCCCTTCTTCTGGATTTGAGTACCTGTTGTTGTTGATTACGTGTCCTAGTGGGTAGAAGCTATACCCACTAAAACTAATGATGCTAACTGTGTTGTGAAGTTTTTGAAGGATATAATATTTAGCATGTTTGGGACACCAAGGGTGATAATCAGTGATGGAGGGAGGCACTTCTGTAATAAGCTTTTTGATGGATTGTTGAGCAAGTATAACATCACTCATAAAGTGGCTACTCTATATCATTCACAAACATTTGTACAAGTTGAAGTGAGTAATCGAAAAATTAATGGTATTTTGGAATGTACGGTGCAACCTTTGAGAATGGATTGAGCTTCAAAGCTCAATGATGCCTTATGGGCTTACCATACGACCTACAAGACACCTATTGGGATGAGCACATACCGGTTGATTTATTGAAAAGCATGTCATTTGCCCATTGAGCTTGAGCACAAGGCCTATTGGGTAATCAAGCAATTGACATAGACTATCAACAAGCAGGAGAGAAACGCTTGCTTCACCTTGATGAGCTTGAGTAGATTTGAAATGAGGCTTATGAGAATGCCAAGATTTACAAAGAATGCACTAAGCGTTACCATGACAAATGGCTCATTAATAAGGCTCTCTATCCTGGAAAAAAAGTTCTTTTATTTAACTCTCATTTTAAACTTTTTCCAGGAAAGCTTAGATCAAGCTTAGATTGTGTAATCAAAGAGGAATTTATGTCGAGTAACTTAAGAGATCTGAAGATCCTCACTTTCCAAATCATGTTATGAGACTAAAGAAAGCTCTTTATGGTTTAAAACAAGCTCCTTGGGCTTGATTTACTTTGATGATATCATTTTTTGTTCTACAAAAGATGAATTGGCTCAGGAGTTTGCTCTCACAATGCAAAGTGAGTTTGAGATGAGTTTGATTGTTGAATTAAAGTTCTATTTGGGATTTAAGTCAAACTATCCCAAGACTCTTTTTATCTTAAGCTAAGTATGCTAAAGAATTGATTAAGAAATTTGGCTTGGAGTCTACCAAACATGCTCCAATGAGTACCTCTGTTAAACTTCACCAAGACCTCTCTGGTAAAGTGGTTGAACAAACTTTGTGCAGAAGTATGATTGACAATTTTCTTTATCTAACTACTAGTCCTCCAGATATCTCTTATACTGTTAGAGTGTGTACAATATTTCAAGCTTGTCCTAAAGAATCTCGCATTGCTGCGGTTAAGCAGATTATTAAGTATGTCAAGGGTACGTTTGAGTTTGGGATTTGGTATCCATGGGATACTACATTAAATTTGGTTGGGTATTCAGATGTATATTGGGTTGGGTACAATGACGACAAAAAAAGCACTTCTGGGGGTTGTTTCTACTTGGATAATTCATTGATTTCTTGGCACAATAAGAAGCAAAGTTTAGTTTCCCTCTCCATAGTTGGGGCAGAGTATATTGCTGCAAGATTATGCTATTCTCAACTCCTTTGTGTAACAAATGTTGAAAGACTATGGTATTATGGTAAGAGACCTTGTTCTTCTTTGTGATATCACTAGTGCTATCTATATTTCAAAAAAACCCTGTTCAACATTCAAGGACCAAACACTGAAATTAGACGCCATTTCATTAGAGATTTAGTGAAGTCAAACACTCTTTCATTGCAACATATCAATATTGATCCATAGTTAGCTGATTCATTCACCAAACCTTTAAACTCTTTTAGATTTGAAACTTTGAGAAAGGCTATTGGTGTTTTCCTCTCTTCTTGAGTTTTAGTTGTTGCCCTACAGACTAGCTTTTGTTTTTGACTTTATTGTCTTTCTTTTCTATTGTTTCTTTTACCTATGGTTTATTTCCTCTCTACATGTGTTGCATGAATGTATAGGATTATTACATACAATATGCCTTCTCTTCCTCATATAGGAGTGTTCCTTTCACTTTCTATGTCAAAAATGGGAAAAAGTTTGTATATTGTAGTACGTGTTTACATCTGCTATCTAGTTTATGTGGGATGTGAATGTAGGTTTGCATCACATCATATTGTATGACTTGCATGCATTTAGGGGAGTGTTGCATGAACTCAGGGGCAAATTTGTTTTACTACTTGTTTTTAGCCTATCAAAGTGTAGTTTTGTAAGGATAACTCGATAGTTGTTTGTTAGACTACATATAGATTTGCGTGATATGTTGACAGGTATATGCTTGTTTTTGTGTGTATAGGTTACAAATGTATTTTTGGACCTTGTAGCTCACTTGGAGCTGGAGTTAGCATCGAGACTAATGTGTTGATTCATGAAGATGGATGGAGCACTATAAGACGGACTCACTTCGAGTGTAGGTGTGTTGGGGCTGTCTTGTCTGTGTTAGAGTTTGTTCATGGGAATGAGCTTTTTCAGATCATCTTGCATGAATATATTGTGTTTGATGCTTGCCTTATATAGGTGGTGTAGTGTTTTGCCACGGAAAGCCAAAGGGGGAGATTGTAAGTTCCGCAAGTCCCTAAGAGTCTTTGTTGACATTCCTGTAAGCAAAACACAGAGCTGTTTATTTTAATTAGTGTTTTTGTCTACCTCTATGTATGGTGCTTGCTTGTGATCAGTATCGCACACACTTATATAGATCTTTACACTATTGTGTGATACATATACCATGAGGTATTGGGAGCATAAAACTGCATGTTAAAATGTATTTTTACTTGCATTTGTTTCCCTGAGTTGGTGAATATTTATAGCTTTTAAATTGGTGAAATTTTTCCTTGAAAAAACTTGTTTTTAATGGTTCACCAGGGACTTTCCATAGGTCTAGCCGGTGGCTTGCCGAGATGGTTAGGAAGGGTTGGCAAAGTTTTTTTTTTTTTCTAAAATATTTTTTTTTCTAACTATTAGACCTCGCTATGGGCTCATAGGTATCTCTGATGAACACTATTTTGATCTACTATTTGTGATGTTTTTAAGTGTTTATTTTGCATGTAATCTCGATATAATCTTGTTTTGGAGGGTATTCTACTGTTTTGCAGGTCAAAGTAGGTTTGGAGAGAAACTTGGAAAAAGAGAGCAAAAATGGAGTAAAAATGCATACATACGTAAGCCTTACAGTAGGTGCCATACATTATGTAAGCCTTACATCGATAATCAACAGAATATGTACAAGGCATGTACATACATGTACATACCATGTACACCCTTACATGCAAGGCGCGCCGCGGCGAGGAAAGTGTATGCCGCGGCGGGGAGCTCTCGGGTTGGAACATGAAAACCATCAAAACATTGTGCGCCGCGGCGAAGGAATGGTATGCTGCGGCGAGGAATTCAGAGAAATATGTAAAGCCATGTACATACTATGTACTCTCATGTACATACAAGGCGCGCCGCGGCGAAGGAATTGTATGCCGCGGCGAGAGGCTCTCGGGTTTGAACACCAAAATCACGAACACAATGTGCGCCGCGGCATGAAAAATGTGCGCCGCGGCGCGCGCGCGCGAACTGGACTCCTCCTGATGTACGAGACTTACAGAAACATAAAAGAGCTCTTACATAGACGAAAACCCTATCGAACATCATATCCTCTCCAGCCTCCAAAACAGATCTGAGCCTGAATTCAACAGCTCTCCAGCCTCCAAAGACTCCAGATTCACACACTCTGTTCTTCAAAGAAAGAAACGAGAGAAGGAGAAGAAAAGCATAGTAACAGTGCCAGAATTCTTCTTGCCTCAACAATTTAGAGAAAGAGATTACTCAATCAAAGCTCCACCATTGATTTGGGGTACTTTAATATTTGTAATTTACTTTCTCTTTAAGAATTCGTATGATGTTATTCATGATAGAAAATATTGATTTAAATTCTGTCATGAGTGGCTAAATCATCTGTGTGTGGGATTTTGGTGATGTAACTATGAGTGGATAATTGGTTTTGTGGAATGTTTAATGTTAAAGTGATTTATTTCGAGTTTATTGATTTTACTATTATGTTCATTAATTATTTCTGGCCAATTTAATTTGTGAATGTATGAAATATTTTAGAATTGAGTTTTAGAAACGCCATCTGAATTCAATTAAGCACTCTTAAACTTGAGCCTAATTTAAGTGCATTGATTTGTCTTGAATTAGGCGATTAAACTATTTTCTTGGATTTAAAGCTGATTAACTAATTAACGGTCCAGATCAAAGAAGTTAATTGGTTAATCAAGGGGAAATCACCATTGATTTGGGGTCTTCTAGGTTAGAGAAAATAATCAGTAGGTCCCACTTTTTCGTGCTTAAATGTTACAACCACATAAACCAATTCATCCATGATTAGCTTATTAACCAATTTCCCACACTCATTCACTTCATCGTTTTACACAAAGTCTACGCATTCACTCTATTTTTCCTGTCAACTTTTACAACTTTAGCAAGAATCTCCACAACCTTCCTTTGTTAGAATGTTTAGATTTAATTTTATTGTAATCTTTTAGAAAACAATTCACATTTTTGAAAACCACCGCAATTCCTTGAGAGACGATCTTGGGAGTATACTTGTCGCTTACTACGAGTGACTCGTGCACTTGCGAGCTTTATAAATACAAAATTTGGTATCAAGTTTTTGTGCATCAAGTTTTTGGCGCCGTTGCCGGGGAATTGGCGTTTTTGAAATCGTTATTTGTTTTCTTTTTATTTTACTTACTTTTTAGTCTTTGTTGTTTTATTTATTTGTTTTTCTTGTTTTTGTGTTTTTTGTTACTCGTTAGAGTCGTATAGTTTCTGGTGCTCTGATTTTTTGTTGTTTTTGATTGTGCATGCACGGAAGGAGATCTCTTGGAAATCCGCTCGTGCCGTTCATAGATAACGTCAACAGGAGACGAGCACATTTGAGACCGTTCGGCGCTAACATTTTGGAGGACGAGCAACCACCAACAATGGGAGAACAACTACCTCCACACAGAGAGATGACGATGAAGGAGTATGCAAGGCCAATCATCGGCACTGCAACTTCTTGCATCCAACTAGGGGAAGCAGCTCGAAACTATGAGCTAAAGAATATACACTTTAATATGCTACCGTCATTTTATGGTATTCCTAACGAAGATCCTCTAACGTTTATTCGTGATTTTTATGCTACTGTGCAGACTTTTCCGCTACAGGGGCTAAATGAGGATCAGCTGAGGATGAGGTGTTTCCCATACACGCTGAAAGATAAAGCCAAGTCATGGCTTATGACTCTTCCACCTGGATCGCTTTCAACTTGGGACGCTGTATACAACAAGTTCATGGGAAAATTCTATTCCCACCAAAAGACAGCAGACCTAAGAACTAAAATTGCGACGTTCTCCCAAATGGACGGAGAACCTTTTCATGAGGCGTGGGACCGTTTCAAATTGCTTCTAATACAATGCCCACACCATCACTTTCCTTTGCAACTCCAGAATCAGTTCTTCTATGACGGGTTGATACAACAGTGTCAATTCACTGTGGATAATGCCGCGGGAGGAGCAATGGGAGAGAAGACCGCAGATGAAACATATGAGCTATATGAGATGTTGGGTGCTAATTCCCAACAAAAGAGTTCTAGAGGAAGGAGAATGGGAGTTAACGAGGTAGCTCCGGGGAATGACATGTCAATGCAAATCGCAGAGCTCACAAAACAAGTCGCACTCCTCACCTCCAAGAACTCACCAACTCAAGAGGTATGCGGTATCTGTAGTACGTACGGACATGGTGCTAACATTTGTCCTTTTGTTTGTGATCAAAATGCAGGTACAAGTTATGAGCAAGCGAATGCTATGGAGGGATACCAACCGAGGCCAAGGAATGATCCTTACTCGAACACGTATAATCCTGGTTGGAGAAATCATCCCAACTTCTCATGGAAAGGAAATAATAATCAAGGCTATGCTCAGAATAACTTCCCACATCATCCAAACAACAACAATTCACAGCCTACTCTACCAAACAAGCCAAGTTTAGAGGACAATTTGAACTCCTTCATTCAAGTGAGTCAGGAAATTAATCAGAAGAATGATCAAAGGATAGGTTCTTTAGAGGCTTCCATGAAAAGGATAGAGACTCAGGTGGGACAATTGACTGAGTACGTACACAAGCAAGATAAAGGGAAGATGCCTGAACAATTGAATGCTATCACAGTCATTGAGAATGGTGAGGTCCTAAACGATAATTTTATTGAACATTCTGATAATTTGTTTATAGATGCAGGAGGGAAACATGCAATTCCCAAGGAAAGTCAAGCTGAGGACATTGAAGTCCTAAGACCTTCTGTAAAGTGTACGGAGAGCCTTGAAGAGTTAACCGAACGTCCACTCCTTCACAAGTCACCTAATCCATACAAACCTCCGATTCCACTCCGACATTCCGTAAAAGCGACTGATCAGGATAAGCTATTTCATGAAACTTTTACTTCACTTTCTAAAGTTAATGTTAACTTACCTTTGTTGAGTATCATTAGGGACATTCCATCTTATCCAAAATTTCTCAAAACCCTACTCTCCAACAAGAGGAAGTATAAGAATGAGGAGAAAGTAATAGTTTCAGAATTAGCTAGTGTAGTGTTACAAAAGAAACTACCTCCCAAACTAAAGGATCCAGGTAGTTTTAATATCAAAATCACTTTGGGAGATAAGATGGTGTCGAATGCTATGTTAGACTTAGGGGCAAGTATTAATGTCATGCCTTATTCTGTGTACTTGCAACTAGGTTTGAGGGATCTTAAGCCCACAAATATGTCACTACACCTTGCTGATAAGTCTGTTAGATATCCTAAGGGAATAGTTGATGGTTTGCTAGTACAGGTGAAGAGCATAATTGTACCGGTCGACTTCGTGGTTATGGAGATGGAAGACACTATACCAAAGGACAATGACCACACTATTATTCTTGGTAGACCATTCATGGCTACCACCAATACAATCATTGATGTCCAAAGAGGGAAATTGACAATGAGAGTCTTAGGAGAGACTATAAACTTCAAAAAGGGTTCACACAATAAAACTACTGTTTCATCTACAGATAGGAGGGTGAAGGAAACACTTATAAACTCAATTCAGGATAATGCCTACAAAGACCATGTCAAGTGTTCACAAATTAAAAACCTGGATTGTGAGTTTTTCTATCCTGGAAAAGATTGTTATGCATGTAATACTCGTTTTAAGTCTTTTTCAGGTGACATGAAGCCTCGTTTTTGGATTGGCAAAGAGAAAGGAGGAAGCAAGCTCTTCAAGGATGCATTGAGGCCTCCATGATAAGAATGAGCATCGTCTTGCTAAGACGTTAAACTAGGCGCTTGGTGGGAGGCAACCCACCGTTTTAGGTATTCTCTATTGTTTCTTTTATTTTACTTCAGTTTAGCTTTTCTGTTTGCCCTTTCTAAACTCTTTTCTGAACATGTGTGTAGTTGAAAACCTTGAGGACAATGTTTAGTTTAGGTTTGGGGGTGCATTTTGCATTTTTGATTGATAACAATACTTTCATGTTTTGGTCAATTTTTGATGAATAACTAGTCTTTATGCATTGTTTATCTGATTTTTAAAATATTTGAGGTTTGTTGTAAGGATCGGTTTTAATTTGCAATCTGTGTTTCATGCTTTTGATGTTGAAACTGAGATGAACCCAAATCTTGTGTTTAGGAATTGAATTGTGGAGACTACCTTGTGAGAATATTGTTGAGCCCTTAACGTTTTATTCGGAGAGATAAATGTTCTTCTACTCTTTTAAACACCTTTCATATCATTTCAAATTGCTAGATGATCTCTATAGGTTTTTGCATTGAATGTTAGGATTTTAAACATCTAATGAGGGATCATATGCTTAATTGAATTGCTTAGATTAAATGACTTAAGTAAAGTTTGAAGTGTTTGCCTATTTCATTCGTGCTTGACTTTAAAAAAAAAAAAATAATAAAAGGGAATTCCTATATCAAACACAAAAAGAGCTAAGAAGTAGCCATTCACAAATTACATATGTATGTGGGTCTTAAAAAAAAAAGGGAAGAAGAGATAATAAGTTTATTATGACCCTAAGTTCTTCAAGTATGAATGGTTAATACAAAAAAGAGAGAGAGAAATAGGAAATAAGTTCCCTTAAAGTCAAAACATTTTCATTCTATGGCACACTTGAAGTTTTTGCTTGAGGATTTTAATTGAAGCATGAGATTAGTAATGTGATTCCTTCATAAATCCTATCATTTGATTCCTTTCATGAGATCAATGTTATGCACTTTTGAGCCTTTCTTGTTTAATCATATGCGAACCTATTAGCTCGTTTCTTTACATAATTTCTATTCGCATATACATTGTTGAGTGCTTGAACCCATAGGATCGGTGTGATTTAGAGAGTAATTATTGTGAGGATTAGAGTTGAAACGAATTCATATTCTTAACACTAGGTTTGGGGGAGTCAATGTTGATACGCTTTTAGTATTGGAATTTAGATTTGTGAAGCAAAATTGATCTAAATGGTGAACCTTGATGTGCTTGATTGTCGGATAAATTTGTGCATGAATTTTTGGTTATGATTTGGAAAGAAATTAAAGCATGACAAGTTTTGTTAACTTCAATTTTAGTTTTGTTATTTAGCTTTTTAATTTTAGTTTTGCTTGAGGACTAGCAAAAAGTAGGTTTGGGGGTATTTGATGAACACTATTTTGATCTACTATTTGTGATGTTTTTAAGTGTTTATTTTGCATGTAATCTCGATATAATCTTGTTTTGGAGGGTATTCTACTGTTTTGCAGGTCAAAGTAGGTTTGGAGAGAAACTTGGAAAAAGAGAGCAAAAATGGAGTAAAAATGCATACATACGTAAGCCTTACAGTAGGTGCCATACATTATGTAAGCCTTACATCGATAATCAACAGAATATGTACAAGGCATGTACATACATGTACATACCATGTACACCCTTACATGCAAGGCGCGCCGCGGCGAGGAAAGTGTATGCCGCGGCGGGGAGCTCTCGGGTTGGAACATGAAAACCATCAAAACATTGTGCGCCGCGGCGAAGGAATGGTATGCTGCGGCGAGGAATTCAGAGAAATATGTAAAGCCATGTACATACTATGTACTCTCATGTACATACAAGGCGCGCCGCGGCGAAGGAATTGTATGCCGCGGCGAGAGGCTCTCGGGTTTGAACACCAAAATCACGAACACAATGTGCGCCGCGGCATGAAAAATGTGCGCCGCGGCGCGCGCGCGCGAACTGGACTCCTCCTGATGTACGAGACTTACAGAAACATAAAAGAGCTCTTACATAGACGAAAACCCTATCGAACATCATATCCTCTCCAGCCTCCAAAACAGATCTGAGCCTGAATTCAACAGCTCTCCAGCCTCCAAAGACTCCAGATTCACACACTCTGTTCTTCAAAGAAAGAAACGAGAGAAGGAGAAGAAAAGCATAGTAACAGTGCCAGAATTCTTCTTGCCTCAACAATTTAGAGAAAGAGATTACTCAATCAAAGCTCCACCATTGATTTGGGGTACTTTAATATTTGTAATTTACTTTCTCTTTAAGAATTCGTATGATGTTATTCATGATAGAAAATATTGATTTAAATTCTGTCATGAGTGGCTAAATCATCTGTGTGTGGGATTTTGGTGATGTAACTATGAGTGGATAATTGGTTTTGTGGAATGTTTAATGTTAAAGTGATTTATTTCGAGTTTATTGATTTTACTATTATGTTCATTAATTATTTCTGGCCAATTTAATTTGTGAATGTATGAAATATTTTAGAATTGAGTTTTAGAAACGCCATCTGAATTCAATTAAGCACTCTTAAACTTGAGCCTAATTTAAGTGCATTGATTTGTCTTGAATTAGGCGATTAAACTATTTTCTTGGATTTAAAGCTGATTAACTAATTAACGGTCCAGATCAAAGAAGTTAATTGGTTAATCAAGGGGAAATCACCATTGATTTGGGGTCTTCTAGGTTAGAGAAAATAATCAGTAGGTCCCACTTTTTCGTGCTTAAATGTTACAACCACATAAACCAATTCATCCATGATTAGCTTATTAACCAATTTCCCACACTCATTCACTTCATCGTTTTACACAAAGTCTACGCATTCACTCTATTTTTCCTGTCAACTTTTACAACTTTAGCAAGAATCTCCACAACCTTCCTTTGTTAGAATGTTTAGATTTAATTTTATTGTAATCTTTTAGAAAACAATTCACATTTTTGAAAACCACCGCAATTCCTTGAGAGACGATCTTGGGAGTATACTTGTCGCTTACTACGAGTGACTCGTGCACTTGCGAGCTTTATAAATACAAAATTTGGTATCAAGTTTTTGTGCATCAATCTCCCTAATACTTCAATAAGGTAGTTCGCGAAAGTGCCATAAGGGGTCTGCTTGGGTCATGGTGCTTGGAGATTTTTTCTATAAATACCCATTCTTTTTCTTTGTTTTCTCAAGGATTTTAATATCAAAGACTCTATCATTTTTGCGACTCATTTCTGAAATATTAATACTTCTTGTCTTTGCAAATCATTAATACGTTAAGTGCTATTTTCCATATTAGGCATTTGAAGTTTCAAAATTTTCTCTTATTTTTAAAACTTGATTTTTTGGAGAAAATATCTTCTTGTTATATTGAAAAATATTTTATTTTTCGTATCACTAATACATCGAGTGTGTTTCAGTATTAATGATTTCAAGGTGATAATTTTGACATGAAAAAGGAGTTTTCGTACTTTCAATATATCGAGTATTTTTCTGTGTTGAGATACGAGGTGATGTTGGTGTTGGTTTAAATATTTTATCAAGAGGAGTTCCCATAATAACAATACATCAAGTGTATTTCTGTATCGCTATTAAAAGCTGTTGTGGTGATTTTGTGTCAACAATACATTGAGTTTATTTTCGTATTGTTGATACGAGGAGTGCTTACAAAAAATTCATTCTTGGGAAATTATTATCGTTTTTAGAATCACGAAAACTAATTGTAAGTACTAGTATCACACTACTTGGTGGTGTGGCTCTAGAGGTGAGCGAGATTTAGTGTGAATCAAAATAGCTGTGAAGACAACTGGTGATAGCAGCCTAGGTAGTTAGGACTGGTGGTCCCAACTAATAGAGGTATTGACATTTTATCTTATCGAGTCCATTTAACTATTTATTACTTTTAATAAATTTGGCTACTGAGTGATTTTCTTAAGCAACCAGTGGATGTTACCATATCCTGTAACGACCAAAAAAACTAATGTTAATTTAAAAAAAAAAAAAAAAGGAATATTTGTGTTATAAACAGTCTAAAATGAAAGAAGAGCGTGAAATATTTTCACATTAAATCTTTTTTTCTCCTTCCCTCTTCTCTTTAGTTTCTAGCACTCTAGGTCTGCAAGCAACAATAGAAGTGATCTCAGGGTAAGAATCTAGTCCCAAAACTCACAATTTTCAATAGTTTTCTTATATTTTTATTAAGGATTTCAAGGGAAATAAAAAATTCTAAATTTTTATGTTAAAAATCAACATAATATGATTTTCTAAATTTTCGTTGCTTTTTTATATATTAAAATTAAGAGGAAACAAAACAGAGGCTAGAATGAAATCTCAAAACTTTAAAATTCTGAGTCAAGTGTATGTTTTGATAATTTCGAAATAGTTAGATTTTGAATTGGGACTTGGAATTTTTATTGCAAAATATAGACATATTTTTGAGTCTAATATTTTTTGAATCACTCCAAAATGTTTTGTTTTCTAATTTTTGTGAATATGTGAAATTAGAACTAAAAATCTAAAACTCTGCAGTTTTTGTATTAACATTCAAAATAAAAATAATTTTAAATTATTTAAAATAATTATTTTAATCCAAATTTTAATAAAAACTTTACATATATGTTATTGATTTTTTTATGAAAATTTCGAAGTCAAATAATTTTTATAGAATATTTGAGATATTTCTCAATAAGGTATACTTGGATTAGAAAATTTTCTAATAAATTTTGTAAATTGATTTTCAAATACGTTTTCAATATGATTCCTCTATCATTTGACTCCAAGAAAATTTACAAAGAAACTAATTTTTTGTGTTCCATAATAAATCATGTATTGAGACATATTTAGGTTAGCTTAGATTTTTAGGTTATAATAAGTGTTCTATATTTTACATGGGATAATCTTCTATAAGTGTAAAGAGAATTTTAGAACATAAATTATTTATCAAAAATTTCATAATTTATGGAAACACACGAGAAA
Source organism: Elaeagnus macrophylla (assembly GCA_029378325.1). Lineage (NCBI taxonomy): Eukaryota > Viridiplantae > Streptophyta > Magnoliopsida > Rosales > Elaeagnaceae > Elaeagnus > Elaeagnus macrophylla. The sequence goes on along the minus strand of CM055641.1, from coordinate 41,986,258 downwards.
TATGATTTAAGAATGAATAAAACAAAAATATATAGTTATATCCTTATAGTTAAGATTATAAATTGATTATTTTATTCTTGAAAATTATAGGATAATATTGGTTGTGCTTAGATCATATGGTATTCTGAAATTTTGCAGCATATTTGAGGTAAGTAAACTGACTCTACTTGAAATATCAAGTATACGCTTATTTACTTGTTTGATTATATGTTTTTTTGTTGTTATAAAAAAATGCTTGTGTTATGTTATTATTTGGGGTGAAATAATGTTTTATGAATGTCTATGGTCTATGTCTCAAGTTTTCCTATGTACAATTGAGCATTGTTTGAAATATGCATTTTTTATGAGCAGCATTATTTGACATATGCATTATTTCATGTATGTCATCATAAGCATAGGTTTTATAAAAGCTTTTATTTATATGAAGCATATGATCTTTCTATGCAAAGTTTTAAGCAAACATATGTTTTGATAGGATGCCTGAATCATCCAAATGTAAGTTAAGTGTCTTGGAGCGACACGATATGATAAGTTATGATAAGTTTAAGGATCGCGTACAGAAAGTCTCCCGTGTAAGTTAGGGTACCCAAGGACTAAAGAGTCCTTACCGTTGGTTTGGACGCATGTGTGCATGTAAGAATTATGTACGAAATTTTAATTTTGCTAAGTTATAAGTTAAGTCTCTCTTGCATTTTCCTTTCACACGTGCCAGTTGTTGACGGGTGACTTATATAAAGACTCCACTATGATAAGTTTAAGGGATGATTCATTGTACTCATTAAGAAAGAAATAAGTGCTTCGAAAAGTGTTTTTAAGAATTGCAAGCTTTACTCTATAAGCGTAAGATGTTATATAACAAATATAAATGCATTGCCAGTTTTACTACATAAGCATAAGCACGTTCTTGAGGAGATATAAATGCATTACAAGCATTACTTTATATGTATAAGCATGTTATACTTTTGTTATGGATTTTATGTTATGTTGCTTAATGTTTCAATTACAGTGAGTTTACTTACTGAGTGGTATCACTCAGCCAAGTTTCATTCACCACTTTTCAGGAACCTATGAGGAAGATTTGACAACATTATTGGAAATTGTTGATCCCCTGGTTGGTTTTGTTTAGCGTGCTAGGTTTAAGAAATTTTGTTCCTAAATTGTATTATTATTGAGTTTTATAAATATTCAATATGAGGATACTAATATTTTAAATTGACGATATTTTCATTAGTAAACTATTTGAAAACCTTATTTAACAGTGTTGACCCTCTTTTGGTTTATTTAAGATTTTAAAATTTCGGGGCTTTAAAGCTGGTATTAGAGTACGGATTAGGGTTCTATAGACTTAAGTTCTTATAGATGGGGATCAAATGGTTGCCAAATCCAAAATACTCATGGCTTGTTTTATATCTTATGTTATATGAAAGTTTGTTTTGTTGTCATTTTTATTTAAGGAAATTATTTCTTAAGATTCCAATAATATTTTACTATTTTTTTATAGTATAAATTATTCTCAAATTTTACTAGTGAAACTATGTAACAATGATTTTACGTTACATATAGTAAATTTAAGATTTAAGATTAATTTAGAAATTAAAAGTTTATTTTGTTTTATATAAATGTAAGTATGATTTTTACCTTACTTTTAAAAATTAATTTTATATACTTTATAATAATCATTGAACTTGAAATGTATCATTAAGTAATAAAATTACTCATGTGCTCCAAAGTAAATTTGATTTTAAGCGATAATACCTTGAATTTAAAATATCATTTAGATTATTGTATAATGTTATTTGCTTATGTTATTGCTATTTAAATTAATAGTTATATGCATACAAGATGACTACATAAATTATTCATTTTTGTTATACTAAAAGTATTTATATGAGAATATTTAAAAAAAAAAAATAATAATACATATGCATATTAATATTGGAAAGTAAGATAAATCTCATATATATTTTCTTGTCTTAATTGACAAATTATAGGCTAAGTGATAAATACTTATAATAAAAAAAAAAAGAGTTTGAATGTACATTGGGTTATTTGTAAGTTTATGTTCCTTGTTTTCAAAGCCGTACAATCAAATTAAAGTGTTAATTTTGCATATATATTATTTTGTTTCGATTGAGTTATTAAAGTAAATATAGTGCTCAATTGCTCATCAGAGCGACTTAAAATTTGTGTGCTCTATTAGTAAGACTTTAGGAGATATTAAATTGAAGTCCATAAGGCTTATGTATTAAATATTTGGTGTATAGTGTAAAAAAATTTAGAGATGTTGGGCTGTTGTTTATAACCAAATTCTAATAAACTTATTGAATGTGTATTTACTAAAATTTAGAATTTGGATAGATAATCTATAAGAACATAAGAAGTTTGTCGAAATCTGAAGAAATTAGAAAATTTAATAGTTTTCATGTAATGATACGAGTTTAGTATTGTATCTTCTTTGGAATATTAGGATCAAGAATATATATATACATTAGTTGTGCATAGAATACATACAATATTTATTTAGAAATAGTTATATGTATTACCTAAGTATTGAGATAGAGTTTGGAATTTGGTATCTAATATGTTAAGGCATGTGAATTTTGGCAACAAAATTCCTTGTATAGGGGGAGAATTGTAACGAAAAAAAATAATAATGTTAATTTAAAAGAAAAAAGGAATGTTCATGTTGGAATATGATTGGGATTAAGTTATTTAAAATATTAGAGTTTGAATTTAACAAGGAAACAAAGCAAAATAAAAAGTCTAAAATAAAAGAAGAGCATGAAATATTTTCACATTAATTCTTTTTCTCTCTTTTCCTATTCTCTTTAGTTTCTAGCAATCTAGGTCCACAAGCAACAATAGAAGTGATCTCAAGATAAGAATATAGTCCCAACACTCACAATTTTCAATAGTTTTCATATGTTTTTATTAAGGATTTCAAGGGAAATAAAAAATTCTAAATTTTTATGATGAAAATCAACATAATCTGATTTTTCTAAATTTTTTTTTTCTTTTTTATGTATTAAAATTAAGTGGAACAAAAAAAAGAGAGAGAGACAAATGAAATCTCAAAACCCTAAAATTCTGAGTCAAGTGTATGTTCTGATAATTTCAAAGTAGTTAGGTTCTGAATTATGACTTGAAATTTTTATTACAAAATATAGACATGTTTTCGAGTCTAATGATTTTTGAATCACTCAAAAATGTTTTGTTTTCTAATTTTCGTGAATATTTGAAGTTAGAACTAAAAATTTGAAACTCTGTAGTTTTTGTATTAACATCCAAAATAAAAATAATTTTAAATTATTTAAAATAATTATTTTAATCTAAAATTTTGATAACAAATTTACATATATGTTATTGATTTTTTTTATAAAAATTTCGAAGCCAAATAATTTTTATAGAATATTTGAGATATTTCTCAATAAGATATAAAGGGAATTTTAGAACATAAATTATTTATCAAAAATATCATAATTTATGAAAACACACGAGGAATAGGATTTAAGAACGAATAAAAGAAAAATATATAGTTATATCTTTATAGTTAAGATTATTAGTTGATTCTTTTATTCTTGAAAATTATAGGATAATATTAGTTGTGCTTAGATCATACGATATTGTGAAATTTTGCAGCATATTTGAGGTAAGTAAACTGAACCTACTTGAAATATTAAGTATATGTTTATTTTCTTATTTGATTATATGTTTATTTGTTGTTATAAAAAAGTACTTGTGTTATGTTATTATTTGGGGTGAAATAATGTTTTATGAATGTCTATGGTCTATGTCTCAATTTTTCCTTGTACAATTGAGCATTGTTTGATATATGCATTATTTCATGCATGTCATCATAAGCATAAGTTTTATAAAAGTTTTTATTTGTATGAAGCCTTTCAAAAGAAATAAGATCTTTCTAAGCAAAGTTTTTAAGGAAGCATATGTTTTGAGAGAACGCCTAAATCATCCAAATGTAAGTTAAGTGTCTTGGAGCGACACGATATGATAAGTTATGATAAGTTTAAGGGCCATGTGCCGGAAGTGTCTCTCGTGCAAGTTATGGTACCGGGGACTAAAGAGTCCTAACGAGGTTGGTTTGGAAGCATGTGTGCATGTCAAAATTATGTAGGAAATTCTAATCTTGCTAAGTTATAATTTAAGTCTCACTTCCATATGCCTTTCACACGTGCCAGTTGCCGATGAGTGAATTATATAAGGCTCCACTATGATAAGTTTATAGGATGATCCATGGTACTCATTAAGAAAGAAATAAGCGCTTCGAAATGTGTTTTTAAGAAACAACAATGTTTTGCAAGCTTTACTCTATAATTATAAGCATGTTATATAAGACAGAAATTCATTGCAAGTTTTTCTACATAAGCATAAGCTTGTTCTTGAGGAGATATAAATGCATTACAAGCATTACTCTATATGTATAAGCATTTTATAAGAAAATACTTTTGTTAAGTATGGATTTTATGTTGTGTTGCTTAATGTTTCAATTACGATGAGTCAGGAACCTATGAGGAAGATTTGGCAACATTATTGGAAATAGTTGGACCCTTAGGTTGGTTTTGGTCTAGCGTGCTAGGTTTAAGAAACTTTGTTCCTAAATTGTGTTATTATTAAGTTTTATAAATATTCAATTTGAGGATACTAATGTTTAAAATTGACAATATTTTCATTGGTAGTTTATTTGGAAACTTTAATTAATAGTGTTGACCCTCTTTTGGTTTATTTACGCATTTAAAAATTTTGAGGCGTTACATATCCAATTTTTTTTAACCCAAACCATTTGTGAATTATTTTTTTTGAAAAGTAGTTATTATAACTTCTTTGTTTAAGGGAAGCCTATATATAACATTATACACTCGAAGTCAAGCAGGAAGATAATTAAACACTTATTTTCATTTGCTACTGAAGTCATTCAATTAGAGTTATGAAAATAAACAACATGAACTTCATTTGATTGTTAAAAATATTAACATTCAATGCAAAAGCTTAGAGAGATCATCTAATAATTTAGAATCGTAAGGAATGTAGTAGAAGAAAATTAATATTTCAGAATGAAATGCTAAAGACTCAAATATCTCATAAGGTAGTCTCCACTATTTGATTCTAGGAAATTAAATTTAGGTTCATCTCAGTTTCAATATCAAGATCATGATTTATGGGTTATGACTATGTATCAATTCTTATAACAAACTTTTAGAATATTAAAGAAAATCAAACACAACATGCATAATATACCAAATTATTCATCATAAATCAACATTAAGCATGAAAATCTTGTCTTAAAAAGTTTTTATTGACCTCAATTCACACCACTAAACCTAAAGTAAACATTGTCTTCAATATATTGAATTAAGTATCTATTCAGAAAAGCATTCAAAGGTAGCAAATATAGAAGGAAAAATATAGAAGGAACACTAATGCAACTAAAAAAATATTAAAAAAAATCGAGAAAATAAAGAAAAGAAATGATATTACTAAATATGGTGGGTTGCCTTCTACTAAGCTCTTTCTTCAATGTCATAGCAAGATAAAGCTAGTTCTTGTCAAGTAGGTTTCAATGCATGCTAGAATTGTTGATTCTCTTCTCTGTCTTTCCCTTTCTTAAAGCAAGGCTTCATTTTACATGGACAATAATTTCAACAAGTGTACACATAGAAAGTTTTTGTCCAGGATAGAAAAATGCACAAGTATGGTATTTGTTATTGGAACGCGTAATGCGATTTTTGTAGGCATCATCCTAAATTGGGTGTCTAATTGTCTCCTTCCTCCTTTTAATGATTAAGACATCAGTTTAAGTACCTACACTTTCCTTTCAGTTGAGTGTCACAAAAGATGTTAATGTTTAAATGCACATATTCTAATACATCGTTTGGCATATTTCCTTGGTAAAGCTCTTTGACGGTCGCTTATAAATGTATGTATATTTGTGTGTGTTTGTGTGTCTTGTTTATCACTGTTCAGATCCCGATCTTGTGGTGGTGACGTGTCTTTACCTACCGGCCCACAGACCATTCACGTCAACCCCAGCTATGTACTTCTGCCCGATTTTGACATACATAAGTAAATTGGAGAATAGGTTGAGCAAACTCCAAATACCGACCACATACTTGTTCATTTTTTATTAAATATGTTTTTGTGTATAGATTACTAAATGACCCCCATTAAAAATGTAATGCCTATAAATACTCAATAAAAGGTCATTGAGCCACCAGTGTTAATCACATCATTTATTGCTTTCTCTCCTTCTCTCTTAAATATGATCTATCTCCCAATATTTTGGCACTCACCATGGGGCTCAAGACAAACATATACAACAATTTGCTTTGATCCCCTCCTACTAAGCTCAGATCAAGTTCCCTTAATAATCTCACCAGAATAACGGATAAGACCCCATCTTAAATCCCTGATCAACAAAATGGTTGGAACCAGGGCTGTAGACCCTAATCAATCTGATGGTCATGACGAACACATTGAACCGATTTTATCAGAAGGAACGGCTAAAGTAGAAGTCAGGTATTTTAATAACCTCTAAGAGCAGTTTTTGCAACAAATTTTAGACATGCAGAAGTCAATGTTGGAGATGAAGGATGAAATGAAAAAAGAAAATCTCAACCTAAGGTAACAGGTAGAAGCACTGTCAGGAGAACTTCAAAAACCTCAAGAGGCCAAGGCACTACGAAATTTGGGAGCTGGTGTTAATAAAGGAGATGACAAGGTCGAACGAATCATCGTGGAGCACGAAAGAGAATCCAGTAACCAAATGGCCCGTAATTGTGATTTTTTGGATCCCAAGAGCACCTCGAAAGAAAACGAGTTAATGACCTAGAAAGAGTAAGTTAGTCTAGCTCTCGAAGAAAATTGATATGGAAAAACAAAGTAACAACACTGGAGGAACAAGTTAAAAGGAAAAGTACAGGAAGAGCGTAGTCAGATCTGGATAAGGTTTGCAAGTAAATAATCGGGTCACCTTTTTAAAAAGAAATTGAGTTGAGCGAGCCTCTCAAAAATTTTACTCCACCCAAGTGCCCAAGTTACAAAGGAACCAAAGACCCCATCACTCATGTGCTTCTCTTCAAAACAACCATAGCCCCTATCAGCATGCCCCATGATAAAAGGAAGGCGATGTTGTGTAACTCCTTCGCAGCCACATTATACGATGCTGCACAGAAATGGTTCAGTGACCTGCAACACAAGAGCATTCGGTCGTTTACTGATTTGGTCAAATTGTTCGTCACCAATTATGCTAGCAACAAACCTCTAAAAAAAGAGCCTCACTATTGTTTTCGCTCAACTGTCGGCCACACTCTCACTTTTTGGCACCAAACTACTGCTCAGTCTTCCTCAGTCAGGATTGAGTTCGCATTTCCCTTTCCATTTGAGAGTGTGGCCGACAGTTGGGTTTTCATCCCTATTTGTTGAAGCGATCGATGACCACAATTATGCTGCCAAAGCCTAATTTTCAAAGTGGCATACTTGTTGAAGCGATCGATGACCACAATTATGCTGCCAAAGCCTTCGGATTTCGGCAAGCAAGTAATAAAGTCCATCGAGATGTTTTCCCATGGTCTCTCCGGAATAGGCAACGGCTCTAACAAGCCACCTGGTGCGTGTTGTTCCGTCTTATCTTGTTGGCATACAAGACAAGTTTTCACATAAGCTTCAACATCATCTCGCAGTTGAGGCCAATAGTAGATAGACTTGATCAAGGCAAGTGTGCGTCTCATTCCTGGGTGACCAGCCCATAAGGAATCATGACACTCCTTGATTAGCTCCTTTCTTAAGTTTCCCCATTTCGGTACATAGATGCGATTCCCTTTGGCGTAAAGTAGTCCGTCACTTAGCCAAAATCGTCGTGTCTTTCCTTCCTTAATGAGGGCGAGGTTTTGTGCTAAAGCATCATGCTCCAACCCTTCTTTGATCCTCTCAAGCAAGGGACTGCTGGGTCTACTCAAGGCTGCCAACTCCGCCTTTCGACTTAATGCATCAGCCACTACGTTTGCTTTGCTGGGCTTGTACTCCATCTTGTAATCAAACTCTGCTAGCTCCGATGGTGCCATTTTGTAGGGACTCATCGCAGGTGGTCTCGTGCCTGGTTCCAACTTGATCGCATGGTCAACTTCCCTTCTTGGCGGCAAGCACTTGGGCAATGCTTCCGGCATGACATCTTGGAATTCATCCAAGACATTTTGTACTTTTGTCGGGACATTCAGTTGGGACACCGTCCCTTCGTCATCGTACTTCTTTAGAATGGCCAAATAGCTCTCTTCCTCCCTCTTCAACCCTTTTTTGAACTGAAGGGCTGAGAGCACTTGGAACTTAGGTTTGGTAGCCCTTTCGGTCGGGACCATACAAGCCTTTGCACCATCCAATATGCACATGGAATTCGAGGAAGGGACAAGGAAAGCTCTTACTTGGTCCAAGAATTCCATGCCGAGCACGACTGAGAAGTCATCCATAGGTGCTACCGACAAATCCACTTGGCCAGTCCATGTGCCGAGGCTAGCCTTGACATTACAAACAACGCCTGGGAGAGGACGTGCTGCTGAGTTAACCGCCTTCAGGAAGCCACCTTCACTAACAAAGTTCAGAACGAGTCTCTTAGCCTCGTCTATAGAGACAAAGTTATGGGACGCACCTGTGTCAACCAAAGCTTTGGTTGATTTCCCGTTGATCGTAGCATTCACGAACAACAATCCCTTGGTAGAGGATTCTGGCTTTGTATGCAATGCGGTGAGTAACTGCAGCGAACCCATTTGTGCTCTTTCGTCGTCCTTGCTTCCTTCTTGGTCATGCTTGGAGATAACGAGGGCAGACAATGCCTTCCTCTTTGGGCAATCCCACACCCAATGAGGCCCATCGCATATGAAACATGGTGATCGTGGTTTAGGAGGTTCACGGTCCTCCTTTGCCTTGCTTTTGTCTTGTGACTTGTAAGATGTCTTTTGGTTGTTGTTCTGATGGCCCTGACCTTTGGAATAACCTCCCCCACTTTTCCCTCCACCAGGCCTCTTGTCTTTGCCTTTCGAGCCTTCCTTGTTGGCGAAGTAGTCTATGAGGCTTTCAGCAACCGCAATGGCCGAGGACAAGTCTTGGACACCACGGCGCTTGAGTTCGAGCTTTGCCCAGGATTGAAGCCCGTCCATGAATAGGAACAAGGCATCCTTGTCGAATGTGTCAGGGACCTCGAGCAGCAAGGTTGTAAAGTCCTTTACGTAGTCCTTCACACTGCTTGTTTGCTTGAGTCGACGGAGTCGACCCCTTGCTTCTTCTTCCGCATTAACTGGGAAGAATTGGTTTTTGAACTCCCGCTTGAAGTCATCAAAGGAGTTCATCGTGCAAAGCTCGAGTTGCACGTCTCCATGTCTCCGCCTCCACCACAGCATGGCAGTGTCAGTTAAGTACATTGCTGCGGTGCGGATCATCCCGGCATGGTTCGTTATGCCGGTTGCCTCGAAATATTGTTCGAGATCCCATAGGAAGTTTTCGACTTCCCTGGCATTCCTTGCGCCATTGAAGGTTTTTGGTTTCGGGACCTCCACCTTCCTTGCTTCCACAACGGTGGTGGTTGTCACACCCGATGCCATAGCCTGCTTGCACAAGGTTAAGTCACCCAACATTTCCTCAACTCTAAGTGCAAGAGTGTTAATTTCTCTTTGGACAAAGTCACGTACCTTGGCTAATTCGGCCTTGACCCTATCAATCTCTTGCCTTAGGTCACCATCTAGCGCGTTGAGGGACACTTTCACCCCATCTTGGATAGCTGCATCCTCCGATTCCAGGTCTTGGCAGCGTTCCTCTAGGGATTCCACTCTTTTGGCCAACACGTCGAGGTTGCCTTGCACGTTCCTGACACTTGCTTCCATGCTAGATAGCAAGTCTTTCGACTTGGCTCGAGACTCCTTGGATTGGGTCTTCCGAGTTTCCTCACGACCACGCTCCTCAGTGATGCCAACTTCAACACTTGGGTTGGTTGAAGCAGCCATGGTCTTTATTCTGCACTCGGTTTCCGACAATAAGCCAACGAGAGCAAGTATCGAACTTGGCTCTGATACCAACTGTCACGACCCTAGACTTTTGCTAGCAATCGTGCGGCACTTAGCACAGTCCGTCGCACTAAGTAAGCCTTCCGAACTCTCTAAAGAGAGGTTTAGGGACTTTGAGTGCTTGGAGCACAAGAACAAAGAGAGAACACTTAGAGTTTGGGAAAGAATGCTTTGTATTGCTCTTAGAGAGGTTTTCTTACAACTTCCCAAGATTGGGTACAAATGAAGGCCAAGATGCCTATTTATAAGGGTGGCATCAAGCCTTGGTTTCTACTACTCTTTTCTAGATCCTACCTTTTCTAGAATATACAAGAGTATGTACATTGTTCTAGATTGGTCTTCAATATTCCACAAAGTTCTATAACCTTCTAGCCAACTCTAGAATACTCTAGGATTGTCTAGTTTCTTCATCTAGGTTCTAGAATGTTCCGGAACCTTCTACATTCTTCATGTATCTTCTGACATGTTCTAGAATCTTTCAGTGCCTTCTAGAGTCTTCTAGCACCTTCTAGCACCTTTTAGGTCCTTCTAGAACTTTATAGTGTACTCTAGAACATTCTAGAGTCTTCTATAATGTTCTAGAGACTTCTGCCATATTCTAGCATACTCCAGGCCATCTAGAACTTTCCATAGCTCAAGTGACTTGTAGAAAAATCTAGATCTTGCAGGCACCATTTCTTTGGATTTGGGCGGGACGTGACAATATGCTCGTTTGAAATAAAAATTAATCACAAAATTCCTCCCCCTCATTTAGGATATGTTAAATTTGTTATAGTTTATTGAGTTTTCTAGTCTATATGTTGCTAGAACCGTTTGTTTCGACATTTGTGTCCTTGTTCGTAAGAGTTTGTTTGCCTTCCTCTTCCTCACCTCTTCTGTTTAGCAGCCACTTGCCCTAAATTTCCTCTAAATCTTTCAATCACACCGTTATTCTCTTTTCTCCGATCTTATTCATTTCTTGCATAAGGCTAAAGAAAGGTATTTCCTTTTTCTTCTTCATATTTCATTTTGCTTTAAAGAACAGAAAACAAGAACCCTCTTTTTGGGATACTATTCACGTTTTTGTTTGGTTACTGCAATGCGTTCATTTTTTTTTTCTTTCTAATTGAAGGTTTTCTCTTCGTAACATTCGATTTGATAATTTCAATTTAGGACAACCATAAAACGTTTAAAGTATAAAAACCCTAATAAACCCTAATCTTCTCCTCTTCTGTTTCTGTTCTAGTTTCTTTGTGAGTGTGTGGGTGATTTATTTTAATAATCTCATTGCATTTTCTCGTTTTTTCTCATTTTGTTTTTTTTTCATTTATTTTTTACCCCAAAGGCAATTTTTGCTTGTGATCCTATGTATCAGCACTGTATGGATGTTGGTGTTTATGGGTTCAGCTTTAGTCTTTGTGTCAATAGTGATGTTTTCATTGTGTCAGATAATATGCTTATTAAATTTCAAACAAAGCGGTGTTATAATGAAAAAGTTGCAATTTTGATGTGTAAGGTAAAAGTAATACTCATGTTTGTTCTTCTTTATGGTTTTTTAGTCTTTCGCATCAATTAGTAAATGCTCCAAATTTTTCAGCATAATATATTTATGAGAATGCGTCTTGAAACGAAATAAGAAATCCAAGATATTAGATTAGAAACGTGTACAGATTATTATATGTTTTTAACCCTATTTGAACCCTCTTATTGTTTCTTTATAACTTTCCATTCTAAAAAAAAGGATAAAGCAGGTGTGTTCGAGTGCAAAAAGTTTTGATCTCATTTCTTGGGGTTTTACATTTCTTGGGTTTGTCTGAAATTGAGATTCACAATTTTTCATGAGTTATAAAGGACCCATTTAGCCCCTTGCTGCACATAGTTTGGTAGCAAGGAAATTTTCGAGAAAAAAGGGGTAATCTGATGGTGCTAAACTGAATATTTTGGCGAGGGGTTCCGCAAGGAAGTTAAGGATTCCTTTTGCTCAAACTATAGCACCTATAGAGTATAGAGCCTGATTTTGGACTTGACAATGTCAAAGCAAAATGATGAAGTTATTGCATCTGAAGCCAGATGTTGAACTATTTATCATGGGCTTCAAAGTTCTCCGATTGCTTTGCTAGAGTTTTATCTTTTTAAAACATTCTATATTTCCATTTTCCAATACAAAAGGAGGAAAAATATAGGGGACCTAACTGGTACAGTTTAAACTTTTGGTTGGTAGCTCTAGTGCTGTGCGTTTGAAGGTTTTTTTCATTACTAGCTCATGGTTCTTTTATGGTCTCTGGTACTGTACAGTGCTTTGACGATACCCTTTCTATGCTCTAAAAGGATGACTTGTTTGATGTTAGGGACATTATATTTCTATCTATGGCCCTTGGCTAGAAAACTCAAGTTATTTAATCCAATGATCCTCCATGAACAATCATATGAATTATGCTGGCATTAACTTGACACTGCATTCCTGTTCTCTCTTGGCCCCATATTGTATCATGGAGCATTGACAAAGAAAAACAGTGATGACGTTGCTCTGGAATATGTCCATCTCCATCATATTTTATTTTTCACTTTATGACAGAAAAGAAAAGGAGCCAGCATTGAGTGATTAAACGACTATAAGTGAACTAGTGATGCTTGGGAAATTAGGTTTTTGTTGAATTGGTTGAGGTTTTTTTGAATGATGGGGAAAGGATGAGATTTTGTTTTGTTGTCAGGTGGGTGATAACTGTTAGAGATGATCTTTTAGGGTTAAGCAGTATGTAAATGGGCGAGAAATCTTTTAGTATTCTATGTTTTTACATCATCTTACAATTCAAGTATGCTTGAGGCCATGGCTCTTTTGATAAATTTTTTTTTTTTAAATGATCCAGATTATTGGTATCTTGAACACTAGGTCAATGATTCATTTAATGTACTTTTGAAATCATTTTTCATGCAATGGTTAGATCAAACGACACCTAAATGTTTGTGCTATGAAAAGAATGTGTGCCATTTTACATATATCATGTAATATTTGCTGTGTGGTATTAATGTTACAAAGATGGATCATCCCTTGGCTTCAATATTCTAATGTTTGCTTTTGGTCCTGTTCGATATCATTTTGTTAGAAGCTAGTTTAACAGAGGGAGCCTGACAGGAGGTTGCAGTAATTGTGCCTTGTCAAAGCTTGTGGTAGAACATTTCCATATAATAATCTTCTGTTTTCATCAGATAGGATTATTAATTTTTCTGCTGCCTTTAAATTTTTGCTGCTTATATGATTACTCAAGACTGAGCCGTGGATTTTAAAATGACTCACTGATGATATCATTAAATTACATGATTATCCATTATTCCTTTATGATTAGAATCATTATATGTCTGAGTCTTATGTGGCCACCAAAAGATCAGTCCAATAATACCACTCACTGGTAAATAGCGCAATACTTCTTCGTGAATCTCCGCTGTTTGAATATGGAACATCATAACAACGAAAAGGAATGAAACGACTATAGCTCCTATATGAACTACTGGGAAGATCATAGCGAAGAAGTCGAGACCTAACAAAAGAAGTAAACCTGAAGTGTCGCGAAAGACTAGAATGGGAAACAAAACGGAATGTACCGGATTTTTAGCACATGCAACCATCAAACCAGAGACCAAAGCAGGGCTTGACAAAACAGAAAGTATCATGTCCTTCCCTCCCTGAAATGGTTCATGCTGGAGCAATAACATGCATGAAAGTCGATTACGACCAGCGCGTTCGTATTTCATTTGTGAACGTACACCCAAATCTTTCACTCACTGAGTTACTTACGGAATCTCAAATTTCTTTCGTCGCCAAGAATTTATGTGTCCAGGTCGAGAAAATAGAGGAGGTTTGGCTTCTCCTTTTAAAGGGGCTGGCTCTACTAGCTGCGGTCCTGAGGCCATCTGTATACTAGGCGTTTATAGTGCCTTGCTCCACATTTTCTCATTATTTATAAGGTGAAGGATTAGTTTGGTTGTTAACTATGCCTCTATCGACAAAAAGGTCCCAATAAAAAAAAAAGTTGACACTTTAGTTCCAAATTTATTGAATGTCATCATTAAGTCCTGTTTATTACACTTGGGTCCTGAACTTATTACTATTCATATACTTGGTCCCAAAAATTACAAGTTTAGAAGTCACACTTTATTCCAAACTTTTAATTTAGGACTATTTTGTTAAAATATAATAGATTGAGGATATAAGTGTAAGGGTTTTTTAGTTTGGAATCTTTCTGTTAATGAAGACATTTGGGACCAATGAAACCCTTCACTCTTATTTATATATTTTTTGAAACAGGCAACTTGTTGGTAGGATTTGATCTTTATATTCTTGTTAAGGCATCTTCAATTGCTTTTACTAATGTTTGTAATTATTGATTCAGGGACTGCAATATTTTTTATCATGGCAACAAGGCTCCAATTTGAGAACAACTGTGAGATCGGGGTATTCTCCAAGTTGACAAACGCTTACTGCTTGGTTGGAATTGGAGGTTCTGAGAACTTTTATGGTGCTTTTGAGGCAGAATTGGCAGATGTGATTCCAGTGGTCAAGACCTCCATTGCTGGTACTCGTATCGTTGGTCGCATGTGTGCTGGAAACAAAAATGGGCTTATTTTGCCACACTCTACAACAGATCAAGAACTGCAGCACCTGAGAAACAGTCTCCCAGATCAAGTTGTTGTTCAGCGCGTTGAAGAGAGACTTTCAGCCCTTGGGAATTGCATAGCTTGCAATGATCATGTTGCTCTAGCACATCCAGATCTTGATAAAGAAACTGAGGAGTTGATTGCTGATGTTCTTGGTGTTGAAGTTTTTAGGCAGACAATTGCTGGACAGATTCTTGTTGGCACCTTTTGTTCTTTTTCCAACTTAGGTGGTTTGGTCCATCCTCATACATCCATTGAAGACTTGGATGAACTGTCAACACTTCTTCAGGTTCCTTTGGTGGCTGGTACAGTTAACAGAGGTAGTGATGTGATAGCTGCTGGTCTTGTAGTGAACGACTGGACTGCATTCTGCGGATCAGACACAACTGCAACTGAACTATCAGTTATAGAGAGCGTCTTCAAATTGAGGGAAGCTCAACCAAGTGCTATTGTGGACGAGATGAGGAAATCTTTAATAGACAGTTATGTCTAAATATGCCTTGCCTGGAAACTCTCTAGAAGTCTTGTTTTGGTACTTTGAATGTTTACCATGCTGTTAAAGCTGTAATCAGACATAATTTTACGATGCTTTATTAATGCTATTCAACTTTCTGACAAAAAGTTTTATTTTGTAATATTGGGCAGTATTGTCTTGTATTAATTATTGGGTGAAAGGTGCTAGATGTTCGTAGTCACAAATTAACTGTGGACGAAAAATTGAGGACTTTGATCAAATTTTTTATGGGAGAAATTGAAATTTCATATTAAAACTTTCAATTATGCTTCTGCTTAACAGCCAAATCAAATAGTAAAATTACCCAATTTTTAAAAAAGTGAAGAAAAAATTATACAGTTTAGCAATTAAAATCATCCATAATAGTAGTTTTTTTTTTTTTGGTCAGACATAATAATTCTTATTTGTCAGTTATTATTATCAATATATATCAAGATCATAATAATTTTAGCTCTATGTTGTATTTTTTTAATAATTTTGTATTATAACTTAATTTTAATTTATTATAATTTTGTATTATATACTAATTTATAATTTAAAAAAAATGTGTGAATAGTATTTTTGGTGTTGTGAATGGTGTCTCACCTTGGTATCCAAATTTAGTGCAATGAATAGTTTCACACCAAATTTAGTACAATACTGTTCATTGCACCAAGTGCAAGAAATGGTATTTAATTGGAGCACTAAAATTTGCACCAAGTTTGATATTTTGGTGCTCGGAGATGCCCTAATATCAACTATTGAATACAAATCTTAACACTATACACAATGCACCCTGTATTCAAGAATAACATTAGGATCTAGAAATAACATTCAAATCCAAAGCTCCATTGCACCAAAAAATCTCACACACACACCTAAACTAAAGAACCCAAATATGCCATAATGTTCTTGGCTTAAAAAAAAAAAAAAAACTCTCAAACATCACAATTTCACCTAGCTCCTTCACACATACTTGCTACTGTTCACCCTTACAACTCAAATATCAAAATATATATATAGAGATTGCGGCTAATTGGGTTTATCTCTAATTTCCAAACATATGAAATCGAAAGACAAGTACATATGCATTAAAGCCTCAAACCAACTTAATTTACGAAACTTTTGGCTTTCCAACTGTTGATGCCAAAACGTTTTGAATTATGTCTTTTTTAATGTCATCTACTCCAACAATCTCCACCTTAACTTTAAAAGAAAATATCAGCATCAAGTTCAAGTCATTATGACATATTTATACATACCCGCATTGCATCTCATTTACGAGTAGGATGCACTCACCACTTCATGCTTCTTCAACTGAAGACAACCTTATTCAGACTTGCTCCACCTTAAGAGTAACCCTTTAATACCAGACTCTTATCACAAAAAACAGTAACCATTTCATTGAAGTTGACCTATTTCTCTTGCCTCACATTATCAACACTAATGCAAACTTTTAAGTTCGACTTTTCATCAATATTCACCCTATCCTTAATAGCAGTTGCAACTCAACCTCGAACAGGATCTTTAATCAATTTGTATGACTATGTCTCCTTCTCCTTTCATAATAACAAACGAACCTTTATCAACCTCAACAAACTCGTCTCTTGTAGAGAAACCATAATCCAAGGAATCCAACTACTCAACGAAACCAACTTCTTTCTGAAGTTGGGCATATGTCTTACATCACCTAATGTCCATAGTACTAACAACCTTGCTGCTTAAACCATTTGTCATCATGACATAACTAACATCACAAGGCTTGTACCTATCAAACAACTCCTTGTTTGCACACATGTGAAATGAGCAAGCAGAATCCATAATCCAATCATCATGAAAACCATCACCAATTGTCACACAAATTACATCGTTCTTGGTATCCCAAGTTTCAGTCACCTTTGTCCATTTAACACCTTGTCTTTTCTAATAATCAAGGTCTCTTATGCCCTTTAATCTTTCTTCGCAGTACCTTTGATGAGAATTTCTTGTGACAGTAAAAACACTCAATGTCACATCTTGAACAAAGCTTAAAATAATTTTCATCTCTACTTGAATATCTCCTACTAGATTTACTTCTTCTTCTTCTAGTATTTGAGCTTGCTCTTGAATCACTCTTCGTAGCAAGACAATCTCCATGTACAGAACTAGCCAGTTGCTTCTTATTACCAATTACCAAGAGAGTCATTAACACCACTTCTACCATCAATGTACACATTAGTTCCCTCACTGCTGTACACATTAGTTCCCTCAAGCAGTGAAGACACCAATAAATCAAATGACTCAGGCAACAAAGACAGCAAAATAATTGTTTGATCTTTATCTTGTATCTTCATATCAACCAGTAGTAATTGACAAATGCATCGTTTGAATCTATTTTCATGAACTTTAATGTCACCACCTTCATTCATCTTTAAGGTATACAATTTCTTCTTTGAGTGCAACTTAAGAAGCCTTTTTGCAACCGCCTTCTAACATTGCTTAAACGTACAGAGAGGAAATGAAAAAATGATTCTCTGATATTTTTAATGTATTATTGATTTATATATATATATATATATTACAAATGAATGGTCTAGATGTAATCTAGAGTATAACTGCCTAACAAACAATACATAAGCAACTATACTGTACACACCATATCACAGTAATTACTAGATACTTATTTACATAACAATGTAATTCAATATCCCCCACAAACTCATGGCTGAGGTAAGACCATGAGTTTGGTTTTGAGCGACAGAAAACGACTCTTAGACAAAGGCTTAGTTAGAGCATCTGCAACCTGTTCTTCAAAGGGAGTGAACACAACATCTAAT
The DNA here is from genome assembly GCA_029378325.1 of Elaeagnus macrophylla. Lineage (NCBI taxonomy): Eukaryota > Viridiplantae > Streptophyta > Magnoliopsida > Rosales > Elaeagnaceae > Elaeagnus > Elaeagnus macrophylla. Next base: position 41,968,256 of record CM055641.1, on the reverse strand, counting down.
TGGTTGGTTACCACCAAGTCACGAATAAAATGAAAATCAATTTCTACGTGCTTCATATGAGCATGCATGACAGGATTAGCTGTTAAGTATGTGCCTCTTCAACCTTCAGTTCCCTCATTAAGGACTTAATCCATAACACCTCAGATGCAGCCAATGCCAAAGCCCTATATTACTCCTCTGTACTGGATCTAGCTACCACTTGCTATTTAGATGACATCCAAGAAATAAGATTATCCCTAAAATAGAGACAGTATGCTCCAATACTCCTTCTATAATCTCTATAGTTTGCCCAATTAGAATCTGAAAAACCTATTAACCCCAACATGTGAGATTGATGGAATTGTAAACCATGAGTCATGGTACCCTTAAGATACCTAAGCACACGTTTGGCCGCTGTACAATGAATGTCTGTAGGTGTGAAGAAACTGACACAGTTTATTGACTGCAAAAGCAATCTCAAGTCTAGTAAGAACATAATACTGAAGAGCACCCACTATGCTTCGAAACAAACTAGCATCTTGCAAAGGAACCCCATCAAATCTTGAGAGAATAGCCCTAGAGCACATAGGAGTGCTAGCAGATTTTGCAGAGTCTAAACCTGCCTTGGACAACAACTCAGTGATATACTTGTGTTGAGACAAGTGTAAAGAATTGGAGGACCTTTTCACTTCAATACCAAGCAAGAAATGAAGATCACCCAAATTCTTTAATGAAAAATTCTGATTCATCAAAGAAATGAGTGTTTGAATATACACCTTGTCCCCACCTGTGATTATTATATCATCCACATAAATCAACACAATTGTCTTGTGCTTACCATGAAATCGATAAAACATTGAAGTGTCAGCTTTTGAGTTTTCAAACCCAAGATTCAACAAACTAGAACTCAGCTTTTGAAACCAAGCTTTGGGAGCTTGCTTCAAGCCATACAAAGCCTTCCTTAACTTGCAAACCCAATGGGAATGCTCCTCATCCTCAAAACCAAGAGGTTGTTTCATATACACTGTTTCTTGAAGCTCTCTATTCAAGAAAGCATTATTTACATCTAGTTGCTTAATATCCCAACCAAGAGAGAGAGCTAGAGATAAAACAACTCTAATGGTTTGAGGCTTAATAACTGGTGAAAAAGTCTTTGAAAAATCAATACCAGCCACTTGGTCATACCCCTTAGCCACCAACCTAGCTTTGTATTTATCCAACAACCCATTACTTTTCAACTTTCTTCTATACACCCATTTACATCCAATGGGATCACTGTATGTAGGACATGGTACAAGCTCCCATGTGCCATTATCCAATAATGCTTGAAACTCAACCTTCATGGCTTATTCCTATTCAGCTATGCCTTTAGCATCAACAAAGCAAGAAGGTTCTGAAAGAATAACTTGTTGTGTGGGTGATGCAACAGCCAAATAAAGTTTGGGCTTAAGAGAACTAGTTTGCGATCTAGTAACCATAGGATGAGAAGAAGACATAGTAATGGGAGCTGATGACACAGGGTAAGTAGAAGGTTCACTAGATTGTTGTAAGTAAGGAACAAATAAGGGTTGAGATAAAAGAGTACTAGAAACAGTGGGTGGTAACTCATGGGTAGAAATAATAGGTGAGGCAGAGGTAGATAAAGGAAAACAGCTCACAGGTAAAGTGGGCGAGTTATGCATGGAGTAGTCCATGTCAACTGGTACAACATGCAAGGAGGGGTCCACTTCAGCAAAAAAAGCTGGTGTATTAAGTGGACTATTCTGAGACAAGGTAGGCTGTAAAGGTACTGATAAAGAAGTGGGTGTAATGGGTGGGAAAAGATTAATAAAATATTGATTTATTTGTTCTTGAGAAGGCAACTCAGATGACATTGACTTATTAAAAGGAAATTGGGTTTCCTCAAATAACACATGTCTACTAGTATACATCCTGCCTGTAGACTGATCCAAGCACAAATACCCTTAATGTTGTGGAGTATACCCCAAGAAAACACAAGCCATAGATCTGTCTTGAAGCTTATGTTTATTATAAGCTCTTAAACACGGATAATAGAGTGAACGAAAGGTTTTCAAAAAGGCATATTTTGGTTGCTTGTGGAATAACGTGTAAGGCACTTGACCAGCTAAAGACTGAGAAGGAAGTCTATTAAGAGTGTAGATTGCTGTTCTAAAAGCATAGACCCAAAATCTGAGAGGCATATTAGCTTCAAGCAACAAAGATAATCCCCTTTCAACCACACGTCTATTTCTAGTCTCCACCACACCATTTTGTTCCAAAGTGTGGGGACATGACTTTCTATGAAGAACATGCAAAGCACTCAAAACTGTAGACAAAAAATGAAACTCCTTGCCACCATATGACTGCACTTGTTTAATTTTTACACTAAAGTTTCTCTCAATCATATTCATAAATTGAGTAAAGATAGCATGAGTCTCATCCTTTGAGTTAAAGAAAAAAATCCACATAAAATGAGTATAATCATCCACCACTAACAAAAAATATTTTGCTCCACTATTTGCAACAATGGGAGAGGTCCAAAGGTCAACATATAACAAATCAAAAGCATTGACACAACGAACATAAGAAGAAACAAAAGGGAGTTTATGAGATTTAGCTAGCACACAAGATTTACACAGAGTATCTTCAGTATAAGAGTTATGAGAGTTACTCTTAATAGCTGAAGACTTCAGTAGCTTATTTAGCACACTACTAGAAGGATAGGCTAGCCTTTTATGCCAAAATAATGGTGTTACAACAGAAAAAATAGAAGCAGTATTAGAGGAAATAGGACCAGACAAAGGAACACTATTACCAGCAACAACATCTGAAAGAGATGATGCTCGCACTTGACCATCCAGAGAATAGAGACCACCTCTAGCTCTGCCCGTGGCTAAGACTTGCTTGCTTTGTGCCTCCTTGACAAACACAGAGTTAGCATGGAATTCAATAATGATATTATTATCACTACACAGCTTATGGACAGACATGAGATTATGAGAAATAGAAGGAGTGTATAAGAGATTATGAAGTTGAAGAAGTGAAGAGGAAGAAACAGGTTTGATGCAAGTGGAGCCATGACTAGCAATAGACAAAGAGGAGCCATTACCTACAGTAACAATTTAGTTCCAAGAAAAGGAGTGTTGCCATTAGTGACATTAGAGCTATCATTTGTGAGGAGGTGGGTAGCACCTGATTCCAAAAGCCAATTCACATCACCAGTCGATTGATTTGAAGTTCTAGTAGCCATCAAGGCTGTTGGACCTTGTGAAAAATGAGAACCTTGTTTGAGCAGAAGATCTCTCAATTGAAAACACTAGTTAGCACCTTGACCTAACTTGCCGCACACTTGACATTGGATCCTGCCTCCACCACCAGTTTTCTTCCTATTCTTGTAAGAATTATTAGTAAAACCCGTTGTTTGTTTCTGAGGTTGAGATGATTGACTTATTTGTAAGAAATCTTGAAGATTCCAAGGAGCACTATTAGTACTACCATAAATTCTAGAAGCTGACAGATTTCTGAATTGTGTATTGGCAAGATTGGCTTGGAAAACAATATTGGCATGATGAGAATGCTGCCGATCAAGACGTCTCTCATAGGCAAATAATTCACTGTGAAACTCCTCAAACAAGACACAATTAGTTCTCATGAAAGAAGAGATGATTGGATTATACGAGGAATCAAGACATCCAAGACCATAGAGTACCAAATCACGATCTGAAATTGTTTCTCCAATAGAAAAAAGATGATCAGCCACAGTTGTGAGCCTAAGAATATATTCTTCAGCCGAGAACCCATCTTTTCTCAAGGTTTGTAGTTGAAGACGCAAGTCCATAATTCTTGCATGAGAAGAAGCAGAAAAAACTTGTGCAAGTGACAACCATTGTTCTGCAGTAGTAGCACCTCTTTTAAGATAAGTAGCACCATTGTTTTGCAGCAGTAGCACCTCTTCACAAGACTATTGAGTCGATTCCAATGATTAAACGTTGAAGGCACAGTAAAAGAGTCAGGCAGATATTGAGTTGGAGGAGGAAGATGAGGATCAATAGCAGATTCAAGGCCATAAGCTACATCCCAAATCTTGTAGCTCTGATACCATAAACAGAAAGAGAGGAAATGAAAAAATGATTCTCTGATATTTTTAATGTATTATTGATTTACATATATATATTATAAATAAATGGTTAGATGTAATCTAGAGTATAACTGCCTAACAAATAATAGATAAGTAACTATACTGTACACACCATATCACAGTAACTATCATACACTTATTTACATAACAGTGTAATTCAATACTGCTATTTTGAGTCGCAAACATTCTTGTTGCCATATCTTCCTTAAACCAGAACCTCCCAACCCATTATCTCTTATATCACTTGTTGGGCACAACGGGAGCGTAAAATACCAAAGACAACAAAAGTAAATGTGGAAGTAAAAAATCAACAAGAACACAAGAAAGTAAGAAATTTACGTGATCGACAATTTCCCTAGTTTACACGAAAAGTCTCAAAATCAACTAATATCAATTCATCAATAAAAATCTTAACCCAATATCCAATACACCTTATATCCCAAGAACATGGATGAAAAAATCCATAATTATCCTAATAATTTGGTGGAAATTTTCATAAAATCAAAGTATGGATAAGGATATGGGGTAGAAATTAATTTCGTGTAAAATATCGGAAATATGTAAAAATATTGGGATATCAATTTTGGTAGTTTTCTTTGTCATTTTCTAAAATATCGTCGAAAACTCATATAATATTGATAAAAATATCGATAAATATATGTAAAAAAATTACAGCAACTTAACTTGTGAAAGTAGGATTTGTTTTTTTGTTTTTAATTGGAATTTTGGAAAGAATCTAATTATTAAGAACCCAATTATAATGACTTCCAACATAGATAACGTCTACATTCATTTTGGAATGAATATTCTCAATATCATAAGAATTAGATTAATTTTGAATTTTTTTACATGAAGATACCATTGGGAGATATCAGTTAACATATACTGAAACATTAATAATTACAAGATAAATTATTATTACATATATCATGGTATGATTACGCTCTATTGATATTGATGCTTCTGTTGCTACAGGATTTGAGCTAGTAAGACAAAATTGTTTTAATTAAATATTTATGTATATTTATATTGCATGTAACTTAATGCATTTAGAGTTGTGTTATACAACTTTTATTTATATTTGTTAAATAAAATTTAAACTTATGTTTTGCTATTATTATATGTCCATTATGGATGTTATATGACATAAATATATTATTTTAATGAAAAAAATTAGTTATATTATTGTATTATTATTTATTTTAACATTTATTAAAATTTTATAAAATATTTCAAAACATTTACACAATTTTCAAAATTTTCTTCAAATATATATCAATATCAATAATATTCTCAATATTTTTATAAAATTAAAATTTTGATATTTTTGTCAATATTGATATTTTTGTCCATGTCCAAGAATAACATTAGGATCTCAAAATAACACTAAAAATATTACATCTAATAGTAAAAAGAACAAAACAGGTACATAAATAATTTTTTCATTCTATATATATTATAAAAAAAATTTGAAAATTATAAACAAAAAATTCTGTACATGATACAAAAATAACATTCTTATTATGTACAATAGGCCAAGTTAAAAGCTGGGGTAAAGAAGTTTGGTCTTCATTTATTCCTCCATATCGCTCTATGCTCTTTTGGAGAGTCATTCAAGGAAAGGTTCCCACTGATTGCATGGTCAAAAAAAGGGGTTTTTCCTTCCCATCACGTTGCTTTATTTGTGGTAGAACAGAAGAAACAATCTCTCATCTTTTCTTAACATGTCCTTTTGCTGGGGCTCTCTGGGATCTAATTGCATATTTTTTTGGTTTACGTCCCCGCACAGACACGTCAGTTTTGGAGTTGTGGAAAGATGTTATGGGTAGAGATTTGGGACCTCAAATACGTAATTTATGAAAATCAGGCATTATCTCTGTTATTTGGGTTATTTGGACAACTAGAAATAATCGCTGCTATGATGGAATTGAGATCCCTTTACTATCATCTCTTACTACGGTTTGGCGTTTTATTAGAGAATCAGGCTTAATACAAACTGGTGCAATGCGAAACACTATGAATGACTTACAGATACTCAATCGTTTGCGAGTTTGTGGTAGACCGTCAAGATCGCCAAAAGTGATTGAAGTTAACTGGCATCCTCCTCCTCCAGGTTGGTTAAAGGTAAACACGGATGGGACTGCATTCGGAGCACCTGGTCTCTCAGGTTGTGCGGGAATTTTTCGAACTTCAAGATCTTTTGTCAAGGGATGTTTCTGCGTTCCTTTAGGAATTTCCTACGCATATGAGGCTGAACTAGCAGGGGCTATTCATGCAATAAAATATGCAGACAGGTTTGGCTGGAAAAAGATTTGGTTGGAGTCTGACTCTACGTATGTTGTAAACCTATTTAACAGTAGATCCCATATGGTGCCATGGCGATGGATCTCACCCTGGACAGATTGTTTGGATAGGATTGCAAGCATGGACTTTCATTGCTCTCATATTTATCGAGAAGGTAATTCGGCGGCAGATATTTTAGCTTCCAGATCTTCTAGTTTTTGCTCTGCGACTTGGTGGTGGGATGTACCATCTTTTGCGCGTCAATTTACTATTTTTGATATGGTTGGCAAACCTTCTTATAGGTTCTGCTGATGCATTGTACTGTAATCATTACTTTTTATTTATTTAATAAATTTGTGGGTGGTTGGAAAAGGAAGAGGGTGCTAAGAATTGCTTTCTATTCTGATGGGGCATTCCGGTGCGCCTACTGATTCCAGTCTCCCATTTACTTATAAAAAAAAAAAAAAAAAAAAAAAACATTCTTATTATGTACATATTACATAAAAATTTTGAAATCATAACAAATAAATTATAAATGTCTTAATGCAAGAAATATATGAATGTAAGATTTTGTACACGGTATAGAAATAACTTTTTCATTATGTAAATATTACAGAAAAATATGGAAATCATAACAAATAAATTTTAAATATGAACGCAAGACTTTGTACATGGTACAAAAATAACATTTTTATTATGTACATGTTATGGAAAAAATCTGAAAAATCAAAACAAAAAAATTCTAAATGTCTTAATATAAGAAATTTATGAACGCAAGATTATGTACATGATACAAAGAGAACATTTTTATTCTATACATAATATGTATATTCAAAAACCGGACCAAATCGTATAAAACGGATAAATTAGACCGGACTAGACAGTTTTAAAAATCAAACGGTCTGGTTTGGTTTTATTTTTCCCAAACCGTTGCACTTTCAAATCGGTTCGGTTTTTTCAATTTCTAAACTAAATCGAACCGAACCAAACCAAACTATTATTAAAATTATATATAGCACTTACATGTTTGTGTTGAGATATCACACAGCAGAAACATATCTGAGAAAAACACAAACCTTCCTATTCTCTAGCTAGCTATTTTCCTTAAACATGACCAGACCATTACTAGTTTTGCTTGCAACACGTGCTCTCCATCTTCAGTGGCATCTGCTGCAATTGTAGAGCATTCATTCTATGTAATCCATTTTTCTCTCATTTTCTACGTTGTGATGTTAATTATGTTTTTTCTTTTTAAATTAATAAATGATTACATAACTCACATATTCATATTCATTTACATTGATAAAACACTATGACCCACAAATCTTTAGCCCAACTTATGTTATCCACAAATCTTTAGCCCAACTTATGTTATTGGATAACAAGACAATGAATTCTATATTTTTTTCTTTTAAGTTGATATTTATTTTATTATGATATGTATAGAAATAGTAAATAGTTAAAAAAAATTGCCTTTGTATTAAAAAAAAAGTAAAAAAAAAAAACCGTTAAAAATTATTAACCAAACCGGATTGGACCGTTTGGTTTTAAAATTTTATTAGCCAATCGGTTCGGTTCGGTTCGGTTTTTTTTTGTAAAAATCGAACCGGACTGCAGACACCCCTAATATATATTACAGAAAAAATATGTTATTTTTGTCTTTTTATTGTTAGATGTAAATTTATTGAATCTTTGATTCCAAAAATCACATGTACACAAACCAAAATAAAGAGCCCAAAAATACCCATAATGTTATTTGCTTCTTTTTTATTTTTTTTGCCAAAGAAAAAAACTCACAAAATGCAAACATCACAAATTTACCTCCATAATGCATGCTTGCTGCTGTGCACCCTTATACAGAGACTGCGACTCGTTGGGTTGTCGTATGAAATCAAAAGGACAATTAATATGTCTTAAAGCCTCAAAACAACATAATTAACAATACTTTTTTGCTTTCCAATTGTTGAAGCCAAAACATATTGAATTCTATTTTTTTTAAATGCCATATACTCCAACATTAAGTGATATTTAAATAAAAGCTACGAGAGGAAGATACTTCACTTATAAACTACATTATTAAAATGCTCCTTTTACAAAAGTCGCCCTCACCCTTAATTATTAGTCTATTTCTCTTATTTTTTAAATTGAAAAAGGTGGTGTTGATGTTTTCTTTATAAACCAATTGAAGTTGTATTTAATTCCCAAGAGATAATAGATAATAACAGGTTTGGGATCGGAGAGATATATGTCTATGAAAGCTGAACAAAACCTAGTTTCATTAAAACTCAACTAATAAAGAAGAACTTTTCTATCTAACATGATGACGGTGGGGAAAGATTGACAAAAATTACTTATTTTCGAAAATAATCGGACCAATTTGGAATTAACAATTTGGAATAGCGTCCAAATAGAGCCTAGAGAAAGTTTGACAAAAATCGTCGTCCTATCGACCTTTTTGTCTTTTAGTTTACAAATTTGCCCCTAGCTTTCAAGGAAGGCCATCAACCATTTTTCAAAGTTTTACTCTCTCTCCACTTCTAAAGGCCTTAGTCTCGATTGTTTGCGTTGATCGCCATCATTGGCAAAGAATCAGTGCCAATAGTAATCGACAATGAAGTACTAATGCTAGTAATCGTTTCCTCTTCTTCGTGCTCCTTTCTCATACGATCAAACGTTATTTATCAACTAACCATTATTGTTATGGGTGAATGCTAGAATGCACACACTATAATTCATTTTAAACATCCGAACAATACTCTAAAGTTTTCCTTCCTTTTTTTTTTGAAATGAAAGTACTATTTAAATTAAATAATTTTTTTATTTATTTATAAACAAGCTCAAAGATAGAGCCAAAATGAAAACTTATAAAAGACAAAGAACTAAAACAAATGCCATGCCAAACTAACAAAATGACCATAAAAAACTATCAAATAGCCAAATTTTAAGCTCTGATAATTGATTCTTAATCAAAAGCATAATCTCATCAATAGTCCGGTCTTTTCTTTGAAAGATTTTGTCATTCTTCATTTTCCACATCCTCCACCAACACACAATGAGTTTCTTCTATAAAACTTCATGTACTTTGCTCTCCCAATTGATTCATACATTCTTCATTTAATCTTGAATGTGAAAGGACCCACTAGGAATTAGCTCAAGAAATAACATCAAATTGAAGAAGAAACTTTTTTTGAAAACTCACAATCTAAGTAAATAGAATCAACTAGCATGTCAGGTTTAATGAGATTAGAATTAGTTGGTAGAATGTTATTGGCACACTACCAAGCAAACACTTTGAGCTTGCTAGAAAGTTTTTTTCATAGCCCATAAAGTCTTACAAAATAATTTGTCAGTTGGCTTTGTACTACACTGTCCCTTGAGCCTTCCACCCCAAATTTCCTCTTCCTCAAAAAGGATCTTCAAATGATCTTTCTCAAGGTTGTTTCTTGGCACAACAAAGTATGCAAGTTCTTTACGGGCAATTCCATTTAGGGAAAAAACTTATTTAATTTTTCTATATTTTCACTTTTTATTAGTGTTGTCAATTTTTTTTTTTTTTTATCCAGGTAGGTAATAGTAGAGAATATTTGAATTTTTTCACAAATGCGGATAATCCGCCCATCAAATCCTTGAACCTGAATCCGAATTTCTTACAATTTTATATAATTTCTTATATATTTATATAAGAAAATACAAAAATATAATTAAAAATACATTTTATTTTTTATTTTTTAACAACCATTAAAAACAAACAATTTTAATTATATCTATAAATAATATATATATAAAAACCTCAATGAGGCATGAATAGTGAAATGATTGTTCTCCAACAATTTTTTCCCATTTTGCTCTTTGTTTTTTTTTTTTTTTAGCATCAACTTTTTTTATTTCTTAATTATTATTTTTTACACTACTAAATATACTTCTTATTAATAGTTATTTTGATAATTTTATTATGTAACTTAGTTGTTTTGTTAGCTATATTGTGTACCATTTTAGTTATTTTTTACATTTTTTTTTTGTTATTTTTATAACATTAATAAATATCAAAATTCTCCTATAATAAATACAATTCATATGAATTGATTTCTCTTTTACACAAAAAGAATACCAATATTTTCATACATACTTCTCAAATTTAAAAAATTGTATATAAAGATTTTTTTGAAATAAAGAATTGAAGAACAATACTAATTTTTGCTTGATAATCAATATTGTTATATACTTATTAAATTTAAAAAACAGACCATCGTTCATGTTTTTAGAATTAATATTAATATTTTACGTCAAGTATTAAAATAGAAACGTTAACACAAAATATGATATAAAAATAAATGTATTATCCAAAAAAATATTTATAAATTAAATATTATTTAAATAATTTTCTTAAAATAAATAACTTTAACAATGATATTACTAGTATCTATAAATTCTTTGAAATTTTGATGGAGAATATTTGCTCCACCTACGTAAACATTTAGTGTGAAAATGAATATATACAACCCAACCCAACACTACCCCACTCCATTAACAACACTACATCCTATTAATTAATTTTTCATTTTCTTTGTAGCTTATACAACTAAAGTTGAATGAAAATAACAAGAAACTCTGAATCTTACATATTGAAAAAGTTTCTAGGAAAATTGCTTTGCGATTGTTTTGATAATGTGAGTGTTTTTGACAGCTCTCTGTCCTCCCTTTTGCTGATAAGTTAATTTTTATATATATTTTTTATAACAGTTAATTTTCGACATATTAATTACATATATTAGGTTTTTTTCCCTCCCTTGTCAATGCCTTATATATTAAATCATAAACAATTTCTTAATGAATTTATTTTATTCTCAAAAGTGATTATGATAAGAAAATGTTGTAAATCAAAAGCAATTAGTATTTTTTTTTTTTTGGAATTTTTGTGTGAGTAATTTATATTATTTAAATATATAATTTTTGAGAAAATATAGATTTATATTATTAATTCAAATCAAGATTATATGACCCTTTGAAAAACTGAAATTGTATTTAATTATAAATTTTAATAATTTAGTTTTGAGAAAACAACATTTATAACACACATTTCAACTTATAATCACAAAATAACACATTTTATTTCAGTTCATATATTTTAATTACAAAAAAATATTTGGCACACAAATTTCACATTCAATGCTGTCAAGTTGGATGTCATTCAAATTGAACTTTGATTAATTAGATCTGTTCAATGTTAAAATTTAGTCAATTGAAATATGCTCAATATTAATATTATTGGATGCTATATTTGTTGTTATAAGTTTTAAGTGTATTATTTTATATAATTTTTATTTAATTTTTTATACAAAATAATTTTAATATTCAACTTTAAATTTAATAGTAAATTTGGCCCCCTTGAGTTACAATTATGATATCGTCCTTTAGCCAATGTTAGGTCAACAATACCCAATATTTTATGGGTAATTGGGTGAGTTGCCTTTAATATGGGAAATGACATTCCTAGGACAATTTTGGGTACCAAAAAAAAAAAAACCTACAACTGTTTTCTTTGTTTACCAAAGCGTGAACTGTGCCTCAACTTTATGGTGAAGTTAATGCAACACATAGGACACAACGAATTTTTTCTTTTCTTTGAATAATCAAAATCTCAACATAATTAGGGCTACAGCTAGGGGTGGCAATTTGTGCTATAACTCGATTGACCGAATCGAACCCGAATTGAAAAACACGAATCGAACACGAATAGAATTAAATTTGGGCTTGTTTTGGCCCAACTCGAATAACACGAACAAATTTGGGCTGGGTTAGGGCCAGCCCATTAGCCCAAACTAAAATTAAATTAAATTAAATTTTAAATAAAAAAAATAAAAAATATTATATTAAAATTAAAATAATCTTTCATTTCTTTTAGTACTTCTCTTTTATGATATATTAGTTATTTTTTTCTCTTTTCTTTTGAAAAATAAGCTGATAATGAATAAATAGTTATAATTTATTCATTTTGTCACAATATTATACTACATTCTTTGATGTTAATGCATTTAGCATTTAAATCTACTAACTCTTTAAACAAAAAAAATAATATTTATATTTAATTTAAATTAGTATTATGAAGTTTCTATTTTTAAATTGATACTTGTGTTATGCTATTCTCTTTTTTACTTGTTCCTTATCTTGAGACTTAGATATTATGTAATAGTCAAAATTTTGTTCTTATGTATATAAAAAAAGTTATGTTATTGTGTAACATTTTAATTTACTTTAACTGTTCAATTTTTAATAAGTATATTCATTTAATCTACTCATCTCTATTTATTTTGTTTAATAATTAGAATAAATTTTATTTGGATTTGATAACTCTTTATTCTAAATGTGAATTTTTATGAGGGCACGACTTCTAACTTTTACATGAGTATGGTTTAATGCATTTACTCATTGCCAAATTAATTTAGTAATTGACTTTTTGCTTTAATAATTAATTTTTTATTATATATTTATATATATATATATATATATTTATTATTTTATGTAATTTTATTTGAGTTTTAATTATTAAACATATTTTTTTTAATAAAAAAAGTCATATTAACTAAAATATATATATCATTAACAATTCGGGCTAGTTTGGGCCAGTTTGAGCCAGCTCGTTTGTGTTTGGTTTGGGTTCGAGCTCACATTTGCCAACTCGAATTAAATTTGAATTGAGCTAAGGTTGAACCAATTTGGGCTGGGCTAGTTTGGGCCAGCTTGAACTAGCCCAGCTCGCACGAATTGACACCCCTAGCTACAGCTGCACCCTCCGAATTATCAAAAATTTAAGATTTTTGCCAATTACAAAAGTGTTTAAGGTCATGTTCGAGCTCAACATTAAAACGCAAGTGTCAAGCCTTAAACCTACATCCTGCTGTTCAGCAAGTTCACAACCTTATTCACAGTCACCCACCATTTGGACTAACTGTTTATGGCTACAGGACACAAGGATTGGTAATATATATATTAAAATAAAAACTACAACTATCTACTTTCAAGTCTCATGGCAATCAAATAAACTAAAAAATCATCATTTATGACATGTAAGGTCGTAACCCCTACATATCATCTCACTCTAAGGCTCCAAAGACACTATTAGTCTTGGAAGAGCATATAGTAGCATGAAATGCTACACATATGAAATCTACATGGGACGGAAACAACGAACCACCATGACATGGGGACAAATAGTGCACCACCAACACTTATGTTAACTTCTAATACTTAGGCCACATATGGCTACAAATATTTTGTCTATACTTGAATGGTTCAATGCATGGGAAAGTCCATTGAGAAACGATGGAAGGACCAAGATACCCTGTCTCTTTAAAGTCTACAAAGGCACCAATAACCCATTTAGGACTACACCCCTGCAAGGCCAAGAGTAAAAAGAAGCCCAACAAGTGTTCTCTTTGCCCCAACAAGATGCATCCTAACCATAGGCTCTGCAATCCACAATAAAATGGGAACAAAGAGTAGCTTAACAGGGAAATATTGACCTGATGTAGTAGCTAGCTTTTTCGACGGAACAATAGTTTTTACTTTTCTCGATGTACGTCGTCGTTTGGAAGAAGAAAAATTACGCTTTTGTCCTTTATGGTGACTCTAAAATCGCGAAGGGTGTAGATCGCATCTTGCCGACTGGTTCTGTTTCCTTCAATGTCGGTAAATATGATCGACATCTCTCTCATCTCTTTCTTTCTCCCTCATCTGTTCCTCTGTAATTTGGAGGTTGTTTTAGTTGGCTACTGTATAGATGATATTTAGTCAGAATGCTATATTATATTGCTATTAGATCTGTTTTAATGAAGTTATACAATAGCTTCATTTTGTGATTTTGAGTTATTGCAATAAGAGAGGATTGAGATAGTTATTAATTTTGGTTAATTTTTGCTCATTATTATTTTGGATATATTGGATTCAGGTAATATACCCTTAGCAAATTGTTCTTACTGTGTGGACTTGTTAAAGTATTCAAAATACTAGTTCACACTGAAGCCTTTCTTTTGGTAATATGTTGTTACAGTTAATCAAATTTTGATGCAATTCATTCTTTTATCTCTACAAGTTGTGTTAGCAGCTAATGACTTGCCTTCTATCAACGACTTGTTCCATACTAAGATACAGGTATATAACAAGTATTACGTATCACATATCATGTATGTAATACGAGTTATATACCTACACCATTAGTATGTAACTTGTTACATACTGTTACATACCTGCACTATTACATACTCATAGTGCAGGTATGTAATAAGTATTACATGTCACATATCATGTATGTAATAAGAGTTACAAACATTTACATACTCATGGTGCAGATATGTAACAAGTATTACATATCACATATCATGTATGTAATACGAGTTACATAATGTTACATACTCATGGTGCAGGCATATAACAAGTATTACATATCACATATCATATTCATATATGTAATACGAGTTACATATCTGCCATATTGGTATGTAACAGTTTACATATTATGTTAGGTATGTAACACATATTACATACATGATATATGTGTTACATACCTGCACTAGCAATATGTAAAAAAAGATTTCTTACTCTTAGAAGTTGTCTCTGTCAGATTCTGGTTCATAGTTTCTGCAAAAAATGTACAATCTATTTTTCTTCCTATTTTCAGAGCTACGAGTGATACTTCCACAATTGTTTTGCGAGACAGTGATGTACGTATTCAAAACGAGATGCGTTGTTTCAATCTTTCACGCAAATTACATGTGCTGATTTTGTAGAATGTAAAGAGCATTTGCAAAAAGGCGATAGGATTTGCTGAAAGATGGTGAGATTATTTGCAGAATCACGCGACTGATCTATTTATAGTTTGTTGCAGTTGTTTATTAGCCCTATGGGCATTTCTATAATTTACTTAAATTATAAATAACCAAAAAGCACAATTTTGGTCCTGATTTTGCCAGTTATGGAAATAGTAACTTATAAACAAAATGTAAGCTATTATGGCCGTTTTCTCACTTAATAGGTTATTTAAAGCCCCTTTGTTAGCGATTGACCCTCACAACAAGCCCTAACTAACCTAGAAATAGGTAGCAATCATGCATCAAGTCTAGGAATCATTTTGGGTTTTTGCACCCCATCCCATGCAATCATAAGTTTGTGCAATTTCAACCAAGGAACTACAAAACTCCAACTAGTCGATAAAAAAAAATTGCGGGAAAATAATGATTGAGTGCAAAGACACTCCCGACAAGATGGAAAAATAGTTCGACATATAAAATTTTTCCTAATTCAAAAGGAAAAGACTCGACTCATGCTTGAATAACTTGACGGCTATAAGCATATGAATTAAGGGGCTCTAAGGAGTAATACTTGAGTAAACCACCACAAAAAACAAAAATTCATGCTCATAACTTTTCAAAGTTTGAAGAGCACTCTTGCTTTGGACTTATTAGTTCACAGATGTGCTTAAAGAACCACACTTACACAAGACCCGTAGGTCCACAAACGACCTTAAGTCTAGATTGCCACACTCGCATGAGACTCGTTAGTCCACAAATGTGCTCGAGTCCCAATGGCTAGCTTAGTACGTATTGTGCTTAAGTACAAATGGTCATTCCCACACGAGACCCATCGATCCACAAACATGCGAGAGCATCAATTACCAAACACTCGTACAAACGTGCTCAAGTCTGAATCAAAAGAAAAGTCTGGGAATGTGGATACTCGTGTTTAGACAATTCACCAAAAAAACAAATGTCTCAGGCCTATCAAATAAACTAAATAATCATCATTTAGGGTATGTACTTAGAGGTAATTAATTTTAACTCCCAAACCAAAAAGCTAAAGAAAATTGACCTTAATGAAGTTCAAAAAATGATTAGAATAGTAATTCTATAGTTAATTAATCTTTCAGTACTTGATATCTTAGTCCAGTAATATATAAAATTCATCCTCACTCTCCAAATTAGGTTAATTAATAGCACTACATAACTCCTAACATACTTTAATTTAATTTTTTAACTCACTCAACCCCTCCCTCTCTTCTAACCAAAGAAAAAAAAAAAAACCCACTCTCCCTATTTTTCGAGTTTTTTTGTTGCATTTGTATTTATTTATTATTTTTTCATGTTTTTTATATACTCATATTTTATTGAATGAGTGTATATAATAATAAGAAAAATATATGTATTTTAAATAAATTTTTTTAACGTAAAATTTTTGTAAAATAATATTTTTGGTACATATATTGATTCAATCATTTTGAACATGTAGCGAGTTTAGTTAGATGCTTAGATGTAAGTTATGAAATTGTAACCTAAGAATGAAATAGTACCCAAATTCAAGTTTATTATTAAAATGATATATTGCACTTCATTACATTACTGTTAGAAAGTGATGTTAATTTGGCCTAAATAGTATTAAATGTTGTAAAATTCAATTTAAGAGTCCATTAAAATATTGGAGTTCAAAGTGCCCAAATTCTAAAAACTTGCTCTAGAATTATCTTAAAAAATATCTAGATATTTTAAGAAAGTAAATTAGTAGATAATTCTAGAGAATTGAATAAGTTAATAGAAAAATCTAGTAGATGAATTATAACCATTAGATTAAGAGAATGTTGGCAAAATCCTAGCCTTTAGTTAAGTCTTTAGTAAAAATAGGGGTAGTCTTACTCATTTTGTACTAATCTAAAAAGTTGAGTAACCAATACAATGCAAGTTCTATTCTAAGATCCTCTTGTTACACCTTTATTTCATAGCCTTTTCATTTGTCTTCCTTTAAGTAACTATCTAGCCAATACTAAATCATAACAACTAAATACCCAACTATTCAATTTTACCAAAGCTACCCATATCTAGCAAATACTATTCATTTACATATTCTAAAAACTATCAGTGGAATCAAAGCTTTGTTCGTTCATTATTGGGCATAAATTTACTCTTTCCATAAAACCTTATGGTCGAGAATACTACCCGTTCTACTATCCCTATACCAATTTTTTGTGGAGATAATTATGACTTTTGGGCTATTAAAATGAAGACGTATTTTCGTTCTTAAGATTTGTGGACTATAGTCAATGAGAGATATACTGTCCCTAACAACGCTATCACGCTAACAGCAGCCCAAAAGAAAGAGTTAAAGGTGAAAGAGCAAAATGATTCTCAAGCCTTATTCACTCTACAACAAGCTTTGGCGGACAAAATATTTTCAAGAATTATAGGTGCTACTACATCAAAGGAAGCTTGTGACACATTACAGGTGGAGTTTCAAAGGAAATGAAAAGGTACGTGCAGTCAAACTACAATCTCTAAGAAGAGATTTTGAAAATATTAAGATGAAAGAAAATGAGATCGCAAAAGATTTCTATTCAAGAATAAAAAAAATAGTAAATCAATTGAGAGCCTATGGTGAAAACATTTCTAAAAAGAAAGTTGTAGAAAAAATCCTTATAAGTTGTACGAAAAAATACGATCCAATAGTTACAGTTATTGAAGAAATAAAAGATTTAGCAACCTTGACGATTACTGAATTAATGGGTTCTCTAGAAGCATACGAAAAAAGTCGAAGTAGATGTGATGAGGACTCCTTAGAGAGTGTCTTTCAATCTAAAGTTAATGTACGATCTCAAAAATCAAAAGAAGATGGGAGAAAATTTCAAGAAAATTCTAGAAACAGAATAGTCCAAGAAAAATTTGGAACAAACAAAGGGAACTACCCCCCTTGTGGCATTTGCAAAAGAAAAGGTCACTTGGAAAAAGGCTGTTGGTTTAAAGATAAACTACAGAGCCAATATTGTAAGAAAATTGGGCACGAAGAAAAAGCTTGTAGACTCAAAACAAGCCAACAAGCTAATTTCTTGGAAGAAAATGATGGTGAAAATCATCTTTTCTACTCTAGCCATGCTTCCAATGAAGAGAAGAAAGACACATGGTATCTAGACAGTAGTTGTAGTAACCATATGATTAAAGATGAAAGCATCTTCTGCAATCTTGATAAAACTACAACAAAAGTCAAGATTGGGAATGAAGAATATATTGAGGCCATTGGGAGAGGCACAATTTCTATCCAAACAAGGATAGGGAAAAAGTACATAAACGATGTACTATTAGTCCCTTCCATAAACCAAAACATGTTAAGTGTAGGTAAAATGATCGAGAAAGGATATTCTCTTCACTTCGAAGGAGACTTATACACAATCTACGACAAGAAGGATAAAAGCTTGTCATTAGCAAGAGTAAAAATGAGAGAAAATCGATGCTTCCCCATTCAATGGAGGTACACAAGTGAGACAGCTATAAAGGCACACGTGGATGACTCATGGATATAGCACAAAAGATTTGGGTACTTCAACTTCCAAGCCTTAAAGACACTACACTAGAAAAGAATGATGCGTGATTTATTAATGATAGAAGGCAAAGAAGGCATCTGTGAAAGTTGTCTACATGGAAAGCGACATCACCAACCTTTTCCCATAAGCAAGGCATGGAGAGCAAAGAAACCATTCATACAGACGTATGCGGCCCAAAGCACACTTCATCTCGTAATAAAAATAGGTACTTCATTCTCTTTATTGATGATTATACTAGAATGACTTGGGTGTATTTTTTACGAGAAAGATCAGAAGTCTTCAAGATATTTAAAATTTTTAAGAAATTTGTGGAGATCAAGTATTCTTAAAGTTATCACCATGGAAAGGTGTTGTTCGATTTGGGAGACGTGGCAAGCTAAGTCCACGTTACATTGGTCCATATAAGATTACAGAGAAAATTAGTCCTGTGGCATACCGTTTAGCTCTACCACCAGAACTTTCTAGGATCCATGATGTATTTCATATTTCAATGCTTCGTGGATATATTTCAGACCCGTCGCATATCATTGAACCCCAACCAGTTCAAGTCAAAGAAAATTTGACCTATGAAGAAAAACCAGTGGAAATACTTGATCGTAAACAACAAGTGTTGCGAAACAAAACTATTCCATTGGTGAAGGTATTATGGAGAAACCATGCAGTAGAAGAGGCGACATGGGAACTTGAAGATCAAATGCGTACTCAATACCCTAATTTATTTAACCAAGGTATGTGAATTTCGAGGACGAAATTCTTTAAAGGGGGGAGAATTGTAATACCTCATTCTTTATACGAACTAAAATTTTAGTCAAACTTATATTTCCAAAATTATTATGATCTTACCCTTAATAATTAGAAAATAAAATTTATGAGCTTAATTTGTGAGGTGAAGATGTTTTAATAATCAAAAAGTGTTTAAATTAAATTATGTAAATTTTGAGTAAAATTACCAAAATGCCCCTAACTCTTAAACCTTTTATTGTTACGAGAGAAGGGTATTTTAGTCTTTTCACCTTAAAAATAATTATCACCAGCAGCCTCTTCCTTTTCTTCTCTTGGTGACACACGTATAAAAAAAAAAAAAAAGACAATATCATGAGCTAGTATAAGGGACAATATGATGAGCTAGTAAGAGACAATATGATGTCCTTACTAGCATTTCCTTATCTTCACTTTGGAGAGAATAATGCCCATTCGAGAGAATCACTTCCTCCTCATATCTTCTTTCCTTTCTTTTCTCTTCTTGACATTTCTAAGAGGAAAAAATTTAGAAATTGAAATGGGATTTCTTCACTAGATTCAATTTTTGCAACCAAACAATTCTTCAAGTGATTTTGGATACAAAGCTTCTTTCCCCTTTTAAATTCTGTTTATGATCTGAAAAACAGGTTTTTAACATAAAAGGATCAGCCATGGATGAAGTTTTCAAAAATAATTCAAGAACAAGTCATTTGTAATGTTTTGAACTTCATCTAAAACTATTTTTCAGAAAATTGAAATGAAAACTGGGAAACTTATACAATGAATTATGTCTGTAAATTATATTTCTGAAAATATCTGGATGTCTAGTTTATCACAAATTTTACGGTTTGTAATTTGGAGTTTTCTACACAAAGTTATACCTATTTAAATGAAGGTTGTTTTATGAAACACAAACTGCAAGAGCTCTCGGTATTTTTGGTATTTGAAATGTTTATACAGCTTGGAATTCAACAAATAATATATTTTTTAAAATCTTTACATGTCTATTGTTTGAAACATTTTACGGTTTGTTATTTCGATATTTCTAGACAAAGTTATGGCTGTTTAATCAAGGATATGCCAAGTGAAAGGGGTGCTGGGAAAACTGTTTGAAAAACCAATCGGGTTTATGTAATTTAAAATAGTTTTACTGATTGGAATTGGATGAATTATATGTTGTTTTAAAGTTTAAGATTTCTAGTTTAATATGAATTTTACGGTGTACTATTTCGAGTTTTCTAGACAAATTAATAGTCATTTAACTAAAGGTATGTTTTGCTCCAAGTGTGCTGAAAAATCAGTTTTGAAGTAATTGGTTTTCTAAGGACTTGCAAGGGTTTTTCATTTGATAATTGAGTGTGTAATATCTAATTTTTAAGATTGAAATACCTAATTTATGTATGTTTTTACAAAAATGAATTTAGACATTTCTACCAAAAGTTATATGTGAATATATAAGGGTAGGTTAAGGGTATCCTAAAACTACTTAAAAACAACAATTAACTATTAACAACCCCTATTTTGAATATGTTAAAGTGTTTTATTAGTTGACTTAAGTAAGCAAACTATGCTGCAATTCTTGTTCTAACACAAGTATGATTATCTAGGAAGAGTTGAGCAAGCAGATCCTACAGTACACGTAGAGAACCAACAGTGACATAGTACAGTGAGTGGATATCTAATTATTTCTAAAGCATGGATAGCATTATTTTTGAAAAAAAAAACATTCATGTTCAAGTAAATTCAATTTGTACAAGTTGCATATTTATGAAAAAGTGCACTCATGTTAAGTAATATATCAATTTCAATGCACTTCAAAACCTTGTACACCATGAAAATATATTTCATTTTTATTAACAGAATCAGTTAAGTAAATGAAAGAAAATTTACAAGCAAGCTATGATTGAATCAATTTTATTACTTATACTAAGTTTTATACAAGCTTGCAAGTTCAACAAATATTTTACAGTTGCCAGAGTACTTCCCCTCATGTATTCATAATAGTTGGCTATACTCAGCATTCAGATAATGCAGTGACTTTGTAAGACATCGTGACCAACAGATTTGGTCCAATTCAGATTACTATGATGTTTACCAACTCAGTATGATATTACAAGTTCAGTATCATGTTACAAGTTCAGTATGATGACACGTTCAGTTAAGTCAGTGCGCACATGACTCATGTATCAGCAGAGCCAACTGAGCCATTTTAGTGGCTATATCAAGTTCCCCACACGTGTAGTTGAGAGCTAGTGCTAGTACTAAATGTCTCCTTATTGTGCAAATAAATTTCCCACACATGTAGTTGAGAGCTAGTGCTAGTACTACATGTCTCCTCCGTGTGCGATCAGATCCCCGAGTGCTCTTGGCAATAAATATGTTTTTCTCATGGTTATGCATTTTATTTATATACTAATAATCATAGCATCATCATATTCTAAAAATCATGTACATGTATTTTTATCAGAATGTCACTTCACTATAAACCATGAACATGTCATTTACAGTTTCTTTTACAAGTACAAAATTACGATGATTTCATGAAACTCAGTTATGCATTTACGAGAACATTATTTTATCACAAAGACTATACGCAGATTATTATTATCAGTATGTATTTCATGATAATTCATAAACAATTCATACATAGTTTACATGAGTACTATGTTATTTTATAAAACTTATCCACTCACTGAGCCTTCAAGCTCACCCTTTTACATTTATTTTCCTCCCCTAGATAACAGGTTTTGGGGCCACATCACGTGAGTCCGGAGGCTTAGGTTCCATCTATTGTTGTACAGTCTAGGTTGTTTTCATCTCCTTTCCAGTTTGTTTAGTGTATTTTGAGATATTATGTTTTGGACTAGTGATCAAAAGTCTTATGTGGTGAATAGTATGTATCTGACAGTGTATAGTTGTGTTTGGCCATGAGCCCCTTTCTAGATATGTAAAATTATGTGAAGTTTGCTGGATTGTGGAATTCTATATTTTAGAAATGAAGTCATTTATTGCAGGAAAGATAGTTCAATAATTAGGGAAAACTCTGCCCAAATTTTTGTAAATTTCTTAAACAAAATTTTCAAGTTAAACTAAGGTCGATTCAGAATGTTAGATATTATGTTCCCTCAGGACACTTCACATGCTCTAGTGTTGAGCTGGGGTGAGTCCTGACAATATCTCTTGCCGCTCAAAACAAGTGGAGGATATATCAACTAGATGTAAAGTCTGCTTTTCTTAATGGCTTCCTTGAAGAAGAGATATATGTTGAGCAAACTCAAGGGTTTGTGGTGTAAGGACAAGAAGACAAAGTCCTCAAGCTAAAGAAAGCACTATACAGGCTAAAGCAAGCTCCAAGAGCCTGGTATAGTAGAATTGACAGTCACTTTATACAACAAGGCTTCAGGAGGAGCAAAACCGAGCCAACATTGTACATTAAGAACCAAGGTACAAATACTCTCATTACTTCTCTGTATGTGGATGATCTTATCTACACAGGTGACAATGAAGCTATGATCAAAGAATTCAAGGAAGAAATGATGAAGACATTCGAGATGATTGATTTAGGATTGATGCATTACTTCCTTGGAATTGAAGTGAGACAAAGTGATAATGGGATCTTCATCTTACAAAAGAAATATACAGAGAGTCTTATCAAGAAGTTTAAAATGAGTGGATGCAATACTATTGCAACTTCACTCGAGAACAACAAATACTTAAGGAAAGAAGATGGCTCGCCTAAAGAAAATAACTCACAATTTTGAAGCCTCATTGGAAGTCTTCTGTACTTGACTGCAACAAGGCCAGACATAATGTATGTCACCTGCTTACTATCAAGATTCATGTAGTGCGTCCTACACAAGTTCACTACAGTGCAGCAAGGCAAATACTCAAGTATCTACAAGGAATGAAGAATTACAGAATAGGCTACAAGCCATCATCAAGTCCAAGGCTAGTTGGATACACTGATAGTGATTGGGTAGGATCTGTTGATGACATGAGAAGCACATCTGGTTATGCTTTCACATTGGGCTTAGGAATCTTCTATTGGGCATCAAAGAAACAAACAACAATAGCATAATCATCGACGAAAGTAGAGTACATTGCAGCAGCTCTCACTACAAGCCAAGCGAAATGGTTAAAGTAAATTCTTGAAGACATGGGAGAGTCACAAGAAGAAGCTACATAAATATATTATGATAGCAACTCAGCTATAGCAATGACAAAGAATCCAATGTTTCACAACAGAAGCAAACACATAAGTATAAAGTATCATTTCAACAGAGAAGCAGAAGCCAATAAAGAAATTGAGTTCAAATACTACAAGATAGAGGATCAAAAAACTGACATTTTCACGAAGGCACTATCTCGAGTGAAGTTCAAGTTATTACGAGAGATAACTGGAGTAACAGAAATTAGCATCAAGGAGGAGTGTTAGAAAGTGATGTTAATTTGGCCAAAAAAGTATTAAGTGTTGTAAAATCCAATTTAAAAGTCCATTAAAATGTTGGAGTCCAAAGAGCCCAAATTCTTGAAACTTGCTCTAGAATTATATTAGAAAATATCTAGATATTTTAAAAAATAAAATTAGTAGATAATTCTAGAGAATTGAATAAGTTAATAAAAAAATATAGTAGATGAATTATAACCATTAGATTAAGAGAATGTTGGTAAAATTTTAGTCATTGATTAGAATGAGCCTTTAGTATAAATACTAAAGGGATAGTTTTACTCATTTTGTACTAATCCAAAAAGTTGAGTAACCAATACAATACAAGTTCTATTCTAAGATCCTCTTGTTACACCTTTATTTCATAACCTTTTTTTTTTTTGTCTTTTTTTAAGCAACTATCTAACCAATACTAAATCACATAAACCAATTACCCAACTATTCAATTTTACCCAAGCCACCCATATCTAACAAATACTATTCATTTACATATTCTAAAATCATCAATTATAATGATATGATTATCGGCGCATGTGCTAAGAACTTGTGATTATATATGAAGTATAATTTGTTTGATGATGGACTTGGGCAAGAGGAAGGGTGCTAGGAGAGCTTTAATTATGAATTTGAGTAGGGACGAAACACATGCATCTCCCGTCTGAACAAATAGCTTTAGATTGAGTAGGATTAGGATACAAAATAGTCTGCACAATTAGCGTCAGTAAAACACTGAGATTCAGGAATATACTTTTTTTTCTGCACAATTTGAGATATACGCAGTTTCTTCCATTATTAATACAGTCAGGCTTGAATAAATAGTTGATCATGATTTTTAAACAATCTTCATGAGTATTGCATTTTTGGTTTTAACAATACCTTGTCCCGTCGTGATTTTCATGCCTGCCAATGTTTAAATAAAACTAACACTATTAGTCTTTTTCTTAAAAAATTATATTGACCTAATTAATTAAAATAGGGGAGAAAAGTTATTATCCACTAAATTACAACACCAACCATAGCAACATCGTTATAAACTTTTACATTTGAGGGGATATATTTGAGATAACAAAAAATTATTCAAAAAAATATTAATAAATAAATGGGCAAACATAGTTTTTTGTCATCAAACTATTTTGGACCAGTTGTAACGTTGCTCCTAACTTTTGATTTTATTAAAAAAATTATCTTTAAGTAAGTTGTATTATAATTAAGTGCTAATAATTGAGGTGACATAAATGATAGGTTATAAAAAGCAAGTCAATTTGACTTGACTAGTTATTGACCACAACAGTTGTTATGTAGCAACAACAACTTGATATATGTCGAATTTCTGAAAAATAAAAGGCAAAATTCAATCACCAATCATAAGTGACTATGATATGTGTGTTGTGTTTTTGTGTAAAGAGATCAAATAAGAAAGGATGTGTTATAGTGTTTATAGACATGTATATATGGGTGAGAGGGGTGAATTAAAGACTAACAAGCTCCAATGGCTAGTAGGATGATCAACTAAGCTATTTTGAAAGAACCTCTCTCCATATTACGCTATCTCTAAAAGAAGTTTTGTTGTAATGGACAATTTTTTGCTCTACTTTTTGGATAGAATTTGTAATATGAAGATTTTTTCTATACTCCATGTTAGTAAAATAATATAAAGAACACACAGGTAAGTAAAATAAAAGTAGATTTAAAATAATTAATTGATAACAACTAGAATAAATGTAAAGGTAAGAATTAACTAAGTCTTGTGTTTCACACAAGGTCTTTAAAATAGATTTGCCATTTTACCATAGGTGCTTGAGAACTAATGAACATTTATCTCCTAAAATATAATGATTGAAACCAACAACTAACAAACACTACAAAGCTGTTCCTGGCGAACTAAGATTGCCCAAACATCTACCATACATAACTTAAAATTTCTATGAAATTCCGAATATTTAGACTTTGTTTATATATTTTTGTTATGAGTTAATGAAACAAAGTGGAGTCAATTATATAGGCTCATGGAAGATGTATTTTAATTCTAATATAACTTAAATTGTAATTTTTCACTTATCACAATTTAGTTATGATTAAATTGTATTTTTTTTTAAGAGACTTATCAAAAACTTGAAAAGATTAAATTAAACCCAATTGAATAAAGGCTACCGAAGCCTTATCTTTGAAATATAATATTTTTTTAATAAATCAAATATCTACCACACAAAGTAGATGCATATCTGTTTGGTGTAATTAATCTTTCTATATTATTGGATAACTTTAATTAATTTCTCATTCATCCAAAAATAATTTTGAGTCTCAATTATCCACTAACACAAAGTTGGTTATACTCAAAATAAAGTCTCAATTGGCTTAACCACATGAACAAAAATTTACGGAGTTTGAAAGGAACAATACAAAACACTTTTGACTCGATGGTAGAGATCAACGTCTGAAACCTGCATAGGATAGGTATGTGTTACCCCTTGAATCTTCCCTGATGAAAGTATATTTACTTTACTAGCTAACAGTAGACACGATGTTCTTGAATTGTTCTACCATTTTTGTAAACGATGACATAATTCACGCATGTGAGTACTCTTTCCTAACACATTTTAGTTCTCACTGTTATATTTGTTTTAGACATGAACATACACTTGATTTTGCAAGAGTTTCTAAGGAATTATGCCCACTATAATTCCCCTCGAAACAACCCCACTTTTCTCTAACATAGGTGATCCCTTATTTATTGGAGTAATCTGCAAGGAGTACCTTGCAATACTTCACACATAAGGATCATTAAAAGCATAGCTTAACATTTTTTTTCCATGTGGGAATCATTGTCTCATTATAGGAATGGACAGTACGATAAACCCCCACAGTGATCTATTTAAGTTTGATAGAACTAGGTTGTCCCTTTGAATCTAGATCTTGGGATCTCTTGTCAACTAGGTTGAGTTTTTGTTGTGTCAATTTACTCCTTAAAAGGCTTTAGTCCCATTTCTCTCAAAGATTTCTCAACCAGTTCTCTAGTTAACCCTTTGGTTAGCGTATCCGTAGTGTTATCCTTTGACTTTATATAGTCAATAGAGATAACTATAGTGAGATTAATTATCTAATGGAATTGTGTCATCAATGTATATGTCTAGACTTACCATTATACATATTACTCTGTGCTCTTTCAATTACAGTCTAACTATTGCAATGGATGCTTACAGCTGGCATAGGTTTTGATCACCTAGGAATATCCTCCAAGAATTGGCATAACCATTCATCTTCTTCACCACATTTATACAAGCTGTTGAATTCATATTCCATTGTGGATCTGGCTACACATGTTTGTTTTGAGGATTTCCATGACATTGTTGCACTGGCTAGTGTGAACACATGTCCACTAGTAGACTTGGAGTCTTTCATGTTGGATATCCAATTTGCATCACTGTATCCTTCTAATGCAACTGGATAGGTTGCATAATGCAACCCATAGCTTCGAGTAAATCTTAAGTACCTAAGTACTCTAATGATTCCTTTCCGATGATCATGTCTTGGATTACTCATGTATCTACTTAGTCTACTAATTGAGTAGGCTCTGTTCGGTCTTTTACAATTCATCAAGTACATCAAGCTTCCTATCACTCTAGAATATTCAAGTTCAGATACACCCTCACCTTTATTCTTTAATAGGTGTAGATTTATATCTACAAGTGTTCTAGCTACTCCAAGATCATTATTGTTGAATTTCTCTAGTACTTTGTCCACATAATGTGACTGACACAAGACGAGACCACTTGATATTCTTGAGATTTTAATTCCCAATATCACATCAGTTGGTCCCATATCTTTCATGTCAAACTTAGAATTTAACATCTTCTTGGTACATTTGATCATTTCATCATTACTACCCAAAATAAGCATGTCATCAAAATAGAGATACAAGAAGACATAACCATCTTCTGTGTCTTTGACATATACGCTCTTGTCACACTTGTTAATTTTAAAACCATTTATGTTCATTGCAATGTTGAATTTTTCATGCCATTGTTTTGGTGCTTGCTTACACACATTTTTTTCTTGCTCGGGGGCTGAAAAATCCTCTGATTATTCCATGTAGATTTCTTCTTCCAAATCTCCACTTAAAAATGCTATTTTCACATCTAGTTGATGTACTTTAAGCTTTTGCAAGGCTGCAATTGCTCGTATCATCCTAATGAAATTTACTCTCGTCATTATAGAATATGTGTCAAAGTAATGAAGACCTTACTTTGTTTGTAGCCCTTTATTTGGCCTTATATTTGTCAATTGATCCATTTGGTTTCTATTTTCTCTTGAAAATCCATTTGGCCTCTAATGCTTTATTTCTTGAGGGAAGATCCAATTTCACTCTTGATAGCCTGTTTCCATTGAGGTCATTCTAAAGAGTTTATAACTTCATCAACAATTCAAGGTTCACTTTTTCTAGTAAGTAGGTTAGAAATTTAAGACCAAAGAACTTTTCTATCCTACCCCTTTTATTACGCCTTTGTTCAACCTCAACTTATTGATTCAATTGTTGATCATGACTATTTTCATCTATAGTCTCAAGAGTTCGTTTGGTGGAAGGCTTTTTTCCTTTCCACATCTCATAAGGTTTTTTTTTTTTCCGTTCAACAACACCATTTTGCTGATGCAAATAAGGTGTTGTGATTTCATGTATGATTTCGTGTTTTGCACAAAATTCACCAAACAATGTCACATACTCACCATTGTGATCGCTTCTTAGTACCTTAATCTTTTTGTTGAGTTAATTCTCAACTTCAGTCTTATACAGAGAATGAATTTCTCTAAAGCTTCATCCTTACTCTTAAGCAATTACATATATCAGTACTTTCTGCTATTGTCTACAAAAGTAAGGAAATATTTGTTGTCCCTTCCTTGTTTGAACGAATTTTAAATTGCATATATTGCTATGAATCAAATTAAGGGGTTTCGTGTTTCTTTTGATTATTTGGAATGATGACTTAGTCAATTTAGCCTCAATACAAGTCTTGCACTTGTGCTTGGAATCAATTTGAAAAGCGGGAATGTGATTTAAGTTAATTAGCCTATGGAAAGTATTGTAATTAACGTGACCTAGTATAGCATACCATAAACAAGAAGAAGAACTAATAATTTTATTAATCTTTGGTTTAATGGTCTTACATTGAGCTTAAAAGCCCCTCAGTTACATAGCCCTTTACCACAAATATTCCATTTTTGGTCAGAATAACCTTATCATACTCGAACACTATCCTAAACCCATGCTTGTTGAGTAGCGAAATAGACACAAGGTTCTTTCATATCTCTGGCAAGTATAGGATGTTGTTTAGAGTCAGCTCTTTTTCAAAAGTCATCTTCAGGATCACTTTGCCTTGACCTTCAATTGCAGAAGTGACAAAGTTCTCCTTGTATAGCTTCTCCCCATTCTTAACTGGTTCGAAGGAAGTGAACAACTCCTTAATTGAGCAGACGCCCCTGGTAGCACTAGTGTAAATCCACCATTCTCTCTAGTTGGACCCAATCAGGTTCACTTTAGAAACTACTTCAGATAGATTAATATCAAATACATATTGAGCAATGCCATCCACCATGTTGGCCTAATGGTCCCTGTCTCTTCTCGGATACTTGCATGCCATCCACCATGTTGGCCTAATGGTCTCAATTGTGACACTTGCCTTGGAAACTTGGTTTCATGGAAACTCCAACCTTGGGTCCCAACTTAGATCTTTTTTCGGGCTTGGTCTTGTTATTGTTTTTGTGTTTGGAACATGCCTACATTAGTCTTAGCCACAACATGATTGAACCCTCTTATCTTAGAACTTTTGTTTGCTTATTCAGTTCAAAGTCAACAATAAGGTCTTTGATGTTCATCTCCTTTCATTTGTGTTTAAGGTAGTTCTTAAAATCCTTCCATGCAGGGGTAGCTTCCCAATAATAGCAGCAACCTAGAACGTTTCACTCATAATCATCCCCTTGACATGAAACTCGTGCAAAATCAATCTCTTGCACTTGACTGAGCACAATCTTGGAGTCCACCATCTTATTGCCAAAAAAGTGGCCAATCACAAACTTTTTGGAACCAACATCCTTTGTTCTATATTTCTGATCCAATGATTCCTACAATTCGTTGGTTGTATTTTTCTCTAAATACACATCCCATAGTAACTTAGAGAGACCATTCATGATGTAGTTCCTACAAAGGTAGTTAAAGTGCTTCCATGCATCTATAACACTTGCAATTCGTACATCTAGCTCATTGGAGCTTCCTTAGTCAAGAATCTATTAAGATTCAAGGTGGTCAGATAAAACATCATCTTATGCTACCATCTCTTGAAATTCAATCCACTGAATTTCTCAGGTTTTTCATAATGGTTCACAAGAACCGTTATTGGACTTGGATGAGTCATAATCGACTTCAGTGGAAGTCTATTCCTTGTGTCACCATTGAGACTCCATTCTCAACTTGATTCATATTTGAGTTCGTTGCCATTTGTAAAACAAATCAACAAATTTGTTAGATTCAACAATTTTAGACAAAAACTAATATTAAATTTTGAGATCGAAAATTATTTTTCTTTTAACCAAGTTCAAAATTGTATTTAACAAATATAATAATTAGTAACTCGTAGACCACAAAATTCACAATTTTTCTGTAAATACGAATATATTCCTTTGGTTAATAAAAAATTCACTCATTTTGCATAGAAAAATTTTACTTATTTCAAAACTTGAAATCAAACCGTTCGTAACTTGCAAAATTACACAATCCAACAAATTAGAAAGCCTTCCACAAACAAGTCAAACATACACTAGATACGTTAATTTTCAGATAAGATAATAGCCAAAATAATAGAATACGTATATTCATTCTAGATCACATATGAGATTATTTAAAATCAATAAAGATTAATTAATATCACATACAATGAGAGGTATACTACGTATCACATGCAATTGGATAAATAGCAAATTACCAGATGCGTTAAGCCAAATTATACTTGTTCTGAAACCGTAATATAACTCCTTCAGCACAAAGTAGTGATAAAGGCAGACACTACAGGTAAGTAAGCAGATTATCTACCGCCTGAAATACAAAGAGATTTATAAACTGTTTTTTTTAATTATCTGGCGTAAAAATATTTAGGAGCAGAACAATGACACAATTTCAGATGTGAAACAAAAATCAATAATATCAGCAGTAGAGATAGAAGAAAAAAATTTAATTAGCATGATTTATATAGTCTCAGAGACAAAAGCAATCATGAGGTAAAGTGATATAGCAATTTAATCATATGTATTAGAGAAAGATATTAATCAAAATAACATGCTTCATTCCTAGAAAACAAAAGCAATTAAACCATTTTTTTTTCTTTTACTTCGAAACTACATATCCGAAAAAAATTATTTCTTTATTAGATATCTTCCTTCTATTACCTGTTCGTCCTCAAACTGGATCTGTTTTAAGTTTTTTAGTATAATAATATAAAGAACAAACGAGAAAATAAAATAAAAGCAAATTTAAAATAATTAATTGTAATAAAATTAATTGATTACAACTACAACAAATGTAAAAGTAAGAATTAACTGAGGTTTGTGTTTTCCCAAAGTGTCCTTAAAACAAATTTGTCCTCTTACCATAGTTGCAACAACCAACGAGTTCTATGAAATTGATCTCGGCAAACTGGGATTGCTTGCACATCTACCATATAGAACTTAAAATTTCTATGGAATTTTGAATATTTAGAGAGAACTCTTTTTACTAAGATTGTGTTTCTGTATTTTTGTTGTGTGTTAATGAAACACAATAGAGTCAACTATATAGCCTGATAGAGAGATGTATTTTAGTTC
This sequence comes from Elaeagnus macrophylla, assembly GCA_029378325.1. NCBI lineage: Eukaryota > Viridiplantae > Streptophyta > Magnoliopsida > Rosales > Elaeagnaceae > Elaeagnus > Elaeagnus macrophylla. The sequence goes on along the minus strand of CM055641.1, from coordinate 41,936,468 downwards.
TCATATAACTCAAATTGTGATTTGTCACTTATTACAATTTAATTATGATTAAATTACATCTTTTTTACGAGGCTTATCGAAAATTTGAAAAAATTAAATTAAACCCAATTGAATGGGTTTTTGTCTAAAATAGGCAAAATCTGTGTAAAAGTTTAAAAAAGGGCAACCTTGTGTAAAAGTTTAGAAATAGGCAAAATTCTATTTACTCTCCCAGTAACCGGTTTGGTTGGGTCATTTAGTTTCCCACCAAAATAATTTTCTTTCTTCTTCTCCCTCCAACTACGCACCCTCTCTTTTTCTCTTCACTGATCTTCTCACCATTGTTGCGTGTCATCGTGGAAAAATTATAAAAATGAGGTTAGTAATATCTTCCAACAATATTTGCAATTTTTATTAAGATGTAAATGTTGAAATTTGTACCAGGATTTTTAAATAATAACTACCAGAAAAATGCGATTGGGACTGATATATTTTCGAAAAATTTCCAACAATTTGCTTCATACTTTCGCGAGGAACTGATATGGGTATTATTTAAACAGATTTTTGGTTGAAAAACCGTATTAAACTGTTACCCCAATTCAATAATAATTAATAGAAACATATATTTTTGGCCGCGTGTAATCGAAACATTTATGAAATGCTATATTCAGTTTTTTATATGTGGGGGTATATGTGGTATATCTGAGGGTATATCTGGTATATCCGGTATATCTGGGGGTATATCTGGTATATCCGATATTTCTGGGGGTATATCTGGTATATCCGGTATTTCTGGGGGTATATCCGGTATATCTGGTGGTATATCTGGTATATCGGGGGGTATATCTGGTATATCTAGGGGTATATCTGGTATATCTCAGGGTATATCTGGTATATCTCAGGGTATATCTGGTATATCTGGTATATCTCAGGGTATATCTGGTATATCTCAGGGTATATCTGGTATATCTCAGGGTATATCTGGTATATCTCAGGGTATATCTGGTATATCTGGTATATCTCAGGGTATATCTGGTATATCTGGTATATCTCATGGTATATCTGGTATATCTCATGGTATATCTGGTATATCTCACGGTATATCTGGTACATCTCAGTGAAATTATGGTATATCTCACGGTATATCTGGTATATCTGGTATATCTCAGGGTATATCTGGTATATCTCACGGTATATTTGGTATATCTGGTATATCTCACGGTATATCTGGTATATCTCAGGGTATATCTGGTATATCTCACGGTATATCTCACGGTATATCTGGTATATCTCAGGGTATATCTGGTATATCTCACTGTATATCTGGTATATCTGGTATATCTGGTATATCTCAGGGTATATCTGGTATATCTCACTGTATATCTGGTATATCTCAGGGTATATCTGGTATATCTCATGGTATATCTGGTATATCTGGTATATCTCAGGGTATATCTGGTATATCTCAGCGTATATCTGGTATATCTCAGTGAAATTATGGTATATCTCACGGTATATCTGGTATATCTCAGGGTATATCTGGTATATCTGGTATATCTCAGGGTATATCTGGTATATCTCAGGGTATATCTGGTATATCTGGTATATCTCAGGGTATATCTGGGGGTATATCTGGTATATCTCAGGGTATATCTGGTATATCTCAGGGTATATCTGGTATATCTGGGATAGGTATATCTGGTATATCTCATGGTATATCTGGTATATCTCATGGTATATCTGGTATATCTCAGGGTATATCTGGTATATCTCAGTGAAATTATGGTATATCTCACGGTATATCTGGTATATCTGGTATATCTCAGGGTATATCTGGTATATCTCAGGGTATATCTGGTATATCTCAGGATATATCTGGTATATCTGGTATATCTCAGGGTATATCTGGTATATCTCAGGGTATATCTGGTATATCTCAGGGTATATCTGGTATATCTGGGGGTATATCTGGTATATCTCAGGGTATATCTGGTATATCTCATGGTATATCTGGTATATCTCAGGGTATATCTGGTATATCTGGTATATCTGGGGGTATATCTGGTATATCTGGTATATCTCATGGTATATCTGGTATATCTCATGGTATATCTGGTATATCTGGTATATCTCAGTGAAATTATGGTATATCTCAGGGTATATCTGGTATATCTCAGGGTATATCTGGTATATCTCAGGGTATATCTGGTATATCTGGTATATCTGGGGGTATATCTGGTATATCTGGGGGTATATCTAGTATATCTCAGGGTATATCTGGTATATCTCACGGTATATCTGGTATATCTCAGGGTATATCTGGTATATCTCAGGGTATATCTGGTATATCTGGTATATCTGGGGGTATATCTGGTATATCTCAGGGTATATCTGGTATATCTCATGGTATATCTGGTATATCTCAGGGTATATCTGGTATATCTCACGGTATATCTGGTATATCTCAGGGTATATCTGGTATATCTCAGTGAAATTATGGTATATCTCACGGTATATCTGGTATATCTCAGGGTATATCTGGTATATCTGGTATATCTCAGGGTATATCTGGTATATCTGGTATATCTCAGGGTATATCTGGTATATCTCACGGTATATCTGGTATATCTCAGTGAAATTATGGTATATCTCACGGTATATCTGGTATATCTCAGGGTATATCTGGTATATCTGTGGGTATATCTGGTATATCTATGTATATGTTGGTATATCTCCATCTATTACACATTTAATCAGGTATATATGTTATATACTAATAACGCAGTTCAATATGTTGTATATTATTTGATATATCAATTAAACTTTACGTATTTTTGAATGAGATAGACCTAATTATTTTTAAACATTTTACAGAATGGATAGCCTTAGTATTCTAATCATTCACAATGGTAAATGGTCATTGAAGGATGGTAAAAAAGTATATCAAGGAGGTGAAGGTTTGGTGATGAAGATAAAAAAAGGATGGTTGTATAATGAACTTAAAGAAAAGTTGTTTCTCAAGTTAAAGATGGATAAGTTCAAGTATGAACTTGAAGTGAGATACTTCTATAAGAATGATTTGACATTACCATCTGTTTTAATAGGTGATGATGAAGAATTGGAAGAGTTTTTTGACCTTCACGTTGAAGATAATGAAAGGAAGGCTGTTCTATATGTCACAAAAAATGAGATAAGATCTGTAGGTACAAGTCATTCTATTTGCCATGAGCAAGTTTTTAATACCGGAGGACGTAATGTAAATTTCTTGAGCGATACTAATATGCAAGAAGGATCTCAAAATCCAAATGGTGGTTGCGATAATGTACTTGATAGTATTCGTGATGATGTAGATCACAATTTAGTTCCGCCGCAAATGGGTGATGAAGGAGATATTGATATGATTAGAGAATATGAATTACCAGATATACCTGTCAACGAAAACGTTGATCATGATATGTCCTCAATGGGAGGTTTGCATGCAATTCATAATGAAAGGACACAAGTTGAAACAGAAAGGGTCATTGTTAGAAATCATGAGAATTATGGTTTATCCCAGTCTGAAGGAAGAACTGTAATTGGAAACAATAATGAATTACGTATCGGTCCATCCAGTACACCCACAGAGATTATTTCTAATGGTGACGTTTCGTCGTCTGTGGCACATGTTGAGCTTGATTTGAAAGTTGATCAAGTGTTTGACAATAAGATAGATTTCACAACACATGTCGGTCTTTATGCCATAAGAAACAGATTTGAGACGAGGACACTGACTAGTAGGAAAGACCGTGTTCTAATACGTTGCATTCAATCTACTTGTAGTTGGATGATTAGATGTAATAGGATCACTGGATCTGATAGGTTCAGGGTAAAAGAATACGAATCAAGACATACTTGTGATCCTAACAATTACATGAGGAAGAATAGGACTGCAACCTCAAGAGTGATAGGAAATGCCATAAAAATGAAGTTGGTCCGACCAGGAAGAATTTATAAGCCCAAAGATATTATTGATGATTGTCAAAATGAGTTTGGGATTGAGATTGGTTACACCACAGCATACAGATCTAAAGAGAAGGCTCTTTATTTGCTACGTGGCAGTGAAGAGGAATCATTCCTGAAGCTTCCTTCCTACTGTCATGTTTTGAAGGAAAGAAATCCTGGTAGCGTGACACATATTGAAGTTGACCAGTCCGGAAGATTTAAGTACTTTTTTTTGGCACTAGGTCCATGTATCAGAGGTTTTTTATCTTGTATAAGACATGTAATTACAGTCGACGGTGCATTCCTATCAGGTAGGTATGCTGGGACATTATTCGTAGCAAATGCTTCAGATGGAAATAACAACATATATCCATTGGCCATTGGTGTTGGAGATTCTGAGAATAATGAAGCCTGGGAATGGTTTTTGTTAAAACTATCCGGTATATTTGGGCACATTGATGATCTTGTTATTGTTTCAGATAGACACCAAAGCATTATACAATCTGTTCCTAAGGCATTCCCCAATGCTTTGCATGGATATTGTGCATTTCACATGGAGATGAATTTGAACCACAAATTTAAGAATCCTGATATCACACCTTTGTTCAGATGTTGCGCAAGGGCATATACGAAGTGTGAATTTGACAAATACATGGGGGATTTGAGACTGATCGATCCTGATATAGAGAAGTACTTATTGGAAGCAGGTAAAGACAAGTGGTCAAGATTTCATTTTCCTGGGAACAGATACGGTATAATGACCACAAATGGTTCAGAGTCATTTAATAATGTCATGAAATCTGCTCGTGAGTTGCCTATAACCATGCTTGCTGAGTACTACCGTAGCAAAATACAACATTGGTTTGTCGAACGTAGGGAGGTTGGGATGAGATGGGGAACTCGATTACTTACCGATGAGGTCGACTCAATTATGCGTGCAAATCACAATAAGTCCTTAAGGTACAGGGTTTTCAGAATTAATGCACATGTTTTCCAGGTATGGGATTCGTACATCATTATATTGTTATTGAATTTTTAAATATGTCAATTTAATAGCGCATGTGTTTTAATTACTTCTAATGTTTAAACCATCTATGTAACTAGTTCATTTATATGATGTCAGGTTGTACACGGTGATACTAGTCAAGATGTTGATCTACTGAACAGAAGTTGTAGCTGCAGGGAATTTGATGTTCACAAAATCCCCTGTTGTCATGCCATTGCAGCAGCCCGTTTTCAAGATGTTGATGTCCAGTCCTTGGTTGACCGATTATACACAGTCAATTGTTATATTATCGCATATGCGGAGGCAATTTTTCCAGCAACTGACAATGGTCAGTGGGACATTCCACAAGAAATCATGGACCTAGTTGAACTTCCTCCTAACACAAAGAAAAAATCTGGCAGACCACGAAAGCGACGCATACGTTCACATGGGGAAGTAATAAAGAAGTTAATGTTGTGCAGTCGTTGTGGAATTAGTGGTCATAACAGAAGGACTTGTAATGTTTTTCGTCAGATGATTGTAGAACCTTCCCTACCTTCTCAAGAATGAACATTTTCATGTACCCTGTAATATTTTATGCTGATTTCAAGTTGAACATTTATGTATCTGAATTTTGCATTAATAATAGTGTTATATTATGCCCTGTCTCTAAATTTTCATGTACCACGTATATGAGATATGTGTTGTTATATTATTTTATAAGATATACCATGAGATATACGAGATATACCCTGAGATATACCAAATATACCAGATATACCCCCAGATATACCAGGAGATATACCAGATATACCAGATATACCGTGAGATATACCAGATATACCGTGAGATATACCAGATATACCAGATATACCGTGAGATATACCAGATATACCCTGAGATATACCAGATATACCAGATATACCCTGAGATATACCAGATATACCAGATATACCCTGAGATATACCAGATATACCGTGAGATATACCAGATATACCAGATATACCGTGAGATATACCAGATATACCGTGAGATATACCAGATATACCCTGAGATATACCAGATATACCAGATATACCGTGAGATATACCAGATATACCCTGAGATATACCAGATATACCAGATATACCCTGAGATATACCAGATATACCGTGAGATATACCAGATATACCAGATATACCGTGAGATATACCAGATATACCAGATATACCGTGAGATATACCAGATATACCCTGAGATATACCAGATATACCAGATATACCCTGAGATATACCAGATATACCGTGAGATATACCAGATATACCCTGAGATATACCAGATATACCATGAGATATACCAGATATACCGTGAGATATACCAGATATACCCCTAGATATACCAGATATACCAGATATACCAGATGATAAACTACGAATGAGTTCCAGAACAACAAAAAATTTATCCCAGAATTTGGATATTACAATTTCAGTAACAGATGGAATAAATCATAACCAAAACCGATTTCCTTCATTTCATTATTACACCAAAGTAATGTATCAGTACAATTTTACATAAATTGATCACATATATAATTACAAACATTACATAAATGTTCTCATAACCATTACATTTACAGATAGTATAAGTTTTACAATATTTAAAGCACGTAATCCATGATACTAAGGCTATGTCAAGCTGCATAAAAGTTCACAACAAAGCACTCCAGAGAAAGCCTAAATAGGCATTGTTGTAGCCTCTGTTGAGTGATATACCCCAAGCCTTTAGAATAGCAAAGCAACATCAGATACCATTTAGAAGTTGCTTACAACCTACCAAAAAAGAATCATATTATCAGATAAGCCACCAGAAAAATAACCAGATAACAAAATTACCAAATATGGGCCATAAAAAATAAAACTGATAAGTTTATATATATGCCATACCCGTTAAGTTGTAAAATGCACAAAAATACCTTAACACATAAAGTCCAGAGGCAATAATACATAAATGTTCTGCAACACAGAATCATAATCAAGTAGTTGATCAATTATATAAAAATATAATCTTTATTGCATACCAGATTAAACAATTATGTATTCATCGTCCGCAAAGAAAAGTTCACAACAAAGTTTCTTTCTGAAGAAACCTATAGCCTCGTCTTTGATGTCAGTCAGTGGCTTCTCATTTACTAAATACTCTATGAACTTCAGTGCATATATGCCACAGTCACCCCTGTGTAATATATTGAAGTAAACAATAAGTCCGTATAAGTAACGCAATATAACTTAATATTAATCTTTATTAAATCGATGTCACTAACCAAATAATAAAATATACTTACACTTGAACCTGCTGTGGAACAGCTATTGCATTACGATATATGGGCCACTTCTCTATGATCTTGTCATGTTCAACCACTTCCAAGTTATGAATCAAGTTTGGGATCATGACAGATAAATTATGTAACCTTTTCTTGAGAGTTCCATCTCTTATGTGTTTAGGAAGTGAATCATATACGTTAATTTGTTGTTGTCTGATGTCAAGTCCGATAGCGATCCAATGACCCTTCTCCAATATAACACCATATATATTGGAGACACGAATCCATGGTTTACCATAATCAGGCCGGACACCTGTTTCAAAACAAACAAGAAATTTATATTATTATATGAAACGATAAAATGTTCAAGTTTGCCCAGATATGCAACACAGAATCATAAGTTTAAAAGTATTTTACCAGTCACGTAATCAAACCACTTCTTATCATTCAACCAAAAAGACAAGTGGTCATTCTTCTTCAACTTCTTCCATTCACTTGCACTTGCATCGATGTAAGCCTACATTTTCAAATATAGTAATTTTAAAGAAAAATTGTTACATCATCTGCAAATTGACCAGATATGACATGGAAAATTACGATATATACAAGATATTTTTAAATAAACACCAGATATACTAAGTAAAAGTCTTACACAAAACGACGAGTCTACAGTTGTCCAATTGTTATTTAGGAACAAGTGCGGATGAAGTTCCTCTTTCTTCCTCAACAGCCATAGTCCGCAATCTATGTGCTGAAGTTATTTTGCCAATTTAAAATTACGCATCGTTGATACCAGACATATGAGATATATGTGTTGTTAGTTTCACTTTAGAATACCAAATATATTGAATAACAATCCATAAACCAAATAACAACATATAACCACTAATATCCATAAATTAACATAACCAAAACATGTACCTCATTGAGTAAAGAAGATTGTGGTTTCAATATACGATGAAACCAAGAAGAGTTAGCCATACCCTTACTTGGGCAACCAACAATAATACTTTCCCTACATTTTGAAGAATAACAAAGACATCAGTAATTAACCATATTACGTGGGTTAAAAAAAATAGAGGCTAAATTGGATGAATAAATAAGACAATAAGTAGTAGGAAATACATACTGGTTGTCGTTATAATGTTGATATAACCATTCCAAGAAGTAGGTATATCTGGATTCATCAAACCCTCTCATCGGATCATAAAGGCCAGGTTGTTGTGCTTCGTCCGATTGGTGGGACTTTATTGATATACCTGATTTCCTCTTGGGCTGCACATATGGAGATTTTAGGGAGGGACCAACTTTTCTCTTCCTCCTATTATATATATTACCAAAGGGTGCCGACGTGCCAGTCGAACTAACGCCCTTTGATGTTATCGATCCTAATCGCACTGAGGTGGTACCGGTGCGGATAGGGGCAGCCTCTAAAATATATTCCAAAGTAGAAAAATCCAGACCTGTCAAGTTATCATCTACTTCGGTTCCATGGACTGGCTGCTTTCCAAGGTTCAGTTCAGTGGGACATTCTTCAGTCACACCCACTGATTCTTCATGATGATCAGAATGAACCTTGGTTGTTTCCTCCCCAATTTCTTCTGTGCTAAACAGAATCATTTCTCTGCATGTAGCAGCAGTACCCACTACTGGCTCTTCTTCTGTGGACGTCACATCATCTTCGTCCACTAAAATATGTACAGAGGCCACCTTACGTGGGTCAGTCAGTGGGACACTTTTTTTCCTGGACGAGTTCCCACCAGGTTTCACTGCTTCTAAATCTGTTGCAGTCTTTTGTTGTTGTCTCAACAACTGATTCAACACATCCTTCATCCAATTTTGGTTTTCTTTTATTGAGATGACCTCCTTCTTCAAATCTCGAAGCTCTTGCAACACCTAAAATTACAAAGCATAAAAATTTATTCGTACAAGGTTGCAATTAATGACATAAACTAATTCAAAATCCAAGGGTTTTATATGTGCCGTATTATATTACCTCCATAATGGAAGTTGATGAATGAGATAAAGGTTCATCTTTTTGGACTTCCGGGATAGGGTCACTTTTATCACCACTGTGACCAGATGTGTGTTGATCTTCATCGCCTTTGGAAGGCAACTCATCATTCAATCCACTAACGTTTGGCACACCAAGGCCAGGTTGCAGCCTCGCATATTGTTGTGCCGAAATTAAGTATGGACTCTTTCTCTCCGATTCATTAGGAGTGAGTCTCGTCAGCATATGAAACTGTATCATATACAACGGAAACATATACCAGTTAGTTAAGTACAATCGAAAATATAAATAAAATAAATTTAATAACAAAAACATATAGGCAACAAACTTACATCTGAAGCCTGGAATATTTTATGGTTTATGTCCCAGAACTTCAAATAGTGCCCCTTCTTTTCATTCTCCCAGCGTAATATCCTGGGCAATGCATCTGGAGATGTACAAGTTGCTAAATCAGTAATAGGCACTTGTATGGCCTCGTAGGCCCAAACTTGCAGTGCCCAAGAAAAACCATAGACACTGTAAGTTGAAGCGACCCCTCCAACTTTTTGGAGATTAATATTCTTCAACTTCCTTACGGTGAAGTCATAGACTATCTTACCCCAGGGGTAGATATTAAACTTGTCAACGTCTTCAACTAAATCCAAATATTCATCATTAATGGCCCTCAGATTATGATCGGCCAAAAGGATTATTTCCAGAGTATATATCAGAGCCAACCTCAAAACATCTTCAGGCTCCGTGGACAATGGAAGGTTTGCAAATACCTTCTCCAACTCGACTTTCTTTATTGGCCTGTCGGTCTTGAAGAAATTTTTACGCAACCGACCACTTTGAGCTGGACTTCTTTCGTCACCGATAAACATCATACCGGTGATTAGGCTAAATTCTTCATATCCAAAGAGGTGGGGTGCACCATTTACAATAACTCAGAGTTCTTTCCCCGATTGATCTCTATCTTGCATCAATAATATATGATGCAAGAATCCAGCTGTAAACTCTATATGTTTCATCCTTGTGATGAAACCAAAACATAAGCCCTGAAATCTATTCAGTAACCCAAATCCTTGTAGGGTCGTCTTCAATGTTGCAAAATTTTGAAGACGTGATATGTTGGTTATTTTACCAACATAATAATCGGATGGGGAGACATAAGGCACGAATGAGGTTTTTCCTGCCATTTCCTGCATATTTAACATTTACGGAAAACAATTTCATTAATACTTGTGAACAGGTATACAAAAATTACAATATATATGCGAAAAACATCAATCACATTAAACCAACATAAAAATACATCAAATTTAGGTTCATATAAATGAAACTTATAGAAATAGACCAATATATACCACATATACCTTGAGATATACCAGATATACTCCGAGATATACCAGATATACCATGAAATATACCAGATATACCATGAAATATACCAGATATACCAGATATACAAGATATACCATGAGATATACCAGATATACCAGGAGATATACCAGATATACCGTGAGATATACCAGATATACCAGATATACCCTGAGATATACCAGATATACCATGAGATATACCCTGAGATATACCAGATATACCAGATATACCATGAAATATACCAGATATACCAGATATACCAGGAGATATACCAGGAGATATACCAGATATACCATGAAATATACCAGATATACCGTGAGATATACCAGATATACCCCCTGATATACCAGATATACCAGATATACCCTGAGATATACCAGATATACCAAATATACCATGAGATATACCAGATATACCATGAGATATACCAGATATACCATGAGATATACCAGATATACCCTGAGATATACCAGATATACCATGAGATATACCAGATATACCCCCAGATATACCAGACATAACACAAAATATACCAGATATACCAGATATACCATGAGATATACCAGATATACCGTGAGATATACCTCAGATATACCAGATATACCAGATATACCAGATATACCGTGAGATATACCTCAGATATACCAGATATACCCTGAGATATACCAGATATACCCCCAGATATACCAGATATACCATGAGATATACCAGATATACCGTGAGATATACCAGATATACCGTGAGATATACCAGATATACCGTGAGATATACCAGATATACCAGATATAGCCCCAGATATACCAGATATACCATGAGATATACCAGATATACCATGAGATATACCAGATATACCCCCAGATATACCAGATATACCAGATATACTATGAGATATACCAGATATACCCCCAGATATACCAGACATAACACAAAATATACCAGATATACCATGAGATATACCAGATATACCGTGAGATATACCTCAGATATACCAGATATACCCTGAGATATACCAGATATACCAGATATACCCTGAGATATACCAGATATACCCCCAGATATACCTGATATACCATGAGATATACCAGATATACCATGAGATATACCAGATATACCCCCAGATATACCAGACATAACACAAAATATATGAGATATACCAGATATACCATGAGATATACCAGATATACCGTGAGATATACCTCAGATATACCAGATATACCCTGAGATATACCAGATATACCAGATATACCCTGAGATATACCAGATATACCTGAGATATACCAGATATACCATGAGATATACCAGATATACCACTGATATACCCCCAGATAATGTTATTCATGATTAACAACCAGATATACCAGAAATCAGATTATCCATCCATAATTACAAAATTCCAATATTACAAAACCTACATTTTACATAAACATTTAACCTTAAACCAACATTTTACAAAAAATCATACAAAAATAAGGGGTTTTCGTTGAAACCAAACTGCATAGCTTCAAAAGGTGAGTAATGGTCGAGTGTTTTCGTGCAAGGAAGACAAATTTGTTTAAAATACTTACCGAATAATGCAGAGCTTCAAAAGTTGATAGTAAGGGTCGAGTGTTTTCTGCGTTGATACTGTTCGTCTTCTTCCTCAATCGAAAATGGGAGAGCTTCGCTAATACCAGATAGTGACGAGGGATTCTTGAGAGGTAGAGTAATGCTCAGAGTTGTGGGTTTGTTTGAACTGTTCGAATTCTTTATTTCAAACGGTTTAAATGAGTTACCGGCTACCAAATGGGTCTTTGGGTGGGCGGTTAAAAAAAGCCCATTTTTAAACTTTTACACAAGGTTGCCCTTTTTTAAACTATATTAAGGATTTTGCCTATTTTAGACAAAAACCCCAATTGAATTAAGGCTGCTGAAGCCTTATCTTTGAAATATAATAATTTTTTTTTTAAAGTAAATCAAATATCTACCATATAAAGGAGATAGATACATATATGTTTAGTTTAATTAATTTTTTTTTATCTCATGGAATGACCTTTTAAAAATTAATTTCTCATTCATTCAAAAATAATTTCGAGCTTCAATTATCTACTAACATACAGTGGGTCCTCTTCAAAATAAAGTCTCAATTTATTTAACATATGCCAATTTTCTAATACTTAATTTATGAACGGGTACTAAAATAAATATCTGTATGTCTATGAACATTAAAATATAATATCTCCATTTATTAAATAAAAGGGTCAATTAAAATTATAGCAGATTTACTAAATAAATTAAGATAGCTTATCTTATTACTTACAATATATATTTTCCAATGTAGTTGTTTGGTGTAAATTAGTACACACCACATACGAAAGATGAGTGTGAACCGGTTAGCAGAATGACTCAAACCAATTATGTAGGTGTTGAGTCATTAGATGAACATATTTGTTGGATAATCTCTACAAGAGATAAATAATGGGTAATTATCCTCAATGTTTGTAAGAGATAATCGCCGTGCTATAGAAAATCTATCAACATTGGTAAGGGATACACATAAGGCAAAATCTATCCTCTATATATATATATTCATATTGTACATTTCACATAACATAACTTAAATCAATAGTACTATCACAAACAATCTCTATCCATTAATCACAATGCGATACCTTGAGCTCTTCTATTATCTATGCTTTCCAATATTTACTTAAGTATTTGAGTGTCTTTGAAAAGACACTACACTGGTATTCCAGTAATCCTATCTTGCATGTTCCAAGAGAACGGTAATATCTAGTGTTGATGAAAATCAGCATCAACATCTAGTGTCATATGTTGGAAAGAAGTGTGTTATATTGGTTTATGAAAAATAACATATTTCGTGTTCTTTGTTGAAAAAAAAAACATTGTTTGTAGACCAAAAATTTAATGAAGCGGAAGAATATGGATTTAAAAAAAAAAAAAATTCCCACCTGCAAAACTTTTTTTTGGTCAAATCAAATTCCAAGATCGTTCATTGAAGGACCATATATGTTTCTTTTAATTATTACAAAGTAATTAGTAACAATGTACCAGGATTGTGTAGAACAAAACCTAGGTGATGGCCGTACGAAACTGACTAAAGAATCTTCACCTAAATTCTTCTTGGAAATACTGTGTTATGTATAATTTCACCAATACCCACAACAAAGATTAGGATAGACAAAAACTTTACAATTCTAAAAAGCTGTATCTTCTGAAATTGAAGGCTGCTAAGCGACGTATAAGCAATATTGCCCACGTCAAAGAAGCAGGAGTGCACAGTAGCATAATCAAAATGATGTTCAGTGTGACATCGGTCAAACAGTTTCAGTCACAAAGTAATGATATCATTGAAAGGCTAAATAATTGTTTGACTTAACTTCAAAAGGAATTATCTATTTTGTGTGACATGATTTGTCGCCAATCGACAAACGCAAGTGTAGATTCATCCCAATATTCAAATCAAAAGAAAAGGAGCAAATCACTGATTGAGGGGAATGAGAAAAGTCAATTGAAGCGTACCAAGCACAATGCATACAGAGGCAGAATTTTAATAAAGTTTCATTTAATAATAGTAATGTGACAATTTATAAAATGGAACTCCTGTTTGTATAACACTTTTGAAAAATGGTATTATCGTTAAACCCAAAGTCTCTACTTAACTCTGAAAAGTTCAGAGTGGAAGAATCTAAACCAAAAAAGCAAAAAATTTCTCCTAATGATGATACATATTTGTGGCATACAAGGCTAGGTCATATCAACCTTTACCGAATTCAAATACTTGTAAAGGCTGATTCTTTAAGATAACTAAGTGTTGGTATCCCAGTATGTGAATCTTGTTTAGAAAGTAAGATAACCAAATTACCCTTTTTTGGCAAAGGAACAAACAAATTACCCTTTTTTGGCAAAGGAACAAAGAGACATACAACCACTCAAACTGGTACACTTAGACTTCTACAGACCTACAAGTGTTTAAGCGAGAGGTGGTTATGAGTATTTCGTCACGTTCATAGACGATTACTCGAGATATGAGTATATCTACCTAATGCAACGAAGTTAGAAACATTTGGAAACTTTCAAGAATATTGCAATGAAGCTAAAAAGCAAATAGGAATATCATTAAAAACGTTGCGATCTGATCGTGTTGGAGAATACCTTGACACAGAGTTCAATGACACTTACTAAAGCATAGGATAATCTCGCAGCTCATAGCACCTAGTACACCACAATAGAATGGAGTTGCATATAGGTTAAATAGAACCTTCCGTGTTTGTCCCTAAGACTCCAGCAGAATTGTGAATGATATGTAAACCTAATTTGTGCCACTTTTGCAGATGAGGATGTCAAGCACACGTGTTTAAGGGAAAGACTATAAAGTTGGATCCAAGATTAAAAGTTACATGTTTGTTGTATATCATAAAGAAACAAAAGCAAGGTTGTTCTATAATAGTCAAGAAAACAAAGTATTCGTGTCGACGAATTCCATATTTCTTGAGCATGATTATAGGAACAATAATAAATCTTGAAGCAAGGTGTTGCTCAAGGAATTGGAGTCTAATGGGATCAAACAACCACCACCTGTCAACTTTGATACTCTACCAAACCAAGAAACAACGATCCATAGTCAAGATCTGCCATAACCTCATCATAGTGGTAGGGTAATTATATTACTTGATTGATACGTAGAAGCTGGTGTGGAAAAAGTTATTGTGTCTGATAGTCATATAGATGACCCATTGTCTTATAGACAATAGATGGAAGACATTAACAAAGATAAATGGATTACAACTATGAACCTCGAGCTAGAATCAATGCATTTCAACTCTATTTGGGAACTTGTAGACAAATCCAATGATGTTAGACCTATCGGGTGCAAATGGCTCTACAAGGAAAAAAGAGGACTGGATGGAAAGTGTAGACTTTCAAACCTATACTAGTAGCACAGGGTATTACCCCAAGATGAAGGCATTGATTATGAGGAAACCTTCTCACCAATAGCAATGTTTAAATCCATTCAGATACTCTTGTCCTTAGCTGCAGCTCTAGGTTACGAGATTTGGCAAATGGACGTTAAGACAGTATTCTTGAATGGCTGTCTTAAAGCGACCATCTATATGGTCCAACTTGAGGGGTTCATAGTGAAAGTCCAAGAACAAAAGGTTTGTTAGTTAAAGAGGTCCATTTTTGGACTCAAGAAAGGTAAGATGATCATGTAACATGCAGTTTGATGAAATTGTGAAGACCTATGGTTTTGAGCATAACCTTGCTAAGCCTTGTGTTTATAAACTCATTGAAGATGGCAAAGTGGTTTTCCTAGTGCTTTAAGTGGATTCCATTCTACTTATTGGGAATATTGTAGAGATGTTGACAGATGTAAAGTAGTGGCTGGCAAGCTATGTTTTGGCCATACTAATCATTTGTGATCATAAGAATAAGCTCTTAGCCCTATCTCAAGCATCATATATAGACAATGAGTTTTTTAGTTTTTTGATGCAAAGTTTCAAGAAAGGTACATTACCTACTAGACATGGAATTACCCTATCAAAGGAACCGTGTCCAAGACACCTCATGAGATAAAGGATATGTGACAGGTTCCATATGCATCAGCAGTTGGAAGTCTAATGTACGCCATGTTGGGTATTAGGTGGCACGAATTCTACAAGTGCATGGGTCGTGTACAAGTGATAAGTATTTTTAAAAATAGGATTGTCGTACCCACGAGGAACTTGTTAAGGCGTGTACTAGGACTAAGTACCGAGATATATATTCTCCCTTTCTATTTGAACTACCAAAATTTGAGTGATAAATTAGAATAAAGAAATAAAAACACATATACAACACAAATTAGAGAAGTCTAGAAATTCAACTTCTCCCATTTTACTCCCATAATTTTCTATGTCTCATTAAAACCAAAGTAAATGCAAGGATTATTAATCAAACTCTACTAAAGTACTTATCACCCATATGTCTATGGTCATTTTAATCCTAATCCATATAAACCTAGCTCACATGTTTATGACTATCTACGCATACATGAGTCATTAAGCACCTAGAGTTTAAAAGTGATTACACCCATAATAATGGGAATTCTTCCTCATTACACACATGCTAATTTAATGCATGTTCACAATTTCATACCAATCTTTCAATTGCGCACAAAATTAACAAATCACTTAATTGAATGGTCAATTTAAATAATTAAGCACATTAAATTAGATAAAAACACTAAATTAATCTTAAATAAGCATTAGAGAATCATGGTCATAGAATGGGTTCTATTAAAATTCCTAGAACAAAGCTTCTATTCCATAATATCCATTTTTGAAACAAGAAGAACAAGAGAAAACACTATAGGAAACATAAAGATTATAACTAAGAAGAGAATGAATGGTGAAATCCTTGAGAGGAATTCCACCAAAATGTTCAACAAGTTGCCTCCTTATGCTCCAAATAGTGAAAAGACAGTTCAAGAGAAGAAGTAACCAGTCACTACAACAAAAGCCAAGTGCTCCTACACCTTGGGTGCAAGATTGTAGCAAAAATGAGAGAACAAGTTCTAATCCTACATTTGCACCAATCAGAACAAAATAGGTGGAGATAAATAAGGATAAAGGTAAGGTTGAAACCTTAACTCGTTAGCAGTGATCACATAATCAAATAGAGAGGTGAGAACTGATGACGAGAGTGAACTTGAGAAGATGCCACCATTAGAAGATGCTCGTGATGAGGAAATAGGTCTTGTATCTGGTGAACTACTTATGGTAAGGCGAGCCCTAAGTGATCACGTAAAAGAATATGACATGGACCAACAAAGAGAAAATATTTTTCATACTAGGTGTCATGTGAATGGTAAGGTTTGCTGTTTAGTAATTGATGGGGGTGTTTTACCAATATAGCTAATACTACTCTAATTGAGAAGTTAGGATTACCTACAATTAAGCACCCTATACCTTATAAGTTATAGTAGTTGAATGAAAACTGCGAGGTGAAGGTAGAACATCAAGTGTTAGTATCTTTTGCCATAGGCAAATATCATGATGATGTATTGTGTGATGTGGTACATATGCAAGTTGGGCAGACTATGTCAATATGATCGTAGGGTGACCTATGATGGGTTTGAAAATAGGTATACGTTTGAAAAGGATGTGAGTAACATAACTCTTGTTCCCCTTGCCCCAAAGGAAGTATTTGAAGACCGAATGAGGGTTAAAAATAATGGAGAGAAAGAAAAAGAAAAAGAAAAAGAGGGTAAGCCTAAGGAAAAGAATGGAAAAACAAAGGAAAAGACAGAGAAAAAAAATGAGAGAGTGTTTATTTTCTAACTTTCCTTTATTGCAAGGCTATCATGATGAGAAGTATAACAAGGATGGACTCCAAAACTTACCCCATGATGAAAGTCCAAATTTGAGGTAGAATTTTTTTAAAGAGGGAGGGAATGATATGAACAAAGTTGCGCCATAAATAAAGCACAACACGTGTCAAGGATCATATCATGAAATGGGTGAAATACCAACACAAAGAGGCGCACCGCAACACAAGAATAGGTGCATGAATATACAGCATGGTGTGTTGAACTTAATTTTCAATTTCCAGAATTTAGAGTTGCACTGCAACATGAAGATCTGTCCGCCACGGCAACCAAGCCTCTGTTTTTGCCTATGTATGCTGGAAAAACGTACACGCTGCGACATGTAAAATTGACTGCCGCGGCACTTGACTCTTGGATTGGTATACGGGGCTTTCTGCCACCGCGGATAATCCCTGTCATGGCCCATGTACATTTATGGGTATCCAAGCCTTGTCCGTCGTGGCACAGGTTTTTATCTACCGCAGCACAGTAAAAATTATATCTAATTTTTAACCATCGGATCAAAATCAATGGCTTAGATCTTTTTGCTTTTAGGTTTTTTGTTTGCTTCCTATAAATACTCTTTAAGTCTCAGCTATAAACCAACTTTTGGCATAAATAAAAAAATTGATTCAAAAATCAAGATTGAGCTTGAAAGCTCCATCTTCTTTTCCCAACCAACTTATCAAAAGATTTACAAACCTTTGTGGCATTTCCCTCATCTTGTCTCGTAGTAATATCCATGTGTTAAGGTGAGTTTTTGCTACCAAATATTTGAACTTCTCTAAGGATTTGTATGCTAATTTAGTGTTGGGTCTTAGACCGTATCTCTTGTGGTTCTCAAACCATATCACGTTTGTGGGTAACAAAGTTCATGCACTCAAGTTCGCATCATGGTGGATCGATCACTTGGACCTACACATGGTCCTCATGAAGTGGGAAAGGAGGAGAGTTTTGAGAACTTGATCAGGAGTTCATCTTAGCTTATGACAGATCGAATGTGCTTTTCGGAAGGAAAGAGGATGAAGAATGCGATGAACAAGGATGAAGAACACAAAGAACATGATGAATTTTCTTGAGGTTTGGTTAGCTTAATCGATTAAACACAAAACTTATTTCCCATAGATAACACCAGATGTTGAAGTCGATTTCTGTTCAATCGCGTTCCTTGGCACGTCGACCCTGCAAGTCCTTAGCAAACTATGTCAAAAGGAACGACACCATGGGATGTTATATCCACTCCAATAGTTAAGTCAGTTTCTGAGGAGAATGATTAAGATTAGAGGAAATTTATAAAGTTTGAGGATAAGCTTACGCATACCTTATCAGATTGTAATGCTCTATTTATAGTGTTAGGTTGGATGACATTTTGGTAAATAGCCCATATTAATTAATATTTATATTATTTAATAATAATATAAATATTTGCATAATTAATAAGAATTATTTAATAAAGATTAACTTAATTGTGCGTTGACTGTACTATTTAACTTTTTAATTAATGACGTGGATTAATCAAATGGTATCATACATATATGGTTTAATTTCTACTCAACAACCGGTTTGCAAAATCATGAATCGAAGCCGAGCTATAAAATGTTGGTTGGAAAACATTAAACTAACTTATTTATGTCGGTTTGATAAGTTCGGTTTATAGTTTTTACCTATTTATTTTTAAAGTGAATTTAAATTACATTGAACATATGGTATTGTTAAATTAATAAAAAAGATTTAATGTTTAATCAACAACTTTATTCAAAAATGTTGTATATAAGAATTTAAATTAAAATAGTGTATCAATTTTTAAGTCGAGAATAACTCTTGAAAATGAGAAAATTATTTAAAATTTGAGACCAAAAGTAATTAAATTTTTTATTAGTTATATTAAATATTTATAAAAATGAGCATTAGACAAAAATAATATAAGTTGCTTCGCCTTCTAAATTGTCATAAAAGATTAACTAAAATTAGATGTTATATGATCATAAATATATATGATATATGTAATATAAATGCATAAATTTAAAAATAAATATGTATATTAGTAATATATAAGTCAGTTTGCAAACTTTAGAATCTTAATCGACTCGATACAATGGGTTTATGCATTTCCAAAATTGAAACCAACCTACTTGGACTTATAAATTAAACATAAAAATTGGTTTAAATTGGCTTGATTTTAGTCGAATAAGTTGGTTTATCAGTTATTATGTTCACTCCTACCGGCCAACAATTTGTACCTGATTCCCAAGTGCTAACAACTTCTATCCAACCTAAAACAAATACATCCGATTAATTGGTTACTCTACCTGTGTGTTGTGATTAGTTGAAATGAACCACAATAAATTGCTATTGACAAATTATGCATTGTTATAGGAGAATGATGATGATATGGTACTCTAAGCTAATGAAATGCACAATTAGTGCAATTATTTTTTTGAAAAATACAAATAACTACTTGGTAAAGATAACAACCAATACAATTGGTGGGTAGTATATGAATAACACCCCTGATCCATCAGAAGCCAAGATCAAGGTCAAGACTTTGTGAGCTGAATGATATGTTGTGAAAACTGTTAGTTAAGTGAGCTGTGCCAAAGTGTGATTGCCGTGTAAAAAGAGGAAAGGGGACTTTTTTAGATGATCAATCAAGAAAGCCCAATCAATATATACTGAGAAAATAAAAATACTATTGCAACAATATCATAGCTTCATCTCTACATTGCGACGTACATCAATTGTTGATGATTATTTAAATTCTTAGTTACAATAGCAAGAAACTTCATAATTAGCTTAACATAAGCACAGACAAATTTATTGATCTCAAATGTGAATAATAATTGAAGCATTAGTTTTATTTAATTGGAATTAATACCACAGTAAGCTTTGACTGGAGACTCCAAATTGGTGACATGAAATCCAAGAAAGCCCCGACTATCAAATGGATTGTACTCTAATGGATGTTCATCATCAACTAACTCTTGAGGTACTTCAATTACTCCATTGTTAAATGAGAATAGCCCAATTGAGTACCTTGCTTTACTTCCTGCACTGTACTTCACTCTATGATAACAAGCGTTCACCCTGTCATTGCTCCATACCTTCAACCGAAACCATAGAGAGAAAAATATATTTAGCAATATAAATGTAAAAGAAATTGAGCAATTAATGGGGTAAAGTGTTACGTGACTCCCTTTTCATTTGTTAGAAGTACATTTTAGTAACATAGTTATTAAGGACGCTTTATTCTCTTATCTTTCAAATTAGAAACACTTGGTGTCTGATAGTCTTTGGATCCGGTAAAAGTGCTTCTAACTGTAGATAACATTATTAGAGTAAATTAATATAGCCTTATAGGGTTATTTTAGTATTATCTTCATTGTAAGGGTATTTTGGTCTTTTTCTTTGTTTCTTTCTTTTGCCTATAAAAGGCTTGCTCTTGTAACATTTAAGCACGCAATTACTAATACAAAACCCTAGCCTCCCTTTCTTCTTCTTCCTCTTCTTCCTTCTTCTTCTCTTGATTCTTCTCCCTTAATGTTAGCATAGATTTATTATCATGGTATCAGAGCTTGGATTATTGAAGGTATTGTAACTTCTGATTCTGATAATTTTTGGATATTTGTTCGAATTGCAATTTTGTCCGTTTTGGAAATTTGGAAGTATTGTTCCTCACATCAAATAGGTATTTCTCTTCTTATCTGATAAGTTTTGGATATTTGTTGGAACTGCAAATTTGTCTGTTTTGAAATGGCGAGTAATAAGGATGATTCACTACAATCAGTTAGTGTGAGGTTAGATGGGAAGAATTATTCGTATTGGAGTTATGTGATGAAAAATTTTCTGAAAGGCAAAAAGATGTGGGGTTATATATCTGGAATTGTCATTAAACCTACAATAGAGAAGACTGATTATGCAACTTTGCTAGATACTTTGGAAGTAGATAATTCAAAAATTATCACTTGGATAAATAATTCTGTTGAACACTCAATAGGCACTCAATTAGCAAAGTATGAAACAGCAAAGGAAGTCTGGGAACATCTTGCAAGATTGTATACACAGTCAAATTTTGCAAAACAATATCAGTTAGAATCAGATATTCGAGCTGTTGAGCAGAAAAATATGAGTATTCAAGAGTTCTATGCAGTAATGACAGATCTTTGGGATCAATTGGCTCTAACAAAATCAGCAGAACTACGAGCTTGTGCACCTTATATTGCTCGTAGAGAGGAACAACGCCTGGTTCAATTTTTAATGGCACTTCGTGATGATTTTGAGGGCCTTCGTGGCTCCATTTTGCATCGTAGTCCACTTCCTTCAGTTGATTCGGTGGTAAGTGAGCTTTTGGTTGATGAAATACGCCTTAAGTCTCAAGCAGGAAAAGGAATTCTTCAAACACCTAATCCATCTGTCTTTGCAACTTCTTTTCGACCCCCTGCTCACTATGGAAATAGACCTTATGTAAGAGTTGGGATTGATACTTGCAGTTTTTGTAAAGAAAAGGGTCATTGGAAAACTCAGTGTCCAAAATTGACTCGGACATCACATCAGTCCCAACCAAAGCAACAATTCAGGCCTCCACAGTTCAGCAACCAATCGCAACCACGTCCATTTCGCCCATCACAATATAACACTGCAGCAACTGTTCCTCCATCGACATCATCTGACTTGGGCACCTCATCCTCCAATTCTACCTTGGCTGCCCTCACCGAACAGTTTCAAAAGTTTCTTCAATCACAACCACATGCCATGTCTGCCTCTTCTACAATAGGTCAGTCCCTTTTTAGTTCCTCAGGTATGTCATCCTCAACTTGGGTTTTAGACTCTGGAGCTTCCCACCATATGTCTCCTGAGTCAAAATCTTTTGTTTCTTTATGTCCTACATCATCTGTGCCTGTCATGACTGCTGATGGTACTTCTATGCCATTAGAAGGTGTCGGGTCTGTTGTTAATTCTCATTTGTCTCTTCATAATGTTTACTATATTCCTAAGCTTTCACTAAACCTTGCATCTGTTAGTCAATTGTGTGATTCTGGTTGCTCAGTGTCTTTTTCTTCTACTTCTTGTCATGTGCAGGATCTACAATCCCAGAAGCTAATTGGGACAGGCCGTAGGCAAGGGGGATTATATGTTTTGGACGAGCTGAGATTACCAGTTTTTGCAGCTCCTAGTGTTGATCTTTCATCTTTTCGATTGTGTCCTTCGTCTTCTAGTTTTTATTTATGGCATTCACGTCTTGGTCATGTTTCAGCTTCCCGTTTACGATTTTTAGCTTCTAATGGAACCTTAGGAAATTTGCAAGCTCATGATATTTCTGATTGTAGTGGTTGTAAACTTGCAAAATTTTCTGCATTACCTTTTAATAGAAGTACTTCTTATTCTGTTGCACCTTTTGATTTAGTTCATTCTGATGTGTGGGGACCTTCTCCTGTTATTTCCAAAGGAGGGTCTCGCTATTATGTCTCTTTTATTGATGATCACACTCGTTTTTGTTGGGTATATCTTATGAAACGTCGTTCTGATTTCTTTGATATTTATAATAACTTTAGAGCCCTAGTAAGAACTCAACATTCTGCTGTAATTAAGTGTTTTAGATGTGATCTAGGTGGTGAATATACTTCCAATAAATTTTGTGATTTGCTTGCTTTAGATGGAACTACTCACCAAACTTCTTGTACTGACACTCTTGAGCAAAATGGTGTTGCTGAAAGGAAACATAGGCACATTGTTGAAACTGCTCGTTCTCTTTTGTTGTCATCCTTTGTTCCTACTGAGTTTTGGGGAGAAGCCGTTCTTACTACGGTGAACTTAATCAATAAGATTCCATCATCTATCACTTCAGGTTTGTCTCCTTTTGAAAAACTATATGGACATCCTCCTGACTATTCTTCATTGAGAGTCTTTGGTTCTACTTGTTTTGTTTTTCGTCCTCATGTAGAACGTACAAAATTATCATCACGTTCTGCCATTTGTGTTTTTCTTGGTTATGGTGAAGGACAAAAGGGATATCGTTGTTTTGATCCAACTTCACAAAAACTATATGTCTCTCGTCATGTTATCTTTCTTGAGCATATACCTTTCTTTTCTATTCCTAGTTCAGTTCACGACTTCACCAAGTCAGATCTTAGTCATATTGATCCTTTCTCTGATCTTACTGATAGTTCTTCTCCACAGGTTCCTCCAACTACTAATTCTGACTCATCTACTGATCCTATAGTCCCTTTTCCTCTTCAATATTCTCGCAGGATTCGTACTGTTACACAATTAGATACTGGTACAACACAGCTTGATACTTCTGATACTTCCCCTCCCCCTACAGTTGCCCAAGCTCCTCCTGGAATTGTGGATCCTCCTCGTTATCCTCAGCGCACTCGTAAGTCTACTCAACTACCTGATTTTGTTTACTCGTCTTATTCCACTTCTTTCACTTCATTTTTAGCATCTATTCATTGTCTTTCTGAGCCCTTATCCTATAAAGAGGCAGTTCTTGATCCCCTATGGCAGCAATCTATGACTGAGGAACTTACTGCTTTGCATCAAACAAATACATGGGTCTTAGTACCTTTACCACCAGGTAAAAGAGCTATTGGTTCCCGTTGGATATATAAAATTAAGCTTCATTCTGATGGATCTATTGAAAGGTATAAATCCCGGGTAGTTGCAAAGGGATACTCTCAAATGAGTGGTATTGATTATGAAGAGACTTTTGCTCCTGTTGCAAAAATGACTACAATTCGCACACTTATTGCAGTTGCTTCTACTCATGGATGGTGTATATCTCAGATGGATGTTAAAAATGCTTTCTTGAATGGTGATTTGCATGAAGAAGTTTACATGGTTCCCCCGCCTGGTGTACCACATAATCATGGAGAAGTTTGTAAGCTTCAAAAAGCCTTATATGGTCTAAAACAAGCACCTCGAGCATGGTTTGAGAAATTCTCTACTGTTATTACTTCTTTTGGGTTTTCTTCAAGCAATCATGATTCTGCTCTCTTTGTTAAGCATGCCACTACAGGTTGTATTTTGCTCTCTTTATATGTTGATGATATGATTATTACTGGTGATGATGTTGATGGGATTGCAGTGCTAAAGTCAGAATTAGCCCGTCAGTTTAAAATGAAAGATTTGGGTTCTCTACGGTATGTTTTGGGTATTGAAGTTGCCTTCTCTCCAAAAGGTTATCTTCTCTCTCAATCTAAGTATACTGCTGACATTCTTGAGCGTGCTCGTCTTATTGATAGTAAAATTGTTGATACCCCTTGTGAGCACAATGTTCAATATTCTCCTTCAGATGGCACTCCTTTGCAAGATCCTACCTTATATCGAACTATTGTTGGAAGTTTGGTCTACCTCACTATTACTCGTCCAGACATTGCTTATGCTGTTCATATTGTTAGTCAGTTTGTTGCTTCTCCTACTACCATTCATTGGGCAGCCGTTCTACGTATTTTGCGGTATCTTCGTGGCACAATTTTTTCAGAGTCTCTTATTTCCATCCACATCTTCCTTAGAGCTGCGTGCATATTCTGATGCTAATTATGGCCGTGATCTCACAGATCGCAAGTCTATCACTGGTTTCTGCATCTTTTTGGGTGATTCTCTTATCTCTTGGAAAACCAAGAAGCAAACTGTTGTTTCTCAATCTTCTACTGAAGCAGAGTATCGTGCAATGGCATCTACTACCAAAGAGATTGTTTGGTTACGTTGGCTACTAGCAGATATGGGTGTTTCTCTCTCTCATCCCACACCTATGTATTGTGACAACCAGAGTGCTATCCAGATTACTCACAACTCCGTTTTTCATGAACGCACAAAGCATATCGAGATCGATTGTCATTTTACTCGTCAACACCTCAAACAAGACACCATCATCTTGCCTTTTGTTCCTTCTTCTTTACAGATTGCAGACTTCTTTACTAAGTCACATCCTACTTCACGTTTTCGTTTTCTAGTTGGCAAACTCTCGATGCTTCTTGCAGCTGCATCATGAGTTTGAGGGGGGGTATTAGAGTAAATTAATATAGCCTTATAGGGTTATTTTAGTATTATCTTCATTGTAAGGGTATTTTGGTCTTTTTTTTTGTTTCTTTCTTTTGCCTATAAAAGGCTTGCTCTTGTAACATTTAAGCACGCAATTACTAATACAAAACCCTAGCCTCCCTTTCTTCTTCTTCCTTTTCTTCCTTCTTCTTCTCTTGATTCTTCTCCCTTAATGTTAGCATAGATTTATTATCAAACATTTCATGATTAAATAGAAAAAAAAATTTGTGAAAAGCATTGTTAGGGCTTAGAAAGCATATTTTATGCTTACTGACACGAGTTTCTTCAAGAAATTGATTTTTCCTAAAACAACTTTTAACAGAATTACATATAGTAAGACTCTTACTCCCTTGCGAACTCGAGGGTCCATTAGCCCTAATATTTAACGCAATGTGTCTTTTACAAATATTAAGGAATACAAAGTCTACAATGTCCCTTTTACTAAAGATTTTGGATCCAAATGTCAGCACACCCTTTTGAAAAGAAATCACTTCATGGTCCAATTTTAACATATTTTACATAGGATGACGAATTAAGTAAATTTGTTAATATAGAGTTTTGGGTGTGTATAATTTTCACGTACTTGTGTCAAAATTTTACAAACTTGCAACACATTACACTTATGTGTGAAATTTTCACGTTTTAATTTTATGATATAAATTCTTTTCATGCATAGAGTTTCATTTTTAACCTCCATCAGGAAAAAAAAAGCATATGTTTAATTTTTTTTAACGTAAATGAATATATATTTTTTAATATTAGAACAATATGAACATATGTTTTTTTCACTAAAAATAAAATTAGTTAAATATTTGAATCATTTATGTACCAGAAAGAATTTTCACACATATAAGTGACAATTATATGTGTCATAATTGAAATCATAAAGTGAAGAGTAAAATAAATAATGACGAATCATATTGTGAAATATGGTTAAGTCAAACTAGATGGTGAATACCAATATAACTTTAACTCTATTTCGTGAATTTCCCATTAAAAAGCCCACCTGTAAACCGCAACCTGCCATGAATACGAAGTGGGAAGGTGAGGACGCAATGCTAAGCCAACTGCCTTCTTTTGACTTGACCTCCAAACCAGCAACTTCATCTTGGAAAATCATAGTTGCAAAGGTCCTATCAGTGTGGGCTGTAAACCATAAATCAGTCTTCTTATTATTCTCTTCTGATTCTTGATATTTGATGAACCTCAGAAGATGACTGTTTGAAACTACTATGGACTCATATTTGTCCGTTGCACCATAACTTTCAAACAGCATTTGTATCACCATTTCCTCCAGTTCTGCTAATAGTTTTGCAAAAGAGCCAACAACTTCACTGAACACAATATTTGAAAGCATTAATTCAAGACAAGGATTATTTTCAAATTAATATAATCTATTAAATTAATTAAGGAAATTGCTATTTTCAATACAGAAAAAGACTAATGTCAAAGTAATTGAAAATTTTATCAAACAACTTACCAGAATTGATGTTTTCCTTGTGGCCACATGAGATTCATGAACTTGTGAATTTCTTGAGGAGAAGTTGCATTATCAATAGCCAATCCTTCATAAAGTGGCATGATAGGGTTTGGAGGGAGATAACCTTTATAAGGCTCTTTCTCACAAAAGTTCTTCATTTTCATATCTTTGGGAAGCTCAAATATGTCTTTGGATTCACTGAAGATTTTATGACAAAGTTCTGAAGATATATTGTCATAAACTGCTACAAAACAGCCATACTCTTCAAGTGCATGGCGAACATTTTTGCCTGTTAGCCTCCAAAATTCTGAACCAGGCTTCAAATCTCCTTTTGAAAAATCAATAGCAGGAAGATAACTTTTTTGTTCTTCCATTATGAATTCTTGATGTTCCTAAATTGTTATGGTCATATATTATATATATATAGTGCTACATATATTATATTTACTGTTGTTGAAGCGATTTATGTTCAGTCGCATTTCTTAGCAGGTCGATCCTGCAAATCACTAAACAACCACATTAGAAAAAATGACATCATAGGATGGTGTCGTATTCACTCCGATACTTAAATTAGTTTCTTGAAAAAATGTTAAGATCAGTGAAAAATTTATGGTTTTTAATTGCGAGCTTATGCGTATATTTTCAGATTATGAGCACTAATATGTTTCTGATCGATGACATTTTAGTAAATAATTTATATTAATTAATATTTAAATTATTGAATAATAATTTTAAAATATATACAATTAATTTAAATATTTTAACAAAAATTTATCTGACTGTGTATTTATTGTAACTTTGATTTTTTAACTTTTGACGTGAATCAATCAACAGCGCTGTTAATTTACTTACAAACATTTACCATGTTGTTACATGAACATATGATTTAAATTGTGATTATTTTATTTAGAAAATAAAAATTAAGAACATGGAGGGTGATTATTGTAAGCATTAACTACAGCTGACTACAATCATGACAGCCCATTTCAACAAAAATCCCTTGATCTCCTCCCAAACTTGGGCTCTTATTTATATTTTGCTAATAGTTAGGAGCTAATGTTATGTTATTTCTGATTCATGGAGCCCTATGTACAGTATAATTTCATTAACTAAAATACAGGTATTCATCTAATTTTTACATTTCCCCTTTTCAATTATTATTATATATTTATATGTGAATGGAAAGCCAACTCCATGTTGAAAAATATTTTGACTTCTTCCTACCCATAAAAATTTTCAAAAAAGAAAAAAGAGTTGAACAGGTAGGCCAAGTGTTATGTACGCATCTCCTTAATAATTTTTGACCTCTTTGCACTCCAAGAATAGCCGCACTTTACTAGACAAATAAATAAATAAATTAAAGGATATGAGGGATGATGTAGCTGCATAAATTTTTTGACTTTTGAGTATATTATATACTTCTTATTATTTTTATAAAATTAATATTAAAATTTTATATTGACCATTAATTAAAAAATTATGTCAAATTTTGTTATATGATAATCATGTAATTAAATTTATAAAATTATTTTTATTCATTTACTATCACTCTAATAACCTTGATCAAATTGTTAGTCTAGAAATATCTTCACAAATTTGATAAGATGACCAACAAATTGCATAATATGGTCAAATTTTCCAATCAACAATCAAAATAAAATTTTTATGTTAATTTTATAAAAGTAACAAAATTTATGTAATCAACCACTTACACATTTTATTTGTTTAAAGTGGACCCATAACCCTTATTTCATCGACTAAGATTTTGAATCCTAATTTTTTTTATCAAAGATTTAGAGTCCTAATTAGAAATTAGTTAATGAAAAAGTTGCCTAACATGGCATCATGGCATGTGACGTTAGACACGATCGTAGATGATAAAAGAAAAAAAAAAACAAACCACTAAGTTGTTGTTAAATGTTCTAATTTAGTATATAACAACTTGTTCTTTGGAGAAAAGTGCTGCATAAGTTTTTTTAAAATTTGTTCATTTAGTTTTATAGCTATATGATAAAAGAGTTATTTTAATAATTTTTTTATCAAAATAATATTATTTTTTTAAGTGATTAAATGCAAAAATACGAGTATTTAACAATAATAAAGTACAATTAATATAAATTTTTTTTATTTTAATATTTTTTGTTGCCACAATTTTATTTTAATATATAATTTTTTTAAAGAATTAAAATATATTTCAATAAATTTATGTTAGAATATTATTATTGTTGATTTTTTCTTCAACAATTTCATCTTAAATTTTACTTTTATTATTGTTAAATAATCGGGTTTTAAATGCCCTATAATTAGTTTACAAAAAAAAATTTAATAAAAAAATTATTAAAATAATATAATTCATCCTTAATTGACATTTTTTTTTTTCAAATCAAGGGAGGAATGACACCCTTTTAAAATTTAAGCAATTAAATGATAAAAAATAATCTAATTTAAGGGATATGCAACTCACCCTTTTATCTATAGCAAAAGTAATGCAGTGCACATATATACAATGATAGATTCGAAACCCACACATTTTTAGTGTCCACAAGCATGAATATATGTAACACTTGTTCTTTCCCTTTTTTTTTTATACAACTGAGAGATATTTTATTAACATTCAAATATGAAAAATATAACAAAAACATCATTCATCCAGATGAAACTCATTAATACATATTCAAATACTAAATAGTAAAGTACACAATAGAGCCATGGTTCTACTAAGAGTATCATCAAATCATGAGCTTCTTCATCTTGCTAATATTTAGATATCTCTTCCACCAACCATAACTATTTGCATGAATGTATCCATGAAATTTTATGCAGAACAAAATATCGGCAACTTGATGAATCTTTGTGGATCTGAGGCTTATAGAAATATCAAAATACCTGACCCATAAAAAACTCCATACTTAACAAACTTAGATATGAATACACACTAGATCTAATTAGGGGTGTGCGACAAATCCGATAATTTGATCAATTTAGCCAATTCAATTCAATCCGTTAATTTTTAAACGGTTTTAATTTGATGATCGGATCAGATTGAAATTTTTCCAATCCATCAAGTTCGGATTAGATGACAAATTTCACCTATAGCATCCAATCTGATTTGATCGAAAAAAATTAAATATATTTACATTTATACATATGACATATTCTTATTGGTCATTCTTATTTTTATTATATATTGCATCATACTTTAACAATATCAATAAAATTTTAAAAGACTAGATAACAAATTTAATTTATTGTTTAAATAGACTGATAGTTTTATTTAAATGAATATTGTAATTTATATTGTGTTACTTTTTTATGTAGGTTTGATTCATATTTTAATATTATTATTTGATATTTTTTAGAGTTTATTTTTCAAATATGTTTATGTTATATGAAAATTTAAGATTTTTATTCAAAATTGTTAAAAAAAGAGCAAAATAAGTTTATTGATCAGATTCAACTAATCCAAACCAAAAAGTTTTTGAAACGGATCGGATCTAATTTAGAATGCGATTGGATCGGATGTAGATTAGAATATTTCAATCATATCAAAAGGTCGGATCGAGATGCAGATTAAATCAACGGTTTCGGTCTGATGTAGACCCCACGATCTAACATTCATAGAGTCAGATTGGACAAAAAAATTACTATAAGAGTGACACCTAAGCAACAATACCACAGAAAAAGAAAATATCCATTGGAGAGAGAAACTCTTCCTAAGGGAAGATCCCTCCTTGATGAGATAGAAATTGAACAAGAAGGAAGCATGGGGATGAGGATAAGAAAAGGAAAAAGAGAGAAAGGGATGAGAGAGTACGGAGAGAACTAGGCTACATTGAGAGAGATGAGAAAAAAAAAAAAAAATTTGGTCAGTTATTATTGGTAGTTCTTTCCACTTTCAGTTTGAGAATTATGATTTTTTTTCTTCACTTTCATTGTTTCTATATAATATGTATCTGTTTTGCTTCTGCATACCTTTCAACTTTCTTATGAAGTGGATTGTCCAAAATTTTGTTAATTTGATTTTTGGCTCAATCTTCACAGTAATTATAAGATCGCAAAGAAAATTTTCACAATTCCTATAGTTGCACATTTTCATTTTCACAACCAATTCATCTTCCATTTTCATTTCTATGGTTTTTCTTCCATTCATATGCCACAAATCCACATGCATATTCTCAAAATACTTTTTGAGTCCAATTAAGTATTAACACTTCCAGCTAGGTTATTTTGTGTGTGCTTTCAATGTTTTATGAATGTCTTCAAGAATAGTATGTTATATATATTATATTTTAAAGATTATTAATAAATTTGTGAGTTTAATTTTGAGTATAAGTCTTTATGTCAATTTAATATATCTTTATGCACCACCAGATAGTATTTTGATCACGATGGTTATTTTGGAAAGTTTTTTGTTACTTTAATAAGTACCTTAACATTGATTACTACTTGATATATTTTTTGATTATTAATGAGACATTTTCTTTATAAAAAAAGCATTAACACTTCCGCATATGCAAATAAAAATCTTATCACGAGTCCAGCTATCATATTATAATAGTTGAATTTCTTCTTCATGGTTGATTCAATTCGTAATTCGATAAACTGATTTGTGTATATGAAATTGATTTGATGGCTACTCAAAGTTTTTAATTAATTATTTTTCAAGTCTAATTCTAGATAATTATATAAGAGACTGTTGGCATTAGAAAGAATTAAAATAAAGTTGGCCATTTGTATATGGCCTCCAATATAATATATAATAGATTACATTAGAATTCATATTTCACTAATCATAGAATTAGTAATAATGGTTTCCAAATTGGTTTAGAAAATTAATTATTTCATTGACTAAGACTTAGAGTCTTAAGTAAAAATTAGTTAATTAAAAAGTTGCCTAACATGGTATCATGGTGGCATGTGATGTTAGACACTACATAGATCATTAAAATACACGATAAACCACTAAGTTGGTGGTAAATATTCTAATTTAGTATATAACAACTTGTTCTTTTCATTTTTATTTATAACAAAAGTAATGCACTACACATATCATACAATGATCAATTCGAAACTCACACATTCTTAGTGGCCACAAGTAGCATGCATATAAAATATGTTCCTTTCACTTTTAGGTCGACGATTATGTGTTTTTTTTTTCACGCTCATTGTTTCTATATAATACATGGATCTATTTTGCTTCTGCATACCTTTCAAATTTCTTATGAAGTAAATTGTCCAAAAATTTGTTAATTGGACTTTTTGTTCAAACTTCACAGAAATTATATATATGACACAAAGAAAATTCCCACAATTCCCATTATTCTTTGTTTAGTATGGAAATGTTTGAGAATGAAAAAAGATTTACAACATTGTCCTGTTTATTCATGTAAAACATGATCACAATTCAACTTCTCTGAATCCACAATTATCCAAGCTGGAATGCCTTGATATTGTCAAAGATTGACAAACAATTTAGTTTCAAAAGTTCGGACAAAGTTATAGTTCCATGCCTTTAGCTAATGTTTGGAACTGTGGAAAAAAGATAAAAGAGGTGAAATAACTTGTTCCAAAATGTTATTTATATACTTTTGTTTTGTAGCAAAGCCTTTACCCATTATGCATTTAAGTGCACCAAGCTCAACTTCTGAAGCAATTATGACATTTTCTGGTTGTAGCATTATTTGTACTCCATATTGAGGCCAAAGTGTAAGAAATTGAAATGGTGAGTGAACATATGCCAGCAAAAGGGTGAAGTTGTAGCATTGTAGAATCATTGCAAAAGCAATCGTTGTTTCAGCAGTGGCAAAGTTACTTCCAACGCAATTTCGAGGACCTAATGCAAAAGGAAAGAATGCAATTGTATTATTTTTAGCGGCTTTAGGAACCCCATCAAAAAATCTCTCCTGTTTAAAATGATCCACATTTTCTCCCCATATTTTAGAGTCATGATGAAGTGCTAGAGTTGATATATAAAAGTGTATGTTTGCCTGAAGACTCAATTTTCCCAGTCTAACTTCTCTTTAAACTTTTCTTGTCACTCCAACTGCAGGAGGATATAATCCTGATATAATCTTAGTGTCTCACTGATCACCATATTCATCTGCATAAAATAAAGAAACTCTTAACATTTCAAAATATCTTACAAATCGTGCCAATTTGAAAGAATTCTACTCATCACTAATTTGTGATGATAATGACTGCCATCAAAAAATGTTATTGGTTTGAAATTGACATTTCATTTGTGAAACATCAAATTATGTGATGAAAAGAATTTTGGAAAATAACATTTATAACATCTTTAAAATTTATAACCACAAAATAGCAACTTTATCATATTCAGTTCATATCTTTTTAAAGAAAAATACCCTCATATTCCCCAAACTTATAATTTTGGCATATATACATCATTCCCTAATATTCCAAAATGTATAAATATGTGTTCGAATTTTAATAACTTAGTACACATGAGTCAAATTACTTATTAAAACTGATTAAAATAATAAAAATCCCTCACACGTGAATCACATGACCATGTGGTTAGGGCAAAATTGGGAATTCCTCACATCCTAATCGAAAGAAAAAAAATCAATAATTCAACCCTAAGTCCCTAACAAAAATCAATTTACTCAGAGTTTCAACCCCAGAACCCCTAACAGATGTGTTGTTGTTATGGAAGATGTCTCTGTTCATCTTAATTTTAGTGAGCTATGAGAAGATGAAAAAAGTAGGAGATAGTTAAGAAAGAAAATCTAAGAGAGAGAGAGCGAGATTGTGCGCGCCCAAGAGGTTTCCTATTTGACAGCTCTTATGCCTCTCTATCCTTGGGGCCCCTAGTAGCTCTTCTTGTAGTGTGCGAGCCTTAGGCGAGCTACTGCGGCTTACCCAATTTGCTACTTTTGTGCCAACCCTTCCATTTTTATCTCCATCAGGCGTGCACCTGCAGGGTCCCTATAATTCCCAAAGGTGTCATTAGGGCTTCATAGGGTAGAGAGAAGAGAAAGGTTGCGGCGAGCCAGCGAAAAGGCCGCTGTTGTTATTGTTAAAAAGAGCTGAGGTTTGGGAACGTCAAGGTATGTCACATGGCATGCTGTCTCAAAAAGACAGCGCTCAGAGATCTTATGGGGTGGAGCTCGCTTAGCAAGATGCTAGCAATAAAGAGAAGATTAATCAAGCGATACGTACCGTCTTGTTCGGGCCGTGGGATAACCACTCCCGACTTGATAGCGTACGCGTTCAGTTGCCAAGAGCCTTGACTTGAATGCCACCGGCGTGGGTTCACAGATCACATAGGAAATTTTGTTTCACCTTTTTCACATGCACGCGCATAAAATAAGGGGTCAAAAAAGGCTAAAAAAGGCCAATTTAGGGCTTACTGGTCCTATTTGTTCAACCTTAAGTAAGAAGGGTAGGGGTGGCATGAACTCTAAATCAATCAGGGTATTCAATCCCGCCAATGGCTAAGATGCTCAGTTGACTCCTTAAACTTGATAGGATGATGACGGCTTATTCAATTTCAATAATTTGTGCATAAGGGTAAGGAACTTTGGATGAACTAGTGCGAATGGGTGTAAGCTTTGTTGCTTGGAAACACCCAGTATTGACCATATTGAGAGAAAGTACGTACAGGTAACACCAGTTGGCAAAGTGGCATTAAGCATCCCTAGCGATACGAAAAGAGAGGTCGTGATGATATCATCTATCATACCTTTTCTCGTGGAGTAGATCTCACATCCAACCAAGTCTTTGACCAAGGAGCGGAAGAATTTCCACTACCGCAGGCCGGCCAAGCCGTGAGCACGGTGGAAATGGGCTTCCCAAAAAGCCCCCAGGGTAAGTATAGTTTAAATGAAGGGGTTTAATTTTATTAAGGTGGGAGTTAATAACCCCTTCTCTTTTAGAGGTTAGAGGCTTTAGCTAAATGATGTAGCTCTCACTTTCTTAAAGGAAAATAGGAAAGAGTGAAGCAGGAGTCTAACTTCTTATCCTACCTAAGCAAAGGCTAAGGCCCTTTAGTTGGAATGAAGTTGTGTTGGCAAAGCCTTTGGTAAACCTGCTAAAAATGGCTTTCGATTCTAAAACTAAAAAGAACAATATAAAATGATGGGAAGCCAACTTCAAGTGAGAGAATGAAGGAAATTGCTAAAATGACTCGTGATCCTAATTAAAATATAAGGTACTTATTAATTATTTTTTAATATTAAAATAATCTGCTAAAATGTAAAATTGAACCAATATATCCTTCATTTTAAGAGTTTAGAGATTAAATGTCTCAAGTGATTCACTCACTACCACAACCACATAATTAGAAAATTGTTTTCATTTTCATGTTTTTAGTAAGATCTGCTATTTTATACATATTCTTAGTAGTCAATTCCTTTATATTTATACTTATTTTATTATTCTCATATGCTTTAATTATGAGAAAATATACTTTATTTATAATATTTGGATTTTTTTTTAGATTTTTACGGATTATTTTTATTAATTTCAATTTAGAGGCGGTAGAGATCAAAAAGAAAAGAAGAGAAAGCAGCAACACAGCAGACAGTGAAACTAGCAGTTAAGAAATACACAAAATTGATCAGAAAATAAATCAATTCTTATGCTATTGTTGAAAATTCTTGAAGGAAGATTAAAGAAGAATTTGAAGATTTATTTTATTAATTCCTTTGGCCCCAATAATTTTATAAAATCAAATTATTTCTCTACTCCTTTCTTTATTATGAAGGATTATTTATTATTTCTGTTGGATTTTGTTATTTATAGGGCTAACTAAATATTTTATGTGATTGTGGGCAATTTCAAGCCCTAGACTATTATTTAATTAAATTAATGTCATAATGAACTTTTAATTTCAATTCTTGATTCTTGATGTGTTCAATTCTATGTTTAAATGTCATGGCTATGCATGTAAAAATTAGAGTGATCAATTAGTTTGTTTCATAAATATGCCTACATCTAGTTTAATGTATTCGTACGTAATAGCTAATATTATTATTCGAAGTAGTACCTTGTGGCTGCTATTATGAATAGGATTGATACATACGTTAAAGGTTAAACAATTGTTATAATCTTGTCTAGTTTAGTTACATCTTTTTAGATCTTAATGCAACGAGTGAATTAAATCTAGTAAGTATATTTCTATGTTGTTCATAATTTAGGGTTTGTTAATAAGCGTACCTTTAATCAGCTACACAGTAAGAAAAGATGGAAAGTCTTAAGTGTATCTAGACTTCCAAAGTTATAGTTAAGAATTAAAGAATGATTTTGGGTTACAATAGTAATTTGAGATTTAAGAAATTAAATATTTATTCATGACATAATTGGTTAAATTGTAGGCTAGTGGTAAGGATAGACTCATGATCACATACTTCTTGCCATCGTCTTTTATTCATATTTAATTATTTTTTGTCTTTTATTTAAAAATATTTAAAAGCCCCTCTTTTATTAATTTTGCTAATGAACTGGTAATTAAAGCTAGAAATTGTGACAATCTTCGTCAATTCTATAACCTTTGTTCTTAAATTATTTATTACTTGTACACCAACCAAATATACTTGCTTGATTTCAAGTGTGTCAAATACGAATATTATGACTATTATTTGGATAACAAAAGATAGTGAACTAAAAAACTAAGCAACTAATACTTCAATTAAACACAAACACAACAAAAATATGTATGAGAGATGTAATCTAGAAATCATTAATCTCCCAATCACCTAAGCATGAGTATCACTAAATTCCTCCTCAAGTAATTAGTAACAAATTATATGATTAATTGACCCTAAACTTTTCATGCATTCCTCTCTCAAGTAAACTACACACAATATAATAACTTAACTTAGTCACACTCTCATGCTAATTAGATTAAGTTATTATTCATGAAGAATGTTAATTATGGACCACACACATACGAATTGTACCTCTTGGCTTAGAAACTATGCATGCTATTAGATCAAGACAAACACATATATCTTCTCTTAAAGCTACTTATATGCCTCTACGAATTAATTGATGATCAAACAATTAATTTATAAATAAAATAAGATCAAATAATATAACATAAATTGCAATCACAAGGGGGAATAAATTAGATCAACACATGTTAGCAAATTAGGTTCATAAGACCCCTAGATTAATTGAAAATTAGCTAGACATGATGTTCATTAAATCCAGAATATTTATGAAAGAAAACATTACAATTGTATGAAGGAAAAGTAGAAAAAAAAAGTTCTCCTGCTAACTCTTCTCCAAAAGTGTTTCTTTATTTTCTTGATCAACTATCGACTCCAATTTTGCTAGAGTATTGTGCCTATTGAAGATTTAAAACTAAGAACTAATTCTATGCTCTATGAATGTATGATATGATATATATGTATTATATGTATGATCTTAGGTCTAGGTTTCTACAAAGGTATTTTAGGTAAGTAAGGATTTTAGCTCTATTAGGATTCCAGGAAATCTATCTAGAATTCGTGCAAAAATAGCTCATGCCACAACTCGTACTTTTCATTGACGCAACGTACATCAAAATTATGGAAAACAATTGTAACCCGAGAGAGTACCACTGCGGCTCACATAACCTCACGCCGCGACATGCGTACTTCTTTGAAAATTCTGAAGATTAGAGAGGGTTAAGTCGTGGCTCAAACAACTTTGGGCCTGGGCACTTATACATGTGTGATACTTGGCTTGCTGACCCACTACTTGATGTATCGGTTGCATGTTTGTGATGATTTTACTCAAAAATATATGAAATATATCAAAGTATACCCCGTGAT
This sequence comes from Elaeagnus macrophylla, assembly GCA_029378325.1. Classification (NCBI taxonomy): domain Eukaryota; kingdom Viridiplantae; phylum Streptophyta; class Magnoliopsida; order Rosales; family Elaeagnaceae; genus Elaeagnus; species Elaeagnus macrophylla. The sequence goes on along the minus strand of CM055641.1, from coordinate 41,898,202 downwards.
TTTGAAACAACAATTGTGCTATAATAAGACAAAAAATGTATAAATAGATCCTAAAATCGTCATTTAAGTCTCGATAATTTATAGAATAATTATGATTTTCAAGCACGCATTAGTTTAATTAAATGGTATAACCCCTTTTCATTGATAGAGTTTAATTTTCAATCTCTCCACTTAATGCAAATATGTTGTTTCTTCGTGTGACTTAAAAACATATATATTTTTTGAATAATTTTAATTAATGAAGTAGTTAACTTTTAACATTAAATTTACAATTAGTATTTTATTTTGTCACATAACATTCAATTCTTTATTTATTGGTTCTTTTACCACAAATTTTAAGTATACTGAATAAACTAACTATTCGAAGAAATAAATTTAAAAGAAAGTCTAATAATTCACATACAACGCACATGTTTTTAACATGTACTTGTATTTGAATGCAAATACACACACTTATAGTTAAAAAATTTCAAAACTTATGCTTATTTTTTTTTTTAACAAATGACAAGATACTGATTTTATTTAGAAATACTTCATAATGGTGATGACCAATACAAAATGTATAATCACTCTGCAGGTAACACAAGAAAATATAGTTGCACTATAAAACAAAGAAGTTATATTTTGGGTATTTTTAAAATGATCAAAACCTTTTTGTATAGTTTTTGGTTTAAATAACATTATTTTTTATGAATTGATCAATTTTTTTTAACTAGCAATAAATCATCCCAAAACTTAGTTTTATATCAACCTACTCAACAAATAGACCAAAGTATCCTTATTTCATAACTTCAATAAATGGGACCAATATAATACCCTATTACATCTATGGCAGCCACTATTGGCTACCTTATTGAATCTCGGGCAATGACACATTGGACCTCTGGCAACCCCGTTAATTTCCCTTGAAGCCATCACCAGTGACTTTTCTGGAGGTAGATATAACATGTTACATCTAAAGGTAAAGGTAGATGTAACATTTTTACATTCAACGGTAGAGGTGAATATAATATGTTACATACAAAGATAAAGGTGAATGTAATAATTTTTTTCGTGATAGAATTTACAAAGAATAACATTTTGAAAATTCTTTATGTAAAACTGATCAAGAATACTACAAAAAAAATATTTAAGAAATGAACTACACGTGAAACCTATACATAGGTAGAAACCTACAGAACCTTTTAGATTTTTCACACTAGTTTGGAAAACTTTATCTCATGCCATCTCCAAAAGAAACATCTTTCACACTAACCATACCCTGTTTCCACTATAAACTACCAACCAATATCAATTTGTCTGAATTTACTTGAACTACTCATTTGAGAACCTTGAAAGAGAATATTGAAAACAAAAATGACAAATAAGATTCTACAATAGTGGATGTGGAAAATTGAGAGCAACTATTTTAAGTTACAGATCTAAGTCAAACATACCAAACACACTTGTCATAATATTTCCATCAAGCTCGAATGTTTCAAACTCATAGTTTACACTTGTCAACGCAGAACTCTATTGATAATTTTTGAGAAATTAAAAGTCATCTAAAGACTCTGACACAGTGACGAGATTGGTCTCCAAGAGGCTCTTGATGTTGGAGCTTCGACAATAGCTGCTTCATCACTCATTAGAGAGGAGATGGGGACGAAGAGCTGTCTCCAAAAGGCTTTTGAGAAGGGTTAGTAGTAGATTGTCAATTATCTCCAACGATGAAGAGCTAAAGAGCTTGGAAGGAGGTAGTTGGAGATTGCATTCAAGGATCTAGAATAATCTATCATGGATTATGGAATATTAATAAGTGCTTGAAAAGTACTCATATCTTGTGATTTAATGTGCTTATTGGAATGAATAGGTTTGATTATTGCATTTTTTATTTAATTATTTATGAAAATCTATCTTTTCAGAATCACGGGTATGTTTTAAATTTTTTTAATGTATTTTTAACTTCAAAAGATATAAAAGATGTCAACATACGAAGACACAATACTTGGAGCACCCAAATGGAACCTTAGGAGCTAAAAGAGACATTATGTAAGGGTTACATCAAGAAAAAAACCAATATGTAAGGATTATATAAAGATCGCCCCACTGTGGAGAAAAAAAGTGTGTCGTGGTGGAGAGGCCATGGGTTTTTTTGTATTGGGCAATTTTGAGGCTTGTACTATAGGGGATGTTTTTGTGTGCCGCGACATGTGTTTTTTTCTGAGGAGTCCTAATTCTTTACAAGCCTTACATCTATAAAAGATTTCTTATATTTCTAGCTTAAATACGTGACTTGTTACAAAATTTAATCAAATATTAGATTTTTTGACATCCAAAGAGGCAAGGGAAGCCAATCTAAGGATATAAGAGGTCATTGTAGAATAGAGGTACAAACTTTTGGTGAATGAAACATCATACAAACCAATTATGGGTATTTAGATCTCATTAGGGTACTTGAAATAATTAGATTCTTCTTATTCTCTCTTTAGGTGGAATGTTAGATTATGTGTGATCACGTATATTAATCTACATATGTAGTTGATTTTACTATAAATGTTTAGCTTTTGTTGCCATGTTTGCTTAGATTTATTTGATAAATATTTTATTGATATTTAATAAAAAAAGATTGGTTATTAATTAAGAGTTTGTTTAAAGATCTATTTTATGAATGTTATGGACCAATTTAATATTCATAAATAGGTTAAAAAATCTGGGATTTTAAAAACATCATCTTGACTTAATTTGGAAAAACTTAATCAAAGGTTCAAATTGATGATTTAGTCATAACATTAGTTTGAATGATATTATTTTCCTTGTGCACAATTTAATTGATTAATTTATATACCCGATCGTAGGATGATTGTTAGTTAATTACTAAAGAGAATTACCCGATTGTTGGAATTTTCACAATTAAAAGGAAAACTAACAATCTTAATTTATTTATTCATTCATGTTACTTCACCTAAATATTTCAATGCAAGAATGATTAACAAAGTTAAATGTCCATAAATCTTCCATTGATATGTACAATCTTTTAAGTTAGCTTCAAGTTGAACCATAATTTTGTCATTCGTTCTTTAGCAACCACATCGTTCTTGATTAATTTACAATTTTTAGTTTGTTTTAGGATTTTTTAGAAGTGTGAAAATATTAGTTAGGACCACTTCAATTCCTCGAGAGATCTACCTCGAAAGTATACTTATCGCTTGCTTTAAGTGTTTTATGCACTTGCAAGTACTATAATTTTCACACCAAGTTTTTGGCACCATTGCCTGAAAATTGGCACTTTAAATAATTTTTTCTAACTTCTTAGAAATTTTAGATTAGGTTTATTATTTATTTTTAATTTATATATATATTTTTTATTTTGATAGTACTCAATTTGGTATAAGTTCTCTGCTACCTTGATCTTTATTTTTCTTTTTAGTGTATGTAAGATAGGAGATCTTTGAAAAAGGAACTCGCCTCCTTCATTGATACCATCCATAGAATCAAACACCTTTCAAGAAAACTGGATACTAATACTCAAAGGGAGGAAGAACAACCTCAAGTGCAAGTGATCATGGGTGTCGGTGGAGCTAGGCAGATCGTTATCAAGTGATCAAGTGATAATTGGCACTGCTACATCATGCATACAGCTTTTAGAGGCAACTAGGAATTATGAATTGAAAAATATTCATTATTCTATGTTGCCTTCCTTTTAGAGTAATCCATAATGAGGACCCCTTGAATTTTATTAGAGATTTTTATGCTATTGTGCAAACCTTTCCACTACAAGAACTTAGTAAAGATCAATTAGGATGAAGTATTTTTCTTAACACTCAAGGATAGTGCTAAATCTTGGCTCATGACATTGGCACCTGGTTCTTTGACTACTTGAGAAGCAGTTTAAAAAAATTTTATGGGTAATTTCTATTCCCCACCAAAACACAATTAACTTAAGGACCAAGATTGCCACATTTTCACAAATGGATGGTGAGCCCTTTCATGAAGCATGGGATAGGTTCAAGCTTCTTTTTATACAATGTCCACACCATTACTTCACGTTGTAGCTACAAAACCAATTCTTTAGTACTAGAGGAAGGAGAGTTGGAGTGACTGAAGTTACTCCCGATAATGAAATGGCTATGCAACTTGCAAAGTTAACTAAACAAGTCACACTCCTTGCCTCTAAGAATGCACCAAACCAAGATGTTTGTTGTGTTTGTAGTACTTATGGACATGGTGTTAATACTTGTCCTTTTGTTTGTGATCCTCAGGTGGGTACAAGTCATGAGAAATTGAACACTATGGAGGGTTACCAACTTAGACCTAGGAACGACCCTTATACAAACACCTACAATCCGGGTTGGAGGAACAACCCAAACTTCTCTTGGAAGTTAAATAACAATCCTCCTTATGCCCAAAACCAAATGTAAGGCCCAAATTTAGGCCAACCTTTCCCACCAATCAACCTAATAAGCTAACCTTAGAGGATAACTTGAATGCCTTCATTCGAGTGAGTAGGGACAACCAAGTGTGAAACGACCAAAGGTTTGATTCATTAGAGGCATTAATGAAAAGGGTAAAGATTCAAGTAAGACAACTTACTAACCACTTGAAAAAGCTAGAGAAAGGGAAAAGGCCTGAACAAATGAATGTTGTTTCAGTCATTGAAAGTGGAACTACAAATGGGAAGCAAGTAACTCCTGAGGAAGATCTAGCTATGAAGAAAGATCCCCAAAACCTTCTAAGGTGAACAAGGAGGAATCATCTTCACCTCCTTTACTACATAAGGCACCTGAACCGTAAAAGTCCCTAATTCCCTTCCCACACCAATTGAAGAAGAGAAAATAAGATGAGCATTTTTCACACACTTTCAATTTACTTTCTAAAATTAACATTAATCTTCCTCTTTTAGATGTTGTCAGGAGCATTCCAGCTAGGGGTGTCAATTTGTGCGAACTGGGTTAGTTCGAGCTGGCTCAAACTAGCCCAACCCAAATTGGTTCAACCCTAGCTCAATTCATATTTAATTCAAGCTAGCATTTATGAGCCCGAACTCAAACCAAACACAAACGAACTGGCCCAAACTAGCTTGAATTATTAATTACATGTTTTTTTTTTGTAGTTAATAGGACTTTTCATACAACCCCTATTTTTCATGCACCGAAGAAAACTTATTGACTGACCAAATTTTTCATGCAAACTCATTCACTTTTAACTCTAGATAATCATAGGTCAATACTTGTAAGAATTGAATTGATAAAAAGAATCACCATAATGTTTTTAAAAATAGGCACATAGCCATTATCTGTCATAAAGTTTATGAAAGAGACACACTTCCACATTTAACCTGAAAATGCAAAATATTTAAAGCAATGCCAAAAAGAGGAAAACAGAGTGAGCTCTTGTGTGAAGCTTGTGAAACTTTTCTAAACAACATTAAATTTCATACAATTGTATTAATTTCTTCAAAATCATTATGCATTTTCCAAAAAAAAATCACATAAGTATTCCAAGGCAAACTATTATACTACAAAATCAGCCACTATCTTTAGGTGCTCAAACCTTTAATTATAATATAAAGTAGAATATCAACTAAACATTTCAAACAAATTCTTCTTGACATCCTGGTATGAAATAGAATTAGAATACTCATATATTTAGTTGTATATAAAATCCACAAACTGAAGCTTATAGTGCGGATCAAAAACCACGGCTATGGAGAAAATTAGACCAATACTTTTCAAATTTTGGAAGCATCTGTCTAGACATATTCTTGATATAGTCATTATTATCATTTGTCTTCTCCTTCAAAACCACATAGCAATTGGCCACTTCAAGAAAGTATAAATTTGCAGTTGGATATCTTGTTCCTGAAAGAAGACTGGTGACCTCATAACATACAGTCAGAAATCCACAAATATTGTTAACTTTTTCCCATTCTTCTTTTGTAGGAAAATGCTTATAACTTTATTCAACAAATTGAATTAGGGCTTTAGGAGTTTATGTTAATTATTTACATTTGGAGAAGAGATTTAAAAAAAAAAATTGAATTCGGGCTATCGGGCTGGCCCGAACCCAGCTTGAAACCCAGCTAGTTTTTTTCAGGCTATTTGAGCTGGGCTAAATTTGGCCCAAATCTAATTCGATTCATGTTTGATTCAGGTTTTTCAATTTGGGTTTGATTCAATCAAACGAGCTATGATACAAATTTCCACCCGTAATTCCAGCTTATGCAAATTTTCAAGGACCTTATCACCAAAAAGAAGGGATGTAAGTAGAATGAGAAAGCGATGGTGTTAGAGTTTGACAGTTCAGTGCTCCAACATGACTTACCTCTCAAATTGAAAGATCCAGGAAGCTTTATAATTGATATCACTATGGGAGACCAAAAGGTGGTCAAAGCTATGCTAGATTTGGGAGCAAGTATAAACCTAATGCCATATTCAGTGTACTTGAAACAAGGTTTGGGGGAGTTTAAACCAACAACTATATCCCTTCAACTTACCGATGATTCTATTAAATATCCAAAGGGGATAGTTGAGTATTTGTTGGTGAAGTGGACAAGCTAATTGTTCCTATATATTTTGCAGTACTAGAAATGGAAGATACCTTACCTAAAGGCAAATAGCAAACAATTCACTACAAGGAAAAAGGCTTTTAGGTACAGTTGTTAACCGTATCTATAGGCTTTTAGGTACGGTTGTCTTTTAGCGCGTAACTGTACCCGTTGCGCGTGTCGCTATAGGTTGACCTACGGGTACGGTTGTTAACCGTACCCGTAGAGTTTTAGGTACAGTTAACAACTGTACCCGTATTTATTTGTAACCGTACCTAAAACTCTATAGGTACGGTTATCAACTGTACCTATAGAGTTTTAGGTACAGTTGTTAACCGTACCCGTAGGTATTTGTAACCGTACCTAAGGCCCTACGGGTACGGTTGTCACCTGTACCTGTAGAGTTTTAGGTACAGTTGTTAACCGTACCCGTATGGTTTTAGGTACGTTTGTGTAACCGTACCTGTAGAGTTTTAGGTACAGTTAACAACTGTACCTAAAACCCTACGGGTACGGTTGTCTTATATATTACATGGTTTTTGGTACGGTTAACAACCGTACCTATAGGTTAAATTTTTTTCTTTTAATAATTATTTTCTGCAGTTATATTTTTACCTGTTTTTATCCCTGCTCAGACTATATTATCAGACTTTAATCAGACATTTATATACATATCTCAACAAGCATACAAATATTCTATTACAATTATGCATATTGCGTCGTCATTTCAGTAAATTAAAATACATAGCTAATGTCACTAACCTAATTAAATTAACTATATATACATACAAGTTAAATCTAACTAATATATATCAAAATGTAAAATATTTAATTGTCTAACTTGTGCTTCCAATACTATCAATAAGGAATTGACATACTTCTCTTCGACAAACATCAAGTTCTTCTCGTGTGTATGTTTTCTTTTCTGCAAACTAAAAAAAAGGTAATTAGATCTATATATAGTTATAAATAATTAGAAAATACATGATACTTAAAAATTTATGAATACGATGATTTAAAAAAATTACTAGCTAAATAATTGTATGTACAATCATAAATATTTTGTTAACTTACTAGTAGTGATCGAGACTTTCTTGGTTGATATATAATATCTCTCATATATCTCATCACAAAAAAACCACATTCAATGCTATTATTTTGAATAGGTGCCTACACACATATATAAAACATAAATTGCATAGTTAATTAATTTGAATAGCTTATCTAAATAATTACTTGTAATTAAAGATGTACAGGCATATAATAAACGATAAATTAATATATACTAACCTTAATAGGCCGGAAAGTAGGTGGTGGCTTAAACGAACGTGTTATAGTTTGGTACCATCTAGAAAAAGCACTATAATATCGACATAATAAATAAACATTATTCATATTCAATCATCCATGATTACTTAATTAGAAATAATTTAAAATCATGTTAATTAAATATATTAAGTTAATAATACCCAATGATCATATCTTGAAATCTTTGTGGTGGACTGTTTCCAAGTGAATCAAACCACTTAACAACACCACTATATGGATGGATCACCCCAAGCATCCAATGATTTCTACAATTAATTGCAAATGATTGTTATAATAAGGACTTAACAAAATTAGAACATAAGAAAAGTATATGTATATAAAATACTCACGATAGCCAATAAGGAACAATAAGTCTTTCATTCTCTTCTACTCCAAGCATTCGTTCAATGAGAGCATCGATTTGATCATCAAGAGTAGGGCTCCATTGATTTGATATAAGTGCAGGATGCAGAAAGCGATATAACTTACAAATACATAATGAGTACAACATTATTTTTCTTTGTCGTGTACAATCCACGTTCCTTCACACTCAATTCGGCAATAATCAACATTGTCATCTTCATGTTGGTCTAAAATGTTACTTTCATCTAACAAACTAACAACCTCCTCATGCTCCATTACGATGTCTCCTAATACGTCAATATTAAGAGTGTCATTATAATCCCGACGAGGAGGAGTTAAGACATTCCACCATTGTTTCTCTTGAGAATCATGAATGTAGAAAACTTGTTTAGCTTGTGAGGCCAAAATGAAAGAGTCATTGACATGTGACTTCTTATTTAGATCAACCAATGTGAAACCAAGTGCATCCTTCTTTATTCCATGTTTGCTATCCACCCAACTACACTTAAATAAAGGAATTCTAAACTTTACATAATCTAGATCCCATATTTCATCAATAACTCCATAATAATGAATGTCTCCTTCAATAGGTTGCATATCTTTGGCACTTGAAAATTGCATAGTTTTTGCAATTATAGAAACTCCACTATTTTGGGTAACACGATTGTCACTTCTATTTTTTGTTTGATAATGGGTCCCATTTATGGTATAACCATGATGCTTAATGACATTAAACTTCGGACCTTGTGCTATCCATCTCAATTCTTCAGAGATATTACAACTTGTTCTATTCAATTCATTTGCAATCTAAAGCACAAAATTACCACATTTAACTCATTAGTAATTAGTAATAAATATAATGAATTAAATCTATAATTGACTAGTAAATACAACTTATAATTCACTTACTTGAACTTTCAACCAATATATAAATGTTCGATTATGTTCATTTAATATCCATTTTTCTCTCTTATTTTGATTTGTATGATGAATATGCTTCATATGTTTCCTACAAAAATAATTGATTTGTGTCAAAGTAAGATGAACATTTAATGATTAGAACAAAAAAAATAAAGTATGAGGAGTACACATACTCGATATAAGGTTGAACTACTTCCAAGTTGTTCAAAACATTACTATGTGCTTGTTCCCAAAGTGCACGATCAATAGAATCAACCCACCCACCTTTATCTGGCTTTCCGGAGATGCTCTCACAATTTAAGTGCTTAATCAAGTCAACTGAAAGACCAATTGGTTTTACTCCAATTAAAAATTCAGAACAAAATTCTATTGCTTCCTCTGCCATGCACCCTTCTGGACAATTACAATTACGAACGTAACCTTTAAGTACACTCATATGTCTTTCAAAAGGGTACATCCAAGTTAAGTACACAGGTCCACATAACTCCAACTGTTTTGTGAGATGCGCTGTTAAGTGTATCATTATGTCAAAGAATGATGGTGGAAAATACTTTTCAAATTTACATAATGTGAGCACAACTCTTTTTTGAATTTCTTCAAGCCTTGTAACATCCACAGACTTTTTGCATATATCATTAAAAAACGTACACATATCTATGATTGCACTCCTAACATCCTTAGGCAACATACCACGTATTATAATGGGTAATATTTGTTATATTAAAGTGTGACAATCATGAGACTTCATTCCATTCAATTTCCAATTTGAAGTGTTAACCAAAGACTGTATATTAGAGGAATATCCAGAAGGAACTTTAACATTGGATAGTGCTTTCATAAATTTTTTTTCTCCTCTTTAGACAAAGTAAAACACGCTCGAGGAAGAAAAGTGCGACGGTCCTCAAATTGTGAAATAACAAGTGACACAAATATTAAAAAAAAAGAATCAAATAATATATATATACAAATACAAACAACATTAATTCAAGTCAAAAAAATAAAAATATATACAAGTTATACAACATTAATTCACAATCAACATATAACATTATATAATTTTTTATCGCACTATGCATATGTATATAATTTTTTCCATGAATAAATATACAATAATATATAACATTATAAATAATTAATAATAATAAACAAAATAAAATAAAAAAATTAAAACATATATATATATATATTAACGGCAACTATATGCACATATAAAAATTTTCATGAACAAATATAAAATATGCATGAATAATAATATCATAGCAATTATAAATAAATAATGATTATTTATTTTTAGGCAAAAATTCTCAAAACATATATATTCAAGGCATAGCAAATATGGGTAATAGAGTTCATGAACTAATTAAGAAAAAAATCAAGTACATTACTCAAAAAAGTGTAAAAAATACATACCTTGAAGGAGAAAAGTTGATGGTGGCGGAAATGGAGGTCAAAATGGGTCCTTTGGTGGCTGAAATGGTGGAGGAAAAAAATGGAATTTTTCGACTGAAATGGGAGAAAAAACTAGGCGGCTAAAGGTTAACAACCTTACAACACGGCAATGGCAGCAATCACGCCGTCGGAGAAGCTGCCGGTAACGAAAAAACCCAAGCAAAATCGGTCACGTATGGCTTAGGGAGGGAGGCAGCGCTGGATATTGTGGGACAAGGGTGTGCTCGGGTGGGGAAGAAAATAAGATTTGTGTGGAGCCCGTGGATGTGGAGACCTAATTAAATGATTTGACCTACGGGTACGGTTGTTAACTGTACCTAAAAGGCTACGGGTATAGTTAACAACCGTACCCGTAGGTTAATTAAAAATTTTTAGGTACGGTTGTTAACTGTACCCGTATCCTTTAACCGTACCTAAAAGTTTTTAATTAACCTACGGGTACGGTTGTTAACTGTACCCGTATCCTTTTAGGTACGGTTAACAACCGTACCCGTAGGTCAACTTTTAGGTACAGTTAACAACTGTACCTAAAAGTTTCTGTAATTTTCCGAAAAAGTTCCGCGTTTTGGTTCACTTTTAGGTACGGTTAACAACTGTACCCATAGGTAATTCTTTTAAAATACACGGCCAACCGTACCTATAGCTATTTAGGTATTGTTGTTATCAAATTTTTAATTTAATAACCGTACCTATAGGTATATATTGTTGTAGTGATTCGATTTGAGCTGGCCATTAATGGCCAAAACTAAGACAATTATTGAAGTCCATAAGCCAAGGTTAACAATGACAATTTTAGGAGAAACTGTGAAGTTTAAAGTGTTTAAACCTTTACCTGCTCCTGCTATAACTACTGTAAATAAGTGTGCTTATATTGATTCTATTGACGCATCATTTTGTGGCACTCATTTGCAGGAAAATATAGGTAATATAACTGATAATTCCATCATTAAAAGGAGGGAGAAGGAGAACCTTGGAGACCCAATTCAAGATGATGCCTACAAAGAATGCATTACGCATTCCCATAACAAAAACCTCATTTGTGAATTCTTTTATCCTGAAAATAAATTTTATTTATCCAATACTTGTTTTAAGTCTTTTTTAGGTAATATAAAGCCTTGTTTAGAGAATGGCCAAGACAAGTGAGGGAACATAAATTTTGAGCATACATTGAAACCTCCTTGACAAGAACTAGCTCAAACTTCCTAAGGCGTTAAAGAAAGTGTTCGGTGGGAGGCAACCCACCATATTTGGTAGTATCTTTTTTTTAATTTAATTTTATTAATTTTAGTTGCATTAGTATTTTCTCTCTATTTGCTACCTTTGAATGCTTTTCTAAACATATACTTGATTAGAAATATTGAGGACAATGTTTAGTTTAGGTTTAGGGTGTGAATAGGTGATAATGAAAAACTTTTTGATACAAAATTATCTTGCTTTTGGTTAATTTTTGGTGAGTAATTGAGTTTTCATCCATTTTTTATTTTATTTTTTAAACATGTTCAAGGTTTGTTGTAAAAATAAGTTCTATTCATGGTCTATGTTTTATGCTCAAATGTTTAAAACAAAATTAACCCAAATTTTGTGTTTAAGAATCAAATAGTGGAGACTACCTTGTGTAGGGTGAACAAAAGTACCCAGAACTAACCCAAGCCAACCCAAAAAAATTGATTCTTAGATTTCATTAGTTTGGTTTGGTTCTTCGTAATAAAAAATCGATTAATATTGGGTTGGTATGATTTTCATTTATTAAAATCTTAAAAAAATTGAACCAACCCAATTCATTTATTAATTTTTTCTTATTATTTTTATATTTATATTTTATAGAATTATTTAAAAAAATTAATTTTTCATTCACAGTTGATTAGGTTTATACTTTATACCCCTTTTAATAAATCAGTTTTATCTCAAAAACCCAAATCAACGCCTCTCATGAGTCACTCACAACGCCTCTCATAAGTCACACCTTTATCCAGCTCTAGTTAGTTGCCAATAGGTTTTGCCCATTTTTGCCGTTAAAGTTTTGATATTTAAATGAAATTCATGCAATCACTTCTCTACCAGGTACTCTCATTTATTTTATTTTATTTTATTTTTTATCCTTGTGAGACACTAATTTTATATTATGTAATTATTTATCCATTGTAAATTTATAATTACATCGTCTTTCATATTTTTATCGTTAGAGTTTTCATTGTATGAACAACATTACTAAACAATATTATTGGATATGAAAATTAGCAAATTTTGCCAGGTATGTGATTACTATTTTTTATTGCTTATTTGTCTTAATTTTAAATTTTTCTTACAATTTGTATTTGATATTGATAATGATATTAGATAAGTGACCAAAATTTATATTTTTTAAATTTAGGTATTATAATAAATTAGCATTAAAAATTTTAGAAACTATAATACAAGAGTTTAAAAAAAATTAATAAACAAAATTCATTAGTGAAAAAAGAGGAAGAAATTTCCTTTAACCAACCCAAACCAAACAAAAAAAATTAGTTCAGGTTGGATTGGTTTTTTAACTTTTGTTTCGGTTCGATTTTCGTTTTTAAAGGACCAATCATATTGGGTGGGTTTCAATTTTGATCTAAACCCAAACCAACCCATATATGTTCACCCCTAATCTTGTGAGGTATTTGAGCCTATAACGTTTCTTTTTTAGAGAGAATTTATTATACTATTGTAAACATCTTTCTTATGATTCTAAATTGTTAGATGATCTCTATAAAATTTGTATTGGATGTTAGGATTTTTAAAAATCAAATCAAGTTTATGTTGTTTATTTTCTTTACTTTAATTAAATGACTTAAATAGTAATTGGAAGTGGGTGCATAATTATCTTCACTTAATGCTTGACTTCTAGTGCATAATGTTATATATGAGATTCCCTTAGACAAATCAATTATAATAGCCACTTAGCACAAGAATACGACATAAATGTGTGGGGTTAAAAAAAAAACTAGCTATGTGTACAAATAAAAGTATATGCATATAAATATATAGTATAAAAAATAAAAATAAAAATAAAAAACTCACTATATTTATAGTAATAATGTGCCTATTGTAATCTAGAAGAAATAACACCTTGAAGTCAAAAGAATTTTCATTCATCTTTAGGCACATACTTGAAATTGTTTGCTTAATGAGTTTGATTAGAATATGATATGAACAATGTTGGTTCTTCATAATCTTAGCATCTAATTTCTTCCATGAGGTCATTTTTATTACACTTGAGCTTTTATTCTTTATATACATATGCGAATCTATTTGCCTTCTTTTTTACATAACCTATGTTTGCATATACTTTGTTGAGTGTTTGAACCTTTGGGGCCAATGTTATATTAAGAGTGTATCTTGTGAGGTTTAGAGTCGAAGCAAATTTATATTTTTAAACCTAGGTTTGAGGGAGTTCATGTTGATATGTTTTGAGTAATGGGATATGCATTTGTGATGCAAAACCGATTTGCATGATAAACCTGGATGTTTGAGAAGTTGGATGAACTTGTGTTTGACCCTTAATTATGAACTGAAAAGAAACTAAAGCATAAGCAATTTTGTTGATTTAAGTAAATAGTTTTGTTTGTTCATAGTTTTTTTTAGCTTTTGTTTATTAGGATGTTTGTGGGTATCATCACTTTAAACCCTCACAAGATTATAATTTGTCTACTAGGATCACCTAGGATAAATGCAACCATTACAATCTATGTCAAGGATTTAGGTTAGTTTTACTACAAGAATTTGGGCAATATAGGACGACCTTTATATTAGAGTGAGAAACAAATAAGACGGTCACAAGTTTATAGCTATCCTATATTACGAAATTTTTTTGTGAATCTTTATAGGACAATTTTTGATTGTCTTAAAACCTTTTCATATAGAGTTATTATACCATTTTCATACTTAATATCAACTTGTCTAATTGAATAAATAATTTTTTGGGGTTAAAATATTAAAATAAGATAAGTTTTGGGTCAAATGGTAAAAATGGATGAAAACATAATTTTCTAGAATTTTTAGGGATTTTTTATTAATTTTTTAATGCAGGTAGATGCATATAGAAGTATCTGAGATGCCTTTAGAAATATCCAGACACACGTAGAAGCTAGTTGGGCACCACGCAAGCCACATCCACGAATCAACAAGCGTCGAGTGTCAAAGCATCCCAGTTAGCTAGCCAAGAGTCAGCACGACGTTCAATTCAAAAAATGCCAAACCGTTTGTACGTCAAGCCACGCAAGTAATGCCAGTGAATGAAGGAGCGCCATGTTGGTACCTGCTCTGCAAACCGGTCCACGTGTCGAGATATGGTTGGCTCCGCTTGTTTTAAATGTCAAATGTTGTCTTCCTATTGGGCAACGCCTTATTTGTTAGTGAATTTCATGCATCCATCCATTCATTAAAAAGCTGATCGAATGGTTCAAATTTCATCATAGCCATTTTTCAAGGGTTTTAACCTCAAAACAAAATCAGACTCAAGAGGAGGATTTTTTTGAGCAATTTTCACCAGTTTAGAGCAAGGAGGCAAGAGTTTGAGGTTTTTGGAGCAAAAAGAGACAACTTGGGAGCATTTTTGGAGGGATTCTACACAAAAATTTCACCATTCAACTCCTCTAAGTGTAATATTTATGTTTCTTATAACTTTTTCTCTTGTTTTATTGTTTTAAAAAATGGTTATTATGAGCTAGACTCATTGTTCTAGGGTTTATGTTGAACCCATTTATGCATGATTGAATATTCATAATTTTCTAATTAATTTCACATGATTGGATGATTTAATTACCCATAATTTAATGCTTTCAATTAATTTTTTATTAATTGATTATTTTGAGATTAATTAACCTTACTTGAAAGAGTGGGTTGATAATTAATTAGTCCATGTTTCATTAACATGTAATTAGGAGAGGACAAAATCAGGACTAATTATGTGCAAAATGTTTACATGTGGGCATAATGTGCCTTTTATGATTAAAATAGCATGAAAGTGTGTTTAGTTACATTTGGTAATTTCATGGGTGCTTGAAAAAGACACATGGATAGAATAGTGCATGTAAGTTGATCATCTATGTTTGTGTTTAATTAGGAAGAACTATAGAGACATGTGCATGATTGAAGGATACATACGACTCTAGGGCACTCTAATCTCATAAATTACCTAATTGTGAATAGTTTTAATTAATTTAGTTTAATTGCATATTTTTACTTGGTTTTTATTTCATTTAGTTATAATCCTATTTTCGTTAGTTTAATAATGATAGCATGACCCAATGTTGGTACTCATTTACACAATAATCCAATCTTCGTGGAAACGACAAAATTTCGTTCTTAAAAATAATTATCACTTGTACAAGATCCATGCACTTACAGATTTCGTGCAACAACTTTTTGTAAACAACATTAAACAAACATAGATCTTTATTTATTGCTTTATTAAGAACTACGAGTTGAGGTTCATTACAAACAAAAATACATGTCACAACTAGATGCTTCTCAAGCGCTTTAAGGCTTGAGGTTCATTTTTATCTAATGGTTTAGTTCAAACCAATGGAAAATTTTGGCCTAAATGCCATTAAGAAACTTTGGCAAGCATTGAAGAACACCCTCTTTAGTCATTGCCTCATCTCCTCAAGCACTTTCTCAAACTCAAGAGTAGACTACATAATATCAAGAAACACATCCTCTCCATACTTCAAGTATGCATCAGCCCACAATGTTTCCTCTTCAACTAACTCGGTCATCTCCTTCAAAGATTTTTCGTGTTGCACTTATTGGGCTGTGTAACTCTCATGTTGCAAAATATTCTCGTACTTTAGATGCTTGACCTCACTAAACAACGTTAAGCTATCCTTTTTTAAAGCCTGGACTTTTATTTGTAAAGCTCGATCAATAGTCATCAATAATAGGCGAAAGAATATTAGTTAAGGTTACAATTATAACCTGTCCTTACCTCAACCTCTTTATATATCCATAGGTTGCGAATAGTTTTCACACACATGTACAAAATTATGTGTTTCTATGTACCCAACCAATAAATAATAATAATAATAATAATAAAATAAATATATAAATAAATAAATAATCATAATAAATATATATTTATTTATTCACATCGTAAAGGATAATAATAAACATACAAATGAACATTTGTTATTTATAAAGATAAAATATTTGCAAATTAAACATCACTCATTTATCCGAACAACATAAATAAAATAACACATTGAAGACATAAATTTAAGAACATACACAAACTTTTGTTGAACGAAATATTATTTTATAGGGTGGTCTAATTGTTTGTACAAAATACCAAAAATGTTTCTTAAAAACACTAGCTAACATGCTCGTGCATGAAAAACAAAATAAAACAAAGTACAAAACAAAAAGAGCACAATCAAGGTTGCGTGGCGTCGCCATCAACCGCACCATCCACCTCTACAGCCCCACCACTGATTTGAGTTTGGGGAGAACAGGGTGTGGTTGAGTCTAGGTCAAAGATGATATTGTATTCTTCAAGCTTCCCCTTCTCAATGGCCTTAACCTTGAAGGTCTCCATGGCCTTGTTATAACCCACTTGGGCAAACTTTATGTTGTTGGCCTTGGCTACCTCTAGGTCCTCTTAGGCTTTAACACGTGCTTATTTCTCTTCGTCTAGCCCTTCCTTGATGGCCCAAAGATCATTCTCAGATTCTTCACGTGCTTTAAGGGATGCTTGCTCCCTCTTTGCTAGGTCAACATTTTGGGCATACAAAGTGGTCACCTTGCATAAAGCCGCCTGATCTCCCTATTTCTCTACCTTTAGGTTGTTCTTCATCTTTTCAAATTGTCGCACCCTAAAAATTGGATGAAATACGTGGACTAGTACAAGGAACATCGAACACAACAATTAGAAGCAAAAAAAAAAAAGGAGAGGTGGTCATACTAACTCCATTAACTTGTGATTTGCAAGTGTTAGCGCATTGACCTCCTTGCAAAGGTCATCCAGGATATCTTCATCCGATCCAATTTGTAACATTGGGATGAACTCGTCCATGGCAATAGGGTTCCCCAAAACGGGCTCCGAGACATTAAGCCCGTCATCGAAACTCTGCACAATTTTCCCTTTATCTAGTGCGGGAGGCTGAGGGGTCATGATTAAAGGCAAAATGGGAGATCCTAGACTATCCTTCACATTGGTGCCTTGAGATGGAGGATCAGGTTGAGATCTTTAACTACCGACCTTTAGACTGTGTATCTCAGCCTCTATAGGAACCCTTCTGTCTAGGTATTTTGCCAAGCTCTTTAATAACTGAGGATCAGGTCGTCGCCTATAAAGATTCAAAGACCGACCACATACTTGGCTTCATCCTTCATTGATATTATTTCATGTATAGATTACAAATATACCCTCATTAGAAATATAATACTTATAAATACTCAATAAAAGATCATTGATCCACCCCATTAAAATACATTATTTATTGCTTTCTCTATTCTCTCTCTACTCTATCTCTAGAACTTGATCTATCTCCCAACATTCCTCTTTTTTATTCTAATTCAAGCATAAATTTAAATACAAACTTATTGCATTTAAAGATGGTTCCCAACATATACAACTAACTAGTGATGATGCAAATCCAACAAAGAATTGGTTGGATATTTAATATTTAATAGTTATCTACTATTTAAATTTGTATTTATTATTTATGATTATTATTTGTTATTTTATAACTATCTAGGACATAATATCGTACTTTCAATTCATACTAGAATAAATTGAAATTATTGTTGTTAGTTTCTCTCCTTTCTTATTTGTCTAAATCCCAAATCCTAGTTCATTTATAATTTCTCCCTCTTATTCTACATCAATTTGGTATCAAAGAAACAAAAATTTATTTTTCCTTAACAAAATCAAATCCCTTCTATCTTTGGAAAAAAAATCTTTGAAAAAAAAAAAGACAGATTTCAGGATTTTTTTTTAAAGAAACCCAAAAAAAAATAATTTGAAGAAAAATCAAATTACCACCAAAAACCTCTCAACTACCATTTAACCACCACCTATCTACCCTATTGCCTCCCAACAATATAGCCATTGTTGGCCATCACAACCTAGCAACATCCCCACTCCTATAACTAGAACACAATTGCTGAAAAACTCAGATCCCGATAACTAATTATGAGCTATAATGAATTGTTGCATAGTGATCGAAGCTCTCAAGGTCGAACTCCTTTCCATCGATCTTGCTATGCCACCCACCATTGATGCCATGTCCGGCTCAGAAGACCCTATGATGCGAACCCCGCAACGCGATTCCTACCGACCCACCTAGCTACGAGGCTAGGGAACCAAGAAGAAGCGGATCAAGACCCAAACAACAAAATTGGCATGGATTTCTAAGCAAAACACAGATTTGGCTGCAGGAAACTCACCACCACACTTGGATATTACGCACCACGCGCGGAGGAGAGGGCGAACGCCACAAAGGGGTGCAACTACCTTTGATAAGTTCTTGGGGGAAAGGCTTGCAATCAAGCAAGGAGCTCCATGGCTCTCACAATTTGTTTTCTAACAAATTTCATTAATATGATCAAAGATACAAAATGGGCTGCCCAAATGTCTATTTATAGGGCTCACACAAAACCTAAAAAGAAAAGACAAAATATGAGCCATTGGATTTGATCCAAGGGCTGAAATTACAAATTTTACATTGGCGCCGCGGCGGGCAAACATTCATGCCGCGGCGGGGAGGCTCGGATCACAAAAGTAAAACTACGCGGGCCGCGGCGGACAAATTACATGCCGCGGCGAGGAACCTTGCACTTCAACCCGAGAGGTCTGTGCCGCGGCGCCCAAAAGCCATGCCGCGGCGCGCACGTCCCTGGTCCTCTGCGCGCACCTCTGCCCACACTTGCGCGCGCGTCTGCTCGTCTTGCGCGCACGTCTCCCAGCCTGCATACCCAAAACAAAAACATCGGCGCCGCGGCGCACATATTTCATGCCGCGGCGAGCATGCCTCGTCCAAAATTCTGCCAAAGCAGAAACTCCCGTGCCGCGGCGCATAAAAGCCATGCCGCGGCGCAGCTCCAAAATCTTGAAAATCCACAAATTAGCTTGGCACTCCATGGCGAACATGCTTGCGCCCTTGCTCGTGTTTGTGGCGTGCCTCTTTGCGCCGATATTTGACCCTTTGTTGGCACAATTCTTGACACGAGTTGTGCTTGTCCTGACACGGGTCGTACTCCCTAGGCGGTGCCATTTAATTCGTATCATTCCCCTTTTCTTCAAGAAGATTCGACCTCGAATCTTAGCCATTGTTATGGGGATTGCTGAATTCACAATGGTTGAATCGAAGGCACGTTGAATCACACTCTTGATCGGCCTTCTGAAGGTTGTTTGTTCTAGGATTGAATGTACCAACGGTTGTTCAACTTTGACATCACCACGTTGCTCAACTCCAATGAAGTCAATGGTTTGATCCTGTAAAATCGGATTAGCAACAAAAGGCAAAGAAACAATTTCGTTAGTAAGAATGTAAGTTTCTCCTTTCCGAAGATTGTCCACAACAACTGAAACTTCATTCTTCTTCTCACATTCATTTCTCTTCTCTTCAACCTCTTTTCTATCTTTTTTTTCAACCTCAAGAATTCTCTTCTCCTCTTCATACACTTCTTCCTCGGATAAAGGCACAAGAGCGATTCTTTTGTTGTCTCTCACAAATTCATACCTATTTGTGATCTTATCATGCTTAGCTCCTCTCTCCAATTGCCATGACTTCCCCAATGAGATATGACAATAAGTCATGGGACTTATGTCGCAAAGTATTTCATCCTTATACTTTCCTATTGAGAAAGGCACCAAAACTTGTTTGCTTATCTCCAATTCACCAAACTCATTCATCCATGGTAGCATATATGGTTTTGGATGTTGTAAGGTTGGCAAATTCAATTTCTTCACCAAAGTAGTGCTAGCATAGTTAGCATGAAGCATTTCATCAATGACCATACGACACACTTTCTCGTTCACATGGCACCTAGTGCGAAACATACTTCCAAATGCTAACAAAATACCCTTCGTGTTTAACCCTTAGAATGATCACTCAAGCACTTTAGCTACTAAGCAATCCACACTATCCAAAATTCTCCGAACAATTGCAATATTCCGTAAACACCAAGTGTAGTTTGTGATATCCAATGTAAGGGACAAAAGAAACTAACTCAATGTGTTTGGAAATCCTAACTCTAGAAATTTTGGAAAGAATAGGGATTTAGGTCAAATTCACGAAAAGACATTCAACCGAACAAAACTCGAGATAACCCAAACGAGCAAAACACGATCCGTTAAAAATGTGAATGACACTTTAACGAGAATTTTGCAAAATTCTTGGAAATTGAATTTCCAGATTTTTTTTTTTTTTTTTTTTTTTATAAAAAATATCTAACGAGATATTTTCGGGAGATATTTTCACGAGATATTTCCGTGAGATATTTTCCGAGATATTTTCGGGAGATATTTTCGGAAGATATTTTTTTTTTTTTTTATAAAATAAAGAGAAAAGTTTGGCTCTCACTTTTCAAGAAGAAAAATCACATGTGAGATTACCAAAATACCCCTCTCTCACAAAAACGAATTTTGGGGAAAACTTCCAACACAAAATCCTCTCCAAATTCAACCAAGATAAGAAGTAAACAACAACATCACACAGGTTATTCCAGGAAATGCATTAAACACACAAAAACAAGATGAACACAGAATTTTTTTGTGAAGCAATTTTCTTGTTGCTATGAAATAGAAATTGACAAAAACTAAGATAGGAATCTAGAGTCTCAACCTAGAGCTCTGATACCAAATGATGCGAACCCCGCAACGCGATTCCTACCGACCCACCTAGCTACGAGGCTAGGGAACCAAGAAGAAGCGGATCAAGACCCAAACAACAAAATTGGCATGGATTTCTAAGCAAAACACAGATTTGGCTGCAGGAAACTCACCACCACACTTGGATATTACGCACCACGCGCGGAGGAGAGGGCGAACGCCACAAAGGGGTGCAACTACCTTTGATAAGTTCTTGGGGGAAAGGCTTGCAATCAAGCAAGGAGCTCCATGGCTCTCACAATTTGTTTTCTAACAAATTTCATTAATATGATCAAAGATACAAAATGGGCTGCCCAAATGTCTATTTATAGGGCTCACACAAAACCTAAAAAGAAAAGACAAAATATGAGCCATTGGATTTGATCCAAGGGCTGAAATTACAAATTTTACATTGGCGCTGCGGCGGGCAAACATTCATGCCGCGGCGGGGAGGCTCGGATCACAAAAGTAAAACTACGCGGGCCGCGGCGGACAAATTACATGCCGCGGCGAGGAACCTTGCACTTCAACCCGAGAGGTCTGTGCCGCGGCGCCCAAAAGCCATGCCGCGGCGCGCACGTCCCTGGTCCTCTGCGCGCACCTCTGCCCACACTTGCGCGCGCGTCTGCTCGTCTTGCGCGCACGTCTCCCAGCCTGCATACCCAAAACAAAAACATCGGCACCGCGGCGCACATATTTCATGCCGCGGCGAGCATGCCTCGTCCAAAATTCTGCCAAAGCAGAAACTCCCGTGCCGCGGCGCATAAAAGCCATGCCGCGGCGCAGCTCCAAAATCTTGAAAATCCACAAATTAGCTTGGCACTCCATGGCGAACATGCTTGCGCCCTTGCTCGTGTTTGTGGCGTGCCTCTTTGCGCCGATATTTGACCCTTTGTTGGCACAATTCTTGACACGAGTTGTGCTTGTCCTGACACGGGTCGTACTCCCTAGGCGGTGCCATTTAATTCGTATCACCCTATCTGTGGTCACTCAAATGGTGTTATGCTTTGCCGTCATCGAAACCAGCCGCTACAACCCAACACAAACTACTTACAGTTGATGGACGAAACCAGTATCTAAATACTAATATCGTAAATGCTTGCTACATATTATATAGGTTATTAAATATTTGAATTAAAATTATTGATTCTCTCTTTTATGTATAAATACCACTTTTGGTGGGGTTAGATATTTTTTGTTAATTAAACCAATCAATTAACACCTATGGGTGGGGTCGATAATTAATTTGGTTAATTAAATTAAAATTATTTTTTCTAAGAGATCGCAAATGAACCATTTAAAGGCCACATTTGGTGGGGTTAGACATTTTAAACTTTATTCAAGGTGTCCAAGTTAAATTTAAAAATTTAATTATTTGAATACTAACTTTCAGGTTTTAAAATTATTACAGAAAATATGTTGTCAATACATTTTCAAATAATAATTCTTTATAAAAAATCTTTGAAATAGAGTTTCGCATCAACAATACCAGGCGATTGTACCAACAAGTAGAAGAGCACTACTTTAAATCAGACCAAATAATTAAATCTTAAAATCTAATTTTTAGATTTAAAGTTTGTAATGAAAAATAATATATTTCTCACTCTAACATTTTTTATATGAAAATCTTGAATAAAAATAATATTTAATTTTGTAAAAATGTTTTATCTGTTTAATATTTCACAAGCATAACAACATTATTATGCTATATTAATAATTAATGAAATATGCTTAATTAAATAATTAGCTAAAAAATTAAATGTAGCATGTAAAATCAAAACATAAAAGCTAAAAATAATACATTTAAACACACCTCAACAAAATCTCAGAATTGTTTATGGAAAACTTCCAAATAAAATTGCATTCTTATTAATTGAATTAAAACTAAAAATATTACAAAAATATAACTAAATTAAATTATAAAAATAAAAATAAGAAAACTGTACAAAAATTTGAAGAAAAACAACTTCCCCCTCTTTTTTTCTTCTACTGGGATGCATCTATTTATAGCATTCTAGAGACAAAACGCGTGCCACGTGTCAAGTATCGATTGGTATATCAAAAACTTAACAGGAGACACGTGGCAGAACGGAATTGACTGGTCAGTGGTGAAAAGCTGGCGCGGAGCAGGTCTGAATGTTGACACTTGGCGGAACAGGATTGGACAATCAGTGCGATCGCAGCAAAAACCGGGACAGCGGTCCAGGTGGGGGTCTCTGATTGGGTAAAATTGTGCCCGCTTCAGTCAAAAATTTTTGCTGAGGTTTACTCAACGTGTCTTCTTTTGATTCGTGGGTTGTAGCTGACGCATCAACGACGTGTCGACGACTTGGTGTATGACGGGGTAGTAGTCTTTGACTGGGATTTCTATGCAGATCCACATTTATTTCCTTGTAAATCCACTTTGTAATACATCCACATCTCTTACTGTATGCACCCACCTGTCTAATTAAATACATAAAAAATCCAAAAAAGTTCCAAAAAATTGTAAATTATTTCCAAATATTTAACCTAAAAAATGATCAAAATGTCCTTAATATAAGTAAAATAATAAAATATAAAAGTAATGTCTAAAATATAATAAGTAATTAATTTATTTTGGAAGCGAAAATTTTTGAAAAATAATAAAAATATCTGTGATTATGAAAAGATAGATTTATATCAAATATGATAAAATCATGCAAATATAAATCTATTTAATCAATTAAAGTGCATTAAATCATGATATCTTTAGTACTTTTTAAGCACGTATTAATGATGCCCCTTATTCCATTGTTTTTGGTAGCCTTGCTGTGAACCACTACCACCATAAGATTGGTTTCATTGAGATCTCTCCATTGGCTCCTAAATCTCCACTAGCCATCAATTCCAGATCTCAGTGGCTCCTAAATCTCCACTAGCCATCAATTCCTTACAAAGTCAACATCGGTCAAAGTTTCAACTTCATTCGGCCTTGCTATAAAAACAATTTATTAAAAAAATTGTTTGGCAGGATTAGTAGAATCCTTATGTCAGGTTCAAATTCTCTTTATCGAGTTTCATATAATCGTTTATGTATTCTATTGATATCTACCTACAGTTATACCGTAATAAGTATTAATGGTATAAAAGCCTTATCCCTAATAAATAGGCCTTAGTTAAATAGTCTTAGTTTAATAGTTCAATAATTCAATAGTTCATTCAAGAATTAAGCTTAAGTTCAATTGAAAGTAGTTCATTCAAGAAATAAATAAATAAGCTTAGTTCATTTTTATAAGCTAACTCTAGCTTAATTAAGTCTTTTAAGAGTTAACTCTTAAACTAGTCTAATCTTTCTAGCTTAACTCTAAAACTTATCTAATCTTTCTAGCTTAATTAAGTCTAATAAACTCTAACTAGTCTAATCTAAGCTTTCTAGAGTTAACTCTTAAACTCTAGTCTAGTAAACTAGCTTAAGTCTAACTCTTAAACTAGTATTTTAAGAGTTAATAAACTCTTAAACTAGTCTAAGCTTTCTAGCTTAAGTCTTAAACTAAACTTTCTAGCTTAATTAAGTCTAATAAACTCTTAAACTCTAACTAGTCTAATATACTAGCTTTTAAGAGTTAACTCTTAAACTAGCTTAAGTATAATAAGCTTTAGTTAAATAAAGAGTTTCTAGTTTATAGTTTATATAAGCTTCATTGCTGATCAATATATAAGCTTAGTTCAATACTGACTGTACGTATACCCGATAACAATAAAGTACAGAAAATAGCAGATTGGTATTAAAAGCTTAATTATGGTTAAGATAGAGTCAAGTAAGTGGGTCCACTATAGTTACCTAACTTCATAAGCTTAACAAGCTTAACTAATTTCCCTAACCATTAACAAGCTTAACAAACTTAATATCCCTAACTATTTACAAGCTTAACTAATTTCCCTAACCATTTACAAGCTTAACTAACTTCATAAGCTGCTCATTTCCCAAACTTAGTAGGTTAATTCCCAAACTTAGTACGTTAGGTACCTAACTTCATAAGCTGTTCATTTCCCTAACTTAGTATGTTAGGTATCGAACTAATTAGCAAGTTAACAAATTAAGCATATGAAAGCTAATTTTCCTTTTTTCCCAAATTAACTTCCCTAATTAAGCATATGTATGGTTAATGAAAGCTAATTACCTTTTCAGCTTAAGCTCTAGACTCAATTTATATAAGCTTTCAACTACTTTAAGCTTAACAAGTTTATATAATATAAGAGTTTATATAAGCTTAACATTCAACAGTATTCAATTGATGAAAGTTAGAGTTCCCTAACTTACTAACTTAATTAGCAAATTAAGCAAGCATATGTATGGTTAATGAAATTAGCAGTCTAATTACCTTTTTAGCTTCAGCTCTAGACTCAATTTATATAGGTTAGCTTTCAACTAACTTTAAGCTATTTAAGCCTTAAAGTGATTCAAAATTAGTTCAATAGTGAATTCATTGATGAAAGTGATTCAAGAATTAGTTCAATAGTGAATTCAATAATTCAGAAAGTGAATTCAGAATTAGTGAAGTAGTTCAATAATTCAAGAATTAAAGAAGCTTCAATTTGAAAAGCTTTATAAGCTAACAAGAAACAATTGAAGCCTTTTAAAGTGTTCAAGAATTAGTGAAGTATGATTCAATAATTCATGAAAGTGAATTCAATAATTCATGAAATAGTTCAATAATTCAACATTGAAGCCTTTTAAAGTGATTCAATAGCTTAAAGTGAATTCAATTGAAAGTTTATTCAATAATTCAAGAATTAAAATAAGCTTCAATAGTTCATTCAGCTTCGTGAACAACTTTAAGAAGCTTAGTAGTTCATTCTTAAATAGTTAAAGCTTAAGGCTTCTTGTTTGTAACAATAAGCTTTAAGCTTACCAACAATTGGAGCCTTTTAAAGTGAATTCAATTGAAAGTTCATTCAATAATTCAAGAATTAAAGAAGCTTCTTTAATAAATTGCTTGAAAAGCTTAGTTCATTCAGCTTCAATAAATAGGCCTTAATAAAGTTCAATAATTCATCAAATAAGAAATAGTTAGGTTTTCTTTAATTTTTAATGAATCTTTTCTTTATGAACATAATGAAATAATGAAATAGTTCAATCCCTCTACTGAAAACTTAAAAATTGTTCATTTTTTAAGCTTAGTTCAATTGTTAGCAGAAAACTTTTAAAGTGAAGTTCAATAATTCAAGAAATTAAGCTTCAATCCCTCTGCGAATAACTAGTTAAAATGTTCTTGTTCATTTTAAAGCTTAGTTAATTAAACAGATAAAAGCTAGTTCAATAATTCAAGAATTAAAGAAGCTTAAGCTTCTTGAACTATAAGGCTTTAATACGATTTGAAGGCTTCTTGTAACAATAAGCTTTAATACTGATTTGAAGTTAATAGGCTTTGTAACAAGCTTAGTTAATATTGACTTGAAAGTAAATTTAATAGTTCATTCTTAGCTTTAATACTATTGAAGTTAATAGGCTTGTAACAAGCTTAGTTCAATATTGACTTAAGTTAATAGGCTTATTGTAACAATAAGCTTTAATACTATTGAAGTTAATAGGCTTGTACAAGCCTTAGTTCATTATTACTTTAAGCTTAAGCTGGTAGTAGTTCTTACTTTAAGCTAGTTCATTACATAGAAAGTTCAATGAAATCAAGAATTCAATAAGCTTGTAACAATAAGCTTAGTTCAACTTAATGAAATAGGCTTTCATCTTGAAGCCTAGTTTAGTTCTTACTTTAAGAAGCTTAACTGGTATAGTTCAAATTGTTCATTAAGTGAAATAATGAAATAGTTCAATTAAGCTTCAATAATGGTTCATTAATGAAATAATGAAATAGGCTATCTATTTAATTAAGCCTTTTAAAGTGAATTCAATAGTCCTTAATTCAATAGGTTATTTAAGCTTTAAGTAAATCTTTAAGTTAACATCCTTTTATTGGTTACCTTCTTTTAGAAAGTAGTGGTATCCCACCCTTACTTAAGAGAAAAGGGCCGCCTACCTTACTTCTAGTTAAAGTTCGGATTTCTGCGCTTCCTCCTTTTTCTTTATAGGCTCTTTCGTAATAGACTATATTCGCTCTAGGAGAATAGTCGACCAACATCGACTCATCCCAATCTTTAAGGAAGAGATCGACGATCCCAAGTTCAGTTACTCCATTCAGAAAGTCTTTTTTGCTGGAGGACTCCTCGTAGGGCAGGCGAAGCATGTCATTCTTGAGAAGGCTTACTACATCCCACACAGTGTACTACTAGCGGCCCTACCATGCAACATTTACCTACACAAGCTCGATCAGGAGATAGGGAGGATCCGACAAAAGTACGAAATTCTGATTGTTCAGAGAATCAGATCGGTTCTATTAAGGAGCGCTATAAGATGCGGACAGGGAGCAAAGACCAAAAAGCAAGCTTCAACCTTGCTCCTTTTTTGCAACACAAAGCGCTAGAATAACTAGCTCCTTTTGTAACCGCAACACAAAGAAGCGCTAGAACAACTAGCTCCTTTTTCACAACACAAAGCGCTATTATAATATGAAGTTTCAAGACCTTGAATACGAACATTTTACTCTCAAATTGCAAGTAGAAGAATAATGAATCATTTATTGATGCCTTGAACTCTCGAATTAATTCACTTACTAATGAAGTGATGGAGTTAACGTCTGTAATGAAAATTATTGATGAATCATGTATGGGCCAACACCTTTACCACACCCCATAATCCAATCCATAAGTTATCAATGATGGCATTTTACCATATTCCCAACACATGGAACAACAACCTGCCAAGCTAAACATTTCAAGCTAGTGAAATAAAGCCACCGCTCCAATTTGGTAATTATAGTGTCCCTTTTGAATAACCTTACACCCACCACCAACACACCATAACCCACACTTGCCTACCCACCCAAGTTACCTAGTTATGCATTGCAGTCCCGTTGCCACACGCAACATACACTTGGCCAAAATCATCATGGCTATAATAAATTTAATGAAGTTCATTGCAAAGTCTCATTAGATGCTCTTGAATTTAATTGGAAATCTAACTCTAATTCCTTCATTGATTGGATTACCAATATGGATGATTTGTATGAATGGTACAATATATCTTATTCACAATATGTTAGCCTTGCAAAAGTAAAAGTTGTTTGTCCTACTAAATTTGAATTATGTCCAGTAGTAATGAAATACATATGATTTTCCCCCAATTTGACTATGATCAGACATGAAACAAAAGTTGAAGAAAAAGTATCTCCCTACCTACCATAGAGATCAATTGATAGACAAACTCTTGGTCCTCATGCAAGCATCTCTTAGTAATACAGAAAATGAAAGAGGAATCTTTTCTTGTTGTTACTAGGTTTGTTCATGGCCTTCGAAATGATATTAAGAGAGAAGTTGTGTTGCATTCGCATATTTGAGTGGATGAGGCTTACCATAAGACTCGAGAAAATGAAAATATATTATCTTTAAGAAGTCACTTTCAAGCACATGCCATGCTAAGTTCACTCAACCTTTGATTACCATAAATACTTCTCCCGTGCCTAAACTTCTACCTTTCACAAAAGAGCTTATTATTCTTTCGCATGGATCCCAAATTGAGTTTCACCACTATCATACCAAGATTCATATTGCTTCTCGTTGTCCTAATGCACATTGACACTTGACCATTAACAAAATGATCAGTCATCACTAAAGGCTCGTCATGTTTACCCTCTTTATCCGATAGAGATGTTAATGGTACCACTACTACGAAACTGGCTATTTGCATCATTTATAAACCTACTCAAAAGACATTTTACATCAATTTTAAAAAGTGAATCAAATGGTTGCGTCACAAAGTTTACATCAACTCTTTTCAACCAACACAAAGTTGTGTCATTTATGTTGAAAATGGACGCAAATTTGAGTTATTTTATGTATAATCAATGTAAATTTGAATTAGTTTTAAACATAATCGATGCAAATTTGAGTCCATTTTAAACAAAACCTATGCAAAATTCGATAACCTATTCTTAATAATACCTAAACTTGTATTATCTTACCTAGATATATACAAAATTTTCAATTAAACGGCGCACAATGCAAATCTATATAATTACACAATAATATAATTGGAAAAAGTAGTGTACTTTTTATTAATAAATTCAAAACAAGTTACTAAGAATAATATGAAACATTTTCCTACATATAAATACATATTTATCTAAAACTGATGTACATTTGAGTCGATTATGTTGAAAAATCGATGCAAATTTAATAATAGTAGCTAAATAATGAAGTAAAATATTTACACTTAATCTTCATCATCTTCATCGTTAACCATGAAAGGTTACATATATGTTGCTCATTTCTCATGTATCTTATCCATTAACGTTCTTCTATATGAAAGGTTTGCTACAAAGTATTACAAATAAGAAAGGACCAATATTCAATGGTTAAGTAATTTGCAAATTGTTTTGTAAAATGAAACTAAATTAAAGTTAAAAAGCTCACATAAAAATATATCTATAATAGGTTTTGATAAATTGTACACAATTTCCTCCATGAACTTCATGACATAAAATTCGCACAATTTGACACCAATTTGCATAGCATACTAATATAATTAAGTTATATTAGCTCAGTAGTCAGTATCTAGTATTAACTATAAATCATGAACAAACTAAATGTGAACCTATAAAATTAAATATATAAAGTTTGTAATTAACTTACATTTGGGTACTTCCATTTTAGTGATTGTTTTGTGACATTTGCAACTTTGTCACACCAAAGTCCATGAACCCTGTAAAATTTTTAACGTAATATTAGTAAATATGTATGATGATGATTTAACGTTAGTATATTACCTTGTTAGATATGAAACAAGCAACTTTTGATTAAATTATAGGTCTAATGCCCTATTGCTTACTCTAGTAGATCGGCTTGATACTAATTTATCTCCAATTTTTTCAACCAAGGACGGGTCAAAGAACATGCACAAATGGGTTTATTTTAACAACCAACTCATCATACAATCTCCTAAATTGAATGTAAGCAAAGTATATACTAAGACATATAATTACTTATCACAATCATAAATAGATATATTTTTTAATATTACTACATTCACAAACTTACTTGTATGTATGTATATAGACATACATACATACGTATACTACATTTGTATGTATGTATAGATACATACATATGTATGTATGAATAGATAGTATTTGTGACTACAAATTTACACAATTTTTGACTTTTTCATATGTAAACAGTCGAGATTTATAAAGAACAATAAGGAAAAAAATATTCATTTAAATCTCAACCTTTCAAAGAAAAGAATTTAAAAAACTACATAATATATACATAGATTCAAATAATATATAATATTTTTATTGTGCTATAAATAACTAACAAAAATATAAATAAAATGTTCATCTATTAGGCAACAAAGTCATATATTTTTAAACATTTCTATATAAATATTTTCTTTGTATTGATGACACTCTATGTTTAGATCTCATATGAAAAAAATATGAGAGCTCAAAAATAAGAGAAAATGAAGGTTTAAAAGTCTCCAATTTTTTTTATAAACATTATTGTCATATTTAATGACCTTATAAATATTATATTGTATTAGTTAATTCTTTCAATTTTAATTTTTAAACCGAATATTTTTCTATACAACTCTACACACTAGTACAGCTTAATATTCCACTTAAAAATTAGACTATTTACATAATATTCTTCTGCCTATTCTATTTGTTTGAACATTTTAATTTCATTTGGAAGTAGAAAGCAAAAGAAGGTCTAAATAAAACACAACAATAGTTGTAGCATCAAAATCAGAGCAGCAATAGGAGCTAGCAGAAACAAAAGCAGTAGATGAACATTAAAAATGAAAAAAAAAATTGATTTATTAAAAAAATATTATATTTAACAAAAATAACATAGAATGTTACAATAACAATTTTTTTTTTCATAACTAAGTAATTTAAAACATTAATTGTGCATATTTTTAGTGTTTGGCAAGTGAGAAAGTGATATAAAATAAGAAAAGAAAAGAAAAACATGGAAAAACACTAACACAGGTGGCTATAGGATTTAGGGTTGCAACCAGCAAGGGGTTGTTGGCAGAGTCACACTATGGCTGGGAAGGGCTGGGCAGCTAATAAAAAATTTTGGCTGAGGGAATGGGCTCTTTTGGAGGGGGAGACAAGAGAAGAAAGAAAGGAATGGTTAGGGCATGCGGTCTCTTGGGGAGGAGTTTTAAATAAACAATTTATGCATCAGTTGTGGGTAGAACCAATGGAAATTTGCATCTATGTCAGTTACAAAAATGAACCAAAGCAAGAAAATATTTTATTTTTATTTTTTAACTTATTGTGTGTTAGTTTGTATATAAACTGACGTAAATTTGCATCGATTTATATATAAGCTCACTCAAAAAATAATTTGCGTCATTTTTTGTTATAATTGATGCAAAAGAAATGACACAATTAGCCATGATTGACATCGCTCTTGTTTAATTTAAGTATTTTCAAGTTACACCAATGTCAAAGCCTCAAAAGCTCTCCATTTTAAGATAAAAATGATCTCTTTCACATGCACTTTACATAGGTTTTCATTTAGAATAATTCTGATATGTAGATCAAAAGTTGTGTAGTTTAGGAAGTAGGATTCATCCCCCTAAGAGAGGGATCGATCCTCCTAAATATGAACCAATCCAAAACAGATCCCAATTTGATCCTGTTGAATAGTATACCTTTTAAAAAAGTTGGTTGAGAGAGAGGGATAGATCCCCCTATCTGTAGGCACAACATTATTTTGGGAAGAATCGATCCCCACCTTAGTTGGATCGATCCCAAGCCTCGTTGGCGTAACTTTTTTTAGTATAGCATCGATCCCCCTTAAGGACAGATCGATCCCACTAACGAAAACTAGGTTTTTTCGTGCATTTTTAATCCTAGTTAAACCCTAACTACCAATGATATTTTGACATATTAGCAAGTGTCATATTCTTGCCTAGGTTTACATAAAAAGATACGACATATGGTTCTGGAAGTGAGGAAATAAATATACACCCTAATTTTTATAAAGAAAATCCCCCAATATTGTACTACTTGTACATATTGATGTTTTAAATAAGAATATTTGTGATAAAATATAATGACATACATCACATAATATTTGTGAAAGACTACAGTTGGAGTAAACTTCTACTAAGCTAGTTGTAGCTTACCTATTTTTCCTTATATTTCTAATCCATTATATTTGGCTTATGTATTTTTAGATTGTAATATTGAATATAACATTCCCTTTAATGTTTTTAAATTTAAACTATTTTTATGGGATATCCCGTCATAATTATTTTTTTATGAAACATTTTTCTAAATTTTTTTATTAAATTACCCCTTCTATTACACATACCCATTTTTCAAGGGAAGGTAGTTTGGTATCATAGATATGCTTTTGATCTCCTTGAAAAAATTTAAAGATTCAGAACTCTTAGGATTTCTAAACTATGAATCTCAACATGCCTCCAAGAAAAAGAGTGGCAAGGAATGAGCTCAACCAAGATGAAACTAACATGCTTCAAGCATTACATAGATTAATTGTTCGGGGAGGACTCCCAAGGAAAGAGATAAAGCTTATTATTTGAAAGAATTCGCGAAAACTAGACCATCACTTTACACCCCCACTTCAAATATTAACATCACTGATGGATTGATTCAAGAAATCAAGAAGATGAATGTTTTATACCTCCTGGAATATTTTAGAAATGGACTTGCTACATACAAGCTAAGAGGAGAAGCCAATTATTGGTGAGATTTTGTGATTAGAGAAAGAAATACGAAAGAAATTACTTGGGAGGAGTTTGAACATATGTTATACGAAATGTTTTTCAATGAAACAGTCAAAGAAAACAAGGTGGTTGAATTTATGAATTTAAAATAAGGACATGACAGTAGCTCATTATGAAGAGTGATTCAACCAACTATACAAAATTTCCAAAAACATTGCAATTTTTGACACATATAAGGCTGCTAAGTTTCTAATGAAACTTTGAGCTGAGATTTGAACACAATTCATGTATCTAGGAGTAAGAACCTATATGACCACTGTTGTTGCAGCCTATTATAAGGCTGAGCAAGTAATTTTGGAACAAGCAAATAATGTATCATCATCACATAAATCTAAAGACAAAGGGAAGGAAAAGAACTTCTTGAATTTTAGTCTTATAAGTTAACGTGGCAAGTCATCAAGGAGTAATTTGTTAGGGAGTCCCAAGTATCAATCGTATGTGTACTACAAATGCCAAAAGCTAGGACATGTTAATCAAAATTGCCATCATTGAAAAATGAGCCAAGGATATAAAGGAGGATCACAATCAACGTTTAGCATGGGAGCCTTAAATAAAAAATTCAGGGACAATGTCAATAGTCTAGTTGGAAACCATAGTAAAATTTCTAACAAGAAAAGCAATCATTTAAAGAACATTTCTCTAGACCTTATCAACCTTCTAGTCCTGTGCAGACTTTTAGCAACAAAAGTCTGTAAAAATTCTGTATGTGGAAAGGATAAAGTTAAGGGAATCACATCATAAGGACAAGGATCACATGGTCAAGCCTTTATAATATCAGGTAGGTGAAAGGAATTAGAGAACAATGATGTTGTGGAAGGTACAATTTTATTATACAATTCTTAGATACGAGTACTTTTTGATACTAGAGCAAATCATTCATTTATTTCCTTATCACAACTAAATCCTTTAATGTTTGATAAAAATTTGGGAAAATAACAAAACTAACACCCCCCAAAAATTATAATAACAAAACTAGCACCCCTGTGTTCAATTAAAATTGAACGACAATAATTTGGACTCGTTTAATATTGAACGTTCAATATTATCCGTTCAATTAGAATTGAATGACGATAATTAGACCTATTTAATATTGAACGTTCAATATTTTACGTTCAAATTGAATATTGAACGTTCAATATTAAACGTCAAGGGGGTGCTAGTTTTGTTATTATAATTTTTAGGGGGTGCTATTTTTGGTAATTTCCCTAAAAATTTTCAATCAAGTAAAATGGTCATTGATTCCTAGTTGATTTACTTAATATGAGTTGTCTTGACGTTATTTTAGGAATGCATTGGCTAACCAAACATCAAGCAATTGTTGATTACTATGAGAAGAAAGTTATAGTTCAAACCACTAGCGGTTTAATAGCATAGTTCTTTGGAGAAAAAAGAGTAAATCCTACACTACTTTTCTTAAGTGCTTAGGAGGAAGATAAAATTAATCAATTGTGGCTACTCTATACTCACTTGAAGCAGATAAGGATAATGGAAAAAGTCAGCAAGTTTACCCATGGTAAATGAATACTAGAATGTCTTTTCTAAAGAGTTAGGTGGACCACCTCCAAGTTGAGATATTGAATTTGTAATATAATTATATCCTAAAACTACACCAATATCAATCACTTCCTATCATTTGGAACCAGCTAGGAAAAAAGAGTTAAGAAAAAAGTTGGATGAACTGTTAGCCAAAGGATTCATTTGACAAGTTCTTCTCCATGGGAGCACTTGTATAAGGATGTTAATTTCATAGAGTATCGACTATCGTCAACTCAACAGAATAACCATCAAGAGAAAATATTCATTATCATAGATCCATGAATTATTTGATCTAGTCGACGAAGCGAGCTTCTTTTCAAAAATTAATCTAATATTTGGATAACACCAATTATGGGTTAGAGAGTCATACATACCCAAGGCTACTTTTTGAACGTGGTTTGGGCATTATGAATTTTGTGTGATGCCTTCTGGCTTGAAACTTTATTCATCAAAAACTCGTGAGGAGCATGAAGAGCATTTGAGAATTTCCCTGCAAAGTATGAGGGAACATCGGTTGCATGAAAAGTTTGAAAAATATGATTTTTGCTAACTGAAGTTAAATTTCTTGGACATGTTGTATTTGGAGATGTTTGTAAATTTAGCTAAAATAGAAGCAGTACTGATCTGGGAGAGACCGAACAACGCAACTGAGATACAGAGTTTTCTGGGATTAGCAGGACATTATCAACTTTTCGTGGAACATTTTTTTTAAAGATTGCTAAACCCATGACACAACTTACTAAAAAAGAAGTCAAGTTTGTTTGGGACAGAGCTTGCAAAGATGGGTTTAAAGATCTGAATGTATTATTAACGTCAACAACAATCCTTGTTTTGTCAAACAGTACAGAATCTTATGATGACTACACTAATGCTTGACGTCAAGGTCTCGGATGTGTTTTAATGTAGAGTAATTGTGTAGTGGCATACATATCATAGCAACTTAATGTCCAAGAAAAAACTTATCCAAGGCATGATTTGAAATTGGTAGTGGTGGTTTTCTCTTTGAAATGTGGAGATGTTATCTCTGTGGAGCTATGTTTCAAGTCTTTTTGAATCATAAAAGTATCAAATATCTATTCACTTAGAAAGATCTTAATTTGAGGCAAAGAAGATGGGTAGAATATCTTCAAGATTATGATTTCATCTTACAGTATCATCCCGGAAGGTGGCTATAGTAGCGGATGTTTTAAGTCGTAAATTAGGTTTGTCGCACAAATGGTTTTGGATAACTAGCAAAACACTCGAGTAGTAGAGGGTTATGAATTGAATTTGTACGATGATGGAAGAAATGTATTTTTATACAACTTGTGTATACTGCTCTGTTGGAAAATGTGAAAGCAGCTTAATAAAATGATCCTAAAATTTGTGAAGAATGTTGTAGGATGAATGAAGTAGAAACCTTAGAATGATAGACTTATAGTGATGGTGCATTTTGATTCCATGGAAAGATAAAAATGCGAATTGATGACTATTTAAGACAAGAAATCGGCTCAAATTTTGCAAGTGCACGGGTTGTGTGCAAATGATAAGTATTTTTAAGAACGAAATTGTCATTCCTACGAGAATTGGATTATTGTGTAAATGAGTACCAACATTGGGTCATGCTATCACTATTTAGACTATGAAAATAGGATTATAACTAAATGAAATAAAAACCAAGTAAAAATACGCAATTAAATTGAATTAATTAAAACTATCTACAGTTAGGTAGTTTATGAGATTAAAGCATCCTAGAGTCCTATGTATCCTCCATTCATACACATATCTCTATTGTTCTTCCTAATTAAATACAAACATGGATGATCAACTTACATGCAGCAATTCTATCCATGTGTCTTTTTCAAGCACTCATGAAATTACCAAAAGTAATTAAACACACTTTCATGCTATCTTAATCCCAAAAGGGACATTAAGCCTGCATCTAAATATATTGCACATAATTAGTCATGCTTTCGCCCTATCCTAATTACATGTTAATTAACCATGGACTAATTAATTATCAACCCACTCTTTCAAGTAAGGTTAATTAACCTCAAAACAATCATTATGATTGATTAGCTGGTTGTTCACCACCAAGAAAAGCCATGAAGACTAATGAGGTAAATATTAATTTGGTCTTGTTCAATCAAATGTCATCTTTATTGTCTAGTCAAAATGCTTTCTTGGAGAGATTAGTTAAGAGCATTGTACTGATGCGCATCAAAAATATGTGATTATTCTATGCTATTGAGGATTAAAATGAGAATTTAGGACCTAATCATGTTCATTTTATTGATTTATCACACAAATATTATTTTTGGAGTTATCGGGTATGTTTTGATGGATTTTAGGTATTTCAAGCTCAAAACGGCAAAAATGCACATCACATGACACGACACGGAAACCAAATTGGCACACTAACACTCACATCCTGGCCCAAGCCTATTGGCATCGTGGACTGGACCTCTCAGATCAAAGTGTGAAATTTTGAAGATTAGCTAGCATTGTGATAGTGGATACATTAAGCCAAGTCGATGACCTCTCGGACTACACTTGTGTTTCCAGAATACTAGCTTGCACAGTAATAGTGGATTGTTTAAGCTGTAGCTCGCTCAGAATTTGTGTGAATTATGGACCTGTTTTCTAGCATCTCACTAATAACCAAACCCTATTATATTTAGGATGCGTGTGTGCTTATAAATAGAATTTATAGTCCTAGAATCATATAAAAAAAATAGAGAGAAAAGTATAGAATTGAGAATAGCTTTGTGATCAACCTTTAAGAGAAAAAATCCAGCAGATTTGTGGCATGATCTGAAGTACAATTTGAAGAACAAGAACAAGATCAAGACTGGAAGTATAGAAGTAGAGTGATATTCATGAAGAGATTGCGTATATTATGTTTTCTTCTCTCTTCTAGTAATTTAATGTTTTCTTCAATTATAAATCAAGGTTTGATGAACATAATGAGTAGTTAATTCTTTTATTAATCTGGGGGTCTTTTGAACTCAATTTTTAACATGTGTTAATCTAAATTATCTCCCTCTTTTATTTACAAATTTTATAATTATATTATTTGATCTGAATGAATTGCTTAATAATTGTTTGATCATCAATTATTCTGCAGAGGCATATAGGTAACTTTGAGAGAAGTGCTTGTATGTTTGTCTTGATCGAATAGCATACATGGTTTCTAGGCAAAGATGTATGATTCATATGTATATGATCCGTAATTGATGTGCTTCATGAGTAATGATTTAACCTAATTGTCATGAGAGTGTGGTTAGTTTAAGTGATTATAATGTGTGTAGTTTAGTTGAGAGGGGAATGCATGCATAGTTTGGAATCAATTGATCATATAATTTGTGCTAAATAATTTGAGAGAAATTTAGGGATTCACATGCTTAGGAGATTAGGGGATTAATAACTACCTAGGTTATATCTCTCACATATATTTTCATTGTGTTAGCTTTATAGTGATAGTAATTTTTGTGTTGGTATTCTGTTATTAATTATTATTTTTTCCTGTGGGTTTGATACTCATACTTTAAATACTTATCACTTGTGCACGTCCCGTATACTTGTGATTTTGCGTGGTCTAGTTTAGACGCAGTTGTCGGGCCAAAAAATTTATAATTGGTAACAGATATCAAATTAGGATATTAGTATCACTAATTTGGAATTTTAATTTTTGTTTGTGTTTTTGTTATATGCCTAGGTTGACAGGTGACAACTTACTCCCTCTAGATCCTAAAATTGAGAGAATTGTATGTCGACTAAGAAAGGAGCAGTTAGCATAACAAACTAGGGATATGGCAGAACATGGGGGTCAACAAGCTTTGGGTTCTCCCAAATCTCTACGAGATTTTGCAGTCCCCCAAGTAAATGAAGTCCAATCATCTATCGCTAGACTGAGCATCAACTCTAACAACTTTTAGCTCAAATCGGAAGTCATTCCAATCATACAAGCCATTTAATTTGGAGGTTTAGCTTATAATGATCTGAATTCGCATCTAGCCTTGTTCTTGGAAATCTATGATACCTTTAAGATGAATAGCATTTCAGATGAGGCAATATGCCTACACTTATTCCCATTCTCAATAAGGGATAAAGCTAAAGCTTGGTTACAGTCACTATCAGTTGATTCTATCACTACATAGGATCAACTAGCTCAAACATTTCTATCTAAGTATTTCCCACCATCTAAGATTGCTAAGCTTAGAAACGATATCACATCCTTTCAACAGCTTGATGGAGAATCATTTTATGAAACTTGGGAACACTTCAAGGAGCTACTTAGAAGATGCCCACATCATGGCCTATCCACTTGGCTCCAAGTTCAAACATTCTACAATGGTTTAATGGGCCAACAAAGTACAATCATAGATGCAGCAGCAAGTGGAGCCTTAATGAGTAAAATTGAGGATGAAGCTTTTACTCTATTAGATGAGATGGCATCAAAAAATTACCAATGGCCAATTGATAGGTTGAACCATAAGAAGATAGCTAAAGTAACAAATGTGCAAATTCAAGTAGCCATGCCAGCTCAAACAAATGCCTTGCTACTCACTTTAACAAAGAAACTGGATGGAGGTTTTGTAGGAGTTAATATGGTGCAAATTCCATTTGTGGTGTGTGATATTTGTAATTGACCTCACACTATTAAGGTATATGGGAATTCTTTGGAAGCAGTCAACTATGTGAACAACCAAAACTGCCAAGGGAACCCATACTCAAACACATATAATCCTGGATGTGGGAACCACCCAAATTTCTCATGGAACAACAATCAAGGGGGTAATCAAAACAATCGTTCTCACTTTCCACCCGAATTTCAACAATGACCACCCATTCAACAACCACCTCAACAGCCACCACTTCAAGATAAAAAGCCCACCAATTAATATAACACAAATGCCATGATGGTGGTGATGAAGGATTTTATGTAAAACATGAACACTAAGGTGTATCATATGGAAGCAACTCATGGAGCTTCTATTCGTAATTTGGGGGTACAAATGAAACAACTTGCCCAAGCTCTAAGTAGAAGGACACAAGGAACCCTTCCTAGTGATACACAAGTAAACCCAACAAGGAGCAATGCAATGCAATGCAATTACAACAATTAGTAAACCTTTAGTGTAAGAAGAATCTAAGAAGGAAGAAGTAATTGAAGACCCATTAAAGAGGAGTGAATTCTACACTCCAAGCATTCTGTAAGTTCTAGGTTAAGGACCAAATATACCTAGAGGGGGGTGAATAGGTTATTTTTAATTTTATTAAACTTTAATTACGTAAACTAAACACAACGGCCAAACATGCAATCGCTTGTAAAAATAAAGTCTGAAAATAGAAAATAACACATGAGATTTTTAGGTGGAAACAACCTAAGCCACAATGATGACCTAAGAGGAAAACCACCAGTCCACCAAACCACCTACCTATCCATTATGAAAATTTAGTGTTCAAATACAAAGCTAGGTCTTAGACTACCCTTCATAGATAAAGCCCTCAATGTACTTTACTTACGAGACCTTGCTTTATCTTCATAGTCTCTACAAGGTTGGCGCGAACGAATTTGGACCGATGCTTCGGTAAACTCAAGTCACACGAAATATCGAACACGTCAACCTTAACACCTGAAAAGTTAGCACAAATAGCACAAGTACAAGGTGTGTCCTAGAACGAATTTAACAAAGAATAATCCTAACTAGAAGATTCAAAACATATATCAAATAAATCAAATCTCTAACAAATCCTAGAACAAGTAATTAAGCATAGGTTCAATTAAAATAGCTTCTTTAAATATCAATGATTAGTCAAGAAAGAACCTAAGCAAGAAGAAGCTATATGAACTTAAATATATGAAATAAATACGCTTAGACTTAGACTAGCATGATCATACAAAGTACCAAGAATTCAATAAATTTAATCACAATTCTATAATCAATGATTCACGATATAATGAATAAGCTCAAATCTATACTAACATAATCATGCAAATAGATTCAAAATTTATGAATAAAGCAGGCATGTATTAGCATGGATGTAAAAGATGAGAATATTAAGTTAAGCCTAAAAACATGAATTAGAAAATCAGCAAGCGTTAATGAGCAAAGCCTAGGCACACACACACACATATATATATATATATAAACCTAAGCATGGATACATCACTTGATGATGTATCAAAATATCATTGGTAGTTAGGAGCTGACTAGGATTAAAAACGCATTTTAAAAACCTAATTCCTGTCGGCGGAATCGATCCATCCTTGAGGTGGATCGATCCGACACTAAAAAATTTACACCAACAAGGGTTAGGATCGATCCGTCCCAAAATACTATTACGCCTACGTATAGGGGGATCGATCCTTCTATAAAGGGGATTGATCCCTCCAGACCCACCTTTTTTAAAGAATATATAGTTAAACGGGATCAAATCGGGATCTTTTTTGGATCGATCCATGTAAAGGGAGATCGATCCTCTCTTAGGGGGATGAATCCCATTTCCTTAAAATGCACATAACTTTTGATCTATATATCAAAACTACTCCAAATGAAAACCTATGTAAAGTGCATGTGAAAGGGATCATTTTTACCTTAAAATGGAGAGCTTTTGAGGCTTTGACAATGGTGCAAATTGAAATACTTGAATCAAACAAGAGTGATGTCGCGCCATTCCTAAAATCTAAGCATTACATAAATTGTATTTGTCTTCGAAATTACCAACTACTCATGTACTTCTCACATTCCTTTCCCGTAATAACTCAATAAAAGAAACTTGAATGCTCAAGTGCTCAACAGTTTGGATGTATTTGAAGAGCTAAAAATCCATGATCCAATTTTAGAAGCATTGAGGAAAACACCTTCCTACATGAAATTCTTGGAGGAAGTGATTGAAAGGAAGAAACATTTGGAGAAATTTAGCAAAGCTTTTGCAATTAAAGAATGACAAATGCCTCTCAAACAAAAGGATCCAAGGAGCTTCATCATCCCATGCAAAATAGGAGGTCTACACTTCAAAAATGTACTTTATGATCTTGGAGCTAGTGTAAACCTCATGACACTATCCATATTAAAGAAGCTTGGGACAGAAAAACTAAAGGCCACATCAAAAATCTTGCAAATGGCTTATGGAACTATCAAGAAGCAAGAAGCCAGTGGGGATGGTGGAAAACGTCATGGTAAAAGTGAAGAACTTTTTACTTCCAACTGATTTTGTTATTCTTGACATGGATAACAAGGAAATTCCATTAATCCTTGGAACAACTTTCCTAGCAATCGAAAGGACATTGGTAAACGTAGAAAAAAGTTAACTAATTACGATGGTTCAAGACAAGGAAGTCACGTTCAAGGGATTGCAACCCTCAAACAATTTGTTTACCTCTAAGGAAGAAGTGAGTGTCATCATGATTGGATGATTTCATGAACCATAATTTAATGCTTTCAATTATGTGAAATCAATTAGGGAATTGTGAAGATTCAATCATGCATAAATGGATTCAACATAAACCCTAGAACAATGAGTCTAGCATATCATTAATATATACATTAAATTCATATAAAAAAAGTTTAGCATATAAATTAATACAAATAGATATAAAGAAAAGTAAGAAAACTCAAAACCCTTGAAGACTCCAAGCTTTCCTCCATCTCCTTGTAAAAATCTCCAAGTTCTCCCTTTTCCTTCTTGTAGAACCCAATTTTTATCTTCAAAACTCCCTAATTGGGACCTAAACTAAGCTAAAATCAATACTAGATAAAAATGGTAAATGGGAGTGGAGAAGTAGAAAGGATGAAAGAGGATGGACAAACGGTGAAAAAATGTGGTAAGCTCTCTCTTCTCCAATGCTCAATTAGATTTAAGTTATTGAAAAATGACTTAATATGGACCCTTTGATTATATCTCAAAAGATCCAAAGAATGAGGTTGAAATTTGGAGTAAAAATGGATCCAATGTGGAGCTGTTTGCGCACTAAAAAGCTGTGCGCGTTGTGGCCTAAGAATGTTAGCACTAACTGCTTGGGACATTGGTGATGGTTGTGTGCCATAGCTTGGATGACTCACCATCGCAGTACAAGCCTTCCTATTGATTTTTGTTTTCCAAGCGTGCCACGGCAAAACACTTCCACCGTCGCAACCTGACCTAAATTTATCCTATTGTGGTCCATTTTCACTCTGTTTGCTATCATTCCACCTACATTGACAAAATTAAACACAAATTAAGTATTTTCATCATATTTAGCATGAAACAAGATAAATAGTTAGCCTAGAATTGAACAAATAACTCTACTTTCATAGATTTATCATAAACCAAGGTGAAGCCCATGGATCGAAGTTCATTGTACATCTTGGAAGTACAAATATGTATCATGATTGAAAAAGGACTTATTGGTGGAGAGGAATGAAGAGAGACGTGGCCCAATTTGAAGCAAACTGCATGATTTTTCAACAACTCAAGGTCGGTTATCAAAAACCTCCAAAACTATTAACTGGTTTCATTACTGGAGTGGAAATGGGACAATATAACCATGAATTTTTTACAAGGTTTACCTCGTACTTCTCAAGGCCATGATTCCATTTAGACGATCTTCAATCGTCTAATAGAGTATGTGCATTGTATCCTTGTTAAGACTCCATATTTGGTAAGTGTTTTGAGCAAGTTTTATATATAGAAGATTGTACGATTGCAAGGTATACCAAAGTCGATTGTTTCTAATCGAGATCCAAAGTTTTATTTCCAATATTTAGAAGTGTGTACAAGAAGCTTTAGGTACATAATTGTTGTATAAAACTAATTATCACCCTGAGACAAATGGACAATTTGAAAGAGTTATTCAAATGTTAGAAGACATGTTGTGAGCATATGTTATGGAATTCAAGAGAAGTTGGAATGAACATATGCTATTAGTAGAGTTTACCTACAATAACAACTATTATGCTAGCATTGAGATGGCCCCTGATGAAGCCTTGTATGGACAACCTTATAGGTCTCCATTGTGTTGGGATGAAAATGAAGATTATAGTATGAGGAGGGCTAATCTCACCCAAGAAACAATGGAGAAGATCTGAATCATGCAAGATAAAGTTCAAGTAGCACAAAGTTGATACAAAGTTAGGCTAACCATAGGCAAAGACCTTTGAATTTTGAAGTGAACAATATGTTTTTCTCAAGGTTCAACCTAGAAAAGGAGCGACTTGTTTTGGAATTAAAGAGAATCTAACACCTCGTTATATCAAACATTTTGAATTGTTAGAAGAATTGGAGATCTAACGTATCAATTGGAGTTACCATTAGAATAGTCACAAGTATTAAGTCTGGCTTATGATACATTATTTAGTAGGATATTCATTAGCAAACAGTCATAATAGTTCAATATATGGACAAAACAATTAATAAGACAAATAATAAAGAAAATAATAAAACCAAAAATATTATCAGAATATGAAATATCTGATAAATGAGATTTAGACATTAAAGAAAAACCTTTGATACCAACAAGAAAAAGAAATATACAAAGGATTAAGTTTATAGACAAAAAAAATCAGTATTAGAGAGAGAAATAGAAGAATTAAAAGAGGAAATAGAGGAAGTAAAAGAATTAGTTCATGGAGCAATAGGAAGATATTGATAATTTTTCCAAAAATGTTAAAAGAAAAATTAACATAAATAGAATTAGAAGGAAATAGTAACTTAATAATCATATCTAATAATCAAATATCTATAATGAAAGCTTTTATTTTTTTTAGCAAAAAAGATAGATACCATAAGTGAATCAAGCATTAAAGTTTTACAAAATATAATTAAATGGAACCCTAAAGGAACTTCTTAAATA
Organism: Elaeagnus macrophylla; assembly: GCA_029378325.1. Lineage (NCBI taxonomy): Eukaryota > Viridiplantae > Streptophyta > Magnoliopsida > Rosales > Elaeagnaceae > Elaeagnus > Elaeagnus macrophylla. The sequence goes on along the minus strand of CM055641.1, from coordinate 41,853,603 downwards.
AATAAAAGAATGTAGTTGTACCAAGAAAATATAAGGAATTTATAGAATTAGAAAGTGATGTCAATAGTATACCAATAGGAAATGAAACTCCCGGATATAAGTTTGATCCATTAAAAGGATTAAAAGAAAAACCTCCTAGAGATCTAATGCATTAATATCCAAATATGATAAAAGAAAGAATGAAGAAAATTCCAAAAGTAAAGTCATAATCCTAGTTTATTGGAATATAGGAAAGAATTAGAAGAACAATTCATGAATCTTAAAAATAAATAAGTTTGTTAACATTAACAAATGAGGAATTTGAAAAATATTATAAAGAAAATGATATGACAGTAATTAGTGAAAGTGAATCTGAATAAAATAATATAAGATCAAGAATCCATATGGAACCAATATTATCAACCTCACAAGGATCAATTCCACAGAGAGGAGAAACATCTGACTCATACAAAGAAGAAAGGAATAGACAGAAACCAGAGAAACTTGAATCTTTTAATAGAAGAAGACAAAAACCTAAAATGGTAGAAGGATTATATTGAGATACTATAAGTAGTATTCCACTAGAACTTAAGATTTAGATTGCATAAGAGATATGAAGAAAGGTTTAAATAAATGAGTTAGTAGAATGAGTGTAATTATACAAACTTCTACAATCACACAAACAAATTCTCTAACTTGTAGAGTATTATTAGTTCATAAAATGACAAAAAAATGTAAAAAATTGGTTTGCAAATTTAGCAAAACAACAACATTACTAATGCAAGGAAATGCAGCCACATGAAGAAAATAGTTAGACACTGTAGTAAATGAAATATTGAAAGAATATATCAGATAAGATAAAGGAAGACATACTACTGAATTTAATAAAAATGAAAAAAAATGAAACTAAGTAGCATCTAGCAAATATGAAAATATGTAATATGTATTATATAGATTCTTTTATACGTGAATATGAAATGTACTATCATAAGTTACCACCTTCTATACAAGAAACTAACAAGGAAATATTTTTTTAAAAATTACCTAGAACATTACATAAAACTATGACAGAATGATGAAATAAAAGGAATAGAGAAATTATACCTAATACATTAGGAGGAAGAATATAAAGTTTATGTTAATTAACTATAAATTAATTTAAAAAAAAAAACACCATACTAGTATTTTAGAGGGTGCCCTTTCACCAAAATTCCTACTTACTAGCACCAATCGTTCACCTTTTCTTTCTTTCTGAATTACACAAATAGGTTCGCCTTTTCTTTCTTTCTGAATTACACAAATAGTTATTAACGTTTTCTAAATTTTACACTTTTGTTCTTTTATTATTATTTTATGATTTGATCTCATTGTTTTTTAATTTCATAATTTGATTCCCTTACTTTTTTTTCTTACAATTTAGTCCATTTACTTTTTAAGTTTTACCTTTTAGTCCCCTTACTTTTTTATATTTTTGAAGTTTAATTTCAAGATTGTCTCAAATTTTAGACTAAATATTTGGAAATTAAAAAATAAAGGACTAAATTATAAGAAATAAAAGTGAGGGGAATTGAACAAAGTTTTGAAATTTACCTATTTTTCACAAAATAAAAGAAAAAATTCCAATATCTATTTCTTTTCTTTTTTTTGTTCAATGTAAATACCTCACCGGTTTAGGATTATTGCCACACCCTGAATCATTAGAATTTGGTTTTAGATGTGCTAACTACAGGAGTGCCTAAGGTCGTGTTTAGGCTCAACATTGGGACGCAAGTTTCAAGTCTCAAACTCGCGTCTCATTGTCCAATAGAATCACGACTTTATGCACAGTACCCAACCAACTAGGCTACCTGGTATTTCTGATATGTTGCAAAATCCAATTAAACTATTGCCTTACAAAAGACAGGTTGTAGAAACCTGGCCGTATTAAGGAACAAGTCAACAAACCAAACAGAAAATTGTTGAACTTGCCAAAAGCTTCGGAGGCCAATATAAAGATGATTTCAGGTACATTAGTTTGTGTGAATAATAATTAATAAGTAATGGATTCATGCTCTTTTGCTAGGTTATGATTATGATTTATCTAGGGGCCGGCTGTTTTAACAATATATTACTTGTTTGGCAATGATCAAGACAAAAGTGATTTCAAAATTTTAAAAATATAATATGCTTTTAAGAGAAATTAAAGTAAACCAAATATTCCACTTTCATAAAATAATTACAAAATCTCATACAAATTAGTATTTAATGTCTTCAAATACCAAACTAGTTTTATTGAAATAACTTTCTATTAAATCTTGTAATTTAAAATTACTATTAAAAAAACACTTATTTTTTTCAGTAAGTGTGACAATTTCGTTATAACGAATAACACAAATTGAAATATGAATTATTAATTGAACCTATCAAATTGACAAGTATTGGATGCAAAAATTTAAGATATTTAAAGGGTAAGGTAGAATAATTCTAAGAATATATTTGTAAGAATGCAGATGGTAAGAATTTGATTCAATGCCCTTGTGCTAAATTCAAAAATTTGTAATATTATATATCTTACGAAGGACATAAGGGATCACCTAATTTTCGATGATTTTTTAATTAGTTATGATAATTGATTTTTTTTTTTTTTTTTATGGAGAAGGGACAAAAAAAATGTAGTTGGGGATAAGAAATGCCACAAACACCGAGGGGGCAAAGAATAGATGACATATACATAGACGTCTACGTGTATATTGATGAAATGGTCAATGATGTGGTAGATGACTAGAAGAGTTTGTTGACAATTTCTAAGGATTTAAGAGTAGGTAACAAGATGCATGGAAAACACATTTTCCACTGTGCACAAATCATAATAAGTTGCCAGCATTGTTCAAGATATATAACGTCAACACAGGATCTCTTATACTAGATTTATTGAGATGTTGAAAGTAGTTATGAACTTGATACCTGATATAAATGAATTATCTTCATAAATATAGGAAGTTAAAACAACTTTAAATTGTTTTGGCATAAAATACAAAACAATTAATGCATATTACTACTATAAAAATAGTAAAATAGGATGGTCATCGATAAGTCTTTTAGGACGGTCAATAGCCATCCTATAAAATTTTTTTTAGGACAGTCAGTAATTTTAATAAAACGGCTATTGACTGTCCTAAAAAAAATTTTATAAGACAGTAATTTAACAAATAAGATGGTCAATAGTCGTTCTATAAAAATTCTTTTAGGGCGGTCAGTTTAATAAGGCGGCTATTGACCGTCCTATAAGATGTATATAATTAACCGTCCTATAAAGTTATACTTATTTTAAAAAAAAAAAATTTGCATTATTCCTTGCTTTATTAATACCTTTATAATTGTTAAAGAAAATGCGCGCAAACCAATTGACACAAGCAGACGTTTCTCTTGTCTCTCCAATCGATTAGCAATTAAAAGAACAACAGCAACAAAAGAAAGATAACACAAAGCAATTAACGTGGTTCTTCTCTACAAACCGTAGAGCTTACATCCACACATGGAACCAAACCAGTTCCACAGTCCTTTTATTAGAAGCAAAACAGATTACAAGAGGAGTACATACAAAATATTGCACCGCTACACTCCACTAATGTCAGATAAACACCTTAGCAGATCTTGCAGTGCCAAGATTGCATACAACCTCCTCACACTGGTTTCTTGTTTGTCTCAGTCACATAGAGCTTTAAAGATGGTTTATTAATCAATTGTAATTACCAAGTGATGTCCCAACTCTATATATAGAGGCCTCAAGTTGGTCTACCATACACTTATACACACTTGATTTGCTCCAATTCGTGATGGCATGCAAGTGATCATAAACCGGGTAATTCATGTAACCCTTACAGCAAAACGTATTGCTCTTCTGACAGCCTTACATGCATGCTTGTGTTATTCCTATAACCCTTACAGCCTTACACACACAGCCTTACAACATTGATCAATTCTCTTTTGCTTCCAGCACTCATCCTAAATGGGCTCACATTCTTACAATAATTAATAAAATCTTGTACCAGAAATTTCAGAATACATATATATAATATTCATTCTCAATTGATCACAATAAGTTCATCATTCAAACAATTAAATACACACACATATCCCTCCAATCTTGAAAAGTTGTATATACATGCAACATACAACATATAACATAGGTTTCTTATATATATACTTGAAAAGTTAATTAATATATTGAACAAACAAGGACTAAAACTATTAAATTCATAATAATATAATTAATTTTCCAACTGTTTCTCTCGTGAGGTAGTGCTGGTGAGGTTTTTTCATTTTTCTTCTTGGTATCTGTGAGGTTTTCTTTCTGATTCATTGTTGTGAGAAGCTTTGTATGATTTCTATGGATCATCTCTATGGTCAATTTTCTAGATCTACTATGTTAGATTTTGGGGATTTGGATGTTGTTGAGGAAGCGGAGAGTAGAGATTTGTTTCTGATTGGGAAGGTCTTTGCTACGAAGACTGTCTTGATGAGTGTTTTGGCTGGTGTGTTGAAGAAGTTATGGAGGTGTCGTGTTGAGATGAAGGTCAGCTTCATGGAACGTAATGGCTTCCTGTTTGAATTTCAAGAACAAGAAGATCTGGAGCTAGTTTGGGAGCGTTCTCCATGGGCTTTTGATGGTTCTCTGATTGTGCTCAAGTACTATACGAAAGGTATGTTGGCTACTGAAATTAGTTTTCGAGATTGTTTATTTTGGGTGCATGTGAAAGGTGCTCCGCCTAAGATTGTCACTGATTCGACAATGATGAGGATTGGTGCTGAGATTGGGGAAGTGGTGAAGGTTGTGGTAGTGGAGGGGAGTGGTTGGGAGATGAAGTATGCTAGAATAAGGGTTTTGATTAATATTACAAAATTGCTTATTCCTAGTCTGTGGGTGGATAGGGGTAAGTTAGGCCCATTATGGATTGATTTTCGTTATGAGCGTTTGCCTCTAATTTGTTTTCTTTGTGGAGTTCCTGGGCATGATAATCGTAGGAGGAAGAGAGGTTTGGAGGGGAAAATTGATTTGTTTGGTATTTGGATGAAGGTGGAGAAGCATGCTAGGACACCTGAGTTTGTTAAGGAGTGGTTTCTGATGAGGTTCAAGGGTATGGGTAATGCTGGTAGATCCTTGACTTTGACTGATGATGCTAGTTTTGTTAGTAGGGATAAGATGGTGGCTGGTCATGCTTTGGCATTGGCGGAGGGTGCTTTGAAGGTGATTGATGTTTCTAAGGCTAAGTCTATTGTGATGAACAATGTAATGGTAGAAGGGGTTGCTGATTCATTGGGTGTTTTGGGGGAAAATAATGAGTTTATGGTTTTGGCTGGTGAGGCTGTATCCAATTCGGAGAAGTGTTGCTTGAAAGATGGTTTTATGGTTAGGAAGGAACATTGTAAGGAGCTGTTGGTGGCTAGCTCTATTGCTAATAAAGAGAATTTTTCGCCTGAGCTCCCTTCAATGATTTTTACCGAATCAACAAAGAGGAAGGTTGAATCCAGAGGTGTTTTAAAGGGCCTTGGTGTAAAGTTTGGCTCCCCTGGTTGTGGTTTTAAATCTCCTATTTCATAAAAGAAAGGGAAGGAAGTGGGTTTATTGGTTTTGGAGCAAATGGGTAATGCTGATGTTGGGACTCTTAGAGAGTCTTCTCAGGATGCTAGTGATTTGTGTGTTGATGTTTCATCTCCAAACGTGATGGGTTCCATTGATTGGGCCCATCATGAGCAATGAGGATATGTAGTTGGAATGCTCGTGGGCTTGGGAATCCTAGAGCATTCAGAGCTCTTCGCAATTTGTTGAAGAAGCAAGTTCCCAATCTAGTTTTCTTGATGGAGACTAGATTAACTGAAAACAGTGTGAATCATTTTAAACAAGAGCTTGGTTTTGCTAGTGGTATTGAGGTGCCAAGGTGAGGTAGAGGCAGTGGTTTGATGTTGCTATGAAAAGATGATGTGAATGTTACGCTGAGGGGTTTTTCTTATGGTTTCATTGATGTAGTTGTGGATGGTTCTAATTTTGGTCTAATTAGAATTACTGGGTTTTATGGCAATTCAATTACTAGTAACATCAAGTTTTCTTGGGAGTTATTAAGGAAGCTCTCTGATGTCTCTAACTTGCCTTGGTTGCTTTGTGGTGATTTCAATGGGGTTTTGTGTCAGAGTGACTTTGTGTGTGAAGGATGTAGACTTGAGGCTCAAATTAATAATTTTTGAACTGTTGTGGAGGAGGGTGGGTTGCAGGAAGTTGTGGCGAGCGGTTCAAAGTTCACTTGGAAAAGAAGTAAGGGTGGTGTTTTTGTTACTCAAGTCAAATTGGATAGAGGGCTTGTTAATGATTTGTGGGCTAATTTGTTTCCATATACTGTTACTGATGTGCTTTTTGCTCCTTATTCTGATCATTTGCCTATCCAGATTACTCTTGGCATGTTTGTCAAAGGTAATGGAAGACGTGGTAAGAAGAGGTTTCATTTTGAGGAGTTTTGGACTCAAAGGGAGGATGCTGAGGAGATAATGTTCGAAGTTTGGAGGAAACCTAGTAGTAGTCGTGGTGGTTTTCTTTTTGTGGGGAGGAAAGTTGAAAATTACACTGCTGCTTTACAAAATTGAAATTATAGGGTGGTTGGTAATTTGGATAAAAGCTTACAGGAAAAAGAAATGTCATTGAAAGAGGCTTTGGGTAGACATGAAGGTTTTGGGATTATTTCTCCGCTTGAGAGTGATATTAATAGGTTGCTTGAGTGGAAGGAACTCTTATGGAGGCAGCATTCTCGCCAACTTTGGTTGAGAAGTGGGGTTAAGAATTCCAAATATTTTCATGCAAAATCCATGGCTAGGTTGAAGAGAAATGATGTTGATGTTATTGAAGATTAGTTTTGTGTGCATGTTGAGGGGCAAGAGAATATTGAGTTGGCTTTACTAATCTATTTTCAAGGTTTATTTTCCACTACTAGCATTATGGATTTGGATGTTATTTTTTATGCTATTTCCATAAGGGTTTATGGGGAAATGAATGAGGTTATATGTGCAGATTATAATGTTGAGGATGTCAAAGGAGCATTAGATCATATGCATCCTTTAAAAGCTCTTGGGCCTGATGGGATGCTAGCTTTATTTTTTCAGAAATATTGGAGTATTGTTGGTGAAGAACTAGCTAAAGCTTGTTTGGGTATATTGAATGGAGATGAGTCTCTTGAAGGGTTGAATCATACTATCATTGCTCTTATTCCAAAAGTTAAAAAACCTTTGAAGGTTACTGAATTTAGGCCCATTAGTTTATGCAATGTGGTCTATAAGATTATTTCTAAATGCATTATGAATAGAATCAAGTTGTTTTTGCCTGAGATTATATCTGAGAACCAAAGCGCTTTTGTTCCTGGTAGGCTTATTACTAATAATGTGGTAGCTGCTTTTGAGACTATTCATTCTATCAAAAGATGCATTAAATGGAGAAAGGGAAAATTAGCTATGAAGTTGGATATGTATAAGGCTTATGACAAGATTGAGTGGGGATATTTGAAAATGGTTTTATTGAGAATGGGTTTTGGAGGAAAGATAGTGAATCTCATAATGATGTGTATTTGTTCTGTTTCTTTTTCTGTGAAGGTGAATGGATTGGTGTCTCATCTGTTCTTTGCAGATGATTGCTTTCTGTTTGCTAAAGTTGATGGTTTAGGTTGTAAGAATTTGAAGGAATATCTGGAAGTTTATGAGCATGCATCTGGCCAAAAGGTCAATTTGGAAAAATCTACTATCTTCTACAGTCCAAATACTATTGCAGGTATTAAGGAAGAGATATTGCAGCTTTTTGGTATTTCTTCTGTTCTGTGTCATGAACGATATCTTGGGCTCCCTATTATGGTGGGTAAAAGTAGGAAAAAGACTTTTGCTGCTGTTAAAGAGCGTGTTGTGGCTAGGCTGAAGACTTGGAAAGAAAGATGCCTTTCTCAGGCAGGAAAAGAGGTGCTTATTAAATCTGTTTTGCAGGCTATGGCTATGTATGTTATGAGTTGCTTTCGTTTGCCACAAGCGTTATTAGATGAGATTCAAAGTCTTTTGAGTCACTTTTGGTGGGGTGGTAATGTGGATAAAAAGTCGATGCATTGGGTGGCTTGGGATGCCTTGTGTAGGCCTAAGTGTGTGGGTGGAATGGGCTTTAGAAATTTGGCATCTTTTAACAAGGCAATGCTTTTAAAGCACTGGTGGAGGTTAATGCATTTTCCTGAATCCTTATTTGCAAAAATTCTTAAAGCAAAGTATTTTCCTTTGTGATGCATTTCATGTAAAAATGCCATCTTATGCTTCTTATTTTTGGAAAAGTTTAAAATGGTGTTTTGAGATTTTTGAGAAAGGGACGTCTTGGAGAATTGGGAATGGTACATCTGTTAGTATTTATAAGGATAGATGGTTACCTTTCCTAAAGGATTTTATGGTTAGATCACTTGTTTACTTTCATGTAGATGATTATGTGTCTTCGTTAATTAATAATGCTGGTTTGTGGAAAGGAAATATTATTTGTGGTGGTTTTTTAGAGCATGAAGCAGATGCCATTTTGGGTATTCCTTTGTGTGGTTTGGACAAGCCTGATGTTCGGGTTTGGAACCAAATGGAGGATGGTGTTTTTACTGTTAAATCTGCTTTTTTTCTTGCTGATGATTTACGAAGACAATGTCAAAAGCTTGATTAGGGTGCTGAGGCTATTAATGTTAAGGGAATGCAATGGTGGAAAAATATTTGGAGTTTGAAGTTGCCAAATAAGATTAAGAATTTTGTGTGCAGGGCTTGTAAAGGTATTTTGCCTAATGCTTTCAATTTATTTCAAAGAAAGTTGGGTATGGGTTCTGGTTGTTCCTTATGCAATAGTCCTTGTGAAGACACTTCTCATTGTCTCTGGAGATGTGTGAGAGCTAAGGAGGTTTAGAAAGTTTCTTATTTTGCCAATTTTATTAAAAGTTTGCCTATTATGTCTTTTACTAATCTCTTCTATTGTGTGTTGGTGAGATTTAATAGGATGGATATTGCATTTTTTTTGTTATCTTTTTTGGGGTGTTTGGCATAACAGGAATGAAATGGTGCATGGTAAATGTGGAAGGCAAGGTGTGAAGGTGGTAGGGTGGATTCAAATGTTAATTGAGGAGTTTTGGAGGATGTGTGATAAGGGATGGGAATTCAAGAAAAGCCATGCTGGGGTACAAAGGGATCAATAATGGTTTCCTCCACCTGCTAGTATTATTAAAATCAATGTTGATTCTGCAGCGTGTATAGGGGAAAAGGTGGCTTGCTCTGGAATTCTTGTTAGGGATCATAGTGGAAGATTTATATCTGGTAAGACTTTGTTGCGTAATGGTTTTACTTGTTCGTTGGTTGCAGAGTTGCTGGCCATCTTAGATGGGTGTCGGTTAGGCAAGGAATTGGGTTTTAGCAAAGTGTTGGTGGAATCTGACTATTTGAAGGCTGTGAATATTCTGAATAATGGTAATTTTTTTTTATCTGCTTATGGGAATATTTGTATTGAGATTTTGAACGTTTGTAAGGTGGGGATTGGCAGTTTGTTTTTAAGCCTAGAGAATGTAAAGCTCATGAGGTAGCTGCTTATGGGATGAGAACTGGTGTTTGTGATGTTTGGCTTGATGCTTGCCCTATGTGGCTTTGTCCTTATGTAGTGATTATTGGCATATAAATATATTGTCTTTGAGATCAAAGAAAAAAAAAACAAGTACTAAAACTTACACACATGGAATATAACATAGGTTTCTCATTACAAAATGTAACATACCCCTCCAATCTTAACTGTTTCTATCACTATCTTTGTAGTGAAATAGTCTTCATATTCCATGAGAGTGCAATATGAAGTATCTAAATTACTTGCTATTCTTTAGAATATGGTACAAGTGCTAAAGACTAAGGAGAGTCACAGCGGAACAATATGTAACCAAGTTCCTAAGTAAATAAACAATTGAATTGTTTCACTTATGCCACTATGTATAATGGAAAGAAAAAAAAAAAAAAAAAACCCAAATGCTTGCTAGGACAAATTTTTCGAAGTATCATCCACAAAAGGTTCAAATAAGATGCAGCGGAAATTTGAAACAAATTGATCAAAGTTAAACAAGTTGTGAAGATATATACTGCACTTCCTAAAAATAAAAGACCAATTGTCACAAATTTGATTAAAATTTGGCTAGCCTGAAGGACATGAAATAAACCAAAAGCAAAATAAATCTAAAAATAATATACGATGGTAGTAGGTAATTACCATACACTATGTGTTTCTTGAAACTGTCTTAAATTTTGAGCAAAAACCTACTAGAATTTCTTTAACAAGTAACTTATTATGTTATACAAGTTATAGCATACAAACCTAACAACTAGCCTACCATCTAACAAATAAAAGTTCAAATCATTAAAATAATGCATTCTTAAGGAATGAAAAGATGGAGGCTCGACAAAGCATACTAGTAGACGACCAAAAAAAGGTCACTTACGAAGGAACTTAATTCACTCCAATCAGATTCTAAAAGGGTTTTGATTTGGATAAAATTAAATTATGATATTCATGTATATTGTCAGATTTTTTCACTGACAAATGAACATTACTGAAAAAGTTTTTTTTTTTCCTTTTTCCTACTAGCACATATGCTGATCCATCTGAATGGCTGACCAGTTAACTGCTTATTTAACTAGTTTATACTCTCAAACAGGTATGTGGACATGTGCGCATGACATTATTCACTTGAATAGAGTTCAAATTCCAAGTGCCATTGGCAAAAAATAATGATAAACAGAACAAATGAAAGCCCATATAAGTTGCAGCACAATTAATAGCATGCAAACTTATAAATTATGTTTGGCCCTAATAAAAATGACATTATAGATTAATAATGATTCCTACAATTATATAGAAAATATAAATTATAATATTAGAAGCAAATTTATGAAAATAAAGAACTTTTACGATTTACGAAAAAACTTAAATATCCAACCTTCCCTTCGATATATATGCCAGTTATATGCATCTTGGCCCACATCCCAAATCCCAATCTTTTCCTCATCTTTGTAGCAAGTATTGCACTCATATCATCAACGGTAAGAAAGTTCAAACCCAGTTCCAAGATCTGCATTTACAAACCAATATTTAAGTTTCCAAAATATAAAAATGAAACAACAAGGAAAACGTCAAAATATATGGATACAAACATGCTACATGTAGTGAAGCATACCAAGTCATCGTCATCATTAGACTATCAAAGAACCCTCATTTCAGTGAACATGGGAGGATTTCTACCCAAATACAAGTGTTGAACCATGGATTTTTTTTTTTTTTTTTTGCAATATTCAACAATGACAATTAATAAGTCAATGAAATGTAAGGATCATGCAAAAAATTAAGGTACTTATTCATAGTAGCCAAAAGAAATTAGAGAATTGCTATTTCTACTTGATAAACATCTCTTAAAACTTCAATTAATAACAAAAGAGATGCATCAAATTGTAATCACCAGATAGAAATAGAATAGCATATGCTACATCATAAACAAGAAAATTTTTATAATAAAAAGCAAAAGCAGCTCGGTACTTATAAATATAACCAAATAACACATTTCCACATCTATTTCCTATTTGGTTTCTTTTATGGGTTATATTACAACTATATGCATTTGGTTCTCAATAAAACTGATATAATACATGGCATAAATTTGTATCACTTCGAAGGCAAGTGCATTCAACTATCACAAGTTCTATATACTGCTAGACTATAAATGGGGTCTTGGAAGTCACTTTGTTTGTGTCGAGTGGATGCTTTAGTCACTTTGCTTTCACAAGAGATACTTAGGTCACTCTCTATATAAAATATGACATTTTAGTCAGTTTTTGAATAGTAAAATATTATTTTATTAATAAAAAATTCTAAAATAATAATGAATATAATTTAATGGAGACAAATTAGTTATTTTATTTTAACAATTTAAAACTTAATTTGAATAGTTTAATATTTTATTTTTTATTTCTTTGGTCAATTTTGCTGTAAATTTTATGTTTTGGTTGTTTATGATCTATATGATACGACATATTATTATTTGGATTCTATTAGTGGGCCTATCGTTAAAGATGCGAGAGTAATATAACATGTGAGTAAATTTAGTATTGATCATATAATTAATTAATTAATTTACTCTTATAATTCCTTAACTTATGTATTACCATATTGTGTTATAATTGTAGGACTCATCACTTTTGGAGTAACCAAGTGAATGTTGAATCACTATTTGAAATATGGAAGCAACCCATTGCAAGTGTTTTAATATAATTAATATTGAATATGCTTCTATAGTATTGTGAGTGTTATTTATTTTCAATTGGTAACAAATATCAATCATAAAATTATAAACATCCTTGTTAGAATAAAGGCAAATATTGTCCCACATTAAAAGATAAAAAAATACAAAAGGGATTCATAAGTGTTCGGATTATTCCTCCCATAAGGTTGACCTTTTGGGTTAGAATCCCATAGCAATTATGGAAGGCCCATTGGTCTGTTGGGCTTCTAACAATTAATATTAGAGCTTATGGTTGAAGGATTTTCGACCCATGCATTCGGGCCCAAGTGTAGCTTGTGTCCAAAGATGGGCTTTGTTTGGTGATTCCAAAGGAGGCACGTAGCATACCTTTACATGCTAGTGATAAGACTAGTCAAATGGAGTGTGCCCATGTGAACTAGGCGAGGAAGTCTATAAAAGGGACGCCTAAGTGGACTAGACAAAGTTTGCTAGTGAACTCAAAACAACTCTCAAGATGCTCGAGACATGGTTGCCACCACTGTGTAGTTGATGAGAATCATGGACCACTACAACCATTACAAATCCAAAATGGACCGATCACAAGATAAAAAATGAAGCAACTTAAGGAAACTTTAAATGGACTCATTTAAGAGTTGAATCATGAACAAGGGAAGCCAAAAAGTGATCGCATTGCGTGAGAGGAACCAATCAATGAGTTAAAGGCAAACTTGGAATTTCAGACAATAGCAGGTACATTATGGCCTAGAGCTTTCACCGCTGTGGCCCTCACATTTTGAGTATCCAAGCAGGAGCACTAGGGTCGTGGCCCATAGTTCTCACCGCCGCTACTAGTGTTCATTTTTGTGTCATCTGAGCTACCTGTGCCGCAGTTCAATTTTGTCACCGCCGCGGCTCTCAAACATTTTTCTATGTAATTTAGATTGTTTGATTAAAATGGATGGTTAGGATTTATTTGCTTTTAGGTTTTCAATTGTAACATATAAATGATTTAAGAGGCTCAGCTGCCTCATTATTAACTTTTGGAATAAATACAAAATTGATTCAAAAATCAACTTTGAGAGCTTGAAAGCTATATGTTCTTTCTCCAACCAACTTATCAAGGAATTTGCAAACCTTAGTGGCATTTATATCATCTTGTCTCGTGGTGAGTAATATTTATGTGTTAAAGTGAGTTTGCTATCAAAAATTTGAACTACTTTTCTAGGAATTTGAATGCTATTTTAGTGTTGGGTCTTAGATTGTATCATTTGTAGTTCTCAAACCATATCGCATTTGTGGGTTACAAGGTTCGTGCAATCGAGTTTGTATCATTTGATATTATAGCTCTTGGTTGTAATTTCAGATTCTTATCTTTATTCTTGTCATTTTTGCTTTTTAAAAATATAAAAAAAGAATTATGGTATTGTGTTGTTCCTGCTAGTTTATGTTCATTTTTTGAATTTTCTGTGTGTTTTCTTCATTTTCTTACTTGCTTTTTCTTGTTCATGCAATTTTTTGCTTGCTTTTGAAATTTTCAAATTGTGTGTTGTTATTTCCTGTAATTTTTGGGTAGATTTGGGTGAAAAATTCTTTTTGAAAACTTTCCCCAATTTGGTTAGTAATTTCGGCAAATTTTAGTCATTTTCTATGTTTACATGTCGTAAATCTTTTGGAGATTGTATCGTGATTTTAGAATGAAAATATTTCTTAGCTTAAAAAAAAAAAGAGAAAATATCTCTTAGAAATATCTTAAGTAAATATATTTTAAGATATTTATTTAAAAAAAAAAAAGAAAGATATTTTTCCAAGAATTCTACGTTATTTTTCGTAAAAGTATCGTTTATACTTTAAACGTATTGTTTCTTAGAGCATTTGATTACCTCAAACAATTCTTTGCTTAGAATGTCTTTGTTCCAAAATCTGGAGTTAGAAATTCTAAACACATTGAGTTAGTTTCTTTTGCTCCTTAATATTGGATATTACAAACTACACTTGGTGATAGCGAAATTCTACAATTGATTGGAAAAACTTGAATGGTTTGGTTTGATAAAGAGCTAAGAGCACTTGAGCAATCAATCCGAGTATTAAAAACGTGAGGTAATAGAATCAAATTACATTTTTGTTAATTACTAATCGTTTGTTTGCATTAGTTGTTGTGAAAATGTCTGACAAGAACAGCTCCGACAAAAGATCGGATACAACATTCATGATGAATGCATTACAACAATCCATTGAATGGATGAATGCCTTCATGGTGAGCATAAATGAGAGGGTGGAGAGACAAGAAACTACTATGGCCAACTTACAACAAGGGGCACTACAAGGTGTTCCAAATGTTAGAATGCCCGATAGGCGAGCTTATGTTGAGGAGGAATTTGAGGAAGAAAGTTGGGAGGGAGATTTCGAGGATGATGAAGGAAGGATGCCAATGGGAGGTAGACATGGGCAAAGAGGAGGAAGAAATAGAAGAGGAGGCATGTGGAGGCCACCACCTCGGCTTTATGATGGGGTTAATAGGAATTTGGGGAGCATTAAGATGAAAATGCCAATATTCCAAGGGAAGCATGATCTAGAGTTATACTTGAAATGGGAGACGAAGGTAGAGCACATTTTTGAATGGTACAACTATTTAGAAGAAAAAAAGTTAAAACTTACTATAATTGAATTCAGTGATTATGCTTTAAATTGGTGGGATCAATTAGTGATTGCTAGGAGGAGGAACCATGAAAGGCCTATTGATAATTAGGATGAGATGAAAGCTATCATGAGGAAGAGGTTCATTCCTAGTAACTACTATAGGGAGCTTTACCGAAAGTTGCAAAAGCTCAACCAAGGATTTAGGTTCGTTGATGAGTATTATAAAGAGATGGAAGTAGCCATGGTAAGGGCTAGTGTGGATGAGGATCGGGAAGACACAATGGCTCGATTCTTGATTGGGCTCAATCAAGACATTGCCAATGTCGTAAAAATTCATCATTATGTGGAGTTGGAAGACATGGTTCACATGGTAATTAAGGTGGCGAGGCAACTAAAAAGAAAAAGTAGTCGGACATTCCAACCTTAGACAAACCCCACTACAACAAAACCGAACTCTACTGTACCTTGAAAGACCAATTGGAAAAGGGATGAAGGGTCTAGCTCCAAGCCTAGATTTGAACCTTTTGAAGCCAAAGAGGGTGAAGCTAGTAAGGACAATAAGAAGGATGGTTCAAGTCGGATGTTTATTGATTGTCGAGCCATCAAAAACATTACTGTAAAGTATAGATATCCCATTCTAGGTTAGATGACATTTTAGATGAATTGCATTATTCTTGCATATTTACCGAAATTGATTTGAAAAGCATATATCATTGAATTAGGATGAAAGAAGGTGATGAATGAAAAACTGCTTTCAAAACTAAACATGGATTGTATGAATGGTTAGTCATGCCTTTTGGATTAACCAATGCACCTAGTACTTTTATGAGGCTTATGAATCATGTTTTACGAGCTTTGATTTGAAAATTTATGGTTTTTTACTTTGATGATATTCTCATCTATAGTAAAAATTTAGAAGAGCATGTTTTACATTTAAGATCTATGCTTGAAGTGTTAAGAAAAGAAAAACCATATGCTAATATGAAAAAGTGTTATTTTTGCATGGAAAAATTAGTTTTCTAGGTTTTGTTGTAAGCTCTAAAGGAATAGAGGTGGATGTTGAGAAAATGAAGGCGATTAAGGAATGGCCCATGCCTAAGTTTGTTATCGAGGTTCGTAGTTTTCATGGTTTAGCTAGCTTTTATCGCAGGTTTGTTAAAGATTTTAGCAGGCTAGCTGCACCACTTACCGAGGTTGTTAAGAAAGCTATAGGTTTTAAGTGGAATGAGGAACAAGAGAAAGCCTTTAAGTTGAGAAAAAATAAATTGTGTTCTGCTCCTGTTTTAGCTTTGCCTGATTTTACTAATATATTTGAGGTTGAGTGTGATGCTTCAGGTGTAGGTATAAGAGCTATTTTGATGCAGGAAAAAAGACTAATTGCCTTTTTCAGTGAGAAGCTCAATAGGGCATCCCTTAACTACCCGACATATGACAAGGAACACTATTCTTTGGTTAGGACACTTGAAACATGGCAGCATTACCTTTGACCGAAAGAATTTGTCATTCACACGAATCATAAATCCTTAAAATATTTGAGGAGCCAAGGTAAGTTAAACAGAAGACAAGCTAGATGGATGGAATTCATTAAGACATGCCCTTTTATTATTTAATATAAGAGAGGTAAGGAAAATATTATTGTTGATGCTTTATCTCGGAGGTATACCCTACTTTCTACTCTGAATACCAGGTTGCTAGGGTTTGAATATATTAAAGAGATGTATGCTGATGATGATAATTTTTCTTTTGTTTACAATACATACCATAAAATTGCTTTTGGAAAATTTTACAAGTTAGTTGGGAATTTATTTAAAGAAAATCTTTTGTGCATACCCAATTGTTGTATGCGAGAACTGTTAATTAAAGAGGCTCATGGAAGAGGTCTAATGAGACATTTCGGTGTTAAAAAGACCTTAGATATTTTGCATGAACATTTTTTGGCCGAAAATGAGGCGTGATATAGAAAAATTATGCTCTAGATGCATCACTTGTAGGCAAGCTAAGTCCAAAGTCCTACCTCAAGGACTGTATACACCCATACCTATGCCTAGCGTGCCTTGGGTGGATATTTCTATAAATTTTCATTTTAGGTTTGCCTAGGTCAAAAAGAGGAAGAGACCCCATCTATGTGGTTTTAGATAGGTTTTCTAAAATGGCACACTTCATTGTGTGTCACAAAACGTATGATGCAACTAATGTGGCAGAGTTATTCTTTAGAGAAATTGTTTGGCTCTATGGAGTTCCAAAAAGCATTGTTTCTGATAGGGATGTTAAATTACTACATTACTTTTGGAAAACTATATGGGCCAAATTGGGAAGCAAAATTTTTTTTCCACTACTTATCACCTCCAAACTAATGGCCAAACTGAAGTAGTCAATAGGTATTTGTCTACTTTATTACGAACAGTAATCCAAAAGAACTTAAAGAATTGGGAAGACTGTTTGCCTTTTGTTGAATTTGCTTATAATAGGAGTGTGCATTCAACCACCGATCATTCATATTTGAAATTGTTTATAGTTTTAATCCACTTACTCCTATGAATTTGTTACCTTTACCTATTTCCGTAAGGACTGACCTTGATGGTGCTAAAAAGGTTAAAATGGTGAAAAAGTTGCATGAAAGCATTCTTGAGTGTATTGAAAAAAAGAACAAGGAATATGCCTTCAAGGCAAACCAAGGGCGACGAAGAGTCATTTGTGAACCCAGTGATTACATTTGGGTGCACCTGAGAAAAGAGCGGTTCCATGATTAAAGAAGGTCAAAGTTGCAACCAAGAGAAGATGAGTTGTTCCAATTGATTGAACGAATTAATGACAACACTTATAAACTAGACCTTCCAGGTAAGTATAATGTTAGTGCTTCTTTCAATGTTTCTGAGAGTTTTTTAGTTAAGGATCAAATATACCTAGAGGGGGGTGAATAGGTTATTTTCAATTTTAACAAATATTAATTATGTAATCTAATCACAATGGCCAGACATGCAATCTCGTGTAAAGATAAAATGCGGAATAAAAAATAACACACGATATTTTTAGGTGGAAACAACCTAGGCCACTCCAATGACCTAAGAGAAAAACCACCGGTCCACCGAATCACCTAACTATCCACTATGAAAATCAATGTTCAATTACAACCATAGGTCCTAGAACTACCCTTCACAGATAGATCCCCCTTTCTGTAATTTACTTACGAGCCGTCGCTCCTTTCATAGCCTCCACAAGCTAGGTGTCTGGATCTGGACCAACGTTCCGATCTACTTGAGTCCCACAAGATCAATCGAACCCGTCAACTTCGATAATTTCGAGTCACACAAAATACCGAGCACGTCACCTGAAACGTTAGCACAAATAGTACAAGTGCAAAGTGTGTCCTAGAGCAGATTCAACAATGAAAAATCTTAACTAGCAGATTCAATAGCATACGATGTAAAGAATAAATCAGCTAGCAAACTCTAGAACGATCATGCAAATCTAAATATCATGAAAAGTAATTAGGCACATGAATTATTCAAACATAACCACACAATATGTTTGAACAATTAAAAACAAGAAAGTGTCTAAGATTAATAGATGTAGAGAATAAGATTTTTCGTTGAAAGCTTTAACAGATGTAGAAAATATTATTTCAGTGTGGGTTGATTATTTTGCACAAACAAGCGCTGCTTATATAGAGTCCAGTTTGAGTTGAAAGAGGATTAATAATAGAGTACAACTCTACTCATATCAGGATTTAGCTTTCACAACAATTCTACTCATGTTAGGATTTTGCTTTTACAACAATTCTACTCAAACAAGGACTCTACTTTCACAACAATTCTATTCACAATAATTCTACTTAAACAAGGATTTTGCTTTCACAAGAATTCTACTCAAACAAGGACTCTACTTTCACAACAATTTTACTCAAACAAGGATTTTGCTTTCACAAGAATTTTACTCATACTAGGATTTTGCTTTCAACATATAAATGAGTCAAATTGGTAAAAGTAACATATGGGCCAAATTAAAAATAGTTGTAGTAGAACTGAAAAACTGGCTCGATCGATCTAGCCAAATCTCGATCGATCTAGCCAATGCTCGATCGATCGATCCAAAACTTTGATCAATCTAACCATGCAATTTCAAACCCGAGAGCAGCTAGATTGAAGTTGATCCACACTCGATCGATCGATTACTTGATCAATCGATCGACCAACATGTACATAATTTATTTTTCGTTACAATCCATACTAAGTATCGTGCTCAATTGTGTGAAGATGTATGCATGATAGAATATTTTACCTGTCATATGGGCATTGTAAGCTTGGTGATTCCATCATCATGTATCATCTGATTAAACGGTGGACGCTTATGCTAGATTACAATCAAACATTTTGTCCACGAAAATTGTCAATACTCATAAACCTTATAGTTTCTAACCTCTCTCTTTTTTATTGTTCAGGTGACGATTCAAAGTCGAATCCTTTTGAAGAGGGGAAAATGATGAGAATCATGGAACGCTACAATCGTTACAAATCCCGAATGGACCGATCACAAGATCAAAGACGAAGAAACACAAGGAAGCTTTAAATGGACTTATTCAAGAGTTTAATCATGAACAATGGAAGCCAAAAAGTGATCGTATTATGTGGGAGGAACCAATCAATGAGTTAAAGGCAAACTTGGAATTTCAGACAGTAACAGCTGCACAGCAGCCTAAAGTTTTTATCGCCGCGGCCTAAAGTTGTCACCACCGCGGCTCACATACTGAGATGGGTTTTTGTTTGGACAAAGGCCCTTGCGTCGTGGCCTGTAGTTCTCACTGTCGTGGCCCCAAGTTCATTTTTGTGTCATCCGAGCTACTTGCTCCACGGCACAATTTTGTCACCGCCGTGGCTCTCGAACATTTTTCTATATAATTCAGACTGTTAGATTAAAATAGATGGTTAGGATTTATTTGCTTTTATGTTTTCAATTGTAATCTATAAATAGTTTAAGAGGCTCAGCTGTCTCATTATTAACTTTTGGCATAAATACAAAATTGAATCAAAAATCAACTTTGAGAGCTTGAAAGCTCCATGTTTTTTCTCCAACAAACTTATCAAGAGATTTGCAAACCTTTATGGCGTTTATATCATCTTGTCTCGTAATGAGTAATATCCATATGTTAAGGTGAGTTTGCTATAAAAAATCTGAACTACTTTTCTAGGAATTTGAACGTTATTTTAGTGTTGGTCTTTAGACCGTATCTCTTATAGTTCTCAAATTATATCGTGTTTGTGGGTTATAAGATTTGTGCTCTCGGGATTCACATTAGTAGTAATCTTGAAGTATGGGCCTAAAGGTTGTTTGCTAGGAAATGTTAGAGTAAAGGTAAACATAGTTTTGCATTGAAAGATAAGACAATCCAAAAGGAGTTTATAAGTATTTGGGTTACTCCTCTTATAAGATTGACCTTTTGGGTTAGAAATCCATAGCAAATTTCTTGATCAATAAATTTCAAGAAGCATGGACGGACTATATGCTAAAATTCATAATCCCTAGTGCTAGTGATAATGATGAGTAAATTCTTATGAGTACTTGCGGATAACTAAGTAGTAGGGATGAAAATGGATCGAATATATGATTTGAGCTGATTCATTTTTTTCTAATACATTATTTAATGTGGACCCGTGTTATGCACAGGTTAGTACATATAATATGATTGCATTATTAAAGTAATTTATTTTGTGAAAATTATTTAAATTAACATGTAATTTATGAATAATTTGTTCGATAATACATTTATTTTTATATCATATTTTGTGTTAATAATTTAGTTTTAATATTTGATGTAAGATATTGATATTAATAATAAAAAAATGAACAACGGTCTATTATATTTGATAAGTCTATAGTAGTGTTAATTATCGAGCAATAATTAGTATTGTTTTGTAATTTTTTATTTTAAAAAAATATCTTTAAACAAGATTTTTTAAATTTAATAAGTATATAGGAAAACTTTGGTATTTTTTGGTTTACAAGAAAAACCAATTCATAAAAAGTATATTTATTATTATATGAATATTTTGATATTTATTAATGTAATAAAAATAATAAAAATAAAAAATGAAGAGATTAATCAAAACAATACACAATATAACTTACAAAATAATTAAGTTACATAATAAAAATATCAAAATATCTATGAATAAGAAGTCCTTTAAACACAATACATACACATTATCATCCATATTTTAATAGTGTAAATTGTAACTATCATGTCACACATCTAGAATTAAGGGAAGAAAATAATTTTTTTCCGTGTCATCAAAAGCTCCAAGCTTCTGAAGCTGCAAATAGTAAACAAAACACATAATTAGTTAGATGGTTTCGACATTCTAGACTTAAAATTTTGTTATACTTTTGTGCAAGAAAATATTCTCGTCGTAAGTAGTTTAGTAGTGTGAATATACTCATTGTTATAACATGTGAAAAATTCTAACTTAAGAGTATATAATGTATATATGTTTGATTTTTTTTTTTTCTTTTTATCGAATGATAATTTGTGATAAGACTTATTCTCAGATGATGAACCAATATGTTTGATCGTTGTTTTTCTTTTTTAAGAGAGAGAAAAAATAGAGATCAACTCACCTTGGTATTAATTACCCATATTAGCCGCTTTATTCGATTTTTAATAGTTTTTACGTAAAGTGTATTATGAGTACGTTTAGTTATTTATGATATTGTATACTAACTATGCAAAAAATAATTTGATGTTGTATGTTATTTTATATTTATTAATAATTTTATATAAAGTTTATTTTTTTTTTTTATGTAAATAAGTGTATGTTATAAATTAAATTGTAGTTGATTAATTATATCTTTTAATATTTTATTTATTTTAATATTCAGTTATTGAAATGCATTTTCTTTATGTAATACTTTAAAATCAAAACCTATATATGTATAATCACATTAATGTAATGTGTATATATACATTTATTTTATATGTAACTCATACATTAAAATTTTGGCATAAAATGTGATTCTGCGTAATCTAATATAAGCATGCTTACATTTATTTATAATTGTATGTAAAGTTTACATTCTATATAATTTATAAATTAGATTGTAGTTGATTTATTTTATCTTTTAATATTTCATTAATTTTAATATTCAATTATTAGAATGCATTTTCTACTATGTAATACTTTATAAGCGAAACCTAGATATGTACAACTACATTAATTAATGAGTACATATACATTTATTTTATATGTAAAATGTGCATTTTGATATAAAATGTGATTATGCATAATCTAATGTTGTATGTAGTATTTACATTAATTTATAATTTGTATGTAAAATTGACATTCTATGTAAATAAATAAATGTATGTTATAAATTATATTGTAGTTAATTTATTTTGTCTTTTAATATTTTATTAATTTTAATATTCAATTATTGAAATGCATTTTTTTGTTTATGTAATACTTTAGAATCACAATGCATATATGTACAAACACAGTAATTTAATGTGTACATACGCATTTATTTTACATGTAAGCTATATATTTAGATTTTAGTATAAATTTTTGATTATGCGTAATAAAATAGAAAGATTGATGAACATCTAAATTGCAAGGATCATGAATTTTAAACGAGTAATTTGCCTAAATAGCTTGTATTTTGTTTAAAATTTATATTTTCTAAAACTAGCAATAATAGGACTAAAACTGTGAGTTTTGATTACATTAAAATTAGATAAATTATAAAAATATCCTTAGCCATGTGATATGTGATGTCAGTATGTAAATTATTTACATACTATGTAAACTGTGTTACATACTAATATGACAGTATGTAAATGAATTTATATATTAATGTGTCAGTATATAAATGGGTTTACATACAAGGTAGTATGTAAATGAGTTTATATATCAATAGGACAGTATGTAAATGAATTTACATACTAATATTGCAATATGTAAATGAATTTACATATCAATGAACAATATGTAAATGAATTTACATACTAATATTGCAGTATATAAATGAGTTTACATATTACATACATGAAATATGATATGAAATATGATATCTGCATCTCAGTATAACAAGTATTATACAGGCATGTAAACGATGGTTTTGCAGAAGAAAGTGGCAATCAAATTCAGATATCTACATCTAGCAATAAGGCAGTAACTAAATCATTTCCCAAGATAACATTAGCATTCTCATCAAGAACTCCCAATACTTCCTTTCCTATGAGCAAAGAAGTAGCAACAGATGAATCGAAACCAGAGGATAATATTACCAATCGAAACTAGTAGATAATATTACCAATTTGCCTCTTTTGAGAAGTCCATTTCTGCCAGGTTACAGCGAAAAGACCAGAAAGAGACCGAAGCTCATGTTATAGGACCTGAGAATTATGCAGTGTATGAGGTGGAGCAGTCAACTGGTGATATATTCAAAATCTGGGATTTGGTTATTCCAAGAGAGGAGGATGATCTTGGTAAGCAGTCAAACAAGGCCCTTGAAGAACGTTCCATTCAAGTTCAACCAATATCACAAAATGTTGACGATTGTGGTATGTGGAAAGATCTGAAAGAAGACTTAATTGATGATGTAATTGCTGGAATTGAGTCTTCTTTCATGCCCACCATGGAAAGCTCTATTCAGTCATCAAATTATGGAGTTTATCCACTCGAAGAGCCCGAGTACTTGGCCTATGGAATATGGTCGCCAGCGTTGGAATAGATGTGAAAGAGAAAGAGGGCAAAAATGTAAACATACACGCTCTAAAACGACGGCGTTGAGTGATTTTGGAGAAAAAAAACATAAAAGCCTTGAAAAAGCTGCTATTTTCCGTCTTTAATTCTACACAAGTGAGCCTTGATCTCCAGGCCCAATACCAACAGCTGGAGTTCCAATACCATTCAAATTCGGATCCTTGAGTTTCCAAGTCTTTGCATAAAGTGGCATCCCCATTACAAGCTTTTCTGCCGGAACTCCGGCTTTAATCCACGATCCGATTCCATAGCTTGTACTAAGGTTCTCTGTAGGATCATATAAAGCAGCAGGAGCTCCGGTGAAGTTTTCCCAAGAACCATGATAATCAAAGCACATTGGGCTTATCCAATCCAGGTACTTTCTCATGGTTTTAGATGGGTATGATATAATGGGTTCGGCAAAAATGAACACTGAAGAATAATATACAGCAGAAGTTGAAAGAAGACGTGTTTTTCTAGTTATAAAAGATTCAATGAAAATGGTTCTGTTCCATTCTTTGAATAACAAGGCCAAATTTGACCTATCTTTGTTATCTTTAGGAAATTCCCGATCTAAATCTACACCATCAAACCCATATTTTCTAGCTACTTCAATTGTGGAACGAATGAAAGTGGCACGAGTTGTTCTGTTATTTGCCATTTGTGAGAACACAGTCTTGTTGCTACCCCCACCTCCAATTGAAAGTAGAGTTTTCACAGGTGGGTTCTTAGAGCGAATCGAGTTTATGAATTCTGGGATTTTGATTAGGTCATCTGAGGTATCAATTGATGAAGCTGGAAAGGAATTGAAAGATGGCGAATAAGTTGCTTTGATTCCTTTTAATGGTGAAAATTGATAAGGTGGGTATGATATCGAGGAAGCTGGGTCGGGTAAGCTAGGATATGGAACGGGTTCCGGTGCAGTTCTTGGGTATGAACTGGGACTTGGAATTGAAAAACTTGATGGGGCAATGGGTAGTACTGGGGGCATAGAGAAAGAATCTGGTGCAAGCTCGGGTATGGGTGAATAAGATTCCGGAGCACCCGGAGATGCAGGTACTGCCAGGTAGCTCGGACCAGGAAAATAAGTAGGGGTAGCACTCATAGAATTTGACTCAAAATTTCCATTTCCTACGGTTGCATGAAAGATTAAGAGAAGCAGAATTGGTTGGAACTTTAGGGAGGACATATTGTATAGTGATTTCTGGTCGTGTGGTAAGGTTGTGTTTATATAAGGGACAATAACTGTAGTAGCATCATAAGGTTAAATGGTTAATTGGACTCTGCTATTGGGTATATTTGGAACGTTGTGTTCGAAGTTTCCTAAGTTGAAATTTGAAAGAAAGCAAAAGGAAGGGAACATACGAAGGAAAAAATCAAACATATGCAGCCATATTAAGATACAAAGGATTCTTAATGAAGCTTCTCTGTTTGAAACGAAGTTAGATTGGTAAGCTGGCATAGTTTGAACTTACTTCTCCTAATACAATAAGAAATATATCACCACTTTTGTTTCTCTTGTTAGTGGAAGTCTCTTTTGTAATGAATACATGAATTGACATGTTACTTTTTTTAATCAAGCATTTTGTTCTTTAATGAAAGTAATATCATGATTTTCAAAAATTGTATTATTACTCAGAGTTGTAATGTGTTTATTGTAGACCAATAATATTTGCCCATAAAAAATGTTATGATTGCGTTGACATGACTGCTATTGCTCCTCAATATTTGTCTGACATGAATTTCTTCCAATATCTTGCATTCTACCTTCAATCTCTCGAGGTACCTCTTCATCTTATCATCTTTTTCCTCAAACGAGTCGACATATTGATTCAAATTAGACCTAGAGTCGCTAAATAATTCCAGTTTCTTAGCTCCAAGCCTTAGAGCAATCATAACTCCAATGGCGGTGTCATACTCAACCACGTTATTTATAACTTGAAAAGCTATTCAGACAGAATACTCATAGATATTTCTATCGGGATCAACAATAACAACTCCTATCCCAGATCCTTATAATTTTTTGGCCCCGTCCACAAAGGCTTGCCAACCTTTGGACGCATTCAGTTCAGTAGAATAAATGCTCATGTCAACTTCAATGTCCTATACTATTTCTAGACATTCTGTACACTCGGCCATGAAGTCGGCAATTAATTGTTCTTTTATCAAGGTGAAAAGTTGAAATTTAATATCATATACTCCTAATTCAATAGATATGCTTGCTAGCCTCTCAGTCACCTCTAGTATAGATGTAAATATAATTTTATGGATTTTTTAAGATTTTTTTTACTTAGGTAGATGAAAATAGAAATATTCGGGATGCCTTTAGAAATTCCCATAGACACGGGGATGCTAGCTGGTTGCCACGCAATCAAAACCAACCAATTGATCTGTGCCAGGTGTTGAAGTTATCCAATCATTAAGACACGTGTCCGGATGGCATTGTTTCCAAAAATTGCCAAACTGTTTGCATGTGCCATGTGTTAACCCACACAAGAAACTCTAGCCAATTGAGCCTCACCGTGTGTGCCATCTCAACGATCCGATCCATGCAGCCCTCCTCAACATGCCACTTGTCATGCTCACACTTTACCCTACCTCTCAACATGCCACATGTCGCATGCCTGTTTATCCTGCCTATTTTTGTTGCTACATGTTGTCCTCCTATTAGGCAACGCTGGTTTTTAAATGCTTTTCATCACAACCATAGATTAAAAAGCTTATCGAACGGTTCAGATTTCATCTGAGCCATTTTTCAAGGGTTTTAGCCCCAACCCCCCATCAGACCAGAGAGAGATACATTTTGGAGAAGTTTGCACCATTTTTGAGCTAGGAAGCAAAAGTTTGAAAGAGCAAAAGGAAGCAACTTGGGAGCATTTTTTGAGGGATTCTTCAAAATGATTTCACCATTCAACTCCTCTAAGTGTAGTCTGTATGTTTCTTATATTTTTTCTCTTGCTTTTATTATTTTAAAAATCAGTATTATGGAGTAGACTTTGTTCTAGGGATTTAATGGAATCCATTCTCTGAACATGATTTTCTAATATTTATTTAATATTATTTAGGTGTTTGGATTATCTAATTTAGTGTGCTTAATGCTCCTATTTAAATTGAACATTTAATTAGATGATTTGTTGATTTAATACATAATTGAAAAATTGGTATGAAAATGTGAACATGCATTAAATTATGATATATGTAATGAGGCAAGAAATTCTCATTATTATGTATGTAATCAATTATGAATTCTAGATACTTAATGACCCATGTATACTTAGATGGCATAGACATGTGAGCTAGGTTTATATGGATTAGGATTATCATGATCATAGATATGTGGGTGATAGTTATTTGAGTAGAATTCGATTAATAATCCATGCATTTTATTTTAGTATTAGAGAGACAAAAAAATTAGGGGAGTAGAATTGAATTCCTAGATTCCTCTAATTTGTATTGAAACTTGTTACATTTAATTTTATTTAGTTTAATTAAGTATTTAAATTCTACTTTTGAAATTGATCGTTCAAATAGAGTAAGAAAACATACAACTTGATAGTATACAAAATTTTCTTAAAGTTTCTAAGGATCGACTCGTGCTCACGCACACTTTATTGCTTGTGTACATACTATATACTTGTGGGATTCGTGTCAACCATGCAATGTGATACTAGTACCTGTAATCAGTATGCCTAGACGATATATATATTTTACCCAAAAATAATTTTAGAAAAAAGCTTCACCTCATAATAACAATACAGAAGTATTCTTGATGTATTATTATTACGATAACTTTGTTTGATAAAATAATTTAACAAACTCCATCACCACCTCATAGCTCAATATGAAAAATTCGATGTATTAAGACTATGAGAACTCCTTTTTAAATACGTTTATCTTCAAAAATATGCAACCGATATTTTTATAACCTCTAAATCACTAATAAAGAATAACACTCAATATATTAATGATACTAGAAATATAAAATATTTTTTGAAACCTCAAGAAAATATTTTTCACAAAGTCGAATTTTAAGCATCACAAAAATCAATTCAAAAAATGCATAGAAAGAAGTATGAGAAAATGTGTAATTAATAGAGGGAGGGGGTATTTATAACTAATTTTTTAACTTTCAGTACCCTCGCCAACCCATCATGGGTACCTCAACACGCACTTCCGCGAGGCCTCATTGACTAACCAAACGAACCCCTCGTGAAGTATCGACGAGGTCCAACAAGCCACAAATTTATCATATGCACGATCATGAACCACCTCAAAGGGGCCCTCATAAGGACCCCAGCGAACCACCAAAAACTTGTTTTTCAATTAAAAACTCAAATATTTGATAATCCACAAATACCAGCCAATTGTAAAAATCAAATGTAAGTAAAAATAACTTAATCATGCATACTACATGCTCCTGATCACCCCATGGTGTCTGCAATATGTAAATACACAAAGTGTTAAAATCTATGTAAATGTGTACGATAATAATCAAAAGCAAAGTACCATACAAAGAAGTAGACAAAAATACTAAGTAAAATAAACAGACTCCGTATTTTGTATACGAAAATGCCAACAAAGATTCAAAGGAACTTACAGGTTTTACAAATCATAAATAAGATTTGATAATAGAATCAACATATGGATATTAACATCTGATTTGGATAATAGACAAGTAGTTTTTCTGGCCTAGTTTTTTCCTAATGATGTGGTTTTTATTATGTTAGCCACATTTTCTGCTAGCAAGCTTTTAGAAAGTTGAATTGATGTTTAAAATTTATTAATGATATTAGATACTTATGATCATGAAATTGAACCCTTGTAGCAGCTCTTAAGAACAGTTTATGATGTCATTTGCATCTATTAAGTTTTGCAAAATTACTTAAAACTTTTGATAGAATGTTTGACTAACTCTTTTAATTTTCATGTAAAGTTTCCCATGAGGCAAAGATTGTGTAGATGCAATTCTGATGGATGTGATTGACAAAATGGGATAAAAGATAGCACAATAGTAAGCATCTTGGCCTCATTATTCTTTCACTCTTTTTCTTTTCTCAAGTTGAAAGTTGAAACTCTATTTCAACTGTTGGTTTCTTTTCTTTGTCAAATGATTGTTGTATATTACCTTAGTTGTATATAGATAGATCATTTACACAATTTGTTTTTATTATTATACACGTATGCTATATTCTTCTTTTGTTTGTTTAAAAGGTTAATGTTTTGTCTTGGCGGTAAAAGTGACGTTAGATTTGTGTGGTTGAAAGAACCATCACTTATAATTTCAATTTTACATCATTTCGTAGAAAATGATAATAACTTAAAAAAGGACAACTACACTAAAAAATATATTATTTGGGACAAAAACTTATGTCATAGAAGCTTACAATTTCGTTTTAGAAATTATTTGACTACAAAATATTTTTTCAATCCTATCATAACAATGATTAAGTCTCAAGCATTACAAGGATAAAGTAGGATTTTGTTCCCAAAAAAATGGATGGAATTAGGGACAAAAATTTTCATCTCTTCTAGTACACAAAATTTGTAAAAGAAATAGTAAGATTGTATACTTGAAGTCATTTTAAAGACAAGTTTTGTCCTTGATAATTAAAAAATTGTCCCAAAAGTTGTTCTTGAATGTAATTTTCAAGGACAAAACTTATGCGACAAATTTTTTACTTCTCAATGACAACTTTTTTTTTGTCTTTGAAACAACTACAAGTATATTATCCCTTTACTTTTATGACAAATTTTGTGTTTTTTAGAGACAAAAATTTTGTCCCTAATTCCATTCATTTTTTGGCATAAAATTACATTTTGTCGTTGTAATACTATATGGGACTTGACCATTGTGACAAAAGGATTGACAAAATTTTTTGTTGTTAAATATTTCTAGAACGAAATTGTAATTTTCAAGAACAATCTTTTTTGTCCTAGATAATTGATTTTTTTGTAGTGGTACCGGCGCTTAGGGAACAAGAAATTAGGTTTTGGTTGTTTATGATCCATATTATACGACATATTATTATTTGGATTCTATTAATACCTATTGTTTAAAGATACGAGAGTAATATTTAACATGTGAGCAATTTTAGTATTGATCATGTAATTAATTAATTTACTCTTATAATTCTTTAACTTTTGTATAACCATATTGCGTTATAATTGTAGGACTCATCACTTTTGGAGTAATCAAGTGAGTGAGTGTTCAATCAATATTTCAAATATGGAAGCAACCCATTGTAAGTGTTTTAATATACTTAATATTGAATATGCTTCCATATTATTGTGAGTGTTATTTATTTTCAATTGGTAATAAATATCAATCATAAATTAAATTACAAACATAGTAGTCCCGCATTGAAAGATAAGAAAATTCAAAAGGGATTTATAAGTGCTTGGGTTGGAACCTCGTAGCAATTATGGAAGGCCCATTGGCCTATTGGGCTTCCAACAATTAATATCATAGCTAATGGTTGAATGATTATTGAAACAAGCACGAGGGCCCATGAGGGGCCTGTGTTCAAAGATGGACTTTGTTAGGTGATTAAGAAGAAGGCACATAGCATATTTACACGCTAGTGACAGACCTAGTCAAATAGAGTCTGCGAAAGGGCAACATTGAAAATAACAAGGTAAACCACATGTTCAGTTCAAGAGAGGGCGTTATGGTTCAAAGGAAGAGTCATATGTGACTCATTTGTGGGAGAGATTGTTATAGTAAAGGGAAACATAGTCCTACATTGAAAGATAAGACAATCCAAAATAGGTTTATAAGTAGTTGGGTTACTCCACCTATATGGTTGACATTTTGTGTTAGAACCCCATAGCAAGCTTCACAATTGATAAATTTCAAGAAGCATGGATGGGCTATATGCTAAAATTCATGATCCCTAGTACTAGTGATAATGATGAGTAAATTCTTATGAGTACCTATGTATAACTAAGTGGTATGGATGGCAATAGGTCAAATTAGATTTGATTCGTTAATGATCTAACTTGTTAATGATCTGCTTCGATCTGTCCAATCCATTGTTTAGAAAATCTGGATTAATCTGATCTCTTTTGATCTTTAGATTACATGATCAGATTTGTTGATGATTTGTAGACTATATGGATATTCATGATATAATCCGAATTGTTCCATTTTTTTTCTAATACATTATTTAATGCGGTCCGGTGCTATACACAGGTTAGTACATATAATATGATTGCATTATTAAAGTTATTTATTTTATAATTTTTTTTTAAATTAACATGTAATTCATAAATAATTTGTTAAGTAATACATTTATTTTTATCTTATATTTTGGGTTGATGTTTTGATTTTAATATTTGATATAAAATATTAATATTAATATTAAAAATATGAACAATGGTTTGTTATATTTGATAAATATATAATAGTGTTGATTATCGAGTCATAATTTTAATTGTTCCTTAATTATTTATTTAAAAAATATTCTTAAACAATATTTTTTAAATTTGATAAGTATATAGGAAAACTTTTTTTTTTTTTTTTTTTTGTATTTTTTGGTTTACAAGGGAAACAAATTCCTAAGAGTGTATTTATTATATGGGCATTTTGATATTTATTAATATAATAAAAAATAATAAAAATAATAAAATACATAAAATAAAATATAGCTAACAAAATAACTATTAATAAAAATTACATTTGGTAGTGTAAACCCAATAAATACACATTACCATCCATATTTTAGCAGTGTAAATTATAACTATCATGTCACACATCTAGAATTAAGTCAAGAAAATAATTTTTTTCCGAGTCATCAAAAGCTCCAAGCTTCTGAAGCTGCAAACGGCAAACAAAAGACATAATTAGTTAGATAGTTTCGTCATTCTAGACTTAAAATTTTATTGAACTTGTGTTTGTGCAAGAGAATATTCTCGTCGTAAATCGTTTAGTAGTGTGAATATACTCATTGATTGTTATAACATGTGAAAAATTCTAACTTAGAATTCAACTCACCTTGTTTTGAAAGAGCCCATCCCTTGTCCTGGCCTAAAGCCCAAAAGAAATATCCAGCCAAGCCTATAGAACGAGCAAACTGCACCTTCTTCTTTATAGACAAAGCATCGTCAAACCCAATCCAAGTATCTCCAGCATATGAATAAAACGACACAGTTTTACTATCATATACAACAGTAGCACCATTCTTCTTGTTTAAATCAACAATGGCGTTATACACAAGGGAGCCTTGATCTCCAGGCCCAGCACCAACAGCTGGAGCTCCAATACCATTCAAATTCGGATCCTTGAGTTTCCAAGTCTTACCATAAAGTGGCATCCCCATTACAAGCTTTTCTGCCTGAACTCCGGCTTTAATCCACGACCCGATTCCATAGCTTGTACTAAGGTTCCCTGTAGGATCATATAAAGCAGCAGGAGCTCCGGTGAAGTTTTCCCAAGAACCATGATAATCAAAGCACATTGGGCTTATCCAATCCAGGTACTTTCTCATGGTTTTAGCTGGGTATGATATAATGGGTTCTGCAAAAATGAACACTGAAGAATAATATACAGCCGAAGTTAAGAGAAGACGTGGTTTTCTAGTTATAAAAGATTCAATGAAAATGGCTCTGTTCCATTCCTTGAATAACAAGGCCAAATTTGACATATCTTTGTTATTTTTTGGAAATTCCCAATCTAGATCTACTCCATCAAACCCATATTTTCTAGCTACTTCAATTGTGGAACGAATGAAAGTGGCACGAGTTGTTCTGCTCGTTGCCATTTGTGAGAACACAGTCTTGTTGCTACCCCCACCTCCAATTGAAAGTAGAGTTTTCACAGGTGGGTTCTTAGAGCGAATCGAGTTTATGAATTCTGGGATTTTGATTAGGTCATCTGAGGCGATTTTGAGTTTGAATGTGGAGGGTTCGGGTAAGAGAAAAGCATAGTAAATGTGGGTGAAGAGTGAGGTATCAATTGATGAAGCTGGAAAGGAATTGAAAGATGGCCAATAAGCTGCTTTGATTCCTTTTAAAGGTGAAAATTGATATGGTGGGTATGATATCGGTGCAGCTGGGTCGGGTAAGCTAGGACATGAAACGGGTTCCGGTGCACTTCTTGGGTATGAACTGGGACTTGGAATTGAAAAACTTGACGGGGCAATGGGTAGTACAGGGGGCATAGAGAAAGAATCTGGAGCAAGTTCGGGTACAGATGGATAAGGATCTGAGTATGGAGAAACCGGGTCGTGAAAAGGAAGAATAGCAGGAGAAGAGGTTACTTCTATTTCTGCGAATGAATTTGGACTTGGACTAGGAACATAAGAAGGGTAAAAAGGTAACTCTGGAGCAAGCTTGGCTGTGGGTGAATAAGATTCCGGAGCACCCGGATATGCAGATACTGCCGGATAGCTCGGACCCGGAAAATAAGCAGGGTTAGCACTTATTGAATTTGACTCAAAATTTCCATTTCCTACATTTGCATGAAAGATTAAGAGAAGCAGAATTGGTAGGAACTTTAGGGAGGACATATTGTATAGTGGTTTCTGGTCGTTTGGTAAGGATGTGTTTATATAAGGGACAATAACCGTGGTAGCATCATAAGGTTAAATGGGTAATTGGACTCTGCTATTGGGTTTATTTGGAAGGTTGTGATAGAAGTTTCCTAGGTTGAAATTTGAAAGAAAGCAAAAGGAAGGCAACATACGAAGGAAAAAATCAAACATATGCAGCCAAATTAAGATACAGAGGATTCTTAATGAAGCGTCTCTGTTTGGAACGAAGTTGAATTGGTAAGCTGGCATAGTTTGAACTTAGTTCTCCTAATACAATAAGAAATATATCACCACTTTTGTTTCTCTTGTTAGTGGAAGTCTCTTTTGTAATGAATACATGAATTGACATGTTACTTTTTTTAATCAAGCATTTGTTCTTTAATGAAAGTAATATCATGATTTTCAAATTGTAATATGTTTATTGTAGATCAATAATATTTGTCCATAAAAAATATTATGATTGATCTGCCACACATATATATATATATATGTGTAAGATATTTCAAGAGAAAGAAATATCATTTATGATTTTGGTGACAAGTAATAATTAAAGCGACACTTTTTAATTAGTGAGTAAAGCATGCAGTGCTTGGTATAACAGGTGAATGAAGCAGTCAAGGGAGAATAGTGTTTGTAGTTGAATGCATGCTTAACAAAAGAAAAGAAAAAGGAAATTGTTAGTTTAATTAAAGAATTATTAATAAGAGAGTACTTATTGGGGAGGAAAAAAACACTTTGATAGGCTGATGGCTTTTCTAACAAATAAGAACCAAGTTGGAACATTTATTAAATACATGATGTTTGTCCTTTGTGCAGTTCTAAAAATGAAACAATGGAACATTTATTTATAAAATGCAAATTCTGTCGGGCTCTATGTTTGGTACGGTGGAATTAAATTTGATCATTTCATAAATGTGGATATTCAATCTTTTTTGGAATCCTGTTTTGATCCTTCTGCTTCTTTCCTTCCTCGAAATATAAGTAAGATAGAGTTTATTTTAGCCATTGCTTTAACATGGATTTCAATTTGGAGAACGAAGAATGAAAAAGTTTTTCAGCAGTGTGAACTAGATTTTCATAAGTACATTCAATATTTACAAAAGTCCTTTAAGGAATTTAAGAGTTTGAATTCATCATTGCAATATTCATCATTGCATTGAATGTGAATGTTCAAACTAACCATTGGTGGATTAATCCTCCTATTGGTGTTGTGAAGTTTGCAAGCTTCTATGAGGGTGTTTCTGCTTTGTCAGTTGTAGCTAGAGACTCCTTTGGAAATGTTCTAGGCATTTGGTGCAAACATTTATAGGTTGCTTCTGCAAAAGTGGCCGAGGCAAGGGCATTGTCCTTGGCAATTAGTTTAGCACGTGCCATAATTCAACGAGTTTGGCTGGAAGGAGATTGTAAAAATATAGTAGACTGTATCATTCATAGACCATCAGAAGCATCATGGGAAGCTAGACCCTACTTGGATGAAATATTTCCATTTTGTCATTGGTTTACCTACTTGTATGTTTCTTGGATTCCTAAAGATTAAATAGTTTGGCTCATGAAATTGCTAAATAGTTTTATGAAGAACAAAAGGAGGGGAGCTTTAATGTTTTGGATTTTCCTCCTCTCGTTCATTCTATATATGTAAATAAATCTGCTTATTAATAATACTGATTAAGAATTCATATAAAATAAAATAAAAATAAGAACCAAAGTTGGGATGCTGAGGCCAAGTATGAGCAAAGGTAAGACTGAAAAAAGAGGATCAAAATACTATAGTTTTCATACTATTTAGCTCTATCTAATTTATTTAGTCCTTATGCTCATTTTTTTTTTTAGCTTTGGAGTTTTCTGAGTCGACCTAGGGTTCAACCCTACTTTCTTGTTTGTCAAGGAAAGCATCTTATTTTTGTTATAAATTGACCAATGCAGAATCAGAACTAGAAACTAATTTCAATTGCCTAAAATATAATAATGGACTAAAAGGCAAAATCATAAGCAATAAAAAAATAAACGGTACATAAAATTTAAATGATTCAACCTTTTAATATAAAAAATCTAAATCATAGAAGCAACACACTAAGTTACCAAAAATTAAATAAAAGGAACAAATATCAATATCAAAAAGTTACTCAAAACCAAATTTTCAAACATGTATTAAGTGTGTTTAACACGTCCAAGTGAGCAAACTACAAAATTAACGTGGATGTTGTATGTTGTTTATGACTAATAAGTAAAAAATATCATGCTATAAAACCAACTTGTTGTCTAATTCGAATTTTGAACGTTTCTATACCTTTATATTCCTTCTTCCTCGAGATGTTTTTTTAATTGAAAAATATTATATGACATGACTTTTGAAGTAGTGTTTTATATCATTACTTTTTCATGACTTTTCATTTCATTGTTTGTTGGAACAAATATGTAAAAAACAGATAGGAACGAGGTTACCAAAATATTGAAATTACACTGCTTGGGTTGAGTCGCGGACTAAGTCGCTCTCTTTTAGGTGTTTCGCGGCTCTGCCCAAAATTGTGCAAGCAAACACAGCCTCGTCGTCCCTAGGATAAAACAGCCCAGCAAAATTCTGTCTCGGAGCTACACTGCACTGATGAATTCTGGAATGCTACACAGAAAACGGAGCCAGAGAACATGCAACGTTCAAAAACGGTCGTGGATGACGTTCCATAAGACTCGGTCTGGAACGGAACGGGTAACGGTCACGACGTGAGGTAACGGATAAGAACATG
This sequence comes from Elaeagnus macrophylla, assembly GCA_029378325.1. Taxonomy (NCBI): domain Eukaryota; kingdom Viridiplantae; phylum Streptophyta; class Magnoliopsida; order Rosales; family Elaeagnaceae; genus Elaeagnus; species Elaeagnus macrophylla. The sequence goes on along the minus strand of CM055641.1, from coordinate 41,817,697 downwards.
TAACGTTCGAAGGCAACGATTCCATGAGACTCGGTCTCAATGGAACCGAACGGTAACAAAATAACGGTCATAATTTGGGTAACGGAACTGTTGGAAAAATTAATTTTAATAAATATATTTTTATCAAAAAATAAAATGCCACCTCACCTCACACATATGCACTCGGCTCGACTCGGCATGGTGCGGCTAGCAGGTAGGACAGACGGCCGCGATGGCACGTGCTTGTGTGGTGGACCCACAATTGCCTAGGTCCTCCCACCTTCCACAAAATTGGGTGCCCATTGGGGCCCAATCCCACTAGTAAATTTTTCCTTATATTAATACCTCTAAAGAGATATATAATACCAATGTGGGACAAGTTTTTTAAGAGATAAAATTTTTGCATTTTTTCTCTTTCTTTTTATTCAAATTCATTCACAATTTCCAACAATCCCCCACTTGAATTTTATATAAAAATAGTTTTCATTGAGCAACCGATCATTCAGAGATATAAGATTGTGCATAAGCAGAAGGTGTCTATCGACTTGAACCTTTGCATAGTGTTGATGCTTTAGAATATACTAGAGTAACTCATAGTTTTGAACTCTATCTCTAGCAACATTACACACACAACCTTTCCAAGGTGTAGTTCGAAAAGCCTGTGCTTTACGGCCATGCACGTGTATCCTAATATAGTGAATGCTCTAGTAAATTTTGCCTAAAATTTCATAGGAAGCAGCCACACTTCTACATTCACATAGGTGAGTCTATCAAGAGTACTCCTGTAGCTATGTACTCCACTCCACATAGAGTATAGAACTCATTAAGAGTTAACAATTAACTCATCCTTCTATCACTTTAGGAATTCATGCTTCTAACAGTATAGGATGGGACCCATGATAACATGATTCATCTCATATCACTTCATGACTTGTTATTACCCATTGAACTTATTTCTTGGGATCTCCAATCTATAAGTCGAGTTACCATCACGAGTGACTCTTCATTCTAAAGGCATTAGTCCCATTCCTTTCAAGGTTTTGAAAACCTTTTCTCTTACTAATCCTTTCGTCAAAGGATCAGCCAAATTGTCATCAGTACGTACATGATCCACTCTTACAGCTCCTGTAGAGAGAAATTCTCTAACAGTACTGTGCTTATGACGTATCTGTCGTCTCTTGCCGTTATAATAACGATTCTGAATCTTTGCAATAGCTGCGGTACTATCGCAGTGGATCAGGACAGCTGGTATTGGTCTTTCGCATAAAGGGATCTCAGCTAACAGACTTCTTAACCAGCTTACTTCTTCACTAGCAGTAGCTAGTGCTATCATTTCAGACTCCATCGTAGATTGAGCCAAAATTGTCTGTTTCTTAGACTTCCAAGGAACAGCTCCACTAATAATGCTAAATATATAGCCGCTAGTTGCTTTGGAGTCTTCTGAAAGAGTTTTCCAATCAGCATCGCTGTATCCTTCTAGAACAGCGGGAAACTTCTTATAATGTAATCCAAGGTTCATTGTTCTTTTAAGGTACCTCATGACCCTTTCAATTGCATTCCAATGCTCTATACTAGGTCTACTCGTAAACCTACATAACAGTCCCACAACATAAGCTATGTTTGGCCTAGTGCAATCAGTAGCGTAACGTAAGCTACCAATGATGCTCGCATACTCAGTTTGTCTAACACGGTCTCCGGTGTTCTTGAACAACTTTACACTAGGATCATAAGGAGTACATGCAGGTTTGCAGTTAGAGTAATTATATTTCTTTAAAATCTTCTCAATATAATGAGATTGATCTAGAGAAAGTCCCTTTTTAGACCTATTAATCTTTATACCTAGGATTACACTCGCTTCACCTAGGTCTTTCATGTCAAAATTAGCACACAGCAAATTTTTCACATTATTTACAACATGAATATTTGACCCAAAACTAAGCAAGTCATCCACATATAAACATATAATAGTGCAAATGTTATTTTCTGTTTTATGATAAATGCATTTGTCACTTTCATTCAATTTGAATCCATGTGAGATAACTAGATTATCAAATTTTTCATGCCATTGCTTAGGTGCTTGTTTTAGACCATAAAGAGATTTATCTAGTTTACATATTTTGTTTTCTTGACCTGGGACTACAAAGCCCTCAGGTTTGTCCATATAAATCTCTTCTTCTAATTCACCATTTAAGAAGGCAGTTTTAACATCCATTTGGTGCACCACTAAATCATGGATAGCAGCTAGGGAGAAAAGCACATGTATGAAAGTTATTCTTGTGACAGGTGAATATGTGTCAAAGAAGTCCACATTTTCCCTTTGCCTATACCCTTTGGCTACAAGGCAAGCCTTGTACTTTTCAATAGTATCGTCGGGTTTTAATTTCTTCTTTAGTATCCATTTACATCCTATGGTCTTGCAACCAGGAGGTAAGTCAACTAAATGCCAAGTTCTATTAGACTCAAGAGGGTCCATTTCATCATTTATGGCTTCTTCCCATAAGTTGGCATCTAAAGAAGATAAGGCTTCTTGAATGGTTTGGGGATCTTCCTCTAAGATTAAGCATAGAAGTCAGACCCATAATCCTTAGAGGTTCGAGCTCGTTTACTTCTCCTAAGTTCAGTTTCTAATTCCTCATTTTGTTCACTAGATGTAGCTATGGGTAAACTACTAGAAGACGAGCCCCCACTATTCTTTAGTTTAAAGGGAAACTTATGTTCATAGAAGTCTGTATTATTTGATTCTATAACTACATGATCATTTAAGTCATAGAATTTATAAGCTTTAGTATTCACTACATATCCTATGAATACACATTCATATGCTCTACTAGCAAGTTTATTTCTTTTTGGATCAGAGATCCTAACATAGGCTAAACATCCCCAAGTTTTAAAATAAGTTAAGTTAGGTTTCTTATTTTTCAAAATTTCATATGGTGAAATCTGACTAGTAGATTTAGGCACTCTGTTTAGCACATAACAAACAGTTAATAAAATTTCTCCCCACCAGTGGGAAGCAGCACTAGAGTTTAATAAAATTGCAAAACCTGATTCAGTAAAAGTTCTATTTTTTCTTTCAGCATTGCCATTCATTTCAGGAAAATAAGGTGCAGTTTTTTCATGAATGATTCCATGGTTTTATAAAAGTCATTGAAAATATTGGAATCATATTCAATGCCTCTATCACTTCAAAATCTTTTTATTTTTCTGTTAATTTGATTTTGAATTTCAGTCATAAATGTTTTAAACATGTCAAATGCTTCACCTTTATTTTTCATTAGATATACATAAGTATAATCTGAATAGGCATCTATAAAAGTTATAAAATAGCGTTTTCCATTTCTTGTTAAAGTAACATCTAGTTCACATATATCAGAGTGTATTAAATCTAATGGTTCTGATTCTCTAATTACTGATTTATGTGAAGTTTTGGTTATTTTAGCTTGACTGCAAAAATCACATTTTCCAAAATCATTCATTGATAATTTAGGAATTAGTTCTAAGTTACTTATGTTCTTAATTATTCGTTTATTAACATGACAAAGTCTAGCATTCCAAACATTAAAAGAACACAACATATAAGTAGAAGAAGATGCTTTATTAATTTCAACATTTAATTTAAGCATGCCATTAATGGCGTACCCTTTTCCAACAAATACATTATTTTTAGTAATTGTATACAAATCAGCCCCTATAGTTTGAGTAAACCCAGCCTTGTTGAGAAGGTAGCCTGAAACTAAGTTCTTTCTCATCTCTGGAGTATATAGGACATCTTTCAAGATGACGGTCTTTCTAGAGGTAAACTTCAATTCCACCTCACCAATACCAGCAACTTTAGTGAAGTGGGAATTGCCCAGTAGCACTTTCTTATCCTCAGATACAGAATAGGACTTGAACATGTCACGATCATAACAAACATGGTGAGTGATGTGATCAATTTAGTACTCGCAAGTATACGAATCACTCGTAGGAAAGTGATAAGCAACTTCCAAGGTCGGTCTCTCAAGGAATTGCAGTGGTTCTAAATAACTAACTTTTTAATCTAAATAGAGTTCTAATGAAAATAAAACACTAATTAAATAGAGTTCTAGTGAAACTAAAACTCTAAGTAACTAGAATCCTAAAGCTAGTAAAACTGTAAAAAGGTTGTTTGTTTTGTAACGAGAACAATCATACGACAATTAAACAAAAGCAAGATCGCAAGTAAACAATCAATTCAGATAGATTTGATAATCAATGGAGGATGTACGAACGTTTAGTTTGGTTGACCATGCTTGCATCGAAAAGGTATGGTGAAATAACATGAACGTCCTATATAAACAAAACTACCGACTTTCCTTTTAATTACGAGACTGCCTGCGGTCGGGGTAAATCTCTTTGTTGATTAACTAATTAATTGCCTACGGTCGGGGTAAATCAAATAGTAATCAAATTACGCGCAAGGAAAAACATGCCAATCAAATTAATGCTATGACTAAGTCACTAAATTGAAGCTTTGATTAAGTGTTTCGAAATAAAGTTAAGGTGACGTTCCTATAACTAAATTCTAAGATATTTCAACCTAACTACGAACATCAAATGGACCCATGATAATTCATAATTAAATATCTAAACATGCTCTTAATCAAAACGTAATTCGTTTATATTAAATCAATAAAATACACCATACACAATTCTAGCAAACATGGCAACACAAACTAAACATCCATAATAAAACTAGCCACTCATGTTCATATTAATATTCATAGACAAATAAAATATGATCATACACTTTAACAAAAAGAGAAGAAGATTTAATTCTATAACAACAAGAAAATCCTAGATCTAAATACCGCTTATGGATGGGATAGCGTTCTTCTCCGTAAGCTTTATCTTCGATCGTCGACGGTTTCCTTGGATCCTTAGAATAGTTCTCTCGCTTCGTTTGAGTGTGGCAAAGCTCCCAAAACTGAATGAATGGAGTGTTTGGTCGCAAAATTGTAAAATCTAAGAGTTGTGTACGAGTTGGTCGAGTTGTCTGTAAGGGGGGCTCTAAGGGGGTATTTATAGATGTAAGGGTTTACACAAATCCAGATTGCCATAGGAATAGGCGCACCGTGGCATGCATTTTCCCCGTCGCGGCGCAACACAAATTCTAAAAATAATGTAAAAACCCGAGAGCTCCCCGCCGCGGCATGACTTTTCCTCGCCGCGGCGCGTGTTGTCTTTAGTTTCTTCACGTTTACCCCCTTACATATGTGATGGCTCGTTATGTAAGGCTTACATATTTGTCTCGTTTAGCCCGTAACTCATGATCTGAGCGCCGTAAGTGTTCCGTCTTTGCGTGTTTTCATTATTTGACTCATTTGACGCTAAAAACACCTGAAATGCACTAAAACATACCCGTGACTTCGAATGGATAGATTTATGAAAATAATCAAATAAACAATCATAACAAATCTATATTTTAAACAATTAAGCACAATTAATCACGAAATATTAGTGCTTTTCGAGCACTCATCAGTGAGAAGCACCAGTGTCCACCCACCACCCCTCGGATTCACCAACAAAGTTGATTTTAGATATCATAGCTATAAGCTGATCTTCGGTAAGGTTCGCCTGCGGGGTAGGACGATTCCTGTTTCAGTAGTTCCTGGCCAAATGGCCAGGCCTGTTACAACAATAACACATAAATGTGTTATTTCCTAAGGGGGGTTGAGATCCATGTCCATTCCGTTAAGGATTTCTATTTTTATTATTGTTGTTACGGTTTTGGTTATTATTACGATTTTGAAATTTTTTGTTTCTTCCTTTTGGTTTCAGAATTACAGAGGATGATTTTTTATTGGCACTGTTATTTGAGACAACAAGTACTTCATCTTTTTGGTCTTGTTTTCGAGCTTCTTCTTCTATTCTTAGACAAGTTATTAGACTTTCTAAGGAGAATTCTTTAGTTTTATGTCTAAGAACATTCTTAAAGTCTTTCCCTGCAGGGATAATTTATCTATAATAACAGCTACTTGAAATTGTTCATCTAAAGCCATACATTCAGAAGTTATTTCATGTGCTATTTTCTACAGTTCATGTGATTGAGCTTCCACAGATTTTTCATCAGTCATCTGGTACTTCAGATATATGCTGACAACATACTTCTTGGTTCCAACTTCCTCAGTATCCTACTTCTTTTGAAGTGCATCCCAAGTTTCTTTAGCTGTCTTATCAGAGTTATAGTAATCATACAAATCATCAGCTAAACCATTAAGAATAAAATTTTTGCAAAGAAAATCATTTTCCAACCAGGTATTTAAATCCTTAATTGTAGCTTCAGTAGGAGGATTTGACAGTGTTGGTTTTTCAGTAGTAAGAACAAATGCTACTTTTTTCATTGTTAAGAAAAACAACATTTTTTATCTCCATCTTTTAAAATGTACTCAAAACGGAAAGGTTTGTTGAGGTCAGCAGTTAAAATTTCAGTAGACATGGCAGATGAAATACGTCTTAAAATTGTTGGAACAATTATGTAAAAAATAGATAGGAACGAGATTACCAAAATACTGAAATCACACTGCTTGGGTTGAGTTGCAGACTAGGTCGCTCTCTTTAAGACGTTTTGTGGCTCTGCCCAAAATTGTGCAAGCAAATACAGCCTTGTCGTTCCCAGAATAAAACAGTCCAGTAAAATTCTATCTCGGAGCTACACTGCACTGATGAACTCCAGAATACTACACCCTATAAAATAATTTTGTTGCTCAAAACTAAAAATTATATTTAATTTGTATACTGGAAAGTATTTCTAGGTTTCTGTTTTCTGAAAACTTTTGTACTGCTTAATAGTTAGAGCGAGAGAGAGAAAAATGAAAGAGAGTTAAGAGGTAAAAGATTATTTGAAACTGTCAGTTGAGGGCTTTATTTATAGGCGAGGGTGGTTACATAAAACGGAGCCAAAGAACTTGCAACGTTCAGAAATAGTCGTGGATGACGTTCCGTAGGATTCGGTCTAAAACGAAACGGTAACAAAATAATGGTCATAATTCGGCTCGGCATGGTGCGGCCGATCGGACGGACGGCGGCGGCAGCGTGCTTGTGTGGTGGACTCACAATTACTTAGGTCCTCCCCCCTTCCACAAAATTGGGTGCCCCTTGGGGCCCAATCCCACTAGTAAATTTTTCCTCATATTAATACCTCCAAAGAGATAAATAATACTAATGTGGGACAAGTTTTTTAAGAGAGAAAATTTTTGCATTTTTTCTCTTTCTTTTTATTCAAATTCATTCACAATTTCCAACATTGTTTAATTTATTTATTTATTTATTAATTTTAACTATTTAAGTTGAATAATATTATGAAACATGATACTAAAGTCCTGCTCCTTTACATTACTTTCTTCACTTTCTATAGAGCGTCCCGACTTCACTGCAATATAAAGAATCATTGGCTGGCTCCTTGTCATTTTCATTAGTCCCCCCCCATAACTCCACTATAAAAAATAAACTAATGAGAGCAAACTATGGTGAAAATGAAGGGGAAAAAGAATATAGGGCTTGGTTTAAATCAGCTTCTGCTTGTAAATAATATTAAATATAAATAATGAATATGACTCAAATTTATCTCTACATAATATACAATACTATAACTATTCATACCGGTGACCTATTAACAACCGCTCGTGTAAACCAAGTTTCACTGTTACATCGCAATCTCATGGCAGCATTCTTTATCACTGTTTTATGTTCTTGTCTTCTTCTACGTCCTGAAATATTCTCAACATGCCAATAGTTTATTAATTACGAGACAACTTTGAAATAGCAGGTCCATGTTTTTTGGTAACAAAGGTTGAAGCATACATGGTGGATTCGTGAAATATTCGAGCAAAAAAGTAATAAGATAAGCATGTTCTATTCACAAAATAGATCGTAAGTAGGAAAAATGAGAAAATGATTGTGTTAATTTTGCTATTATGATCACTTGAGTCATGGCATTTTTAGATTAGACATTTCTAATTCAAAATTATGAAAAACTGAGCATTTCTTATTCCATAATTATGAAATATGAGCCCTTTCTAGTTTGTTGGCTATTAAAAAGTTGAGCATTGAGACTAAATTTACACTATAATGCTCAAGTTGAATAATTAATAGGATTAACTACATTTTATGCTCATAACGTATGAGATAAGTTGCAAAAATATCCAAAATGTTTACTTAATTACAATTATGCTCACAACATTATGGATAACGATAAAAACATGCTCAACTGATAATTAACTTTAACTTATTTAACAGAATTATTTTTGTTGAGAAATGAATGATATATTTTAATTATTTTTGACTATCTGTAAAACTTATAATCCCTTTCATATTTTTGTAAATGCACTACAGTCATATACTTACTCCATAATAACAATGAATTCATATAATTGTCAAATACAATTTATGTTACAAATTTACAGATTACAATCTATGTTCAAATCCATATAAAAATTTAAATTACAAACTTTTGAAAGAGTTAATTCTCGTAAAAAAGGCTTATCATTATCACTAATAGGAGTAATCATATGAATTGTGAATTCACTATTATATGAATTTGATATAGATTGTATTTAAAAATTATATGAATTCACTGTTATTATGAAGTCATCATACAATTGTTATGTATTTACAAAAATATTAAAGGGATTATAAGTTTAACAATAGTTATAGATAAATAAAATATATATTTCATTTATCAACAAAAGCAATTTTGTTAAATAATTTAAAGTTAATTATCAATTAGATATGTTTTTATCGTTATCCAAAATGTGAAGAGTTTCCAAAACAGGAACCTCCTGTTCGAGGACAACATGACAGCGACATACTTAGTTTGGCTAGCTCATGCCCTTCATTTTATGAATAAAATAATGTGAACTCACGAATAAAATGACGCGAAGAGTTCTCAAAAGGAGAACATATTCTTAGAGGATAACATGGCAGCGAAAGACTTAGTTCGACTAGCTCATGTCTTTCATTTCAAGAATAATATAATGTGAACTTGTGAATAAAATAACACGAATAGTTTCCAAAAGGAGAACTTATACTTAGAGGACAACATGGTAGCGAAAGACTTAGTTCGGCTAGCTCATGTCCTCCATTTCAGGAATAAAATAATGTGAACTTGTGAATAAAAAACACGAAAACCCTTGAGTTAAGAGAGAAAATTTATTTGTCATGCTCAAGATGCAGGTATAAGAGGTAGGGCCTTGAGCCCATCTTAAGGAAGAGAAGAATAGTTTCCAAAATGGGAACCTCTTCTTTGAGGACAACATGGAGCGACAGACTTAGTTCGACTAGCTCCTGTCCTCCATTTCAAAAATAAAATAATGCGAGCTTGTGAATAAAAAACACAATAACCTTTGAGTTGAGAGAGAAAATTTATTTGTCATGCTCAAGATGCAGGTATAAGAGGTAGGGCCTTGAGCCCATCTTAAGGAAGAGGAGAAAAGTTTCCAAAATGGGAACCTCTTCTTTGAGGACAACATGGAGCGACAAACTTAGTTCAGCTAGCTCATGTCCGTCATTTCAAGAATAAAATAACGTAAACTTACAAATAAAATAACACGAAGAGTTCCCAAAAGGAGAACCTACTCTTAAATGACAATATGGTATGAACAAACTTAGTTTGACTAGCTCATGTCCCTTTTTTACAAATAAAATAACGTGAACTCACAAATAAAATAACATGAAGAATTTCCAAAAGGAGACCCTACTCTTAGAAGACAACATGACATCGACATACTTAGTACGGCTAACTCATATCTCTCATTTTTTTTTTGTTAAAAATTCATATCACTCATTTCATGAATACAATAATGTGATAATTCCTAAGTTGAGAGAGAAATTTTATTTTTCCCTCTTTGGATGCTAGTATAAGAGGCAAGACCTTGAGCACATCTTAAGGAAAAGGTGAAGATTTTCCAAAACAAGAACCTCCTCTTTGAGAAAAACATGGCAATGACAGACTTAGTTTGGCTAGTTCATATCTATCATATCACGAATAAAATAACGCAATCTTACAAATAAAATAACACGATAGCTCCTGAGGTTAGAGAGAAATTATTTTTCCCGCTCAAGATGCAGGTATAAGAGCTAGGACGACCTTGAGCCCATTACAAGGAAGGGCATAACATGATCTCCCAAATAAATAGGTCGCAATAATCCCTGAGAACAATGAAAAAGTATATTTTTCCTACTTAGAATTTAAACTTAAGAGGCAAAAATTTAAGCCCACTCTAAGATTGAAACGTACATGAATTTAATTTGCAACACCCATGGATTCTACTCAAAGGTTTATTAAATACATTTAATTAAAGTATTATTAGTTATACACATACTAGTTTCATGGAAACGGAAACCATGAACATTATTGCAAACACTACAAACTACATCAACATAACTAATACATAATTGGGGAATAGTAACCACAATTCACATCAGGGAATACGATTGTTGCTCCCTTCCGTAGGGGAACTAAAAGTGTTTAGTCCTTGATAGTACAATTCCTTCTAGTACTCCACCTCTTGGACTAACTTGTTTCTCTCTTTGACAAGAGTTTCATTTCTTGCTTCAATATAGCACATTCTTAGTGGGATTTATCCCTTTCTAAAATGAGTTTATCTTTTGAACAATGATTAACTATCTGTCTTTGAGGATTTTGGCAACATCCTTTGTCAATACATTTAAATCATAAGACACTTCTTTATATGAAATGTTTCGAGAGTCAAGATCCTTTTAAAGACAATTAGCTAAATCATAAAGATCCAAAGCAGCTCACCCATGATTATACATCAAGGATATGGCCTACAAAAATATGTTAGACCATGTACTAAGAGACAAGGGAAAGAGTATATATATGTATAAGCTCCAGTACCTCAAAGATGTGTCACCTAATAAGATGCCAGTGAGATCCTTCTTCTTTCTTGCAACTCTTTGAAATAAATAAACGATCTTCTTCACAACCCAGAAGATGATATAGCTCATTTTATGCCAAAAAGAGTTACAAATATGCCATATTTGAATAAAGAAGTAGGTATTTTCATGACAAACATTGCAAAGAACCTCTTCCTTTGACTCAAAAGACACAATATAAATCGAAGTGTCCAAGGGTTGTTCTAAGACTTTAGGTGTTAGAAAACTCAATCTGTTAGACCTTCAGACTTATCTCTAAAACTTCCTATGGGTAAAGACATGTGATCATTTGGAATAAAACCAAGGTTAGGAAGAGTAGACACCGAGTGTGTTATGGAACTACCTGAAAGATGGGTTTGTTTTTCCTCCACCTCATTCATGGGCATGTCGTATACAACATTGGATAAAAGGTCATTAATTAACATCAACCTTGAAGTAATCCATGAAGAGTTTGAACTTAAAATATGACCTATTGATTGAAGGTATGGCCTAAGATTCAAATAAAGGGCTAAAATGAAAGGAATTACTAATTGAGTATGTCTTTAAGGGGCTAGTTTTCCTTCATAAATGCAAGGCCAAGTTCCGAGTTACACTAGTGTAAAGATGAAGGGGAGAAAGTCTATTTATCCAAAGAAAACACCTTCATGGTAGCCTTTGATGCATTCCTTCTTTAGCTCATTGGTTAGATCCAAAAAGGCACTCACCTTTTTGTTAAGGGACTCTCCTTGTTGGGATCGAGATTATACTTGTTTCCTTCATCTTAGGCTTGGTAAACATTAGATGTCTATTCATAAGCACAAGTACTGTCATTCTACAACTTCTTAGTATGATCTAGCTGGTCATTTTCGAGCCCCTTTATCTCAATTTTCTAGGCATCAATGACACCATCCTTTTCCTTGACAACTTTGTGATACTAGGCCAGAAGTTATTGTGAAGTCATGTACTTGTTGACGATAGCACGACTAGCAATTTCACCTTATTTGATAATAATAAAAATAGATTTGTAAGTGATATGAACTAAAAATAAGTTGTTAGTTGAAAGGAAAATGGACCAACGATTGGGCGACATATATATTACCATGAACTAGATAGAAGATGACATGCTTTGGGTATACTTGGATAACCTAGTTAGGATGACTTGTTCAATACTACCTGCTTTATATGGTCACTATGTGTATTTTGTTGTATGGTAAGGGTTTTTGGGAGAATACAGAGAAACCCTAACTAATTGGAAAGGTTACAAGAAGGTTTTTAGAAAAATAAAGAATTGTTTAAAATTTACAAAAGTTTACTAACATTTGTTAGCAAATAACTATGTTGAAATTAAAAGAATGGGGAACTTGTTATGTTTAGATAACATATATGACTTGTAATATACGACCTGCACCTGGTTGGTAAAAAGCTTTAATATTAAAGGAAAAAGTGTATTGCTCCATTTTTTCACCTTGCTTCATGCTAAAAGAATGGGGGACCTAATGTTGAGATATAAACTACGTGTATGAGCTGTCGTACAACTTGATGCTAAAGACCTACTGAGAATGATCTATGTACGATCTGGTGCTGAAAACCTATTAAGGATGGTCTATATACTACTTGTTACTAAATACCTATTGATGAAAAGATTTTGAAGACCTAGGTTCTATAGGCAGCTCGATACGATATGATGTGAGAGATCCATCCCAAATAGCTTTGAATATGATAAGACCTATAGATCTTTAAATGAAGCACTACTTGACATTTAACAATGTAGTTCTGACACCTAACAAAGTCAAGTCTAACACCTTTCCTCTATCATACCTAGTTGCCCTTATCAAATAGTTACACATGTAAATTTATACGCCTATATATACTCTGTTGTAACTCATATTTAGGAGGGCTGACATGCATTCATTAGTCTCAACCCTCAAAAATAACTTTAAGAAAATATGTGATCTCTTATTTGATGTTAAGTAGTAAGTACTACATAGTAATATTAATGTTGTAAACCATATGTTGAACCGAACTAGTTTTTGTTTAATTTGCATTGGACGATTAAAAGCATTTTCTGATATTCGGTTATTAGGCTACTATTCATTTTTTTTCCTTTCCCAAAATGAAAGATATTTTATTAAAACTTAAATCTAAAAAATATAACAAGAATATTATAAATACAAAAAAAAATTAGTAATATATATTCAAAAACTAAAAAACAAGGCACATATATCATTTATGAAAATCCAGTTTATATATTACAACCAATATATAGATTTGAGCACGCAAATTAAATATTGGGCTCCACTTAATACAAATATAAAATAAATAAATCTGCGAGTCCATGTCACGGAATGTTGGGGTTGTAGCCCACACTTGACTACTACTAGCAAGAAAGTAGAGTTAATAATATTAAATATAAGAGATCTTCATAAAAACTACAACAATTTATATTTTATAAGTTTTTTATAGGGTTCATGTACTTACTAGTTATTAGTAACAAACGTTAGGGTTTTGCTCCTTAATGTCGGCCACAAAGAGCAAGTTAAGACTTTAGAGTAGACAAATTTTCTAATTTCCCTAATTACAAGCCAAAATTGTATGGAGACCTAAATGGGTTAATTTGCTTTATAATTTAAATTTTAAAGAAAGATAATCATTTTTTTCTTATCTTGATCTTTCCTTGCTTCATGGACCAACCCTTTTAAATGGTACACTTCTGTTGTGTATGGGACGTCGACGTCTTACATGGGAATAATCCATTGTAAAGAATTCTGATGAGTCCTTACCTTCTATCCGTTCTTGCCATGTCCCTTTGCTTCTGTGAAGCTCTTGAGCTTCTTTCTTATTATATGGCTTATTTTCTGCATTGTTAATTTATCAATTGAACCATAAAATGTTAATAGATTTTACTTAATTTTTAACAGCTATAGAATAAGGAATTAATATTGGAGTACTGTAACGTTTACATCTAACTTTAATTTCCTTCTCTCCTTTCGGAGAGTCCAAGGGTTTTTCAATTTGTAAAATTTCTATATGGGGCTACTATATTCTTGGTTCGCAATTTCAAATGAAATGTTTATACATACATGCTTTATTAAGTAATATTTGTGAATGAAAATGGTTGTACAATTAAGGAAAAACTTCTTCTTATTAGCCAAAAAAAAAAAAAAGCCTTTTTTTTTTTATGAATAGTATTACATTAAGAAATAATTGCTTAACTACGCAGTTCATCCATAATCCTTGTCAGCATTTGTTCCCTTAATTATTTACCGTATAATATTACATTTAATATCTTATATATCAAGTTCAATATATTTAGTTTAAATCTAGAGAAAATTAACTAAATTTGTTAAAATTTAAACATTAAGTGCTAAATAATGCAATATATATATATAATTTTAACTACTATATATAGTAAAATTTTAGTCTATTTTTTTAAAATTTAATGTATTAAATTTGCTAAATATTAAAAAGATAATAGACGTAATAGTAGTAAAAAAAAATAAAGTTAAGCGAATAAAGTATAAAATTTTGAAATAAATTTTTTAGTTTATTTTTTTCTTGAAAATAATAAATTTTGCAGTTAAGAAAAAATAATTGGTAACATGATCAATACCTAAAACATTTTCCTTGTGCTTGTTGCTAGAGCTGGGACCAGCTAGAGTAGCTTCTCGCCCTGCATAATTCTGTTTCAGAAAATGAAAGGGAAAAGAAATTATAAATTTAAAAAGAAAAGAATAATATTTATAGCAATTTTCAAAGAAATGTACATGGTGATCACAAAACAAGAGATTAATTCTATTATTCTTTTTGCAGGTGAGTACAGATTCTTACAGTTACAACTTCAGTGAATCTCAGCGTCCTTGGCAATGTAGGCCGACAATGTTGCAGACCTTCTTGTGTGGCTGCTTAATTAACAACCATAATTAATTAAATTAATTAAGTAATTAAAGTAAAACTACAAATATATTTGCTATATTTTCACAAGGGACAGAGAGAGACAGTAAGAGCTCTGAGTACCATGTATATCATGTGATGATTGAATCACTTGATCAACTTGAGAGGAAGCACAAGGTGATATCAACACATGAGAGAAGAGAAAATAAGTGATCATGACTACTAAATGGTCCATATCGAATATGTGGTGATCACTAAATTAGTTTGGTTCTATATTTATACCAATCAATAGAAGAAGTCAAGAAACCCATATGGAGTCATAAAGAGACCAACAAACTCAGATGGAGGAGGGAGGACCGGAGGAGTGAGGAGAGAGACAAACACAAAGCACAAAACTCAGAGTTAATTTCAAAAAAAAGTAGGACATCTTTTATATTAATTAAGACTTACCATTTAAAGCAGAGGCCCGGACTTCATTTCACACCATTTCAGGAGGAATTATTTATTAATTTTAGAATATGCTGAGATAATACCTTGTTTAATAAATTATAAAATTATTATATTATTAGTTTTCAAATTTTAATTAAAATTCATACATAAGTCTTTAAACTTTTAAAATGCAAGATTTGGTCCAAAATTTTTAAAATTTTGAACATAAGTTCCTAAACTTTTAAAATTTCACATATAGGTTCTAAAATTTTGATTAATAAATATGTGTTTTAGTAGTCAAGCTAGGATCTATGTATGTTTTACAAGGTTTTGAGACTAAATTATAAAATTTAAAAATTTAAGGACCTATGTATGAAATTTTAGAAGTTTTGAGACTAAATTGTATGAATTTAAAAGTTTAGTAACTTTGTGTGAATTTTATCAAAAATTGATGACTAATAAAATAATTAAGCAAATAAAATAAGAAGTAATTTTTTTTTTTTTGCTAAAATAAAATAAGATGTGATTTTTTCAACAAAAGTTTTGTACTTATTTTGCATTTCATTTGTTATTTGTCAGGAGTATGCTTAAATAAAATAAGATGTGAATTTTTCAACAAAAGTTTTGTACTTATTTTGTATTTCATTTGTTATATGTCAGGAGTACCACCTCAACAACGAATGAATAATTTCTTGTATTTAAATTCATTGTTTGGGAAAATAATATTTATAATACCTTTAAAACTTAACTACAAAAAATATCATATCTTTACGTTCAACTCATATATTTTTACACCCATCACGGAGTAGTCCAGTGGTAGGACTCATGTGGCTAAGTACCTGGTCCTCTGTCCTCACAAGGCAGAGCGCGGGTTCGAAGCTTGGGAGGGCACAGTGGTTCGGCCTCCGGGCATGTGGCTATAATGCCTCTTCGAACTTTGACGCTCTGCTGAGTCGGACTGCAGTCCGCCAGGTGCCGCTAGCCGGCTCGGTGCTTGTGGCATACCAACAAATTTCCGATGATCCGGGTGTGTAGTGGTGTGTGGCAATGGCCCTATCCTCATAACCACTAAAATTTCCTCTAATCTTAATTATTTTTTCAAGAATCTTACTTAAGCATTATAATGGATACGACATCCAATGGTATCGTTTCTTCTGACGTGGTTTGCTAGTGACGTGTAGATTGACATGTACAGGATACGAAAGTTGGACATAAATAGAATCCAACATCTGGCGTAGTGTGTAGGAACAAAAAATTTGGTGTTTAATCAGTCAAACTATTGAAAAATCAAGAATATTCATCGTGTTCTTCATCACGTTCATCATGTTCTTCATCCATTTTCTCAAAAAATGCACGCTTCATCCATCAAATTACTTAGATGGGCTCCCAACATGTTTATGATGACATGTCACTTCCTCAACGGAATCATTACCAGGCTAGCCACCAGGACCACCAACCTGACCTTAGTATGCTTCTTGACAATGAGCAACCCCAAAAGGAGTTCACTTGCCCTGATCTTGGGCCATTACCAATAGAGATCCAAGCCCAAATCAAGCTTTGTGCTCCCAAAGAGAGACTCTCAGAAGCATCTGAGTAGGAATTCGACCCTACACTGAGTAACGCTTCGGTCACTAAACTAGTTAAGGAAATCAAGCTCCTCATCCTCTCAGATCATAAGCGATGAACCTCACAAAACTGTTAAGGTAGGAATCTTCTTACCTTGAGAAGCCCAGTCCTCCTTGGACAACTTCCTTTGGGCAATATTGATTTGGTCATATGCAGACATTCTGGGAATCGACCCACAGATAATGGTTCACTACCTTAATGTAGACCCCACCATCAAGCCAGTAAGACAAAAGAGGTTGTCATATAATCAAGATAGATATGAAGGCATGAAATAGGAAGTTGACAAATTTTTCAAGGCTGGTTACATCACTAAGGTCTATTATCCAAACTGGCTCGCCAATGTGGTAGGGGTTACAAAGGAAAATGGTCAGTGGCATATGTTTGTAGACTCTAAAGATCTCAACAAGGCCTATCCCAAATACATTTTCCCAATGCCAAAGATAGATCAACTTGTGGATGCTACAGCTGGACACTCAACATTCTCCTTTTTGGATGCTTACTCAGGATATAATCAAATCAAGATGTTTAAGCCAAATAGGAAAATGATTAGCTTCTAAACGAACCAGGGGTTGTTTTATTACAAAGTTATGACATTCGAATTGAAGAATGTAGGGGCTACTTACCAGTGCCTAGTCAACAAAATGTTTGCTCAATTGATTGGAAGTACCATGGAAGTCTATGTGGATGCATTATCACCAAGAATCGAAACTCAGCGAACCATGTCAAGCACCGAAAGCTCACCTTCAACGTCCTAAGAAAATACAAAATGAAAATGAACCCTAACAAGTATGTCTTTGGAGCAGGATCTGGAAAGTTCTTGGGATTCATGATGAACTAGCGAGGCATTGAAGCCAATCCAAAAAAGATCAAAGCATTTCTAGATATGCAATCACCAAAAAAAAAATAAAGAAGTACACAAACTAACTAGTAAACTAGTAGCACTCAATTGCTTCATCTCCAAAGCAATCAACAAATGCCTCCCATTTTTCAAGGCATTTAGATGAAGTAGTAAGTTAAAATGGAATTAGGAATGTGAATAGGCCTTCTAGGAACTCAAAGCTTACTTGAGTAGTCGACGATTGCTTGTGACCTTGAAACAAGGAGACAAACTCATATTGTACTTGGCTGCATCAAAATTGGTAGTCAGCATTACTCTTGCTAAGGAAGAGGAAAAGATCCAAAGGCCAGTTTACTACATCACTAAGTCATATCAAGGGGTTGAGAAGAGGTACCTAGGGATCAATAAGAAAGCATTAGCGTTGGTAGTTGCAGCAAGGAAGCTATGCCTTTACTTTCAGGCCCATACTATCATCATTCCAATTAATACTCAACTAAAGCAAGTCTAATCCAAGCCAAAAGTTTATGGAAGACTACAAAAATGGCCCATTGAACTTAGTGAATTTGACATCCACTACGTGTCACGCACTGCCATTAAAGGACAAGTATTGGCAGACTTTATTGTAGAATTGTTAGCAGAGGAATCTCCAATGAAAGTTCAATTCAAATGGAGGCTACACATAGGTGGCTCCTCGCACCAACATAGGAGTGGGGCAGGACTTATCTTGGTAACTTTAGAAGGGTACAGTCTCCATCTGGCCCTCTGGTTTCACTTTAAGACTTCGAACAACAAATTAAAGTATGAAGCTCTCATTGCAGGCTTGAACTTAGCCCTAACACTTGGGGCAGAATAGCTCGACTACTTTAGTGACTCACAGTTGGAGGTAAAATAAGTGAGTAGTGACTATCAAGTTAAAGGCCATAGCCAACAAGAATGTTACACTCTAATCAAGAGCCTTCTTGATAGACTCCACTAGTGGACCCTAAACAACATTCTTAGGGAAGAGAAGACCTAGGGTGATGCACTCTCACGTTTAGCTTCGACCATTGATGATGACCTAGACACCTCAATATCAATTCATCATTTGGCAGATCTTAATACTAAGGTACAAGAACATGACTCGCTAGTAGTGTTTTCAGTACCAAATGGACACCATCAAGCAGTATCTTTAAGATGGAACCTTACCTGAGGACAAGAAGTAGGCCAAGAAATACCACCTTTGAACCACACGGTTTCGCATCATAAACAATTTACTTTATCTACGTGGCTTCCACACGCCATACTTGTGATGCTTAACCCTATAGGAGGTAAACTATGTACTCTTAGAGATTCATGAAGGGGTAAGTGGGAACCACTTAAGGCCTTGAAGTTTGGCACTAAAGGCAGCAATGCAAGGATATTACTGGCCCAACATGATGAAGGAGGCAATAGATAGGTTTAAGAAGTGTGATAAATGCCAACATCAGCCACCAATGCCTAGGCAACCAGTAGAAAACTTAACTTGCCTCCATAGTCCTTAGCCATTTGCACAGTGGAGGCTGGACCTCATTGGACCCCTTCCACTCGTCAAAGGGACCAAGTACTCCATATCGATGATCGATTACTACACCAAGTGGGTGGAAGTTAGCCCACTTAATAAGATCTTAGAGAATCAGGTCATCAACTTCATATGGAAGAATATAATCTACAGATTTGGTATCCCTCACACTTTGGTTTCAGATAATGGTACTTAATTCACAGGGTAGAAGTTCAAAGAATTGTGCGAGCAATATAGTATTCACAATGTCTTTTGTATAGTTGAACACCACCAGGCCAATGGGAAAGTAGAGGCTGTCAATAAGATGATCAAGCTCAACCTCAAAAGAAAGTTAGAAAAATGCAAAATGCCTTGGGTTGAGAAGTTATCAAAAGTACTTTGAGCATACAGGACAACGTCAATCACTATTGGTGAGACTCCATACTCACTGACATATGGAACTAAGGTAGTCATCCCTGTGGAAGTGGGAGTCTTGAGTCACAGGATTGTGGTGGAAAACTTAAAAGTTAATGAAGAAGGACTTGCCCTCAACCTAGACCTCCTCAACAAAAAGAGAGAACAGAGCAATATGAGGCTTGCAGCATATTAGCAACAAGCCATAAGCTACTACAACAAGTCAGTCAACCCCAGACATTTTAGAGTTGGTGACTTAGTTCTAAAAAATATGACACAATCAATAGTGGAAAGAGGAGCTGGAACTCTAGGCCCTAATTGGAAAGTTCTTTACAGAATCAAAAAGGTTATAGGGAAGAGAGTTTACAGACTAGAATACTTGAGTGGGATAGAAGTACCAAATGCATGTAATGCCCAGCATCTTAGAAAGTATTGCCAATAGAGATATGACTTCATTTATTTCTTTACTTCTTTACTTTTCAAAATGTTACAAAAAATGTGGAATGAAAGTTGAAAAGAATAAAAAGATAGAGTGCACCAAAACATCAAAATGAAAGCTCAATTGTGTCTTATATGTTGCATGATGAATAAAAAGCAAGCTAAGGTGTGGAATGAGATTAAATGTCACCATTTATCTACCCTACCTAAGTTTAACTTTACAAGTATGTAAAGTTCTTTTGATCTTTACCAAATGCATGATTTACATTAATAGAGAGGGGTGTGAAAAATAGACATATGAAATGTGTTCTAAGACTTAATCTCATGGCGAGTACTATTTTTAATCGCGGTGCGTCTAGAAATGCAAGAATTGCTGACGATGCCTTGTGCTGCAGAGCACCATAATTCAGGCCGTGGCATGCATTTACCCAAAAACCACCCGAGAACTCAATGTTGAGGTACACAACATTTGATGACGTAACGTGCGTACTTCACTATGAATTTCGAGTAGTCTGTGCCATGGTGCGCACATATCTATGTCATAGCTTGCATACAAATCAAGTTGATTTGAGAGTCTTAAGCCGTAAAGCTCACAATGTTAGGTTGTGGTGTGTGTCGACACATGCATGACAAAATGCCAATTTCTAGTATTTCTAGTTGGACTAAGTTTCCTATTTGCACCATGTTTCCTATTTTAACTATAATTTCTATTTGTACCATATATCTTAATTGAATTACAATTGCTTTTTACATATAACTCTTAGCCTATAAATAGACCTCTTAGCAACCAAACAATTGATTCACACATGCCACCGCTAACCTAAATATTTAGATAAAGAGGCAGCAATTTAGACTATAGGTAAAGTCAGAGAAGGATTCAAGATTGAAGGCATTGGAGATTCATCTCTTGAGTGACAAAGGAGATTATTTTTATCTTCTCTACCCTTTTGTGTTTTATTTAGTCTCTTGTATGAACTCATTGTTTTGAGATTCTATTGAATATTTTATAAAGCTAAACTTCTTGTTAGGATTTTATTGAACTCAATCTATTTATACAATAAATTAGTTTGTTTTTCCAGTCTATTGTGATTGTAAATTACATTATATTATTCAATCTGATTTATTTTCATTAATTGTCCATATATAACAATTATATTATAGAGACAATTAGGTAGCTTTGAGAGAAATATTTAGTTATTTGTCTTGGTTGGATTGCATATAGTTTCTAGGCCAAAAGGTACGATTTTTATGTATGTGATCAATAATTAACATTTTTAATGAATATTAGTGTGATCTAATGGACATGAGAGTGTGATTAGATTAAATTGATATATTTATGTAGTTTACTTGAGAGAGGATGCATGCATAAGTTAGAGTCAATTGATCATATAATTTGTTTGGTAATTACTAGGAATAGTGGATTTTTATGACTATTTGTTCTTAATTTGTTAGTGTGATTGTGTTGGATCAATTAGTGTAAATATTATATTTTTATTATTATTTTACCTATATTTATCTTAGCCTAAATTGTTTAATGTAATTATAATTTGGTACCCAAATACTTATTAATCCAATCCTCATGGGTATGATAACCCTTGTTCTTAAAAATACTAATTACTTGTACACTGACCCTTGCACTTATAGATTTTTCGTGTCACTAGCTAGTTGACCTCCCCTCATCGGTGCTTCGTGCCCGCTTTATGATGCCGCTTGTCCTGTCTCGTATTAATCTGTCTGTGAGACCCTCTAGTGCTTACCTTCTTGCTGTGTCTGGCTCTCGCCTGGGTTCCTGTTCCCGCTTCCAATATTTTAGCATACCATTCTATAATGTTTGATATGCTCCTATGCTGTGATTTTTGGGTATTTGTGTGTGCTCTTCCGCTAGTCATGGGTTCCTAATGTACCAAGTCAAACACTCTCCCAAGGATCAATTATCTACTGGCTTCAAAAAAAAATATTACAAACCGTTCAGAATATTTCCTAGCCTACCAAGTTGGATTAAAGTAAAGGAAAAGTTAAAAAAAATTCTAAGGCTCTATATGTTCTACCTAATTCCTAAATCCATGCATGTGTCCAAGGCAAATTGAAGGAAAAAAGGTAAAAAAATAAGTTTTCATTCACTTACCTTGCTGAAGTGGAGTCAAATGTTGTTCACAAAACTCTTTCTCCCCTGTGCTCTAACCCTAAGGATTTTGAAGTGAATTGGTTAAGAGTGACCAGGTCATTATATAAACTACCAGGTCTAATCTCAAACATCAATCAGATAGGGATTCAAGGAATCAGATAAATAAATTTTTTTGGAGAATCATGTTCAGAATCAATCGCTTTTGAGAAGTCAAACCTGCGAACTAGTAATTACTTTTTTTTCCCAAACTTTGACCTCTCATAACTTTTCAACCAGGACTCGAATTGCGGCCCATAAATTGGCATTGGCAATCATATGACCATGAGAACATTATGGCATGAAGATATTTGGGATACCAGTTGCCTGTCTCAGTAAAGAGTCTCAAAGCTAATTGTTACTAAGCCACTTACCCAGGAAAAAATCTAGACCATCTATACCACCAAAATAGCCTAGCTGTCTTAGGGCGCTTGTGTTGGATAGAAAATAAACTAAGTATACATTGAACTATTTAATTAGTCCACGTTAGCAATTAAAAAGTCAAATAGTACTATCAACGCATAGTTAGGTAAATCTTTATTAAATGATTTTTTAATTGCTTAAGATATTTATATTATTATTAAATAATAAAAATATTAATGAATACAGATTATTTACCAAAATGTCTTCAATCCAAACTTTTTAAATAGGGCCTCACAATTTGAAAAGGTACACGTAAGCTCATCCTTAAAACCACTAAAATTTTCTTTGATCTTAATTACTCTCTCAAAAATTTGATTTAAGCATCAGAGTAGGTAGAATACCCCACGGTGTCATTCCTTCTGATGTGGTTTTCTAATGACGTGTAGGTCAATGTGTGTAGGAAACGAAGGTTGGACAAAAATCGGATTCAACAATATTATTGACGTATTATTTCCCTCTGGTGCATATATGACTTATTTATTCACATGATTTTATTTTTAAGATTTAAGTGCATCTGGTTAGATCACTGACCTGGTTTCATTAATAACCCTCCCAACCCACACAATGCTTCCTCTTGTTTTTTTTTTATGCACCTTTTCATTCTTTTTTTTTTTTTTTCAATCTTTTTCCTTCTTCTTTTTTTCCTTTCTTTTGCTGTACCTTTTCCTTTTTTCTTTCTTTCTTTTATTTGAGTTAATTCAGACTTTTTTCCTCTATTTTTTTGGTATATAATGATATATTTTTTATAATTAATTAAATATATGTATTTTTTTTGTTATAATTAAACATATGTATTTTTTTGTATAATTCAACTATTTATATGAAATGAAAAGTGAAAATTGTTCAAAAAAAGACATATGTGTCATAGCAAGGAAAAATTATATGTTGCATAATAGAAAAAAAAATATGATATCTTATGTACCACTTCAGAAAAAAAACATGTGTCATATGATAAAAAAAATACATGTATTATTTGACCAAAAATAATATGTGCTATTTACTAAAATGAACATAGGTGCCATTTATCCAAAAATAACAAGGGTGGGTAGTTATTTTTTAAATAAGTTAAATAAGAAGGTCATAAAAAAACAGAGGGCATTTTTAACTCATCTGGAAAAAAAATATACATTACTTTAAAATAATATATGTTATACATTATTAAAAAAAAACTTATATTTAATTTTTAGAGTTAAAAACAATGCTTCATATAAGAAGATTATTTATGTAATTAAATCTAATTTTTATTGTCATGTATTTTAGAGGGTTATTTTATAAAAGTTTTCTTATTGTGTCTTCGCCAACTATGGACGTAAGATCCTTGGTTTCCGTTGTTGAACAACAATTTAATGTCTTTGACACAAAAGCAAGAATGTTCGGTGGGTATTTTAGTATTTCTGAAGACTAAAAGGCCCTTATATCTTCTTTTTTCGCATTGCTTCTTTTTATTTTTATTTTTTATCCATTAGCAATAAATATCAAAATATATTTATAATAGATATGTCACAGCAAAAATTTCATCGGAAATTTTTATTGCGTATTATATTTATATTATGTAAGTAATTTTTTTATTTACATAAAAATTGTTAAACATGTAATGTTCGACATTAAAAAGATAATTCATGAAACTCATGCATACTTATTTATCGAATGAATATGAGTGAATTATATTTATGTGAACTTATTATTTGGTGTTAATATCATGTCATAACAGTTAAAAATAATCAACAAATACTTATTATTTTAATAAAAAAATGATTATTAATTTCGATCAAAATAATGCCTATTGTATTCATAAAAGATTAATTTAAGAATATGTATTCCTCGTTAGTTAAAAAACAATGATATATTATTAAGCTAAATTTAATGCCTTTAATAATTAATAATCATCCTGATACATATTAGGCCTCAAATGTAAGAAATGTTAAAGTACTAACACAAATTTATATCGGTCTAAGAAAATCAATAAGTTCAAACAAAAGTTATATTACTTTATTAAAATTTAGAATTAATTAAAATATTAATTTTTTAAAAGAGAAGTAAAAGTATAATTATTAATTATAATAGATGCTTATTAATTTTGGTTAAAACTTATTACCTACCACTTAATATTTTATTGATGGATGATTATACAATAAATTATTAATTTAATAAAATAATTTTTATTAATGAAATTATATTAAAATATTAAATCATTTTGGATTCAAAACTAGTGTTTTAAAATATTCCTCACATGTCCCATCAAATTAAGAAATATTATTATATACAGCAATGACTATTGTCCAGGAGTATTTTACTTTGTCTAAGAAAAAATATGTAAAATTGGGAAGATAAAATACTCATACCCATTATTTTGGAAAAAAATACCAAAGTTTATCCAAATTCATCCAAAAAAATATTATATTTAAAAAAATTAAAACATTTCAAAATAAATATTTCTAAAAAAGTCCGATATAGTTCTCGATTTAGTAGTATTTTTATTATTTATTTTTTGTATAAATAAATATTGTGTATCTAGTTCTATCTATCGCTCTAGGTACCTATGCAAAAAAAAATATCCATACCTATTTTTATGGAAAAATGCCTAAATTCATCCAAAATTTTCATACATATGTATTAAAAAAAATTAAGTTTTTTAAAAAATAAGTCCGTTTTTTCTTAAAAAAATACCCATGCCCATCATTATGGAAAACGCCCAAATTTATTCAAAAAAAAATGTCATATATATGAGTTAAAAATAAATTTTTTTTAAAAAAAAAAAAGTCCTTTTTTATGATAGAAAAAATGGACTCCAATTTTTTTGATTTTGAAATTTTTTAATTTTTTTTAGTATATATATATATGACATTTTTTTTGGAAGAATTTGGGCATTTTTTAGTAATGACGGCACTTTGGAAAATTTTTCTTTGACAAACCTAAATATTACTTTAATCTTCAAAAATTGGGATATTTCTTTAATCATACGAAGAGATAAATATATGAGAATGCATGTCCTTGTAATGTGTTTTGGTTTTATATCAATTCTATATCTTTTACATAGCTTGCTAGAAAGAAAGGTGAAAAATGCCAACAGTAGTCAAAATGGGGCTCTTACTCATATTCATTTTTTTTTTTTGGTAATTATTGGTTCCCAAGTTTTCAAATGATATCTTAAAAGTATCAAAATTTTCAAATTAGTATATTTTTGGCTAAAAATTAATCATATAGATATCATATAACAAAAAAGAAAAGGTAAATTGATCATCTTAAAATTTTTATTATTATTCTTTGGGTTTCATATCACATTTTTCTTCTAACTTTTAAGATGATTAATTTAGTCATGAAATGTAAAAATATTGTCAGTAAAATTGAAATTTTAAAAATTGAAAATTTTTAGGAGTAAAATAGAAAATTGTTAAAATTAAATAAAAAAATGCTTTATCATCTTTCAGTTCAATTTTTAATTTGTAATTTTTAATTATCAATTTTTTTGCTAATAATTATTTAGTTTTATTATTTTCGTTCTATAAATAAAAAATATTATTTTATTTATTTCACAAGTCAAAATGAATTGAATACAATATTAGTTTATTTTTTAATTATTTATTATTTCTTCATTTTCTTATTTATTTAAATTTTTAAATATTTGTCCATTATTTTTCCTCCTATTCTACGTAAGTTTAATATTAGAGTAAACAAGATTTAGTTTTCTTAAATAAAAATTTTATTCAAAATTTTTCAAACAAAAAAAGCTTATCTAGATAGGAAAAGAAAAAAAAATCAATTATAGTAAAATGGGAGATAAAAAAATATATAGATTTTTTTTTAAAATTAAAGAACGAAATTAGCCCATATTTCTGTAACTTTAAATATGAGCTAATTTAGTTTTCTAATTTAAAAAATAAAAAATTTAAAACTTTATATATTTATTTTATCTCTTATTTTACTAAAATCAGTTTTTTTTTTTTTCCTTTTTCTTTATGAGTGAGCTTATTTTTTGTTTGAAAAAAATTGGATAAAAATTTTATTTAAGAAAATTAAATATTGTTAACTTTTATACCAAATTTTTGTAGAATAAAAAAAATAAATAATAGGCGAATTAAAGTTAAAGATTTAAACAAATAAGAAAATAAAGAAACAAAAAATAATTGAAAGAGAATTTAATATTGTATAATACTAGATTTTACTTATAGAACTAAAATAAAAAATTAAATAATTATTATTAAGAAAAATATATAATTAAAAATTAAAAAAGTATAAAAGATGATAAAGAGCCTTTTTTATTATTATTATTATTTAATTTTAATAATTTTTTATTTTATTCTTAAAAAATTTAAAATTTTAAAATTTAAATTTAATTGACAATATTTTTAAATTATAAAATTAAATTAATCATCCTAAAAATTAAAGAACAAATATGGCATAAATATTTAAATATTTTAAAAATATTATTCAAAAATTTAAATAATAATAAACACCAAAACTTGAATATAAAGGCACTTACCTTGCCAAAATGTGTCATTCATTTGATAAGTTCTATTCATTATTTTTGTTACATGGTCTTTAAGATTCACGAACTTCTATGTAGATGCCTAGCCTAGCCTATATATCAGAATGAAAACCACTTTTCATGAATCTACGTCAGTTCCACGAGATTCGGTCAGAAGTTCTTGCATAGTTTTTTTTTTTGATAGATATGGTCAGAAGTTCTTGCATAGTTAAGTGCCATGATGATGAAAGTTCCTCAATTCAAGTAAATTACTTAATTTATTTACATTATAGTTACCTCGTCGTTGAAATCACATAAGGAAAAGACATAGGAGAGGAGAGGACATATTTATATATATACCAAGTGCATGCAAATTATAGACCATATATATACTCTTCTTGTTCTAGATATCTATCTAGAGGCAACTTTAAATTATTATTTTTTTCCAATTTGATGAGATTATTGTCAAGGATGACTTATTTTATATATCTAAAAAATTTACATATAAATTAAATATATTATTCTCTTTGATATTTTATTTAGAAAAAACCAATTATTTATTATTTGACACCGCCCGCCCTAATTGTATTATTTACATTTACAAATTAATGGTCAAAATTAGAAGAATCTAATAAGCATTTAGCTCTTAGTTCTTAATCAAGTAGATGAAGATAATCTCATTAATATTGTACAGTATTACATTTTATATACTACAAGCTATAATTATAAATACACGTGTAACTCTTCTACGAGTTACTGCAACAAACTAAACTAACTCTTTAAACAAGCTATATTAGCTACAATCTAATACATCACTACCCTTCCTCAAACACAAGTTTGGGTAAGATATGTAGTTTGTTTTTGAAACATAGAAACTTATATGTTCCTAATCCCTTTGTTAACACATTATCTATCTGATCCTCTGTTGGTACATATCTCACATCCATCTCTTGTTCGGCCACCTGTTCCCTTCTAAAGAAAAAGTCCACTTCAATATGCTTAGTCTGAGAATCCATTATAGAGTTTTTAGCTAAATGTTGTGTGCTTATATATCACAGAAAGCAATAGGCTGAGGGTTATAGAAAATGCCCAGTTCTCTTAGTAAAGATCTAAGCTAGAGAATTTCTACAGTAAGAAGAGCCAAAGCATGATACCGATGCTGTGCTGGATCTTAAAACACTTTTTGTTTTCTTCAAATCCAACAGACCAAACGGTTTCTAAGATAGACATAATAAGCTCCTATACTACGTATGTCATCTAAGCTCCTTGCCTAGTCTGCATCACAAAGGCCAACAATGTCAAAAATGTTGGACTTCTGCATAAGTAAGCCATGCTCAATTGTCCCTTTCAAATATCGAATGACTCTTTTGGTAGCAAGCCAGTGCACATTAGTAGGTGTTTGAAAAAACTGACAAAGCTTATTGACAATGTAAGCAATGTCCGGCTTTGTGATTGTGCAGTATTGTAACCCCCCCATTGTGTTTCAATAAACCATTGGATAATGAAGAGGGACACCATCAAACTTGGACAGTGCCTTACCTAATGCTACTAGAGTAGTTATAGGCTTGGTTGTTTTCAAGTCCTCCATTTTTCTACTAATCTCTGACATACTTCTATTGGGATTGGTGAAAAAACTCATTTGCACACACAACTTAAGTGACCCAAATCTTTGAGAGCAAACTCTACCTTTAAATGATCCACAAAAGCTTGTATCTTCTCAGCATGTGTACTAGTTACTAAGATGTCATCTAACTACACTAAGATGATGAGTAAAGAGTCCCAAGTCTTCTGGAAAAACAATGAGGCATCACATTTTAAATTCTCAAAACCCAAACCAGTCAAACTAGTGCTAAGCCTTTGAAACCAAGCATGAGGAGCTTGTTTAAAATCATACAATGTTTTCTAGAGCTTACACAGCATATACTTGTCAGATTGCACCTCAAATCCCTTAGGCTGGGTCTTGTAAACCACCTTGTCAAATTCACCATTAAGAATGCATTATTAACATCAAGCTTTAGAACTATCCAATCACTTAACAATGCCTAATTCAGAAACATTCTTCCTATTTTATGTTTGACAACTGGACTAAAGGTTTCAAAATAGTCAATGCCTTCAACTTGATGAAACCCTTTTTCTACAACCCTTGACTGATATCTCTCAACTTCTCTTAAGGGCTTCCTCTTAATTCTGTACACCTACTTATGACCAATAACTTTCATCCCTGGCTTAAGTGGCACCAATTCCCTAATCCCAGTACTAATAAGAGCTTCATACTCCTCAACCATGAATTTCATCCATTCTGCAAACCTAGAAGCCTTAACAAAATTGGTATGCTCAATATCAGGTGGAGGTAAACCATGAGACTCAGGTGAAAAGGTGACAATATAAGCAATCTTTGGCTTGATAATACCATTCTTGGATCGTGTAACCATAGGTTGATGATTGGTATTAGTAGGATCAAACTGTGAAACAGTGAGATCAATATTTAAAGGAAGAGTAGGAAGAGTTGAAAAAATAGACTAAAAAGGTGTAGGTGAAACAAAAGTAGCAATAGATGTATTGACCTGAAGTGGATTAAGTAGTTCAATTGTGGAAAAGGGACAACTGGGGGATCTACAAGTGTAGTGGTATGAAGTGGATCAAATTGATCAACTGATGTAAATGTTTCAAGTGATGATGAAGGTGCAAGAGAAGAAACTGGGTAGACAGAACAGGTGACAATGGGATAGAAGAATCAAGATGAGGATCATTTGCTAACCTTGGTTCCAAAGTGAATGTATTTAGAACTAAGAATGGAATTGGTAACAAGTGAAAATCTTTAGCTTGAAATCCTGTGAGTTTATCAGTGAAATGTTTACTACAATGGGAAATTTGTCTTCATGAAACTCAACATGTCGATTGATGATAGTCTTTCCAGTAGTGGGATCTAAACATAGATACCCTTTGTGCGAAGATGCATATCCCATAAAAATACAAGTTGTGGAATGTGGCTCTAGCTTATGCTACACATAAGCTCTTAGGCATGTAAATGAAGGCAACCAAAAGACCTAAGAAAGGCATAATTTGGCTCCTTATTGTACAATATGGAGTACGGTTAGACAAAGTCAATCACAACTGAAGGTAAATGATTCATCAAGTAAACACTTGTTTTAAAAGCTTCGTTGAAACTGCAGACTACAAAAGTAAGGTAAGTCCTTTAACCACACATCTCAACCTCCCCTCAATTGAACCATTATGTTTAAAAGCATGAGGGAAAATCACCCTGTGCAAAACTTCAAGTTTACTCCATTTTGAAGAGAGCAACTGAAACTCCCCTCCCCCATCTATTTGGATAGCCTTCAGTATGTGTGGAAATATCCTCTAACCATAACCTTGAAAAGCTCTAAAGCTATCTTAGCTTGATTTTTTGTGGTCAGAATATAAATCCACATAAACTTGGTATGACCATTAAAAAGAAGAAAAACAATACTTAACTCTAGTTGTAGAAACAACAGTTGAAGTCCACAAATCAGGATATACTAATTCAAAGGTTACAATAGCTCTACTAGTACATGATACAAAGAGAAATTTGTGTGCCTTGGCTAAAGGACACATGGTACACTTAGAAGAGTGACCTTTATTTGATATAATTTCTCCTTTTGCTTGGTTATTTAAGACTTACTTAGAGGGATGCCTTAAATGAGCATGCTAGTCTACATGTTTACTAGAAACACTTGAAAACAAAGCACTAACATTGGAAGGAAACAAAGAAACCTATGTAGATGTGGAACTTGACTGGTGAGAAACACCAAAATACTCTCTTTGGTTGTAAAGCCCTTGATTAGATCTTCCTTGGAAGATGACCTTCCTTGTGTGCAGTTCCTTGAAATAAAAACAATCAGGAATAAATTTCACACAAACTCCATTACCAACATAGAGTTTATGAATTGATAGCAATTTTGTTGAAGCTTGTGGAACATGCATGATATTATTTAATATCATCATATGTTTGTCTAACAGTAAAGCATTTGAGCCTACATGTTTAATGGGAAGTTTAGAGCCATTACCTATGGTGACTTCATCATTGAAGGCAAGAGGGATTAAACTTACTAAATTCTTCATATTGTCTGTTAAGTGATGTGATACACCACTATCAACTAACCATTCTTTGGACTTCTTAGTTAAAGAGCCTTTCACCTCAACATTAAGTGTAATAGGTGCATGATTCCCCATCGCTTTACCTACAAGCAAATCCCTCAATTGAACATTGGACTATAGTATGCCCATTCTTCAAACAAACTTGACATTGAGGATTATCATACGTATCATTGGACTTTTTAGAATTACTATTACCTCTTTTTACATTGCTTGATTTAGAAACTTCAGAACACTTGGTGTGTAGACCTGAGGAATGTAGAAACTCATGAAGATTCTAAGGCTTTGTAGATCCCTCAATTGAACATTGGACTATAATATGCCCGCTCTTCAAACACAATTGACATTAAGGATTATCATACTCTGCACTGGACTTTTTAGAATTATTGTTACCTCATTTTGCATTGCTTGATTTAGAACCTTCAAAAGAATTAGTGTGTAGACCTGAGGAATGTAGAAACTCATGAAGATTCTAAGGCTTTGTAGATCCAATATTTTGTTTAACATAACTCTGAGATTTATTTTGCACAATCACTGTATTAAAGTTAGCCATGTTTGTTTGCAAAATTTGTTCTTCCTCATATCGTGCATTTTCAAGATTCATTTGTTCTTCCATTATTAGCAAGCTTTGGAGTTCAAAAAGTGTAGGTTCAACAAACCTCATATTCATAGACGTCACAAAAATCCTAAAACCTGGTCCAAAGCCTCTCATAATATACATTGTGAACTCTCTATAAGTAATTACATTTCTAGTTGCTCTTAAATGATTTGTAATAGCCTTTTTTAGCACAAAATAATCCTCAACACTAAGATTACCTTTGCAAATTTGCTAAAGTTGAGATCTAAGTTTCATCATACGAACTCGTGAGGTTCAATAAAAAAAAACTTCAAGATCACTCCACATCTACATAGTAGACACATTAGATGTGTGTGATCCACACACTTGGTACAAAACTTCTTTAGTGATAGATTGTAGCTCTAAATCTCAAGTACGTTGTTAAGTTGATTCCAGAAAGCAAATTATCGATTGATTCTTTGTGAGACCTTGATTTGAATTAATATTTTAATAAAAATAATTAAAATTTATTTAATAAATTTAGATCTATTTTAATTTGTTAAACTTTTAATTGTGTTTTTCTTTAACAAACAAGAATAAATATTTTGAAGTTACAAATTTGATTTGTAAATAATTTATGTAATTTTTATACACATTTCTAGAAATTTTAGGAAAATTTATGTGAAATTATCGAAATGCCCTTACTTCATAAAATCTTTCCAAATTAAGGACAGGGGTAATTTGGTCTTTTTACCCAAAACCCCCTATTTATCCTAACTTTCTTCCTTTCCTTTCCTCATGCGAAAATAGTTTGGAGGTTGTTCTCCTTGACGGCAGAGAAAGAGAGAGAGAAAAAAAGGAGAGGCGTCGCCGTCCACCAATGCTGGTCTCCTCGCCACCATTCTTTCCTCCACCACTCAAGAGTTCAACGCCCAAACACTGTTAATAACTAGTGTGGAAACAGCCAGTCACTGTTCATGCACACCCACCATTTGATCACCATTTCTCTACCGCCGTCAGCTTCTTTTTCCTCCAACGTGAGTTCATTAAAGTTGGGTCCTTACTCCACTGCCGTCCAACACCATTCTCTACCACTATCTAGAACTGCAAATTTTAGGTAACATTGTGGATAATGCTTTCTTAGTTTACCTTTCTATGAATGGACTTTAATGACATTTTTTTTATGCTGAGTATTGGATAGATTGTATTTTGCTTGGATTGTTTGAATCTTAGTTTTTAATGGTAATTATATAAATGATCTAGTAGGAAATAATAACTATATCAAGGTTTATTAACAGCAGGGTTCTTGGCATTTTTGAGTGGCTGGTTATATGGAAAAAAATTTAAATTTCCTTAACATATCCAAAATTATGATGTGTCAGTAGAATATATCTTGTGTGTTTAATTTTCTTTGCAACGATGGAATTTACTTTAGTTGCATGTTTTGATGTACTCTCTACTTAATTATTGTAGTTTGATCTATTTAAATAAACTTATAAGTGTACTTTTCCTTAACAAATGGTAATTAAGGAATAAATTGATTCTAATGGAATAGACAAGTTTACATAATGATTTTCAAAGATGACTAGTTAATTTGTGGTCTTGAATTTTGGTCTCTTCTCTGTATTCCCTATAAGATCTATGTGTTAGTAGAATTTTTAAGATTTACATTTTGTATCTTAGGTCCTCCTTGGAACATTAAATGTGTGTTTTGTAATGAACAAACTGCCTTCTTAGTTTTATAATAGTTCATTGATAGTAAGTTTGCTTCAAAATAACATAGTAGGTTTTATAGAGGGATATATAAGCAGAGAGATGTGGTTATTGTGCTAATTAACCAACTTGAAGAAGATGAGTACTTGGTTTCTTTTCTTGAAACTCAGTTCATTTATGAAGTTTCTTTGCACTTTATATTTCATCATCCAAATATCATCACAATTATTTATATAATTCAAAGATGCCTAGTATAAAATACTTATTTTTCTCATGTGTTTATTGCTAGAGTTTTTCCTAGTATCCCTACTCCAATGTAACTTCTAATGAAGCTAAAAGGTTGTATTACTCTTTGTATTGTTCATGTTTTGACCATTCAATCCATGGTATGTCTAAGGTTAATAATCCATCAAGCAAGAACCATTGGTTACATTAATCTAAATGAGTTTTATTGAATGATCACACTGTTAATATATTTTGACTCTCTTCAAAATGAAATGATAGATTTAAGTACTTATAGAAGACGTGTCAGAAAGGCTAGTTTGTAAAGTATTTAGAGTGACGATTCTATCAACGGGGATTCAAGACGCTATCTCAATTAGGAAGTATACCGTTTTAGATAGGTGTGCCTTTAGAGCGTTTTTTTGGGTAGGGTTATTACTCCATTTTTTCTTCATGCATTATTTTTATGAAAATAACAAGCATCATCATAGATATTCGAATGGTTGAAATTGATGCCATGTTTTATAAATGTTTTTATAAAAGTATTGATAATGATGTTATAATTAAGATACCCGTTTGGAAACATTTTATATGTACATATGAGATTATGAAATACGAGTATTAAAATATTTTACATTGCATCTAATTTTTTGTGCATGCATCATAAAATTATTTTTGTAGGGAGTATTACCTGTATAGATGTCTTGCAGAGATATGGTACCCTGGGGCTACTGGATGCAGTAGACTATTTTTCAATGGACTACAGGTATGTATTACATTTTACATGTACCTCGGGGTTGTCCATACATGGGTCTCAGTATTAGACAGCACATGGCCCTCGAAGTTAGACCCCTGATTGTGTTTTGGAGTTATCCATCTATGGGTCTCGGTATTTGTTTCGTCTATGGGTCTTGAAGTTGGACCGTCCATATGATGAGGACCCTTAAGACGAGGACCCATGTACTTTGGAGTTGACCAATACATGTGCCATATGTATTTCGAAGTATGATCATACATGGGGTTGGAGGTAGACCCACGTGTGTCTTGGAGGTTGACCACCTACGTGCCTATGTATTTTGGAGTTGACCAATACATATGGATTTGGCATAGCATACATGAGTATTTTATATTGGACATTGCATATTTCATTATGATTGTATTAGTATACATAGGGTACCTGAAATGTACACTCCATCCTGTTTCAAAAATGAGGAAGTACAGGTATGCCCGAGTTTAAAAGTGAAATCTCCCCACTACTGATGTACTGATGATTTATTATTGGACATGTATCAAATATGTTAAATGTAGCATGCATCATTGATTTCATTGAGGACTGTGCATGGAGTATACTCCTACTGAGATAGTTGTAGCTCACCTCTTTTCCCTTATCTTTTCAGATTAGATACTGGTTATTCGTAGTTGTTGTGACTTGAACGTGAGGTGCATACTTCTAAGGAGTTCAATTATAAGGTTTTTCTTTTACCCTTATTTCTTTTATTAGTTATTATGTTTAATGAGTAGACAGGCTGAGACCACTTTGATTTGTTATAATTTCAAATATTTGTAACTATTTGAATTATAAGTTTTTGAAGATTTTATTGTGTTTCTATAAATATTAAATTATTTTAAGGGTACCCAAATTATTAATAATTGATTTGTTTCATTTTATATTGATATTTCATAATTAATGAATCTAAAATTTATAATTTTCTTTCAAATTTTATCTATCTTAAAAATTTACCTACCCAAAAAATTTGGGCCGTGGCATTCTTGATCCATCGGACACAAATTGTGACAATGCAGAATTCTTGATATCAAGAAGTAAATCAATTATATATGCAATTGTTGAACTAAGAAACTGTTCTTTCCATATCAAGAAATTTGACCTGTTTTGCTTGACTAAAATACAAGGACTGTTTAGAAGAAAACTCATAGCAGGTTTGTTTTATGTCAAAGTAGCTTTAGTTTACTTAGCAAAGAAAGAGTAACTGGACCAAGTACAATGAATAACCAAGAGGACTTTATTTAATATGCCTTCTAATCCTTCATTTCATCTTCAATTTGGTTGGAAACTATATTAGAACGTGAAGGTGAGGTTTCCCGTTTTTATGTAACTCCAATGCAACTCTAATGTAATTGGGTTTTTAATTTTTAAAGCATTTGTTCAATTGATCTAGACATTCTTCTTTAGACAATGAACATTTAAGATAGTTAAGGAATATGTTCCTTGATTGAAGACGAAATGAAAGATTAGAAGGCATATTAAATAAAGTATATGAACCCTAATTTAAAGATAAGAACACTAATTGAGAGAAAAATGAGTGGGTACTCCAAGCGGAGCTCAAAAAAATATGGTAAGTGTTCTTAAATTTCAAACACATTAGGTCGCATAATTTTTGAAAATTAACCAATTTAGTCTAATTTACATTAATATGTCAAAACACAAGTATTTGCCTGTTTAACATTTGTTGTCATGGGGTAAATGTAAGAAAATTTTGTCGTGTCACAGTAACCTTACGAAAGTCATGCGAAACTCAATTGTTAATTCCATTAGTCTTAACCTCAATTCTATATCTTTAGTAGTAATTGGACTAAATTAACTAATTTGTTTAAATTGTAGGACCTTAAGTGTCTGACTCAATACTATAGGACTAATTTGCATATAATTATGGGATTTGTAGTAACCTTTTTCTTATTAGAGCTTTTAAAATTTAAGAAGAGATATTAAAAGAAATTAAAGGCACTAAGTTAGAAAATGCCATCTATTTAATTTACCGTGATAATCTACGGAAGTGATTTAGGTTAGCCTAGTTTAGTTTATTTATTTTTCTTTTAGTTTTTAGATCACTCCACTTGCTAGAGACTAGCAAGAAGCTAGTTGAGGGTTGTGATGAGTGCTTAAAAAGTACTAATATTCTGTGATTTATTGTGCTTAATTGTGACAAATAGATTTGATTATAACTCTTTTATTTAATTATTCGCATAAATCTATCAATTCAGAGTCATGTTATATTTTTATGTATTTCAGGTGTTTTTAGCTTCAAAAGAGATGAATAATGTAAGCACACGAAGATGGGACAATTGGAACACTCAAATAACCTAGAAGCAAAAAAAGACTAAGGCATGTAAGCTTACATCAGAATCAACTAGTTTGTGAGGGTTACATAATCAGTTGTGCCGTGGCAGAGGTTTTTGTGTGCCACAGCGCGCTACACTATGATTTCTATAAGGGGCAATTTTTTGGCTTGTGCCACGGTGGGCTTATATTTTTGGAGAGTCCCTTACGTTTTCAACATTACAAACAATTTTTCCACACAATTTAGGGACGATTTTCTACAAAACTAAACTAGGTTTTGGAGCATTGCCACATCCTAAGGAGGTAAGAGAGGAACATCTAAAGGAGACAAGAAGCCTATTAAGATTGAAGATCAAGCTTTTGGGGAAGAAAACATTATCCAAACCAATTGTGGTATCTAGATTTAGGTTACTTGATGTTGTTAGATATTTCTTCTTCTTCTTTTCACTCTAGAATGTATGTTAGATTATATTTGTCTATGAATATTAATCTAAACATATTTAGCTAATTTTATTATGGGTGTTTAGTTTGTGTTGCCATGTTTGCTAGAATTGCTATAGTGGATATTTTTATTGCTTTAAGATAATTAAATTTACCTTTTGATTAAGAGCATTTTTAGATGTTTAATTGTGGATTTTCATGGGCCAATTTGAGATTCATAATTAGGTTGAAAAATATTAGAGTTTGGTTTTAGGAACGTCACCTTGACTCTACTTTGAAAAACTTAATCAAAACTTCAAATTAATGACCTAGTCATGGCATTGGTTTGATGGGAAAATTTTTCCTTGTGCATAATTTGATTGCTATTTGATATACTCAATCGTAGGATATTGATTAGTTAATTAACAAAGGAAATTACCCTAATTGTAGGAATTTTCGTAAATAAAAGGAATGCTGATAATATTTGCTTATTAGAACATTCATGTTAATTCACCATAGCATTTTGATGCAAGCATGGTTAACCAAACTAAACGTCCATATATCCCCCATTGATACTTAAAACCTTTTTGAGTTGATTCAAATTTGCACAACTAATTTCTTTAATTGTTTATCACCATTGATCTTGCTCTAAAATCCAACTTTGTTTACAGTTTTATTAGACTTAGGATTCTAATTGATTAGTGTTTTAGTGTTTCTAGGATTCTAATAAGTTAGTGTTTTAGTTGCTTTAGGACTCTAAAAATATTAAGAAAAAGATTGTTTAAATTGAGAGATCGTCCTCGGAGGTTTGCTTATCACTTGCTACAAGTGATTCGTACACTTGCGAGTACTATAATTTGCACATTATGCTTTCATCATGAAATTATTTTGTGGGGAGTATTACCTGTATAGACGTCTTACAGAGATATGGTAACCCAGGTATACTGGATGCAACAGACTATTTTTCGATGGATTACAGGTACGCATTACATTTCACATGTATATCGGAGTTTTCCATATATGGGTCTCAGTATTAGACCGCACATGGGCCTTAAAGTTGGACCCTTCATTGTGTTTCGAAGTTGTCCATCTATGGGTCTCGATATCTATTCCGTATATGGGTCTAGGAGTTGGACCGCCCATATGATGAGGACCCTTATGTCGAGGACCCATGTACTTTGGAGTTGACCAATACATGTGCCATATGTATTTCAGAGTATGACCATACATGGGGTCGGAGGTGGACCCATGTGCGTCTCGGAGGTTGACCACGCAA
Organism: Elaeagnus macrophylla; assembly: GCA_029378325.1. NCBI lineage: Eukaryota > Viridiplantae > Streptophyta > Magnoliopsida > Rosales > Elaeagnaceae > Elaeagnus > Elaeagnus macrophylla. The sequence continues at coordinate 41,779,227 of CM055641.1, read as the reverse complement.
GTGCCCATGTATTTTGGAGTTGACCAATACATATGGATTTAGCATAGGATACATGTGTATTTTATATTGCACACTGCATACTTCATTATGATTGTATGAGCATGCATGGGGTGCCTGGAATGTACACTCCACCCAATTTTGGAAGTGAGAAAGTACAGGTATGCTCGAGTTTTTAAAATAAAATCTCCCCACTACTGATAGACTAATGATTTATTGTTGGACATAAATGAAATATTTTAAATGTAGCATGCATTTCATTGAGGACTGTGCATGGAGTATACTCCTACTGAGCTAGTTGTAGCTCACCCCGTTGTCCTTATCTTTTCAGATTAGATACTGGCTAGTAGCAGTTGTTATGACTTGAACGTGAGGTGCATACTTCTAAGTAGTTCATTTAAAAGGTTTTCCCTATACCCTTATTTCTTTTATTAGTTATTCTATTTATTAAGTAGTCAATCTCAGATCAATCTGATTTGTTATAATTTCAAATATTTGTAACCAATTGGATTATAAGATTTTTTTAAGGTTTTATTATGTTTAAAAAAATATTAAATTATTTCAAGGGTACCCAAATTATTAATAATTAATTTGTTTCATTTTAAATTGATATTTCATAATTAATGATTCTAAAATTAATAATTTTCCAAATTTTATGTATCTTAAAAATTCACATACCCAAAATCTGGGTCATGACATATTTGGAAGATTAAGAGGTCGTAGTTAGAGGATCATCTTTAGTTTTCATAAAGGCTATAAAGTTACTTTCATCATCTTTTGAACTATGACTACTATCTAAAATAGTAACCTTTGTCACAATGGCTTTCTTGCTAGATTCTTGTCCTTTTAACTAACACTGAGAAACAATGTATCCAAGATTTCGGTACTCATAACACCTGAGCTATCTAACCTATCCTTTAGACTGAAGTCTCTCTTCTTCTTCTTTAGATTCTTCAACTCTTGTTCTGAAATCTCTTCTACTAGAGCATTCCTTTCTTGACTTACCTGGAGTTGTCAATGTTAATTGCACTAATTTCTTTTCCCTTGTTACTCTTTGAAGTCTTAAGAGTAAGATTCTTTCTTTTATCCATAGAAGAAGTTCTTTTAGGATGAATGTGATGAATTTTGAAAGCTTGGAGATCAATAATAATCTCGTTCACCTTTAAAGCTTCTCCTTTGAAAGTTGTTTCAATGGCGATAACCTTTTCTCTGAAATGAGGAGGCAGACTACAAAAAATATTCTTAGCTTGAGGTTCTTCATCAATTAGATGGCCCATGTTGTATGAAGTATTGATGATGTCAAAAAAGGCCCAAAAAATTGGAAAATGTTTTATCTTCCTCCATCTGAAGAACTTCAAAACCCATTTTAAGTCTCATCAACTTGGATTTCTTAATCGCAGAGTTACCCTCATGAGTGAGTGCTTACATTTCTTTAATTTTCCAATCGTACTACAACTTTCTTCTTTTATTCATTCGATCATTGGCTTAGTAACAACTATTACATCTTCAAGAGTGTTAGTAGGAGGCGTCCAACTATTCCATACTTGATACTAGACATGGTCTCTTATTGATGAACATTATTTTAAACCTATTATTTGTTAGTTTTTAAGTATTTATTTCATAGTTTATTTCGGGATTACTTTGATTTGGAGTGGTAATTTCATGTTTTGTAGGTTTCAGCAATGTAAATGAAATAGTAGAGTGAAGTGTTCAAAAAGAGGCTCAAAATGTAATCGGTATATTATTGTTTATTTACTATGTAAGGGGGGATTAAGTTAGAGCAGAAGACTGCAAGGCTTATGTAGGAATCAACAAATATGTAAGGACCCTTACATTGCATTACAACATTGCGCGCCATGGTGAAGAAATATGCGTGCCAGGGCATGGGGTTCTCGGATTGCATCTAGGGAAATCATAAAAACATCGCGTGCCGCGGCATGAAAATTGTGCGCTGCGGCGAGGGGGTCCCTGATTTGGCTCAAAGTTCAGAAAAACATTGCGCGCTGCGACAGAAGAAAATGCGCACCGCGGCCTGCGTATTTGGATTCTACTTTCATCCTTTCCAACCCCCCCCCCCCCCCACACACACACACAAACCCTAACCTATAAATACATAACAAAACCCTCTTCTTCAATAAGCAGTGAACAGTGATGGTGAACAGTAGCCGAGAATACATTTTTCCACACTTTTGAGAGAGAAATCACTCCATTAATATTACTCCATTGAAGCTTCATCAAGAATCTTGAAGAAGGTGACCATCCAACATCTAGAATCTTGTTCCAAGAGTGGAAGTTGGGTATTTTATTGCTTGTAATTTCTTTTCTCTTTAGAACTCATTGAATGCTTACTGTAATGGAAAACCTTGATTGAAATTTTGTTATAAGTAGCTAAACCCCTTTTATGTGGGATTTTAGGGATGCGACTATGAATGGATGATTGTTTATGTGGTTTATTTTATATTCAAGTGATTTATTTCATGTTCATTGCTCTTAATATCTATTTTCATTAATTACTTTTGGCCAATTTAATTTATGAATATATGGGAATATTTTAGGGTTGAGCGTTAGAAATGCTATTTAAGTTCGATTGGGCATTTTTGAGCATGAGCCTAATTTAAGTATATTGGCTTGTCTTAAATTAGGTGATTAAATTACTTTTCTTATAATTAATGCTAATTAACTAATTAACTATCTAGATCAAAGAAGTTAATTAGTTGATTAAGGAAAAATTGCTATTGATTTGGGATTTTCTAGGCTTAGTGAAATGGATCAATAAATTCTACTTTATATGCTTAATTGTGAAAAATATGTAAATTAATCTATTCGTGATTGGTTTACTACCTGATTTCCCACACTTGTTCATCATATTGTTTCGATTACATTTTCACTTGTTTATTTTATTTGTTTAAAGGAACTATAATTTTAGCAAATGTTATTAAAATCAACTTTTATTAGAATGTTTAGAATTTAAGTTTTATTTACAACCAATTTAGATCACATTTAACATTTTTAAAAACAATCACAATTCATTTGAGAGACGATCTTGAGAGTATACTTGTCGCTTATTGCTATTGACTTGTGCACTTGCGAGCTTTTACAAATACAAATTTAGTTATCAAGTTTTTGGCGCCGTTGCTGGGGAGTTGGCATTTTTAAAATTGTTTATTTTTTTTCTTTTTAGTTTACTTTCTTAATTTATAGTTTTTGTGATTTTCTTCGTTTTGTGTGATTTTGTGTTTTTGTTACTTGTTAGAGTCATATAGTGTCTGGTGCTTTGATTTTGTGTTGTTTTTGATTGTGCATGCAAGGTAGGAGATCTCTTGGAAATCCACTAGCACCGTTCATAGACAACGTCAACTAGAAGCGAGCACATTGAGACAATTTGATACGAACATTCTGGAGGAAGAGCAACCGCCAATAACGGGAGAACCTCTACCTCCACCGAGAGAAATAACGATGAAGGAGTATGCAAGGCCAATCATTGGCATTGCAACTTCTTGCATCCAATTGGGGGAAGTAGCTCGAAATTATGAGCTTAAAAATATTTATTATAATATGTTGCCTTCATTTTATGGGATTTCTAATAAAGATCCGCTAACCTTTATTCGTGATTTCTATGCTAATGTGCAGACTTTTTCGCTATAGGGCTAAATGAAGATCAGTTGAGGATGCGATATTTCCCATACATGCATAATTATAAGGCAAAGTGATGGCTTATGACTCTTTCATCCAGTTCTCTTTCAACTTGGGACGTAGTGTTCAACAAGTTCATGGGAAAGTTCTATTCCCATCAAAAGACTACCGACCTAAGGACAAAAATTGTGACATTTTCTCAAATGGATGGAAACCTTTTCATGAGGCGTGGGATCACTTCAAATTGCTTCTGATTCAGTGCCCACACCATCATTTTCCATTGCAACACCAGAATCAATTTTTCTATGATGGGTTGACACAACAGTGTCAATTTACTATGGATAATGCCACCAGAGGAGCCATGGGTGAAAAGACCACAAATAAGAGATATGACTTGTATGAGATGTTGGGTGCTAATTCCCTACGAAAGAGCTCTAGAGGACGGAGGATGGGAGTTAATGAGGTAGCTTCAAGTAATAAGATGCCGATACAAATTGCAGAGCTCACCAAACAAATCGCGCTCCTTACCTCCAAGAATACACCAACTCAAGAGGTATGTGGTATTTGTAGTACCTACAGACATGGTGCTAATAATTGTCCATTTTTTGTGATTCTAATGTAGGTACGAGCTACGAGCAAGCCAATGCAATAGTGGGATACCAACCGAGACCAAGGAACGATCCTTACTCAAATAGATACAATCCTGGTTGGAGAAATCATCCCAATTTCTCTTAGAAGGGAAACAACAATCTTGGTTATGCTCAAAATCACTTCCCACACAATCCCAACAACAACAACAATAACAACAACTTGCAACTTACTCTTCCCAACAAACCAAGCTTGGAGGATAACTTGAATGCATTCATTCAAGTTAGTCGGGAAAACCAAATGAAGAGTACTCAAAGGTTGGAATTGTTGGAGGCTTCTATGAAAAGGGTTGAAGGCCAAGTTGGCCAATTGGCGGAGCATCTCCAACGTCAAGAAAAAGGAAAATTTTTTATTCAACCCAAGCAAGTGAAGGCGGTTACAGTCCTTCGAAGTGGTAAGGTCGTAAGTAAAAATTTACCTGAAATTTTTGATGATTTATCATTTAGTGTAGGAAACTGATGAGTGCTCGAAAAGCACTAATATTTCGTGATTAATTATGCTTAATTGATTGATATATAGATTTATTATGATTATTATTTCGATTATTTTCATAAATCTATCCATTCGGAGTCACAGGTATATTTTAGTGCATTTCAGGTGTTTTTAGCGTCAAATGAGTCAAATGATGAAAACACGCAAAGACAGGACACCTACGGCGCTCGGATCATGAGTTACGGGCTAAACAAGACAAATATGTAAGCCTTACATAAAATGCCATCACATATGTAAGGGGGTAAGCATGAAGAGCAAGAAAGCAATGCGCGCCGCGGCGAAGAAATTATGCGCCGCGGCGAGGGTCTCGACAATACATGTAAAGCCATGTACATTCCATGTACACTGTTACATGCAAGGCGCGCCGCGGCGACGAAATCATATGCCGCGGCGAGGGGCTCTCGGGTTGCATGCTAGGAATCCAAAAACATTTCGCGCCGCGGCGAGGAAAAGTTATGCCGCGGCGGGGAGCTCTCGGGTTTTTACATAATTTCCAGAATTTGTGTTGCGCCGCGGCGGGGAAAATGCATGCCGCGGCGCGCCTATTCCTATGGCACATAGGATTCGTGTAAACCCTTACATCTATAAATACCCCCTTAGAGTCCCCCTTACAGACAACTCGAAATAACTTGACCAATTCATACACAACTCTTCCTCTTCTCAATTTTGCGACCCAAACACGACATTCAATCAGTTTTGAGAGCGTTGCCACACTATAACGAAGCGAGAGACAATATTCTAAGGATTCAAGGAAGCTAACGACAATCGAAGATAAAGCTTACGGAGGAGTACGTCAACCGATCCATAAGCGGTATTTAGATTTAGGTTTTCCTTGTTGTTATAGAATTAATTCATTTTCTTTATTTGTTAAAGTGTATGATCATATTTTATTTGTCTATGAATAATAATATGAACATGTCTGGCTAATTTAATTATGGATGTTTAGTTTGTGTTGCCATGTTTGCTAGAATTGTGTATGGTGTATCTTTTTGACTTATGAATAAAATACTTTTTGATTAAGAGCATGTTTAAATGTTTGATTATGAATAATCATGGGCCCATTTGATGTTCGTAGTTAGATTGAAAAACCTAAAAATTTAGTTAGAGGAACGTCACCTTAACTCTATTCCGAAACACTTAATCAAAGATTCAAGTTAGTGACTTAGTCATAGCATTAATTTGATTGGCATGTTTTCCTTGCGCATAATTTGATTGCTATTTAATTTACCCCCGCCAAAGGCAGTTAATTAGTTAATCAACAAAGAGACCTACCCCCGCCAAAAGGAGTTTCATAATTAAAAGGAAAGCCGGTAGTTTTGTTCTTATAGGACGTTAATGTTATATCACCATACCCTTTCGATGCAAGCGTGGCCAACCAAGCTAAACGTCCATACATCCTCTATTGATATTTGATTTAATTGAATTGATTGTTTGATTGCGATATTGTTTTAGTTTAATTGTCGTATGATTGTTCTCGTTACCGAAATCAACCAACCTTTTTACAGTTTTATTAGCGTTAGGATTCTAGTTACTTAGAGTTTTAGTTTCACTAGAACTCTATTTAATTAGAGCTTTGTTTTCATTAGAACTCTATTTAGATTTAAAAGTTAGTTATTTAGAACCACTGCAATTCCTTGAGAGACCGACCTTGGAAGTTGCTTATCACTTTACTACGAGTGATTCGTACACTTGCGAGTACACATTTTAACACATCAGAAACATGGAAGGAGATAGTGCAATATCCAAAGGGAGTGATGAATCCAAGGCTAAGAATGATGAGCCTTCCAAGAAAGCAATTGGAGAGTTATCCACTGCCCCTCAATTGTAGAAGACATTGGAGCCTTATCGACCACCCATATCTTTTCTACACTATCTCAAGGACGATAAACAGGATAAGCCATTTTCTAATCTTTTTAATATGCTTTCCAAAGTTCAAATAAATCTGCCTTTACTAGATGTTATTAGAAATGTGCCTTCCTATGCAAAATTTTTCAAAGATTTAAATACTAGGAAGAGAAAGTATGGATTGAATAAAAGAATTATTGTTTCTGAATCTCTAATTCAATTCTTCAACAACGTTTACCACCAAAACTTAAGGATCCCTGGAGTTTTAACATTAACATTACTTTGGGAAATAAGAAAGTGGTAAGAGTCATGCTAGACTTAGATGTAAGTATAAATTTAATGCCATATTCGATTTATTTGCAACTAGGTTTAGGAGAATTGAAACCTACGACCATGTCCCTTCAATTAGCTAATAGATCTGTGAAATATCCTAAGGGAATGGTTGAGGATTTTCTTGTACAGGTTGATAAGTTGATTATACCTATTGATTTTGTTGTGTTAGATATGCAGGAAAATCCATCTATGGACAAAGAATACACTATTCTTCTTGGTAGACCATTTATGGCCGCTACCAAGACAATTATAGATTTCCATAGTATAAGTTTAACTATGATAGTTTTAGGAGAAATTGTCAATTTAAAAGTGTTTGATTCCTCCCCTTTACCTTCTATATCCTCAATTGATGAATGTTCTTATATTGACCATATTGATACTCTTGTTTATGATACCTTTTTGCAGGATGAACTTGAAGACAAACTTGAGTATGCCTTAACAGTTGATAGGGTAGAGAAGGAGTTGGATGATGAAGATGAGGGATACATTGAGTTGTTAGATAATGCCGAACCTTTAGAAGAACCTAGTGTGCTCTTAGAGTAACCCAAGACCCCATCTAGGGAAGACAATACTCCACCTAAGCTTGAGTTGAAAGAATTGCCGAACATCTTAAGTATGTGTTTCTGGGTGAGGGGATACCTATCCGGTCATCATCTCATCCACTTTGACCCGAACCAAAGAAAGAGAGCTAGTGAAAATACTTAAGAAGTATAGAAAGCAATAGGATGGAGCATTGTTGATATTAGAGGTATAGTCCTACCATGTGTATGTATAAGATAATTCTTGAGGACAATACCAAACCTATGAGAGAAGCCCAAAGGAGACTTAACCTTATTATGCAAGAGGTGGTGAAAACGAAAATCTTGAAACTCTTGGAAGTGGGGGTTATTTATCCTATTTCAGATAGCAAATAGGTTAGCCCAATACATGTGGTACTGAAGAAATATTAGATCATTGTGGTTAAAAATGATAAAAATTAGCTAGTGCCTACAAGAATGATTACGGGATGGAGGATGTGCATCGATTTTTGTAAATTGAATTTGTACACAAAGAAAGATCATTTTCCTCTTCCTTTTATTATTCAAATGCCTGAACGTTTAGTAGGGCATGACTTTTACAATTTTCTTGATGGTCTTTTAGGTTATTACCAAGTGTCAATTACTTCGAAAGATCGGGAGAAGACCACATTCACATGCCCATTTGGGACATTTGCCTTCAGGAGGATGCCATTCAGTCTTTCCAATGCCCCTGCCACATTCCAATGATGCATGGTGTTGATATTCTCGGATATGGTGAAGAAATGTATAGAGGTATTTATGGATGATTTTTCAGTTTTTGGAAATTCATTTGATGATTGTCTGAATAATTTGACTCTTGTGCTTGAACGTCGTATTGAAAGTAACTTGACCCTTAGTTGGGAGAAGAGTCATTTTATGGTTAAACAGGGCATTGTATTAGGGCATGTTATTTCTAGTAGAGGCATTGAGGTGGATAAAACAAAAATTGATTGAATAGCTAAACTGCCACCTCCCATTAATGTTAAAGAAATTAGGAGTTTTCTTGGCGATGCGCTTTTTTATAGGAGATCTACTAAGGATTTTTCTAAGATAAGTTGTCCTCTATGTAATCTGTTAGCTAAGGATGTTTCTTTTGTCTTTGATGATGATTGCCTGACTGCTTTTAATGTTTTAAAAGAGAAACTGACTTTTGTGCCCATTATCATGGCACTTGATTGGTCACTCCCCTTTGAAATTATGTGTGATGCTTCTGATTTTGCTATAGGGGCTATTTTACGACAACGAGTAGATAAGTGGTTGCATGTCATTTTCTATGCTAGTAAAACTCTTAATGACGCTCAACTTAACTACTCAACCACCGAAAAAGAATTCTTGGCTGTTGTGTTTTCTCTAGATAAATTTAGGTCTTACTTGGTGTGCATTCGGATCATGAGGCTTTGTGGTATTTGTTGAGTAAACTGAATGCTATGCCAAGACTATTTCAGTGGGTTTTGTTTTTGCAAGAATTTGACTTAGAGATCAGGGATAAAAAGGGAACTAAAAATGTTGTAGTTGATCATCTATCTAGGTTAATTTATGACTTTGACACTATTGAGAGTGACAAAGTGATTGATATTGTTGAGACTTTTCCTGATGAGCAGTTATTTTCTGTGGGTCCAAACCCTTGGTATGCTAATATTGTAAATTATCTTGCTAGTGGTTTGTTAAGGCCTAACATTTCTTTTCCGGAAAATAAAATATTTTTTCATGTGTGCAGGCAATACTTTTGGGATGACCCATATCTATTCAAGATTTGTCAAGACCAAGTCATCCGGAGGTGTGTGCTGGAAGAGAAGCATGCAACCATTTTGACCTTCTGTCATGAACTTCATTGTGGAGGACATTTTGGAGGTAAGAAAACTGCCATTAAGGTACTCCAATGTGGTTTCTATTGGCTACTCTGTTTAAAGATGCTTATGATTTTTGCTTGCGCTGTGATAGATGTCAGAGGACTGATAGCATAGGTAAACGTAATGAACTACCTCTGAGATATAATCTCGTTGTTAAGTTATTTGATGTATGGGGGATTTACTTCATAGGTCCTTTTGCCCCTTCTTTTGGATTTGAGTTTATTTTAGTTGCGGTAGATTATGTGTCCAAGTGAGTAGAGGCTATACCTACTAAATCTAATGATTCTAACTGTGTTGTGAAGTTTTTGAAGGAAACAATATTTAGCAAATTTGGGACACCGTGGGCAATAATCAGTGACGGAAGGAGCCATTTCTGTAATAAACTTTTTGATGAATTGTTGAGAAAGTACAACATCACTCATAAAGTGGCTGCTCCATATCACTCACAAACATCCGGACAAGTTGAAGTGAGTAACCAGCAAATAAAGGGTATTTTGGAAAGTACAGTGCGACCTACAAGGAAGGATTGGGCTTCAAAGCTCAATGGCGCATTATGGACTTACCGTACAATGTACAAGACACCTATTGGGATGAGCCCATATCGGTTGATTTATGGGAAGGCATGCCATTTGCCCATTGAGCTTGAGCACAAGGCCTATTGGGCAATCAAGTAACTAAACATGGATTGTCAACAAGCGGGAGAGAAACACTTACTTCAAATTGATGAGCTTGAGGAGATTCGAAATGAGGCTTATGAGAATGCCAAGATTTACAAAGAATGCACCAAGCGTTACCATAACAAAGGGCTCGTTAGTAAGCCTCTCTATCTTGGAATGAAGGTACTTTTATTTAATTATTTTTTTAAACTTTTTTCAAGAAAACTTCGATCAAGATGGAGTGGACCGTACCAAATTGTGGAAGTATTTCCTCATGGAGCTGTTGAGTTGCTCAATCCGAAAATGCAAGTAATTTTCAAAGTGAACAGATACTGTGTAAAGCCTTACTTGGAGGGAGTAGTTCACAATGGAGATGTGGCATGCATTGAAGTGCATGTACCTTAGATCGAAACATCATCTTGCTAAGACGTTAAACTAGGCGCTTGGTGGGAGGCAAACCACCATTTTAGGTAATATCTATCCTTTCTTTTAATTTAGTTTACTTTAGTTAGTTTCCATTTGCCATTTCTAAATACTTTTCTAACTTGTTGTGTTGTTGAAAACCTTGAGGACAATGTTTAGTTTAGGTTTGGGGGTGCAAATTGGTTTGTAACAAAATTTTCATGCTTTTAGTCAATTTTTGATGAATAATTGAGTCTTTATACATTGTTTGCCTGATTTCTAAAATGTTTAAGGTTTGCTATAAAGATTGGTTTTAAGTCTTTATACATTGTTTTCCTGATTGTTTAAGGTTTGTTGTAAATATTGGTTTTAATTTGCAATCTTTATTTCATGCTTTTGATGTTAAAACTTAGATGAACCCGAATTTTGTGTTCAAGAATTGAATAGTGGAGACTACCTTGTGAAATTATTATTAAGCCTTTAATACTTCATTCTGAGAGATAATTATTTTTCTACTCTTTTAAACACTTTTCATATGATTTCAAATTGTTAGATGATCTCTATAGGTTTTTACATTAAATATTAGGATTTTGAACATATAATGAAGGATCATGTACTTAATTGAATTGCTTAGAATAAACGATTTGAGTAAAATTTAAAAGTATTTGGCTATTTCATTCAAGCTTGACTTTAAAAGATACGAGGGAATTCCTATATCCAACTCAAAAGGAGAACTTCACAAAAGTTATAAGACACAGAAAATTTCCACAATTCCCATAGTTCTTTGTTTAGTATGGAAATATTTGAGAATGAAAAAAGATTTACAACATCGTCCTATTTATTCATGTAAAACATGATCACAATTCAACTTCTCGGAATCCACAATTCAACTTCTCTGAATCCACAATTATCCAAGCTGCAATGCCTTGATATTGTCAAAGATTGACTAACAATTTAGTTTCAAAAGTTTGTACAAAGTTATAGTTCTATGCCTTTAGCCAATGTTTGGTACAGTGTGAGGAACTGATCGTGACATAACTTTTTATTTTTGGGTCATAAGGAGGTGAAATAACTTGTTCAATAATGTTATCTGGCTATATACTTTTGTTTTACAGCAAAGCCTTTACAGGCCCATTATGCATTTAAGTGCACCAAGCTCAACTTCTAAAACAATTATGACATTTTCTGGTTGTTATGACATTATTTGAACTCTATGTTGAGGCGGAAGTGTAAGAAATTGAAAGGGCGAGAGAACATATGCCAGCGAACGAAAGGGTGAAGTTGTAGCGTTGTAGAATCATTGCAAGAGCAATCTTCGTTCAAAGTTACTTCCAACGCAATTACGAGACCTAATATGCAAAAGGAAAGAATGCAATTGTACTATTTTTAACAGCTTTAGGAACCCCATCAGAAAATCTTTTTGGTTTAAAATGATGCGCACCTTCTCCCCATATTTTAGAGTCATGATGAAGTGCTAGAGTTGATATATAAAAGTGCATGTTTGCCTGAAGACTCAACTTTCCCCTTCTAACTTCTCTTTCAACTTTTCTTGTTACTCCAACTGTAGGAGGATATAATCTTAGTGTCTCACTGATAACCATATTCATCTGCATAAAATCAAGAAACTATTAACATTTCAAAATATCGTTAAACAAATCGTGCCAATTTGAAAGAATTATACCAATCACTAATTTGAGATGATAACGACAGCCACCGAAAATTGTTAATGGTTTGAAATTTCATGTCATTTGTGAAACATCATATTATGTGATGAAAAGAATTTTGGAAAACAACATTTATAAAACTTATAACTACAAAAATAAAAATTTTATCACATTCAACCCATATCTTTTTAGAGAAAAATACCCCCACAGTCCCCAAACTTATAATTTTGGCACACATACATCAATTCCTAATTTTTCAAAAGGTACATATAAGTCTCTAAATTTTAATAACTTGGCACACATAAGTCAATTTGCTTATTAAAACTTATTAAAATAATAAAAATGCCTCACACAATAACATGACCATATGGTTAGGGCAAAATTATGAATTCATCACATCCCAATCGAAAAAAAAAAAAATCAATAATTCAACCCTAAGTGCCTAACAAAATCCATTTACTCAGGTTTTCAACCGCAAAAACCCTAAAAGATGTGTTGTTGTTATGGAAGATGTCTCTATTCATCTTAATTTTAGTGAGCTATGAGAAGATGAAGAAGGTAGGAGATAGTTGAGAAAGAAGATCTGGCATTTATATTCATAAAAATGGCTCTATATTTTGAAACTAAAAAGAACAATATAAAATGATGGGAAGCCAACTTCAAATGAAAGAATGAAGGAAATTGCTAAAATGACTCACCATATCCTTAATTAAAATATCATGTACATATTACTTATTTTTAATATTAAAATAATATGCTAAAATGTAAAATTGGACCAATTATAATTTCTTTAGGAAGTTCAAGTCGACTAAGGCTTCCCAAGGTCACCTGAGCGCCAAGAGCGTCTTACCAAAGTACCATAAAAAATTGTACATTGGATCATCATTTGGACCTTGGATGCACACTTAGCTTAGCTTAGCTGTAGGAACCAAGACAGGGTTAGCATAGTGACCTTTTGAAATATGGATGCAAGAACATCTACGTAGTGTTTTTAAGAAGTTGGCCACGGGAATACTTCAACAAAATAATTACCTCAGGAGAGCAAACTTCCACTCAATAATCTTAGGATTTTCAAGAATTGACCTACGACTTTAGGAAATTCTTTGGCAATTATGATGACACGACCAAAGTGAGATTGTTTAACCACTCAAGGAGAGCAGCGCATTATCCCTCAGCGTGGTTCCAGAAAAAATTCTAGGCATACAACGTACAACACAGAACCAAATGTGACTAATTTGTGATCGATAAGGTGTCCACTAGTTTGCTAGTCGGTGGCCATGGGAAGCACAAGCGATGCGAGACGGATGCACGTGGGGGCCATAGACAAAGCAAGCCAAGTTGACTAGTTGGCAGCTTAGTCATACCAGCAAGGCAGAGGATGTCGCTGCTCATGCATAATGTTTTGTTTAGGTCGGTTTGGTCAAATCAAGTCTACTGCGGTCACAAAAATGGTTTCTAGCTAGCCCAATGGCCAATAGTCCAATGTTGTCGGCACTGTGACGTTCTCCAACTTAACTTTCGTAGAGTCCAACTTTTTTGTGAGGGACTTATTTTATTACTGAAGTCCTAAATCTTGATTATATCTAGAATCTTGATTCCATTTTTTGTGTGGAACCTTTCTAAGTCCAAATAATGTCACTTTCTAACTCCAAGGATTCTCTAGGCTTCCTAAGTTCATGGGGTAGATATTTCCCCAAGTCACTTAGAAAAATTTTGAAAATCTTGTCTTTGAGTTTGACGTCTGACTAAGTCTATTGACTATTCATGTTTGGTGACTGACTGATGATCTAAAAGTCGTATGATCTATCATTCCATCTCCCTTGCATGGCATGCTTCTTGAGTATGCCTATTAACAGTCGATGTTTAAAGTCCAAATCTTGTGGGAGTGGGCTCCATCCTTTCTTGGGCAAGATAATACAAGCCCTCAATTTTGGTGGTCTCGAGTATCCACTCCAGGTGCCTGGCCCCTAAAGTGAGCTTCTAACTTGGCATGATGAATAAAGGCCCAGACAAGGACTAATGCCGGGATCCTAGAAAAGTTTTTACAAGTGCCAACTTTAGTATTATTTTTTCGTTAGACTTTTCTCATTAAGACGTTGATGCATCATTGTCTAGATCCTAGATCAAGGATACAGCAAAGGCCTAATTGGGTGTGAGCCTACATTGACCTTACACAACAAGAGTTCTATTAAGACAATGTTCAAGTGTGGGGTACTCTATTCCTAAGTAAGACTTGACCAACACTTGGTCCTAAGTAGGTGTTCCTATGGCATCCAAGTGTGGCGTGGGGCTTTGTAGGACCTCAAGTCTCCATCTTGGGGAACTTTTCCATTTGTTGGTTTCATGAAAATTATGATACCTTCCTGTTCTAGTATGTGGTTTGGTACTACGTGCTGAGTGGGCCAAGCATGGCATTACTTGCTATATCCATGCCTAACAAAAATATGTTGTAACGTAATCTAGAGAACTCGATAAACTACCATTAAGATCCAACCAAGTCTTAATCTAGGAAGAGCTCTTCACAAGTGCAAGTGGGTATTGTCTTGCATCGTTGCCTCATGAGGTTCGGTCCATTGAGACCCTATTTGACCATCGTCTGGATCTTAGATCAAGGGCACCAAATCCAAGCATTTGGTGCTAGTTCCATTAAGACAACAATGTCATGAGGCACAGTGTTGCCCAGCTTCTTGAGTAAGACTTGATCATAACTTGGTCTTCGATAGGTGTTCCTACTATTCCATGTATAATAGCACGACTATGATGCCTTAAGTCTTTAACTGGGGAATTTACACACTTTGGCTCAATGGAAGGTTATGGTTCCTTTTTGCCCAAATGCTTGTGTAAGTCCTGTGCATGATTATGGGGAAGGAGTGTCCTTTTTGATCTACACATGGAAAGGTTCATCACAGTTACTACTAGTTCTAAGTTGTGAAATGTGAATGTTCATAGGGTAAGGGAGGCTTGGCTTCACTCACTTCGTAAGTTTGTCCCAAGTTCAAACCCAAACTCTAGATAGTAAAGCATCTTGATCATGATTTTTGCTAATCCTAACAATCAAGTCTTGCGGAGGGCCATGGCGTGCTCTTGTGGGGCAGTAGTGTGGTAGCGCAAAGCAATAGTATAAGAATGAGTTGGTGAGGCTCATTAATATTTTCAACACCCGAATCTTAGCTAATGCTAGCACTAGCTACTAAGTTTGAGGAAAGGTGAGTGCTCGCTCTTGAGACATAATAGTGTGTATAGGTGCCAAGCTAAGATTGGTTGAATGAGTCACTGAAGCTCATTTGAAGTTATAGCGCCTGGATCTTAGCAAAGGCTAAAGGTGGATACTAAGTCTGAGGAAGGGTGAGTGCTTGCTCCCGAGACATAGTAATGCCTATAGATGCCAACCTAAGATTGGCTGAATGAGTTACTGAAGCTCATTCAAAGTTATAGCACCTAGATCTTAACTAAAGCTAAAGTTGCCTATTAGTTCTAAGGAAGGATGAGTGCTCACTCTCGAGACGTAGTAGTGCTTAAAGGCACCAAGCTAAGATTGGCCAACTCTACTGGTGACTTGTTGCTTTAAGATCCAAGGTAGATGTTGAAACTCTGTTTGGTGAGCTATGGTGTGGTAGTAGTTTTCTCAAAGGTAAAGTACAATTAATACATTGCCTAGTTGACTACATTGTTTTATATTTTCATTTCTGATATTTTTTTCTTTTTCCATTTTTTGTGTTAGTGTTGACATGGTCGCACAGGACTTCACTGAACACTTTGTGAAAAATAAATTACAAGGAAAGGAAGGAAAATGAAAAAACTCTTGGGACTATGTGTCCTGCTCATGCTGGTGGCTTCTATACCTACATCTTTTGACCTTGGCAAATCCCAATGTCGTAATAGGTGGGGACCACTATCTTGATCCTAGGTTACAGTTGTTATGGGTGTCTAAGGGGTGTGGTCCTGCTTCTTTTCCAAACTGGATGCAATCCAATGAGATAGCGGTGAGATAATTTAGGTGGATGTTGTGAACAATGGATATCCTGGCTTGAGAGTTGAGAACTCTAGGTGTAGAACTAGTAAGGTAATGTGGCTTTTCCAAGTTCCCTAAATGTAGATCTTTGTGACCTTTTTAAAGATGCCTCTAGTGTACCTCTGGGATGATCAGGCTGAAACTTGAACACTAACTTTTCGAGTGTACATGAGTTAGAGTGAAAGTTTATGTAGGTCTTTCTCAATTAGAGCTAAGGTTGCTCCTAGGCCCCCCGGATGGGAGGAAGTAACTTGGAAGGCTCAATCTGGAGCTGATATGCATTCATTCAACTTTCTTAGTATTTTTTTCCAAGTGTTTTGTAGGTGATAAGGTGCTGGGTCATCCCATACTAATGACATCTGGAATCAGTTGCCAAGCGTGTACTTATTTCATGGATTCCATTTTTGCTGTAGAAGTCCTTTCCAAGTGCCTTAATGTGTAAGGCTCTACCTTGCTTGAGGTGTGTACTTGTATGAGAATGAGAGTACTCTAGTTCTCTTAATGGTAAAACTTCAAGTTGATGTGCTTTGGAGGCAATGTTGATCATATATCTATGCTACTTCCAAGAAGTTTGCTTCTAGCTTGGCGTAGCCTTAATGGTGGTAACCTCGACTTCTCGTCCTAGGGTCTATAAGTTCAAATGTCACTATTTTGGAAGATAGTGTACCTACCACACCAAGTGTGTCCTGGACCTCTCTCAATTGATGTAATCTGGATCCATTATCTTATTCTACAATTCAAAAGATGGTAAGCTTAGAGGTGTGACCTAAAGGGTAGTTTGTCTGTACAACGTGTCCTAGAAGGTATCCATCCATCAAGTTTGGCGCGGCCTCGGATGTAGCATTCTTAAAAGCATAACCCTCTATGTGGTGTTCCCTAGAGTGCGACTTGTCTTGCTGAGGTTTAGTCTTCCTTCTAGTATGAATCTCTATTCTCCTAGAGTTTATTCAAAAACTATAATCATGGTCATCCATTTTAGGATCAACGACATTATCGGTGTGGCTGTCCTAAATTGATTGTACTGGTTAACTATCCTTAGGAGTGGTTACCCAATGAAATCCATTAGAATTTGGTCAAGACTACAAGTGCTAGGACAACTGCTGATCACTGGAATGAATGACAGAAATTGTTGGAGCTCAAGGCCAGTGGATACTTGGTAAAATCAAGCTGGCTAGTGCTACCTAGCAAGTCCAAGTGTGGTTTTCGTTCTCCCAGGATGATATGTTCGGCTTCCTCAACTAAGTAAGTGACTGGGGCATGACTTAGCTTAGGGTTCAGTTCCTACTCAGGTGCTTTTGGGACTTTTCGATTAGAAGCCTACAGCCTAATTTGGGCCTAGACTACTAATGGTAGCAATCCAGAATCAAGGCTACTAGGTTCCTTATAGGTGTGCCCATTTTATGGAAGCACACCAAGGCAATTTGGTGGGCCTAGGAGCCAGCCTAGTTATGATCCTACTAGGGAAGTGAATTATCATTAGAAACACATTAGGAGTTCGTCTTAGTAGTGTGACAGATTGAGTGGTCTTTCATGGAGAAAACGAATTAAGAATGCGATGGACCTGTTGAAGAACACGAAGAAACCATTGAATGTTCTTGAGATTTTCACTAATGCAATCGATCAAACATCAAATTTCTTTCCCACATATGGTGCCAGATGTTAGATAAAATTACTGTCCAGCCTTGGTTTCTTTCCACGTCAATATGTACGTCACTAGCAAACCACTTCAGTAGGTAAGATATCGGGAGTGTTGTATCCTCTTTGATGCCTAAGTCAAATTCTAGAGAGATCAATTATATGTTCAGACAAGGGTTTTGTGGTTGTGAGAAGGAGCTTACGCATATCCTTTCAGGTTGTCAGGCCCTATTAAAGGGTTTGGACTAATGACATTTTTGTAAATAAGTAGAATTAATTAATGTTTATATTATTTAATGAAATTTTTTTTTACTGTGCGTTGATTTTACCATTAGACTTCTCTACTACTGACATAGATTAATCAAATGGTACAATGCGTACCTAGTTTATTTTCTACCCAACACTTTGCATCTACAATCATCGAACTATCAAACACGTTTCGATAAACTAGTGCATTTTGGGTCATCAAATACATCGAATTTCATTAGTTTTATAATCAAAAGACAACTTCTTTTTGTTAATAACATGACACTGGCATGCAAATCTCTGAAAATTTTCAACTCTAGTTTGAGTTCCAGACTAATATACAACATTGTTCCTTATCTTTTCAATGCAATCATCTATCACTTCTAACCCATCCATAAGCACTAAGTACAAAATATGTGTTGCACATCTCATATAAAATATCTTCCCTCCCAACTTAAAGCATGAGCATGTATTTTTTCCATCAAATATCTTATAGCAGAATCATTACTAAAACAATTATCCGGTGTAACAGTGGACAACTTACCATCCATATTTCAATTTGTTAAAGTTTGAAACAAACAACCAAAAATGACTTCACTAGTGTGAGGACTAGGTACATGTATAAACCCTGGAAAAAAAATCACATTCTTACTACTATATAAAATTATGAAGGGATTGGAGAATTTTTTTTCACAACTTTGTTTAATCTCTTTTGCAAATCTGAAAATAGAACCATTATTACTAATAATTACATAGATTTGAATTATGTTTATCACATAAGTTTTGTTAGAGGTTTATCATGTAAGTTTTTCATAGGTTTAAGTCAACATTATCACAAGTTTTTCAGAGGTTTAAATCAACATTTTGAATATATCGAAAGCTTTAAAAAGAAAGTCATTAATTTATTTTATATAATATACATCCGAAATACACAAACTTATAGAATAAACTCAAGAAATATTTATTTTGTTTTCACTATTTATATATTTTAAATTTTAAATTTTAAATGTGCTTAAAGGTTTGGTTAGACTTCTTTATTTTTATTTTTAAAAGGGGTACTAATACACTCATACATTTGGGTGAGATTCGAATGTGAAGGTTCTATTAGACTTTTTTAAAAATAGGGGTTAAAGGTTCTATTAGACTATTAGATAAATATATCACTTAAATTTTATTGAAACTTTATCACAAGGATTATTCATTCATTCTATAATACTTTTAGATAAACTCTTATTAAACTTTCATGAAAATATTACTATGAAAATAACAACTTATTCTATAATACTTTTAGAACAAAATTCAGCTACTGTAAAAAGTTATCGGACATCATTGCTCAAGATATCGTTGGAGAAAAAAGAAGTTATAGATAAAGATTTTCCCAAAAAAAATCATGGTAAAAAAGAGTTTTAACACTTTACTTTTATTACAATATTTTGTTGTACGTTGATTGAGAAGAGAACATTTAACACAAACTAGGAATATGGTAAAACTACAGGATCAACAAATTTTGGTTGCTCCCAAATCTCTATAGGATTGTATAGTCCCCTAAGTAAATGAAGCTCAATCTTCAATAGTTAGGCCAGATATCAATTCTGACAACTTCGAGCTTAAACTAGGTGTCATACAAATGATGCAAGCATCTATATTTAGCTTCATTCTTGGAAATATGTAACACATTCAAGATGAATGGTGTCTCAAACGATGCAATCTACCTTTGTCTTTTTTCTTTCTCATTGAGGGATAAGGCTAAAGCTTGGTTACAATCTCTATTAGTTGGCTTGATAACTACTTTGAATCAATTGGTTCAAAAGTTTCTATTTAAGTATTTCCCACCATCAAATACTACAAAGCTCCGAAATGACATCACATCCTTTTAGTAGGTTGAGGGAGAATCATTTTATGAAACGTAGGAATGCTTCAAGCAGTTGCTTAGAAGATGCCCACATCATAGCCTACCCACTTGGCTTCAAGTTCAAACATTCTATAATGGGTTAATGGGCCAACAAAGGATAATGATAGATGCAGTAGTAGGGTGGGGCCTTAATGAGTAAGACTGAGGATGAAGCCTTTGCTCTATTGGATGAGGTGGCATCAAAAAATTGCCAATGGCAATGATAGGTTAAACCATAAGTAGGTAGTTGGAGTGATGGATGTAGAAACCCTAGCAGCCATGCAAGCTCAAAAAAATGCTTTGTTGCCTTTGCTCTATTGGATGAGATGGCATCAGACAATTGTCAATGGTGATTGATAGGTTAAACCACAAGAAGGTAGCTTGAGTAATGGATGTAGAAACCCTAGCAGCCATGCAAGCTCAAACAAATACTTTGTTGCTGAATTTCACAAAGAAATTAGATTGATGAACTGTAGGAGTAAATATGGTACAAAAACATGCTAAGCTAAGGCGTGGAATCATTTTGGGTTAGGAAGCACACAAGACTAGAAATATGGTTAGAAATAGGGAGAACAAGTCTGCGATGGGAGACAAATTGGCTGTGGCATGCTTGAAGGAGTAAAATTACCAGAGACTATTGGGCCGTGGTGTGCCTGAAGGACAAAAATTACCCATGCCTCGTAGGCCACAACGATGATTCATTTGAACTATTGCGTCACTGGACAACAAAAAAGACTTGAGAGCTCTGGGCCACGGTGGTGAGTTGTTCGAGCTGTGGTGTGCATAAATTCCAAAAATCTCTAGTAGGTTGAGTCGTGGCACAAAATTGTTTAGGCTGCTGAATGTGTGCTTTCAGAGCGTGATAATAACCAAATTTTTAATCTCCTATTTGAGACCAAATACTTTGTTTCCTAAACTACCTTGGTTTACATATAGACATAATTAGAGCCCTAAAGGATGCCAATTAATAATTAGCATTCTGGAATTACACAAAAAAAAAAAAAATTCAATAGTGACATAATACATAGAGCAAGAGTCAAGAATTCGAGTGGGAGAGGTTGAAGCTTGTGAAGATTCAAGAGGGGACTGGTGACATAATACAAAGGATTATCTATAGCTCTTTTCCTTCTCTTCTCCTTATCCATTTGATATTTTCTTCCATGAATATTCTAGATTTGTTGCTATTGATATGAGTAGCTAAAGTTTATTAATCAAGGCGTCTTATGAACCCAATTTTCTATGTGTGATAATCTTTTAATTATCCCTTTGTGATTGCTTTTTTAATTATATTATTTGATCTAATTTGAATGCTATTAGTTGTTTGGTCAACAATTATACCATAGAAGTATTTATGTAGCTTTGAGAGAAGTGCTTATTTGTTTGTCTTTATCGAAAAGCATGCATAGTTCCTAGGCTAAGAGGTACGAATTGTATATATGTGGTCCATAATTGACGTTATCATGAATAATAGTTTAATCTAATTGGCATGATAATGTGATTAGGCTAGGTTACTATATTAAATATAATTTACTTGAGAGAGAAATGCATACATAGCTTAGTGTCAATTGATCGTATAATTGGTTAGTAATTGCTTTGGGGGGATTTTTCATGATTAACATGTTAGAAAATTGGAGGATTAATGATTCCTAAGTTTACTCTCTCATATAATTAGTAGTTGTGATTTTTTGTAATTCTAGGTTTAAGTGTTTAAGTCTTATTTTCCTTGTTGCCTTTGTAATAGTAATAGTAATATTCGTTTGGTACTCAATTATAAGTTATATTTTTCCCGTTGGTTCGACATTCATACTTTAAATACTTATCACTTGTATGCATCCCACGCCTTGCGGTTTAGCATGAACAAGTAATGTCACTCAATGACCATGTGCAAGAAGATCTTAATATTAAGTTATTTGACTAGGCCTTTGCTCTAGCACCTTGGTATTTGATTTACTCAGTGATACTCAAAGTGTTTGGCTAAGATACCATGTATCTTGGTGTCTCGGTGTTTATGATAGGCTAGGAGGTTATCTCACAAGAGAGAATCTACTTAGTCTATTGTTATTTAGCGATCTAGAGCTTAAATAATTGCACACAATCTATAACATGGTTATGGATAGTTATTCATATGCATCACGTGTACTTAAGGAGAAGATGATTGAGAATGTAAAATGGACTTAATGACTTATGTGTCACTAACTGACTATGGAGGATTGAGCTGTACATTATGGTTATTTAAATGGATCGCTATTATACATTATGTTAGGTGATAACTCTACAAAATTCGAGTTAGTTAGGCACTTTTAAGCCAACTATTTATCTTGTTTTTTGCTTAGTAAGGTTAAAATGAATGAAACAGCAACAAATAGAGGAAAATAAGCAAAAAGAAACTCAATTAGCACAACAAGGCTTGCACTATGGTGGGCACTATTTTAGGCTGCGGTGTGCTAGAAAAACATGTATTGTAGAGTAGTATGTGCCACGATGGGGTTGCAGTGGTGGTATTGTTGAGCTGTGGCATGCATTGATTTCCATAACCTCCGTATACCTTAAGTCACGACGTTCATTATTTTGGATCGCGGTGCGCGTTGATGTGTGCATGTAATAAGCCGGAATGCCAGTTTCCTACTTGGACCATATTTCCTATGTTGATTATAATTTTTTGTAGCCTACCACACTTAAACCTATAAATACAACTCTTAGTAGCCAAACAAATTGGTTCACCACATTCCATCACTAACATTAATATTTAGTTAAAGAGGCAGCAATTTAAAGAATGAGGTACGTCAAGAGAAGGATTAAAGATTGAAGGTATTTGAATTTAGGTCCACCAGAGTGACAATTGGTGGGATTGATTTTCGAATCAAAAGATTAATATTAATTTTCTCTTCTCCTTTGTATTTTTATCTATTCTATTGTCTATATTCATTGTTTTGAGATTTTATTGAATATTTTATGAAGCTATACTTGTTATTAAAATCTTCTTGACCTTGGTCTTTTTATATAATAATTTATTTTGTTCTTTTATTCCTTTGTAACTACAAATTAAATTATATTATTTAATTTGATTTACTTGCAATTAATTATCTAATTAACAATTATACCATAAAGGTAATTCGATAGCTTTGAAAGAAGTATTTAATTGCTTGTTTTGATTATTGCTTACATAGTGTTTAGGCTGAGAGGTACGATTATTGTGTATATGATTAATAATTGATGTTCTTAATAAATAATAGTTTAATCTAATTGGCATGAGAGCGTGATTATGTTAGGTTATTATATTGTGTGCAGTTTATTTGAGAGATGAATGCATATATAGGTTAGAGTCAAATGATCATATAATTTGTTTGGGAATTGTATGGGATGGTGGATTCCTATTACTCTCTTGTGTTTAATTTGTTAGTGTGGTTGTGTTGGATCTGCTAGTGTAAATATTAAGTTTTTGTTATTTTTATTATTTTATTACCTATTTTTATTAGCCTAAATAGCTTAGTGTAACTATAATTTGGTACTCAAATACTTATTAATATAATCACTGTAGGTATGATAACTCGATCTTTAAATACTTATCACTTGTGTTCATCTAGTGCACTTGCAGCTTAGCGTGACATTGGGTAAATGCCAACTATGATATTTGATAGTTTTTCTATCTCAGGTTTATAGTAGAGTTACTCAGGTTTATAGTTGAGTAACTATGAGATTAATAAATATTGATGATGAGTTAAGTGGTTAATTAATGTATTAATGTTTTATTTGAGCTTGAATAGTAGTTACATCGGTCCCCGAGTCTGCTCCATAACAACGAATATACGATTTTGCTTCAAAGATAAATGAATGATTAATTTGGAATTAATTATTTAATATGATCAAAATACATATTTATTTATTGGGGAATTTTTTTACGGTCATAAATGTCAAATAAATGTGTACGATAAAATGATAATTTGACAAAGCCAAATTAATCAAATTCATTAAATATATTAAAATGTTAAATTTAAATATTTAGTGGGCATTTAAATACTTAAGAGACAAGAAGAATGTTTTGGTAATTATTAAATTAGATTTTATTTTAAATTAATTAAGCAATTTAATTTAAAATTAAATTATATCACCTCATGAAAAGTGAGACTTGTGAGGCTTGTAAGGGACTAATCTAATGGGAATGAGATTCCAATTAGAAGACAATATGATTGTGTGAAGGACTCCTAGTCAGTAGATTTAGAAACTTTGTTTTGGACTAACTTCTAGCTAAATAGACCAACTCCTGGGGATAAATTTTATAAAAATATAAGTTTAAATTACTTCAGTTAAAACTTACGATATTAAATTACTTCAGTTAAAAATTATAAAATTAAATTATTTTTTTATTTAAAATTATTGAACTATTAGTACCCTTTGTCTTTAATATATTGCATATCCTTTCTTATTGTTCTTTCTTTTTACAATTGCATACGAAGAAGTACACATTATTAAAATCTCCAAAGCTACGTACAACTATGCAAACCATTTATATGGAGCCAGCTTATAAATAATTAAATTTATATAAAATAATATTTTAATTATACATAAAATATACTTATTTAATATATATATATATATATATATAATTTATATATAATACATATATTATATAAATTAGATATAATATATACATTATATAAATTGTATACAATGAATATATATATTATATATTTAAATTATGTACAATTAATATAATATATAAATTATGTAAATATTATATATTTATACGTATTATTTAATGTCCAAACTCCGGACAATTTTTCAAAATATCAATTGCTCTAAAATGAGTGGTCCGCGAACTCATGAGCTTGCTCATAGCATATTTAACAAATTACTTTTACTAAATAATTACTATAATGGCATAATAAAAAATACAATTAAAAGATATTTCTTTTTTCTTGCTTATTTACAAAAATACAATAAAAATTAATTTAAATAGCACATTTAAAATTTATAACTAAAATAACAAAAAAAATTATTAAAAACAACAACTCAATAAATTAAATACGATCTAATTATTTTGAGTTCAACTTTAAATAAATTTAAATAAATGCGAATAACATCCAACGAATTGACATTTAATGTAAAAATTTTGGGCTGAGTTTTTTAGTGTAGGAAAAGTATATGAGCTGAATATATAAAATATTATTTTTATGGTTATATATTTTAATAAATATTTTTTTAAATACAATGCAAAGATTTTTTTTTTTTTGACAAAATTATAAATAAATTAACTTTTGAGCATATCAGTGATCAGTCTAATATTTTTATAACCGATATTAATTAAACTTTCATAAAATATAGATTTAATTGAACCAGGGTGGTCGACTCCGCTCACTTGTACATATAGTAAGTAAACTTTGGTTCTTGATCGTTCGTATTTGGTCAAAGTTGGTACGCGGGTCACTTGTACACATAGTAAGTAAACTTTGGTTCTTGATTGTCGTATTTGGTCAAAGTTGGTACGCGGGTTTGCCATTTTCATTGTACAAATTTCAATGAAATTTACTTTTACCACTACAGCAAGGAGATATTACTTTTAGCAGGTAAAGAGATTTTGTAACTGTATAACTTATGATATTATTTATTATTTGAAGAATATATTTTTACAAATTATATTCCTTTATTTTTTTATATATTTATATATTTTAAAAAATATTTCAATAATTTTAAATTTTATTAATTTAAAATATTATATTATTATTTATATTAAAAATAATGTATAATTTATTTAAAGAGTACTATGCCTATGCCCCTGCTCTTTTAGTTTAGGTGGCAAAAGCAGTGTCCTTTCTGTTATTCAATTTGAGCACAGGCGGGTTTAGTAACAGTATTCATACCTATTAATATCTTTATTTTTTAACTTATTGATACGCATTTTATAAATATACGAATATATAAGTGATAAATATTTTTAAAAATAAGGCTGTCACACCTATGAAAAATTTATTAAAACTTGTATTAAAATTAAGTGCCAAAATATATAATTTTTCTTTCTATTTGAACTATAAAAAATGAGTAAAAAATTTAAATAATGAAATTAAATTAATTAAATAAATAAAAATAAATTCACTACATAATAAAAAAAATTTAGGAATTCAACTTTCCCCATTCTACTCACAAGATTTTCTACTATTAATAATAAAGTAAAATATATGAATTATTAATCAAACTCTATTCAAATAATTATCACTTACATGTCTATGGTCATATTAATCATAATCCATATAAACATAGCACACATGTTTATGGCTATCTAAGCATACACACGCCATTAAGCACATAAATTTTAAAAGTAATTACATACAAAATAATGAAAATTTCTTCCTCATTACACATATGCCAATTTAATGCATGTTTACAATTTTATATCAATTTTTCAATTGCACACAAAGTTAACAAATCACTTAATTAAATAATCAATTTAATTAAGAGCATTAAGTACATTAAATTAGATAATCTAAACATTTTAATAATATTAAATAAATATTAAACAATCATGCATAGAATGGATTCCATTAAAATTCCTAAAACAAAATCTCTACTCTATAATACCCATTTTTAAAACAATAAAAATAAGAGAAAAAATTGTAAGAAATATAAATATTACACTTGGAAGAGTTGAATGGTGAAATTGTTGTATAGAATCCCTCAAACAATGCTACCAACTTGCCTCTTTTTGCTCCAAAAATTTCAAACCCTTGCCTCTTACTCAAAAATGGAGAAAAACTCTACAAAATTGATTTTTTTGTGTTCTGCTCGAATCTAAATTTGTGTTGAGGCTAAAACCCTTGAAAAATGGCTCAGATGAAATTTGGACCATTCGATCAAGTTTTTAATCAATGATTGGATGAAAATTATTTAAAAAAAAAGGCGCTACTCAATTAGAAGATGAAATTTGTCATTGAAAATAGCAGAATGAATCAAAATGCGACACGTGGCATGGAGAAAATAAGGGAGCTGTGCACGCACGACACGTGATGCACTGAGGGAGGCTAATGCAAACCCACTTTGGCTTGCTGAGTTGGCGCCACATGGCACTCCGTGATTCGTTGGCATTGCTTGTGCGGCATGACGTACGAACCATTCAGAGATTTCCAAAATGAACACCGTGTTGACACATGGCACAATGACTGGACACTTTGACACCTGGCACTCATTGATTCGTTGATGTGGCTTGCGTAGCGCCCAGGTGGCTTCTATGTGTGTCTGGATATTTTTAAGGGCATCCTAGATACTTCTACGTGTATCCATCTGCATAAAAATAATTAATAAAAAAAATCTCTAAAAATTTCAAAATTTTATTTTTATCCATTTTTACCATTTGATCCAAAACTTATCTTATTTAAATATTTTAACCCCAAAAATATTATTTATTTAATTAAACAAGTTAATATTAAGCATAAAAATGATATAATGACTCTATTTTCATAGAGTTATCACACCCCTAAACTTAATATTTTGCTTGTGACAAGCAAGACATAAATACAAACTAAACAACTCAAAATTAACATCTAAACATGGTATAAATAATAAATTCATAACTATTAGTGATATTAGTTTCAAGCATGTTTAATAAATTAGAGGACCCTAAAAGATTAATCAATACATTCAACTTAGATATTCATATGGTTATCAATCCATAATGCATTTATTTAAAGATATGACTAATTTTTTTATGACATACTCCATGTGCGTGTGTGTTATGCCAAACTAGTTTATATCATATGTCATCAAAATAAGCTCATGTGAACCATGCAAATATAAGAATAGTCTACAATAATACCAAGCTTCATAAGTCCACACTTAGTCTTTCTCTCTCCACTAACATAAATGCAAGCTTAGATTGAAATCAATAAGTCTTTTAAAACTTGTAATAATAGGTTAAGATATGAGTAGGTGAGATACAAAATATTTATGCTCAAATACACCCTTAGCAAACTAAATACATACAATAAATTAATGAGCTCACAACCACAGATAGTGTACCTTCAAACTTATGTTTTTTTTTTTTCATTTTAATTTTTTAAACTTTATTCACTAATTTTTTTTTTTTTTGAGAACTACACCCCAAATTTAATCATTTATTTATTTTTTATAATAATTTTTTTCTTCTCTTTTTTTTAACCCTACCAGGTAAATCACACATTCTCAAAATATACAAGTTCAACAAAAGTAACACAATACACAATCAACTAAAGGTGTCATGGGTAAGTGGAATTTATCATTTGGACTAGGCTAATAATATAGGTAAAATGAAATGAAAAATCAACATAAAAGCTCAAATGGGATAACTAAGGACATAAATAATCATGATGGCTTGAAAAGCTCAATAGCTCCAAAGAAGGCCTAAATCATTTCTCAACCTAAGTAGCACATATGATTTTTCCTCAAGAGACACCAAAGTGTATTCTAAAGCTTGTTATAGACACATAAATCATCAATGCATGAAATTCACACAAACTTCTCAAAATAAGCATACAAATTCACAAAGTTATGACATGTGCATATTGAATGGAGCATTTTCAAATACAAAAAATTTAGCCATACATACCTCAATGAATACACATGTTCATAACTACCACATTTCAATCCAAGTCTAATGCATGCCAACCATATATTATCATTGGGTATCTACCAAATTCATTTCACATATGATTCACCAACACCAATATAGTCATAAATAGTCATTTTAACCACAATACTACTAATTATTAACATAAAAATAACATAAACTAACTATAATCTAACAAGAGAAACGAAAGTTTTTCACTCCCAAACTTAACATGGATATTGTCCCCAATATGTGATAAAGGAAAGAAAAGCAAATAAAGGATTAAAAAACTCCCTCGAAACTTGAAGCTTTTGAAAATTTGATTTATGACTTCTCCAAGCTCCAAGGCTTCTCATTATTTCCCTACAAAATTCAAACAAAATTATTCATTAGTACTTTAAAAACTTGGGTTGCCTCCCTAGTAGTGTCATGTTTTAGGTCCTTGGCTAGATCTTTCTTGAACATATCAAGGTGGATGGTATAAAAAATATTCCATGAATAACTACTTAACGGCTTTCATGTTGGTTGGGCCAAGGCCATCAATGTTACTCTTAGGGTCCCATGCCCTCATTCTCTTTTTCGAGGCACCCAAACCCTTCTTCAAGATATGAAGTCTCCGACACTAAGTTCTTGCTTGAAATTCAAATCATATGGGTCGGTTGAAACTTCCATTGTGAACTTGCATCCCTCAAGCTCATCTTCAAAATTTAACTCATAGTTCAAACCGATATCAATGGGTAGGTCCATGGTTCTTATGAACTTGAAGGTCATTAATCCACCTAAACTCCTCATGGTGACCTCCCTTTCTTCTATATTGAAGTTAAATACCCTGGTGGCTTGGAGTTGTATCTCCTCTTCCTTTGGAGTCTCATTTTGCTTCTCTTGAGCTACTTCATGATTCTCTATGTCATCCTTCAGATTTTCTTCCACTTCGTGACCAAATTCCTCTTCAAATTGTTGATTCTCACACACCTTTTCTTCATCCTTTCTAATAAAAATCTCATAGCCATGATCGGCTATATAGTTCTTGATTAACTCCTTCATAGAAGGCTTCTTTTCTTGTGGGGGGTGGGAGTGGTTGCACATAAGTTTTCATGGAATACAAAGACCAAGTAGAATAATCACCCTCTTGATTATAGGTGTGATGGCTCCGGATTTGTGTAAAAGTTATTTTAGGTGTGTCCCGCTTCACTCTATTCATAAGTATGCAACAAATTTTGTGAAAGACCTCAACAACGAAAGATGGTAATGTTCTTGATTCAAGAGATCCCTCAAGGTATTACTTCGTTTAATATGAGCTATGAGGTTGGTAGCCTCCTCAAATGTCATCCGTGCATCCTTAAGATTTTCATATTCAAATGGGTCCATCACCTAACAAGCAAAACTCAAGAAAAACATAAAATACGAAAAGTAAAAAAAAGTGTAGAAAACCTAACTAAATAATGATAATGAAAATAAACAAGAAAATTTAACTTAAAAGCTAATAAATAAATAAAAAATAAGACAATAAAACAAAATAAACTAAATAATATAACAAAAATAAATATTTTTTTAAGTTTAGAAATTTTTAGTTTTTAATTTGATAAAAAAATGTTCAAATTAGAGGAGAAATCCTTGTATTAATATTAATCCTAATACACTAGCAAGTTCTCGGGCAACGGTGCCAAAAATTTAACATGAATTTCGCAAGTGCTTGGGTCGTGTACAGGTGATAAGTAATTTTAAGAACGGGGTTGTCGTACCCACGAGGAACTTATTAAGACATGTACTCAAACTAAGTACCGAAATATATATTTTCTCTTTCTATTTGAACTATAAAAAATGAGTGAAAAATTAAAATAACGAAACTAAACTAATCAAAAAAATAAAAATAGATTCACTACACAATAAAAAAAAATTAGGAATTCAACTTCCCCCATTCTACTCACAAGATTTTCTACTCATTAATAATAAAGTAAAATGTATGGATATTAATCAAACTCTACTCAAATAATTATCACCCACATGTCTAATGTCATATTAATCCTACTCTATATAAACCTAGCCCACATGTCTATGGCCATCTAAGCATATATAGATCATTAAGCACCTAGAGTTTAAAAGTGATTACATAAAAAATAATGAAAATTTCTTCCTCATTACACATATGTCAATTTAATGCATATTCAAAATTTCATATCAATTTTTCAATTGCACACAAAATTAACAAATCACCTAATTAAATGGCCAATTTAATTAAGAGCATTCAGTACATTAAATTAGATAATCCAAATATTATAATAATATTAAATAAACATTAAACAATCATGTTCATAGAATGAGTTTCATTAAAATCTCTAGAACAAAATCTCTACTCCATAATATCCATTTTTAAAACAATAAAAACAAGAAAAAAATTATAGGAAACATAAATATTACACTTGGAGTTAAATGGTGAAATTGTTGCGTAGAATTTCTCAAAAAATGCTCCCAAGTTGCCTCTTTTTGCTCCAAAAACCTTAAACCCTTATCTCTTGCTCAAAAATGGTGAAAAACTCTCCAAGACTAATTTTTTTTGTGCCCGAATCTGCATTTGTGTTGAGGCTAAAACTCTTGAAAAATGACTCAGATGAAATATGGACTGTTCGATCAACTATTTAATCAATGTTTGGATGAAAATCATTTAAAAAAAGGTGCTGCCTAATTGGAAGATGACATTTGGCACTGAAAACAGCGAAACGAACCGAAGCATTACACATGGCATGTAGAAAATACGGGAGCTGTGCACGTGCGACACGTGGCACACTAGGGAAGGCTAATGCGGACCGATTTGCTGAGTTGGCATTAGACGGCGCTCCGTGATTTGTTGGCGTTGTTTGCAAGGCGTGACGTGCGAACCGTTTGCTGATTTTTGAAATAAACACCGTGCTAACAGTGGCACGATGACTGGAAGCTTTAACACCCAGCGCTCATTGATTTATTAATGTGGCTTGCGTGGCACCCAAATGGCTTCTACGTGTGTTTGGATATTTTTAAGGGCATCTCGAATACTTCTATGTGCATCCACCTGCGTAAAAATAATTAATAAAAATTCTCTAAAAATTCTAGAAAATTCCCAAAAATTATTTTTTCATCCATTTTTACCATTTGACTCAAAACTTATTTTATTTTAATATTTTAACCCCAAAAATATTATTTATTTAATTAAATAAGTTAATATTTAAGCATAAAAATGATATAATAACTAATCGAGTTATCACTTGTATATTAATGTTACTTTATTCTTCAAATGATATACTAATAATATCTTTACTAATGATATCTTTTTAGTATTTATATTTAATTAATCTGTACTCTTTTAGTAATTTTATTTAAAGGTGCAAATTTTATGGTAATCATTTTTTTTTACCGAAATTAAACTATTGATTTATAGTTTTAAATTTAATTAATTTTAAGATTAAATATCTTAAAAGTTACTTTATTTATGTCACTAGGGTATTTTAATTACTTTCTTTTTACAAAAGATATTTAAGTTATTCTCTCAACAAATATGGGACACTGTAGCCACATTTAATAGTAAAATATTATTTTATTAATAAAATAATTCTGAAATAATAATAAAGAGAATTTAATGGAGACAAAATTATTGAAATAAAATAACAATTTTGCACATATTAAATTCACTTTATTATTATTTCAAACAAAATTATTAATAAAATAATATTTTACTATTCAAACATGACTAAATGTCTCATTTTTATAGAGAGTATGACCTAAGTGTCCCTTATGAAAGTAATGTGATTGAAATGTCTACTTGACATAGGCAAAATGGCTTTTATAGCTGTCCACCTTAAATTTTAATAGTTGAGATCATGTGATTCTCTCTACTAACTAGGTTATTGATTACCATTTTTGTAAGAATATAATTAATGATCTATTTAGTGGAGATAATCCCATGAACTTAGCCATTAAATTTATTGAATCTAAAGGCTATATATTAGTTACAAAATTTGTGTAAAAAATAAATGCTGTAGAACTTGTCCCTATATAAATAAGGGAAATTACCAAAAATAGCACCCCCTAAAAATTATAATAACAAAACTAGCACCCCCTTGTGTTCAATTAGAATTGAACGTTTAATATTGAACGTTCAATATTCAATTTGAACGTAAAATATTGAACGTTCAATATTAAATAGGTCTAATTATCGTCATTCAATTCTAATTGAACGGATAATATTGAACGTTCAATATTGAACGAGTCCAAATTATTGTCGTTCAATTTTAATTGAACACAGGGGTGCTAGTTTTGTTATTATAATTTTTGAGGGGTGTTAGTTTTGTTATTTTCCCTATAAATAATTAGTACTCCTTTATTATTATCCAATTTTAATACATAGTTTGATTAAAAATGTACTAATTTTTAAATAAGGGTATAATTGGTAAATCAATTTAAAAATGTGTGTACTAATAAGCGAGCAGGGTCCTAACCCCTTATAGGCTTAGAGAGTACGAAGAGAGAAAGTGAAGAAAGTGGCTTTAGTTGTAACTTGCAGTAGTGGGGATTCTCGCCAAAGTAATTTGGAAAATTATCAAAATAACACCCATAAAATTTATAATAACAAAAATAGTACTCTAATAATATTGAATTGAACGTGTAATATTAAACGTTTGACATTGAACAGGTCAAAAATTGCATTCATTCAATTTTAAATGAACGATGGTTCAAAGAAAAATAATATACCAATCATTTTTTTAATTGTAAAAATATAAGTTTGAAAATAAATGGTGCTATTTTTGTTATTATAAGTTTTGAGAGCTGTTATTTTTGTTGTTTTTTCAAGTAATTTTTTTTTAGTTGCTCCTTACACAAATATGACTTGATAGCGTATTAGTAGTCTTAACAATAATCTACATATTGCGATAAAATTTGTAGAGAATCACTATAGCTACATTTCTCAGGTTCTTTAGATATCTCAGAATTCACAACTGAGATGGATGAGCACTCTTCAACATTATTGGAAAATTTCATGGTTTTAAACACATTGAAAGTGACTTGTTCATCTTGAACTCTCATAGTTAATTCTCATTTTTGAATGTCAATCAAAGTTCGGCCTGTAGCTAAGAATGGTCTTCCCAAAATAATAGGCACTTCTCTGTCCTCTTCATGTACAATAAAATTCACTAGGAAGATGAATTTGTCCACTTTCACCAAGACATCTTTAATTTTTCCTTCCGGATGAGCAATGGATCGATCTGCTAATTGTAAAGAGACTGTAGTAGGTTATACTTCACCAATCTCCAACTTCTTAAAAATTGACAAAGGCATCAAATTAATACTTGCTCCCAAATCACATAGAGCCTTGCCAAAATATTGATTACCTATAGAGCATGGAATTGTGAAACTCCCAAGATCCTTGAGCTTAGGAGGGAGTTTGTTCTGTAACATAGCACTACTTTCACTTGTTAAGGCAATTGTCTCAAATTCGCCAAACCGTCTCTTTTTGGTCAAGATGTCTTTCATAAATTTGACATAATTTGGCATTTGTTCCAAGGCTTCCACCAATGAAATTTTGATATGAAGTTGCTTAAGAACATCGAAAAATCTCCTGAATTAAAGGCCCTACTATTGTTTCTGAAATCTTTGAGGAAATAGTGGAGGTGGACTATGTTGCTGAGAGCTGTAGCATTTTGGGTACCAGGATTTTCTGCATTTTTTAAAACTGTCTCCAATTTGTCCAACTCTTTTTCCTCCTTATCTTGGGCTGAAGTACTCTCCTTTTGACTCATTTTTTACCCACTTGGTCCCTCTAATTGTTTTCCACTCCTTAGAGTAATGGCTTTGCAAAACTCCTTTCTTTCTCTCATTGGAGTTTCGGTATCACTTGGAAGTGCATCTTGTGGATGATTTCTAAGTTCATTAGCTAGCTGTCTCACTTGATTTTCTAGATTTCTCATTGAAGCAGCTTGACTTTTGAGGATTGCATCATTCTTAGCCATGTATTCTTTGAGTAAAGATTCCAACGAACTAGATGATTCATTCAGTTGGTTTCTTTGTGGCTGTTGTTGAAACCTAGAGGGTACACAGGATGGTGGGGCATAGAAGAACTTGTTTGACCACCACCTTGGTTGTTCCAAGAGAAGTTTGGATGTTCCCTCCATCCTGGGTTATAAGTGTTGGAGTACGGATTGTGGTTTCGGTTCATATTACTCACAAAATAGCTGATTCTGAATTTGAGGGACAATTATCAAACATATGAGATCCTGAATAGTAAACACATGAAATTCCTAAATCTTTGATTGAATTCACATTTGCTGTCACATGTTGATT
The DNA here is from genome assembly GCA_029378325.1 of Elaeagnus macrophylla. Lineage (NCBI taxonomy): Eukaryota > Viridiplantae > Streptophyta > Magnoliopsida > Rosales > Elaeagnaceae > Elaeagnus > Elaeagnus macrophylla. Next base: position 41,744,485 of record CM055641.1, on the reverse strand, counting down.
CTTCAATAGATTAACCAAGGAAGAAACTTGAGCTGTAAGTGTCGTAACATCATTAACTTCATGCACACCAGCCACTCTTTTTACAGCTGCTACTCTGTCCATTGGCCATTGATAATTATTGCTAGCCATGCTCTCAAGTAAATCATAGGCTTCATTGTAAGACTTGGCTAAAAGAGCTCCATTAGCAGATGCATCAACAATAGTTCTCGTTTGAGCATTGAGACCATTGTAGAAAATCTCCATTTGGATCCAATGAGGTATACCATGGTGAGGACACTTCCTTAACAATTCTTTAAACCTTTCCCAAGCTTCATATAGAGATTCTCCATCCATTTGTTGATAAGATGTAATATCATTCCTTAATTTGGTATTCTTTGTTGGTGGAAAATACTTCATCAAAAAGTTCTCTGCCAGATCATTCCAAGTAGAAATAGAATTAGGTGGCAAAGAATTAAGCCACACTCTAGCACGATCTCTTAAGGAATAAGGAAATAATTTGAGCCTGAAAACCTCCTCGGTCACACCTCGCCATTTAAAAGAATCACTGAGTTCAATAAACAACCTGAGATGCAAATGAGGATCTTCTGTAGGTAACCCACTGAACTGCCCAACTATTTGTAGCATTTGAAACATCATTGGTTTTAACTCAAAGTGAGTTGCTTGAATATTCGGTCTTGTGATTCTTGGACTCAACCCCTCTAGCATAGGCAATGCATATTCATTTAAAGCTCTATCCTTATCATCCATTGGAGGTATTGGATTGATTGCATTGTTTACATTTAGCCCATTGCCATTGTTTTCGTCCCCTGCTTGTGCCATTTCTTCACTTGGAGCGAAACCTTATTGTTCTCTCCTTCTTAGTCTGAAAGTACGCTCAATCTCAGGATCTAAGGGTAAGGTATCATCTTCACGAAATATGCTCATACAAAAGACACAAAGGAGAAATTAGATAAACAAAAATTAAATAAAAACAAAAGTCGATTTCTACGAATAATTTCTAACATTGCCAATCCCTGACAACGGTGCCAAAAACTTGTTGCTCAAAATGGGTATAAGACAATACGCAAGTGCATGTGTTGTAAACAAGTAATATAATGATGAGAAAGATCATTCCCACGGAGATTGAAATACTAGAAAGTATCGTAAAAATTAACTATTAAAATCAATATTTGGTATTTTTATATATCAAAATAAAATAAAATAAATAACACGAGAAGAAAAGAGTAAAAATACTGAAACAAAGTTCAATGAGAAGGATATAAAGAATTGCAAGTGGATAAATTAGTTATGATTGCAAATATGACAAGTGATGTAGACAAACTGCGTTGCTGTAGCAATTCTGTGGTAAAGTGCACTAGTAACTAGAATTGCGAAAATTACAAAGAATTCTTCTAAATCTACAATGTTTATATATTCTATGACTCAATGAAACATATTCTTATGCACGACTGAATCTAATAACAACATTTCATGCACAAATTCTCTTGGGTTATGTGAGATAATTATATATTCCTATATCAATTTCTACATATTATTTTAGCTTCATCCAACTTAAATTAACCTTTCCAGAATTAATGTCAGTTTACTATCCTATCAATTGTTGATCAAGCAATTAATAAAAATAAATCAATAAATTAAGCATCGAATAACTAACATCTTTTGTCAAGCAAAGCACAAGTTTTAAAATTGAAGCACAAAGTCTACATACACTTACACATCCACAACCCTAACTGACTAAAAATTTAGCCAATCATATTCATGAAATCAAATATCAATTCATTCATATTCAACATTAGATCCATAGAGTTATAGAAAATTGAAAAAAAATAAAAGAGTAATAGAAAAAGGAATAAATTAATAAAACCCCCTTTGATTAAAGCTCAATAAATTGGATTCCAAATCTCTAATTCTCTCTTGCTTTCTTTATTGATTATCCTTGCAAATCGAGCCTTCGATTAGTCTCTTTCCAGATCCCTCTCTACTACCCAAAATTTGCTCTCTGTGTGATGCTCTGTTTTGCCTCTTCTTTTCTGCTACCTGCTGCCCGAATCTGTTCTCATCTAAATCAACCGTTGTTTTGTGTATTAAACCCTAGGTTTAATTTGGGTTAAGCTCCTTGTATTAAGTCCCAAAATTGCCCTTAAAAAGGTGAGTCATTAGATGTCCAAAATTGTCCTTTTTCTAAAAGTCAAAATCAATTTTTATTATTTATTTCCAGATCAGTTCCTATTTTCCACGTTTTTCTGGTGTAATGTTGTTGCAACTTAGCTAGATTATGCATTTTTTTTTTGTTTACTTTATCTCTTGCAAAGGGCAATGAAAATCTAATGAGTGGACATCAAAATATAACTCTTTCTAATGAATTTCATGATTATTTTGGATTTATTATCAAAGAGTTTACTTAAATCCAAAAATTTCACAAATATTGTATAAGTGATTATAATGTACAAACATTCTCAAATGAACTAGTAAGTATTTATGAATAAGAGCTAATAATACTCTAATAAATTAGAGTTATCAGTTAGAATCTTTTTGAACTCGGTCTTTTTATATAATAATTTAGTTTGTTCTTTAAATCTATTGGGATTGCTTTTTCAATTATATTATTCAATTTGGGTTATTTGCAATTAATTGTCTAATTAACAATTATACATAAAGGAAATTAGGTTGTTTTGAGAGAAGTATCTATTTGTTTGTCTTGATTGAATTGCATACATAGATTTTAGGCTGAGATGTACGATTCTTGTATATGTGATCTATAATTGACATTCTTAATGAGTAGTAGTTTAATCTAATTGACATGAGACTGTGATTAGGTTATATTATTATATTGTATGCAGTTTACTTGAGAGAGAAATATATACATAAGGTAGAGTCAATTGATTATATAATTGTTTTGGAAATTATTTGAGATGATGGATTCCTATTACTCTTTGTGTTTAACCTATTATTAACTTTTTCTTTTTATTAACATAACTTTTTTATTTATTTATCTTTTGTTGTATAATTTTTTTCTTTTAGTTTTGTATTTATAAATAGGTGATGGATTCTATTGATCTTCAAAAACTTATAGATGCAAGGATGATAATTGAGGAGGCAACTAACCTCATAGCATACAATTAAAGGGTTAGTATTATGAGGAAACTCTCCATACAAGAACATTCTGATCTTTCAAGTTAAAGTCCTACATATCTACACAACTCGTACAGCATCCACTGCATTCATACACATGGAATGGAAGGAACCATACCTATAGCAATGTCTACACCAATCCGAATCCATCACACTCATACTATCAAAATTCAAATTAAAGGAGTAAATCTTACAATCCTAGGAGCTACAATCAAGAGGAAAAACATTCTACATGGCCAATATATGTAATGAACTACCCCCATTAACCACAATCTTTATCTTACAACCTCACCCAAACCCAAGGCTTTTTGTTTGTTAACAACGTTGACATACCTAAAGAAGACAAAGAGCCTAACCATGAGGAAACATTTAATTTGGGTGAAGTACAAGAGGTAGTGGAAGACACGAAGATCTTAAGCATGTGGTAGAAGTTGAACCCAAGGAAAATTTTGAGGACCATATAGTAGCTCAAGAAGAGGAAAAAGAGACTCCTAAGGAAGAGGAGATACAACTTAAAGCAACTGGGATATTTAACTACATTGTAGAAAAAGGGAGCTTGCTATGAAGAGTTTAAGTCTAACCTTCAAGATCATAAAAATCATGGACCTCTCTTTTGATGCCGGAGTGAGATATGAGTTAGATTTTGGCAATGAGCTTGAAGAGTGCAAGTTCATGATGGAAGCTCCAACTGACCTTTTTGAATTGGCTTTCAAGGAATATTTGGGTGTTGGAGAGTTCTATTTATTAAATAAGGTTCAAAATACTCCTACAAAGAGGAAGAGGGTTTGGAACCCAATTGGAAATCTTGATGACTTGGACCAACAACTATAAAAATCTCCAAGTGATTGTCTATGAAATACTGTGTTTATTATCCATCTTTATGAATAAGAAGGTCTAGTCAATGACCTAAAAGGTGAAGCTTCTTGAGAGGCAACCCAAGTAATTAAAATTTTCTGTTTATGTTTTAAACTTAATATTTTCTAGTCTTCTTTGTAAAGTTTTAGGTAAATAAAGCAAGAGAGGTGACAATGGTGCCTACATGGACATATGAAGTATGAAGACTATGGCATCACTAAGTAAATTTTTCTTTACCTTATTTATTTTTATGTTGTTTCTCTTTGTGTTTTGTACATTGAGGACAATGTGTAATTCAAGTATGGGGAAGAGCACTCCGTTCTTTTCTTTTGCTATTAGTCACTAATTTTTTTATTTTTATTTTTTCTAGGATATTTTTTATAATTTGGTAGAAATTTATGAACATATGGAAACTAAATGCATATATGCTTGATATGAAATATATGACCCCAATGATATAATTTGTTGTCATAACTAGGATGAGGAATTTAACATGTTTATTAAGATACCTACATGAATATTGTTTATGCATACTAGTTTTTGAATGAATTGATTCAACTTTATGTAAAAGCTATGATTGATTTTGGTGTTCTTATTGGGATAAAATTCGTTTTGATTTATGTCATGTGATTATACCTTCCAAGCTTTAGAATTTATTTGAGCACCCCTTAAGGCGAAATCCTAAATAGTATTGAGCTTTATAAATGATTTAGGCTTTTATTTAATTCGATTAAGCTTTTTAAGCTAATCATTGTTTATGTCCTTAGTCACCTATTTAAGCTTACAAAAATATGAGCCTAACCAAAATTTTGTATTACCTTTACTTTTGCATTATTAGTTTGTGTGAAAATATAATCATGTGTCATGCTATAAAGTAACGTAAAATGTAATGCACCTTATATTAAAACAATATTCCTATAAAAAAAAAACGGTAAATTCAAGAAAATAAGTTTTGGTGTTGCATGTGAAGTTACAACGAATGTGGAATAAAATAATGAAAAATAAAAAGATAAGGTGCACTAGAACATCAAAATAAAACCTTAATGGTTTCTTACATGTTGCATGACAAATAAAAAATAAACTAAGGTGTGGAATGAACTTAAATGTCACCATTTATCTACCCTCACCTAAGCCTAACATTATAACCACGTAAAGTCATTTTGATCTTTAGCTAAATGCATTATTTATATTAGTAGAGAGATGTGTGAAAAATAGACATATAAAATGTGTTCTAAGACTTAATCTATTGGCGTTTTCATATAAGTTAATTTCATGAGTATATTGGATGACATCATGTACAATTCACACACACGAATCATTACGTCAAAAAGCTTGCATATACTTATATTGATCGAAAGTTAATTGATAGCATATAAATCTTTTTATAATATGATTGTACAATTTTTAAGGGGAATAATTTTGTTAAATATGCATGTATTAGAAAAAATTTATTTGTAAATATTATATTCATATTGGTTAGTATTTTGTTCTTTATTATTTGAAATATAGAAATAGTTAAGTTTGTGATTGCGATAACTTTGATTTTATATTTATTTAATTGTATTAATATAAATGAAACTGCAGTAAACAGAATAAAAACAGGACAAAAGAAGGGACAAAGCAACACTGCAAGCACAGCGGTGGGCACTATTCTAATTTTCACATTTTTTAGTGGGATCCTATCAAACAATGCTTTATCTTTTAATTTTCTCTATCTTAAATTTTCACCTTAAATTTTAAAATTTTAAAATAGAATTCCTACTTTTTTATTTTTATGTGAATTTACGTTGATAACTACAAGTTATTTTTGTAAATTAAAGACTATATATATTGACGTCAATATTTTAATCATTTTAAATAATTCAAATTAATTATCATATATCAAGGAGGTTGGGTACTTGCCACATTATAGTTCTCATCATTTTCCTTATATTTTACACGCACTTGTCATATATGTGTATAAATTTACGTGAATATAATAAATTTTATATATTAATACTTAACAGCACAGCTCTATTTAGACAGAAATTCATTCATGGTACTTCATAAACTCAAATTAAGAAAATACCATAGAAATTAACAAATATAGTAAACTCCTATGTTACTTTTTATTCCTTTTAAACAAAATACATGAACTAGACAAATTATTGAAGGTACCCAATATTATACATGAAAAAAGCAGTACTAAATCAAAGGGAACGTAGCATTATTTGAACTCCATGTTGAGGTACACTAGTGAGACCTCGAATTGGTGAGTGAACATAATTTGGTGAAACAGTGAAGGAATAGTTTTGTAATATCATAGCCAGAGCAATTTTTGTTTGAACTAAAGCAAAGTTCATACCAACACAAATTCTTGGCCCAAATCCAAAGGGAAAAAAAGCACTAGTCTTAGGATTATTTGTAGTATTAGCAACTCCTTCACAAAACCTCTCTGGTTTAAAAAGATGAACATCATCTCCCCAAATTTTTGGATCATGATGAAAAGCTAGAACTGGAATAAGCAACTCTGTACCAGCAGGAATTGTGTGTTTTCCCAATCTAACTTGCTTCTTAACTTGTCTTGAAGTTTCAATTGCTGGAGGATATAACCTTAAAGACTCATGGATGATCATGCCCAACTGTAATATGAAATTTTAGAATTAATTAATCACCGTAATAATATTGATTAATTATAAAAGATTATAATCAATAATATTGATTAAGTGCATAGCATATGGCTATTTTTATAAATAAAATTTCATTTTTAACCGATCAAATGATAAACATATATTCAATTTTTTATATTGTGATAAACATTTATTCAATCAACACATCTTCGTAAATGCGTTAAAAATATGTTAAACTTCTAAAACGTTTTAAACATAGTTTTAATGCATATTCTCAAAGTTTATTTATAATATATTTAAATATATTTATATCTAAAATTTAAATTTAAAATACATGATGAACATATGCTCGAAATATATGAGAATATTGAACATATGTTCCTTTTTTAGAGAGGTTAAGATAAAATCAATTAAATAAGTAAATTATATATAAAACGGAGCCATTTCCTCACCTTCTTAAGTTTTGCAATGTCGTTTGCATTTGGTTTTCGCTTGCCAAATGAATCAAACACTTCTTTTCTTGCTTCTTCTTGCAAATCTGTATGAATTGATAGAAGAAGCATAGTCCAAGTAAGACAACTATTCACAGTTTTTTGCCCTGCATAGTAGATTGTCTTGCACTCAGCAATCACTTCTTCTAATGTAATCGATTCATTATCACCGGCTTCATGGCGAGATTTTAGTAGTAATCCGAGAAAATCTCTTCCAAAGTTATCTTCTTTACCATTCTGAAACTTGTACACTCTTTTGTTAATTATATCCGTTATAGATTGGTTTATTCCTTTGTATAGCTTCTCTGATTCTATCTGATCTTGAGTTTGGACAAATTTACTACATTTTTGGAATGTTAAACTCACAAATAAGAACAATGAACTAACTGAAAAATTGAAACAGAAACTTAATGAGTGTTGGGGTTGGTTAGACTTAGTGATTTAATTTAGTTAGTTGGCACTTTTTAATAGCAATTTAGTAAGGCATATTTTAGTTCAGTAGTTTTAAATTTAGATAAGTGAAACACAATTTTTTCAAAAAAATGTCAAATTATTTTCATTAAATGAACATGTAAATATCACATGTATTATTTATCTCTAAAAGATAACGCATGTAACATGCACATGTTCATATATAGTGAAAAATATGATATTTTTAGAAAATATTTTTTAATAATTAATTCAAACTTAAAATTAATGGACGAATAATTTTAAGACTAAAGTATGAATCGAATAAAATTATATGACTAAATTGATAAAAACCCAAAGTTAGTTTTATTATGATAAATTATTATTAAATTTACCTCATTCCTGGAAACCTTATTTTGTTAAGATTGGCAAAAGTAAGCACAGTCAACTTGGATAGCATATCAAAAATGTTTTGTCCTTCTAGATAACTGCTTCCAAAAGCTGTTCTGGAAATTATATCTGCAGTCAACAACCTGAACTCTTCAAAAACTTCAATTTCTTTTCCCTCATAACATTTCCATTCTGCATTCATTTTCTCGACAGCTTCTACCATTGATGGTACCATACCCTATTTGTACAAAAACAAAAAGGGACTTTAAGTGAACTTTTTTTTTCGTTGGTAGTTAATTACTTAAAATAACATTCTTTATAATAATAAAAATAACCTTTAATAATATTGAATCTGTATAACCCTCAATTTTAATAGCTTACAATATTTGGTCAGTATTGATAGTAAATATTTCGGTTCGGCGTTCAATGTTGTTTTTACAAATTTTGAACATGGTAAATAAAAGACTGTAGGCTCGTTAAGAGAAATTAATCCACCAAAAATATTCATTTATTAAAAAAATTAGAACTTTTACTTTCAATATGTCTCCATGGAAGGCATGATGAAATAGTTTCCTTCTTCTTGGAAATTTTTCAGCATCTAAAAACGCCAAGCCTTCTCCAACTAACTTCTTTAAATAGCTTCCAATTTCTGGTTTGCCATAAACCTTTTCTTTGTCATTCAATATCTCTTTAGCCAGGTCGGGATCATTGATCACTAGCCGAGGTCGAGGACCATACCATTCAAGAAACAATTTCCCTATAGTTATATAATAAAAATAATAATAAAAAGAATAAGATAATTAATTAGTACTTTTGTCTGTTTTTGTTTAGGAACCGATTATTAAGAGAACTAGTATATAATTATATAGTCTTTAAAATAAAATTGTACCATATAAGTTGCCCCATACGTAAATGTGAGGGTGAAATCTAGGAAATATGTTATGTGACAAAGACGACATAGGTTTGGCCTTGGCTTCCATTTGCATCCTAATCATTTCTTTGGTGGTTCCATGGAGGAATTTGTAAGTAATTGGTTGCCTTTAATACCTTTTTGCAAGTTCATGATAGCGTTGAATACGACATTGGAGTCCACCATAGCTTGTGAAAGACCTTGAGGAGAACTACAAGTAGGTAGTAAAAGACATACATAAGCTTATTAGATAGTCATTTTTGTTTAGGAGATTTTAAGAAACTAATATAATATTAGTCATAAATTGTACATATGTGCAGTACCTCAACATGTGGGTGAAATTAGGAAATAGTATGTGAAGTACGACATACCTTGCTTATTTGATCTAATCATTCTTTGTATGGTTTTAAGAATAATACTGCAATCAGAAGTGGCACTAGAATAGTCCCATATGTGATAAACCTTCCAAAACAGTGGAGGTCATCAAGTTTGAGACACATTATTGTTGGTCTACAATAATCCTATGTTAGCAATCAAAATTAATAACTCAACAATATTATAGAAAGTACTACATGAAAAGTAATGCTAGGTAATATTATTTAAATAAGTAATGACTTTTATTAATCAAAACATAAATCAAGTAATAAATATGGTACAAAATTTAATGATATATATTTAATCAATTTTTGCTACATAAGTACGATGTAAAATGGACTGTATTATTTCATCGATCTCATATTTTATTTAGTGTTTCTAATATGCTAATTATACAATATTGCCTTATTCATTTAAATATCATCTTTATTTCATTTAGATTATAGCCCTAATGAACCTATATATCTTTAAATAATCATGTATCATATTTTTTATTATTTTTATATTTTTACTTATCTTGTTAAGGTCCATTAAAGATAAATAAAATATCTCAATTAATACAATCTTAGTACCATCTCATTTTATTAAAATTAAATGAAATAAAAAAGATAAATTTTAAAAATTAATAAATTGTATCATAAATTTTGTTAACATCTCATTTTAATTATACTTTTACACATAAATAGCAATAGATTATGATTCAATTTAATAATAATAAATAGTATTTTTTTTTAATAAGAAAAAAAAAAAAAACAAGAGCAATGATTTTTTTCGTTTTTGACCTGCTTGACTAATTTCTGTACTTGGAAAACGTAGCAGCTTGCGGTTATGTTTAAAAGCAATGTCAGAGGTGGTGTTATGAAGTTATTTATGAGGAGAGAGACTCATCATGCATGGATGCAGACCGCTTAATTTTTGAGAATAAAATAAAAATAACAATTTTTAAAATATATAATAATAAAACTAATAATTTTTATATTTAAATTTATATTTTTATTAATTAAAAAATAATTAATATATCATTTTTTTAACACATATTTAATTAAAATTAAACGACGATAATTTAAATCTGTTTAATATTTTACGATTAAATTAAACGTTCAATATTATTGAGATATTAATTTTATTATTATAAGTTTTAAGAGTATTATTTTTGATAATTTTAATTATCTTTTTATAAATAATAAATGTACTCACGTAAAAGATTAAATTAGATGGGATTAAATTCTAAGTGCTTCTTAATATGTAACTTAAAGCTGATTGAATTATAAGGTAATTATTTAAAAAAAAATGCTAAAATTACTTATTTTACAATCTATTTATTCACATAAATTATTTAAATTATGATACGTAATAAAATTATTTTAAAAATAAAAAATTATTTTATTTATGTAAATAATTTTTTAATGTATTATAATATAATTAATTTAAATATAAAAATAGATGTTAATTTACTTGACTTTAGCATTATATTACTCTTGGCCAAATCACTTTAAGTTGTGAAGTTCTACCCCTTAATTAGGGGTGGCAATTTTCGATAGACACGAAAAATCTGACACGAATTCAAACCGTATTAATTTTGGGTAAAAAATGGGTCAATTAAAATTGACACGAAAAAAAAGAGTGGGGCTAGGGTCGGGTCTGGGTTGACCCTTTCAACCCATTCTTTAAAAAAAACAAAAATTAACCATAAGTATTTATTAGACACTCACTCACAAGTCACAACTCACATAATTTCTGTAAACTTTTAAATCTCTAATAGTCTAATACAACGAAAGGTAAATTCACATCATTAGGGGTAGAAATTTTTGACGACACGAAAAAATAACATGAAACACGACACAAAAAAAACCGACTGTACCCAAACCGAATTAATTTTGGGTCAAAAAGGGTCAACCCGAAATGACCCAAAAAAAATTAGGTCAGGTTCGGGTTTGTCATGTTAGGGTCGGGTTACAATCAGGTCAACCCGAACGACCCGAACTGTCACCCCTACCCTTAACGTATTATGTGTAATTTTTTAATTAATATTGAATGTTCTAAAAATATTCTCTTCATTTTACTTAGCTTAGACTAGGACTAACTTTGATAGAAACAAATATAGAAAAAACAATATTTATATATATTAATATGGATAGAGGATAGCATTAGTTGTTAATTATGCTCACAGGTACAAAAATTTGATTGCTATTGAATGTGATAGAAAGTCTATTATTTCATTCAAAAGTTTAATGAAATCAAAATGACTTTTTTTTCCCTTTCAAATTTCGAGTAAAAAGTAAAGCTGTTATTTTTAAAAATATTTATTTTTTAAAATATTGAAAAAATTGTAATTTATCTATAGTACATATTCCTTCCAAAATTACATACTTGTATATTCTTTCAAACAATAAATGAAAAATTTTGTTTATCACCAATTTTTATTTATTTATTAATATGTAACATAAAAAGAAAGCTCTGTCTGAATATTCTACAATAAAAGCGGATCAATAGAACGTGGTTTTAAATTAAAGTCTGGTCATAAAATAAATAAACCTACTACATTTTCATAATTTGTCAAAAATTAGCTAAACTTTATCATGAGTAGTTCAATATTATGAATCTCATTTATGTATGTTAAAAATTTAGGGCTAGAATATGAATTACAAAGTGTAATAGTGTATGTTGTATATAAAAGAAAAAAGAACAACGTTACGACAAACTTTGTAGTGAGGAATTATTCATTGGTTTTGGACTAACGTGGTGGAGCCATAAATTTTTTTGAAAGTGGGCTAAAGGCTTGCAGAGGTGCACAGTGAGGTACCTACTAGGGATCCTTAAGGGTATCAGAAGTTGAAAAATTAGTTATAAATATCCTCTCTCTATTAATTACTACTTCTCTCGTACTTCTTTCTAGACAACTTTATGAGCTAATTTTTTATGTTGCATAAAATTTGATTTTGTAAAAAATATTTTCTCGAGCTCTCGAAAAATATTTTATATTTCCTATATGACTTATATATTGAGTGTGATTCTGTATTAGTGATTCGAATGTAATAACTTTACTTGAAGATTTTTGTAAAATATTTGAAAAAGGAGATTTCGTATTCTCAATACATAATGCATCAATTGTTGTTTATGTATTGAGATATGATGTGATAGTAGAGTTGATTAAATTATTTTACCAAACAAAGTTGACGTAATAACAATACATCAAGTATATTTCTATTTGTTATTACGAGATGAACATTTTTCCTAAAATCATTTTTGGGTAAAAATTATGCATTATTCACACATATTGATTACAAGTACTAGGCAATTAGGACGAGTGGTGATGTGGCTCTAAAGGTGAGCCAAATTCAATGTGGATCAAAGTAGTTGTAGCAACAGTTGGTGATAGCAATGTAGGCAGTTAGGACAGGTGGTGCAAACTGATAGAGGTATTGGTGTTTACCTTATCAAGTTGTATAACTATTTATTATTATTTAATAAATTTAATTGCTGAGTGGTTGCCTTAAATAACTCGTAGATGTTACCACCTAGGATTGGAGCCTAAGTGGGTCTACCACGTTACTTTGTTGCGTTTGCTTGCTCTGTTGCATGAGTTAGTACAATCAAGTATCCTCGATATGTGTGCTAACATATTAAGACTATACGGTGATTAGAAATCATTTACTTCTTTATTCTATTTCTGTTTTCTACCTTATTTTATATTTGTGACTATTGGCTGTTTGATTTTGTTTCTATGGTTTTCGCTGCCTGTTAGAAAAGGGAGGGTCCTTAGGTGTTTGTATCACTTAGACTGTTGTTCACCAAATTGATATATTTCTCGTACTTTTTCACACACACTCACCCTTTTTGGGCTTAACTGCTCCAATGTTGATATATTTCTCGTACTATTTCACACACACTCACTTTTCACTAGGATGGACTCAAATGAAAGAAGGAAAGTAGGTAGAGCTCCCCTTCTAATTGGGCATATCTATGCCTATTGGAAGTCTCATATGCGTGCTTTTTTCTAGTTGATGGGAGACCATGTCTGGTATTAGATAGAGAATGACTCGATGCCTCCTTCTAAAACTTTTGAAGACGGGATAGTTGTCCAAAAATTGATGATTGAATAGATGAAAGAAGAAAGTAGTGAGTACGATTGGAGCAATATAAGTCTTTACGCAGTCACTCGTGCCATTACTTTTGAAGAGTAGAGATGGATTTCTGCTTTCAACACCTCTAAAGAAGCTTCAGATATCTTAGAGATAACGCAAGAGGGCACCTCTACGGTTAAGAAACCAAAGATGATGAAACTTTAAAGAGACTACGAACTTCTTCAGATGGAGGAAGACGAAACTGTTTCAACTTTGATGACAATTTTTTGAACATCATCAACACTTCTTACAACTTTGGCTATCCAATTGGTGAAGAACTTCAAATTGAGAAGATTCGTTGCAACCTACCTCATCAGTTCCAAGAAAAAGGTTTTTGCTGTTGAAACAACGTTTAAAGGAGAACCTTTAAAGGTTAATAAGATTGTTGGAGATCTCCAAGCTTTTGAGAAACATCACCTCCACCCTAAAAGATCTTCTACTACTGATAAATGAAATAATCTTGCTCTTAAGACTTCTAAGAGTAAAAAGGGAAAAGAAACTGCCCAAGTTAATAGTGATGACTCCATTAATTTGGATGAGGAAAAATTTACTTTGTTGGCAAAACAATTTAAGAAATTCTTCGGGAGCAAGAAGAACGCTCCTAGTAAGTCAAAAAAGGAAAGCTCTAGTAGAAGAGATTCCAAAACTAGAGTTGAATACTCTGAAGAAATCTAGAGTATAGGTTAGACAAGTTAGGTGCTACGAGTGTTAAAAATTCAGTCACATTGCTGCTTAGTGTCGATTAAAAGGACGAGAATCTAGCAAGAAGGTCATGATGACAGAGGTTACTATTTTGGATGGTAGTTGTAGTTTGGAAGAGGATGAAAGTAACTTTATATCCTTTATAGCAACTAAGATGATCCTCCCACTATGACCTTTCAATCTTCTAGATTCCTCGATGAGGATGAGCATAAAGAAAAAGACATTATTGTTCTTAAAGCAGAAGTTGAAAAGAAACATTCTTTTACAACTAGTACAAAGGCGATCTCACTAAGAAATATGAGATTATGCATAAATGATTTAAAGACATGGTTGTTGAGATTGAATCAAACAAATCAATAATAAAGTTTACTGAGTAGACTTTGAAGAAACTACAAAGTTTAGAGGATCAATATATGGTTAATCCAGATCTCTCAAAAGAGGAAATTGAGAATATCTCACTTCTAGGAAAGAAGCTTGAGATTTTGAAAAGTGAAAAGACATACCTTGCTTATGCCTTATATAAAAAGAATGAGGAGCTGTTAGCTCTTCAAGATAGAGTAAAAAATTTGGGCAATTTTGCCAGATTTTTTGAGGCATCCATTAAGGAAAAGGATGACATGCTCACTGCTTTGAGTGCAAAGTAGTATGAACTTGAGCTGAAAATGGAACACTCTAGATCCACTGCTAAGAAACTTCTAATGGGTACTCAAAAGCGCAATGAGATTCTTGTTGGCATTAAGGCGTTCTGTAATAGACACAGGCTAGGTTTTACTAATGATAGTTGTGCAGCTCCCTCTACATCTACTATCGCTTTCACTTCTCTCCTTCTTAAATCTATAACTTCTTCTACTTCTTCTCCTCCCTTCATCAAACCAGTTATTGAAAATCCTCTTCATAAGATTTTTATTGGTAAAGGTAAAGGTAAAGATGCTGCAAAAGGTAAATCGCAAGTGTCGTTCCATCTAGTTGATAACTTTACAAAAGTATAGTTATATTCTAATTTCTAGGCTAACTATTTGTCTTGTTTCATGCTAAACATGATTAAAATGCTTAATTTTTGTTTAAGTTTGTCAATGTAAGTGGAACAATATCAAATGGAGTGAAAACAGACCAAGATAGGAGAAATATAGGTTAAGCTGCAACGATGGAAATATTCTGCTGCGGCACCCAAAAATCTAGAAATGTTGTAAAAAATAGGGAGAGTTGTGCCACGACAT
The DNA here is from genome assembly GCA_029378325.1 of Elaeagnus macrophylla. Classification (NCBI taxonomy): domain Eukaryota; kingdom Viridiplantae; phylum Streptophyta; class Magnoliopsida; order Rosales; family Elaeagnaceae; genus Elaeagnus; species Elaeagnus macrophylla. The sequence continues at coordinate 41,729,272 of CM055641.1, read as the reverse complement.
GTTTCAATTGGGCTAAAGTGCCCTTAGAAATAAAAAATCAATAGGAAGGCCCGAGCCTCTTCGAAAACTTATCTAGACCACAGATCAACATTGTACAAAAATAAGCAGAAAGGATTAGGATGCAGCGTTGAGTTATCCAAGCCATGTTGCGCGAACATCAAAAATATCCCAAGCCACGAAGATTTTCTGGTGCACGAACAATTCCACATTGGATCCATTTTTACTCCAATTTTCAACCTCAGCCCTTACATCTTTTAAGATATGATCCAAGGGTCTATAAGGTCATTTTTCAATAAATTAAAGCTAAGTTGAGGATTTGAGAGAGAGCAACTAAAGGTAGAGCACTTTGAGAGGGTTTTCTCCATTTTTAAGTAGGAAGAGACAGCTTAGAAAGAGTTTTTGAGGGATTCCAACAAGGATTCACCATTTATCTATTCTAAGTTTAATTTTCATGTTTCTTAAAAGTTTTTTTCTTATTTTTATTGATTCCAAGTTGAATATTATGGAGTATAAACTTTTGTCTAGTGATTTATTGTAACCCATTCTATGAACATGATTTTCTAATGTTTATTTAATATGAATTTAGTATTTAGATTATCTAATTTAATGTGTTTAATGATCATTTATAACTTGATCATTTATTTAGGAATTTTGTTAATTTTGTGCACAATTGAAAGATTGGTATGAAATTATGAACATACATTAAATTGGCATATATGTAACGAGGAAGAAATTCTCATTATTATGTGTGTAACCAATTTTAAACTCTAGGTACTTAATGAACCATGTATGCTTAGATGGTCATAGACATATGGGCTAAGTTTATATGGGTTCATAGATTTTATATGAAGCATACATGCATTTAGATTCCATATGTTCATCAATTTCTACCACTTATTTTTAAAAACCCTAAAAAATTTAAAAATGGTGACTAATCATAAAAGAAAATAACAGAGTTTTCTCCCCCACACTTAAATTGCACATTGTCCTCAAAGTACAAAACATAAAGACAAACAAAGATAATAAAATAAAAGGGTAAAGAAAAACTCCCTCAATGATGCTATAGTCCTCTCAACTTGATATATCCATGTAAGCACCATTGCCTCATTCTCTTACTTTATTCACCTAAAACAAAAACAAAAAAAAAAGAAAATAGAAAAATAAAAATAAAGTGTAAAACATGAAGGTAAAATTTTAATCACTTGGGTTGCCTCCCAAGAAGCATCACATTTTAGGTCATTGACTAAACTATCCTTATCCATCAAAGTGGATAATACACATAGTATTTCATAAACAACCAATTGAAGATTTTTATGGTTGTTGGGCCAAGATCATCATTATTTCCTATTGGGTTCCAAACCCTCTTCCTCTTAGTTGAGGCATTAAGGCCACGTGTAGAATTTTGAATAATCCAACACCAAATGTTTGCCCAAAGGCTAGGTCAAATAAAACAATGGAAGCTTCCTCATTGATAAGCTTGCACTACTCAAGCTCACCCTCAAAATCTAACCAATAGTCTTCACTGACTTCTCTTGGAAGGTTTGTGTTTAGATAATCTTAAGGGTAAAGTTTCATTCTTAATGCTCAAGGTGATCTCCCAATTTTTTGTATCAAAGTGAAGCCCTCCGGTAATTGCTAGTAGTGTGCTTAAAATTATGGGAGCTTTTCTTTCCTCCTTATGAGCTACTTCATGTTCCTCATGTGTGTCCTTAGGTTCATCTTCTACCACATGCTCAAGATTCTTCATGCTTTCCACTACCTTATGTTCTTCACTGAAATTATAAAAATTATCCTCATAGTTGGCTTCTTTGTCTTCTATCTGTACATCGATGTTGTTGTTACTAAATGAAGAGCCTTTGTTTTGGGTGAGGTTAAACGATAAATCATTTAGCTGCTCACACATGTCTTGGTTAGACCTTTCAAATTTTTATTCTTCATGTTTGAGTTTGTCTATTAAGCTTTGCATCAATTCCATACCAGATATAAAATCAATTTGAGTGTATGACATTTCCTCTTGTTTGCGTTTGTCAATATGGCTTTGCATTAATTCCATATTAGATTTGAAATTACTTTGAGTGGGTGACTCTTCCTTTTGTAGTGGTGGTTGTGGATGGTGGTAGTAGTCTGTTGCATATGATTTCCATGTAGAAGTTTCCTCTTGATTGTAGCTCCAATAGTTGTAGGATGGACTCCCTCAATCCTAATTTTGATACTATGAGTGTGGTGGGTTCAGATTGGTGTAGCCATTGTTGTAGGTGATGTCTCCTCCATTCCATGTATATGTATGCATTGGATGTTGTATGAATTGAGTAGACATATAGGATCTCAACTTGAAAAGGTCAAAATCTTATTGTGCAAAGAGCATCCTCATAGTACTAGCTTGTTCATTGTAGGTTATGAGGTTAGTTGCCTCCTCAATTGTCATCCTTGTATCCATAAGCCTTTATTGCTCAAAAGAGTCCATCACCTATTTATAAATGCAAAACTAAAAGAAAAAAATTACATAGCAAAAAAAATAATAAAGTATAAAAAACGAATAAATAAATTAAATAACTAATAAAAGTAGACTAAAGGTTATCTTAATAAAAAGAAAAAGAAAATAAGAAAGAAGAAAAAAAAATACTTCTTGTATTTTTTTATATGCCTAAATTGGTTTTGGTAACCCAAGTTATGATATCAAATAACAATTAAGGCCAATCCTCAGCAACGGGACCAAAAACTTAACACTCTAAACTGTAAGTGCACGGGTCAGTGTACAAGTAATTAGTATTTTTAAGAACAATGATTGTCATACTCACAAGGATTGAATTAATTGTTATTTGAGTACCAAACTATAATTATACTAAACTATTTAGGCCAAGGAAATGATTGGTAAAAATAATATAAAACCCTAGCATTTACACTAATGGATCCAACACAACCACATTAACACATTAAACACAAAGAGTCTTAGGAATCCATCATCCCAAATAACTGCCAAACAAATTATATGAGCAATTGACTCTACCTTATGCATGCATTCCTCTCATAAGTAAACTACACACAATTTAATAATCTAACCTAAACACACTTTCATGCCAATTAGATTACACTACTAATCATTAAGAACATCAATTATAGATCACATAAACAATAATCATACCTCTCAGCTTAGAAACCATATATGCTATTCAATTAAGATAAATAAATAAATACTTCTCTCAAAACTACCTAATTGTCTCTATGGTATAATTATTAATTATACAATTAATTGTAAGTAGATCAGATTGAATAATATAATTAAATTTGGAATCACAATAGAATTGAAGAACAATCTAATTTATTATATAAACAATCTAGTTCAAGAGGATCCTAAGAACCAATTTAGCTTCATAAACATATGCAATAACATCTCAAAATAATGAGTAAAATACAAGAGAATAGATTAATACAAAAGGGTAGAGAAAGATAAAACCAATCTCCGTTGTGATTCCAGAAAACAATATCCTCCAAATGTCACTTTTGTGGAACTAAACCACAACACCTTCAATGTGGATCCTCCTTTTACTATGTCTCATTCTCTAAACTGCTGCCTCTTTTCTCTAAATTATGCAGGTTATTAGTGTAATGTGTGAATACATTTACTTGACTGCGTATGATTTGTATTTATAGGCCAAAAGTTATAGGTCATAAGCAATTGTATTCCAAGTAGGAACTATGTTGCAAATTGAAGACTCTACTGAATAGAAAACTTGCATGCTTGGCATATTACATGTACACATTAGTACGTGCTGTATTCCAAAATTTTGCACACTATGGCCCAATTGTTCGAAGGTTCTGGATAGTTAGACGAGCTGTGGCTCGGGTAAATCATTGTTATGGTCGAAGGCTCTCGGGTTGAAATCTCACTCAAGTGCGATGCGATCCTATTATTCCACCATCTCAACTCTAGGCTCTCGGGTTGTTTGTGGTATCGAATAACACTAGGTCTCAAAATGACCAATGTTGGGGCCCTAAGGCTCTCAGGTTGCTTATTGGGAATCACACGCAAGTGTGTGCCATGGTGTGAAATTACTTGGGTCCCATCCCTAGCACATTTTTAACACTAAAAACCTTCCTCCCTCATGCATTTTCAAATCAAAACACAAAAAGAATACAAAAAACTTTTCAAGCCCCCTCTCTCTCCACGAACCCTATCATATACACACTAAAAGTTCACCAATTTTTCTCTTAAATCTCCCAAATTTCTCAATTGTTTTTAGACCCCCCAATAATATTAAAGTTTTTGTTGGAGTTTTTACAGAAGTTTTGGGCAAGACTTCAAGCATTTGGGTTTACACTTCAAGCAATCTTCATCTTCTTCAACTCAAAATTTCAAATAAGTGACTCCATTGCTCTTGTTTTGATAGGTGTATTTTTTTGGATTATTTTTGAGAAAAAATGTGGAAATTTAAGGACTAAGCATAAACCACAAGTTGTGTAGTGAAAGAGAATTCTAGGGTTTAAGCGCAAATTTTGGATTTTGAGGTGAAGCCTTATTGTAGTAGTGTTATATTTGATTTGGAAATTTGAGTACCAATCTAGAGCATTGAGAAATTATGGCTCCTAAGAAAAAGGGAAGTTAAAAGGGTAAGGCCCCTATGACTAGTCAAGACTATGATATGAACAAATTTTTAAGCTTCCAAGCTCAAGAGCTATTTTATAATATTGCATCCTATCATAGAAATTGCATTCTCAAAAGGGGCGTGGAATTTGTTGTGCACCCCTACCAGGATGTCACCAAAAATTAGAGGCATTAGGTTGAAAATATTTCATTAAAACCCCAAAGACTACGTGGAGAGTTTGGTCAGAGAAATGTATGCAAATGTACCCGAAGTAGTAAATGACAAAATTAAAATTTGGGAGAAAGTGGTCTCATTTGAGGCTGAGACAATTGACAAGTGTTACAATATGAGATCAGGTTCGGGGGAACATGAGGAGTACCTCAACAATGTTGATTTTGACAGGGTCATTGAAACCTCTACAATTAAGGGTACAATATGGGAAATAGCTAGTGGACAACCCAAAGAATTTGATAATAAGGGTCTTAGCTTCCTTGCCCACATGTGGCAATATTTTGTATGCTCAAGACTAATGCCTACTAGAAACTACAACACAGTAATAAGAGAAAGAGCAATAATGTTGTATGCAATGAGAAAATCAAGTTTTATTGGACTAAAATGAGATCTGGCTATGCATTCCCCTAACTCATCACACAAATGTGTGCCCAGACTGGAGTTAACACCAAAGAGGGTGAATTACATGTACAATTGAGAGACTTATTCACCCTAATGCTCCTCCACAACATCACAAGTGTCCCAAAGGCCACTTAAGCTAACAAGAAGCCTTCCACTTCATCATCTAAGGCACCAATGAAAGAGCAGTTGTATGCCTTACAACAAGATAGCAATTATATGAATACCTTGCTCAATAACAAAAGTGGCTTAATAGAAACATGCAATATTAGTCCAATAGCGTGCAAGCTTTAAAATGCAGTGAAGGGTCCACCTTACACAACACAATTATGGCCAACTATCAGTGTTCCCAACTTACAATGGAGGTGAATTAAATTTAAACTACTAACAAAGGAAGATGGTAATGATAACATGGAGGACTAGAAAGAAGAGCACCAACCTGTAATTTTCTATGGTTCAATTTATTTTATTTTATTTTATGTTATTTTTTTTTCCTTTTAGTATTGTAATTTTCTTTTATTTGAGATGCCTCTTTATGCTTGGTTGGGATTTGTTAAGTTTAATTTAGTCTGCTTTTCATTTTTATATTTATATTGCACAATGTATTTAATTTGGTTTTTGGGGAGTGCCGTATATTGAGAGGTGCACATACGTTCCAACAAATGAGACATATCATGCATGATGGCAAGGAAGCAATTGTGAACCATGAACTATATAGCAACACTTCACCATTTACAAGGAGGGTATCTTCTTATTTTTCGTACCTTTATTTCTTTTTACAAATGATATAGCATATTGAAGACAATGTGCATCTTAGGTTGGAGGCAGGAAAAAGTACCTTTTTATAATTTTTGTATGTGTAATTTTTAGTTTGTTTTAATTTTCTTGTCTTAAGATTTTTACCTATAGTCAATTCAAACATGAATAAATGAAATTGTGATTGAACCTAACATTTAGAGAAATTTTTGTTTGCTTAGGTTAAAAAATTGATTTAGATATGCATTGAACCTTGTGTGAAACTCTTATGGTTTATTGTTTGAAAGCATGTTTAATTTGAATATTTAGACCCTATTATGCATGAGCATGTGAAAAACTTTAACAAACTTTTGAATCTATTTGAAATGCACTCAAGGAAAAATTGTAGGGTACACTTAGAAAAGGGTTTAGCCTTTATTTTGTGTCTATAACCCATACAACCAAACTCTTATAAACCATGTGTTTTTCAACATTAATTCACCTTTTAAAATTTCCAAGAGAGTTTACCATGTGCACACACATAATTTGGAAGATAAAAGTGGTGATACAACCTCAAATAATAATATAAAACATCATAGGTTGAGAGTTTTAGGAATTTGTTTTACATTGGTGGAAAAGAGGAGATTGTAATAGGTTATATCCATTTTGCTACATATTTATATTCATATTTTCTATAAAAAAAAAAAAGAATAAAAAAAAATTTAGAGCCAAAAGTTACATGATATAAGTTGTGGGTGTCATCATTAGAAGCCCTCACGAGACTATAACTCGTTCACTACGCCACTTTAAGATTTAACGACTTATTGCATAGGCTTAATGCAACTGGGTAATCTATGAAAATGATTTATCTATAGAGTAGGTTTGATTTACTTTATTCATGTTTTCCTCTCTCTAACTTATTCTTATCTCTTTTCTGGCTAGATACTAGCCAAAAAATAGTTAGGGGTTGTGATGCATGTTCACGCTAAATCGCAAGTGCATGTGTCAATGTACAAGTAATAAGGATTTAAAGATTGAGATTTCGTACCCACAAGATTGGATTAAAAGGTATTTGAGTACCAAACTACAGTTACGCTAAACAATTTAGGCTAACGAAAATAGATACATAAAATATAGAAAATAATAAAAATAACAAAAAATCCTAATATTTACACTATTGAATCCAACATAACCACACTAACAAATTAAGCACCAAAGAGTAATAAGATTCTACCATCCCAAGCAATTGTCAAGAAAATAAAATGATCAATTGACTCTAACTTTTGCATGCATTCATCTCTCAAGTATATTACACACAATATAGTAATTTAACCTAATAACACTCTCATGCCAATTAGATTAAACTACTATTTATTAAGAACATCAATAATAGATTACATACACAAGAGTTGTACCTCTCAGCCTATAAAGCATGCATGCTTTTTAATCAAGATAAGGAATTAAATACTTCTCTCAAAGCTACCTATTTGCCTTTATGATATCATTGTCAATTAAACAATTAATTGCAAATAACCCAAATTGAATAATATAATTTAATTTGTAATCACAATGAAATTGAAGAACAAATTAAATTTTTATATAAAAGACTAGATTCAAGAGGATCCTAACTAAAAGTTTAGTTAATCACAAATATATTCAATAAAATTCTAAAACAATGAGTATAGAGAAGAGAACAAATAAAAATACAAAGGAGAAGAGAAAAATAAAGCCAATCTTTCGACTATGACGTAAAAAATCCATCTATACCGATTGTCACCCTGGTGGACTTGAACTCTAACACCTTTAATCTTGAATCTTCCTCTTAATGTGCCTCATTCTCTAAACTGTTGCTGTTTTCTTTATATATTTAGGTTAGTGGTAGAATGTGGTGAATTCCTTTTGTTTATGATTTGTAATTATAGGCTTGAGTATTTTAAGGTACAACAAATTGTAATCAAAGTTATAAACATGGTCCAACTAGGAATTATAGTCCCAATTGAAAATTGGATTCTAGCACTTATTATGCACACATCAATGCACCATAGCCTAAGATAGGATGCCTCATGACTCTACTACTCGGACAATTCTAGACAACTACGTGCACCATGGCATAAGTGAATGTGTGTTGTGGCCTAAGGCTCTCAGGTAGTTTTTGGTATTCAATGGCAGCGCGGCTCAAAATGGCCCCTATTGTAGCCCTAACCTCCCTATTTTTCACCAAATTTCTAATGCTATGCACACTGTAGCTCAAATAATTCCATGCCTTGGTCAAACTTGTTTTTCCTCATTTTGGCTAAATTTAACTCCGTTTGCTATCATTTTACCAACGTTAATACAATTAAGCATAAATTAATCCATTTTTAGTGTATAAAAAGACAAATAGGAAGCCTAGAAGTAGATAAAAAAATACTTTGGTAGCGTTATCAATGTGTGCTTGAAAAGCATGATTATTCTATGAATTGCCAAGACTTAAATGAAGGTTTTAGGATCTATTAGTGCACTTTTGTTTAATTACAGCATAATTATCATTTTTGGAATCACGGGGTATGTTGTGATGAATTTTAGGTAATTTTGAGTGCAAAACGTCACACGCGCACAAACGACATGACAAGTGGGTGGCCAGTGTGCAAACATTCCACCCAAGTATACGTTCCTTAGACCCTAAACCCTCTTGGATCAAATTGGATACTTTGCATCAACTACATGTTGTGTGATGTTTGAGCCATGGTAGAGCCTCCTTGGGTTGGAAATGACTTCCAAAATTTTGATGTGCGCTGTAGTGGTGAATTATGTGGGTCGCAGCTTGCTCAGACTTTTTGCAAAACCTGGACCTAATTTTCAATATCCTAATTAGACACAGACCCTAATGTACCTAGGGTTTGCTTGTGCCCTATAAATATACATATAGAGTCCTAAACCAAGATATGGATATCATAGTGCATAATTTTACATATCATAGAATTAGTTCTAAGCTTTATTCAACCCTCAAGAGGAAAATTTCTAGCAGAGTTTATTAAAAGAAAAATTTGAAGAGCAATTGGAAGAATAATTAAGAATTGGAGGCAAAAAAGATTGGGTAATATTCATCAAGAGATTGAGTGTATTATTTATTTCTTTCTTCCTTTGATAATTTTAATGTTTTCTTCAATTTTAAATTTGGATTTTATGAACATCATGTCTAGTCAATTTTCTAACATGTGTTGATCTAATTTATCTCTCATCTTGTGATTGCAATTTATGTTATATTATTTGATCTCATTTTCTTTTTAAATTAATTTATTGTTCATCAATTAATCTGTAAAGGCAAATAGGTAGCTTTGAAAGAAGTATCTATGTGTTTATCTTGATCGAATAACATGCATAGTTTCTAAGCAGAGAGGTACGATTCGTATGTGTGTGGTCTATAATTGACATTTTTCATGAATAATAATTTAATATAATTTACATGAGAGTGTGATTAGGTTAAGTTATTATATTGTGTGTCGTTTACTTAAAAGAGAAATGCATGCATAGTTTAGGGTTAATTAATCATATAACTTGTTGCTAATTTCTTGGGGAGGACTTTAATGATTCATATGCTTAGAAGATTGAGGGATTAATGACTTCCTATATTATATCTCTTATATATATTTTTGCTGCGTTTTGTGTTTATTGAAATGTTGGCTTTATTTAGTTGTTAATTAGCATTTGTTTTATTGTACAAATAGTAGTCCTTATTTTGGGTACTCGGTTACTAATTATACTTTTCCCTATAGGTTCCACTTCCTATCTTTAAATACTTATCACTTGTACTTGTCTTATATACTTACGGTTTAGCAAGGACATAATGCTTGGTTGGCCTCAACCTAGGGTATACAAAATATTCCCAAATACGAGAGATGGGACATAAGTAGTTTTCTTCAAAAGTGTTCACATTTCCTCCTAAAATATCCCATTTAGCATTTCCATTGGTAAGGGTATTCTTTATCTCCTCAAAGTCTACATGCTCTATGTAGGCCTCATATTTGCTATTGTGAATTTCCCGTAGTCTATAGTGTGCATTGATAATGGACCTACTAAACGGGATTTTATTCCTCTCACCCACACCATACCATCTTGGACCTCTTGGACAATCCATAGAATTCTTGGACTAAAGAACTAATACCCTCATCAAGGACTTGCACAAACTTATGCCACTTAATGTATGAATTATGTCAGTTATACTTGGGAAGGGAGCCTCTCCAAAATCCTTTCCCCATTTCCATCATAAAGATTTGTTTCTTTTGACCTATTATTTGTTATGTTTTTAAGTATTTATTTTATGTTTTATTTTGGAGGGTATTTTCTTATTTTGTAGGTCAAAATGATTATGGAGTGAGAGTTGGACTTAAAGGATAAAAAGGAGTGAAAATAAAGCAAAAAAGGGCTAAGGAATGTAAGCCTTACATTGAGAACCAGCCATTATGTAAGAAGCATGTACAAGGTCTATACAACAAGGCACGCCATTGCAAAGAAATATGTGTGCTGTGGCAATACACTCTCAGTTTTTTGTGTGGGAACCTAAATTCATCTTGCACAGTGGCAAAGAAAGTTAGGTGCCACAATACCAACCTCTTGGGAAAAAGGTACAGAACCACCAAATCTGCTTGCACTACAGGAGAATGAATTGTGTGCCGTGGCCTACGGACCCAGTAGTCACTTAAACTCCCTTTGCGCTCCCAGAAATTACACACTCAGCCTCACATCTAACCTAACCTATAAATACAACTCAAAATCCCTCCCAATAGCACCAGCGTGAACAGTAGCCAAAAATCATGTTCTCCACATTCTAGAGAGAGAAATACGTCCATTGAAGCTCCATCAAAATTCTTGAGAGAGGTGACCATCCAACTTCAAGAAGATTATTTCAAGAGTGGAAAGTGGGATATCATTTTGTTGTATTTAATCTCTTTTCTCTCTAGGATTTTTTTAAAATATCTCTTGTAATAGAAATCATTGATTTGGATTTTCTTATGAGTAGCTAGATACATTTGTGTGGTATTTAGTGATGCTACTATGAATGGATGAATATTCATGTAGTTTATTTTAGATTAAAGTGATTTATTAATTGTTCATTGTTTTCCATATCTTTGTTCATGGATTATTCTTGAACAAATTAGCTTATGAGCATTAGAAAATATATTAGAATTGGGCATTAGAAATATCATCTTTGTTTGATTGAGCAATCTTGAACAATAACCTAATCTAAGTTCATTGACTTGTCTTAAATTAATTAATGGTTCGGATCAAAGAAGTTAATTAAGGAAAAATCTCCATTGATTTGAGATTTTCTAGATTTAGTGGAAGGAATCAATAAATCCTACTTTGTATGCTTAATTGTGAAAATCACGTAAATTATTCTATCCATGAATGATTAGCTAGCTATTGTCACACACTTTTTCATCATATCTTTTCGGCAAACTTTTCACTCGTTTATTTTAATTGTTTTAAGATTTTATAATTTTAGCAACCGTTCTCACAATCGCAACCAATTTAGAAAATAATTGACATTTTAAAACCACCACAAATTCCTTGAGAGACGATCATGGGAGTATATTTGATGCTTATTACAAGTGACTCGTGCACTTGTGAGCTTTTTACAAATACAAAATTTGGTTATCAAGATTTTATGCATCAAGTTTTTGGCTCTATTTCCAAGTAGTTTGGTGTTTTAAATTGTTGATTTGTTTTCTTTTTTGTTTATTTTCATAATTTGTTCGTTTTTGTAATTGTGTTCGCTTTGTGTTTACTTTTACATTGTTTTTGTTATTTATGTGAAACAATTTAGTGTCTTGTGCTTTAACTTTGTTGTTTGAGTTAGTATATGCAAGTTATGAGATCCCTTGAAAATCCATTAGCACGTTTCATAGGTAACATTAACTGACCAAGAGAGCACTTGAGATACTTTAACACTAACTTTTTGGAGGAAGAAGAGTTACAACAGGAATTACCATATATAGGAGACTCCCTACCTTTACCTAGAGAGTTGGCTATGAAGGAGTATGCAAGACCAATCATTGGCACTGTCACTTCTTGTATTCAATTGGGAGAAGCAGCTAGGAATTATGAGTTAAAGAATATTCATTATTCCATGTTACCTTAAATTTGTATGGTACTCTTAATGAAGATCCACTAACGTTTATTCATGATTTTTATACCACTGTACAGACTTTTTTGCTATAGGGCTTAATAAGGATCAATTGAGGATGAGATACTTTTCATATATGCTTAAAGACAAAGCAAAGTCATAGCTTATGACTCTTCATCCTAGTTCCCTCTCCATTTGGGAAGTAGTATACAACAAGTTCATGGGAAGGTTCTATTCCCATCAAAAGATTACTAATCTAAGGATAAAAATTGCAATGTTTTCACAAATGGAAGGAGAATTTTTTCATGAGGCATGAGATAGGTTCAAATTGCTTCTAATCCAATGCCCACAACATCATTTTCCACTACAGCTCCTAAACCAATTTTTCTATGACAGGTTGACACAACAGTGCTAGTTCACTATGGACAATGCTGTTGGAGGAGCTATGGGAGAAAAGAATGCAGTAGAGACATACAATTTGTATGAGATGTTGGGTGTTAATTCCCAACAAAAGAGTGCTAGAGGAAGGAGAGTTGGAGTAAATGAGGTAGCTTCTAGAAATGAAATGGCTATGCACATTGTGAAGCTAACCAAGCAATTTGTACTACTTAGCTCTAATGATGCTTCACCTCAAGAGGTATGTTGCATTTGTAGTACTTATGGGCATGGTGCTAATATTTGTCCATTTTTTTGTGATTCTCATGTAGGTTTGTAGTTGGGTTTGAGAAATCATCCAAATTTCTCTTGAAAGGTAAATAACAATCCCGCTTATGCTCAAAATCTTTTTACAAACAATCCTCCCAACAACTTGCAACTCACTCTACCAAACAAGCCAAGCTTGGAGGACCATTTGAACTCCTTCATTTAAGTGAGTCAAGAAAACCACATGAAGAATAATCAAAGGTTGGATTCATTGGAAGCTTCCATAAAGAGGGTTGAGGGCCAAGTTGGGCAATTCTTGGAGCATGTCCAAAGGCAAGAAAAATGGAAGTTGCCTAGTCAATCCGAGCAAGTGAAGGCGATCATCGTCCTTCGAAGTGGTAAGGTGGTTACCAAAGATTTACCTGATATTTTTGCTAACTTACCATCTATTGTAGGTAATATGGAAGGAAAGCATGCAATGACTAAGGGAGGTGATGAATCAAATGACAAGCATGATAAATATCCCAAGGAAGCATTGGAGAGTCATTTACTACTCCTCATTGCACAAAACATTGGAGCCATACTGACAACCTATACCATTTCCACATCATCTTAAGGATGATAAATAGGATAACAATTCTCTAACTTATTTATCATGCTTTCCAAAGTTCAAATTAATTTGCCTTTGTTGGCAGTAATTATAAATGTGCCTTCCTATTCTATATTTTTGAAAGATTTAAACACTAGTAAGAGAAAGTATGAACTTAATGAAAAAATTGTTGTGTCTGAAATTTTAAGTGCAGTACTTCAACAAAATTTTCCACCAAAATTAAAGGATCCTGGTAGTTTTACTATTAACATTACCATGGGAGATAAGAAAGTGGTAAAAACTATGTTAAACTTAGGTGCAAGTATAAACTTAATGCCTTACTCAATTTACTTGCAACTAGGTTTAGGAGAATTGAAACCTACAAAGATGTCCTCTCAGTTAGCTGATAGATTTGTTAAATACCCAAAGTGAATGGTTGAAGATTTGCTTGTACAAGTAGATAAGCTTATTATACCTAATGATTTTGTTGTCTTGGCATGCAGGAAAATCCATCTATGGACAAAGAACTTACTATTCTTCTTGGTAGACCATTCATGGCCACTACCAAGACTATTATAGTTGTCCACAATGAAAGATTGACTATGATAGTTTTGGCAGAAACTATTCATTTTAAAGTGATTGATTCTTCTCCTATACCTTCTATGTCCACTATTGATAAATGTTCTTATATCGACCATATTGATACTCTTGCTCACAACACCTTTTTGCATGATTAGATGAAAGATTAATTTGAGTATGCTTTAACCTTGATAGGGTTGAGGAGGATTTAGATGAGGAGACTAAGGGGTACATTGAATTGTTGGATAGTGCCGAACCTTTGGATGAGCCTAGTACACCCTTAGAGTTACCTAAGATACCACCTAAGGAAGATACTACTCCACCTAAACTTGATTGAAAGAGTTATCTAAGCATTAGTTACTTATTTTTGGGAGAAGGGAATACTTATTTTGTCATAATTTCATCTACTTTGATCCAAACCTAAGAAAAAGAACTTGTAAAGGTGCTTACGAAATTTAGGAAAATGTTGGAGTACTAGTGATATTAGAGGTATTAGTCCAGCTATGTGTATGCATAAGATTATTTTAGGGGACAATACCAAACTTTTGAGAGAAGCCCAAAGGAGACTTAACCTAATTATGCAAGAGGTAGTAAAAACCAAGATTTTAAAACTACAAGAAGTAGGGTTATTTATCCTATCTTCGATAGTAAGTGGGTTAGTTTGGTACATGTGGTACCTAAGAAATCGAGGATCACCATGGTGAAAAATGACAAGAATGAATTAGTGCCTACTAGAGTGATCACAGATTGGATGATTGATTTGATTTCCACAAACTTAATTTGTACACAAAAAATGATCATTTTCCTTTTCCATTTATTGATCAAATGTTGGAACGGTTAGTAGAGCATGACTTTTATTGTTTTCTTGATGGCCTCTCAGGATATTATTAGGTACCCATTGCACCAGAGGATCAAGAGATGACCACATTCACTTGCCCATTCGAGACATTTTCTTTCAAGAGGATGCCATTCAGTCTATGCAATGCCCCCGCCACATTCCAAAGATGCATGATATCTATATTTTTGGATACGGTGGAGAAGTTCAATGAGGTATTCGTGGATAATTTTTTTAGTTTTTGGAAATTCCTTTAATAATTGTTTCCATAATTTGACTCTTTTGCTTGAACGATGCATTGAATGTAATTTAACTCTTAGTTGAGAAAAGAGTCATTTCATGGTCAAACAAGGCATTGTATTAGGACATGTCATTTCTAGTAAGGGTATAGAGGTAGAGAGTGAAAAGGTTGAGTCAATAGCTAAATTGCCACCTCCCATTAATGTCAAGGGAATTAGGAGTTTCTTAGGTCATGTAGATTTTTATAGGAGATTTATTAAAGATTTTTTTAAAATAAGTTGTCCCTTAAGTAATTTGTTCGCTAAAGATGTTTCCTTTGTGTTCGATGATGATTGCCTCATTTCTTTTAATACCTTGAAAGAGAAATTGACTTCTGTAACTATCATCATGTCATCTGATTGGTCGTTACCTTTTGAATCAATGTGTGATGCTTCAGATTTTGCTATTGGGGCTATTTTGGGATAGAGAGTAGATAAATGTTTGCACATCATTTACTATGTTAGTAAAACTCTAAATGACGCCTAACTTAACTATTCCTCCACCGAAAAAGAATTCTTGGCTGTTGTGTTTTATTTAAATAAATTTAGATCTTATTTGGTAGGGTCTAAAGTCGTTGTGTATTCCAATCATGTGGCTTTGAGATATTTGTTGAGTAAATCGAATGCTAAGCCAAGGTTAATTAGGTGGGTTTTGCTTTTGTGAGAATTTGACTTGGAGATCAGAGAAAAAAAAGGAACTAAAAATGTAGTAGCTGATCACATGTTTAGGTTGATTTCTGACTTTGACACTACTAAGAATGACAAAGACATGGACATTATTGAAGCTTTTCTTGATGAATAATTGTTTACTATAGGCCCAAATCCTTGGCATGCTGACATAGTAAATTATCTTACTAGTGGTTTGTTGAGGCCTAACATTTCTTTTCGAAAAAAGAAAAGATTTTTCCATATTTACAAGCACTATTCTTGGGGTGACCCCTATTTGTTCAAGCTTTACCAAGATCAAGTCATCTGAAGATGTGTGCTTGAAGAAGAGCATGAGAGCATTTTGACCTTTTGCCATGAGCTTCATTGTAGAGGCCATTTTGGGGGTCAAAAAATGGCCATCAAGGTATTACAATATGGTTTTTACTGGCAAACTTTATTTAAAGATGCTCATAATTTTTACATGCGATGTGATCGATGTCAAAGGATGAAAATATAGATAAACCTAATGAAATGCCTATGACATTTAATTTTATTGTTGAGTTATTTGATGTTTGGGGGGATTGACTTCATAGGGCCTTTCCCCCTTCTTTTGGCTTTGAATAAATTTTAGTTGTTGTTGACTATGTGTCCGAGTGTGCAGAGGCTATACCTACTAGAAATAATGTTGTTAACTGTGTTGTCAAATTTTTGAAGGACGTAATATTTAGCAGTTTCGGGACACCTAGGGCAATAATTACTAATGGAGAGAGTCACTTTTGCAATAAAATAGTAACCGAAAATCATTTTCTCCACATTCTAGAGAGAGAAACACCTCTATTAAAGCTCCATCAAGATTCTTGAGAGAGGTGACCATCCAACTTCAAAAACATTGTTTCAAGAGTGGAAAGTGGGGTATCTTTATTGCTTTCAATCTCTTTTCACTCTAGGATTTTTTTAGAATATCCCTTGTATTAGAAGTCAATGATTTGGATTTTATTATGAATAGTTAAATATATTTGTATGGGATTTAGTGATGTTACTATGAGTGGATTAACATTAATGTTGTTTATTTTGGATTAAAGTGAATTATTTATTGTTCATTATTTTTCATATCTTTGTTCATGAATTATTCTTGATCAAATTAGTTTAAGAGCATTAGAAAATATATTGGAAATGAGAATTAGAAATATCATCTTTCTTTCATTAAGTAGTCTTGAACAAGAACCTAATCTAAGTGCATTGACTTATCTTAAATTAGGTGATTAAGTTATTTTCCTAGGATTTATACTAATTAATTAATTAACAGTCTATATCAAAAAGTTAATTAGTTAATTAATGGAAAATCTGCATTGATTTGAGATTTTATAGATTTAGTGGAAGAAATTAATAAATCCTACTTTGTATGCTTAATTGTGAAAATCACGTAAATTATTCTATCCATGAATGGTTAGCTAGCTATTTTTTCACATTCGTTCATCATCTCCTTTTGGCAAACTTTTCACTCGTTTATTTTAATTGTTCTAAGATTTTATAATTTTAGCAATCGTTCTCGCAACCGATATTTGTTACAGTGTTTATGGTTTATTTCTTGCAACCAATTTAGAAAACAATTAATGTTTTAAAACCACCGTAAATTCCTTAAGAGACGATCTTGAAAGTATACTTGTTACTTATTACAAGTGACTCGTGCACTAGCAAGTTTTTTACAAATACAAAATTTGGTTATCAAGATTTTGTGCATCAGCACCTTCGTACCGTTCTTGTGCCTCTTTACTCTCAAATCTTGAGGCATCAAAATTTATATCCTCTGCTACCTTCCCCTTTCCCTTGGACTTACTTCCTTCATTGGCTTTCCTTTGAAGAGGCATTTTTCTATTTAATGAAACTTGATTCCCAAAGTTTATTTACAAAAGTTCCTAGAAAATAAATTTTCCTTCTCCAAATTTTACACTTAAATTAAAAATGTCATTGAAACCTCCTCGCCGCGGCGCACATTTTCCATGCCGCGGCGCACAATTTTTTCATGATTTTCATGCTTCAACCCGAGAGCCTCTCGCCGCGGCATGTAATTTCTTCGCCGCGGCGCGCATTGTTGTACATACTATGTAAATGCCTTTACATACTTTGCTAATTCTTGATGTAAGGCTTACACAATGAATGGCACCTAATGTAAGGCTTACATATTTAGACATTTTTATTTCGTTTTTGCTCTCTTTTTCCACATTTCTTTCCAAACCTACTTTGACCTGCAAAACAATAGAATACCCTCCAAAACAAGATTATATCGAGATTAAATGCAAAATAAACACTTAAAAATATAACAAATAGTAGGTTAAAATAGTGTTCATCAAATACCCTCAAACCTACATTTTGCTAGTCCTCAAGCAAAACTAAAATTAAAAAAAAAAAAAAAGCCAAATAACAAAACTAAAATTGAAGTTAACAAAACTTATCATGCTTTAGTTTCTTTCCAATTTATAACAAAACATTTATGCACCAATTCATCTAACATTTTAACACATCTAGGTTCACCATTTAGATCAATTTCTCTTCACAAGTCTAAATCCCAATACTAAAAGTGTATCAACATTGATTCCCCCAAACCTAGTGTCAAGAATGTGAATTCGTTTCAACTCTAATCCTCACGAGAATTACTCTCTAAATCACACCGATCCTATAGGTTCAAGCACTCATCAAAATATATGCTAATAGAAATTATGTAAAGAAACGAGCTAATAGGTTCGCATATGATCAAACAAGAAAGGCTCAAAAGTGCATAACATCGATCTCATGAAAGGAATCAAATGACAGGATTTTTGGAGAAATCACATTACTAATCTCATGCAGCAATTAAAATCCTTAAGCAAAAATTTCAAGTGTGCTCTAGAATGAAGATGCTTTGACTTTAAGGGAACTTATTTCCTATTTCTCTCTTTTGATTTTTTTTATATATTATATTAACCATTCATACTCGAAGAACTTAGGGTCATAATAAACTTATTATCTCTTTTTTTTTTTTTTTTTTTTTTAGACCCACATACATATGTCATTTGTAAATGGCTACTTCTTAGCTCTTCTTGTGTTGGGTATAGGAATTCCCTCATATTTTTAAAGTCAAGCACGAATGAAATAGGCAAACACTTCAAACTTTACTTAAGTCATTTAATCTAAGCAATTCAATTAAGCACATGATCCTTCATTATATGTTTAAAATCCTAACATTCAATGCAAAAACCTATAGAGACCATCTAACAATTTGAAATGATATGAAAGGTGTTTAAAAGAGTAGAAGAATATTTATCTCTCCGAATAAAACGTTAAGGGCTCAACAATATTCTCACAAGGTAGTCTCCACTATTCAATTCCTAAACACAGATTTGGGTTCATCTCAGTTTCAACATCAAAAGCATGAAACAAAGATTGCAAATTAAAACCGATCCTTACAACAAACCTTAAACATTTCAAAAATCAGATAAACAATGCATAAAGACTAGTTATTCATCAAAAATTGACCAAAGCATGAAAGTGTTGTTACCAATCAAAAATGCAAAATGCACCCCCAAACCTAAACTAAACATTGTCCTCGAGGTTTTCAACTACACACATGTTCAGAAAAGAATTTAGAAAGGGAAAACAGAAAATTAAATTAAACATAAGTAAAGTAAAAGAAACAATAGATAATACCTAAAACGGTGGGTTGCCTCCCACCAAGCGCCTAGTTTAACGTCTTAGCAAGACGATGCTCACTCTTATCATGGAGGTCTCAATGCATCTTTGAAGTGCTTGCTTCCTCCTCTCCCTTTGCTACTCTTAAAACAAGGCTTCATGTCACCTGAAAAAGACTTAAAACAAGTATTACATGCATTACAATCTTTTCCAAGATAGATGAACTCAGAATCCAGGTTTTTAATTTGGGACCACTTGACATGGTCTTTGTAGGCATTGTCTTGAATTGAGTTTGTAAGTGTTTCCTTCACCCTCCTATCTATAGATGAAACAATAGTTTTATTGCATGAACATTTCTGCAAATGATTGTCAAAAATAGGTAAATCATTAGAATCTAGAACAACACAATTATTAGCAGAAGAAATAGGAGCAGTAAGTAAAGGGTTAAACACTTTGAAGTTTATAGTCTCTCCTAAGACTCTCATTGTCAATTTTCCTCTTTGGACATCAATGATTGTATTGGTGGTAACCATGAATGGTCTACCAAGAATAATAGTGTGTTCATTGTCCTTAGGTTTAGTGTCTTCCATTTCCATAACTACAAAGTCGACCGTTACAATTATGCTCTTCACTTGTACCAACAAACCATCTACTACTCCCTTGGGATATCTAATAGATTTATCAGCAAGGTGAAGTGACATATTTGTGGGCTTAAGATCCCTCAAACCTAGTTGCAAGTACACAGAATATGGCATGACATTAATACTTGCCCCTAAGTCTAACATAGCATTCGACACCATCTTATCTCCCAAAGTGATTTTGATATTAAAACTACCTGGATCCTTTAGTTTGGGGGGTAGTTTCTTTTGCAACACTACACTAGCTAGTTCTGAAACTATTACTTTCTCCTCATTCTTATACTTCCTTTTGTTGGAGAGTAGGGTTTTGAGAAATTTTGGATAAGATGGACTGTCCCTAATGATATTCAACAAAGGTAAGTTAATATTAACTTTAGAAAGTGAAGTAAAAGTTTCATGAAATAGCTTATCCTGATCAGTCGCCTTTACGGGATGTGGAAGTGGAATTGGAGGTCTGTATGGATTAGGTGACTTGTGAAGGAGTGGACGTTCGGTTAACTCTTTAAGGCTCTCCGTACACTTTATAGAAGGTCTTAGGACTTCAATGTCCTCAGCTTGACTTTCCTTGGGAATTGCATGCTTCCTTCCTGTATCTCCTGCATCTATAAACAAATCATCAGAATGTTCAGTAAAATTATCGTTTAGGACCTCACCACTTTCAATGACTGTGATAGCATTCAATTGTTCAGGCATCTTCCCTTTATCTTGCTTGTGTACGTATTCAGTCAATTGTCCCACCTGAGTCTCTATCCTTTTCATGGAGACCTCTAAAGAACCTATCCTTTGATCATTCTTTTAATTTATTTCTTGACTCACTTGAATAAAGGAGTTCAAATTGTCCTCCAAACTTGGCTTGTTTGGTGGAGTGAGTTGTGGATTGTTGTTGTTGTTTGGATGGTGTGGGAAATGATTCTGAGCATAGCCTTGATTGTTATTTCCCTTCCAAGAGAAGTTGGGATGATTTCTCCAACCGGGATTATATGTGTTCGAGTAAGGATCATTCCTTGGCCTCGGTTGATATCCCTCCATAGCATTAGCTTGCTCGTAACTCGTACCTACATTTTGATCACAAACAAAAGGACAAATATTAGCACCGTGTCCGTAAGTACTACAAATACCGCATACCTCTTGAGTCGGTGTGTTCTTGGAGGTGAGGAGCACGATTTGTTTTGTAAGCTCCGCAATTTGCATTGCCATGTCATTTCCTGGAGCTACCTCGTTAACTCCCATCCTCCGTCCTCTTGAGCTCTTTTGTTGGGAATTAGCACCCAACATCTCATATAGGTCATACGTCTCATCAGCGGTCTTTTCTCCCATTGCTCCTCCCGTGGCATTATCCACAGTAAATTGACACTGTTGTGTCAACCCGTCATAGAAGAATTGATTCTGGAGTTGCAACGGAAAGTGATGGTGTGGGCACTGTATCAGAAGCAATTTGAAGCGATCCCACGCCTCATGAAATGGTTCTCCGTCCATTTGGGAGAACGTTACAATTTTGGTCCTTAGGTCCGCAGTCTTTTGGTGGGAATAGAATTTTCCCATGAACTTGTTGAACACTGCGTCCTAAGTTGAAAGAGATCCAAGTGGAAGAGTCATAAGCCATGACTTAGCTTTGTCTTTAAGCGTGTACGGGAAACATCTCATCCTCAGCTGATCCTCATTTAGCCCCTGTAGTGGGAAAGTCTGCACAGTTGCATAGAAATCACGAATAAAAGTTAGAGGATCTTCGTTAGGAATCCCATAAAAAGATGGTAACATATTAAAATGTATGTTTTTAAGCTCATAATTTCGAGCTGCTTCCCCTAGTTGGATGCAAGAAGTTGCAGTGCCAATGATTGGCCTTGCATACTCCTTCATCGTCATCTCTCTGTGTGGAGGTAGATGTTCTCCCATTGTTGGTGATTGCTCGTCCTCCAAAATGTTAGCGCCGGATGGTCTCAAATGTGCTCGTCTCCTGTTGACGTTATCTATGAACGGCACGAGTGGATTTCCAAGAGATCTCCTACCGTGCATGCACAATCAAAAACAACAAAAAATCAGAGCACCAGACACTATACGACTCTAACGAGTAACAAAAACACAAAAACAAGAAAAAATAAAGATTAAATAGTAAACGAAAAAGAAAACAAATAACAATTTCAAAAACGCCAATTCCCCGGCAACGGCGCCAAAAACTTGATGCACAAAAACTTGATAACCAAATTTTGTAATTTATAAAAGCTCGCAAGTGCACGAGTCACTTGTAGTAAGCAACAAGTATACTCCCAAGATCGTCTCTCAAAGGAATTACGGTGGTTTTTAAAAGAGTCAAATGTAATCCAAAACGTAACAATAAAATAAATTCTAAACACTCTAATCGAAGGTTGGTTTTGCAAATGGTTTCTAAAATCATAAAAATCCTAAAACAATAAAAGTAAATGCGTGAAAGTTTTGTTGAAACGATGAGATGAACGAGTGTGGAAAATTGATTAGTAAACTAATCATGGATGAGTTGATTTATGTGGTTTTGACAATTAAGCACGAAAAAGTAGAATTTAATGATTATTTTCTCTAACCCTAGAAAATCCCAAATCAATGGTGATTTTCCCTTAATTAACTAATTAGCTTCTTTGATCCAGACCGTTAATTAGTTAATTAGCCTTAAACCTAGGAAAATAGTTTAATCACCTAATTCAAGACAAATCAATGCACTTAAATTAGGCTCATGCTCAAGAGTGCTCAATTGAATTCAGATAGCGTTTCTAAAACTCAACCCTAAAATGTTTCATACATTCACAAATCAAATTGGCCAGAAATAATTGATGAACATACGTATTAAGAACAATGACCATGAATTAAATTACTTAATCATAAAATTATCCACACAATCAATCATCCAATCATAGTTACATCACCAAAATCCCACACACAGAAGTTTAGCTATTCATAGTAGAATCCAAATCAATATTTCCTATTATAAATAACATCTTTTGAAATCTAAAAGATAAAAGAGATTACAAACAATAAAATACCCCACTTCCACTCTTGAAACAAGCTCTTGATGTTGGATGATCACCTTCTTCAAGATTGTTGATGGAGCTTCAATGGAGGATCTTTAATGGAGTAATCACTTTCTCAAAATTGTGAAGAAGAGGAGGATTTTGGTACTGTTCACGTTGCTTTTCTTCTCTTAATCTCGTGTGATTGATGGAGACTCCAAATATGTGGTGGTTGGAGGCTGAAAAGTGTTGTATGGTAGATAGGTTGCATTAGGTCTCTTTTACATGTAAGGGTTTCCAAACATTCTGTAAGTCTCGTGGCCCAGGAGGAGTCCAATCCGCGCGAGCGCGCCGCGGCGCACCTTTTTCCATGCCGCGGCGCACAATGTGTTCATGATTTTGGGTCCAAAGCAGAAACCTCCTCGCTGCGGCGCACATTTTCCATGCCGCGGCGCACAATGTTTTCATGATTTTCATGCTTCAACCCGAGAGCCTCTCGCCGCGGCATGTAATTTCTTTGCCGCGGTGCGCATTGTTGTACATACTATGTAAATGCCTTTACATACTTTGCTAATTCTCGATGTAAGGCTTACACAATGAATGGCACATAATGTAAGGCTTACATATTTAGACATTTTTATTTCGTTTTTGCTCTCTTTTTCCACATTTCTTTCCAAACCTACTTTGACCTGCAAAACAATAGAATACCCTCCAAAATAAGATTATATCGAGATTAAATGCAAAATAAACACTTAAAAACATAACAAATAGTAGGTCAAAATAGTGTTCATCAATAAGTGCTTGAAAAGCACTAACATTTCGTGATTTATATGCTTAATTGTTAAAAATAGATTTGTTATAACTCGTTTATTTGATTATTTACATAAATCTATCAATTCGAAATCACGAGTATGTTTTAGTGTAGTTCAGGTATTTTTAACGTCAAATGAGTTGAATAACGCAAACATGCAAAGACGAAACACTTACGGCACTCAGATCATAATGTAGGAGCAACACGAGTCAAATTATGTAGGCCGTACATAACGAGCCAACCAATTTGTAAGGGGTACTTGTGAAGAATAAGAATACAACGCGTGCCGTGGCGAGAGCCTCGAGGGTTTGGCATTGTTTTCAGAATTATTTTTGTGCCGCGGTGGGAAAAAGTGTGTGCCGCGGAGGGCCTATTCCTGGGACAATTAGGATTCTACGTAACCCTTACACATATAAATACCCCTTTAAGTCTCCCTTTTACAACACTTCAATTTTGCTAATCAACAAGAGACTCAATCAGATTTTAGGAGCTTTTCCACACTCAAAAAAGCAAGAGAATCAATTCTAAGGATCGAAGAAGCCATCCAATATCGACGATCAAGCTTTTGGAGAAGAACTTCATCCAATCCAATTGTGGTATTTAAATCTAGGTTTCTTTTTGTTATAGAATTTCCTTTTCTTTTTCTTACTTCTTTGAGCTGTATGTTCAATTGAATTTGTCTATGAATATTAATTTGAACATGAGTGGCTAATTTTATTATGGGTGTTTAGTTTGTGTTGCCATGTTTGCTAGAATTGTTGTGGTGAATATTTTTATTGCTTTAATATAAATAAATTATTTTTTTAATTAAGAGCATGTTTAGATGTTTAATTGTGAATTTTCATGGGCCAATTTGAGATTCAAAATTAGGTTGAAAAATATTAGCGTTTGGTTTTAGAAACGTTACCTTGACTTCACTTTGAAAAACTTAATCAAAACTTCAAATTGATGACCTAGTCGTGGTATTGTTTTGATGGGCATACTTTTCTTTGTGCATAATTTGATTGCTATTTGATAGACCCGATCATAGAATATTGATTAGTTAATCAACAAAGAGAATTACCCGATAGTAGTAATTTTCATAATTAAAAGGAATGCCGGTAATATTTGTTTATTAGAACGTTCATGTTAATTCAGCATAACTTTTTGATGCAAGCATGGTTAACTAAACTAAATGTCCATACATTCACTATTGATGTTTGAAACTTTTTTGAGTTAATTCAAAGTTTGCATAATTGTTTTCTTTATTTGTTCAACACCATTGATCTTGCTCATAAATCCAACTTCGTTTACAATTTTATTAGATTTAGGATTCTAATTATTTAGAGTTTTAGTTTTATTATAATTATATTTAGTTAGTGTTTTAATTGCTTTAGGACTCTAATTAGATTAAGAAAAAGATTGTTTGAAACCATTGCAATTCCTTGAGAGATTGACCTCAAAGGTTTGTTTATTACTTGCTACAATTGATTCGTACACTTGCAAGTATTATAATATGCACATCAGGAGGTACACCCAATAATGACCCAAGAGAGTTAAGTTCCTTCAAACAATATGGATCTCATTTCACTCCAACCAAGTGACCACTCAGGCACATAAAGAGGAAGGCTCGACGCGTAAAGCACAATATTAAATGGGCAGCAAGCCCTTCAAAGACGTACAAAACTGTTTTAGATTGCTATAAATTGTTAATGTAGAAACATGCAAAAATGTGTGAATATGGGGACTAATGTAAATTGATATGAATGTTTTAATGCTTTTTTAGGTTTAACTGGCTAAATAATTACTTCTAAGCCATAGAGTAAATGTTGTGTTTAACTGGTTTATCAAAACATTTGGTGTTTAACAGCTTCAACTTCATTTTGGTTTAATATGATAGGTTTAATATTATATGCCAAGTTTAATATTAGAAGGCACAAGTTTTATATTATATGCATGTGGTTTAATATTATATCACAGGTTTTATATAACATTGTAATGCTACGTGAATGTGAACTTAACAAAGCCTGCAAAATGGATATTTTTAGGGGACTTCACAAACTTTTATTAGCACACACATATGAACAGAATATCAATAGTTTTTATACGGAGTTCAAAACAGCTACAAAATTGAGGATTCGCTCATCATCCTCCACACCACACCTTAAACCATAAACAAAAAAAATACAAATACAACCACGTAGCAATTAAAATTAAATACACAATATTATATTTTTTCTTCAATTTTCTCATATCTTCCTTCAATTTTTCATTTTCTTCCTCATTCATGTTCATGCGATTAAGCAAACCATTTATAACTACACCATATCTATCGAAAGGTGCATTATCATGCCATCTAAAAAAATCACAACCTTAGCCCTGAATTAATGGAACTCTTCCACTTACGTTTCTGGCACGTTTTTGTAAAAAAAAAATACAAAATTCATAATAACAAATTGATACTTATTAACAAAAAAAATAAAACATAACAAACAAAATTTTTTTAATACTGTACTACAATTAAACTGTACTGCAAAGAACACACATAAAATCAAAAATCACAAAAAAAAATGTGCAGTTAAAATTAGAAAAAATTTAATAGAAAAAACTACAGTATCAAACTGTTCAGTATAAAATCCCATAAAACATTCACAATTTTCACAAAAAAACTTTACAGTTAAAATTAGCCATAAAATTTAACATTAAAAATTGCATTATCAAATTGTGCAGTAAAAGTCCCTAAAAAAATCACAATTTGAACAAAAAAATTGTAAAAATCTAATTAGCCAAAAATTTAACATAAAAAACTACAGTATCAAATTGTGCAGTAAAAAATTCAAAATTTCACCAAAAAAATATGCAGTAACTCAAACAAAAATTTAACAGAACAATTATAGTATGAAATGTTTAGTAAAAAATACCGAAAAAATTAACAATTTCACAACAAAATTGTGCAGTAACTCAAACAAAAATTTAACAAAAAAAAAATGCATTATCAAATGTGCAATAAAAAAACAACCAAAAAAATTCACGCTTAAAATGCATAAATACTATGCATTTTATAACACAAATTTTTTTCAACAAACTCACTCCATAACTGTGCAGTAAAGAACATATAGTAAACAACACAAAAAAATTTTGCAAACTCACTTCATAACTGTGCAGTAAAGAACATAAAAAAAATTACAATTTCACTACAAAACTCTGCTTAAAATTGTGCAGTAAATGAATTTCACTTACCTCGTTGCAAGTGTAAAACCTTCTACCAAAATTCTGCAGTGTCCATGAATACAGTAATTTTGCAGCTCTCTCACAATAACAAACAAGAATAGTTTCATGGGATGTGGTCCTTCTTTCTTCCATTGAAGAATGATTACTTGATAAGCTTAATAAAGAAGAAGAAATTGGGTGAAGAAATCTGAAGTAAATATATTTTTTGAATTTAAAAAATGCTTTTATCTAGTAAAAATGGCAGCCAAATACCCTCATATCATTATTTGGGATAGGTAGGTAAAAAATGATAGAAATAACCCTGCCCTAATGTTAAAATCTAACATTTACTATTCAAAATTCAAACACGGAACCATTTTAAAAATATGGGCACTAAATTGGAACCATGAAAAACATGGGTATTAAACTAGAACCACTTGAAAACAAGATCAATTTAGGATACTTTTAATAAAATATGGGTACTAGAAAGGTACCAAGCCCGGTAAAACATGTATAACTTTTTATAGAAATTTTCAAATTCAATTTTGTAAAAACCCACATAAACTAGAAATTTCTTGTTTGAAAATAAATTATTACCCACTCACTAATTATTCAAGAAATAGACAATAAAAATTAAAACACATATCAGATTTTAACAAGAAAGTTGCGGTCCAAAATTTTCATACATGCTCCAAAAAATCGTCTATAACTTTCTGCAGAAAAACCTAAATCAAAATCTATAAAAAGCCTCAAAAACTAGACAACCATACCTTGGCATGAATTATAATTCAACCAGAATCACGCCTAGATTAATTTCAAACTTTCTAAAAACTATTTTTCAAAAGTGAAAGTGAAAGAGAGTTTTTGAATCAACTTTAACTTGAATTTTTCAAACATAATTTATGCAAATTTCCAGTCCAAAAAAGCTAAAATCAAAGAATTTTTTAAATCTTATCTAAACAAAGAATATGAAGAAGGAGGAGGAAGATCAAACACCACACAAGGAGTTCTCTTTCACCTTCTTACTCGGTTGGAAAATTGGGGCTACTCCATGGGAGAAAAAGAGAAGAAAGAAAAGGGAAGAGAGAAATCTGCGTGGAGAATGAAGGAAGAAAAGAGAAAATGAGTATTTAGGGCTTGAGTTAAAAAAAAGACTAAAATGTCCTTCCCACAACTTAAAGAACTTCTTAAGAAATAGGAATAATTTGGTAATTTTTACCCAATTTGCCAAAGATTTTCCCAATAATTGAATAAAACCAAAGAGGTTATTTTAAGAAGTTATAAATTGTTTACAAACCAATTTTAATATTTATAATATTTATATTCGTTATTTAAGAGAAAAAAAAATTTAATAGCTTTATAATGTGAAATGAAATTCATTGAAATAAATAATAATATTGATTTATTTATTATTATTTTTTAATTATTTTTCTAAAATATTAATTAAAAAAAAATGTGGGTCTCACATATTTTAAATTCAATTAGGGCGAAATCATAGGGTAGACTTTACTTATGAATGGATTTAGGCCATTTTTGGAATGTTTGAGCCTTTCAAGCCAACCAAAAATTTTAATGTCAATAGTAGCCTTTTTGAGCCTTAAGGAATCGTTATGTAGCCCTTATTTGATTTCTATAACCCATATAATTTAACCCTTATAAACCATGAATTCTTCAATATGAATCCACCTTTTAAACTTTCCAAGAGAACTTACCATGTGCTGATGTGCAAATTATAGTAGTCGCAACTGTACAAATCACTTGTAGCAAGCAATAAGCAAACCTCCGAGGTCGATCTCACAAGGAATTGCATTGGTTCTAAATAACCTTTTCACACTTCTCTATAATCCTTGAATAACTAAAATACTAAATTGTTAGAATCCTAAGACTACTAAAACACTAATTAATTAGACTCCTAAAGCTATTGAAACACTAATTAGTTAGAATCCTAAAGCTATTGAAACACTAATTAGTTAGAATCCTAAAACTACTGAAATATGAATTAATTATAATTGTAAGTGAGATTGGAAATGAGAGCAAGAGCGACGAAAGCAAGGAACGAATAATTATGTGGCATTTGAACAAGTCACAGAAAAATGTTTCACTTAAAACTAACTTCACTAGGCTTTTAATAATCAATGAAGGATTTATAGATGTTTAGCTTAGTTAACCATGCTTGTATCGAAATATTATGGTAAATTAACATGAATGATCTAATAAATCAAGATTACGGGCTTTCCTTTTATTTATGAAAATTCCTACGAATCGGATAATTTTCTTTGGTGACTAACTAATCAATATCCTACAGATTGGGTATATTAAATAGCATTCAACTTATGTACAAGGAAAAATATGGGAATCAACCCAATGCCATGATTAGGTCATCAATTTAAAGTTTTGATTAAGTTTTTAAAATATAGTCAAGGTGACGTTCCTAAAACTAAACTCTAAGATTTTTCAATCTATTTATAAATCTCAAATTGGCCCATGAAAATTCACAAACAAAACTCTAAACAAACTCTTAATCAAAAAATAATCTTTACTTATTTTGCTATTAAAACATTCCCAAAAATAAATTTAGTAAACATGGCAACAAAAACTAAACATCCATAGCTAAATTTAGCCAAACATGTTTAGATTAATATTCATAGACAAATATAATCTAACATACATCCTAGAGTGGAAAGAAGAAGAAGAAATATCTAACAACAAGTAACCTAAATCTACATACCACAATTGGCTTGGATGATGTTTCCTCCCCCAAAAGCTTGATCTTCAATCTTAAAAGGCTTCTTGTCTCCTTTAGATGCACCTCTCTTGCCTCCTTAGGATATGGAAAAGCTCCAAAGCCTAGTTTAGTTTAGTAAAAAATCGCCCCCAAATTGTGTGAAAAATTCTATTTAATGATAAAAACGTTGGGGGGTTTTATAAATATAAATGTTATATAGAATTGGGACTCTCCAAAAATACATGTGGGCAGCGGTACAACTTTTTATCCACTGCAGCCTAATCCTAAAAATATCCCCATACAAAAATCCAAGAGTAGTCAACTGCAGCAAACAAAAACCTTCGCCGTGGCACAAGGTGATTACATAACCCTTACAAACTAGTTGATTTCTGATGTAAGGCTTTCATGCTTGGTCTTTTTTGCTCCTAGGTTGGTATTTGAGTGTTCTAAGTGTCCTATCTTCGTGTGCTTGCATTATTCATCCCTTTTGAAGCTAAAAATACCTAAAATACATAGAAATATACCGTGATTTTGAATTGATTGATTTATGCAAATAATTAAATAAATTAGTTATAATCAAATCTATTTTGTCACAATTAAGCACAATAAATCACAGAATATTAGTGTTTTTTAAGCACTTATCATGTGCACACATAGTTTGGAAAATAAAAGTAGTGACACAACCCCAAATGATAGTATGAAACATGATAGGTTAGGAGTTGTAAGTATTTATCTTACATTGGTAAAAAAGGAGAAAGTTATAATAGGTTATGCTCATCTTTCTACACAACTTTCTAAAAAAAATGATAAAGGAAAAGGCTACAGTGATGTGTATTGTAAAGATAATCTTAGGTGAGCAAAATCCCTTGAAAAATGGGTAATTGAAGTAAATGGGTGAATCATGCTTGAATTGACTTTGGTACTTAAGAGAAATATACTTG
Source organism: Elaeagnus macrophylla (assembly GCA_029378325.1). NCBI lineage: Eukaryota > Viridiplantae > Streptophyta > Magnoliopsida > Rosales > Elaeagnaceae > Elaeagnus > Elaeagnus macrophylla. Next base: position 41,698,699 of record CM055641.1, on the reverse strand, counting down.
TGTGCAACACTTGAGAAAGTCTCTTGTTTGTAATTTTCCATCTCATTCTTTAATAACCTAGTACCTTGACCTTACATTACAACCTTGTTAAAGACCTTTTGATCCTAAGCAAAGTGACCACCTATATTAGTGAAGAATGAATTGAAAAATAAGTATATGAAGTTTGTGATTATATACACTCTCATTCATACATATTGCATCTATATAATATTGAATTAATGACACTATTTTATGAATGCCATGCATGAAAATGTCCACTACAACAATTAAGGTTAGTGGATTGAAACAAAGTGGTTTCTCCACGTTTGTCTTTTATAAAAGATCTTAAATTAATATCTATGTAGATGGTATTCATTACTTTGAAACATAATTTGTAAATAAGAGCAATATTGCTTGTGCCTTCTTCCATGTCAAATCCATGGGTTTTAACATCAACATTCAAAGATCTTAGAACATTGTTATCTCTAAGATAACACAAAGAGGATTCTGCACATCCTAATAAGGAATCACAAAATCGTTTCTGTCTTTTGTCTCTAACACATAGGAGAATTGAATTATTTAAACCTTCTCTTGTTAGAGGTTTTACTGCTATTTGAACAAGTCCTACATGTAAGTAGTTAAACTTTTCTTTATATGAATCTATAAGATATTGAATATGATAGTAGGCTAATATCAGGAGATTCGCCTGTAAAAGGAAGAGTTTCTTCTACATTTTTAATTATATAATCAGAATTAAAAGAGAAACTACCTTTATTATATATTTGAGAAGTTCCATATTTAGAAACATTCCAATTTTGTAAATGTTTTTCAACATTTTCTACTTGTACCACTAATTTATTTTTTGTATTCTTAACAGATGTGGATTCTGAGTTTGAATTAGTTGAAGATGAAGGTCTGGAAAGTTTAGAAAAAGATCTTACCAATTCTGCCATTGAGAAAGATCATAGAATACTTACTAAGATGAAGGAGGTCTATCAAAGTCTCACGTCTATGTTGACCGATCCATTGGGTCTTCCTTACGATTTCTTGAGGAAGCCTCAAAGGACCTCGAAGTCTTTTTGGGAAATTTACAAGATCTTAGTAAAAGATTTTCTATATTTCTATCGCTCAATCATGTTCTAGTTGGCTCTGATACCAAACGAAATGGGGATCTACTAGAATGGATATAAACAAAGTATAAGCACCTAGAATTTATGATTGATTACATACATAATAATGAAAATTTCTTGCCATATTACATATATGCTAATTTAATGCATGTTCACAATTTCATACCGATCATTCAATTGTGCACAAAAGTAACAAATCGCCTAATTAAATGGCCAATTTAAATAGGAGCCTTAAGCACATTAAATTAGATAAACCAAACAGTCACAAAATATTAAATTAATAGAATAAATCATGTTCATGAATAGGTTCCATTGAATCCCTAGAAAGAGTTCTAGCACAAAGTACCCATTTTCAATATAATAAAATCATATGCAATACAAAGTTTACAACTAAAGGAGTACGAAAATATAAAGCCAATGAGGATTCTTCAAGCTCTCCTCTCCAAAAAACTCCCTTTGTGCTCCAATGGTGCTTTTCTTGTGCCTTTTCTAGAAATCTCTTTATATTTTCAAAATAGTGTAGAGAAATCTAAAAAGAAAGATTAAAAATAGTGTTTTGATGGATATTAATGGTGAATGGAGTGATGGAATGGATGAAGGATGAATATGGAGGTGGAAGAGGGTGAAAAATTGTGAATAGATTGCTAAAATTTCGTGCAAAAGGAGATAAAATAGGTCCAAAATGCTCAGTTCAATTTCTAGCCATTGAGTCATAAAAAAAAAAGGCAGGACGAACTGCGCTTAGACACCTATCAAGATAGAAAGGCGCTGGTCAACTTAATGCAGATCTGGTGCCACACAGTGTTAACAATTTGCTGTAAAGGATAGCATAGCAATGAATGGACATGGCTCGAACGAATTACATGGAGCCACGTGGGTGCGAGGAGAGAAGCAACGAAACTCAGAATAAACGCACTTGCAACACTGGTAGATGACTGGATATTGGTTGACATTTGGTGTGATATGATTAGGGAGTTTTGCTTGCTTGGCGACTAGCTGTCTTCCACATGTATCTGGATATTTTTAAGAGCATCCTAAATACTACTATGTGCATCCACCAGCATAAAAAAATCCTAAAAATTTCATAAATTTTTTTTAAATTATATTTTTGTCCTTTTTATCATAAAATATTTTTATGCTATTTAATCAAGACAAACAATTAAATACTTCTATAAAAGCTACCTAATTGCCATCTAATTGCCTCAATAGTATAATTGTTAGCTTGACAATTAATGGGATGAAATCCGTATTGAATAATATAATTTAATTTGCAATCACAATGGAATGGGAAAACAAACTAATTCATCATATAAAAGGATCAAGTTCAAGAGGATCCTAATAAGAAGTTTAGCTAATCATAATCATATTCAATAAAATCATAAAACAATAAGAAAATACAAGAGAACAGATAAAACCAATCTCCAGTAACTATAACTCGGGTGTCCAATACCTTCAATCTTGAATCTTTCTCTTGATTTGCCTCATTCACTAAACTACTGATTCTTTCTCTAAATATTTAAGTTAGTGTAGAAAAGTTTTGAATGAATTGCTTGGTTGCAAAGAGGTCTAATTATAGGCAAAGTATTTTAGGGAGCAAATAATTGTGGTTCAAGTAGGAAACTTGTTGAAATAGGAAATTAGTACAAATAGAAGACTGAAAATTTGGAATGTTTCATGCACAGGATAAGTGTATTAAGTCGTGGCCTAAAAAAGTGTGCGTCATGGCTAGGAGCTTTGGATTGCCATTGTAGAATGCTAGCCACAACTCAAATTTTTCTCCGCCACAACCCAAATTTTGGTTGTAGCATTACCATATCATTTTTGTAGAAATTGTGTCCTGACTGCACAACTTGTGTCATTTGACTCATTTTTCCTCCTTTTTGGTACCTTTTCACCTACATTTATACAATTAAACACAAATTAAACCAGTTTTATGATGTTAAGCTCAAAACAAGACAAATAGTTAGTCTAGAAGTGGATAAATGAATATACTTTTGTAGAGTTATCACATGCCGTCAATCAACGTTCCATCAATGCAAGTATATGCAAGATTTTTTATGAAATGATTTGTGTGTGTGTGAATTGCACATGATGTCCTTCAATACACTAATGAAATTAACTTATATAAGTATGCCAATGGAATAAGGCTTAGAACACATTTCATGTGTCTATTTTTTACACTCCTCTCCATTAATGTAATCAAAAGGGCTTTGCATGCTTTTAATGTTAGGCTTAGGTAAGGTAGAAGGGTGGTGAAATTTAGGCTCATTCCACACCTTTGCTTATTTTTATTCATCATGAAACATATAAGACACAATTGAGTTTTATTTAATGAGTGCACCCTATCTTTTTTCTTTTTTTCATTCTTTCATTCCACATTTTTCTTAGCAACATCACAACACCCCCAAACATATTTTTGAATTTATTTCTTTTATTTTTTTATTTATAGGAATAATGGTGTTGTTAGTTTTTTTTTATAAGGTGCATCACATTTCACTTTACTCTATAGCATACACATAATTGCATCTTCACACAAACTAAAGGGGCAAGGGTAAAGGTAATACAATTTCAGTTAAGCTCACATATAGTGTAAATAAATGAATGCTATTTCATTAGGCTCAAAGAGGTGACTAAGGACATAAGCCATGGTCAGCTTGAAAAGCTCTATTAATTCAAATAAAGGCCTAAGTCATTTTTAAAGCTAAATACTATTTAAGATTTCGCTTCAAAGGATGATCAAATAGATTCTAAAGCGTGGAAAACCTAATCATATGGCATAACTGACCAAATTTTACCCCAATAGAACACCAAAATCAATCATAGCGTGTGCATAAAAATGAAACAATGCAATAAAAAACTATCAAGCATACACAAGATTCATGTACATATCTTAATGAACATGCTACATTCTTTATCCTAGTCATGACAACAAATTCTATCATTGGGTTCATATATTTCATATCAAGCATATATGCATTTAGATTTCATATGTTCATGAATTTCTACCTAATTATTATTAAATTATCCTAAAAAAATTAAAAAATGGTGACTAATCACAAAAGAAGTGAATGGAGTTTCCTCCCCTACACTTGAATTGCACATTGTCCTCAATGTACAAAATACATAGAGAAACAAATGTAATAAATAGGGTAAGGAAAAACTCCCTCATTGATGTCATAGTCTTCACAACTTGATGTGTCCATATAAGCACCATTGTCTTTCTCTCTTGCTTTATTCAATATTAAATAAAAAAAAATTAAAATAAAATGTAAAACAAAAACATAAAAATAAACATAAAATTTTAATTCATTAGGTTGCCTCTTAAGAAGCTTCACATTTAAGGTCATGAACTAGACCATACTTATTCATCAAGGTGGATAATACACACAATATTCCGTAAACAACCACTTGGAGGTTTTTATGGTTGTTGGGCTAAGATCATCCAGATTTCCAATTGGGTTCCAAATTAAACCCTCTTCCTCTTTATAGGAGTATTTTGATGCACTTTCAAATATTGAAAGCCTCCAATACCAAAATCTTGCTTGAAAGCCAATTCAAATGGGTTGGTTGGAACTTCCATAATGAACTTGCACCTCTCAAGCTCATTGCCGAAGTCTATCTCATAGCAAATACCAGCATCATTGGGGAGGTCCATGGTTCTTTTGATTTTGAAGGTCAATAACTCACTTAAATTCCTCATGGTGAGCTCCTTTTTCATCTACATTGAAGTTAAGTACCCAGTGGCTTTGAGATGTATCTCTTCTTCCTTATGAGTCTCTTTTTCCTATTCTTGAGCTACTGCATGCTCCTCAAAATTCTCTTTGGGTTCATTTTTACCACATGGTTAAGATCCTCCATGTTCTCCTCTACCTCATGTAGTTCACCCAAATTAAATGTTTCCTCATGGTTTAAGCCTTGGGTTTGGGTAAGGTTGTAAGGTAAATATTGTAGTTGCTCCCTTGTGTCTTGACCTAGCCTCTCCATTTGTTATCCTTTTCTCCATCTGTCCAAGAGACTTTTCATTAACTCTATGCAAGATTTGAGATCATTCTCATTGGATGATTCTTCCCCTTATAGGGGTGCCTATTGATGATGGTAGTACTATGTTGCATAAGTTCATATAGAAAGTGTTCCTTCTTGATTGTAGCTCCAAGAGTTGTAGAATTGACTCTCTTAGTTCTAATTTCGATAGTATAAGTGTGATGGGTTCGGATTGGTGTAGACATTGTTATAAGTGTGGTCCCTCGATTCTACATGTATGCAATGGATGTTGTACGGATTGGGTTGATCTGTAGGACCTCAACATAAAAAGATTGAAATGTTCTTATATAGAGAGCTTCCTCAAAATACTGGCCTATTCAAGGTATGCTATTAGGTTGGTTGCCTCTTCAATTGTCATCCTTGCATCCATAAGCCTTTAATACTCAAAAAATTTCATCACTTATCTATTAGTACAAAATTAAAGAAAAATAGTATACAACAAAAGATGCATAGAAAATAAATAATAAAAAAATAACAAAAAGTTATGCTGGTAAAAAGAAAAATTTATTAAAATAACAAGTATCCAAAAAGTTATGCTAGTAAAAATAAAAGTTAATGAAGTAATGCAAAAAAAAAAGTAGTAACAAATAAGAAAATCAATCAATTATAGCAAGTATGCCTAAATTAGTGAAAAATTGTGTTAGTAAAAAGAAATGGGAGAATAACAAAACTAACACCCCTCAAAACTTCTAATAACAAAACTAGCACCCCTTGTGTTCAAATTTATATTTTCACAATTAAAAAAATGACTAATATGTTATTTTTCTTTGAACATCCATCCAATTAGAATTGAACGACGATAATTTAGACTCATTTAATATTGAACATTCAATATTTTACATTCAAATTGAATATTGAACATTAAATATTGAACGTTCAATATTATTGGGGTGTTAGTTTTGTTACTATAAGTTTTAGGGGTGCTATTTTTGGTAATTTCCCAAAAGAAAATAAATAGAATAAAAGAAAACAAGGAAAAAAATTGGATTTTTTTAATTTTATTCCTAAATTCACTACGCCAAAAATGGCTTTTAAGGACGGTCGACCGTTTTTTTTTTTTAAATGACCGTCATTAAAAATATGTATATGAAGTAACGATGACGGTCATAAATTTTGAACTTATGATGACGGTCGTTTTGAACATGACCGTCATTAAAACTTTAAAATAAATAATAAATTTTTTTTATGACGGTTATTTAAATTATGATAGTCATAAAAAATTTTAAAATTAAAAATAAATATATTTAATGACGGTTATTTTTAAACATGACCGTCATTAAAACTTTAAAATAAATAATAAATTTTTTTTATGACGGTCATTTAAATTATGATAGTCATCAAAAATTTTAAAATTAAAAATAAATATATTTAATGACGGTTATTAAAAAATAACCGTCGTAAAATCTTTTTAAAATTTTCCCTCGCACACGGAAACTAATTAGGGTATGTATGTATACATTCGGTTTTTTCCTGCTTGTACAGTAAAATTTTCCTAGCTTGCACAATGTTTTCCAGCGACTCTCCCTGCGCTCCGTCTACCAGTTTTCTTCCTCTCCGGTCGCCGCGTCGTCCCCGCTGCCGTTCGTCCCCGCGTCGTCCTCCCAGCTCGCGGTCGCCTCTCGCCGCTAGTTCCCGCGTCGTCCTCCCAGCTCGCGGTCGCCTCTCGCTGCTAGTCCCCGCGTCGTCCTCGCGCTCGCCTCTGGCCGCTCGACCCCGCGTCGTCCTCGGGCTCGCCTCTCGCCGCTCGTCCCCGCGTCGTCCACGCCGCTCGTCCTCGCACAGTTGCCGCCGTCGCTGCACAGGTATGGATGAATTAATATATATACGCCTGATGTCTGGTCCCTATCTTGTAGTTTCAGCGTTCAAGAGTTTAATTACAAGCTGAAGTTGGACTCAACAAAGGTATAGTCTTTTTGTTAAAAAAGAAAAGGCAACGCCTTCGTGCTCAAAGACACGAAAAGGGTACACAAGTTCACAACAAGCCGCAACAACTCAGGTTCGAAGAGATACTGAGAGAGTGTGAAAAAGATGATAATCACAGTAATGACCCCAGATGAACAAATCCTTTCTTTGGATATTGATTCTCATAAAACTGTAAAGAATTCAAATCGTAGTTCTCTTTATATGTATAATTACTATAAAATACTTATGTACGATGCTAATTTCTCCTTTTCTTTTCAATTTTTTCAACTATTTGATGATAGGTAGAAAACGTCAAAGCTCTGCTTGAGGTCGAGGTGAGAATTTCTATATTTTCTCATATAATATCTCTTTATTTTTTTTGGGTGAATTGGTGTGTTTGTTTCTCGGGAAAATACAGGAGAGGAGCTCTGGATCATTCATCCATTTTCCCTATGTGCAAATTGGAATTAATAGCTCTTAAAAATCTGTTTTATGAGTATCAGAAAATGGCAACTGCTTTACAGTAAAGTCTTTGATATGCTGCATATACTATGATTAAACATATTATTCTTATGAAGGGAACGTTTTTTTTATGCAGATTGTTGAGGCTTTTAGACCAACGTTTCAAAGGAATTGCCCATGGTGTTGGTCAATCAAAGATATTGGGTCGGATTCATGTAGCTCCAATTAAAGTAATATATCAACCTTGATTCTATAAAAGTTGAGAATTCAGCTCGGATAAAACAGTTTTATCAATTCTTGTTTTTTTTTTTTTTTTTTTTTTTCCCTTTTTCGTATAGACCCTTTGTTGACAATGCAACTTTTTAAATTATTTTTTATTTTCAGTCCAACATTTTTTCTTACTAATCTTACTGTAGATTGGGAATAACTTTTATCCTTGCTCATTTATGGTACTGGATTCTCCCAATATGGAATTCCTCTTTGGGCTAGATATGCTCCGTAAGCATTAGGTAGCATTCTTCTTTCAGTGGCATAGGGCCCTAACCATTTCCGTATTTCATAATTTTTTCTCTAACCACGCAATTTATCTTCAGTGCATTATAGATTTAAAAGAAAATGTCTTAAGGGTTGGTGGAGGAGAAGAATCTGTTCCATTTTTGCATGGTTGGTAACCTAATCTCTGCATGTTCTAATTGCTTAGAAGTTGCTACTGCTCTACTTTCACATGCATTAAAGTCTTTCTTTGCAACTGAAGCATTTGGAACTTATTGTGGTCTATCTAAATCAACGAATGACATTAAAACTATGCACCAATTATTATTCACAGAAAAAGATATACCATCTCATTATCTGGATGAACAAAAATATGCCAAGCAAGCATCCAGCTCCGGTGGAACAGTGAGTATTTCCTTATCTTTATCATTTTCCCCATGAGGTCACTCCTTGTTTAACTTAATTGTAGAACACAATAGTTTAAGAAAATAATTTATTGGCTAATGTTCTGAGGACATTCAAATTTGACCCACACCCTACCAAAAACAAGAAGTGAATCCCCTGTTTTTCTCTTTTTTGATGTTTCATTACATCTTTAATGCACATGTCAACAAATCATCTGCCTGTTCTTACTCAAAAAAAAAAAAAAATAAATAATTGAGAAGCACTTTTACTATCTGTGTATTCGTTAACAGTTTTAGTTAAAGAATTAGGCCTTGAGCATATTTTTTAAGTTATGTGCTTTGTTACTTTTCAGGCGCTATCAAGAACAACAAATAAAATAAAAAATGATCCAGCAGCAGGTCAATCTACTGGTTAGTTTCTTATTGTCGTTTCCTTTGTTAGGGGGTGCCTCTTCTAATTTTGACTAAAAGTATTTTGTTAATTTCCTCAAAGTCTAATGTTCGCAGTTTCATATTATATATAATACATACACACATGTGATTTCTACTCGTTGTGACTGTGCAATTAATGCACTCAATGATATTTTTGGTTTTTCTTGTGTTTGGCAGGAAGTGTTCGTGGTGATTTGACTCAGGTAAACTTATTTTAATTTTTTATTCTTTTGGGACCGATTCTTTAATTAAAATTTAACTTTGCTATACTCTAGTTGGCTTGGCTTTCATTGCTGTCAATTTTATACTTATGTATTGCACTTGCTATAGGGACCTGATTTTGAAGCCAAAGTTGGAAGGCTTATTGAGCTTGGTTTTGAAAGGGAAGCAGTCGTTCAAGCTCTCAAGTTATTAGATGGCAATGAAGATCAAGCAGCTGACTTTCTCTTTGGGGGCTGAACTTAAAGGTATGTTTTTAGAATTTGTTTCTTCTTTCTGAATAATGTTTGTTCCCAAGTTAATTAAAAAACCAAAAAAAGAAAGAAAGTAGAATACTTATTTTTTTCATTCCTTATTCTTCTGGTTACATTAATAGATCTTTATCGACAAAGAGGACATAAATTGCTTTCGAAATGGCAAATGAAGATCACCAAATTCAAATGTTTGCTATGAGAATGAAGGGTATGGAGAATAATACTATACTAGTTTGCCCATATTGGAGAGGGTAAGTGTAATAGAAATTAAATTTATTAACATATATTCTTATGCTTTCGTGAAATCTTCCGTTAATGCATGTAGAATTTAATTTTCAACTATGTAGTGCTCATTGGATGTTAGCATTGATGAATCCATCGAGTGGAACAATTGCTTGGATTGATTCCATCAATCAAAGTACACCAATTGATTTTTTAAAACTTTTACAAGAGTAAGACCAAAAACCATATATGTTTGTTTATTTGTATTTTTTTAAAATTCTTGTACTTTTATTTGATGACAATTATTGTACATAGAGCTTATAATATGTGGGGTGTCATGATTCAAAGAGAGAATTCATCGACTTTGCAAGTCAATCAAATTAAGGTATATATGATAGTTAATTATTTATGGTCCAATTATAGTATTTATTTACTTGACTAATTATATTATTTGTTTAAATTTTATTGTGAATAGTGCCCAAAACAAGCAGGAGGCTATGAATGTGGCTACTATGTGATGCTATTTATGAAAGACATTGTTAACAATCCTCGTACAAATATAACTGAATTGGTATTAATCTTTAATATAGTTTATGTAATCTATGTTTACATTTTAATATAGTTTTAATTATTTTACTAAACTTTGTTTTGTATCTAATGCTTGTAGTGGAAGTACAAGTTGCGCTATACAAGAGAAGAACTATTTCAATTGAGGCAGGAGTGGTGCATATATGTGACAATGCATATTCGTGGATAGTAGAACATATAAAATTTTACTTTTATTTTAGCTAATGTATAGTGAGATTATTTTAGATAATTATATATTTTTCATTTTGAGTATAGACCTACTTATGTTTTGAAAAGTTAATTAGTAATTGGAGATTACAGATTTATTAATAAAGTTATTGATTTGTTATTATTCGTATATATGGTCAATTTAATATATAAAACAGGATCAATCGAAAGCACAATATTTAATATATATATATATACACACGCATATTTAGGACGGTCATTTGAATAACCGTCATTGAATAATGTACTAGCCGTTATTTTTAAATTTTATTTGATATTTTTAATGACGGTCATTGTCAGTTTACAATGATGGTCATGAAATAACAACCGTCATAGAATATATTTTTTATGACGGTCATTGTCAGTTTACAATGATGGTCATGAAATAACAACCGTCATGGAATATATTTTTTATGACGGTCGCTTATTTTTTTACGATTTTTAATGACGGTCGTTGTTTATTTTTCATGACGGTCACGACCGTCATTAAAAATGCTTATTTACGATGACGCCTGAATAGATGACGGTCATTATATTTTTTTTAAAGCGTCATCGTAGCTTTATAATGACGGTTAATGACCGTCTTTAAAGCCATATTTTGGCGTAGTGATTAGTTTTGGCAACCCTATTATTGATATCAAATCACAAATTAATGTCAATCCCTAACATGGGTTCTAAAAACTTATTCAGCTAAACTGCAAGTACAAGGATCAATGTACAAGTCATAAGTATTTAAAAATAGAGAGTTGAATCCATAAGTATTGGATTAATAAGTATTTGAGTACAAAAGTAAGGTTACACTAGACTATTTAGGCTAGAGAAACATAGATAGGTAAGGTTAATAAAAATAATAAAAATATAATATTTACAATATTTGATCTAACAAATCCACACTAACTAATTAAGCAAAAAAGAGTCCTAGGAATCCATTATCCCTCAATTTCTTACAAATGAATTAATCTACCATCCCAAGCAATTGCCAAACAAATTATATGATCAATTGACTCAACTTATACATGCATTCCTCTCTCAAGTAAACTACATACAATATAGTAATTTAACCTAATCACACTCTCATGCCAATTATATTACACTACTACTCATTACGAACGTTAATTATGAACACATACTTAAGAATCATGCATCTCAGCCTAAAAATCATGTATGTTATTAATGAGGAAAAATAATTAAATACTTCTCTTAAAGCTACCTAATTGAATCTATAGTATAAAGTTAGCTAGATGATTAATGGCATAAAATTTGGATTAAATAACATAATTTAATTTGCAATCACAATGGAATGGGAAAACAAACTAATTCATTGTATAAAAAGATTGAGTTCTAGTGGATCCTAACAACAAGTTTAGCTAATCATAATCATATTCAATAAAATCCTAAAACAATAAGAAAATATAAGAGAATAGCTAAAACACAAAGAGTTTAGAAAGATAAAACCAATCTCTGCCTAACACGTAGGAAACCAATATCCACCGAATATCACCTAGGTGAAACCAAATTTCAACTTCAATCTTGCATCATTCTCTTGATTTTCCTCATTCTCTACATATTTAGGTTAGTGTAAAATTTTTTTGAATGAATAGCTTGGTTGCTAAGTGGTCTAGTTGTAGCCTAAGTATTTTAGGGAACAAGTAACTATGGTTCAAGTAAGAAACTTGTCCAAATAGAAAATTAGTCCAAATAAGAGACTAAAAATTTGACATGTTTTACACATAGGAAAAATGACTCGATCTACAGCCCAAAAAAGTGTATGCCATGTTCTGTTGCTCTCAGATTGCCTGGGTAGTACGTGCGATGAGGCTCAACTTCTTCTCCACTTCTGCCCGAATTTTTGCTACAGCATTGCCATAGTATTTTTGTAGCAATGGTATCTTAATTGCATAGCTTGTGTCATTTGACTCATTTTTCCTCCTTTTGCTACTTTTTCACCTACATTAGTATAATTAAACATAAATTAAGCCATTTTTATGATATTAAGCTTAAAATATAACTAATAGTGAGCCTAAAAGTGGACAAATAACTCTAATTTTAAATAGTTATTACTTTAGAAAAGGTAACAGTGCAACTTAACATTAGAAATGAAATAGAGAAGTGCCCAGGGCTTTGATAAGGCACACTGATATCATAGAATTCTTCAAAAAGGAAAGATCATAGTCACAGTTAAAAAAAAATAAAGTGAGAGCCATTGAAAGTGTGCATACCTTTCTCTAATGTCATGAAAGTCATCTAAGACAAAGGTTGACTTGCAGGACCCATATCTTTCATTGTCTTCTTGAGAATCTTCATTTTGACGTGATCTATTTTGGTCCATTGTAGTAAAGTATTGTAGGCTGAAAAGGCTTATGTGAGGGTAGAATGTGTTTAGAAGGAAGATTTAGTGAAAGTAAATTGTGAGCAAAGAATTGTGTTTTGAAGGAATGAAGAAATTTGAGTTTTGGTTAGGTTTTATAGAGATTTATAGAGCTAGCTGACCTCTCATTGACCAAGCTCCCTGGAACCTCGCTGAGGGGTTGGTAAGACCACAGCAAGTCTATAAAACACTTGTAAAAAAATAAATAACTTTTTTGTAAAAATATTTCATGAAATTTTGGAAAATATTTTTCAACAAGATTATTACAAAAAAAAAAACTTAAACAAACACAAAAATTTGAAAAACATAAATTAAAGACAAACATAAAATACTACAAGAAAATAAATAAAAACTCTACCTACAAGATCACACAAAAATGTGATCACAAAACATTCCTCTATTTCGTAAAGAATTTGTAAGGGAAACATGTCAAAATGCAATCTTTAAGTCACATAAGTATATGGTATATGATCACTCGAGTTTCTTTTCATTTATGAATTCATGAAAAACAAAATCGAATGATCATCATATACACAGCAAGGTGGGCTTTTAGAAAAAGAGTTTTTCATTTTCGTATAGAGCTGTCGGTGCATACACTCAAACTATACATGCTTAGATGAACCACAGTATTTGCAACTTGAGTAATCAAAATGAGAATAGTGAAGGGGGAATCTACTATAACTTCTTTGGACATACCTAGGTCCTAGGACACTAGTTGGCAAGAAATGTATAGTATTGTAGAGGTGAAAGACCGTGAAGTAAAATGAGAGAAATTGGGCCTCTAACTCTAAGGAGCAGCACAAGGAGGAGAGGAGGTAGAAGCAATGCTAACGTTGATTCTCACACAAGGATGAGAAGTTAATTTCTCACTATGAGGTATAATATACTCACGTTCACTACAATGGTGACAATAAGGTAGATAGCGTGTAGGTAAGGGCAACAGGAGGTGAGATGTTCACCTTACTAGGAAAGTCTGGCCGAGAGATAACCTTCCACTTACCTTTATAAACAGCAATAACAATCTTCAACTTAGGGTTTGGTAAAACTAGCTAGATGAAAATAGGAGCAGTAGTAGTGAAGGAAGAACCACCATCTTTAGTATAACCCAACCTGCATCTGTCACTAGGTGCCTTGATGTTGCTTAAGACTTCATCTGACTTCTGAGTACCCATAAGAAGTTTCTTCACTATTGACTTGGAGTGTTCCAACTCCTTTTCCAACTCATTCTTTTTTCTTCTAAATAAGATAGGTGATCATCCTTTGCTTTGATGGATGCCTCTAAGAAACTGGCTGAACTACACAAGTACTTTACTTTTTTTAGGAGAGTAGACAACTCTCCATCCATTTCTAACAAAGAGTAAACCATATACTGATGTGATAAATTTAGTACTCGCAAGTATACGAATCACTCGTAGTAAAGTGATAAGCAACTTCTAAAATCGGTCTCTCAAGGAATTGCAGTGGTTCTAAATAACTAACTTTTTAATCTAAATAGAGTTCTAATGAAAATAAAACACTAATTAAATAGAGTTCTAGTAAAACTAAAACTCTAAGTAACTAGAATCCTAAAGCTAGTAAAACTGTAAAAAGGTGTTTGATTTGTAACGGGAACAAAGTACGAGCAATTAAACGAAAACAAAATTGCAATTTAACAATCAATTCAGATATATTTGAAGATCAATGGAGGATATATGGACGTTTAGCTTGGTTGACCATGCTTGCATCGAAAAGGTATGGTGAAATAACATGAACGTTCTATATAAACAAAATTACCGGCTTTCCTTTTAATTATGAGACTGTCTGCGGTCGGGGTAAATCTCTTTGTTGATTAACTAATTAACTGCCTTCAGTCGGGGTAAATCAAATAATAATCAAATTACGAGCAAGGAAAAACATGCCAATCAAATTAATGCTATGACTAAGTCACTAAATTGAACCTTTGATTAAATATTTCGGAATAAAGTTAAGGTGACGTTCCTCTAACTAAATTCTAAAATCTTTCAACCTAACTACGAATCTCAAATTGGCCCATGATAATTCATAATTAAATATCTAAACATGCTCTTAATCAAAAAGTAATTTGTTTATATTAAATCAATAAAATATACACCATACACAGTTCTAGCAAACATGGCAACACTAACTAAACATCCATAATGAAATTAGCCACTCATGTTCATATTAATATTCATAGACAAATAAAATATGAACATACACTCCAACGAAAGAAGAAGAAAAATAGAATTCTATAACACCAAAGAAAACCTAGATCTAAATACCACTTATGGATGGGATAGCGTTCTTCTCCAAAAGCTTTATCTTCGATTGTCGACGGCTTCCTTGGATCCTTAGAATTGTTTCTCTCGCTTCGTTTGAGTGTAGCAAAGCTTCCAAAGCTGATTGAATGTAGTGTTTGGTCGCAAAATTGTAATGTGTAAAGTTGTGTACAAGTTGTTCGAGTTCTGTAAGAGGGGCTCTAAAGGGGTATTTATAGATGTAAGGGTATATACAAATCCTGATTGCCATAGGAATAGGCGCGCCGCGGCATGCATTTTTCCCGCAACGGTGCAACACAAATTCTGAAAATAATGTAAAAACGCGAGAGCTCCCCGCCGCGGCATGACATTTCCTCGCCTCGACGAGCGTTGTCTTCAGTTTCTTCACGTTTACCCCCTTACATATATGATGGCTCGTTATGTAAGGCTTACATATTTGTCTCATTTAGCCCGTAACTCGTGATCCGAGCGCCGTAAGTGTTCAATCTTTGCGTGTTTTCATTATTTGACTCATTTGACGCTAAAAATACTTGAAATGCACTAAAACATACCCGTGACTTCGAATGGATAGATTTATGAAAATAATCAAATAAACAATCATAACAAATCTATATTTTAAACAATTAAGCACAATTAATCACAAAATATTAGTGCTTTTCGAGCATTCATCATATACTCGTTGTCGCTTTTGAGAACAATCACCTTCTTTACTAGAAGTGTGATATGATAAACTTGTTCCTTGGTTAAATTAGGGCAAATGACACTAATTTTCTTAATCCTACTGAAGGTTTTTCTAAGAAAGGTCTAGAAACCTCATTTTAAACTTGTTAAATTCGCATTCAGTAACCATGCCATTGTATGTTTTTTTATAATATCACACTTCTTGGAGAGATCTTCTTTGTCCTGGTTGATAGAGGACTTTTTCCTTAAGAGTGACTATTAGCTCACTCAACTCTTTGTCCTTTTATTCTAAGCATTCCAAAGCCTTCTTACATGCCTTCTCATTGTTGATATGCTCCCTAAGGCAAACCTAGAAGAGTGAGAAGTTGTAGTGGAAGAATCTTCCTTAGTTTCCATAAAAGAAATAATATTTCTTTCATCCTTATCCTTACTACAACTACTATCCAAAATAGTAGCCTCTGCCATCATGGCTCTCTTTCTAAATTGTTTCTTCTTATAAAAAAAAATTGATCAACAATGTGCCTAGTTTCCCACACTTGAAACACTTTATTTGATTCAAATGCCCTCAACTATGACTTCTGTCTTCTTCCACATCAGAAACTTCAACTCTTGATCTAGAGTCTTCTCTGCTTGAGCTTTTCCTTTTTTATATATCAAAGTGTTTCTTTTTCTTCTGAATAACTTTTTAAACTGTTTACCAAGGAGTGGAAATTCTTCTTCATCCAACCTAGAATTTTCATCACTTTCTATAGAGATAAATTTCTATTTATCTCTTTGACTCTTCATAGTCTTAAAAGCTAAGCTCTTTCCTTTAATAATAGAAGTGTTTTCTTTCTTAAGTAGTAGATGATGGATTTCAAATGCCTAAAGATCACCAACACTTCATGAATCTTCATAGATTCTTCCTTGAACGCAGTCTTAATAGTAATGACCTTCTCTTTGAAATGTGATGGTAAAATTGAGAGATTCTTATCAACCTGAATCTCTTCATCAACAAGACAACCAAGGTTGTATGTGGTATTGATGATGCCTAAGAACTAACCAAGAAAACTGTCAAAAGCTTTATCTTCTTTCATCTAAAGTAACTCATAGTCTCTTTTTAAACACATCAACTTTGATTACTTTACAACAAATGTTCCCTCATGCTTGATCTCCATAACATCTCAAGCTTCCATGGAAGTAGTGCAAGTAGAAATCCATCTGTATTCTTCAAGAGTGATAGCTCTGGTCAGTATCTAAAGCCTCTTGCTATTTCAATCGAACTCTTTTCTTTCTTCTTTTGTCCATTGGCTTTTGAAGCACTATACCATCTTCTACAACTTTTGTAGATTACTACCAGCTATATTGAACCTAATTCCTAACTCAGTCTTATATGGACCAAAAGAAAGCAAACATTTAAGGTTTTCAACAAGCATAAATATGCCCTTTGAGAAGTGGAGGTCTGTCAATGTTTCCACCTTCACTCAAGTCCATTTTGATGAAAGTGAATGTGTGAAAAATATGAGAGATAGATCAACGCCAAAGCTATTAAGCATAATTGAGTGTACCCACTCTGATACTAATTGAGAGAATTTGAGACCCCGGCACACAACAATGGCAAGGTGATACGAATGCCTTAGGACTTAGGTCTCTCATACAAATAGTGGAAATTTAACAGGTA
This sequence comes from Elaeagnus macrophylla, assembly GCA_029378325.1. NCBI lineage: Eukaryota > Viridiplantae > Streptophyta > Magnoliopsida > Rosales > Elaeagnaceae > Elaeagnus > Elaeagnus macrophylla. The sequence continues at coordinate 41,681,382 of CM055641.1, read as the reverse complement.
ATAAACAACACAAGCAAAAGGAGAATAACACAAGGTAAAGTAGTAAAACAATAAAAGCTTTCTAATCATTGAGAAATTCTCATATGCTAGTCCATGCTCGAATATTCCAATGATTGTACTAACTCAATAATAGTTCATACAAACATAGCAATATAACGTAATAAATCTACATAGATGTTGTCCCTAAATGGTAACATCCATGGATTTCTTAAGACAATCACTTATCAACAAACAATTTGCTAAACGTAAATCAAAAGTTATACCAACCTAGAAATATATGCTAATACCTCTATCAGTTGGAGCCATACTCAACTGGGCCTAAGTTGATATCACTTGCTGTGTCCATAACAACTATGATCCACCAATGAATCTAGCTCTCCTTCGGAGCCACACTACCACGTAGTATGGTACAATCACCAACGGTCCATATAGTGAAAACTTAGGGTAATGGTAAATCTCATGCACATGTACCTAGGATACAAATCAAAGCCTTAGTGTTTAATTCATTTTAATTAACCTACACAAAATTATGTTTTCACTAAAAATATTTTCTTGTATCACTAGTACAGAATCTCAAAATCACGAATCATTAACACAGAACCACACTCAACGTATTAATGATATAGAATTAGAAAATAATTTTCTCACAAAAATATTGAGTTTTTAATTTGACAGCACTTACAGAAAAAAAAACTAAATTATAAGGGTATTTATAAAAAAACTCTTGAGATATTAGTGAGCTCGATTACCCCTAAGTGGACATCCGACAAGACATTAGCAAACTCTCACTAATCACATTGGCGAGGGTAAAAGTTGACAACCTTATGGACCCTCATCACTGCTACCTTGTTGACACCAATCTAGTAAGTGGTGAGTGCTACCTGAATTCTTATTTGGCAAGCACACCAAAAATTGTCATTTTTATTTCAAAAATAGCTCAAGTATTTTTCCACAAATACCCTTTCAGTGAAAAAAAATGCAAGTAAAAACACAACTTAACATGCAAACTACATACTCCCAACCATCCCATGGTGTGTGTATCATACAAATATACAAAGTATTAAGTTATATGTGAGTGTGTATCTGAACAGTTAGTAATTGACCTTAGATAGAAGATCACAAAACAATAAAAAAAAATAACAGACTTTGTGTTTTGTACATAAGAATGCTAACAAAGACATAAAGAACTTATTGGACTTACACGACACAACCTTTCTCTTAATGTCATTCCAAACACCATGAACAAATCGAGCATTATAAGAAAAAAAAGATTCCTCTTGGATGTCAACATAGAGGTAGAGATCTTCAAATCGAGCCATGTTATTTGAAACATTAAGAGTTGTTTGCGAGAAGGCCAGCTATTAGTTCATCAATTGACCTGTAAGGTAAGTATATTTGGGCTGCTTAGGTGGGTGGGTCGACATTGGTTATAGGGTGTTGTGGGGTGTGTAAGGGTATTGATAAGGGACATTATAGTTGGAAAATTGTAGTAATGATTGCATTTCACTAGCCCGAGATGTTTTGCATGGGAGGTTATTGTTTCCATGAGTGAAGGCTACTGGTTGGGGGAAAAAAACCATCATTGGAATATTTCAACTTGGATTGTGTAGTTTCTTCCAAGTTTTGGCTTATACAAGATTCATTGATAGTTTCCACTTTTTCTTTTTACTTATTCATAGATAACATTTTTAAATAATAGAGGCTATCGCAGACTTTATAACCATCACTTCATTCATAATTTAATCCATTCAAGAATTCATATCTTTCTTTAATGATCAATAGATGAATCGATTTTATCAAAATGTGATTTGAGGGCAAGTTGTTCTTGTTCAAACTCTTCAATTTTCATGTTCTTAAAACAAAATTCATCAACCTGTGAAACAAAAAAATTAGAGTAAATTACTTTTGATTGAGGTTGGCTTTTACTAACCGGAGTTTGACAGATGATGGACATTGACAGACACAAGTGGCGACATATGGTGGTGGAAGGGATGTCATCGAATAGCCAGCAACTAGGGCAGTCATTTGTGGAATAGTTGTCGGTGTCGATAATGGGAGTAACACGGATCAAAGCTTGAAAGGTTCGGTAGAATTATGGTGGGAAGTGGAGATAGGTTCAGTAGATTCAGGTGGTAGGAACACTTTGACTTGGCTAATCAACGATCTCTAATTGCATGCGTGTCAGCAGTGTAGAATGTTAACGATGAGAATAAGGTTTTCGATCAATCACTCTATTTGCAGTGGCACTAGTGGTAGGATTGGTACGCCAATGGGTAGGTTAGGCATGTGACATTGTTCTGGTTTTAGGGGTGGGTCATTGTTGGTGAAGCGGCAGCAGCGCTGAGGTTGTTTTTGGGTGACTGGCGGATTGGGGTTCTTTTTGGGTGGTTGGCTTTGGATATTTCGATTTTTTTTAATTGAATTTTTTTTAACAGGATAGATAAATAATTTTGTTTAAAAAAATTAATTTTTTTTTGTTCTGGTATCAAACAATGTAAAACATATAGAGAGATAGAAGAAAGAACAGACAAAAGGGAAGAAATAGAAAAATTGGGGGAGAGGCTATAATATCTTCAATCAATCCTTTTTTTTTTTGAGAAATAAATACAATGCTAAATCCAATTTATATAACCAAAATGGAAAATTAGATAACTACAAACTAATTAATAAAATCCTAGATGATAATCTAAATTCAAATACTAGATAAATAAGCTTAAATAAATCTAGGTAATCCTGTTGGATTTGCATTTACCTATCCATATACCCAATAGGCTCCAACCTATCACTAGAACATGCCAAAAATTATTTCTTGTTCTTCTTTTAATTAAAAACAAAATAAAAAAATTTGAAGGATATGCCAATCTAGAGCAGACAGTACACCCAGTAAAGGTGTTGCTTTAAGTCAATATTTATATTAAAGAGAATTAAAGGGAGAAAACACAAACAACTTTGGTGCCACTCTTGTCTTGAGTCTTGATTCAGCATACATCCACTATAAATAATCGTCTTCATGCTTTTAGCTTTACTAGTCATCTTTACGTGCACGTGAAAATTTGCCCATATAAATTTGTTAGAGAATTATTTTTATTTATGAATTTATTTATATTACAATATTTTAAATAAATCATAAAATCAATTTTTAATTTTATAAACAAATGATATACAGTTTATTTTTCTTAGTGATATTTTATTACTCTAACTTACTATTTGAGTTTATTTTTTTGTATAACCAAAAAAAAATATTGTAAAAAGTCAAATATAGCAAGCAAATAAATAACTTTCTCATCAATGCTAAACGGAATATGCATAGAAATTATGTAATATATGCAAACATTGTGTTGTATAATTATTAATTAGTACAAACATTGTGAAATAAATAAAAATTTAACCAAAATTAAATTGATAACTTTCTTGACTTTTCATAGCACAAGAAGTTAAACATTTCAAGGTGAATGAAAAAAATAAATAATAATATAATAAAAATATTTAAAAAAAAAAACTGGGCTATCTCAAGTTGCCTTTGTTGCTTTTTTCACACCTTATGTCACATGTTTGAATCACATGATAAATATATAATAATTATGGGTGTTGGGTTAAGAGTATTCACAAAATATCTATATGTTATCTAACTTTTATATATATATATAAAGAAAGTTAAGAAATGATTATTAAATAATTAAAATTGAAGACTTTTAGATTTCTAATTTTTTATTTTTAACTAAGTTATTGTATATATTATTTATCTTCTACAAATATTTAATTTTAATTAAGAACATTAAAATTTAGATGTATTTTGATCGAAATAAATATATAAAATGTATAACTATTTTAATTTATATAAAAGAAAGGTATGGAGTTTTGATTAAATTATCCAAACTCAAGCTTTTGGAATTCTAATTTTTAATTTCTAATTAAGTCATATTGGATATTATTTATTATTATACAAAGAATTAATTTTAATTAAGCAGATGATCAAAATAATTATATGTAATATATGATTTTTTTAATTTTATAAAAAATAAAGTTATGAAAGAGGGATTATATCCTAACTGAATTATTTTGGAACTCTAGTTTTTAACTACTAATTAAGTCATTATTTATGTTATTTATTATTCTTAAAAGAATTAATTTTATATAAAAATATTAAAGTTTTGAAGAATTATAATAAAAATAATTATATGTAATATATAACATCTTTTGTTTTATAAAAAAGAAAATTATGAAATGGTGATTAAATAATCCAAAAGTCTTTTAAAATTCTAGTTTTAATATAATTAAGTCATTATGTATTTTATTTATTATCTCAAAGAATTAATTTTAAGAAAAAATATTAACATGAAAGTTATGAATGAATAAATAAATAAAAAGTCTTTTGAAATTGTAGTTTCTAATTCGTAATTAACTCATTATATCCATTATTTATTATGTCAAGGAATTAATTTTATTTAAAAACATTAAAAAATAAATGTATGAATGTATCATTAAATAATCAAAACTAAATTCTTTTGAAGTTCTAATTTTAATTTTTAACTAAGCAATTATATTTTGATTATTTATTCCAAAAAGAATAAATTTTGATTAACAAAGTTCATAAATATGACCTGTCAAATACATGCACACATAAAAATTTAGAACAAAAGTCACAAATTATTTTGTGTTACATCATTCTATTATATGTAGTGTATAGACAAAATTAATTATATTTTTATAATTAATTAATATTTTAAAAAATGTCAAAAGGTAAATAATACAAATCTTACAATTATTAGAATTTTAGAGAACAACACAAGGTTTATAATTAATTATATTTTATATAATTTCAAATGTAACTAAGTATAATTTTACAATTAATTAAAGTTTTAGAGAATGTTAAAATGTTTACAATTAATTATTATTTTAATGAATACTAAAATATAATTAATTATTTTTTTTACAATTAATTAAAATTTTAGAAAATGTCAAAAAGTATGATATATTTAATATATTAGGAGTTGTATTAGGTTATATGAAAAAATAGGTTAATCCTTATAGTAGATATCACCAATCAAGATGTGATATATTACTTATAGTAGTAGGATGGTCATTCCCATATTAAAATGCAAACTCGGTTTTTTTTAATAGTTATAAGATTTGTGAATAATAATCTAGAATTTATTTAGTTATTATATTAGAAATGTATTATAAAGACCTTAATGTAATTTTGAGTTACTTTAAAAAGGCTTTAAATTTTTGCACTAAAATAGCGAGATAAATAGTATCATTCTATATTTGGCACGACATTGTTTATCTTGCTATTATCTTTTTCTAAGTATCAATAAGAGATAAAAAAATGTAAAAGTATTGTTTCAATTTCTATTTTAACCTAATTATATGTCTTTGACTAATATTTATGTCAACCCTAAAATATGATACAAAATTAGTAACTGCATTTTAAAATTGTATTAATTGAATATTTATACGATGAATATACTTATTTGGAGAACTAACATCCATCGAAATGTACTTTTAATTGTGTGTGTATTTTTTTCAATTAAATGTAATGTTTACTTCACATAATAAATACAATATCTTAATTAGTTAGTTAATTTTTTATTTGTTAATAAAAATTTAATTTTCAAATTTATTATTAATAATTAACTAATAATAATATATGATTAAATGGTTCAATTTAATAATATTAGTAATTAATTAATAAAAAAATAAAAAAGAATATTTTATTTTTACTAATCAAGATATTTTTTAGCGTGATATTTAGTGTAGTAGATGAGTTGAGTATAAATAAATAAATGGAGCAGCTTTTGTAATAAAATAGTGCAAATGTTACATTGACATAGTGCAATTGTTGAAGATTCAAGATGGTCAAGATATTGAAAATTGTTGCAAATTTTCTCCTCCTATTATAACTTTTTTTTTTTTTTAACAAAAATGTGTAAGAGTTCATATGATATACCAAGTTTTATTTTTAACCCTGTACATTGTGTACATATGTTGTTTTTAGAACTTAAAAACATAATTTTTTATATGCAATGCACATAATTTTTTTTTTCGTAATATAAATATTTTTTATGTTAAAAATAAATCAGTTAAATAATTAATGGGTCATATAAAACTCGGAAGATTTATTAATTCAAAATATTGTAACTCCATTGCTAGTTATTGTAGTATCCTACAACCGAGATTAAATTTGTTTTAAATGTTCCTTAGTTTCTAGATTTGCAAATATCGAGGCCTTTACAAATGCTTTTACTTTTTTCCTTTTTCCTTGCAACGTATTCACTTCTCATATGTCCTTTTTGTGACAGTTAAACACCTAAACTTAGGATAGCGAAGAGTTAATGACTAATGTGAAGAGCCAAAATAATTTTCTTGTTTATACAGTATATGTTATTTATTTCTTTAATTTACAAAAGGTAGTTTTAAGTTCATTTGCTTATAAAAAAATGTATTTTAAGGTCCTTTTATTTGTAAAAAAAAGTGTCAGATAAAAACAAAATTAATTTTCCATCCAATTTTTCGTTAAATCTAACGGAATAGTAAAAGTGTCACATGCATGTTTATATTTTTTGATAGATATATATCAAATTAAATAATTTTTAATTAAAAAATTACTCTAATTTTTTACAATTTCTTTCTATTAAACTTAAATAAAATTTTCATTTTTTAATTTGTGATTTTAGATATTAAACAATAAAAATTCTATTTAAATTTTATTAAATTCGATTAAACTTAAATAAAATTTTCATTATCTAAGTTGTGACTTTAAATATTAGACAATTTAAATTTTATTTAAAATTATATTTAAATTGCATTGAAAATTTTATTTAAGTTTTTTTTTAAACTAAAAAAATTAAATAATTTTTTAATTAAATATTAATTTTTTTACGGATATATATCGAAAAATATAAATATGCATGTGATACATCTGCTATTCCGTTAGATTGGATGGAAAATTAACTTTGTCCTTATTTGACAAATTTTTTACAAGTAAAGGGACTCAAAAATGCATTTTTCAAAAACAAAGGGATTTAAAGACACTTTTTATAACCTAGAGGATTAAATGCTACCTTTTATAAAAATAAAAAACCATTATGACACTTTTTTTTATATTATAATTATGAATAAAACCAACAAAATAGCATAAATACAAAGGATATATTAAAACACATAATTTTATTTTATAATGACATATGACTTTATAAAATTATCTAGAATTTACTAACATTTAAAAATGTTATTTATGTAAAAATATATTTAAAACTTAAATCTCCATTATTTTAAGTTAACTCAGCACAATAATAAAAAGTCTTGGCTTGTCAAATCCCGTTTGGTTCATTTAAGTTGTGGAATGGATTGTCTGGTCCATTTCAATGGCTCATTAATTTGTTATTTTTTTTTTGTTTGGGCATTATTATTAAAATCTGTCACCTATCATTAAATTTATACCTTTAATTTTATGTAACTTTTATATAACAATGACAATCTATAATACTTTATAAAATAAAAAAAATTATAATATCTTACAAAAACAATAAAAATCTGTAATACTTTACAAATAAAATAAAAATATATCTCCTTAAAAATATCAGAAAATATAGAAAATGAAAAAATAATGGAGATAGAAACACAAGATATTTTTGAATATTTTTCACAAGAAATGAAATTTAACAAAAAGAAATTTGAAGAAATACAAAAATTAAAACTAAATCTTAAATAAGGAGATGAATATAAAGAATAATCATTCTCCAAAATAAGGAAATTATTTCCAATAAAAGATATAATATATAATGGCAAAAGTAATAAAGAAATGAATATTACTATAACAGATGCAATAGGAAGATTTAATATACTATTAATTGATAAATAAACCATTATGGAAAAATTATCAAAAATTTTCGAAAAAGATAGAGGAAAAATTGGATACATTCATTTATGAGGAATACAAATTTTAATAAAAGCACACTTTAGAGAAGGAATTGATACACCAATTAAATTAGCATTATTAGATAACATAATAACAAATAGAAAAGATGCTTTGTTTGGAATGATTAATGGAAACTTAGGATACCATAAACTAAAATTTACAGCATATCCTAAATTTACTGTGAACATCCATAATAAAAATTTAAACCAAGTACTAAGCTTAGCTTAAGACTTTGAACGAGAAAATCTAATGAAAGATGAAAACCACCCATTTTTAATTCATTACCTAGTAGGATATTCATTAACAAACAACCACAATAGTTTAATATATGGACAAAATGAATTTATAGAAATAGATAAAACTTTCAAAGAAATAGGACAAGTAATAAGGAAACCAGAAATATTAACAGAATATAAAGTACTCGATGAATTGAATTTAGATATTAAGGAAAATCTCTCATACTAGTAAAAAGAAATAATATACAAAGAATTAGATTTATAGACACTCAGGTAGAAGTCAATAAAAAGAATAGAGAAATAGAAGAACTAAAAGAGAAAATTAAATAAGTAAAAGAACTAGTTTACACAATGAAATAATTATGTTAAAAAATAAATTATTAGAAATAGAGTTAGACGGAAATAATAGCATAACAAGCATATGTAATAACCAAGTATATATAATAAAAGCTTTAATTCTTATAGCAGAAAAAATAGATACCACAGATTAATTAAATATTAAAAACATTCAAGAGTTAAAGAAATACAGTTAGATATGTATAAGAAAATTATAGAACTAAAAAGTGATGTTAATAATATATATACCAAGAGGAGGAAATGGATCAAAATGTGATCCATTAAAAGGATTAAAAGAGGAACATTCTAGGAGATCTAATGCTTTAATACCCAAAAATGATTAAAGAAATTCTTGAAAAATCTAAAGAAGTAATAACAATTTAATGGAATATAGAAAAAATCTAGAAGAATAATTCATGAATCTTGAGAATAAGAATATAGGAAAATTAATTAGTTTATTAACTTTAACAAATGAATAATTAGAAAAATATTATGAAGAAAAATTTTGCACAAATAAAGAAAAAAATGATATGACAGTAATTAGTGAAAGTGAATTTAAACAAGAAAATAGAACCCAAAGAATTCATATAGAACCAGTATTAACACCAAGAACAAACCCAGAAGATCAATTCCAAGAAGAGGGGAAACATCTGACTCATATAGCGAAGATAGAAATAGAAAAAGACCAGAAGAACCTAAACCAATAAGTAGAAGAAGACAACAACCTAAAATTGAAGAAGGATTATATTGGGGTACTAGAGGTAGTATTCCACCATAATTTAGATCACATGAAAATTATAAAACTGATATCTAGATCTAGATTGCATAAAGGATAGGAAAAAAGCCTTAGATGAATGGGCTAGTGGAATGAGTGTAATTATATAAACTTCTACGACAACACAAACAAACCCTTCAACTTGTAGAGTCTTAGTAGCTCATAAAATAACAGAAAATGTAAAAGTTTAGTTTTCAAACTTAATTGAACAACAATATTTAAGAATGCAAGGAAACTCAATAACATGAAGGGGTTACTTAAATATTGTAGTAAATGAAATATATAAAGAATTTATTGGAGAAGATAAAGATAGAAATATTATAAAATCTAGTGAAAATAAAATAACGAAGGTAAATGGAATTTAACAAATATGGAAATATGTGACATGCATTACATAGATTCTTTTATATGTAAATATGAAATATATTATCATAAATTACCACCTTCTATGCAAGAAACTTATAAGGAAATATTTTTTCAAAAATTACCGAAAACATTACATAAAATTATGACAGAAGGATGGAATGGAAGAGATAGAAAAACAATAATTGATACCTTAGGAGGAAGAATAAAAAGTCTTAAGGCTTGGATAATAGTAAAATATCAAGAAATAAAAGAATTCAAACAAATAAAAGGAAATGATAAAATCTGTTATAATTCAAGAGATTTTAGAATGTCATAAAAATATGGTTGTAATATAAGAGCTTATAATAAATATAAGAAGCATAAGAAATTTAGAAAGTTCAAAAGATATAAATTTAGAAAACAAAATTTTCAGAAATATAGAAGAAGATATAATAGGGAACTTTATAAGAAAATATATTTAAAAATATATATATATATAATACACCTATATATAATACACAGATGTATCAATAGGAGGAGAAATCTTTCACATACCTACAATTTATCAACAAGAAACTGGGGTTGATATTTTATTAGGAAATAACTTTTTAAACTTGTATCAACCATTCACCCAGTATTTAGATAAAATAAGCTTGATAACCCTAGATGGAGAAACAATTTATGTATCAAAAATCAAGAAAGCATTAACTGTTTCATCACTAACTTATAAATCACAACATAAAAAGCGAAAGCATGGTGAGAATATAGAAAAATAAAAATTATATTTAGAAAATATTTCTTTAGACATAGAGGTTAACCAAAACCCCTTTCTGAACGGAATATAAGAAGATAAAGCTTTACAGGAATAAAAAAATTATTAAAAATAGTATGCTCAAAAAATCCATTAGATCCAAATATCAATAGGTCTAACGAAATAGCAAATATAAAATTAAAAGACCCTTTAAAAATCATAAGAGTAAAACCAATGATTTTTACTCCAGAAGACCGAGAAGAATTTGAAAAACAAATTCAAAAACTTTTAGAATTAAAAGTAATTATTCTCAGTAATTCATCACATTCTAGTCTAGCATTCTTAGTAGAAAAATAAGAGGAAAAAAGAGAATGGTAATAAATTTTAAAGCTTTAAATAAAGAAACTATTGATGGTGGTTATTTTATTCCAAAAAAGGAAGAATTATTATCTCTCATTAAAAAAAATAAATATTTTTAAAGTCTTGATTGCAAAAGTAAATTTTGGCAAACAAAACTTGATGATGAATCACAAAAATTAACAGCATTTAGCTGCCCTCAAAGACAATTTCAATGGACAGTTGTTCCATTTGGACTTAAGCAAATACCAGGTATTTTTCAAAGATAAATGGATAATATTTTCAAAGAATATCACAATTTTTGTTGTGTTTATATAGATGATATTTTAATATTCAGTAATGAATTATCAAAATATTATTTAGACATTATTAACGTTTTACAAGAATATAAAAAATTAAGAATAGTATTATCAAATAAGAAAGTAGTCTTTGTTCAATAAAAAATAAAATATTTAGGGTTAGAAAAAGAAGATAGAAAACATCATCTACAACCCATATTTTGAATAACATATAAAATTTTCCTAGTATAAACAAATATAAAAATTAATTACAAAGATTTTTAGGATGTTTGACATATGCAGAAACATATATAAAGAAATTATCATAAATGAGAAAATCAATACAAACAAAGCCTAAAAAAGACTATGTTTGGCAATGGACTGATCAAAACACTAAATATATGGATAAAGTAAAAGCACAAGTAAAAGATTTACAAACTTTATACCATCAAAGACCAAATGATAAAATGATAATAGAAACAGATGCTTCACATGAATATTAGGGAGCAGTATTAAAAGCAAAAGTTGATTACAAAGATGAATATCTTTGTAGATTTACTTCAGGATCTTTCCAAGACCCTAAATTAAATTATCATAGTAATGAAAAAGAATATTTAGCTGTTAAGAAAGTTATAAAGAAATTTACAATATATGTTATAAGTTCAACATTCATTATTAGGACTGACAATAAAAATTTTGGACATTTTTTAAGGACTAATATTACAGGTGATTATAATAAACAAGGAAGATATATTAGATGCAACAATAGTTTAACCATTATAAATTTGATGTAGAACATTTGATAGGAAGAAAAAATAGTTTAGCAGATACTTTAACTAGAGAATTAACTCCTCTAACTATATTTTTGATGACAGAAATGGATACTCTTGAGATAGAAATAAAGATCAAAGAAAAGAAAATTCTAATTCATGAAACAGAAATCAAGTGCATCAGAGATCAACTAGAGGTATTACAACTCAAAAAATCTTTAAAAAATAGACGTACTACAGTTAATCCAAAATGGTTTAAGGAAAACTCAAAAGAAAAAGAAGTTGAAACTTCAACAAAAATTGAAAAGGAAGGAATAAAAATTCCAAAAATAGAAATTGAAGAAACTGACAGTAACAATCTAGAACTTAGTAAAAACCTAGAAAAGAAAAAATCAACTGGGCAGATGAAGTTGAAAAGGAAGATTCGAAAAATGTTTATGCAGTATATAATGGACCAAAACTAGGAATATATACTAATTGGCTAGAGGCAAGTAGAGCAATAATAGGTTTAGTGGAATCATCCATAGATCCTTTACCAATAGGATAGAGCAGAAGGAAGGAAGTTATACTAATTATAAAGTTCCAAAACTATTATCACCAACAGAAATAGAAAAAATTTATTCACATATAGTACAACAACCAATAGTAGGAACTAGTAGATTAAGAAACCTCTGAAAAATCCAAAGACCAGCAATTTTTAGAGAAGCAACAAATAATTCTTCTGAAGAAGAAAGGGAAAGATATAGGAATTTAACAAAACAGTAACGGCTAAGCCTATATTATCTAGTCAGAAAAACTACTGAGAAACATCTGGTTGATATGAAATTTTATACTATAGAAAAAGATTTTCCATCAGGTAGAAAATTCAACATCTTAGAAGGAGCTGATCCAGTATTTTTCTATAAGGCATTTCATGCTGGATTAATATAAAATATATATCTAGGAAATGAATTAAAGGAATTAATATATTTTCCTGAAAACTTCAAAAATTTATCATAAATTTCAAAAAGAAAATCAGGGCTACAGACAGGTCTATTTATTTAAGATGTTTCAGTTCAGTAATGAATTTGAACCAAGAAACACTAGTAATTCCTTATCATTTCATTAAACTTGGTATAACAAATAATAAAAGAGAAGTTACTCGATCAAAATCTTTACAGTAAAAGGAATTTAATCTTGATGAATTATGTATAAAAAGAAGACAGATGTTAAGCCAAAGTTATCATGCAATAAGAAGAATTAATAATTCTTCAGAATTAAGATTAATTATAGTACAAGTAAAACTATTATTACTTCTCAAAGTAATATAGTTATTACCGAAGAAGGCAGTGAGAAATTAATTTCTTATGAAGCTAACTTCAACTGCAATGAGATTGAAGTAAGTGAGGAAACAAAAAATGTGTTTTGCCATTATTCTAAGCAACTATTAGAGGACCACAAATGCGTCTATTGCATCAAAGATGAGGAAGCCTGCGTGGACACAAGCTCATCACAGAGTCTTATGTCGACAGAGTAAACCATGTAGGACCACTCCAACAGTTGGTGCCAAGAGTTTCAATAATGTAGACGTTAAAACGCCAAACAAGAAAGTTAGGAATAGTATAATCCCACCATTGTAAATAGGAAACCCCTTATGTCTATGAAAGGGAACTCTCTAGAGATAAGGGATTCACTACGAAATCCTAACATCTATCCATTTTTCTATTTTCATGCTTTAGCTATGTATCTTGATGTAAGTAAGAACTAAAAACCCTTTTAAGGTTACAAGTTCTTTAGTTTGTATAACTTTTTGTTTTATGAATAAAAATCCACCTTAAAATTCCAAACTATCACTCTAACATTAGTAAGTTAAGTATGGATCTCATAAGATCAGCAAGGTTAAGAGGACTAAAAGCTTGGATTTGGAGTGAGCTTGCTCTTTGGAACAAGAAAGAGATAGCAAGGAAGCAAAAGTATGCAGTGGACCCATATTCAAAAATAAGTTAGTTTGCAAATAGAGACTAGTATACCTTAAAATTTCATTAATATAGTTGAAATCTTATTTATATTACATGACATTATAATCGATGGAAAATAAACATAATAACATGAAAAGGAAATTTGAGAAAAAACTTTATAGAAGTAAAAGTAAAAAGTATTATGAAAACCAAGAAAATCTAAAAGATACAATTTATCTTAAACAAACTCTTGTTTGTTTTAAAACATCTATAAAAGATAACTTTGACAAAGTACAGGAGGATCTAAAATAATTGAAAATTTACAATGATTAATTGACTATTTTTCTAAACAAGAAAAAATGAATGATTTAGTAAAATGACAAAATAAGGAACATTTAGATCTGGAAGCAAGTTTTGAACTATTAAAAATGAACATAGAAGAAAATAAGAAAATTCAAGAATTAAGCGTTGGATAGACCAAGAACTTAAAGAATATGAACTTAGAACTTAACAAGAAAAATTATGACTAATATAGAATATTTTGAAGGAAAATATATGGAATTACTAGAAGAGTATTTTGATAATGAAGATTATGAAACATGTTTAGAAATTTTAAAAGGTTTGATACCCTTTTAGATTATTACACATATTATGTTTCTAGTGTATTATACCTAATAAACCATCCCTTAGGAAAAATATTAAGAAATTATTTTACACCGCTTGGAAGATAAGCTAATTGAAGCTTAAAATCTAAAATCAACTGTAAAAATTGGTATCAAAGCCATAAACATAAACAAATTTAATAAAGGTTTTAAACAAAATTGATGCCAACCGAAGGACATGATTCTTATGACCCCACAAACAACGGAGATTTTAGAACCACAAGAAATACAATCTAAGATCCGATACTCTATCAGCATGCAAATTTCTATGAGAAACTTAGATTTTTGGTTTGCAAGACTCACCTTAACGCATGGGTATTACGCACCACGAATCAAGATGAGGAAAACGCAGCAAAGGTTTGCAAATCCTTTGATAAGTTTGAATGAAAAGCACAAAGAGCCTTTAAGCTCTCAATCTTGAAATTTGATTCAAAATATGAAAAATGTGATATGAATAGTTGTTCAATGCTGATTACATTGTCTATTTATAACAAATAATTAAAACCTAAAAGCAAAGAAATCTAGACCATTGATTGTAATCCAATGGACCAAAAATTACAAAATAATTCATTTGTGCTACGGCGGTAAAATACTTGTGCTGCGGCTAGGGGTGCTTGGATTGCCATAAGAGAAACTGGGTCACGGTGGCCAAATTTACTTGCCGCAGGGCGTATTTGGGTGTCAGCACGCAAGTTTGGCACTGTCAGTCGAGTATGTCCGTGTCAGCACGCAGGTCTGGGGGTGTCAGCGCACGCATGTCTGTTTGTGCCGCAACGCCTAGAAATGCATGCTATGGCGCGTATGTTTCCTTACCCAAAATAGAACGTTCTGTGCTGCGAAGCCCAAAATGTCATGCCTCAGTGCATGATTGGCGATGAACTCTCAGTCAAAACAAAACATTGCTCACCGCGGCGGCTATAAATCCATGCCGCGGTGTAGGTCTTCTTTTGAAAAATCTGCCTTTAACACATTGATTGGTCTCTCACAAGCTTCAAACTCAAATTTCACCATCCCTTGGTCTTGTGTTAACTTCTAAATAAGCCCATTCAAAGCTTCCTTGAGTTTTTTAGCCTTCGATCTCGTGATCGGCCTGTGTAGGATTCGTAGTGGTTGTCATAGCAAATTATTCGTATCATTCCCCCTTCTTCAAAAGGATTCAACCTCGAATCGTCACCTGCACAATCAAAAGGAGAAAGATCAGAAATGTTAAATGATGCGCTAACATTATACTCACCTCGAAGGTCTAGTTTATAAGTGTTGTCGTTTATTCATTCGAGCACTTGGAACGGCAGATCTCCTCTAGGTTGAAGCTTTGACCTTCGCTTGTCGAGAAACCACTCTTTCCTCATATGTACCCAAACCCAATCGCCAGTTTCAAAAATAACTCTTCTTCGCCCCTTTTTAAAGCATTCTCCCTATTCTTCTTTTTAATACACTCAAATACGCTTTCATGTAACCTTTTCACCATTCAGCCTTTTTAGCACCTTCAACATTAGTTTTTTCTTAAACAGGTAAATGTAACTAGTCCATAGAGTGAGTGGATTAAAACCATAAATAATTTCAAATGGTGAGTGATCAGTGGTTGAATGCACACTCCTATTGTAAGCAAACTCAACAAAAGGTAGACAACCCTCCCAATTTTTCAAATTCTTTTGTATGACCGTACGTAACAAAGTAGACAAAGTTCGGTTGACTACTTCCATTTGGCCATTAGTTTGGGGATGACAAGTTGTAGAAAATAAGAGTTTCGTCCCCAACTTGGCCCATAAAGTTTTCCAAAAGTAGCTAAGGAATTTAACATCCCTATCAGAAACAATACTTTTTGAAACTCCATAGAGCCGCACAATTTCTTTGAAAAATAGGTTGGCTACATTGGTTGCATCATCGATTTTGTGACACGCAATAATAAAGTGTCATTTTAGAAAACCTATCAACAACTACAAAAATGGAGTCTCTCCCTCCACTAGATCTAGGCAAACCCAGTATAAGGTCCATGGAAATATCCACCCAAAGTGAGCTAGGCACCAGTAAGGGTGTATACAATCCTTGTGGTAGGACTTTGGACTTAGCTTGCCTACAAGTAATGCACCTAGAGCAAATTCTCTCTACATAACGCCTCATTTTAGGCCAAAAAAATGTTCATGCAAAATATCCAAGGTCTTTGTTACACCAAAGTGTCCCATTAGACCTCCCCCATGAGCCTCTTTTACTAATAGCTCTCGCATAGAGCAGTTGGGTATGCACAAATGGTTTTCTTTAAACAAATACCCATCTAAAATGTAAAATTTTTCAAAACCAGTTCTATGACATGCATTATAAACAGCAGAAAAATCATCATCAACAGCATACATTTCCTTAATATACTCAAACCCTAACAATCTAGCATTTAGAGTAGAGAGTAACGTATACCTCATTGATAAAGCATCTACAACAATATTTTCCTTACCTTGCTTATATTGAATAATATAAGGAAAGGTTTCAATGAATTTCATCCACCTTGCATTGATAAACCTACAATTACTTGCATATCAATAACCCTATCAATGTAGTAATGGACAAATAAGGGATTGTTAGGGACCAGGGATTGAAGGGACACCTACAATAAGTGTTAGTATAATAAATATTCACAAATATACAATATGTACAAGAATTTATGGGGTTTTGGAATTGGTTTTTAACTAAAAGCAAAATAAAAATTATATACAAGTGATCATCTCCATTCACACAACCATAGATAACCAAGCATTCAATTAGATTGTCATGACAAATAGCAATGAATTCAATCCCTCAAGCATGCATAAGAATCGAACCATTTACTATAAGGGCAATGACCTAAAATACCCAACATATTCTTGTAAAGTCTCTAAGATATAGAAAACTTCCATCACCTAGATATTCCACCCGACTTAAACATAACAGAAACGTCTAACCATGTAAAAATCAAAAAGTAGATCTTTAAGCTTTCATGAATATAGTTCGAATACAAGCTAAAACAATGGGTGTCAAACCATAAATAATAAACTTGCAATCCTCACACACACTTTTACAAGTTTCACCTCTTGCTTAGAACCTCATAAGGATCGCCCTATGAGAATCCTAATAGACAATATGATATTTTTGATCACCACATAGAAAACGTTTATATGTAGTACTACTAACTATCAATGATATATAAACCCTATATGTTTCGAACCATATACGACTACATATCTAAATTAGAGTAAAAATTCTTACACATAATCATAGTTCATGAATTCATAACTACATATCATTAACAATCAAATTTAATGCTTTAATCAAATATGAAAATAAACAAGATATATAGCAAATAAATCATATTTTCAATAAAAGAATCCAAAACAAATAACTTAAATACAATAAAAAAAATAATTAAAAACAATAAACATAAATATTACACTTTTGAAGCTTGAGAAGTCTTGATGATAATCCTTTACTCTAAAGTTAATGCAAATGAAGAGATGATTTTGAGAGGTGGAGCCTTGCTCCTTATATAAGAGAATTGGTTGGCTATATTCTCTTATTTTTCCAATGTAGGACTCATTATACATCCTTTATAGGATAATTTTCTGCTAATCTTTGCTCTAATTTCTATGTGGGACTTGTTGTGCTCTTTTGAGTTGAATTCAAAATCCAAGTTTTTAGACAAATTGACCCTCGATTGCTAAAATGGGAATATCTCAGCCATCAAGATAGATATGATCAAGTTCTTTAAGGTTCTGGAAACTAGACACATAGGGCTTTCCAATGACTCCTTATTCATGATTTTTGGACTTTTGAGTTGTCCGATAAAGCCCCATGAAGTTGGACTACGAAATCTGTCAAAATTTTAATTTCCTTCAAATTTGAGTTTTATTTTGATTGTTTCTTGGCCTCCACCCCTTCCTTTTTAGTGTAACATGTCCTAAACTCTCCAATTTGATGATAATAATACAGGTTCTCTACAAAAGAATTAAAAATTTATAAGAAAAGGAAAGTTACAATAAACAAGAAAAGCTCAAAAACTTCATTTTTGCTCATTTTTGCACACCAATGCTATCTAGGGACTCATTTCAACAAACTAAGCTAAAAGTAACACAATTAAGATCAAAGCGTAACCAAATAAATAAGGAAATATATTAAAAACGTCACACAAAGTATTCCTATCATGCATGTCTTCGGTTCAATTTGCCTTGGCTTTTCAAATGCTTTAAGGACTCATGATCTGTATGGATGACAAATTCTTTTTGCCAAAGGTAGTGCTGCCAAGTCTCCGGAGTTCTTACCAATGCGTAGAGCTCTTTGTTATTAGTTGGGTAATTTAGAGATGCTTCATTAAGCTTCTCACTGAAAAAGGCAATTGGTCTTTTTTCCTGCATTAAAACAACTCCTATGCCTACACCTGAAGCATCACACTCAACTTCAAAGGTTTAAGTACTCCTATGCCAAAGGTAGTGTTGTACACAATTTATCCTTTAACAGATTAAAAGCTTTCTCTTTCTCTTCACCCTATTTAAATCCCACAGTTTTCTTAATTACCTCGATTAGAGGTGCAGTTTTCTTAATAAAACCTTAAAAGACAAATTAAAACATTTAGAAAACACAAAAACAAAAGAAAATTTTTTAGAAGAATTTAAAGTCTTTTTAGACATTATCTTAGAAAAATTAAAAGAAATTCTTTAAAAATATCAAAATAATAAAATAGTTAAGGAAATAAAATTATAAATTTTTTGGTAAAAACTACTTTCAAAAATCATGAATTTTGACTTAAAAATCTTTAAAATTAAGTATTTGGATAAAAATAAAAAAGTAACATTTTATATCACGAAGGATATAAAAAAAATAAGGGAAATTACCAAAAATAACACCCCTAAAACTTATAGTAACAAAACTAACACCCCCTTGCGTTCAATTAGAATTGAACGTTCAAATTCAATTTGAACGTAAATTGAACGTTTAATATTCAACGGGTCTAATTGTCGTCATTCAATTCTAATTGAACGGATAATATTGAACATTCAATATTGAACAGGTCTAAATTATTGTCGTTCAATTTTAATTGAACACAGAGGTGCTAGTTTTGTTATTACAAATTTAAGGGGTGCTAGTTTTGTTATTTTCCCAAAAAATAAAGGTATGTGCTTGGAACTGAAATCCCACGAGAGATGCTAATATAATTGGCCCTTTCGTTTTCTTTTTTGGGTTCTTGAAGTTTGGATCACTTCTTACAAAGTCCATTTATTAGTTTGGTCCATTAGTTTGTTTTTTAATTTAATTATTCGAAAAATATTATTTTCAATTAAAACTAAAAATAAAAAATAACTAGATTCAAAAAAATTTGAAATAAACAAAAATGGAACAATTAAAAATATTAGAACATTTATTAAATAAAAAGTTTTGGTCATTGTGCTGCTGATAGAGGATAACCATTTGCGTTTGAAGTAGAGGGGCATGTTGGTGCCATTAAGGCCAACCTTTTTTTGGCAAGACTTAAAATCTCATATCCGATTTGTCCAAAACTTAATAAACCTAGCAACAATATCACCTCTGATTGGTAATGTCATATAATACTGATCAATAGTGTGCTTTGGAGCTTCAAATGAATAATATTAATGATGTCAAAATCATGAACTCGATTGACGTTTGCACTAATTTTCATTTTTTTAGAAGTTTTGATTTGTTTAGAAAATTTATACCCATTTCATCAATCTATTCAAGGAATTCAATCAGAAAGCAAGTTAAGAAGCATAAATGCCACAAAAAAAAGAGCTTAAGAGGTACAAAAAAGCATAGTTCAACATCATAGCAACATAAAAAATGGAGGAAGAAAATGAAAGATAATGGAGAAAAAGAAAAGGAGAGAGGTGGTTGAGGACTTTAGAGGAAATTTAGAGAGAAAATGGACTCAGTAGAAAATCTGACATTGATAGCTTGATCTTGAGACTGAGCTAGAGAGGATAGAAGGCTCAGCCGAAAAAAAGAGGGGGAGGAGAGGGGGCATATGTAGCACAATAGTTGGCAGATAAAAAAGAGTTAATGAAGTAAAATAGAAAAATTTGACTTAAATAGTTTATTTTAGATAAATATTATAATTTTCTCAAATTGGTAATTTAATCTCCAAAACTTATATTCTCATTTACATAACAAAAAGTATTTTACCAAAATGCCCTTTATCCTTCCATTTTATTTATTCACTCCTAAACTAGCCCTTACACACCACGCCTCCAATGAGCACTGCCGACAGTCTCACTGGAGCTTTGGCTACACATTGATGACCTCACTAATGTTATAATGACCATCATCGGCAACCCTTCAACAAGGAGAATGTAACATGTTACATTCAAATGTATAAGTGAATGTAATATGTTACATTTAAAGGTACAATTGGATGTAACATATTATGTCATTGTTGGAGCTATGGGAATTCTACTAGAGATGAATTTAACATGTTACATACAAAGGTAAAAGTGGATGTAACATGTTACGCACAAAAATAAAGTTAATGTAACATATTACATATAAATACAAAGATATGAAGCCATAATTTTATTGGTAGATGTAACATATTACATACAAAAACAAAAGTAAATATAACACATTAATAGTGCAATCAAAATTTAAAAATCATCACTACTACAAAATTGATATATGGTCATGATTTTTAACCGTAACTATAGACCTATGATCACGGTTATAAAAACCGAGGCCTAAGACGGAGAGACCTTAGACTGGTACCTATAGTCACGGTTAAAAACCGTGACCATAAATATATAATATAATCACGGATTTTCTAAGATCGTAACCAATTAGTGCTTTAAGGTCCCAATTTTAAACAAAAATCATGATCGTATATGTTGTATTAGGTCACGATTTTTGTTAATAACCGAGACCTTATATAGATATTTGGTCTCGATTTAAATAAAGACTGTGACCATAGATAATTTTCAATTGACAAATATTGAAACCCTTTTTTCAACATTTTTATAAATTTAAAAACCTATTTTTTCAACATTATAAGTGCAATGTTCATATCTAAAATATCAAACTATCATATATAAATTCAAATATTATATTAAGATTAAAAATGCGATTACATTTCAAAAAATGGAGAACAAAATGAGGAAACAGTAAGTCTACACTCTACATAATTATACAAAAGCAACTTCATGGTCCAACCCAAGAATAATTGTTCTTGAATGTATACCAACAGTATTTATACATTTGAACAACTTTCAAAGGTTGATGCCCCAGACTAATTTGTTGCCGTTCTCAAATCATGTGTTTGCTGAGACTAATTCAATGCAGTATAAGGAGTTGACACCTGATTTTGAAATTTGATAGAAAATAATGGCTTGGAGAGAGTTAATTGCACTCTGAATGCAACACTGCACACCTAAATACAATGTGAAAAAAATATACAGAGTTAACAACCAATATTTGAAAAAAAATTAAAAGGGAAACCCAACCAACGAACACCACCTTCCTTTTCTTTATTCTATCTAACTTAAATGCTTTTAGTACCATCAGAATTTTTATTTGGCATATGAAAATTCACATTACAAAGATGACAATGATAAGTATGAAGACGAGCTCTAATAAACTATCAAAAATAAAAAATGAATGCTTTCATAAACAAAGCTAAACTCTATAGAATGGTGTAATAAAGCAAAGAAAGAAGCATAGCAATGAATAAGCAAACATGCAATCCATGAATACAACATAACTAATTACAACATAAGTATTTTCATTTACCGGCCAGCAAAACAAACTTCTCAAATTAGGTGGTACTAAAGGTAAGAATTATGGGCATGATCTTGGCTGCCATATTAATAACAATTTGTAATCGTCAAGATACCAAATAATAATAAAAAATGATAACAAGATCTTGGCTACCATATTAAAGCAATGAAGTTTCAGCATCTCAAATGATATAAAGACTACAAAAAGCACTTACTTGAGTTTTGTCATTTTGACCAAGTTGTGGAAGCAATTGTTTGTGAATTTTTCTCACTTGCCAATTCTCTTTGTACACTATACAATTACACAGAGACATGTTTTCTCATTGATTTGAATTTGCTCAATAACTATCAAACAACATATACTAGTCTATAAAAAAATAAAGTTAAAAGAACTCTTGTTAGATAAATAAATGAAATATGTAAAATAAACCAAGTAAAAGGCTTTCAGCTCATTTATCATTGACTTGATGACATTTCCAATGAAATCATTCATTTCAGCTTTTTACAAGTTAGAAACCAATTCCTAAAATCCTGCACATACACAAATAAAATATTCTTGCTCAATTCATCTCTAACACCAACAAAGCAAGAAATACAACATTTTTTAAACTAAAATAAAAAATCTAAGACACGAACATGAAACACCCTTTGTAGGCTTGTAGCACATTCAAATTCCAAAGACAATGACAAATGGTCCGTGAAGCACCAGCTGGACATTATTGTTGGTGAAATTTTCAGTGATTGAGTCAAATGTAGGGTACTTTATTTGCTAATCTTTTAATTCATGAATCCAACAATATGCGAAACAGGGACTCGAAGATTAACAATATGGTAACAATAAAACATGGTTTGGGCATTTTGTCGAACACTTGGATGCCAAAAAAGGATCAAAGGCAGCACATATTAATTGAATTTCTTTATTCTACCTGGATTTCCAATAGCATCAAGAGCATGTGATCGCTTGTCTACATTAGCCATCTCTGCTCGAAACTTCTCCAACTCCCTAGCCATTGAAATCAATTTAATTCTCAGGCTCAGCATACCCTTTCTTCTCATACTCAATGGCAGCTCCGCAAGGCAAAAGAAGTTCATGATATCATCAATTCAAAAGACAAAAAGAACCTAATACCAAGGCATAAAACAACACAAATGTAAGAAATTTTGCCTAGCACGTTGTAGCTCCTGCTTCATTGCTTTAATTTCTTAACTCAATGCTTGTGCCTTGACAGTAAGATCTTGCCTTGAAGAATTAATTTCCTTAATGTCATTATTAACTTGTTCAACCTCAGCCCGCATTGTCATTTTTTCTACAAATCTCATAAACAGGGGACGTGCTAATGCTGGAAACAGTGGACTGGCGAAGAGAGGAACTAGAAACAGAGGTCTTCAAGGTCGGAACTGTTGTAAATTCTAAGCACAAAGTAATTCAAAAAAGGATATCTGAATGAATTATCTAGTTATTCAAAATAAACTGTTGGCTTATACAAGCCTTACAAGGAGATAAAAATGAAACAAACAACCCACGTTAAACAACTAATCTAATAACGTGGTAAATGACTAAGGAAATGGTAGACTCTACCTGCATGTCCTAAATAATAGGATTTATTAACTGAATGATATTTGACAATTTCAAATATGACTCTAAAAACCCCAACAATTCCTCCCCTAAACTGATTGCAGTAATGCTTTCACTTTACTTGTGGTACCCCACACACACTCATTGACTCACTCAGATTCAAGAACACATCCAACTTAAGTGGTTTTGTCATAATGTCTGCAACTTGGTCTTGTGTGACACAATGCTTCAACTCAACAACTCCATCTCTGGTCAAATCACGTAAGAAATGAAACCTTACATCAATGTGTTTGCTGCATCCATGCATGACTGGATTCTTGGATAGCTTAATGGTAGAACTATTGTCACATAGAACAGTGGTACACTTGCCTTGAGAATGACCAAGTTTCTCCAATACTCTCCTCATCCACACCCCTTGACAAGCACAAGAGGCAGCTGCCACAAATTCTACTTCAGCAGTGGAAAGAACAACTACAGGTTGTTTTTTAGAGGACCAAGACATAACGCCTTCATTGAGTAGAAACACATAGCTAGAAGTTCTTTTCCTGTCATCTACATCTCCTGCATAATCACTGTCTGTATATGCTATCAATTCTCCATTACTTCCCTTTCGATAAAAAATTCCCAAATCCACAGTACCTTTCAAGTATCTTAACACCCTTTTCGCAGCTTGCAAATGCAACTTAGTTAGACTTGCCATGAATCTGCTAATGAGACACCACATACATCAAGTTTGGCCTTGTTGCAGTTAGATACATGAGGCTTTCGACCAATTGTTTGTACATGGTAGCATTTACCTTGGATCCTTCTTCATCCTTCATTAGTCTAACACCAGGAACAATGGGATTCTTCACACTTTACTCTTTTCCATCTTAAACCTCTCCAAATCATCTTTTGCATACTTTCTTTGACTAATATAAATACCTTCAGGATTTTGTAAGACCTCCATACTGAGAAAATATTTCATCTTTCCCAAATCAATCATATCAAATTCAAGTTTCATAGAATTCTTGAACTTAACAAATCAACATATAAGCTAATAATCAAAATTTTACCTCCATCTCCTGGTTTTAGGAATAAGGTGTGTTCACAATTGCACTTCTTAAATCCTTCTTTGACAAAATATGCTTCAATTCGGTTGTACCATGCATGAGGGGCTTGTTTAAGGCCATATAATGCCTTCTTCAATATGTACACCTTATACTCTTCACCTTTCTTCTCATAACCCAATGGTTGCTCAACAAACACTGCTTCATTTAGCTCTCCATGCAAGAAAGTGCTTTTGACGTCAAGCTGATACACACTCCAACTATTCCGAGCTGCTAAAGCAATTATCATTCGAATCATATCTCACCTAGCCACAGGCGCAAACACCTCAGTATAATCTATGCCATACTTCTATGTATACCCTTTTGCCACCAATCGAGCCTTACACTTGTCGACCTCGTCATTTTCATTGAGTTTAGTTTTGAAAACCCATTTTACTCCAATCTTCTTCATTCGTTTAGGCAAATCTATCAGCTCCCAAGTTCCATTTCTTTCTATTGCTTCTATCTCCAAGTCCATTGCAGCTCTCCACTTGGAACTCTGAATAGCTTCTTCAAAGGCAGTCGGATCTGAAGTTGAGGTAAACATAACCAAATTGTTGTGTTGTACTTCTTGTTCTAAAAATTCTCCCCCACTCACATAATCTTCCATCCATAATGGTACTCTTCTGTTCCTCCCCTCTGGTGAACTTTCTTCAGATGTTGGAGAATTCTCTTCAGATGACACACTTGAAGATACGCTAACGTCTCCTCCTTCTTCTTCTATTGCCACCTCCTCTTCAAATTCTTCTTCATTTTGATCATGTTGACTTCCTTCTTCATTACTATCTCCCTACTTGAGGATATCAAGTCTTGCTTCTTCATTACTTCTTCCCCAATCCCAGCACTCATTTTCTTCAAAAACCACATCACTACTTACAACTATCTTCTTGGATACTGGATCGTAAAGTCTATATGCTTTAAACTCTTCACTCATCCCTAGCAACACACACTAAAAGCTCTTATCATCCAGCTTCTTTCTCCTAATGTCTGATACATGAACATGACCAATGCATCCAAAAACCCAAAAATAATCAACATTGGGCTTGACACCACTCCAAGCCTCTTCAGGAATCATATCTTTCACTGCCAATGTAGGACTTCTGTTGAGCACATGCGCTATCTAATTTACTGCTTCTGGCAAGAAATTCTTTGGAACTTGCTTCTCTGATAACATACTTCTAACCATATTCATGATTGTCTTGTTCTTGCACTCAGCTACCCCATTTTGTTGGGGAGTGTAGGCTGCAATGTGCTGGTTGCTAATACCATTGGCTTTGCAAAAAACATTGAACTCGTGAGAGATGAACTCTCCACCCCTATTTGTGCATAGACAACGAATAAAAACTCTTGTCTCTTTTTCAACAAGGTTTTTATAATTCTTGAAGATAGTAAATGTTTCAGATTTTTCAGCAAGAAAATATATCCACACCTTACGACCGTAATCATCAATAAAGCTTATGAAATACCTCCTTTTACTATTGGAAATAGGTTTGATGGGTCTACATATATCAGCATGTACCAACTGCAATCTTTGTGATGCTCTCCATAAACTCCTCTTTGGAATTGCATCCCTGTGTTGCTTTCCCACCATGCAATCAATGCATACTTTGGATGGTGCCTTCAACTATGGCAGCCCTCTCACCATTTGCTTATATTGCAATGTTCTTAGACCCTTGAAACTTAGATGCCCATATCTGCAGTGCCAAAGATGAGTATTGTCTTCAAAAATTGTTTGGAAACAAGTGGGAGCTTTCGGCAGAATTGTTGCTGACAATATAAACATCCTGTTTGCAAACATTGCTGTTTGCATAATGAGCCCTTTCTTGGGATGATATACTCTACATACTCCATGTTGTATCAAAATAGCTACACCTCTTTCTTGCAATTGTCCAACGCTTAATAAATTATTTTTCAACTCAGGTATATAGAATACATCAATGATTACCTAAGTAACTCCAACAATTTGCAACCTAATGTTACCCTTTCCCAACACAGCCATCTTGGAATTATTGTCGAGTTTCATAGATTGCCAGAATTCTTCATCAAGATCCAAGAACCACTCCTTATTTGCACACATATGATTGCTACACCCTGAGTCAAGGAACCAGACATCTTCTCTCCTTGACTGATTAAGCTCCATATATGACATCAACAACATTTCTTCTTTCTCTTCAAGCTCAACATAATTCGCTTCCTTCTCCTATTTAGAACACTCATATTGAAAGTTTCCTAATTGATGACACTTATAACACTAAACTGTAGCTTTGTTGAATGCCTGTCTGCCTCTTCCTCTGCCTCTTTCTCAAAAAACTCCATAAGCTCGACCGCCTCCTCTTCCACCAATTCTATCATTGTAGGTCACTTTTAATGCCTGCTCATCTCCTCCATGCCCGTTGATCCTCTGCTCATGTACTAATAAGCTACTCTGTAACTCATCAATGGTTAAGGTGTCTAAGTTATTAGACTCTTCAATCGAACATACAACATAGTCAAACCCTGAGATCATTGATCTAAAGATCTTTTCAATGATCACCACTTGTTGCATGTTTTCACCATGAATCTTCATCTTGTTTGCTATGATGAGTGTTTGAGCGAAGTATGCATCAACACGCTCACCCTCTTTCATCTGTAGAACTTCAAACTCCTTCCAAAGAGGTTGGAGCTGTGCTCTTTTGACTCTTGTGGAACCCTGGTACTTTTGTTTCATAGAGTCCCAAATGTGCTTGGCAGTGTCTTTGTTGAGTATTGTCTCCATAATGGTTCAATCAATGGCTTGGAACAGATAATTTTTTACCTTCAAGTCTTTCAGCTTCTAGTCTTCAATTGATTTTTGTTGTGCTTCAGTAAGCTCTACTCCTTCTGCTACAATAGGGATACCAATCTCCACCAAACTCTAATACTCCTTTGAATGAAGAGAATTTTCCATAAGCATGGACCAATGATCGTAATGACCATCAAACTTAGGAATTGCAGGTTGAACGAAATTATCTTCAGCTGCCATACTTCGATTCTCTCACTCTTTCTCTTCGAAAGAAACTGCGATTTTTGAAACGCAGTGTGAGGTAAAGGCACAGAGAGAGAGAATTCAAAGCAAAGAGAAAACAGAGGGATCTTCACCAACCACGCATCCCTCTGATCATGTTCATTGAGTACTCTCTAGACTCTTCTATCGTGTGGGTCTCAATGAACTTAGAACCCCTTTTTCCCTTTTTGAAACTAAAACTCTAAGTAACTAGAATCCTAAAGCTAGTAAAACTGTAAAAAGGTTGTTTGTTTTGTAACGAGAACAATCATACGACAATTAAACAAAAACAAGAACGCAAGTAAACAATCAATTAAGATAGATTTGATAATCAATGGAGGATGTACGGACGTTTAGTTTGGTTGACCATGCTTGCATCGAAAAGATATGGTGAAATAACATGAACGTCCTATATAAACAAAACTATCGGCTTTCCTTTTAATTACGAGACTGCCTGCGGTCGGGGTAAATCTCTTTGTTGATTAACTAATTAACTGCCTATGGTCGGGGTAAATCAAATTACGCGCAAGGAAAAACATGCCAATCAAATTAATGCTATGACTAAGTCACTAAATTGAAGCTTTGATTAAGTGTTTCGGAATAAAGTTAAGGTGACGTTCCTATAACTAAATTCTAAGATATTTCAACCTAACTACGAACATCAAATGGACCCATGATAATTCATAATTAAATATCTAAACATGCTCTTAATCAAAAAGTAATTCGTTTATATTAAATCAATAAAATACACAATACACAATTCTAGCAAACATGGCAACACAAACTAAACATCCATAATAAAACTAGCCACTCATGTTCATATTAATATTCATAGACAAATAAAATATGATCATACACTTTAACAAAAAGAGAAGAAGATTTAATTCTATAACAAGAAGGAAATCCTAGATCTAAATACCGCTTATGGATGGGATAGCGTTCTTCTCCGTAAGCTTTATCTTCGATCGTCGACGGCTTCCTTGAATCCTTAGAATAGTTCTCTCGCTTCGTTTGAGTGTGGCAAAGCTCCCAAAACTGATTGAATGGAGTGTTTGGTCGCAAAATTGTAAAATCTAAGAGTTGTGTACGACTTGGTCGAGTTCCGTTGTAAGGGGGGCTCTAAGGGGGTATTTATAGATGTAAGGGTTTACACAAATCCTGATTGCCATAGGAATAGGCGCGCCGCGGCATGCATTTTTCCCGCCGCGGCGCAACACAAATTCTAAAAATAATGTAAAAACCCGAGAGCTCCCCGCCGCGGCATGACTTTTCCTCGCCGCGGCGCTCGTTGTCTTCAGTTTCTTCACGTTTACCCCCTTACATATGTGATGGCTCGGTATGTAAGGCTTACATATTTGTCTCGTTTAGCCCGTAACTCGTGATCCGAGCGCCGTAAGTGTTTCGTGTTTGCGTGTTTTCATTATTTGACTCATTTGACGCTAAAAACACCTTAAATGCACTAAAACATACCCGTGACTTCGAATGGATAGATTTATGAAAATAATCAAATAAAAAATCATAACAAATCTATATTTTAAACAATTAAGCACAATTAATCACGAAATATTAGTGCTTTTCGAGCACTCATCACAACCCCCAACCAGCTTCTTGCTAGTCTCTAGCAAGAGAAGCGATCTAAAAACTAAAAAAAAAACAAATAAAATAAACTAACCTAACCTAAATCACTTCCGTAGATTGTCACGGTTGCATTTAGCATATGCAACAAGCCTTTAAACCCCTAAGGGGCCCTAGTGGACGAGTTATAGTCTCGTGAGGGTTTCCAGTGATGACACCCACAAACATCGTACGACTCTCAAAACTAATAAAGACTCTAAACATACTTGAATCAATCCATGCATATGTCTCAAAAATTGTTAATAACAAATGGCATACAAAATAGTTAAAAATCACTTAAGCTCAAAACAGTCCAAACATCAAACCCATCTTAGTAATCGAATTTTTAACAACCAATCAAACCACAAGCCCGTTAGTTACACTATCTGATCGTGTCATGCATGCTATTCATAGATTACATTTTAATATCTCAAAATCGTGCAAGTAAAATATGAGTGAAAATTGCACTTACAAACACCATATGCTCACTTTTCAAATCCATCTCCACTAATATAGAAATCAAACTACCTAGAATCAATAGGACTTCATTAAGCTTGTAAAGTCGTGGTTAGGTGTGTGATTATGAAAGTACGAAAATGATATTTTCAATAGGATAAGAGTACTTTTTATTTCACAAACTTATTTTCAACTTTCTCCACCAAGTGTTCTTTTTTTTTATCCTCCTATAAATTCCATATGTCCCTTGGATCTTTTTTTGCTTGATTTTCTTTCTTTACTTTTCTTGCTTATTATTTCAATCATCATCATCTTTTTTTTTTTTTTTTTGTGATGAAGCAAGATAAATACAACATAATTGCTCATGAAAATCAAATATTACATTGAGTACTCTTATCACTAAGGGTAGTACAACGTATGTCAATGTTGAGTTCAAGGGTGTACTATGGATAAAATAATACGGGGAGGCATGAAAAGTCCAAACGGTCCAAAGATGGCCTAAATCACTTTCTAAGTGGCATTTGATTCTATCATTTCGCTTCAATGGGTTTTCAAATGAGTTCTAGAGCTTGTCGAGACTTAAAACATATCATGAACATGCATACACTACACAAATCAAGATAGTCATACTAACCATGCAAACTACCACATATACCACAAAATCCTCAAATTAGATGAATCTAACATTTATGTGCTTCATTGCTTAGGTAAAAATCTAATTTCTCTCATATGTCACCGTCATTACAATCATGTTAATATCATAGACTTCCGGATTGACTCAAGTAGACACGACACTAACCTAACACAATTCAAGTGACAAAAACTAAAAATTTAAATTTGTTCAATTTCATGCCCATGGAGTATTTTTCCCACCCCCAACCTAATTTCTACATTGTCCTCAATGTTAAAAAGAAAGACAAAGGAAATTAAGAAAAAGTGAGAGAAGTTACCCCCCTTTCGTATGAGATTGTGTATACTACACGTACGCTCTAGTTCATTGTTCCTCGCTTTTCTCATGATGAAGCAATTAGTGTGCAAGAAACATGTATGAAACCTCAAAGATTTACATCCCAATTCAAATCCAAATTTAAATTAAAACTAAGTCAAATGAAAAACATAAAACATTAAACAAAGTTAAACAATTCAAACTAAAATAAAATAAAGGAAAAACTGAAAAAGAAAACTAAACTAAATAAAAAGAAAATAAAGAAACGAAAATAAGTTGATACTACCGAATATGGTGGGTTGCCTCCCACCAAGCGCTTTCTTTAACGTCTTAGCAAGACGTTGCTAATTCGTTTCTATCCACCATCATCAAAGATCTTGAAGTGTGTGATATCAATTTTCCGAGCTAATATGTCATTAAGCTTGTCCTTCCATCTCGGTAGTTGTTTCCTATGAAGCACAACACACACTTTTTCGTGGAAGTAGTATGGAAAATAATTTGAGAATGTGCAAGTCTTAGGTGCCTTGTGTTGCATGGGAGGTGAAGATAATTCCTCCTTGTTCCATAGAAGTTTGTGGAATTTGATATTCCTTAGCTTGACATTCTTTGAGAATTGCTTGCTCCCCATCTGTATTTTCTACACAAAGTGGTAAATCATCAAACGTTTTAGGAAAATAAATATTTTCAAAATTTTTACCACTTTGAAGGATTGTGTCATCCTTCACTTGCTTAATCTGAGTGGGCAACTCTTCTTGTTTTTGAATTTGTTTCGCTAATTGCCCAACTTGCATTTCTATTATGTTTATTGATGCCTCCATAGACTCCATCCTTTCATTAGTAGATTGTATGAAAGCATTCAAGGTTTCCTCTAAGGTTGGCTTCCTAGGTTGATTATAAACTCTACTTCCTTGTATGAAAGAATTCAAGCTCTCTTCCAAGGTTGGCTTCCTAGGTTGATTATAAACTCTACTTCCTTGTATGAAAGAATTCAAGCTCTCTTCTAAGGTGGCCCTAGATGGATATTGATGAAAACTTGAGCTTTGCATTTGGTATTGTGCATAAGGTGGGTCATATGGTTGAAGATTTGAGCTTTGCATGTTGTATTGGGCATAAGGTGGGGTAGAGTTTGCTTGCCATGAAGAATTATGGTGATTTCCCCACTCAGGATTATAGGTACTAAAATAAGGATCATTCCAAGGTGGGTGACATCCCTCATTACGATCAAGGTTTGAATTAGTGGATGTATAATAATCACCTGCAAAAGTGCAAACATTAGCATAATGCCCATATAAACCACAAATGCTGCATACCTCCATGTCTGTCATATCATGCAGCTCTTCAAAAGGCCTTGTATTGGCTCATGAATTTCAGTATCCAGCCTGATTAGGTGCATTTTAAAATTTGTTGATGTTGTCTGTGAATGGTACCTTTCAAAAACTAACAAAAACAACAGAGAAATCAAAGCACCACAGATTAAGCAAATAAAAGCACTATTTTTTTGATTTTTTTGATTTTCTAATTTTTTTTTTTGAATTTTTTTTTTGAATAAAATAAAAATAAAAATAAAATAAATAAACAAATAAAAGATAACAAATAAAAATAAAATAAATAAACAAATAAAAATAATTAAGAAACTCTAAAAAGTTAAAAAGAAAATTATTTAAAACTCCAATTCCCCGACAACGGCGCCAAAAACTTGATGTGATAAATTGTGTACTCGCAAGTGTACGAATCACTCGTAGGAAAGTGATAAGCAACTTCCAAGGTCGGTCTCTCAAGGAATTGCAGTGGTTCTAAATAACTAACTTTTTAATCTAAATAGAGTTCTAATGAAAATAAAACACTAATTAAATAGAGTTCTAGTGAAACTAAAACTCTAAGTAACTAGAATCCTAAAGCTTAGTAAAACTATAAAAAGGTTGTTTGTTTTGTAACGAGAACAATCATACGACAATTAAACAAAAACAAGATCGCAAGTAAACAATCAATTCAGATAGATTTGATAATCAATGGAGGATGTACGGACGTTTAGTTTGGTTGACCATGCTTGTATCGAAAAGGTATGGTGAAATAACATGAACGTCCTATATAAACAAAACTACCGGACTTTCCTTTTAATTACGAGACTGCCTGCGGTCGGGGTAAATCTCTTTGTTGATTAACTAATTAACTGCCTACGGTCGGGGTAAATCAAATTACACGCAAGGAAAAACATGCCAATCAAATTAATGCTATGACTAAGTCACTAAATTGAAGCTTTGATTAAGTGTTTCGAAATAAAGTTAAGGTGACGTTCCTATAACTAAATTCTAAGATATTTCAACCTAACTACGAACATCAAATGGGCCCATGATAATTCATAATTAAATATCTAAACATGCTCTTAATCAAAAAGTAATTCGTTTATATTAAATCAATAAAATACACCATACACAATTCTAGCAAACATGGCAACACAAACTAAACATCCATAATAAAACTAGCCACTCATGTTCATATTAATATTCATAGACAAATAAAATATGATCATACACTTTAACAAAAAGAGAAGAAGATTTAATTCTATAACAAGAAGGAAATCCTAGATCTAAATACCGCTTATGGATGGGATAGCGTTCTTCTCCGTAAGCTTTATCTTCGATCGTCGACGGCTTCCTTGAATCCTTAGAATAGTTCTCTCGCTTCGTTTGAGTGTGGCAAAGCTCCCAAAACTGATTGAATGGAGTGTTTGGTCGCAAAATTGTAAAATCTAAGAGTTGTGTACGACTTGGTCGAGTTCCGTTGTAAGGGGGCTCTAAGGGGGTATTTATAGATGTAAGGGTTTACACAAATCCTGATTGCCAAAGGAATAGACGCGCCGCGGCATGTATTTTTCCCGCCGCGGCGCAACACAAATTCTGAAAATAATGTAAAAACCCGAGAGCGCCCCGCCGCGGCATGACTTTTCCTCGCCGCGGTGCGCGTTGTCTTCAGTTTCTTCACGTTTACCCCCTTACATATGTGATGGCTCGTTATGTAAGGCTTACATATTTGTCTCGTTTAGCCCGTAACTCGTGATCCGAGCGCCGTAAGTGTTCCGTGTTTGCGTGTTTTCATTATTTGACTCATTTGACGCTAAAAACACCTTAAATGCACTAAAACATACCAGTGACTTCGAATGGATAGATTTATGAAAATAATCAAATAAAAAATCATAACAAATCTATATTTTAAACAATTAAGCACAATTAATCACGAAATATTAGTGCTTTTCGAGCACTCATCAAGTATCTGACAACAAAAAAGTTTCAAAACATTTAAATCTTACTAGATCTAGATATACATAAATTTTCTTTAATAGAAACTAAACCAATTCTTGATAGATGAGCTTGTATGATAGTTCAATCATACATTGTCACCACCATAGCACATTAGAGGAACCCTAGAAATGCTAAAAGAAAACAGAAAATTACGAATCATGTTTAGCCAATGAGCCAAAAACACTCCAAATTTAGAAAGAAGACAAACTCCAAGTCATTCAAATTTTCAAAACCAAAAAGATCTCTAATATGAACACTGAAAATGAATACTTTGTTCATAAACTTTTATTCTATCAACAATAAGTACTAGAACTAGGGTTTGTGTAACCTTCAAGTCCTTTCTATCCAGGTAAAATACATATACTGCCACAATTGATTTGTTTCCATAAAACTAACCAGTGCAATTTCTTATGGTGAAAATACAATATGCTGAAGCAAATTAACTATCATTCAAAATGACTCTCAAGTAACAAAAAATCTACATGGTAAAAATGGAAAATCAAAACAAGAATGAAACTTTAAAATTCCATGGTAACTTACATCAAGTTGCCCTTTCTTGGCAACATTTGACGAGTCTTTGGTAGAGAGAAGCAATAGCTATGCCACAAAGGACATAAAAATACTCTCAAAAAGCTACCAAAGAGAGAAGATTCTCAAAGAGTAAACAACGTGTTTGTTCAGCAAGTTCATCATAAAAGATGAATCAATTAGAAAATGAGTGTATGAAATAGGTCCTTTGATTTGCCAATGATCTTTCTAAACCTTCTTTAGCCAATACTCCACCTAATATGCTCCATATTACTGCTGGCATAATGGAGAGAGAGAGAGATAGAGACAGTGAAGAGAGGCTGATGAAGCGTAAATGTTATGGAATTCAAAAATGCAAATAAAAAATAACTAACAATAACGAAAGGAAAAAATGGCATATATAATATAATGTTAATAAAACATAGTTGTACCCCAAAATTTGTAAAAAATGTTAATTAGTTCAAAAATAGTGCTATTTCAAGTCTTCATCAAGAATAATTTAGAGGGATTTAAAGTCCAAACTCATTTTTCCAAAAATAGCTTGTATAAGTGTTAGAGAAGCAAGAATAATTTATAATGTTAGTTAATTATAGAATAAAACTAACTGTTGTGATACTAATTATTGTCATTTATGTCATTTTGTTATTTTATGTATTTTCATGCTATATTATTACTATATTAGTTATTAACTCGAAAAAATAAAGTTTGATAAATACGATAAATGGGCTGGGTTAGGCTGGGCTTTAAGCAAACTTGACGTACTGGACTTGGGCTGCCTGACCTAGTTTACACAACTATCATTAGAGCTTTAGGCCTAAATAGCTTACATTTAGACTATAAGCTAATATTTTTTAAAACAATCAAAAATATATCCAAAATTGTGAGTTTTGATTACATAAAAATCATATAAATTACTAAAATGTCTTTAGGGTAAAAAAAACAAATACTCAAGAACTCCGACGACACTACTGGTGATATTACCGAAACTCCGACAACCTAATCGAATTACAATGCCAGAGGTGTATGTAACTTGTTACATAACTATAAAGGTATATGTAACATTCAATAGAGGTGTATGTAACAAGTTACATACAACAGTAAATGTGTATGTAATATGTTACATACAACGGCATATATAAATGTAACATATTATAAATAATGGTAGAGAGATATGCAACACATTATATAAGAAGAGAAGTCTCAACTTGGTGAACAATCAAGTCTATGTGATATGGACACCTAAAGACTGGCCCCTCCAGTAGAAGTAGCGAAAACAAGTAACAATTAAAATGAACGTACATGATAAACAAATAAGTCAAATAACAAACAATAAAGATAAAAACAGTAAATGGTTTCTAATCTTTGTATATGCTATATATGTGTTGTCACATATACTATGTATATTAGATTGTACTAACTTAGACAGGAGATCAAGCAAACATAATGAACTAACGTGGTAAACCCACTTTCGCCACAATCCTAAGTGGTAACATCCATAAGTTGCTTAAGGCAACCACTTAATAGCCAAATTCTCTAAGTAATAAACAGTTAATACAAACTTGATAAGTTAAGACTTCGAATACCTCTATTAGTCAATGACCACCCGTCCTAACTACCTAGGCTGTTATCACCAGCTATCTCCATAACTACTATGATTCCAATTGGATCCAGCTCACCTCCAGAGCCATAACACTATGCAGTGTTATGCTAATACTTGCAATCAGTATGCGTGTACAACAATATATGTAGTTTTATCCAAAATATAATTTTAGGATAAAATATCTTGTATCAACAATACAGAAACACACTCTACATATGTTGATATGGAAACTCCACCTTGAAATAACAATACAGAAAAATACTCGATATATTAGTATTACGGAAGCTTCATTTAATAAAATATTTTTAAAAAACTCTAACACCACCTCGTATCTCAATAAAGAAACAACACTCAATGTATTTAAAATACAGAATCTCCTTTTAGAATTAATTCATAAAAATCTCCAAGAGAATAATCACCTCTGAATCACTAATACGGAACAACACTTAACATATTAATGATACAGAAAATGTAAAATATTTTTTATAATAATAGAAAATATATTTCACTTAAATAAAATATTTCAAATATGAGTTATAAAAGTAACAGATTTTTTTCCATGCAAAATCCTTAAGAAAAAAAAGTAAATGGATATTTATAGAAAATTTTCATATAAATTCCTCGCCGACCTCTCTCGGTACCTTCGCCGACCACCTTAGTAAGATATCGGCGAAGCCCTAACGAGGTCTAACGGTCAGAAAAAAGAACAAACTAATACTTTGCCAAATAAGTTTTTTTAAGGCAGAACTTCACCAAATAAAATTCCATAAATACCCACCAACTCAGGGAAACACATGCAAGTAAAAATACATTTTAACATGCAATAAATATGCTCCCAACCATGCTGTAGTGTGTGTATCACACAAACAAACAATAGTGTTAAGTACTGCGTGAGTATGTGCGATATTGATTACAAGCAAAGTACGTACAAAGAGGTAGACAAAGCACTAAGTAAAATCAACAGACTCTGTATTTTGTATTCGAGAATGCCAATAAAGACACAAAGAAACTTAAAGGACTTACAATCTCCCCCTTTGGATTTCTATGAAAAAACACTACACAACCTCTACAAGCCAAGCATCAAACATAATATATTCATGCAATATGATCTAACGAAGTTTATTTCCATGAAAAAACTCTGACATAGACAAGAAACCCCAACACACCTATACTCTAAGTGCATCTGTCTTGTAATGATTCATTAATCTTTATGATTCAACACATCAATCTTGATGCTAACACCAACTCTAAGTGAGCTACAAAGTCCAAAAACTACATTTGTATCCTGTACACACAAAACAAAATTTGTGAACATATCATACAGAACTATGTGTACTCTAACTAAATACTATCATGTCATAGGTACACACTGATAGGCTAAACATAAGTAGTCAAATAAACTCCCCACGACTTCATGCAACACTCTGCCTAAATGCATGCAAGTTAGATAAAAAGATGTGATGCAAACCTACACTCACATCCCACACACATCAAAATACAGAAGTAAACAAGTTGGATAACATATAAACTTCTCCCACTTTTTGACACAAAAAGTCAAAGGAACACCCCTATATGAGGGAGAGAAGGCATACAATATGCAATAATCCTATACACTCATGCATCACATGCAGAGAGAAAAATAAAGCATAAGTAAGAGAAACAAAAGTAAGCACACAACAAAGAAGGACAAATTTTATTCAAATTCTAATATTTTATTACAAGAATTTAGAAAAAGTAGTAAAATACAAAGAAATAAGTCAAACTAAGATTCTCCTCTCTCTTCATCTCTATTAGAGTCACGCTGAGAATTGATGTCGGACTCTCTAAGGTCAGGAAGGTGGGAAGAAGGTTGCATGAGGTCAGAAAACTCAACGCCAAAAGTAACAAGCTAACCAAACATCTGAGCAAAAGAATCAAAAGACTGAGTAGTTGAATGTCTGAATCTCTGAGCAAGGTCCCATTACTCATACCAACAGAATGAATCTGAGAACAATCCACTCTTGTAGAGGGCTGAATAGACGGTCGAGAACTAGAGGAACGTAGAGAGCCATGTCAGGTCTGCTGAAGACTCTCAATTCTACTAACCCTATCATTAATGTTCAACAGCTTCTGTCTGTAGAATCTACGTTCTCACACTCTTCAGTAAGATCTTCAAGTACCTTGTCCAACTATTGAGTCAAAGGATCAACCTTTGCTGTAAGTGAGAGAAAGTCTGAAGATTGAGAAGGAAGAACAAGAAGGGGTGGAATAAGAGGTACTCTGAAAATCCTCCGAGTTTCTCAAAGAATGGTGTGCTCCTGGAAGAAATCTGATAATAAGCGATGTACGACCATAAAAAGAAATTTTAATTGCATCGCCAAAGATAGATTATCCCAAATAAGTAATTAACAAAGGATAATGAAGAGTAGAAGAAGAAGGAGAGAAAGAATGAAAGATGATGGTCCTAAAGATCATACCAGTAAGATCTATAGACTCATTATCAAGAATGGCATAAAGAAAGTGTCCAATAACATTAGGCACAGAAGAGATATGAATGCAAGGAATGATGCTAGCAAAAACGACTATGCAAAAGCAAGCGTTCAAGAGAGGAACTGTTAAAAGTTAGAGTACTTCTAATGAAAGTATTTTCAGGCTCAGAAAGTCTGGTAGCCATTTCATACTAATTTGAACCTCTAAGACGCTCAAGATCACAAAAAAAAATTAGGAGTATTAAGATTTTCATACTCAAAGGGAAGAACGGGAAAAAAGAAATTTTTCACATTCGAAAAAGGTAAGAGATCTAAGACATTATCTCTAGAAAATGTGACTTCACATCCTCTTAGGGTGAAAGAAATAGAGAAGCGACAAGTGTAGTGAGCATATATCGCAGAATAGAACTCTGCGACAAAAGTAGGGTCACAAGAGTAAGCAAGAGAACAAAGAGAAAGGCAACAAAAGTAAGAAAATCTTTCTCAAACATCAAGAAACTCCTCAATCTTCATAGCACGCTCACACAGGCAAGATGGAGTCTTCTTTGGTTGGGAAGCAAAACTATTGGGCAAAGAAGAGGGACCAGCTTTATCTTGAGTAACATGGGATCTTTTGGTCTAACAAGGCATTCTGAGAGAGAATGTGAGATAAAAGTGTTTAAAGGTTGAAAAATGTGGTTTAAAAGATAGTGGGAAAAGGTATTTGAGGGTATTAGAAAATTCTGTGGTTTGAAACAAATGAGAAAATATTGGGAATATGTACACCTCGCTGACCCTTCGTGGAGGGGGTCGATGAGGTACCCGTAAGTGTGTAAAACATAGCCTCGGCGAGATCTCAATGAACAGTTGGTGAAACGCCAATGAGGGTGCTCGACAAGCAACCCTAAAGTTGAGGAGAGAGAAAAATCTCAAAAAATTTAGGAAAAATTACAAAAAAATTATTTTAAGTAAATTTAAAGTAAAGAAGGAATAATACAAGGAAAAAAATTAAAATATTTAAAAAAAAATACAAAACACAGAAATAAACACATATAGAAAATGCTACAAACAGAGAAAGAAAACAAGAAACAACTCAAAACAACCTGACTCACACCCCAATATAGTGTGCTCAAATTGCATTCCTCTATAAAAAAAAAGTGAGCACGGGAAATAGGGTAGATTGTAATCTCTAGTCCATATGAGCATGAAGAGTATGAACCACTTTAGAGTTCATAGTTTTAGAAATTCTTGAATGACCAGTCGAGTAGTCATAAATGCGACTATGATGGCTTTTAGAAAGTTTTGCCCTTTCTTCACTATATCATCGGAGCGTAATACACTCAGAAATGAAATGCTTAGATGAACCACAATAGGTACATCCTGATAAGTTAGAATGAGAAGAGCGAGGGGGAGATCTCTTAGTAGTACTCCGATCATATCTTGGACACTGGTTGGCAAGGTGGCCAACAGTACTGCAAGAATGACAAGAATGAGTTAGAGAAAGAAAAGAAATGGGTCTCTGCCTCTGAAGAGTAATACGAGAAGGAGAAGAAGTGGTAGAAGTGCATTGAGTCTCATACTAGGATGAGAAGTCAACCTCTCACAATAAGGTCTGATATGCCCATGCTCACCACAGTGGTGACAAGAGGAGATAATACATGTAGGAAGTGGCAATAGACCATCACCGGCACAACGAGAAAAAGAAGTAGGAGGTGAAATGTTCACCCTGCTAGAAGAGACTGGTAGAAACAAAACTTGCTACTTACCTTCCGCAGTAAATTTACCTTTGCCTTTTGCAACAACAGTCTTGTAACAAGGATCTTCTACAACAAATCTAATGAAAAGAGGAGTAGTAATAGAAGTTGTAGATTTAAAAAGAGA
The DNA here is from genome assembly GCA_029378325.1 of Elaeagnus macrophylla. Lineage (NCBI taxonomy): Eukaryota > Viridiplantae > Streptophyta > Magnoliopsida > Rosales > Elaeagnaceae > Elaeagnus > Elaeagnus macrophylla. The sequence goes on along the minus strand of CM055641.1, from coordinate 41,640,821 downwards.
GAAGCAGAAGCAACAATAGAAGGAGAAGTGGCTGCACAACCATCATTAGTAAAATCAAGCCCTCGTCGGTCACCGGGCTCCTTAATACTAACAAGGATCTCATCAAGCTTCTATGTACCCTTCAGAAGTTTCATAACAGTGGTCCTGGAGTGTTCTAACTCCTTTTCCAGGTTAAATTACTTTGCATTCAAAGTAGTGAGCAGGTCATCATTTTCCTTAATTAATGCCTCAAGAAATCTAGCAAAATTGCCCAAATTTTTACTTTATCCTAAAGAGCTAATAGCTCCTCATCCTTTCAAACAAGGCATGAGCAAGATATGCCTTTTCGCTTTCCAATATCTCAACCTTCTTTCCTAGAAGCAAGATTTTTTCAATATCGTCATTAGACAAATCTGGACTATCTATTGATCGCCTGTATCCTAAAGTCTCTTCAAGGTTTGCATAAGAAATCTCATTCTTGATTTGTTAGACTCTGCCTCAATAACCATGCATTGAGCTTTTTTTGCATAATCTCACATTTCTTAGAGAGATCATCTCTGTCCTGAAAGTGAGTGGACTGCTTATTATCAAAATCATCTTTGACATTCAGTTCTTTTTCTTTATCCATAAGGCTATTCAAACCTTCTTTCAAGCTTTCTTAGTCTTAATATGCTCCTTAAGCAGTTCATTATAAGTATCCAAGAGCTCATCATGCTCGTCCTCATCTAAGAATCTAGAAGATTGGGAAGTCGTACTAGGAGGAACATCTTTGGTCGCCATAACGGCTATAAAATTCCTTTCATCATCTTTTGAAATATGACAACTATCTAAAATAGTAACCTCTACCATCATGACCTTCTTGCCAGACTCTCGTTCGTTGAAGTGACATTAAGCAGTAATGTATGCGAGTTTTTCACACTTGTAACATCTGACCTATCTAGTCTGACTCCTAGACTTAGGTCTATCTTTATCTTCCTCTAAGTCTTCAACTATGACTCTAGAATCTCTTTTACTAGAGCTTTCTCGTTTCTATTTACTAGGAGTATTCCTTTTGTTCCTAAAGAATTTATTAAACTACTTTGCAAACAATGAAAATTCTTCTTCATCCAAGTTGGATGAATCATGACTGTAAATAATGGCTTTACTTTTTCCTTTGTGAATCTTGGTGGTCTTAAGAGCAAGACACTTCTCTTTATCAATAGAAGTTCTTTTGGGAAGGAGGCGGTGAATTTCAAAAGCTTGGAGATCACCAAGGATCTCATGACTTTAAGGGATTCTCCTTTGAAAGTTCTCTATAACATTAACCTTTTCACGAAAATGCTGAGGTAAGCTACGAAGAATCTTCTCAACTTGAAGTTATTCATCAATAGGATGGCCCAAGTTGTAGGAAGTATTGATGATGTCGGAAAAGCGGTCGTAAAAGTTATCAAATGCCTCATTTTCCTCCATTTGAAGAAGTTTAAAATCTCGCTTCAGTCTCATAAGCTTGGATTTCTTAACAGCAGAGATACCCTCATGCGTTATTTCCAAAATATCCTAAGCTTCCTTGGAAGAGTGCAAGCATAAATTCTCCAATATGCTTCAAGGGTGATAGCTCCGATAAGTGCGTACGGTCCTTTACTATTCCAATTGCACTCACAGCTTTCTTCTTTAGTCCAATCAATCATGGGCTTGGGAATAACTATTCCATCTTCAAGAGTTTTTGTAGGAGATATCCAGCCATTCTCGACTTGATACCAGACACGGTCTCCCATTAACCAAAAGAAAGCCCTCATCTAAGACTTCCAATAACCATAATTATGCCTAGTTAGAAGTAGAGGTCTAACTACGTTTCCTCCTTCACCGAAATCCATCATGGTGAAAAGTGAGTGTATGTAAAAAGTATGAAAAATAGATCAACACTAGAGCGATTAAGCCTAATTAGGGTGTACCATCTCTAATACCAAATGAGAGAAGTCTCAACTTGGTGAACGAAGAAATCTAGGTGATACGAAAACCTAAGGACTCGCCCTTTGATAAGTGCTCGGAAAGCACTAATATTTCGTGGTTTATTGTACTTAATTGTTTAAAAATAGATTTGTTATTATTGTTTATTTAACCATTTTTCATAAATCTATCAATTCGGAATCACAGGTATGTTTTAGTGTATTTCAGGTGTTTTTAGCATCAAATGAGTTGAATAATGCAAACACGCGAAGATGGAACACTTACGGCGCTCGGATCACGAGTTACGAGCAAAACAAGACAAATATGTAAGCCTTACAGAATGAGCAATCATATATGTAAGGGGCAAATATGAAGAAAGGAAAGGCAACGCGCGCTGCGGTGAGGAAAATGTATGCTGCGATGGGGAGCTCTCGGGTTTTGACCATATTTTCCAGAATTGTGTTGCGCTGGGGCGGGAAAAATGTATGCCGCGGTGCGCCTATTCCTATTGCACTCAGGAATTGTGTAAACCCTTACATCTATAAATACCCCCTCTAGACTACAACTTTGATACAACTTTTACACACAACAATTTTGCGAGTAAACAAGAGATCTAATCAGTTTTAGGAGCTTTGCCACACTCAACGAAGCAAGAGAAACCATTCTAAGGATCGAAGGAAGCTATTGACGATCGAAGATCAAGCTTTTGGAGAAGAATGCTATCCTATCCATAAGCGGTATTTAGATCTAGGATTTCCTTGTTATAGAATTCTATTTTCTTCTTCTTTCATTGAAGTGTATGATCATATTATATTTGTCTATGAATTTTAATATGAACATGAGCGGCTAATTTCATTATGGATGTTTAGTTTGTGTTGTCATGTTTGCTAGAATTGTTTTTGGTGAATGTTTTATTGATTTAATATAAATAAATTATCTTTTGATTACGAGCATGTTTAGATATTTAATTATGAATTTTCATGGGCCAATTTGATATTCGTAGTTAGGTTGAAAAAGGTGAGAATATAGTTTTAGGAACGTCACCTTAACTTTATTCCGAAACACTTAATCAATGGTTCAAATTAGTGACTTAGTCATAGTATTAGTTTGATTGGCATAAATTTCCTTGCGCATAATTTGATTGCTATTTGATATACCTGATCGTAGGATGTTAATTAGTTAATCAACAAAGAGAATTACCCCGACCGTAGGCATCCTCATAATAAAAAGGAAAAGCCGGTAAAATCGTTTATTAGAACGTTCATGTTATTTCACCATCACTTTTTGATGCAAGCATGGCCAACCAAACTAAACATCCATACATCCTCCATTGATTTTCAAATCTACTTGAATTGATTATGAATTTGCGATATTGTTTTCGTTTAATTGTTTGTATCATTGACCTCGTTACAAAACCAAACTCTTTTTACAGTTTTACTAGGTTTAGGACTCTAGTTACTTAAAGTTTTAGTTTCACCATAACTCTATTTAATTAGTGGTTTACTTGCGTTAGAACTCTATTTAGATTAAGAAGAAGGTTATTTAGAACCACTGCAATTCCTTGAGAGACTGACCTCGGAAGTTGCTTGTTACTTTTCTACGAGTGATTTGTACACTTGTAAGTACTAAATTTATCACATCAAGTTTTTGGCGCCGTTGCTGGGGAATTGGCGTTTTAAATAATTTTCTTTTTAACTTTTTAGAGTTTCTAAATTATATTTATATATTTATTTTAGTTAAATTTTATTTCATTTTTATTTTTATCTTTTATTCAAAAAAAATTTCAAAATTCAAAAATTCAAATAAAAAATATAGTACTTCTATTTATTTGCTTAATTTGTGGTATATTTATTGGTGCTTTAATTTCTCTATTATTTTTGTTAGTTTTTGAAAGGTACCGTTCACAGACAACTTCAACAAATTTCGAAATGCACCTAATTAGGTTGGATACTGAAATTCATGAGCCAATACAAAGCCTTTTGAGGAGCTTGATGTAATAAATTTAGTACTCGCAAGTGTACTAATCACTCGTAGAAAAGTGATAAACAACTTCCAAGGTCGGTCTCTCAAGGAATTGCAGTGGTTCTAAATAACTGTCTTCTTAATCTAAATAGAGTTCTAATAAAAATAAAACACTAATTAAATAGAGTTCTAGTAAAATTAAAACTCTAAGTAATTAGAGTCCTAAACCTAGTAAAACTGTAAAAAGGTGTTTGTTTTGGGACGAAATCAATGTTACGAACAATTAAACAAAATCAATATCGCAAATTAACAATCAATTCAGGTAGATTAAAAATCAATGGAGGATGTATGGACGTTTAGTTTGGTTGGCCATGCTTGCATCGAAAAGTGATGGTGAAATAACATGAACGTTCTATATAAACAATATTACCGGCTTTCCTTTTAATTACGAGACTGCCTTCGGTCAGGGTAAATCTCTTTGTTGATTAACTAATTAACTGCCTTCGGTCGGGGTAAATCAAATAGCAATCAAATTATGCGCAAGAAAATACATGTCAATCAAACTAATGCTATGACTAAGTCACTAATTTGAACCTTTGATTAAGTGTTTCGGAATAAAGTTAAGGTGACGTTCCTATAACTAGATTCTCAGATTTTTCAACCTAACCACGAATCTCAAATTGGCCCATGATAATTCATAATTAAATATCTAAACATGCTCTTAATCAAAAGGTAATTTATTTAAGCTAAATCAATAAAATATTTACCATACACAATTCTAGCAAACATGGCAACTCAAACTAAACATCCATAATGAAACTAGCCGCTCATGTTCATATTAATATTCATAGACAAATAAAATATGATCATACACTTCAACGAAAGAAGAAGAAAATATAATTCTATAACAACAAGGAAAACCTAGATCTAAATACCGCTAAATGGATGGGATGGCGTTCTTCTCCAAAAGCTTTATCTTCAATCATCGACGACTTCCTTGGATCCTTAGAATGGTTTCTTTTGCTTCGTTGAGTGTGGCAAAGCTCCTAAAAACTGAGTGAATTGCTTGTTTGCTAGCAAAATTATTGTGTGTAAAAGTTGTATTCGAGTTGTTCGAGCTGTTCGAGTTGTATGTAAGGATGACTCTAAGGGGGTATTTATAGATGTAAGGGATTTCACAAATCTTGATTGCATTAGGAATAGGTGCACCGTGGCACACATTTTGCACGCCGCGGCGCAACACAAATTCTGGAAATAATGTCAAAACCCGAGAGCTCCCCACCGCGGCATGCCTTTTTCTCGCCGCGGCGCATGTTGCCATCCTTTTCTTCATGTTTACCCCCTTATATATGTGATGGCTCATTATGTAAGGCTTACATATTTGACTTGTCTTGCCCGTAACTCGTGATCCGAGTGCCGTAAGTGTTTCATCTTTGCGTGTTTGCATTATTTGACTCATTTGATACTAAAAACACCTGAAATGCACTAAAACATACCCGTGATTCCGAATGGATAGATTTATCAAATTAATCAAATAAACAACAAATAATAAATCTACTTCTAAACAATTAAGCGCAATAAACCATGAAATATTAGTACTTTTCGAGCACTCATCACAACCCCCAACTAGCTTCTTGCTAGTCTCTAGCAAGAGGAGCGATCTAAAGATTAAAATAAAATGAATAAACTAAACTAACTAGAATCACTTCCGTAGATTGTCACGGTTGCATTTAGTGCATGCAACAAGCCTTTAAACCCCTAGGTGGCCCTAGTGGACGAGTTATAGTCTCGTGAGGGTTTCTAGTGATGATACCTGCAAACATCGTAATTAACAAAACTAAATAAAGACTCTAAAATACTTGAATCAATCCATGCATATGTCTCAAAAATTGTCAACAACGAATGTCATACGAAAGAGTTAAAAATCACTTAAGCTCAAAAACAGTCCAAATATCAAACCCATCTTAGTAATCGAATTTTAAACAACCAAGCATACCACAAGCCCATTAGTTATACTATCTGATCGTGTCATGCATGATATTCATAGATTACATTTTAATATCTCATAAATGTGCAAGTAAAATATGAATGAGAATTTTGCACTTCCAACCTCCATATGCTCATTTTTCAAATCCATCTCCACTAATATAGAAATCAAACTACCTAGAATGAATAAGACTTCATTAAGCTTGTAAAGTCGTGGTTAGGTGTGTGATTATGAAAGTACGGGAATGATATTTTCAATAGGATAAGAGTACTTTTTATTTCACAAACTTATTTTCAACTTTCTCCACCAAGTGTTCTTTTTCATCCTCCTATAAATTCCATATGTCCCTTGGATCTTTTTGCTTGATTTTCTTTCTTTATTTTTCTTGCTTATTATTTCAATCATCATCATTTTTTTTTGTGAAGAAGCAAGATAAATACAACATAATTTCTCATGAAAGTCAAATATTACATTGAGTACTCTTATCACTAAGGGTAGTACAACTTATGTCAATGTTGAGTTCAAGGGTGTACTATGGATAAAATAATACGGGGAGGCTTGAAAAGTCCAAACGGTTCAAAGATGGCCTAAATCACTTTCTAAGTGGCATTTGATTCTATTATTTCGCTTCAATGGGTTTTCAAAGGAGTTCTAGAGCTTGTTGAGACATAAAATATATCATAAACATGCATACATTACACAAACCAAAATAGTCATACTAACCATGCAAACTACCGCATAAACCACAAAATTCTCAAACTCGATGAATCTAACATTTATGTGCCTCTTTACTTAGGTAAAAATCTAATTTCTTTCATATATCACTGTTATTACAATCATGTTATTATCATAGACTTCCGGATTGACTCAAGTAGACACGACACTAACCTAACACAATTCAAGTGACAAAAGTTAAAAATTTAAAATTTGGTCATATTTCATGCTCATGGAGTATTTTTCCCATCCCCAACCTAATTCCTACATTGTCCTCAATGTTAAAAAGAAAAACAAAAGAAATTAAGAGAAAAGTGAGAGAAGCTACCCCCCTTTCGTATGAGATTGTGTACACTACACGTACGCTCTTGTTCATTGTTCCTTGCTTTTCTCATGATGAAGCAATTAGTGTACAAGAAACATGTATGAAACCTCAAAGATATACATCCCAATTCAAATCCAAATTTAAATTAAAACTAAGTCAAATGAAAAACAGAAAACATTAAACAAAGTTAAACAATTCAAACTAAAATAAAATAAAGGAAAATAAAACTAAATAAAAGAAAAAGAAAATTAGTCCAAAATAAAAAAAAATAAAAAATTAAACCAAAGAAAATTACAAATGGGAGGCTCAGTCCTCCATGTCTTCGGGTTGCTCATTTTCCTCATCCTCGAGTTGGTCCGCCGGTGGTATAAAAGTAAAGTCATGTCCCGGATATTGTGGAGGTGGCTAGAATTGGGTGAGGTCTATTCCACTGTGTGTCAACTGGCAGCTAATCATTTGGTGGAGTAGACCTTGGTACTCGTGTTGATATTTCATTTGATCACTGAGCCACGCTTGTTGTTGGGTTTGTTATTGATGCATCTCGTGTTGATATTGATGCATTTTATTAAGTTTCGCTTCTAGGTTTACCAACCTGTCTCTTGTAGAAGCGTTCTTGGAAGAATCACCCTTCCTACTTCCTTGCCTAGTCTTAGTTCCGCTTGTAAGGTGTTGCATGTAAGCAAAAGTTAATGTTTCACCCGGCTACAATAAGACCTCACCCGTGTCGTATTTGACTCCGTGTTTGACACAAAGGACAGTTATGAGTTGGGGAAAGAAATAGCTAATGTTGTGGTGCTCAGCTGAGTACACAACCCTCTGTTGTCTCTATAGCAAATTGTAGGATATCCCGTTCCCGATCGACTGTACTGTAATGCCTAGTCGGCATTAACCTAGAGCAAACAAAATATTGCCAAATTCGGGAATGGGTCCTTAGGTGCTTGGCTTGAAATATATTCCATTTCCCCTTGTATTCCCACTCTCCGTAACCATCGGTTAGGGTATTAATTACTTCGTTGTAATCAACCTGCGTTAAGTAGGTTTCATACGCGCTATTGTGAATATCCCTTAACCCTAGTATGAGTTGATCACAGTCCTATTGAAGGGGACTTCAACGCCCCTCACCCAAACCATTCCATCTCTCGCTTTCGGGACATTCGTGTAGAATTCCAGAACCAGCGAACTCACAACCGCCTTCAGGGCGTATGCGAATTTTTTCCATCCTAATCTCTCAACTATGTCCAATATCCCCATTACTCCTACTTGCCCGAATTCCATTCCACTTTCATTTACAAATCCTTTATTCCTTTTGGCGACACCTTCGTACCGCTCTTGTGCTTCTCGGCTAACAAACCTAGAGGCGTCATACGTCCTATCCTTAACCACCTTTCCTTTCCCTTTGGAACGACTACTTTCACCAGCCTTTCTTTTAGGGGCCATTTCAATTCTTAAACCAATTAAATTTCACTAACAACTTAAGTTTCAGAAAATGCAGAAAATTTCCAAAAATTTGCTCCCCTTATCCAAAATTTTCACTTAATTCCAAATTCAGACAAAATTTCACAATTTCCAGAAAATTAATACTGAATTGAAGCAGAAATGTGACGAATTTTACCTCTTTGGAATGCAATTGAAGTCTTGAAGGAAAACCCCCAAATTTTTCTTGAAACCCTAATTCTTGAATTGGAGAGAAACTTGATCCTTGGAGCAAATCTTCTGAAATTGATGGATGAAAATGTGTTAGCAATGTTGGATTGAAGAATTAGTGGAGTAAAGTTTAAATTTTGGTGAAGATTTGGAAGAAATTGGAGAGGAGAGTGGAGAGAAAATGAGAGAAAAAGAGAGAAAGTGTGGGAAAATTTTGAAATGAATGAGATTTGTCCCGAGTGCCCTTTTCTGCCCATTTTTCATAGGCACGCCACAACATGCATTTTTTTTCACCGCGATGCGGTTAAACTTTTTAAAATTGTGCGTGAAACAGAACGTCTCTCGCCGCGGCACAACTTTTTCCGGCTGAGGCGTGCACATTTTTTTTTTTTAAATTAGGTTCGAGACAGAAAGTCCCTCGCCGCGGCACACATTTTCCCCTCCGCGGCGCACATTGTTTTTGAAAAATTTTTTTGAAACAGGAAGTATCACTTCGCGACACAAATTTTCCCTGCCGCGGTGCACATATATTTTTTGAAAAATTTTAATTTTTTGGATTTTTTAGAAAACGTGCAATGTGTCCACCCCAACCAAAACTTGGGAATGTCCTCATTACCTTGAAAAACTTTTAAAAATAAAAATATGATAAAAATAATAAAAGAAATAAAAATAACAAAAGAAATACAATACCAAATGAGTGCCTCCCATTAAGGGCTTAGTTTAACGTCTTAGCAAGACGTGGCTGCTCTCGTGTTTTATTCATCGAGGAGACATATTAAATCGATGCTGTTTAAATTGTTTTATCCTTCCAAGTATGGTTTGACACGATGCCCGTTTACTTTAAACATTTCTTTCGTTTTCGGATTGAGAAACTCGATTACTCCGTGTAGAAGTACGTTAGCGATGGTGTATGGTCCGCTCCACCTAGAATGAAGTTTTCCTGGAAACAAACGCAAACGTGAATTGTATAATAGAATTTTCATTCCGAGATCAAAATACTTATCGAGGAGCCCTTTATCGTGATAGCGCTTAGTACGCTCCTTGTAGATCTTGGCATTTTCGTAAGCTTCGTCCCGAATTTTCTTAAGTTTGCTCAGCTGGAGTAGTCGTTTTTCCCCAGCTTTTTCCATGTCTATGTTGAGCTTCTTAATAGCCCAATAGGCCCTATGTTCTAGCTCAACCAGTAAGTGACATGCTTTACCAAAAATTAACCGGTAGGGACTCATACCAATTGGAGTTTTATATGCTGTACGATATGCCCATAAGGCATCATTCAATCTAATTGACCAATCTTTCCTTGAGGGGCACACTGTGCGTTCTAATAACCCTTTGATCTGTCGGTTACTCACTTTCCACTTGCCCCGAAGTTTGGGGATGGTATGGGGTAGCCACTCTATGAAAAATGTTGTACTTTTTCAAAAGCCCATCGAAGAGTCTATTGCAAAAGTGGCTGCCTCCATCACTAATGATCGCTCTCAGTGTGCCAAATATGCTAAAAATGTTATCCTTCAAAAATTTAACAACAACGTTAGCGTCATTAGTTCTAGTGGGTATCGCTTCTACCCACTTTGAAACATAGTCAACTACAACTAATATGTAAGTGTAGCCAAAAGATGGGGGAAACGGACCCATGAAGTCAATTCCCCACACGTCAAACAATTCTACTACAAGATTGTCAAAGGCATTTCGTTACGCTTACCTATGTTACCTGTCCTTTGACATCTATCACATCTCACACAAAATATGTTAGCATCTTTAAATAATGTAGGCCAATAAAAACCAGATTGTAATACCTTTAGGGCCATTTTCTTACCACCAAAATGGCCCCCGCAATGTAGCTCATGGCAAAAGGTTAAGATGCTCTCATGTTCCTCTTCAGGCACACACCTCCGGATGACTTGATCTTGACATAACTTGAACAAATACGGGTCATCCCAAAAGTATAGCCTACAAACACTGAAAAACCTTTTCTTTTCCTGAAAAGTAATGTTAGGTCTCAAAATACCACTAGCTAGATAATTAACGATGTCAGCATACCATGGATTTGGACCTATTGTAAACAATTGTTCATCAGGGAAGGTTTCAATGATTGTATCCATACTTTCACCTTCAACATGTTCATTCTCAGTAATCAACCTAGACAGATGATCAGCTATTATATTTTTTATAACTTTCTTGTCTTTGATCTCTAGGTCAAATTCTTGTAAAAGTAGGATCCACCTAATGAGTCTAGGCTTAGCATTCGGTTTAGTCAATAAATATCTCAAAGTAGCATGATCCGAATGAACAATAACTTTAGTTCCTACCAAGTAAGACCTAAATTTATCAAGTAAAAACACAACAGCCAATAGCTCTTTTTCAGTGGTGGTGTAGTTAATTTGGGCATCATTGAGTGTTTTGCTCGCATAATATATAACATGTAATCGTTTATCCACTCTTTGCCCTAAAACAGCTCCTATAGCATAATCATATGCATCACACATGATTTCAAACGGTAAAGACCAATTAGGAGCTATAATAACAGGTGCAGAAGTAAGTCTATCTTTTAAAGTATTAAAAGCAACAAGGCATTCATCATCAAAATCAAACAAAGTATCTTTGGACAATAGATTACATAATGGACGACTAATTTTGGAAAAATCCTTAATAAATCGTCAATAGAAACCTGCATGTCCTAGGAAACTTCGTATACCCTTAACAGATGTAGGTGGAGGCAATTTTGCAATTAAATCTACCTTAGCCTTATCTACTTCAATTCCTTTGCTAGATATGACATGTCCTAGCACTATGCCCTGTTGGACCATAAAGTGACTTTTCTCCCAACTAAGCGTTAAATTGCATTTAATGCATTGTTCTAATACTAAAGTCAATTTATGCAAGCAATCATCAAAGGAATTATCGAAAACTGAAAAGTCATCCATAAATACCTCAATGAATTTCTCCACCATGTCCGAAAAGATCGACATCATACATCTCTGAAAGGTGGTGGGTGCATTGCATAGTCCAAATGACATTCTCCTAAAAGCGAAAGTTTCGAATGGGCATGTGAATGTCGTTTTCTCTTGATCCTCCGGAGCAATGGGTACTTGATAATAACCTTAAAGACCATCTAAAAAGCAATAGAAATCATGCCCAGCTAGTCTTTCTAACATTTGATCAATGAAGGGGAGGGGGAAGTGATCCTTTTTGGTGTACAAATTCAGCTTTCGAAAATCAATACACATCCTCCAACCCGTAATTATCCTAGTGGGCACTAATTCATCTTTTTCACTTTTAACCATGGTTAATCCAGATTTCTTTGGTACCACATGAACGGGACTAACCCACTTACTATCAGCAATTGGATAAATCACCCCTACTGCTAGGAGTTTCAAAACTTCTTTCTTAACTACCTCTTGCATGATTGGATTTAGTCTCATTTGCGCTTCTTTAACAAGTTTGACATCGTCCTCTAAATTAATCTTATGCATACACATTGCTGGACTAATGCCTCTAATGTCCCCAATACTCCATCCTATTGCCTTTTTATAATTCCTAAACTCTCCAATCAATTTTTCCTCTTGGTTTTCAGTGAGTGTAGATGAAATAATAATAGGGTAGGTCTCATTCTCTCCCAAAAAGACATATTTAAGATACTTAGGTAGTTCCTTAAGTTCCAATTCAGGTCGAGCAATCTCATCGTTATGTGGGACATCCAATAAATCTAAGGGTGTACTAGTGTCATCTAATGATATGGCATTGTCTAACAGTTCACTGTACTCCCTAGCCTCATAGTCTAAGATATCATCTACCTCTTCAACTGTAAATGCTACCTCCAATTTATCATCTAATCTAGCATGCACAAAAGTATCATGAATTATTGGATCTAAACATTCTACATATGAGCATTCATCAATAGCAGATATAGAAGGGTAAGGAGATGAATCGAAAACCTTAAAGTGAACAGTCTCTCCCAAGACCGTCATTGTCAACTTTCTACTTTGGACATCAATAATGGTTTGGGTAGTGGCCATAAATGGTCTACCCAAAAGAATGGTGTGCTCCTTGTCCAATGATGGATTATCCTACATGTCTAAAACCACAAGGTCAACAAGTATGATTAACTTATCTACCTGTATGAGTAAGTCCTCAACCATGCCCTTCGGATATTTAACAGATCTGTCCGTAAGTTGAAGGGACATGGTTGTTGGTTTTAGTTCTCCTAAACCTAGCTGCAAGAAGATAGAGTAAGGCATCAAATTGATACTAGCACCTAAATCAAGCATAGCCTTAGCTACTTTCCTATCCCCCAAAGTAATATCACTTATAAAACTACCTGGATCTTTTAACTTAGGGGGTAAGTTGCGTTGAAGCACCGCACTAGCAATTTCAGATAGGATTACTCTCTCATTAAGCTCATACCTTCTTTTCTTAGTGTTTAATTCTTTGAAAAATTTAGCATACGAAGGCACATTTCTAATTACATCTAATAATGGCAAATTAATATTAAACTTAGAGAGCATGTTAAATAAATCAAAAAATTGTTTATCTTGCTTACTGTCCTTTAAACAGTGTGGGAATGGTACCGGTGGTTGGTATGGCTCCGATGACTTGTGTAGAGTAGGTGGATTAGATGACTCTCCAATTCTTGCCATTGAAGGCTCTTCATGCTTGTCACCTCTTTCCTCCAATTCCTTAGAAGCATTGTTGTTATCTTCCATGTTACCTGCACTATAAGATAAATCATTAGAAAGTTTAGGTAAATTTTTAGTAACGACCTTACCACTCCGAAGAACCATGACAGCTTTGGCTTATTCGGGTTGACTGGACAGCTTTCCCATCTCTTGTTTGTGCATTTGTTCCGCTAGCTGCCCCACTTGCATTTCCACTCTTTTCATTGAAGCTTTCATAGAGTCCATCCTTCCACTACAGGAGTGTATGAAATTGTTTAGGGTTTCCTCTATGGTTGGTTTATTTTGTGGAAATTGTCGGTTTACATTTTGGCCTTGTGTTTGGTTTTGGACAAAAGGTTGGCTATTGTTTTGTTTCCAAGCGAAGTTATAGGTATTTGAATAAGGGTCGTTCCTAGGTCTAGGTTGGTACCCTTGCATTAAATTCCCCTCTTCAGTAGTACCTGTATAAGAATCACCTACAAAAGAACAAACATTAGCACCATGTCCATATGAACCACAAACTCCACATACCTCGTGTTTTGGCATTTGATTAACATTGGAGGTTGTGACAAGTTGCACTTGTTTCATCAATTCAGCAAGTTGCATGGTCATTTCATTGTTGGATCCTAATTCGTGGACTCCAGCTCTTCTTCCTCTAGCGCTCTTTTGTTGGGAATTGGCTCCCAACATCTCGAATAATTTGTAGGTTTCATCCGCTATTTTCTCACTCATAGCTCCTTTTGCAGCATCGTCAACTGTGAATTGACATTGTAGCGTCAATCCGTCGTAGAAAAATTGATTCTATAGCTGTAGCAGGAAGTGGTGAAGTGGACACTGTATCAATAGCAATTTGAATCTGTCCCAAGCCTCGTGGAAGGGTTTTACATCCATCTGCGAAAAGGTAGCAATTTTTGTTCTTAGGTCAGATGTCTTTTGATGGGAATAGAACTTACCCATAAATTTGTTGTAAACATCGTCCCAAGTGGCCAAAGAACAGGGTGCCAATGTCATTAGCCAAGACTTAGCTATATCCTTGAGAGTGTATGGAAAACACCTCATGCGTAGTTGATCTTCACTAAGTCCCTACAGTGGAAAGGTTTGCACAATTGCATATAATTCACGCATAAAATTTAAAGGATCTTCATTAGGGATACCGTAAAAGGAGGGAAGCATGAAATAATGAATATTTTTCAACTCATAATTCCTAGCTGCCTCTGTAAGTCGAATGCACGATGTGGCGGTCCCAATGATAGGTCTTGCAAACTCTTTGTTCATCATCTGCCTAGCTACGTTGTCACCCATTGCTGCTTGCATTTGTTGTTGGACTTCTTCCTCTTCAAGTTGATTATCCAGTTTCTTTGATCGGTGTTTGATCCTATGAATGTTGTCAATGAAAGGAGAGAGTTTCTTGTTAAGTGATCTCCTACCCTGCATGCACAAACAAAAAGCAAACAAAGATCAAGGCAGTAGTGAAATTGGAAATTAAGTACTATTTTTTTTAATTTTTTAATTTTTTTATTTTTTTGTATTTTTCGAATAAAAGATAACAAATAAAATAAATAAATAAAACTAATTTAGAAACTCTAAGAAGTTAAAAAGAAAATTATTTAAAACGCCAATTTCCTGGCAACGGCGCCAAAAAACTTGATGTGATAAATTTAGTACTCGCAAGTGTATGAATCACTCGTAGAAAAGTGACAAGCAACTTCCAAGGTCGATCTCTCAAGGAATTGCAGTGGTTCTAAATAACCATCTTCTTAATCTAAATAGAGTTCTAATACAAATAAAACACTAATTAAATAGAGTTCTAGTAAAACTAAAACTCTAAGTAACTAGAATCCTAAACCTAGTAAAACTGTAAAAAGGTGTTTGTTTTGTGACGAAATCAATGTTACGAACAATTAAACAAAATCAATATCGCAAATTAACAATCAATTCAGGTAGATTAAAAATCAATGGAGGATGTATAGACGTTTAGTTTGGTTGGCCATGCTTGCATCGAAAAGTGATGGTGAAATAACATGAACGATCTATATAAACAATATTATCGGCTTTCCTTTTATTTAGGAGACTACCTTCGGTCGGGGTAAATCTCTTTGTTGATTAACTAATTAACTACCTTCGGTTGGGGTAAATCAAATAGCAATCAAATTATGCGCAAGGAAATACATGCCAATCAAACTAATGCTATGACTAAGTCACTAATTTGAAGCTTTGATTAAGTGTTTCGGAATAAAGTTAAGGTGACGTTCCTATAACTAGATTCTCAGATTTTTCAACCTAACCACGAAATTGTGTGAGAAGTTACCCCCCTTTTGTATGAAATTGTGTCGTTACTCGCTATGCTTCGGTTCACTGTTCCTCGCTTCTCTCATGAAGAATGTATGTATATGAACATATATTGAACCTCAAAGTGTATGCAACACAATTCAAACTCAAACCCAAATTTAAATTATAACTAAGTCAGATGAAAACAGAAAAACATTAAACTAAGTTAAACAATTCAAAATAAAATAAAAATAAAGGAAAAACTGAAAAAGAAAATAAAAAAAATAAAAAGAAAATAAAGAAAAGAAATTGATACTACCGAATATGGTGGGTTGCCTCCCACCAAGCGCTTTCTTTAACGTCTTAGCAAGACGTTGCTAATTCGTTTCTATCCACCATCATCAAAGATCTTGAAGTGTATGATATCAATTTTTCGAGCTAATATGTCATTAAGCTTGTCCTTCCATCTCGGTAGTTGTTTTCTATGAAGTACAGCACACACTCTTTTGTGGAAGTAGTATGGAAAATAATTTGGGGATGTGCAAGTCTTAGGTGCCTTGTGTGGCATGGGAGGTGAAGATAATTCCTCCTTGTTCTCCATAGAAGTTTGTAGAATTTGATATTCTTCGGCTTGACATTCTTTGAGAATTGCTTGCTCCCTACCTGTATTTTCTACACAAAGTGGTAAATCATCAAAAGTCTCAGGAAAATAAAAATTTTCAAAATTGTTACCACTTTGAAGGATTATGTCATCCTTCACTTGCTCAATTTGAGTGGGCAACTCTTCTTGTTTTTGAATTTGTTCCGCTAATTGCCCAACTTGCATTTCTATTCTGTTTATTGATGCCTCTATAGACTCCATCCTTTCATTAGTAGATTGTATGAAAATATTCAAGGTTTCCTCTAAGGTTGGCTTCCTAGGTTGATTAGAAACTTTACTTCCTTGTATGAAAGAATTTAAGCTCTCTTCCAAGGTGGCCCTAGATGGATATGTAGGAAAACTTGAGCTTTGCATTTGGTATTGTGCATAAGGTGGGTCATATGGTTGAAAATTAGAGCTTTGCATGTTGTATTGGGCATAAGGTGGGTCATATGATTGAAAATTTGAGCTTTGCATGTTGTATTGGGCATAAGGTGGGGTAAAGTTTGCTTGCCATGAAGAATTACGGTGATTTTCCCACTCAGGATTATAGGTACTAAAATAAGGATCATTCCAAGGTGGGTGACATCCCTCATTACGATCAAAGTTTGAATTAGTGGATGCATAGTAATCACCTGCAAAAGTGCAAACATTAGCATAATGCCCATATAAACCACAAATGCTACATACCTCCATATCTGTCATATCATGCAGCTCTTCACAAGGCTTTGTATTGGCTCATGGATTTCAGTATCCAGCCTGATTAGGTGCATTTTAAAATTTTGTTGATGTTGTTGATGAACGGTACCTTTCAAAAACTAACAAAAACAACAGAGAAATCAAAGCACCACAGATTAAGCAATTAAAAGCACTATTTTTTTTTTTTTTGATTTTTTTTTTTTTTTTGAATAAAATAAAAATAAAAATAAAATAAATAAATAAATAAAAGATAACAAATAAAATAAAAATAAAATAAATAAAGAAATAAAAAAAAATTAAGAAACTCTAAAAAGTTAAAAAGAAAATTATTCAAAACGCCAATTCCCCGGCAACGGCGCCAAAAACTTGATGTGTTAAAATGTGTACTCGCAAGTGTACGAATCACTCGTAGTAAAGTGATAAGCAACTTCCAAGGTCGGTCTCTCAAGGAATTGCAGTGGTTTTAAATAACTAACTTTTTAATCTAAATAGAGTTCTAATGAAAATAAAAGACTAATTAAATAGAGTTCTAGTGAAATGAAACTCTAAGTAACTAGAATTCTAATGCAAGTAAAACTGTAAAAAGGGTGTTTGTTTTTGTGATGAGAACAATAATACGCTACTCAAACGAAAACAAGATCGCAATCAAACAATCAATTCAATAAAATATCAATAGAGGATGTATGGACGTTTAGCTTGGTTAACCATGTTTGCATCGAAAAGGTATGGTGAGATACATGAACGTCCTATATAAACAAAACTACCGGCTTTCCTTTTAATTACGAAACTCTTTTGGCGGGGGTAGGTCTCTTTGGATTAACTAATTAACTGCCTTTGGCGGGGGTAAATTAAATAGCAATCAAATTATGCGCAAGGAAAACATGCCAATCAAATTAATGCTATGACTAAGTCACTAACTTGAATCTTTGATTAAGTGTTTCGGAATAGAGTTAAGGTGATTTCTCCATCCAGGGTTATAGGTATTTGAATAAGGGTCGTTCCTAGGTCTAGGTTGGTACCCTTGCATTAAATTCCCTTCTTCAGTAGTACCTGTATAAGAATTACCTACAAAAGAACAAACATTAGCACCATGTCCATATGAACCACAAACTCCACATACCTCGTGTTTTGGCATTTGATTAACATTGGAGGTTGTGACAAGTTGCACTTGTTTCATCAATTCAGCAAGTTGCATGGTCATTTCATTGTTGGATCCTAATTCGTGGACTCCAGCTCTTCTTCCTCTAGCGCTCTTTTGTTGGGAATTGGCTCCCAACATCTCGAATAATTTGTAGGTTTCATCCGCTATTTTCTCACTCATAGCTCCTTTTGCAGCATCGTCAACTGTGAATTGACATTGTAGCGTCAATCCGTCGTAGAAAAATTGATTCTATAGCTGTAGCGGAAGTGGTGAAGTGGACACTGTATCAATAGCAATTTGAATCTGTCCCAAGCCTCGTGGAAGGGTTTTACATCCATCTGCGAAAAGGTAGCAATTTTTGTTCTTAGGTCAGATGTCTTTTGATGGGAATAGAACTTACCCATAAATTTGTTGTAAACATCGTCCCAAGTGGCCAAAGAACAGGGTGCCAATGTCATTAGCCAAGACTTAGCTCTATCCTTGAGAGTGTATGGAAAACACCTCATGCGTAGTTGATCTTTACTAAGTCCCTACAGTGGAAAGGTTTGCACAATTGCATATAATTCACGCATAAAATTTAAAGGATCTTCATTAGGGATACCGTAAAAGGAGGGAAGCATGAAATAATGAATATTTTTCAACTCATAATTCCTAGCTGCCTCTTTAAGTCGAATGCACGATGTGGCGGTCCCAATGATAGGTCTTGCAAACTCTTTGTTCATCATCTGCCTAGCTACGTTGTCACCCATTGCTGCTTGCATTTGTTGTTGGACTTCTTCCTCTTGAAGTTGATTATCCAGTTTCTTTGATCGGTGTTTGATCCTATGAATGTTGTCAATGAAAGGAGAGAGTTCCTTGTTAAGTGATCTCCTACCCTGCATGCACAAACAAAAAGCAAACAAAGATCAAGGCAGTAGTGAAATTGGAAATTAAGTACTATTTTTTTTATTTTTTATTTTTTTATTTTTTTGTATTTTTCGAATAAAAGATAACAAATAAAATAAATAAATAAAACTAATTTAGAAACTCTAAGAAGTTAAAAAGAAAATTATTTAAAACGCCAATTTCCTGGCAACGGCGCCAAAAAACTTGATGTGATAAATTTAGTACTCGCAAGTGTATGAATCACTCGTAGAAAAGTGACAAGCAACTTCCAAGGTCGATCTCTCAAGGAATTGCAGTGGTTCTAAATAACCATCTTCTTAATCTAAATAGAGTTCTAATACAAATAAAACACTAATTAAATAGAGTTCTAGTAAAACTAAAACTCTAAGTAACTAGAATCCTAAACCTAGTAAAACTGTAAAAAGGTGTTTGTTTTGTGACGAAATCAATGTTACGAACAATTAAACAAAATCAATATCGCAAATTAACAATCAATTCAGGTAGATTAAAAATCAATGGAGGATGTATAGACGTTTAGTTTGGTTGGCCATGCTTGCATCGAAAAGTGATGGTGACATAACATGAACGATCTATATAAACAATATTATCGGCTTTCCTTTTATTTAGGAGACTACCTTCGGTCGGGGTAAATCTCTTTGTTGATTAACTAATTAACTGCCTTCGGTTGGGGTAAATCAAATAGCAATCAAATTATGCACAAGGAAATACATGCCAATCAAACTAATGCTATGACTAAGTCACTAATTTGAAGCTTTGATTAAGTGTTTCGGAATAAAGTTAAGGTGACGTTCCTATAACTAGATTCTCAGATTTTTCAACCTAACCACGAATCTCAAATTGGCCCATGATAATTCATAATTAAATATCTAAACATGCTCTTAATCAAAAGGTAATTTATTTATGCTAAATCAATAAAATATTCACCATACACAATTCTAGCAAACATGGCAACTCAAACTAAACATCCATAATGAAACTAGCCGCTCATGTTCATATTAATATTCATAGACAAATAAAATATGATCATACACTTCAACGAAAGAAGAAGAAAATATAATTCTATAACAACAAGGAAAACCTAGATCTAAATACCGCTAAATGGATGGGATGGCGTTCTTCTCCAAAAGCTTTATCTTCAATCATCGACGACTTCCTTGGATCCTTAGAATGGTTTCTTTTGCTTCGTTGAGTGTGGCAAAGCTCCTAAAAACTGAGTGAATTGCTTGTTTGGTCGCAAAATTATTGTGTGTAAAAGTTGTATCGAGTTGTATGTAAGGGTGACTCTAAGGGGTATTTATAGATGTAAGGGATTTCACAAATCCTGATTGCATTAGGAATAGGTGCGCCGTGGCACACATTTTTCCCGCTGCGGCTCAACACAAATTCTGGAAATAATGTCAAAACCCGAGAGCTCCCAGCCACGACATGCCTTTTTCTCGCCGCGGTGCGTGTTGCCATCCTTTTCTTCATGTTTACCCCCTTACATATGTGATGGCTCGTTATGTAAGGCTTACATATTTGACTTGTCTTGCCCGTAACTCGTGATCCGAGTGCATAAGTGTTCCGTCTTTGCGTTTTTGCATTATTTGACTCATTTGACGCTAAAAACACCTGAAATGCACTAAAACATACCCGTGATTCCGAATGGATAGATTTATGAAATTAATCGAATAAACAACAAATAATAAATCTACTTTAAAACAATTAAGTGCAATAAACCACGAAATATTAGTGCTTTTTGAGCACTCATCAAAGCTATATGATATGACAGACATAGAGGTATGTGGCATCTGTGGTTTATATGGGCATTATGTTAATGTTTGCACTTTTGTAGGTGATTACTATACATCCACTAATTCAAACCTTGATCATAATGAGGGATGTCATCCACCTTAGAATGATCCCTATTTTAGTACCTATAATCCTAAGTGGGAAAATCACCGTAATTTTTCATGGGAAGCAAACTTTATCCTACCTTATGCCCAATACAAAATGCAAAGCTCAAATTTTCATCCATACGACCCACCTTATGCCCAATATCAAATGCAAAGCTTAAATTTCCATCCATATGACCCACCCTATCCATCTAGGAAGCCCACCTTAGAGGAGAGCTTGAATTCTTTTATACAATCTACTAATGAATGGATGGAGTCTATGGAGGCATCAATGAAAAGGATAGAAATGCAAATTGGGCAACTAGCGAAAATGGTACCGGTGGTCGGTAAGGCTCTGATGATTTGTGCAATTGGGGAGCGGTAGATGACTCTCCATTTGATTCCTTTGAAGGTTCATCTTCCCTAGCCTTGGGTGTATCACTCTCCTTGGGTATTGCATTGCCTTCCTCCATGTTTCCTGCATTAAAAGATAGATCATCAGATATTTCAGGTAAATTTTTAGTTACGATCTTACCACTACGAAGGACCGTGACCGCCTTCGCTTGCTCGGGTTGGCTCGGTAGTTTTCCTTTTTCTTGACGTTGGAGGTGCTCAGCGAATTGACCCACTTGGCCTTCAACCCTTTTCATCGAAGCCTCCAACGAGTCCAATCTCTGAGTACTCTTCATTTGATTTTCCCGACTAACTTGAATGAATGCGTTCGAGTTGTCCTCCAAGCTTGGTTTGTTGGGAAGAGTAAGCTGTGGATTGTTGTTTGAATGGTTGTTGTTGTTGGGATGATGTAGGAAGTTATTTTGGGCATAGCCTTGATTGTTATTCCCCTTCCAAGAGAAGTTGGGATGATTTCTCCAACCGGGATTATATGTGTTCGAATAAGGATCATTCCTTGGCCTCGGTTGGTATCCCTCCATAGCATTAGCTTGCTCGTAACTTGTACCTACATTTTGATCACAAACAAAAGGACAAATATTAGCACTATACCCGTAAGTACTACAAATATCGCATACCTCTTGAGTCGGTGTGTTCTTGGAGGTGAGGAGCACGATTTGTTTTGTAAGCTCCGCAATTTGCATTGCCATGTCATTTCTCGGAGCTACCTCGTTAACTCCCACCCTTCGTCCTCTAGAGCTCTTTTGTTGGGAATTAGCACCCAACATCTCATATAGATCATATGTCTCATTAGCGGTCTTTTCTCCCATTGCTCCTCCCGTGGCATTATCCACAGTGAATTGAAACTGTTGTGTCAACCCATCATAGAAGAATTGATTCTGGAGTTGCAAAGGAAAGTGATGGTGTGGGCACTGTATCAAAAGCAATTTGAAGCGATCCCATGCCTCATGAAATGGTTCTTCGTCCATTTGAGAGAACGTTGCAATTTTGGTCCTTAGGTCCGCAGTCTTTTGGTGGGAATAGAATTTTCCCATGAACTTGTTGAACACTGCGTCCCAGGTTGAAAGAGATCCAGGCGGAAGAGTCATAAGCCATGACTTGGCCTTGTCTTTGAGCGTGTATGGGAAACACCTCATTCTCAACTGATCCTCATTTAGCCCCTATAGCGGAAAAGTCTGCACAGTGGTATAGAAATCACGAATAAAAGTTAGCGGATCTTCGTTAGGAATCCCATAAAAAGATGGTAACACATTAAAATGTATATTTTTAATCTCATAATTTCGAGCTGCTTCCCCTAGTTAGATGCAAGAAGTTGCAGTGCCAATGATTGGCCTTGCATACTCCTTCATCGTCATCTCTCTATGTGGAGGTAGATGTTCTCCCATAATTGGTGGATGCTCTTCCTCCAGAATGTTAGCATCGAATGGTCTCAAATGAGCGCGCTTCCTGTTGATGTTATCTATGAACAGCATGAGTGGATTTCCAAGAGATCTCCTACCGTGCATGCACAATAAAAAACAATAACAAATCAGAGCACCAGACACTATACAACTCCAACTAGTAACAAAAACACAAAAACAAAAAAAAAACGAAGAAAATGACAAAGACTAAGAATTAAGTAAGTAAACTAAAAAGAAAACAAATAACAATTTCAAAAACGCCAATTCCCCGGCAACGGCGCCAAAAACTTGATGCACAAAAACTTGATAACCAAATTTTGTATTTGTAAAAGCTCGCAAGTGCACGAGTCACTTGTAGTAAGCGACAAGTATACTCCCAAGATCGTCTCTCAAAGGAATTGCGGTGGTTTTTAAAAGAGTTAAACCTAATCTAAAATGTAACGATAAAATAAATCCTAAACACTCTAATCAAAGATTGGTTTGGAAAACGGTTGCTAAAAATGTAATTACTTAAAATAAATAAATAAACGAGTAAAGAACGATGTTGAAACTATATGATGAACTAGTGTAGGAAGTTAGTTAGTGAACTAAGTATGGATAAATTGGTTTACGTGGTCTCCTTAATCAAGCGTATTAAGTGAAATTATTGATTCTTTTCACTAATCCTAGAAAATCCCAAATCAATGTTGATTTTTCCTTAATTAACTAATTAGCTTCTTTGATCTAGACCGTTAATTAGTTAATTAGCATTAATCTTAGAAAAGGCAATTTAATCACCTAAATTAAGACAAGTCAATGCACTCAATTTAAGTTCATGCTCAAGAATGCCCAATTAAACTTAGATGGCGTTTCTAAAGTTCAATCCTAAAATAGTCTCAAACATTCATAACTAAATTGGCCAAAAATAATTAATGAATATAGATGTCAACAAACAATGAGCATGAAACAAATCACTCAAGTAATAATCAAACCACATAAATAATATCCATTCAAAGTCACATCCCTAAATTCCTACACACAAGGGTTTAGCTACACATAATCAAACTCAAATCCAGATTCTTCATTATAAATGACATTAAAAGAATTCTAATGAGAAAGAGAAGGATTACAAATAAGAACCTACCAATTTTCACTCTTGCAACAAGATCCTTGATGTTGGATGATCACCTATTTCAAGTCTCTTGATGAAGCTCCAATTGAATAGCCTTTGATGAAGTAACTTCTCTCTCAAAATTGTATGAAAAACCTGAATTTGGCACTGTTCACGCACTGTTCACCCTTGGTGTCTCGTGTGTTCGTAGGAGGCTGAATATGTTATGTTCTTCTTTTTGTTGTATTGCATTAGGTCTCTTTTATGTAAGGGTTTCCAAGGAATTTGTGCGTGTGTGGCTGAGGGAGAATTTGCAATCCGCGCGCGCGGGTCGTGGCGCTCACTTTTCCATGCCGCGGCGCGGCATGTCATTCTGAACTACTAACAAAAACAGAAACCTCCCCGCCGCGGCGCACAATAATCATGCCGCGGCGCGCAATATTTTCATGATTTCTCAGGATGCACCCGAGAGCCCCTCGCTGTGGCATGTGGTTTCTTCGCCGCGACACGCTGCATTTTCCTGGAATTCAAATCAAAACAAAACCTCCCCGCTGCGGCGCACATTTTCTATGCCTCGGCGCGGTTTGTTGTAATGCCATGTAAATGCCCTTACATAATTTGATGATTCTCGATATAAGGGCTTACGTTCTTAAGCTCTTGTTGGTCCCCCTTACATAATGAATTGCACCCAATGTAAGGCTTACATTCTTTAACACTTTTGCTCCATTTTTGCTCTCTTTTTCCACATTTCTTCCCAAACCAACTTTAACCTGCAAAATAGTAGAATACCCTCCAAAACAAGATTATATCGAGATTAAATGCAAAATAAACACTTAAAAACATAACAAATAGTAGGTCAAAATAGTATTCATCACACCCATAAACTCAACACTGATATACATTGTACTACCCTTAGTGATGAGAGTACTCAATGTAATATTTGATTTTCATGAGCAATTAAGATTGTATTTATCTTGCTTGTAAAAAAAATTGAGAAATTGATTGAAATAAGCAAGAAAAGTAAAGAAATAAAATCAAGCAAAAAGATCCAAGGGACATATTGAATTTATAGGAGGATGAAAAAGAAAACTTGGTAGAAAAAGTTAAAAATAAATTTGTAAAATAAAAAGTACTCTTATCCTAGTGAAAATATCATTTCCATACTTTCATAATCACACACCTAACCACAACTTTATAAGCTTAATGAAGTCCTATTGATTCTAGGTAGCTTGATTTTTGTATTAGTGGAGATGGATTTGAAAAGTGAGCCTACGGATTTTGTAAGTGCAAAAATTTTCATTCATATTTTACTTGCACATTTATGAGATATTAAATGTAATCTATGAATATCATGCATGATACGATCAGATAGTGTAACTAACGGGCTTGTGGTATGATTAGTTGTTCGAAATCCGATTGCTAAGATGGGTTTGATATTTGGACTGTTTTTGAGCTTAAGTGATTTTTAACTATTTCATATGTCATTCGTTGTTGACAATTTTTGAGACATATGCATGGATTGATTCAAGTATGTTTAGAGTCTTTATTAGTTTTGTTCGTTACGATGTTTGAGGGTATCATCACTGGAAACCCTCACGAGATTATAACTCGTCCACTAGGGCCACCTAGGAGTTTAAAGGCTTGTTGCATATGCTAAATACAACCGTGACAATCTACGGAAGTGATTTAGGTTAGTTTAGTTTATTCGTTTTATTTTAATTTTTAGATCGCTCCTCTTGCTAAAGACTAACAAGAAGCTGGTTGGGGGTTGTGATAAGTGCTCGAAAAGCACTAATATTTCGTGATTTATTGTGCTTAATTGTTTAAAAATAAATTTGTTGTTATTGTTTATTTAACCATTTTTCATAAATCTATCAAATCGAAATCACAGGTATATTTTAGTGTATTTCAAGTATTTTTAGCATCAAATGAGTTGAATAATGCAAACACGCGAAGACGGAACACTTACGGCGCTCGGATCACGAGTTACAAGCAAAACGAGACAAATATGTAAGCCTTACATAACGAGCAATCACATATGTAAGGGGGCAAATATGAAGAAAGGAAAGGCAACGCGCGCCGCGGTGAGAAAAATGTATGCCACGTCGGGGAGCTCTCTGGTTTGACCATATTTTCCAGAATTTGTGTTGCGCCGCGGTAGGGAAAATGTATGCCTCAGCGCGCCTATTCCTTTTACACTCAGGAATTGTGTAAACCCTTACATCTATAAATACCCCCTCTAGACTACAACTTTGATACAACTTTTACAGACAACAATTTTGTGAGTAAACAAGAGATCTAATCAGTTTTAGGAGTTTTGCCACACTCAACGAAGCAAGAGAAACCATTCTAAGGATCCAAGGAAGCTGTTGACGATCGAAGATCAAGCTTTTGGAAAAGAACGTTATCCCATCCATAAGCAGTATTGAGATCTAGGATTTTCTTGTTGTTATAGAATTCTATTTTCTTCTTCTTTCGTTGAAGTGTATGATCATATTATATTTGTCTATGAATTTTAATATGAACATGAGCGGCTAATTTCATTATGGATGTTTAGTTTGTGTTGCCATGTTTGCTAGAATTGTTTTTGGTGAATGTTTTATTAATTTAATATAAATAAATTACCTTTTGATTAAGAACATGTTTAGATATTTAATTATGAATTTTCATGGGCCAATTTGATATTCATAGTTAGGTTGAAAAATTCGAGAATATAGTTTTAGTGACTTAGTCATAGCATTAGTTTGATTGGCATAAATTTTCTTGCGCATAATTTGATTGCTATTTGATATACTCGATCGTAGGATGTTAATTAGTTAATCAACAAAGAGAATTACCCCGAACATAGGCATTCTCATAATAAAAAGGAAAAGCCAGTAAAATCGTTTATTAGAACATTTATGTTATGTCACCATTACTTTTCGATGCAAGCATGGCCAACCAAACTAAAGGTCCATACATCCTCCATTTATTTTCAAATCTACTTGAATTGATTGTGAATTTGCAATATTGTTTTTGTTTAATTGTTCGTATCATTGATCTCGTTACAAAACCAAACTCTTTTTACAGTTTTACTAGGTTTAGGACTCTAGTTACTTAGAGTTTTAGTTTCACTAGAACTCTATTTAATTAGTGTTTTACTTGCATTAGAACTCTATTTAGATTAGAAGAAGGTTATTTAGAACTACTGCAATTCCTTGAGAGACCGACCTCAGAGGTTGCTTGTCACTTTTTTTATGAGTGATTCGTACACTTGCAAGTACTAAATTTATCACATCACCCTTCTCGTATAATAAATAAAAACAAGTAACAATTAACAAGAAAGTGCAAGATAAACAAATAAGGTAGATAATAGACAATAAAGATAAAAACAGTAAATGCTTTCTAATCTTTATATATATTGTATATGTTGTACATATACAGTGTATACTCAGATTATACTAACTCAGGCAGCAGATCAAGCAAACACAATAATGTAAAGTGGTAAACCCACTTAGGCTCTAATCCTAAGTGGTAACATCTATAAGTTACTGAAGGCAACCACTCCGCAACCAAATTCACTAAAAGTAATAAATAGTTAATAAAGACTTGATAACGTAAAAGTAGGGGTGGACATAAATTAAAAAAACCGACTAAACCGACTAGACCGGACCTAAATCGAACCTTCTAGGTCAGTTTTTGTTAGTTTAGTAGGTTCGATTCGGTTCAACTTTCTAAAAAATAGATTAAATAAGTTTGGTTAAGGTTTAGATGAAAAAAACCTATTTAAACCAAACCGAACCTACATATTTAAAACAATATTTTTTTAATGTAAAATGACATGTTTTCTGTTTTTATTAGCATTCATATATGATAATATTCACATATTATGATCATGATGTATTTATATAAGCTTAAAACTTATTACATGACTTTAATTTTGGTGATTTTATTCAATTAATGTTATATTATAATACGGTTGATATTCTTATGTGTATATTTTTTTTAATAAATATAGTAGGTCTAAACCGACCAACCGAACCGAACAAACCGATACAATAGGGTGGTTTGCAGTTCAATTAGTTTTGATAGATAGGTCGGTTTTGGTTTATAAAAATACCTAACTACCAAATCGATTTGGTTAGTTTTTTGGGTCAAAAATCGAACCGACCAACCTACTCCCATCCCTAGGTAAAACTCTGAATACCTCTATTAGTCAAGGACCACCCATTCCAACTGCCTAGGCTGCTATCACCAGTTGTCCCCACAGTTACTGTGATTCTATTTGGATCTGACTCATGTCCAAAGCCATACTACCACATAGTGTGATGCTAATACCTGCAATCAATATGCGTATACAATAATATATGCAGTTTTACCCAAAATTTGATTTTAGTATAAAATACCTCTTATCTATAATACAGAAACACACTCTACATATGTTGATACAAAAACTCCAACTTGTAATAACAATACAGAAAAATAATTAATGTATTATTATTACAAAAAACTTTGATAAAATATTTTAAACAAATTTCACTATTACCTCGTATCTCAATACAAACACTACACTTAATGTACTGAGAATACAAAACTTTCTTTTGAAATTAATTCACAAAAATCTCCAAGAGAATAATCATCTCTAATCACTAATACGGAACAACACTCAACGTATTAGTGATATAGAAAATATAAATATTTTTCTTAACAACAGAAAATATATTTCACTTAAATAAAATATTTCATATATGAGTTATAAATATGATAGAGTTTTTCCATAAAAAATTCTTAAGAAAAACAAAGAAAGTAAACGAATATTTACAGAAAATTTTCAAAGCATGGAAACCCTCGACCCCTTGAGGCACCTTTGTCGACCACCTCAACGAGATATTAGCAAGATACCGACAAAGCCCTAGGAAGGTCTAATAGTCAAAAAAATGAACAAACTAACATCGTTGACACCTTATCGACCTCTAGCCGACCTACCTTGACGAACACTCAGCAAGACCTCGACGAACCAAACAAAATAAATTTTTTCAAGGCAAAACTTCACCAAATAAAATGCCATAAATACCCATCAACTCAAGAAAACACATGCAAGTAAAAATACATTTTAACATGCAATAAATACAGATCCAACCACTCGTAGTATGTGTATTGTACAAATAAACATTAATATTATGTGCTACATAAGTGTGTGCAATACTGATAACAAAAAAAATACTATACAAAAAGGTAGACAAAATACTAAGTAAAATAAACAAACTCTATATTTTACAGACTCTGTATTTTACACATGGGAATGCCAACAAAGATACAAAGGGAGTTACATATATAATGGCAGAAATGTATGTAACGTATTACATATGTCACGCCTCAAATTTGAGTACGTGAATTTTAAGAAAATATATAAAATTTGAAAAAAAAAATTATATTTTAGAATCATTAATTATGAAATATCAATTTAAAATGAAACTAAACAATTAAATATAATTTGGGTACCCTTCAAATAATTTAATAGTTATAAAAACACAATAAAACCTTCAAAGAAACTTATAATCCAAATAATTACAATTATTTGATTTTATATCAAATCAAAATGATCTCAGCTTGTCTACTCAATATACAGAATAACTAATTAAAGTAATAAGGGTAAAGGAAAAACCTTTTCATTGAACTCTTTGAAAGTACGCACCTCTCGTTCAAGTTACAACGACGAAGAAAATGTATCTAATCTGAAAAGAGAAGGGGAAACGAGCTGAGCTACAACTAACTTAGTAGGGATATACTCCATGCACAGTCCTCGATGAAAATCAATGATGCATACTACATTTAAAATATTTCATGCATGTTCAGTAATAAATCATCGGTATATCAGTAATGGGGAGATTTCATTTTTTAACTTGGGCATACATATACTTCCTCACTTTCGAAACCAGGTGAAGTGTACATTTCAGGTACCTCATGCATGCTCATACAAACATAATGAAATATGCAATGTCCAATATAAAATACACATGTATGCTATGTCAAATCCATATATATTGGTCAACTCCGAAATACATGGGCACGTGCGCGGTCAACCTCCGAGACACACGTGGGTCCACCTCCGACCCCATGTATGGTCATACTCCGAAATACATATGGCACATGTATTGGTCAACTCCAACGTACATGGGTCCTCACCTTAAGGGTCCTCATCATATGGGTGGTCCAACTACGAGACCCATAGACGGAAACAAATACCAAGACCCAAGACGGACAACTCCGAAACACAATGGGTGGTGCAACTCTAAGGTCTATGTGTGGTCTAATACCAAGACCCATGTATGGACAACTCCGAGATACATGTGAAATGAAATGCGTACCTGTAGTCCATCGAAAAATAGTCTATTGCAACCAGTAGCCCTGGGGTACCATATCTCTGCAAGACATCTATACAAGTGATACTCCCCATAAAATAATTTCATGATGCATGCACAAAAACTTAGATGCCATGTAAAATATTTTAATACCCGTATTTCATAATCTCATATACACATAAAAAAAATTTACAAATGGGCATCTCAATTATAACATCATTATTAATACTTTTATAAAAACATTTATAAACATGGCATCAATTTCAGTCATTCGAATATCTATGATGATGCATGATATTTTTATAAAAATAATGCATGAAGAAAAAGTGGAGTAAAGACCCCTACCTTAAGTTTCATTGGCACACTTATCCCATATGGTACTAATTGAGGTAACGTCTAAAATCCTTATTAGTAAAAGTATGGCTCTAGGTACTTTATCAACTCATCCTTTCGACGCCTCTTTTACAAGGACTTATATCTGTAATTGCAATTTTTTGAAGAATGTCAAAAAGTATTAACAGTGCAATCATTCAATCAAACCTCATTTAGAAGTATGTAACCAAAGGTTCTTGCTTGATGGATTATTAACCTTAGACATTCTATGGATTGAAATGTCAAAAAAAGAACAATACAAAGAGTACAACCTTTTAGCTTCTTTAGAAGTTACAATGGAGTAGAGATACTAAGAAAAACTCTAGCAATAGACACATGAAAAAAAAAATAAGTATTTACTATGAGGCATCTAAGAACCAATATCTAAATCTTAAAAAATTTTACTAACACAGAACTTACAGGAAATACAGAGAAGAGACCAAAATTTAAGGCCACTAATTAGCTAGTCATTTTTGTAAATCATTTTGTAAACAGGTCTGTCTGGCTTATTAGAACCAAGTTATTCCTTAATTATCACTTGTTAAGGAAAATTATACTTACAAGTTTAATTAAGTAAATCAAACTACAAAAAAATTAAGTAAAAAAAAAAATACATCAAAACATGCAACTAAAGTAAATACCACAGTTGCATAGAAAAATTTAAAGACACAAGATATCTTCTATTGACACATCATAATTTGGATCTATCAAGGAAAGGAGATTTAAATTTTTTTCCATAAAATTAGCCACAAAATGCCAAGAATACTGGCTGTTAATAAACCTTGATATAGTTATGATTGCCCATTGGGACATTTATATAATTACCAATAAAAAAAAGCTAAGATTCAAACAATCCAAGCATAAAACAGTCTATCCAATACTCAGCATAAAAAAAAATCATTATAGTCCACTCATCTAGTGGTAAAATAAAAAGCATTAACCACAATGTTACCTAAAAATTGCAGTTCTTGAGTGGTAGAGAACGGTGTTGGACGGTAGAGGACAGTGGAGTAAGGATGCAACTTCGGTGGACTCACGTAGAAGGAAAAGGAATTTGACAACAGAGGAACGATGGTCAGTCGTTGGTGTGCCATGAACAGCGGCTGGGCTGTTTAACACTGGCTTCTTCTCGGTGTTTGGGCATTAACTCATTGATGGAAATAAGGCCACGGCGAGGAGGACGACGGCAGCGGCGTGGCGTTGGTGAGCTCGTGCTAGAGGAAATGGGAGCTGGCGGCCGCTAGGGGAACGAACAGAGTTAGCACAGCTTCCAAGCTGGGTTGTTTTTCGAGCGAGGTGCTCCGTTGGGGGGGAAAGATTGATCGATGAGGGCGACGGCGGCGGAGGCAAGGACGGCATCGTTGAGGTAGCACCTCCTCTCTCTCTCTCTCTAGAGCGCCGTGGAAGAGCCCGAGCAACCAAGTTTTTCGTGTGGAAGAAAAGAGAAATTTGGGTATATAGGATTTAGGTGGTAAATGACCGAATTGCCCCTGCCCTTGCTTTGGAAAATTTTTAAGGGCATTTCGGTAATTTCACATAAATTTTCTCAAATTTCTAAAAATGTGTATAAAAATTAAAGAAATTATTTAAACTATTATATATTATTTACAAATCAAATTTGTAACTTCAAAATATTAATTTTTGCTTGTTAAAGAAAAGCACAATTAAATATTTTAACATTTTAAAATAGAACTAAATTTAATAAATAATTTTTTTAATTATTTTCTTAAAATATTAAATTCAAATCAAGGTCTCACCACAAAAGGATACGATTATAATAGACAATAAGCATCTCAAAACATATCTTGTCTAGACGAGAGCAATTATAATTGACACCCAAGACTTTTAGCCCCTTCTTTCAATGCAATCATTGTTTACTACTTTCCATTTTTCAATACTAATTTAGCCATTTTATCTTCTAGTTAACTTTTCATTAATTTATTCACTTTTCAAATTTTGTTTAGTTGTACATTTCACCGTCATTCATGTTCTTTTTATTACCTTCCCATCTTAAATAGACTGCTCTTTGTCATACATGGGAAACTAATCAGTATCAAAAAACAAAACATTCTTAAGGTCATATAGCAATTTCTTCAAGACACTTCTCAATAATCTTTCAAAAAATTCAATTAATAGAATATCAAAGATAAAAATCAAATAATAATCCTATCACATTGCAAAATACAAAAAAAAAAATACTTCTAAGAAAAGAAAATCAAACTTTCAAAGAACTCACAGAGATGATTATTCAGGCGTGAGATTATTCCAAAAGATGATAACTAAAAAATGCTAAAGATTCATTGGAATCTCCCAAAGAAGAGCTAGAAGAATGAACATGCAAAGAGATCATTTATTTATTCAATTAGTCTCAATCTAAAATAAAAAAAAATGTTAGGCGTAATCTATAAACTGAAACATAAGTAATTCGTTTTAAGAATGTAATTAGGATCAATCTAACTTTTCATATACATAAAAATTTAATCAATTCATATATGTATATAAACTCACTGCAATGACTAGGAAGAAATGATTATTAGGATCAGAAGATCTAATTGCCTCAAATTTTGCTTCAAATCAAGCTTCTAAAGCCTCAATCTTCACTCCTTCCTTAATTCCTCGGCTATCGCCACCACTGCTTTTCCATTCGAAGCCTCAATCACCTTTCCTTGGTCTTTCAGCTTCACAACGCCGGATAATGTAGCTAGGATACAACCGTAGAAGACCAAGTAAGGTTATTAGGTGCCTATCGAGCCGTAGTGAACAAATCATTGTGGTTATGGATCAAAGGATGCAAGAGCCTTGATTTCTAGTGAGGAATAAGTTTTGACGGTGTGGACAACGAGCCTGACAATACCAAATTGCTGCCTTTTCATTTTTGGGCGTTGCCTCTTTGCCTTGTCCAAGCAGAAGACTCGAAAGCTGGTGATTCAAAGGTCACTGTCGCTATCAATCTAACCGTTTGAATCCTTAACATAAAAAGGAGAGTATAAAGGAAGAAGGGTAAAATTGTAAACTCACGCACCTAAAACGGTGACATAGAGCGAGTTTAGGAAAAAGTTTCAGAACTTCAATTTCCCCTGTACTTTAGGTCATTTCTTCACTATCGTCAATTCAATATAAACATCTTGTAAGCTATTTAAAAAAATGATAGCTTGATCTTCTTCTTCAAACTTTTTATCACAAAAATTTTATGTCTTTACTACTCACTCATCCCTACTTAAAACATGCTTCATAAATGTTACAAGTTTAATATGATTTGATAATGGGACTTATATTTGCAAATTAATAAAAAAATATGTACATGTTAGTGAAGTTGATGTCAGGATGAGTATAATAGAAATACTCATTTTATAAACATTATACAACTTAATTATAATCTTGAACCAAGTTTTTATTTATTTATAAAGATTTTGATAAATCCATTTAATTTAAAACCAAACAATTTCTCTTTCAAATTGTTTCACGGTAAGAATTACTCTTCTTCCTTTTTAAGTTGCAGGTTCGAACCACACCGAGTGTAGTTTAATTTATAAAAAAAAAAAAAGTTCACTTTGAACAAGATCTTATCCTATAGTGACATACTTACATAGACTTGTTATATTATGGTCCATATTTCTTTTTGTAGTACGGAGTTCTATTTTCCCCAACACCTTGTTAGTAAGGTACATACAACTCGGGTCTTCTACCATTTATTTTTGAGTGTTTAAGTGTATTTTTTCTTATTAGAAATCTCTCGTGGTTTAGGTGGTAAGCCTCTCAATTCTCCTACCAGATGTGTGAGTGTGTTTTCTCTTATTAATAAAAAAGAAGGAGACTTTATATAGTACCCTTTTAAAAAAAAAAAAAAAAAAAGTACATACAACTCAATGCAACTACAAGCCTTCATCAAGACAGTCTTATTTTTCACATCTTTATAAGATAATGGAAATTTAAAGAAATTAAAACAGAGAGAAAAAATGAAGATGAAGATTGAATGTGTTCTTATGTTGTATTAATGATGATTAACTCTAACAATTACAAGTCAATTTATAGAAGGGAGGAGAAGACACACACCCTTAAAACAAGGAAAAAAAAAACAAAATAAATAAAATGTGTTAGTGGAGGTGGAGACATTAGTGGAGAAGACACCTTAAAACATGGAGGTGGAGACATTAGTGGAGAAGACACCTTAAAACAAGGAAAAATAAATAAAAATGTGTTAGTGGAGACATATTCCAACACTCCCCCTCAAGCTGGATCAAGAGAGTTTCTTGATCCAAGCTTGCACAGTAAACGTTCAAATTGAGCGGAAGGAAGAATCTTGGTGAAAACATCTGCAAGTTGATCACACGATCTAGTGTAGACAGTGGATATGATCTTGGTTTGAACATGATCACGAACAAAATGACAATCCACTTCTATATGCTTGGTTCTTTCATGAAACATGCTTGATTATCACAGTGCAGTGGAATGGGAGTTGTACACTTGATTCCCATATCTAAAAGAAGAGCTTTCAACCAGATCAACTCACAAGCTGTGGCAGCCATTGCTCTGTATTCTGCCTCAGCACTAGATCTCGCAACCACTGATTGCTTCTTACTTTTCCATTTAACTAAGTTTCCTCCAACAAATGTGCAGTAGCCTGTAGTTGATTTTCGATCAATTGTATTGCCTGCCCAATCCGAGTCAGTAAAGCCTTCTAAATGAAAATGACCATGAGGCTTCATGAAAATCCCTCTTGTGATTGTACCTTTAAGATAGCGCAAAAGGCGCTTCACCAATTGATAATGATATGTGGAGGGAGCATGCATGAATTGGCTTACTAAACTTACAGCATAAGTAATGTCTGGACGAGTGATGGTGAGATAGATCAACTTGCCTACTAATCTTTGATAAACTGAGACTTCCTCCATAGGTTTTCCAGATTCTAGTTTGATCAAACTAGGAAGAGGAGAAGATACACTGCTGCTGTGCTCCATTTGCGCTTCTTCAAGCAGGTCAATAACATATTTCCTTTGATTGAGAAACAGGCCAGTTGCAGATTGATCCATCTCAATTCCAAGAAAGTATCTAAGCTTTCCAAGGTCTTTAATGGCAAAGGTGGCATGAAGATGACTTTTTAGAGCTTCAATTTCATCTGAGTTGTCACCTGTAATGATCAAGTCATCTACATAAACAAGAACAATTAGTCGACCATGAGTTCCACATCTGATGAACATTGAAGAATCAGCAGAACTCCTCTTGAAACCAGTCGATTGAAGAACTGTGCTTAGTTTTGAATACCAAGCTCTAGGTGACTGTTTAAGACCATAGATAGCCTTATGCAGCTTACAAACCATTTCTGGTTTATTTTCTTGAACATGTCCAGGTGGTAACTTCATGTAAACATCTTCTTCAAGTTCTCCATGTAAAAATGCATTTTTGACATCCATTTGATATAATGACCAACCATAGTTTACTGCCACAGATAAAAGAACTCTTACGGTATTCATTTTTGCAACAGGTGCAAAGGTCTCTTTGTAATCAATGCCAAATGTCTGTGTAAATCCACGAGCCACGAGTCTTGCTTTATATCTCTCAATGGTGCCATTTGAATGGTATTTGATCTTGTAAATCCATCGAGATCCTACTGCTTTCTTTCCTTTTGGCAATTGAACTATACTCCATGTCTTGTTATCATGAAGAGCTTGCAGTTCATCCTGCATAGCTTTTCTCCAAATTGAGGACTAGTTGGCTTCGACAAACGATCTTGGTTATGAATTCTCACATAGATTCATGAGAAATACATGATGAGATGGTGTGACTTTATTTAAAGTCACTGCATTACCAATAGGATGACGAGGAGAGTAACTTTCAAAATCTTGCAATCTGACAGAAGTTTTCCTAGCTCGAAGAGGATATCTTCGACCTTGAGTTTCTGGCTGACTTGAAATATCTTGAGGTTCAGTGTGAGCTTCTTCTTGGTGATCTGGCACAGGTTGATGATCTTCATGAGGTTGTTCAACAGAGTTGGACTGATTTCTATCTGTATCTGTAGGGGCCTCAGCTGCTATAATGTTTTCAATGATGATAGGACTTGGTGTCCTTTCTTCAAACAACTCCCCCTCATACTCATCTTCAGTCTTTTGGTAGAATGAACAATCTTCATCAAATCTTACGTCTCTTGAGACAATCAACTTTCTGGTTGAAGGATTATAACATTTGTACCCCTTTTGAGATGAAGAGTATCCCAGAAACAGACACTTTTGAGCTCTTGCATCAAATTTATCTCGTTGTTTTGCTTGAATGTGTACAAAACAGATGCAGCCAAAAACTCTCAAATGATCAATCTTGATTTCTCTTCCTTTCAGAACCTCAATTGGAGACTTAAAATCAAGAATTCTGCTTGGTAGCCTATTAATGATGTAAGCTGCACATTGAATTGCCTGCGACCAAAATCTTTTTGGAACATTAGATTGTAGAAGCAAAGCTCTAGTCTTTTCAAGTAAATCTCTATTTTTCCTCTCTGAAACTCCATTCTGTTGTGGAGTTCCTACACAACTGGTTTGATGCATGATACCTTGAGCACTCAGATAACTTTTCATGATTTTGGAGGTGTATTCAGTGCCATTGTCTGATCTTAAAATGCATATTTTTGATGAGAAATGATTTTTGACCAAATTGTTGAAGTCTTCAAAACTTTTTGCAACTTCATTTTTTGATTTTAACAGATACACAAAGGTGGTTCTCGAGAAATCATCTATGAATGTTACATAAAATCTATAACCATCAAACGACTCCTTTTTAGCTAGTCCCCAAACATCAGAATGCACAATTTCAAGGCTTGAGTAGACTTTGAATTTGAAATGGAAAAAGGTAGTCTTGTAGACTTTGATTTCTGACAGGTTTCACAAACATGATTCATCTTACAAAACTTAGGAAATAAAAAGGACATAACATGTGAAGAAGGATGGGCTAAACGACTATGCCACAGTTGATGAAGACTCGAGGAATTTGACTCTGCCAGAAGACTCTTGGGAAAGCTTGAGGAAATGGAGATGTAGTACAGTCCATTGAGAAAAAAACCTTCACCAATCGTCCTCTTGGACACACGATCCTGAAGAACGACACTATAAGTTGAGAAAATGACCATACAATCTAGCAAATGAGTTAACTTGCCAACAGAAAGCAGTTTAAAAGGGAAAGAAGGAACAAACATGACAGAAGAATTTTTTGAATTTGAGAAAATTTTTAATATTCCTTTTCCAATGATGGGGACCTTCTTTCCATTTGCAATTGAAACATGAGATGGTTTTTCAAACATATGAAATTCTTTTAGTACAGATGCATCATTTGACATATGATCAGAAGCTCCAGAATTCATAATCCAAAAATCATGATTTTTGCTCAATTTAAGTGCTGTTGAAATGGCACAGATAATACCTGGGATTTCTTCTTGATCAGCCAGTTCAGATTCAGTTAGAAAACCAGCAAACTTCCCTAGCATTGCAGTGGCATTTCCACTCTCAGCACTGCCTTGCCTCTGTTGCAAGAATGAGGCAAACTCATTGATGAGATTGATGGGATTGGATGTAAAATCTGAGCTATTGATGAAAGCTTGATTGGCCTTTGGTGAGTATCTCATCTAACTCCTTGAGTTGTTGTTGTCATCTCCAAATTTTGGTTTAAGTTCTGGATGTAAAATCCAGCACTTCTCCTTCAGATGACCAATGCCCTTGCGCCCAATACGCACACAGTGAGTGCACTTGAGATCAGGCCTTCTGCCTCTATATGGCCTATCCACAGCAAAAACTCTAGACTCAGATGTTCCAGCTTCAGCTTCCCTCACAACTATGTCTGCATTCATCACTGCCCTCCTGACTTCTTCTCTCTGAATGGTACTACACACCATTTCTAGAGTCGGCAGCTCTGGTGTCATGAGTAGATGACTTTTCAAATCTTCATAGTCTGAACCCAAACTCGCCAACAACAGAAAAATTTTATCCTCTTCAGCTCTCTTGCGAAGGATGGTTGCATCAGTAGTATGAGGTCTGTACAAGTCTAGCTCATTCCACTTGGTTTTAAGATTACCAAGATGTTGCACAAATGTGAGATTTCCTTGCTGCAATTCTGCCAGATCCTTCTTTAGTTGAAAAACTCTGGCTGCATTATTCATGTTGCCATACATGTCTTTCACAGACTTCCATAAATGAAGAGAAGATTCTGAATAATTGAATATTTCAGCAATTTTTGGCTCCATAGAGTTTAGAAGCCAAGACATGACCAATTGATCCTGAGAAAGCCATGCTTCATAGTCTGGAGAGGATGCAGCAGGAGTTTTGCTCTTCTCATTAATGAAGATGAGCTTAGATCTTCCTCCCAGAGCAAGAGTAATAGCTCTTGACCATGGAAGATAGTTAAACTCATTAAGAAGAGATGAACTGAGACGCTGATTTGGATTTGAGTCTAGTGGCTCAATTTTGGTGCCGGAGGCAGAAACATGTTTATCACCTTCTCCAGCCATGATGGGCTAAATGATAATGAAGATTCCTATGGAAATGAGATATGCAGAGGCAGGTCCAAGATGAATCACTGCTCTGATACCATAAAGAAATTAAAACAGAGAGAAAAAATGAAGATGAAGATTGAATGTGTTCTTATGTTGTATTAATGATGATTAACTCTAACAATTACAAGTCAATTTATAGAAGGGAGGAGAAGACACACACCCTTAAAACAAGGAAAAAAAAAAACAAAATAAATAAAATGTGTTAGTGGAGGTGGAGACATTAGTGGAGAAGACACCTTAAAACATGGAGGTGGAGACATTAGTGGAGAAGACACCTTAAAACAAGGAAAAATAAATAAAAATGTGTTAGTGGAGACATATTCCAACAAAATTCTTCTTCAAATGCATGTTCGACATCTTTTTGGGCCAAGATTGTCGTTGTCTTCCTTTTTCACAGAGTGAAATCTCCAGTGCGTAGTTGCGAAGCACTTTAATTAGGTAGCACAGTGTCACGTCCCGCTCATCTTCTTCCGAAGAATCCAAAAGAACGGTGCTTGCAAGATCTAGACTTTTCTACAAAGCTATGGAAAGTTCTAGATGGTCTAGAGTTTGCCAGAATATGGCGGAAGTCTCTAGAACATTATAGAAGACTCTAGAATGTTCTAGAGTACACAAGAAAGTTCTAGAAGGACCTAGAACATGCTAGAAGGTTCTGGAAGATTCTAGAAGGCACTAGAAGATTCTAGAACATGCTGGAAGCTACATGAAGAATGTAGAAGGTCCTAGAACATTCTAGAACCTAGATGAAGAAACTAGACAATCCTAGAGTATTCTAGAGTTGGCTAGAAGGTTCTAGAACTTTGTGGATTATGGAAGACCAAACTAGAACAATGTACATACTCTTGTATGTTCTAGAAAAGGTAGGATCTAGAATAGAGTAGTAGAAACCAAGGCTTGGTGCCACCATTATAAATAGGCCCATTGGCCTTCATTTGTACACAATCCATACAATCTACACAATCCATAGAATCTTGGGAAGTTGTAAGAAAACCTTTCTAAGAACAAAACAAAGCATTCTTTCCCAAACTCTAAGTGTTCTCTCTTTGTTCTTGTGCTCCAAGCACTTAAAGTCCCTAAACCTCTCTTTAGAGAGTTCGGAAGGCTTACTTAGTGCGATGGACTGTGCTAAGTGCCGCACGATTGCTAGCAAAAGTCTAGGGTCGTGACAACAGTCCTTGTTTTGGACTAAATTTTTTATATTATGTATATAAGCACAACATTCTTTAAACCAACTAATAATTAAACATACTAGCATAGACAATAGTTAAAAAGGAAACCCAATAAAATATATTAAATCAAAATATTAAAATAAATTATTGAAAAATTGAAATAAAAAATTATGCTCTATATGAACAACAAACATAAAATAAAATCTCAACTAATTTCTTTTCATTTGGTGAATGTGCTCTACCCTTTTTGAAAAATATATAGCGTCACAAGTCCATTTGTTTTAATGGAGCATGTGAGTAATTTTTCTTTTAAGTGGAACACTAAAAGTTACTTCGCTCTTTAAAATGAGTACTTTGATTCATTTGCTTTTAAGTGAGAAATAGAAAGTCACTTAGATTTTTAAAACAAACACTAAGTCATATTGACCGGCAGGTTTTTAAGAACATTGAGAATCTCTGATTTAGGTTTTGTGAATTGAAAGTGATTCAATTGCTTGAATTCTTTGAATTTGATTATATTTGGAGGTTTTTTTCTTTTCTCTTTTTTAGAAAAGTTAAACATCGAATTTTTTATGTTTTTAAAAAATTTACATTTTTTTTTCAAATTTCAAATTTTTTTTATTTATGCATTTTTATTGGATACACATTTTTTCACTTGAGCTAATTTTTTTTTTTTCTTTTTGGTATTTTAATAAAATCTATTTTTTAATATTAATTTTTTAATTTATTCCTTCTTTTTTGGTCTTTTTTTTTCCTTCACAAGTTTGAGTTTTCTATATAAGAAAAGAAAAGAAAAGAATAACTTGACATTATTTGGAACTTTTAAATCATTAGATGACTACATATATGTGTTTAAAAAGATGGAGAACTAAAATTCACTCTTCATTGAATAAAAAGACCTATATAAAAATTTACCCTTTATTTTTTTCAATAAAGGTTATAGTTAGCAGTTTTCAGTGAGTGCACCGAGACATCCCAACTAGGTTGGCACCTCCTTAGCACCTTCTAACACATTCCTTGGGTTGAGAAGTGTTGCATTAACACAAATTTACACACACTAATATTTATGATTTTCCACCATGCAAAATAACTTTGAAAGTAAGAAAGTTATTCAATTTTGTATGCCATATGAAAAATCACAAATGATGTGATGCAAATGTGTACACAAAATTAATGTGCCTTAGCATTCTCTTATATCTATATAACCTATATTACACATGGACACATTTTTCTTCTGCTTTGATTTAGTTTGATATCTAAAATTATTAATCTGTGTAATGAAAAAAAACATTCTTATAACATGTTTGCAACAAACTTGCATCAAGTTTGCATTTTATTGCAATATTTAGCTCATCTACTGGTACAAATTTAAGTCACAAGTGGTTGCAGCATTATTTGAAGTCCATGTTGCGGCCGAAGTGTAAGAAACTCCAACGGAGAGTGAACATAGGCAGGAGAAAGGGTGAAGCTATAGTGTTGTAGAATCAT
Source organism: Elaeagnus macrophylla (assembly GCA_029378325.1). Taxonomy (NCBI): domain Eukaryota; kingdom Viridiplantae; phylum Streptophyta; class Magnoliopsida; order Rosales; family Elaeagnaceae; genus Elaeagnus; species Elaeagnus macrophylla. Next base: position 41,599,306 of record CM055641.1, on the reverse strand, counting down.
TGTAAGAACAATCTTTGTTTCATAGATAGCAAAGTTGCTTCCAACGCAATTTCGAGGACCTAATCCAAAAGGTAAGAATGCAGTTGTAGTATTATTCTTAACAGCTTTAGTAACCCCATCAGAAAATCTCTCTGGTTTAAAATGAAGAACATCTTCTCCCCATATTTTAGGATCATAGTGAAGTGCCAATATTGGCATGGAGATGTTTTGATTTGCTGGTAGAGTTAGGTTCCCCAATCTAACTTCTGTTCCAGTTTTTCTTATAAGTCCAATTACAGGTGGATACAATCTCAGAGACTCATTGATTATCATACTCATCTGCAAGTAAAAAAAAACTCATTAGTAGTTGAAGGAAAAATTTATAATACTCTCGTTGCATATACGCCTTATATCACAATATATATGTGAGACCCACACCTGACGAGTAAGGCCCTCAAGGTGTTGTTTAAGTGAGACGAAGCTGAAATCATTAAATAAATTGGAAAATGTTGTTGAAATTGAAATTGTAACATACTGTTTTTAATTTTGCAATGCCATCTGGGTTTGGATTTTGTGGACCAAACAAATTGAACACTTCTTTTCTTACTTCTTCTTGCCAATTTGTGTGAATTGACAAAAGATAAACAGTCCAAGCAAGCAAAGAATTTGTAGTTTCTTGTCCAGCAAAATAAAATGTCTTGCAATCAACAATCAAATCATCAATTGAAATCCTCTGGTTGTCATTAGCATCATGATGAGCTTTTAGCAATAGTCCAAGATAATCACTTCCATACTTGTCTTCTTGTCCTATCATTGCTACTTTCTCTTCTCTTTTTCTTATTATTTTTATTATTCTGCTATGAATTTCTTCCTCAATTTTCTCAGATTCAATCTCATCACTTGATTTCAAAACCTTGCTGCAAAATTGTTGAAATTTATAGGTTGTGAAAATATCAAAATAATTCAGAAAAAACAAACATCTTGTAAGGACCCCAAAATTTGAACTCATTCACATATAGGTTCCAAAACTAAAAAACGTAACACTTTAGCACTCAAACTTAACGAGTGTTTTTAATCAGTCCTCAAACTTTTAATTTGAGACTTATCCGTTAAAATATAGGAAAATTACCAAAAATAGCACCCCTAAAACTTATAGTAACAAAACTAACACCCCATTGTGTTCAATTAGAATTGAACGTTTAATATTGAACGTTCAATATTCAATTTGAATGTAAAATATTGAACGTTCAATATTGAACGGGTCTAATTGTCGTCATTCAATTCTAATTGAACGGATAATATTGAACGTTCAATATTAAACGGGTCTAAATTATCGTCGTTCAATTTTAATTGAACATAAGGGATGCTAGTTTTGTTATTACAAGTTTAGGGGGTGCTAGTTTTGTTATTTTCCCAAAAATATAATAGCTTATGGAGCAAAGTGATAAAAGAAATTATTGGGAGAATAACAAAACTAACACCCCTCAAAACTTCTAATAACAAAATTAGCACCCTTGTGTTCAAATTTATATTTTTACAATTAAAAAAATGACTAATATGTCATTTTTCTTTGAACTTCCATCCAATTAGAATTGAACGACGATAATTTAAACTAGTTTAATATTGAACGTTCAATATTTTACATTCAAATTAAATATTGAACGTTTAATATTATTAGGGTGTTAGTTTTGTTACTGTAAGTTTTAAGGGTGCTATTTTTGATAATTTTCCAAAATTATTTTAGAGTTTATGTGCTAAGTAATCCAAAATTTGGGAGCTTAGAAAGCTTTTGAAAATTTTAAGGCTCCTTCCATATTAGATCCTTTTGTTTTTCAGTTCTTATTATCAAATGATATTTGAAAAAATAACACATTTAAAACTTGTAATTATAATATTGGCACTCCTTATTTTCAACTCATATGCTTTTACTATTAAAATTTTACATTAAACGTCATTCAATTAAACACTGTTTAAATTAAAACTAAGGTTATTTAGACATATTGAATGTTAAATTTCGTCCAATTGGATCTCATTCAATGTCATTAAAGTACTATTTTTATTATTAAAAATTTAAGGGTGTTAATTTTTTTAATTTTCCATGACTTTTTTATTTTCTTACTTCAAACAGAAAATAAAAAAAAAATTTACTTTCTACACAAAGCCAACTCTAAGCTTAAAAAAAATGCTATATATCACTAATTTGATATATATGTCAAATGATGTGGTAAAGTATTAATGTTAGGTACAATAAACCCACAATATTATTATATCTAATAAAAAATTATTGTGTTAATTAATATTATGATAAATTTGTGATATATGCAATTATTATATTTAATAAAAAATTATTATGTTAATTAATATCATCATAAATTTGTGATATATGTAAGTACTTCAAGTATATATCTATGTGATAAAAGGGATATATTAATTACCTTATAACAGGGTACGTAACTTTAAATACGTTTCTTGAAACTAACAAGCCCAATCTCATTAACTTTTCAAAAATGTATTTTCCTTCAAGGTAGCTACTTCCAAATGCAGTTCTGGAAATCACTTCTGAAGTCAAAAGTCTAAATTCTTCAAAAACCTCAATTTCTTTGCCTTCATAACATTTCCACCTCTCCAACATCACCTCAACACTTGTGATCATTTCAGAACCCATGCCCTACATCGAATAATAAGCACAATATATCTTAGCACATACTTATTAAGGTATTAGAACATATGGTGAATGGTTACTGAGGTTATTTATCACCAAAGATGTTCACTTATGTGTCCAGACGAAAAAATATAAACAATAAAAGAGATGAATTTACTTTCAAGCTCTCTCCATGAAAGGCATAATTGGCAACTTTTCGTAATTTTGCCCATTTTTGGCCTTCGTTAGTTACAATGCCATCTCCAAATAACTTCTTGAAAAAGGCTTGTGGTTCAACTTTAGGATAAGTTTTGTCTTTATTATTGAGCACTTCCTTAATCAACTCGGGTTCTGTTATTACCAATTGAGCTTCAGGCCCTAACCATTGAAGATAAATATTTCCTGTTCCAAAGACCACTAAATTAGTCACAACTATATTGAAAAAGGTACTTTTTTTTTTAATAAAAATATTGAAAAAAAGTACTTTGTGATGACAGTTGTTTTACCTTGTAGAGCATAAAATAAGTGAAAGTGGACGGGCCTGCTCGTAGCCCGTTAAGTAAAATATGTTGAAAATGACATATTTAAGACAACATACGTTACAAAAAAAAATGTGACTCTCCAAGTCCTATATTTATTCTTAAATGGTACTTATATTCTATATTTATATTTTATGACAGTTTAATCCTATTATTATTAAAAAGTAACATCATGGAGACAAATAACTATATTTTTAATAAATATTTTTAGTTATTTTTCTATTTTAATTTAATTATTTCTTCAATTCTTTCAATTACAGTTTATTTAAGTTAAAATAATTTCTATCTAATGCAGTTGAAAAAACCAAAAAATAAAATTAAAAAATTGACTTTGTCAATGTGCGGTCATTTTTTAACAACAATAGGACTAAACTATTATAAAATTTAAGTATATGATTTAAGTATTATTTTTATAATAAGTATTGGACCCTCAAGTATTTTTCTCTAAAAAAAAAATACATGCTTAAAATGACCAATTTAACATAAATATGTTTCAAAATTTTGTTCAAAAAACATATTGAATAATATTTGTAAAAAGAATATGATTTTTCAAGTTATATATATACACACATTTAATAACAAAATGAGTATATAAGAAAAGAAGAAAAAAAGAAGAACAAAATCTAGAAAAATGGGGGTGGCATGATAATCGGGTTAAAAAGAAACTAAGTAGGACTAGGGGTTATTATATCTTATAAGATGTCTATTAAATCTTATAAGATGTCTAATATTAAAATGGAAAATAATACTTTAGGAGTTTAGTAGATTAGGCACAATTCCAATAACTTTTTATACAGTAGTCCATGCACTTTTGTTATCCCCGTCTTCAAACCTACTGTTCCTCTATTGTCTCATTTTTCAAACATAACGGAAATCTGATGTGCCGATTATGGTACAACAGGGGTCAATTATATGTTTGAAAAATGAGACACTAACGGTGGAAGAGAATGTCTAATTCTTATATATTTTACATACTTAGTAGACTTATTGAATATTACCCAAAAGCTAAATGTGTCACTTGTCAAAATTAATTTGCTATGTCTAGCACTACAAACTCTAAATAACAAAAATAATATCCCTATATAGTATCCCGTATCACTCCTCAAATTGAAGAGGCCAAGGCTACGTTTGTTCTTTAGAATTTTTAGTGACTAGTCATTACCTAGAATTAGAAACACACTTTTTTTTTTTCAAATTTCATTTTCTTTTTGTAATACTGTAATGCAAATCCATAAAAAATGTTTAAAAATGATTGTGAAGTAATCAAGTCTCAAAAGTTGGACTATAAGCATTGCAAGAAAACAAACAAAAAGTGGCTTAAAGAGATGACTAAAATGCGCTTGGGTTTTGCTTTGTTAGGCTAAATTTGTATATTTCAAATGAGAATTATTGTAAATGTCATTAAATCTGTATAAAAGCTTACGGTAGAGATCGGAGGTATTTGGCCCCCAAAAGAAACTGAAAGCTTTATTGTTAAGTGATACCAAGTTCATTTTGTAACCTAGCTCATTAAGAGAGCATTTGGGCATTTGTAGAGAGCAGCTAGGAAGGAGAGGAAAGAGGGTTTTTCACTGTTGAGCATGAGAGCTTGATGTAAATGTCATTAAATGTGTATAAAAGCTTCATTTTGTAACCTTGAGTATTTAGGCATTTGTAAAGAGCAGAAAGAAAGCAGAGGAAAGAGGGTTTTTCAATGTTGAGTATGAGAGCTTGTTATGTTTCTTTGAGTACTATTTCTCTAGTGAGAGTGCTTCTATTTATCTTGTTCTCCTATTATATTTGTATTCTCCATGTTGGATTAAATCACTATAAGAGTGCTTCTATTTATCTTGTTATCCTATTATATTTGTATTCTCCATATTGGATTAAATCACTATAAATTTGGTTTTTTCCTAAAGGCTCTTACTTTATATTTCTGTTACTATTAATATCCATTTCTAGAGCTTGGGAGTAGAACTGTTGAAATATATTCATTAGGTATTTGCTTAGATATTTTTATTGTGTTTGAATTTTTCGATAAATGCATTATTTGGAGGTTAACTTTCATAACTATCGAACACCTTTTTTCAAAATAAAGGATTCGGTTCTTGATAAACTCAGCTTGAAGAAATACTATCTCATAAGTTTAAAAAAAATTATTTTTAAATTCTTTATTTTATATCACGTGTTAATATTAGCTTAAAAAATAATTTTAAAAAATCCCTTATGTTGAATCACTTCTCAAATCTTCAAAATTAACACGATACAAGGCATGATATAAAATATGTATGCAAAAATGAACGCAAATTTAGATGATATAAGCATTTTTCAATCACGGTATTGCTAATATGGTTGAGAAAATAAAATAATTTGCCCATCAACCAATTAGCATTGTGGTAAAGGTGATGTTCTCTTCAATGTGGTTTTAGTTCCTTCCTCATAGTATTTAGTGTGTGAGTATCCAACTGTGCGTGCCAAAGTAGATTATATGATTGGAAAAAAGAAAACAAAGTCATTTATGAGAATATGCTTACCATAAATCTTCATCCATGAATGAATGTGAGGCTGAACATGGGAAAATATAGCGTTTGTTAAGCCCATAGGTTTGCTCATAGCTTCTTCTTTCATGCTTGCCATTTCTTTGGTGTTTCCATGAATGAATTTGTATGAAGGACCTCTTATTCCCTGCAAACCCATCAAATATCCTATGCGAGTAGGCCTCCACCATAACTTATGAAATAACTTTACCAAAGCTATAACCAGAAGCAAACTCACAACACTATAAACAATCATCTTCTCCGAATTCTCTCCCCCTCTCTTCTTTTTTTCTTTTTAACTTCCCAAAACAGATGTGTTTCTCTTTATTTATTTATCAACTAAATATACGAATATTCGATTAATATTAAATTAATAAAACAATTAACAATAGCTTTTCAGCCTGGCTTATGCGCCTTATAGTAATGATGTATTACCTAATCCATTTATATTGTTTGATTTATTAATTATTTTTACTTTTTATTTTTTTAATTTAACATCTAATTTACGTTAACATATTATTTAATGCTGCGTATATAAAATAGTCTAAAAACATACACAAGATAACACAATTATTAATGGTGATGACAAATTATGACAGACTAATTCATAGTCTTCATACGCTTATTGACTTAATACTTTATCCGCTAAAATTCTAATGTCATATAGAAAATGAAATAAACACGATCAAATTTTAAACAAAAGTAATATTTTTATTATTTTTTAATAAAAATATTTCTATGTAGCAACAAATTTGTGTCATCCTGATATGACATAAAAAATAATTATGTTATTTATGTCGATTCATTTATTATATAAATAATTTTAAATTATATTATTATTGTATGTTTGTATTATTTTTATAAAATTTTATTTTATCAATTGTCATCTCTTTATAAAGATTTTTTATTATTATTCCAATAAAGAATTAGAGAGCCAAAAAAAATATAGGAAAAATAACAAAATTAGTACCTTAAATTTGCAATAATAAAATTAGTATTTTTTGTGTTTAATTAAAATTAAACGACGATAATTTAGACCCGTTCAATATTAAACGTTCAATATTATCAGTTCAATTAGAATTGAATGATGATAATTAGACCCGTTTAATATTGAACGTTCAATATTTTACGTTCAAATTGAATATTAAACGTTCAATTTTAATTGAATACAAAAAGGTATTAATTTTATTATTATAAATTTTAAGGATGTTATTTTAATATATGCAGGACTCTTTTCCGATTCATGGCGCAAATTTGGTCTTGACTAGATAAGATATTCCCACTTGTCATTATCTCAATTTTGTAATCTTGATATTTCTTTACAAACAAAACAGAACAAAACAAAACTTTTTTTTTAATTGCATTCATGTCAGCTGGCATCCATTTTTCAGATTCTCTTCAAAAGAGGCGGCTATTAGTTTTCAGATCACTTTATTTTAGATATATTATTGGTTGTTTGTAGAATTTTTTTTTTTCATCAATTATATTATTTATTATATATTTATATATATATTTTTTAAAAATATTTATAATAATTTAAAATATTATTAATTTAAAATATTATATCTTATTTATCCTAAAAACAACGACTAATTTATCTTTTATTTTATATCAACAAAAATTTTAACATAAAAATAATGTAAACTTTCTTTTTTCATTTTATTTAGTTTTTCAACAACTTATGTTTATATTTTATGCGGATTATTTTTTATATAAAATTTTAAAATAAAAATAATTTAATCTTTTTTTTTTTTCATTTTATTTAGTTTTTCAGAAACTTATGTTAATATTTATGCTGGTTATTTTTTAAAGAAAAGTTGAAGATATGTTTATGTTGATTATTAATTATATTTGCAATGATAAATTAAAACAAAATACGAAAATTTGATTCAAAATTAATTAAATATATATGAGAGAATTTTGCATTGAAACATTTATTGTCACATGGTAAAGCCATTACTCTTAACTATTCGTAACTAAAGTACAATGAGTGAGACTAAATCAAGAGGGGTGAAATGGTCTCCATATTACCAAAAATGGCCTAATTTTTTTATTATTGAGTTGGATTAAATTAGTTTTAAAAATTTTTAAAAAAGTTAATGAAGTTTAATTGGTGTTTTGCAGTTAAAAGTTTACATAATTGTACATGTGAGTGCAAATGGTCTTCAATTTAAGAGGTATTTTATGAATTTCACATATTTAGCACCAAAGTCATATAAAAATCCTAAATAACCGCCGAGTTCCATGTTTATTATGAGGGAGTAAGGTGTATGCTTTACTCACTTTATTTTCGCACAAAATATTTAAATCAAATTTTTTATAAAAATTGAATACTTTAATAATTATTTAAATAATAAAATATTATTTTATTAATTAATTTTTTTAAATAATAATAAATATAATTTAATAGAAATAATTTATTATTTTATTTTAATAATTTAAATTTTAATTTGAACAATACAGTATTTTATTTTTAATTTTTTGTCCAATTTCATTGTAAATTTTATATTTTATGATTTTTTTTTTGTATTTTCAAATACTTTCTTTTATCACATTTTTCTGTATATAGTGTTTGGATAAAAAATATAGATTTTAAAGTATAAAAAATAGTAATTGCACAAATAAAAAAATTACAAGACCAGTGGCGTTTTAATCATACAAATAAGCCTTTTTTATTTTACTATCGTCAAAAGACACACGATGAAAAAATCGTTGTCCAACTCTAAGCAATACAGTGGAGGTATATTGTTCAATTTATAGTTCTAGTCTTCGAAATTGATGGACTGAGGAGAGCTCATTAATGTAATTCCATAGTCATTGATCTTATAATTTTATGACCTATGTAACTTTTATTTTTGATACTAAAAGTCTATAATTTCGATCCAAATAATATACATATAGAAAAATGTTAAAAACATGTAAAAAAAAATTTTTTTTTTATAAAATATAAAATTTACAATAAAATTGATCTAAAAAATAAAAAATAAAATAATATACTATTCTAATTAAGTTTTAAATTATTAAATAAAATAACTAATTTATCTCCATTAAATTATATTTATTATTATTTTAAATTTTTTTATTAATAAAATAAAATTTTTTATTTAAAAAATAATAAAATATCATAATTTTACAAAATGGGATGATCGAAATATCTTTTATAAAAGTAAAATAATTAAAATATTTACTTAACACGGTCAAAATAACTCCTAAAATATCTAGTACTTTTCCATCTTGTCTTCTTCGTTCGTCCGTCCGTCATCATTTCTTTTTCCACCACTCAACTTCCACAAGAATAGTCTACTCACATGAATAAATCGTAATAGGCGTTATCTCACGTGGGAGCAGGAGAGTGATTTGAACAATATATGGTCCAGTCTCTGGTTGGCTTTCTCAATAAATTACTCAAATAATAAAGATTTGAATAAAAATTTTTTTTAAACTTAAATAATACTTTTTAGACCTAAATAGTAAGTTTCATTTATATAATATATATGATTTTTACCAAAATATCCCTTTATCTGAGTATTCGTAAAAACTTCGCTATTTCCGTGTTTCCTTCGAAGTTTATGGACTTATACATTCACATTTTGTATGTACAGGTCATGTGAATGTATAGGTTACATACAAATTTATTTTGTATGTAAATTTGTATGTAACCTGTACATACAAATTTGTATGTAACCTGTACATTCACATTTTGTATGTAACCTGTACATTCACATTTTGTAAGCTGTTCAAAACAACAATAACATACAAACAATACAATGCATTTCATGTGAATGTACAGGTTACATACAAAATAAATTTGTATGTAACCTGTACATTCACATTTTGCAGGAAGAACAGTTCGTATGTACAGGTAACCTGTACATACAAAATGTGAATGTACATAAACTGTTCTTCTTCTTCCAGTGGGTTCATGTGAATGTACAGGTTACATATAAAATAAATTTGTATGTAACCTGTACATTCACATGACTTCATCTTCATCTTCATCTTCATTTTCATCTTCAATTCTTCATCTGCTCCACTCTTTCCTACATATATCAAACAACAAAAAGCTTCAAATTACACTAAAACACAGCGAGAAATAAAGAAATCACGATTAATTTATATTAAAATTTAAACTTATAGGATTTCATACAAATCAGGAACACAGAAGAAGCGAAGAAGAAGAAGAATAAGAAGAAGCGAAGAAATCTTCATCTTCAATTCAGGAACACAGAAGAAGCAAAGAAGAAGAAGAAGAAGCGAAGAAGCGAAGAAGAAGAAGAAGCGAAGGCAGAATAAACGAAGCTGCCATTATAAATTGGTGGGTTAAAAGTGTCATTTATATCTTATCAAAACACAATCGTTTTATTATATGAGATAAAAATCAATTTTCATTAAAAAGGTATCATATCAGGGAATTAAGCCCGGCTTTCTCACTTCCTTTTTTAAAACCGATTCTGGTCTAAATTAGAGAGCCAAAAACTAAAATTGGATTTTTTTTTTTTTTTTTTTTCCGTTTCAAAATTGGAGGAGAAGAGGCAAATTTGGTCTTTGCTACGTAAGAGATTCCCACTTGTCACGATCTCAATTTTCTGAACTGGATATTTGTTTACACAAGAAAACAACACGTATGTTTGAAATTAACAAACGTCTTGACTTTTACGACGCCATGCACTGTTTTTTAAGAACAAACATGTCAGCTGACGTCCATTTGTTAAATTCTCTTCAAGAGGGGCGGCTCTTACTCAACACGAGTTCTTGATCACCTCATTTTATATCAACAAAATTTTAACATAAAAAAATTAAACTTTCTTTTTTTCATTTTATTTAGTTTTTCAGCTATTCATGTTTAAATTTATGCTGATTATGTTTTTAATTAAAAGTTGTAGGTATATTTATGCTGTTTATTAGTTACGAATAAAACTGAAATACGAAAATTGATTCAAAATAAATTATACACACAAGAGAATCTTGCGTTGAGCATGTATATATTGTCACTTGTATAACAGTTAATTTTAACCATTCGCTTTTATTGTGAGAACAAGGGCATTAAGTGAGACCAAATCAATGGGTAGTGGTTGAAATATTTGATTATATATAAAAATTAGCAACAAATTAATCATATAATTATTTTTTTTTAAAGAAGAGCAAATGTTCAATGTTTAATTTAAGGGGTATTTCATGAATTTCACACATTTAGTGCCAAGATAAATCCCAAATACCCGCCCATTTTCATGCTTATTATGATACTTTTTCATCCTTTCTTCTACCTTCATCCTTTCTTCTACATATCAAGCTTCCAGAACAATACCTGTCTCACATGGACAAATCGTAATTCCGCTAGGCACTATTTCATGTGTGAGTAGGTGAGTTTGATTTGTACAATATATGGTGTTAGAATGTATGTTAAGGATTTACACCTACAACAAGGTCGGATTATTATATTCTTCCATAATAAGAACTGGGAGAAGCTCCACATCAAATCTACGTCGTGTACACAATGTGAATATACATTGGTCTCATCATTTTAACATCGTGAATATGTCAATAAACATAGTTCGTCTCACAAGACATCATATGTACGAAGTGGTTCTCTATTGTCCATCATCTCCATGACACATCGTCTCACAAGACATCGTATGTACGAAGTGGTTCTCTATTATCCATCATCTCCATGACACTTCGTCTCACAAGACATCGTATGTACGAAGTGGTTCTCTATTGTCCATTATCTCCATATATGTATCGCCAAACCTACATCACCGACAAGGAATCTAACAAGCTGCATCAAGTTTCAGACCTGACAAAATTACAGAGTGTCAGAATGTGTCTCAATAGACAGCTGTACTTTGTAAACGTCTATATATATGTAACTACTGTCTTAATAAGGAAGGGATTAAAAAATCAATACAGACAATTTTAGTGATCTCTAGTGTGAGAAAATTCTTAAAAATAATTGGCGCCCACCGTGGGGTTTCAAGCTTTTTAGCTCTTGCTATTTTCGTTTGAGACCTTAAAATTAGTTTATAACTAAGAGAATTAGATCACCCTTTGAGAATCAGTTCACCAGTTATACTTCGTCATGACGGGACTTAATCCCAACAATCCACCATTGCAAGACCAGATGCCTAATGTTTTGAATGAAAGTTTAGTACATGCAAAGGAACCAATCCAAATTAATGATCAGCTAACTCATGTTTTATCCGAAGAGCAATCTGGTTCTATTGAAGCATCAGGTTGTCTTAATCAAGAAGATAACACCCTGTTGTTGATTTTGCAACAACAATTGTCGGAGTTGCAACGAGCCTTTTTACAAAGTCAAGAAGACAACCAAGAGCTGAGAAATCATTTAGCAAATACTCGTAACCCTAGATTGGATCTACGGGAACGAGAATTACATCATGATGTTGAGAGCTCTCACAAAGTGTGGAATCCACTTCCTCATCAAGCTTCAATTCCTCGAGAAATCATCCCATCTATAAATCCTGGCATTCCTCTTCCAAATTCACAGACAGACCAAGAATGAGAAGAACGGATGAAGAAAATGGAAGAGCGGATTAAGCAACAGGGAACTGGACGGACTCAGTATGATATTGATAAAGTTTATGATCAATTAAATGTCTCTCCTTTTTCAAATCATATTGAACATACTGTGCTGCCCCAGAAATTCTCTTCTCCCCAATGTCCAGCCTATAGAGGGACCAAAGATCCAGTCTCTCATGTCATGCAGTTTAAAACTATAATGGCACCAGTTTGTCTTCCAATTGAGAAAAAGGATGCAATGATATGTAAAATTTTTGCGTCTACCTTACAAGATTCTGCTCAAAAGTGGTTCAATGGTTTGATTCCAAGGAGCGTTACATGCTTTGGGGAATTTGTAAAGATATTCATCACCAATTACGCAAGTAACAAACCTATTAAGAAAGAAGCTCATCACCTCTTCACGATAGTATAAGAACCATCAGAAACTATCGAAGCCTATCTCAAACGCTTTAAAATTGAAAAACTTGAGATCATGGATTGTCTTGAATCCTTGGCAATAGAGGCCTTCCAGATGGGAATTAAAAGAAGTTTCGCGCTTTTCATTGAATTAACAAAAATCACTCATAGGTCGTTGGAAGCAGTATATGATGAAGCTCACAAGTTTGTGAACATGGAAAGAGAAATGACGTCAACAAAATTATCAACCACAAAAGCCAGAAATGATGGAGGAAAACACTTGTCTGATAGAAAGTTCAATACGAAGAGACCATATCAAGGGGTCAAACCATACTCTTCCAAGTTTCGACCCAATGATGCTTCACCACAGCATACTCAAACTTAGGGAAGATCTTTATCTCCTTTTAGAGGACCGCCTCTTCATGTTTCAATAAGTGAAGCGGTTCGTCACATGGAGAAAACTCAGCAAGTTCACTGGCCAGCTCAAATGAAGGCCGTTCAACGTAACCCCAATAAATACTGTGCTTTTCATAAAGACACAGGACATTGGACACATGATTGTCGACACCTGAAGTGGGAGATTGAGCATCTTTTATCTAAAGGTCTGCTGCGTGAATTAGTAGAATGATGGTGTGAAAGGACCCGGTAAAAAACGAAAAAATTCTACCTCAGAGTTCACGCGTAACCCCCCTACCAGAAATGATCCCCCTAAACAAGGACAATCAGTTCATGTGAGAGTTATACACACTATTCATGGAGGTCCAACTATGTCGGGTTTCTCACATAACTCAAGGAAAAGGTATGCCAGGGGGGTTCGTTGAGGTGAACAGACCAGCTTATTCAGTAAGAGAATCAGGCATTGTCTATCCAATCAGTTTTGAAGAAAGGGAAGCACCACCCCGTCACGATGATCCCTTATTAATAACTATGAAGATCGCTCATTGTGAAGTCAGAAGGGTTTTAGTAGACAATGGTAGCTCATCAAATCTGTTGTACCTCACCACATTGTTAGACATGGGAATTGATCCTAATGAAATTACTCGCAAAGAAATGCCTCTGGTAGGATTCAATGGTAGTACAACCATGTCAATAGGAACGATACGATTGCCTGTCTCGGTCGTCAGTTCTATCATTTTTACAAAAGTTGTTGTACTCAATACTCCAACTTCCTACAATGTTATACTAGGACGAAGCTGGTTGCATAAAATGAAAGCAGTACCTTCCACATATCATCAATTGCTGAAATATCCCACTTAAAAGGGAATTAAAGAAATAAGAGGGGAACAAGAAAGGGCTAGGAGTTGTTATCACTCCACTATGAAAAATGCTGAAGCTCAATAGCAACTAAAGTTTGGCTCAACTTGTAAAAACAACAAGTTAGAAGGTCCAAATGTTCCTAAAACGGTCCTGATAGCCTCGTCAAATGACTATGAACTCATACCCATAGGCGATAAAGAAGAAACAAAATTCTTAAGGGTCAATGCATCACTTCTTGATAAGATACGAAATTCTATAATTGCATTTCTTAAGGAGAATGTAGATATCTTTGCATGGAAACCAGAGGATATGCCAGGAATAAGCCCTGAGGTTATTCAACATAAGTTAAACATTGATCATACTAAAACTCCAGTACAACAAAAGAAAAGGAAGTTTGCGCGGGAAAAGAACATGATTATCAAAAAGCAAGTCGACTCCCTAAAAAAGGTCCATTGGGTCCGCGAAATAGATTACCCTACGTGGTTGTCAAACGTAGTATTGGTTAAAAAGGCAGGAGGAGAACCTCGCATGTGTGTAGATTTCACGGACGTCAATACAGCGACCCCTAAAGACTGTTTTCTGCTTCCCAGTATTGATCAATTAGTAGATGCGACAGCTGGTTATGAGATTATGAGTTTCATGGATGCATACTCAAGATATCATCAGATTCAAATGGTGCCCCAAGATGAAGAAAAAATAGCCTTCATCACTGAGGAAGGAACCTTTTGTTATACAAGGATGCCATTTGGTCTGAAGAATGCTGGTGCAACATACAGAGAATGGTTAACAAGATGTTTGAACAACAACTTGGTAAGAGTATGGAGGTTTATGTCGACGACATGGTGGTCAAAACAAAGGATATAGAGGATCACATCACAAATCTTCAAGAAGCTTTTTCAATCATTTGTCTTTATAACATGAAACTAAACCCCAAGAAATGTGTTTTTGGTGTGTCATCAGGAAAATTTTTAGGATATTTAGTATCAATTCGTGGTATTGAAGCTAATCTTGATAAGATTAAAGCATTAGTCAATATGCGATCTCCACAATGTGTTAAAAAAGTTCAACAGTTGAATGGTCGAATTGTAGCTCTTAATCGATTCATATCTAAGAGCACGGAAAAATGTCTCCCATTTTTCCAACTTTTAAAGAAGAACACCGATTATAAGTGGGACAAAGACTGTGAAGACGCTTTTCAAACTATCAAACAATACTTGGGACAACCTCCCATCCTAGTCAGTCCTTTTGCTCAAGAAACCCTATATTTGTACATGGCTGTTGCGGCAACTGCAGTGAGTGCTGTTCTGATGGTAGATCGAGATTGCATACAATAACCCATTTATTATGTTAGTCAAGCATTAACAGGAGCTCAACAACGATACCCCGATCTGGGTAAAGCTACTTTCACTCTAAGGATGGCAGCAAGAAAATTGCGTCATTACTTTAGTGGACATATTGTCATTGTTATCACTTCATATCCTTTGAAAAAGGTACTGGGAAAAATCGAAGTATCTCGAAGACTATCAAAAAAATTGCCATTGATTTAAGTGAATTCGAGATCCAGTACCAATCACCCACGGCAATTAAAGGACAAGCAGTTGCAGAGTTTATGGCTGAATGGATGTATATACCACAGGAGGTTAAGGTTGCAACAATAACTGAAAAAACTCAATCCCCATTATGGAGGGTTCATGTAGATGGAGAATGTAATTCTAAAGGAGCAGGTGTTGGAATTGTCATTCTTACACCGAATGGGAGTATAATCGAACAATGTATTCAATTAAATTTTCAAGTAACCAACAATGTTGTTGAATATGAAGCAATACTTTTGGCATTGCGACAATTGAATGTTCTAGAGGCAAGAAATGTAGCCATGAGTAGTGATTCTAGGTTAATTGTGAATCAAGTTAATGATGTTTTCGATGCTAAAGAAGAGCGAATGGTGCAATATTTGGAGTTAGTTCGGATAGAAATATCCAAAATAGAAAATTTTGTTCTAATCCAAGTACCGCGAAGCAATAACAATCATGCCGATTCTCTAGCCAGTTTATCCTCAGCTGTAGCAGCCGACATAAAGAGAACAATTCCTGTCACGTGTTTGACTCTACCAAGCATACTCTCTGGGGAAAAGGCAAAGGATGAAAGTATGATGGTTGAAGATGACTCAAAAGAAACATGGACTACTCCTTATGTGCGTTATTTAAGTCAAGGGATCCTGCCTCAAGACAAAGAAAAAGCACGCAAGCTGAGAACAAAGTCTCAGAGTTACATATTATATGAGGACTCCTTATATCGGAAGAATAGTGGAGGTCCTTGGTTGAAATGTTTAAAAGGTGTTGAAGCCCAATTAGTGATTGCTGAGTTACATGAATGACATTGTGAAGCCCACTCAGGAGGGGTAGCTTTGTCGCAACGAATCATACGTCAAGGTTATTACTGGCCAACTTTGCGGAATGATTGTATGAGTTATTCTCAACAATGTGATCGTTGTTAGAAATACGCTAGTTTGTCACATCAACCCACCAATGAATTAAAGTTAATCGTTAGTCCATGGCCATTTCAAAAATGGGGACTTGACATTGTGGGACCTCTACTGATTGCTTAGGCTCAAAAGAAGTTTCTCATCGTAGCCACCTATTATTTCTCAAAATGGGTCAAAGCAGAACCACTGGCAAGAATTCAGGAAAAGGATGTCATTGGATTCATTTGGAAGAATATAGTATGTCGTTTTGGTCTGCCAAGAGAGCTGGTCACGGATAATGGAAAATAATTCACAGGTCAAAAGGTTGTTACCTTTTGTAAAGAGTTACAAATCAAACTCTCTCGTTCTTCACCATACCGACCGCAAGCAAATGGCCAAGCTGAATCTTCAAATACGATTCTAATTAACATCTTGAAGAAAAGATTAGAAGGAGCCAAAGGCAAATGGATTGATGAGTTACCTGGTGTATTGTAGGCAAGTCGGACCACACCAAAATCAGCTACAGGACAAACTCCATTTTCTTTGGTATACGGTACCGAAGCAGTCATACCGTCAGAATTGCAAGAACCAACTCTGCGGTCAAAATTGTCACATGAAGATCATGATGATCTTAGAAGAATAGACCTTACACTATCTGAAGAATTGAGAGAATCGACGTTAATCAAGATCGAAGCTCAAAAAGATTGATACAAAGAACTTACAACAAGAATGTTAAAGCAAAGATTTTTAGCATTGGACAATGGGTGTTGCGCAAAGTAGTTGGACATAAGATAGATACTAAACATGACAAATTTGCAGCCACATGGGAGGGCCTTACGAAGTCATCAATGTTACTCCAAGAGGAGCCTATCACATCCCAATCAAGAGGAGGCAAATCAGAACCTTTGAGTTGGAATGCTGACCAATTTAACTATATTATTTCTAACAAGGTACTTTTCGCGTCAAAATTGTAAATTATTTTCAAATTATTGTAAATATGTGTTTTGTGATTTCAAATGTAACAAGAAGGTTATTTTATCGTCTTTCCAAAGATCTGTATCGCGAGTTACATCGCGAAGAGTTCCCAAATGGAGAACCTATTCCTAGAGGATCAACATAATGATGACGGACTCAGATCGGTCATTTGTCCTTCATCACGAATAAAATAACATGATATTGCGAGTTACATCGCAAAGAGTTTCCAAATGGAGAACCTATTCCTAGAGGATCAACATAATGACGACAGACTCAGATCGGTCATTTGTCCCTCATCATGAATAAAATAACGTGATATTGCGAGTTACATCGTAAAGAGTTCCCAAATAGAGAACCTATTTCTAGAGGATCAACATAATGATGACAGACTCAGATCGGTCATTTGTCCCTTATCACGAATAAAATAACGTGATATTGCGAGTTACATCGTGAAAAGTTCCCAAATGGAGAACCTATTCGTAGTATATATATATAAACAAAGGAACATTTTTTATTCATCGACATCGATTACATAAACTTACACTATATTAAAAAGATAACTAAATTTTGTGATCATTTATAATCGACAAAGATTGATGATACATTTTCTTCCAATATTCTACTTCTTGAGATAATTTTTCTCTGTCTGCTTCTAAAACAATATTTTTTTGTTTTAAATCATTACATTCTTCCTATATTTGGTTCCTTGACGATATCAACTCTTGGTTCTCTGCAACTATCATATCTTTAGCTCGACGAAGTTCTTCTACATCTTCGACTAATTCATCAAGTTCTTTTGAAGTGTCGTGATATAATTGCATCTTTTCATCATAATCTTTTTTAAGAGCACACGCTGAATCAAACAGATCTACAGCTTCTCTCTCGCCGTCATACGTCAATGATATAGCCTGCAAAAAAAAAAAATTTATTGTGTAGACATCGAATCAAGCATTGATACGATGTTCGAATGCGCTAACATTAATGGTAAGATGTTCAAAAATTGAAATGCGATGAATGACATCGGTAGACAGAGAAATTTATGAAGTTATTTACCTCCAAAACACGACGACCAACCAAATGCCACAATGCTCCTGTTTCCTTCTTTTTTGTTTCTACAATTGACATGCGATCTTCATGATGACCCAAATGATGGTATAAATCATCTTGAGCAGATTTATTTCCAAACATTCCTGACTCAAACAAATGAGGAAGATGTGAGTCCTAGCATACGATGCAAGGTACCCCATCCTCATCAGAATCCGATGACATTACAAAAGTCGAGTATTCCGTATTCTTATCTTCCCTTTTTAGATCGGTAGTCATGGGTTCGTGGGCATGTTTTAATATTAAACACTCCTCCTTCACTTCGTCAGAGTTATCCACAAACGACCTAAAAATATCTGTCACGTCAACCCGTGAAAAGTTCATTTGATCTAAAAATGACTTGGACGACCTAAAAATCTACTCACAATCTACTTTTCCAAACACTTGAGCTCAATTTCTCAGTATTCACAGAAAATAATCTCAAGTGTTTCCAAAATATAAACCTAGTATTCACAGGCTATCTTTCATTTGGAATTTATAAGTATACCACAAAAAAAAAAAGGGTTATATACACGTGTTATATTAGACATTAAATCAAACAATAGACATTAAATCAAACAATAAATGAATCCAAATACCAAAATCCATTTTTATATTTCCAAAACATCAAGTGTTTACAAAAATTTGTATCTCAAAACATTTCAATACAAATAAAATTTTGAAATACATCTACATCTAGGCAACTTAATATGATCTAAAGATCCTAAATTCATTCATGTGGAGACGAAGTCCGATCCTCATGTGGAGACGAAGTCCTTTTCTCTTGAACTCCAGTAACACTTCGAGAAGGTGAGTTCGCTTTTGCTTTAGGTGGCTGAGACGAGCTCTCATTTGTATGCATGGCTCGTACCAAGCTTGAGAAAGCTCCAGTCAGATTCAACTTTGAAGCTTGGGCTTTCAAATTGGACATCAACCACGACACTCCTTCACGGTAACCTCGTACACAATCTTCCTTTAGTTTGATTACCAAGTCACGAAGCGAGTTTATTTCATCACGAAGTGAGCTTACTTCATCCTGAGCCCTCTTAGTTTCTTCCCTCGACTCTTTAAGCTCCTCTTCAGCTCTATCCGCACAAGCTGTTTGCTTCAATGCAGCATTTCCAGCAATCTTCAACTTTTCGACACGATCTAGCAGCTCCATCCCTAGATCATTTATCTTTAACTGAAGACGACCTATAATGGCGTCCTTTCGATTAATGGCCAGTTCGTACTCGGATAAAAGGGACTCCGCTTCCTGAGTCCGTTGGCGATAGGCTTGATTTGTAATCTCCCCTTCACGAATTATTGCCAAGGCCTGCGTGAAGGAGAGCAAGTACAATTTATGGCAATAAAATAAACACATCGTATTAACACTTCACTTATAAAAAGGCATCGTACGAGCAATTTACCTCGAGTAATCTCTGGGCAACCATCTCCTCATGGGTCAAACCCTCTTCCTAGCAAGCCTTTTGCACTCGAGCTTGCTCTCCTTCACTACCGAAGTGTTGATATAGATCGAGTAGCAAATCCCTCTTTCCAAATATCCCCTCGTTAAAATAAGTCACTGGGGTGTCAACATGTTTGATATCTTTGAGGTAGATATCGCTCAACTCTACCCTTTTCGGATCGAGCACGCGAACTGGAGATGAGCGTTCACTAGATTGAACTGCTTTCATTTTCCTCTTTTTTGATGGTTGAGGATCGGACTTCGTACATGAAGAACTTGGGGCTAGGGGAAACTCACTCACTCGGCTGAGTGTCTTACGATGTCATCTTGTGCTTCACCCCGTACTTCGGTTGGTGCGAGTTCTGGTGTACTCTTTTCAATATCGACGTCAGCTAATAAATCTGAACAATCAACTCCGGAGTAGTCCATATCTGCAGCAAAAACAAACATTATTAATATTTTGAGAAAAAAGGTCATCGAAATACCTTTGCGAACACAAAACACACGACCTGATCGCCTTATTACTACACTACTCCAGACACCAGATTCCAACATTTTTTTTGGTGTCAATATACTTCAGTAGGAGTAATATTCCGAGTTCTTTAGTTTGATACTACAGAGTTTTTCTTTCTCTTCAGGCGTCAACCTATACAAAACCTATCCCTTTTGGGAAGATTGTTGATGAAATTATGGTTCCATTTCGATCTGATATTACGACCCCTGTCTGGTTCCCATAAGTCACCTCGTATAATAAAATATTTATCTTTCCACGCATGTTGGCTATCGGGAAGATGCAATACGAGCCCCTTTTGTTGGATTGGGGATATGTACAACCTCCTTATATCCTTCCCGTTTTTCTTCACCGTATACATAGAACGAATTAATCTTTTGTTCATATCAATGTTCAGTTCCCCACTGAGTATGGCAAGGCATAATAGAATCCTCCAACCCTTGGGATTAACTTGAGCTAGACTAATGTCGTACATAACTAAGAATCTGGTGACAATACGGGGAGCTGGAAACTGAAGCCCCACCTTCAACGCCTCCTCATAAAGAACGTACCACCCTTCAGGAGGATCATCGTTATCACGAAGATGTGACGGTACGAGCTGCAAATCAATTTTTGGGTCCACATGATAAGTAGCCCTTATCCTTGTCAGATCGGAGCCCACGAGTTTACTTGGTAACTTCGAGATCGTATCTTTACGGCTTCGGGGTTTTTCTTGACCTCGTACTGAAGGAGCCCACTAGATTTCTTATTTTTTGTTTCTCAAACTTTAGCATGGGGAAAATGAATTTTTGAAGGAAAACCTAAAGAGGACGAACCCCACTTGTGCTGAAGATGGAGTCGGCTTATCAGAAACTAATAGAGCCAAGATCCTCTCCTTTGGCATAATCCTTTGGGCAGGGACTTCGTCTCTATCCGTGGGGGTATCTTTCTTCGTACCTTGGTCTTTTGATTTCAGAGCCGTACGACCTTGAGGAAAAACCACTTCTGCGTGTTGCCCTGCCTAATCCGAACTAATCTTAAATGTAATTTTTCTGCCTCTCTCTACTCCAGTAGTCTTGGAAGTTGACACAACGCTTTCAGGATGATCCGAAGGAGTGTTTATTTTTGAAGAATCCATAACTCCTGGAAATATTGGTAACCCCTCTTCGACCGAAGTCATATTCAAAAGTAATGAAGCAAAACTAAACCAGAAAGCGCGAAAACAAAATCAAAGATCAAAGTTTTACCTGTGAATCAAAGAAGAACTCCTTTTCTGTTATGAGGAACTGATTCTCTAAAAAGACGATCTCGTTTCCTAAAATTCACGATCTAATTCCCTTAGGAAACAAACTCACGAAGTAATTATCTACAAGTACGACCTAATTTTCTCTTCTATAAAACTTTTGAAAAGACTACGAAAAAATGCCAAGTGATTTGATAAAATTGGATTTCCCCCTTTTTATAAAACTCGCAAATTGTCTAGGGAAGAGGAAAAGACATCAACAACGAATATCAATAAATGTTTTAATTTCACATGATTCATAAATGTACATGTATAAAGTTTGATATGGTTAAAAGAACATTCGTATTGCATCGATAGGTATGATTAAGGAGTACATTCTTTCACTTTGCTTCAAAGTAAAAGAATGAGGGACTTGATGTTAGAATGTATGTTAAGGATTTACACCTACAACAAGGTCGGATTATTATATTCTTTCATAATAAGAACTGGGAGAAGCTCCACATCAAATCTACGTCGTGTACACAATGTAAATATACATTGGTCTCATCATTTTAACATCGTGAATATGTCAATAAACTTAGTTCGTCTCACAAGACATCGTACGTACGAAGTGGTTCTCTATTGTCCATCATCTCCATGACACATTGTCTCACAAGACATCGTATGTACGAAGTGGTTCTCTATTGTCCGTTATCTCCATATATGTATCGCCAAACCTACATCACCGACAAGGAATCTGACAAGCTACATCAAGTTTCAGACCTGACAAAATCACAATGTCAGAATGTGTCTTAATAGACAGCTGTACTTTGTAAACGTCTATATATATGTAACTACTGTCTTAATAAGGAAGGGATTAAAAAATCAATACAGACAATTCTAGTGATCTTTAGTGTGAGAAAATTGTTAAAAACTTATGGTTCAGCTTTTGGTTTGCTTTCTCATCCCTTATTGTTAAAACTGATTCTAGAATATATTTTTATAAATATTACATTGAGTGATAAGAAAAAGGGAAAGAAAGGGTCTTATTACTAATTTGTTTCTCTTTAGTTTTTTTTTTTTTTTTAGATGATGGGGTTGGGTGGTAGCTCAGCTTGAACGAAGATTTTTTTTTTTAATGCACTAATTTGAAATTATTAAAATATCTTTAGTAAAATAGAATAGTAACGAGGAAATGAATTTTTCATTATTTATAATGCTTGAATGAATCGTTGTTATATTAATGGGTCAAAATTATATATATATATATTAAATTATAAGATTTAATATACCTAATTAAATAAATACTGCACATTTAATTTCTCAATTATATATATATATATTAAATTATAGGAACTAATTTACCTAATTAAATAAATACATAACTGCACATTTAATTTCTCAATAATCCTGGGACTTATTCATCCATTTCCCCCTAGATCAACGACACTTACTAAGGCATAAAACATTTGACATACACCGTGGCGGACCCATAAATATTTTTGATCCGGTACACAATTGTGACAAGATAATACCGACATTTTAGATAAAGACGGAGTACTTTAAAAGCCTGATTTGACCTTGGGCCCCTCAGTGTTTTTTTCTTCCATTTCTTTTATTTTTTATTGCAAAAAGTATATAAAAAAAAAAAAAAGAAAAGAACAACCATGCATATATTACCTTGAGGGCTGATTTGGTTATTACATGTTATTTGTTAAACCCAGGGTTTCACTCTTTCACTTGCTTTGTCACTCTTAAAACTCTTTCACTTTGCAAATTGCCGTAGCTTTCCACTTTTCAGCTTCTTCAATTCACCATGTGCTCTTTCATTTTCAAGGCCTCCAAGCTCATTAATCATCCAATCATCCGTGAGCAGGACAGATCCAAAAAAAAAAAAATTCTAAGAGGACTAATATATACCAAAAAAAATTCTTTTATAAAAATATTTATTTATAATATCAAGATTTATAACTAATATAAAATATATATAAATTTTAAAAGTCAAAAAAATATATATATATATATATATATATATATAAAACTTAAAAAGCAAACAAAAAAAACTATAAACTTAAAAGGCAAACAAAAAATTTATTTAAGTTGTTCTGACAATACTTTATAAAATTTATCAATTATCAAACAAGGTTCAACAAATCTAAGAAAATAATAGTCAACTGTTATGAAGAAAGACGAGTGTTAAATATATACAAATTTTTACTTACATAGGCTCTCAAATTAATAATTACATAATATTTGTCGATCAAAAGTTTAAAAGTTATAATTTTTCAGAGTATATAACATACAATTGTTGATTTGATTGTAGGTTTAAGTACAAATATTTTAAATATTTAATATTTTTTTAAAAAGAATATAGGAAATTTTAATAAATTTTTTTTAAAAAAATACTAGACTTTGACTTGATTTAGCAGGAGCAAGCAACATATCAAAGAACATAATTACAAAGAACATAATTACAAAGCAGAGAAGGAGAAGAGTTGCGAAAAATATAATATCAAAAAATGGTATATTAGTCTAAGTTTATTTATAGAATTTTGGTGATAAATAAAATATTGTGCTTTATAAAAATATTAGTAATATTTATTAAAAAAAACCTCAAAAAGGCTATACCAGGTATGAGTTCGTTACTGGATATAGCTTTTTACTTATTCCTAGAGGTGATATTACCAACAATATTTCTCTTGTACATAACTAATTCTTTTGATTATATATCAACAAAAAAAAACTCTCAAAAAAGCTATCTGGGCTCAAGCCCGTTATAGCCTTTAATATAAGTCCGTCACTGTCCATGAGTATTTGGGTACTTGATTTTTATATAAGAAAATAATTGGTTATTGATATATAATATAAAATGTGAAAAAAAAAATCATTGCAACAATATTATCCTTGACTATAATATTCAAAAAAATTAATGTTTATTTAGATTTAATATATATTTCGTTTATTAATATTTTATTAGTATATTTTTGTTTAAAATATATATTTTTTGTAGTAAAATTAATTACTTTAACATATTGAAAAAAATCATTTATTAGGCAAAAGATACAATAATTGAAAATGTGTGTCATTTCTTTCTTTTTCTTTATTTTCAAACTTTATTAAACTTATAGATTTTTGAATAATATTGAAATATTAGAAAAAAAGTTTCTATCTTGGCTGGATATGTATACTAAAAAAAAATGTATTTCACTTATTTTACGGATGAAAAAGATTAATGATTTTTTCAAAAGATTAATAAAAGAAATATAGAAGTTTCTATCTTGGCTGGATATGTATACTAAAAAATTGTTGCATTTTGGTTTACCATATTATCTCTTTAATACACCATCTGGTCATTCTTGACATAAAGCATTCACAATTAATAGATTTAAAAACTGAAAGAATATTAGAGATGGAAAAAATTGTATTTTTTTGAATTATATTGGTAAAGATCTTAATTCCCACTACAAATATACTGAGAGTAAAGTGCGAGATTTGTTAAATCAATCTTTTCATATGCCAAATGTAGTTGTTAAATATACTTCTCAACAACTCTTAGATATCGGTTGCAAGTAAAGACCTCAATTGAACAAGTCCGATGGCTTGCATTTCAAGGTTTTGTTTTTAGAGGTGATGATGAAAACAAACTTTCAACCAATCATAGAAATTTTATTGGACTTCTGAAACATGTAGCTATATATGATGAGCATATTGCAGGAGGGTTCCTAGGTAAAGCTTCAAAAAATGTCTCTTATACATCACCACAAATTAAAAAGGTAATTTTAAATATTTTTCTAAAAAAGTGAGAAAGGCAATTTGTGATGAGATTTTTGATGGAAATTTTTGTATAATAGTTGATGAAGCTCGTGATGAGTCAAAAAAAGACCAAATGTCTGGTTTTGAGATTTGTTGATAAAGAATGTTTTATACGATAATGTTTTTTTGGAGTAACACATGTTCTTGACACTTCATCATCTACTTGACAAAAAGTAATATATATGATATTGTCTAATCATAGCTTAGATATTAAGAAAATTCGAGGATAAGGATATAATGGGACAAGTAACATGAGAGGTGAATGGCATGGCTTACAAGCTTTGATAAAAAAAGATTCTCCTTATGAATCTATTTTCATTGTTTAGCTCATTAATTACAATTGACATGAGTAGTATCTTTTAAAGAAGTCCTTATTATTCATCGTTTTTTCAATAAGTTGGCATTAGCTATAAATATTGTGGGTGTATCATGTAAGCATCAAGACGAACTTAGACGTGCCCATGCTAAACAAATTGAGTATTTGCTAGCAATTAATGAACTTGAGAGTGGAAGAGGACTTAACCAAATTGGAACTTCACAAAAGGCGTGTGAAACGCATTGTAGCTCTCATAGTCTAATAAAGATGTTTAGTGCAACATGTACAATTCTTTTGAATAGTATTAATGAAGGGACAACATCTTCGCAATGAGCAAAAGCATATTCTGCTTATGAAATATTAATGTCATATGATTTTGTTTTTATAATTCACCTTATGAAAGAATTTATGGAAATAATCAATAAGCTATGTCAAGCTTTGCAACGTCAATCTCTAGATATTCTGAATGTCATGAAACTTGTTTCAAGTACGAAATTTTTTATTCAAAATTTGAGAGATAATGGATGGTATAAGTTACTTGCCAAGGTAAACTCATTTTGTGAGGCATGTGATATTGATGTTCCAAATATGAGGGCTCTTTATGTTACTAGGAAAGGTAGAGCACGTCATCAAGAAAGTAATTTTACAGTCGAGTAATTTTATCGAGTAAATATTTTCTATGATACAATTGATTCTCAACTACAAGAATTAAATAGTCGATTTAGTGAGAAAGAAATGGAGTTACTTATTCTTAGTTCGGCTTTGGATCCCTATGAAGGACATTATTCTTTTAAAGCTAATGACATTTTTCAATTGGTAGAAATTTTTTATCCAAATAACTTTTCAGAGTTTGAGAAGACACATTTGAGAATAGAGCTCTAACTTTATGAGCATGATGTAGTGCAAGATGCAAACTTCAAAACATTATCAAATGTTTCTGAATTATGTTAATGGTTAGTCAGAGAGAGAAAATCAACAACATATCCTCTTATTTATAGGGTAATTGTTTTAGTTATTACCCTTCCAGTTTCACTACAACTACCGAACAATCATTTTTAGCCATGTGTATAATCAAGAACAAACTTCGCAACAAAATGGAAGACAAATTTCTTAATGATTCGTTGATGATGTATATTGAGAAGGAGATGGTAGAAAAAATTTCAACTGAATCAATTATTTATAATTTTTGAGATCTAAAGGAGAGTCGAATATTATTTTGAATATTTTTTTATTAATTATTTTAATACTTTAATAAGTCTGACAAACTTGTGTGATGATTAATTTTTAATATATTTTAAAATTTTGATATATTATTATAATTTATTGTTATTGTTATTAATAATTTTTGTTGGCCCCCTTAAATTTTTAAGCTAGCTCTGTCCATGACCTTAAGACTCACACCTCTCGTACGAGTAGTGAAAATAAAATAGATAAGCAAATATAATCAAAAGTAAAAACAATAAATATTTTTCAATTATAGAAGAATCCTAATATGTTGGAACATAATCCAATAAATCTATTATTGTACTCATGCAAACAATAAAGCATACATGCACAGTGATATAACATGGTAAACATACTTAAGTATCGTCCCTAAGTGGTAACATCCACGAGTTACTTAAAGTAACCACTCGGTAGCAAGTAATTCACTAAAAGTAAATCAACAGTTTACAACCTAAAGATATTTGATGTGATAAGGAGCTATGGTGTCATAGAACTGTGCTATAAAAGTGGAATCATAAGAATAATCGAAAAAATAAAGAAAGAGTCGATCAAAGTTAGCAAACCTCTATTGGATGCAGGAAAGTCATTAATGCGTACCAGTTGCTCCTCTACAAAGACAGAGTTGCATCCTACAACTTCATGCACTTCAGTTGGTTCTTAATCTTGGGTAGCTTTTTGTACGACCATTTGTGTAAGAAGAGGTTTATAAGTAAAAAGAGAGAGGGAATATTAGTGAGCAACGGATTGAGGTTTGAAGGTGAGAAGAGAAAGGAGGGAGGGTTTGGTTTTTGTAAAGATTATAAGAGCTCGTCGACCTCTTGTTGATCATCTCGCTGACACCATATTGAGTGGCCAGCGAGACCATGATGAGTGTATAAACACTCAGACAGTGAGATGTACTGCGAGAGTACGGTGAGGAAATGGCGAGAACCCAACTAGCATTAAGAGCAACAGAAGAGAAAAGAGAGAGAAAAAGATAAGTTTTTTGTGAAAGTTTTATATTTTTCATTATTTAAAAAAAATTTGAAAAAAAAAGAAACAATAAATGATAAGGGCTTGAAAAGCACTCACATATTGTGATTTAATGAGCTTACTTGGAATTAAGAGGTTTGATTATAGAGTTTTTACTTAATTATTAATACGAATGTATCTTTTTGGAATCACTTATATGTTTTGATGTATTTCAAGTATTTTTAACTTTAAAAGAGTTAAAATATGTCAACACACAAAAATACAACACTTGGAGCACTCAAATAGCACCCTAGGAGCTGAAGAGACTAAGGCATGTAAGACTTAGATCAAGAAATAACCAGTATGTAAGGGTTACATAAAGGAGTATGCCATGACATGGATTTTTGTGTGCCGCAACTAAGAATTCTTAGATTTTACTATTGGAACTAGGATTAAGGAGCGGGTCGGGGTGGAGTATTTTGTTCACTGTGGTAGCCACTTCACGGGTTGACTATTGGAGCCAATTTTAGCTTCTATGCTACAGCATAAAAAAGTTATGCTGTAGCTCGCTTACCATAGTTGAGACTCTGAATTTCGTACAATCCTTTACATATTAAAGGATCCCAAGAGTTCATTGACTCATATGAAACTTAAAAACGAATCTTTGAGAGTTTTTTCAAATCCAATAAGAGAATTGAAGAGAAGGCATTCTAGAAATTCAAGAGACCTTTGAAGATCAAGATCACATATTTTTGGGAAAGGAAACATCATCCGATCCAAATGTGGTATTTAGATCTAATTAGGGTTCTTTTTGTATCTAGATTCATCATCTTCTTTTTTCTTTAGGATAAATGCTTATTTTTATCTGATCATATATGTTAATTTAAGCATGTTTGGCTAATTTTATTATGAGTGTCTAGCTTTATTGCTATGATTGTTTAGAATGTTTAGGTAAATATTTATATCAATTAAATAAATAAAGATTGTTTTTTGATTCAAGGGTTTGTTGCAAGAATTATTTATGACCATTTATTTTTCAAAGGTAGATTAAAAATTTGAGAATAAAGTTTTAGACATATCATCTTGATCTAATTTGGACAACTTGATCAAAGGTTTAAATTGGTGACTTGACAATTGCATTGATTTAAATGGTACAATTTACCTTAGGTATAATTTAATTGATTAGTTGATTGTCCTGATCATAGGACATTAATTGGTTGATTAACAAAGAAAATAATTCTTTACTTAGGAGTTTTCTTATTTTAAAGGAAAACCAACAATATGAGTATATACGTTTATTCATGTTATTTCATCCAAATCTTTTGAAGTAAGCATGGTTAATTAGCTCAACTTCCCATAAATCCTCTATTGATTTTACAACTTTTGTGATTTTGTTTCTGGTTGAGTCGATATTTAATCATTCGTTTTTCCTTAAGATTTTCGTTCCAATCATTTTTTGAGTGTTTAATTTTTTTTTTTCATTTTTAATTAGTTGCTCAGGATTTTTAAGAAGAATTGTTTAAAACTATTATAATTCCTTGAGAGACCGACCTTGGGTACTTGTTGCTTAATATAGGAGACTCATGCACTTGTCATCTTTTAATACAAAATTTGTGCATCAATAAACAACAAAACAACAAAAGAAGAACAAAAATAACTAGTAAAAGAAAAACACATACACAAAATACTACATAAAAAGAGAGAAAAGAAACAACAACTCTCCTCAACTGGATCACAAGAAAATGTGATCAAACTATATCCCTCCGTTCAGTAAAAAAAAATTGAGAGGCAACAAAGTCAAATTGCAATCTCTCACTTATATGAGTATGAGGTTTATGAATCACTTGATTTCCTTTTTATTTAGACTTGTCGAGTGAGAATCATACAAATGGCTAGGTAGACTTTTATATGAAGATTTTTCCCATTCAACACTGGTCCATAAGTGCATAACACATCCAGTCTTTAAATGCTCATATGAACCACTATAGTCGCAATCTGAGTAATCAGTATGAGGAGAATGAGAGGGAATCACCGGGAAATACTCTGAACATACCTCAACACTTGTTGGCAAGGTGGCCAACAGTATCACAAAGGTGACAAAAACGTAGAGTAAAGTGAGAGAACTTGAGTCTTTGATTTTGAAGAGCAACACGAGGAGGAGAGGAAGGAGAAGGAGAGCTAACATTGACTCTCACATGAGGGTGTAAAGTTCATCTCTCAAAGTGAAGTCTAATATGCCCACGCTCACCACAATGGTGACAAGAAGGTAGAAAACATGTAGGCAGGGGCAAAAAACCCTCATCAACATGATGAGAAGAAGTAGCAAGAGGTGAAGTGTTCACCTTGCTAGTACAACCTAGTTAGGGAACAACCTTTACCTTTAGGAGTGGCACAACAGTTATTGTCTCAAGATCAGCAGTAATCGGTTTGATAAAAAGTGTGCAGTAATTGTAGAAGAATAACAACCATCATCTGTATAACCTAGTCTGCATTTCTCTCTAGGTGATTTGATACTGCTTAAACTTCATATCTAGCTTTTGAGTCCCCACTAGAAGTTTCTTCACAATCAATTTTGAGTTTTCCAACTCCTTTTCACAAATCAGTCTACTTTGCACCTAAAGCAGATAAAAGATCATCATTTTCTTTAATGGATGCTTCTAAGAAACTAGCAGAATTGCGTAGTTCCTTTAATTTTTCTTAGAGAGAACACACCTCTCTATGCCTTTTTGTCAAAGAGTAAGCAAGACACTCTTTGTCACTTTCTAGTACAATCACCTTCTTTCCAAGAAGGGTGATTTCATCAACATGTTCTTTAGATAAATCATGGCTAATAACTAGTTGATTTTCTTATCTCAGTTGAAGATTCTTAAGAGACTGTTCCAAAAATCTCATTTTGGATTTTTTGGAATCATATTTTGCAGCCATGTATGCATACCTTTTTTATATTACCTCACATTTCTTAGAAAGGTCTTCTTTATCATGATTAACTCAGGACTTCTTTTTCTCAAGAGTGGCTCTCAGCGCATTCAACTATTTATCCTTTTTATCAAGACTTTCCAATGCCTTATTGCGAGCTTTCTCAGACTTAATGTGCTCCCTAAGCAACTTGTTTTTGGTATCGAGAAGCTGCTCATGATCATCTTCAAGCTCAAATCTAGAAGATTGTGAGGTAATAGTGGGGGCATCATCTTTACTTTTCATAACAAAATAAAAGTTTCTATTCCTCTTTTGAACTACATCTACTATCCAAAATAGTAATCGTCATGACTTTCTTACCATATTGTTTCTTCTTTGAATAGCACTAAGCAAAAATGAGTCCAAGCTTATCATATTCAAAGCACTTGACTTGGTTAACATACCCTTTGTTCTGACATTTGTCTCTAACTTCATCAGATTATTTATCCTTATATCTTGAGTCTAACTTGCTTGGGCTTTCTCTTTTGGACCTACAAAAAGTAGGGGTGAACAAAAAAATATAGAACCAACCCAACCCAACCCAAAAAATTCGGTTCTTAAATTTTATTAGTTTGGTTCGATTCTTCATAATAAAAAATTGATTAATATTGGGTTGGTTTGGTTTTCATTTATTAAAATTTTTAAAAAATGAACCAACCCATTTAATTTTTTATTATTTTTTTTATATTTATATTGTTATTTATATTGTATATAATTATTTTTTTTTAAAAAATTTGTTCAGTATTCACAATTTACTTTATACTTTATCCATTATAGTTTATACCCCTTTGGTCTTTGAATCAATTTTCTTACTTTTCTTTCAAAACCCTAAAACAGGTCTTCTCACGAGCCATCTAGTATGATTCTTTAGGAGGGGTAAACATCTATCTATTGTTTGGATCATTAAAGTAGCAAACTAATCTTTGTTGTTTCTAATATGAAAAGTTGAAAAGAACCAATAGCCATTAAAAGAATTTTTAGAGTTCAAAAGCTTGTTTATGTGCTAGCTTATTCTGTAAATCATAGTCATTGTTGGAACAAATGAACACAATGAAAAGAAAACATTTAAAATGAGGAAAAAAATAATTTTTCATTACTGGATCGTTGGTATAGTTATTAATTTATTATCATTCTTATCTAAATTCTAACAACCCATTTTCAATTTCAAGTTTCTTTAATACATCCAATTTCTTTGTTACCTATCATTATTATTATTGAAAAAATAGATACATTCTTTGGTTTGTCTTAAATTATTGTGTTGTTTGTTATGCTGATGTTGAGTAATATTTTTTTCTTGGAAAAGGATATTATGGATTTTACTGCTATCCTAATGAATATTGAAACCATATCCATATTTTTAAATTTAGGTATTATAATAAAAGTAACATTAAAAACGTTAGAAATTATATATATTACAAGAGTTTAAAAAAATTAATAAACAAAATTCATTATCGAAAAAAGAGGAAGAAATGTTTTTTAACCAACCCAAACCAAACAAAAAAAATTAGTTCGAGTTGGATTGGTTTTTCAAAATTTTTGGTTCGATTCAGTTTTCGTTTTTAAAAAATCGATCATATTGGGTTGGTTATAATTTTAATCTAAACCCAAACCAACCCATATATATTCACCCTTAACAAGAAGTATTCTTTTTACTTATGAAGAATTTCTTTAAATGTTTGTAAGAGAGTCCTAACCTGGTTACATGACCAAGATAAAGTAATACGGACATCTAAGGACTCGCTCCTTTCATACAAGCAGTGGAAAGCAATTAACAGAGAACACGTAATTGTAGAAAATAAATAAGACAAAGAACAGATAAAAAAGTAAATGTTTTCTAATCTTAGTAAATACTATATATGTTGTCATATATACCGTGAATACTTAGATTGTACTAACTCTTGCAACATACCGTACAAATGCATTGATATAACATGGTAAACCCACTTAGGCTCCAATCCTAAGTGGTAACATCCACAAGTTGTTTTAAGCAACCACTCAGCAGCCAAATTCACTAAATGAAATAAAACAGTTATTACAAACTCGATAAAAATAAAATGCCAAATATTAGTTAGAAACCACATATCCTAACTGCCTAGGCTACTATCACCAGCTGTCACTATAGCTACTTTGATCCTCACTCGATAAGGCTCACCTCCAAAGCCACACCACCACGTAGCATGATGCAAATACCTGCAATCAGTATGTTTGTACAACAATATATGCAATTTATCCAAAGTATGATCTTAGGATAAACACCTCGTATCAACGATACAAAAACACACTAGACGTATGTTGATACGAAAACTCCAACTCGTAATAACAATACAGAAATACATTCGACGTATTGTTATTACAGAAACTCTATTTATAAATGAGCTTAATAAACTCCACCACCACCATGTAATTTAACACAGAAAATACTCAATGTGTTAAAACTACGAAATCACCTTTTTAAAATATTTAAACTCAAAAAAGTGAACAAATCACCTTTGAATTAAATGTATTATTAATACAGAAAATAAAATATTTTTCAAATACACCAAAAGATTTTTTTTACATGTTATAAAAATATGTAACAGCAAATATGCAATGTGAGAAATTTACATGGAAAAGGTAAGTGAAAGGATAAGAGAAGTGTGTAAAGGTGTATTTAATAAGTGAGACGAATGTGTATTTATATCTGATTTTTAAGCTTCTAGGACCTTACCTACACCTCACAGCGCATCCCCATGAGGCTTTGCTGACCACCCTAACGAACCCCCTGGGAGATGTTAGCGAGGTTCAATAAGTCATAATTCCACCCTCTGCACACACGAGTACCGTTCGCCGACTACCTCAACAAGCCACCAACGAAACCTCCAAATGACCCCAGCAAGCCACTAAAAATAAGCTTTTTTCAAGGCAAAATTTCATCAAATAAAAAGCTATATACACCCACCAACTCAGGAAAACACATGCATGTAAAAACACATTTTAACAGGCTATAAAAATAATCTCAACCACCCTATAGTGTGTGTATTATACAAACATACAATAGTGCTAAGATCGCAAGCAAAGAACCGTACAAAGAGGTAGACAAAACATTAAGTAAAATAAACAGACTATGTGTTTTGTACATGAGAATGCCAACAAAGACACAAAGGGACTTACATGACTTACAATCTCCCCCTTTGGCTTTCCGTGGAAAAATACTTCATAACCTATACAAGGCAAGCATCAAACACAATATATTCATGCAAGATGATCTAACAAAGTTCATTACTATAAACAAACTCTAACACAGACAAGACACCCTCCAACACACCTATACTCCATGATACGAACTGAATGACACGACTCCTAGGACCCATAAGCAACGAAACTTGAAAACCACAAGAAATAAGGCCTTAAGACCCAACAACAATATTAGCACGCAAATTCCACGGGAAGCCTAGATTTTTGGGTTGCAAGACTCACCTTAACGCATGGATATTACGCACCACGTATCAAGATGAGGGAAACGCCACAAAGGGGATGCAAATTCCTTTGATAAGTTTGGTTGATAAGCACTTGGAGCTTATGAGCTCTCAAACTTGAATTCTTGAATTCAATTAATCTTTGTGAACAAAATTTATGTTTTCTCAGCTGCTAACATTTATACAACAAATAAAACCCTAAAAATGACAATGAAATCCTAGCCATTGAATTGTGATAAATGGCCCAAAATTTACAATAATTTGAATCTGCGCCGCGGCGGCCAAACATTCATGCCGCGGCGCGCATGTTGAGGATTTGATGTCAGTACGCAGGTCTGGCGACGTCTGCCGAGGGGTGTCCTGTGTCAGCGAGCAGGTCTGGCCTGTCAGCGCACGCACGTCCACTCATGCCGCAGCGCCTGAAATGCATGCCGATGCGCACGTATGTTTTGGTTCCAAAATAGAAAGTCCTTCACTGCAGTGCCCTATTTTTGTGCCACAGTGCACCTAGTTGACATTTTTCCTCTCCAAAACAGAACGTCTCTCGCTACGGTGGCTATAATTCCATGCTGTGACGCAAGTCACTTTGCCCAAAATCTTCCTCCAACACATTGGTTGACCTCCCACAAGCCTCAAGCATCAATTTCATCCTCCCTTGGTCTTGAACTATCTCTTGGATCAGCCCGTTCAAAGCTTTCTTGAGTTGCTCAGCTTTCGATCTCGTGATTGGCTCGGGTTGGATCCGTAGTGGATGTTGTGGAAAATTATCGTATCATTCTCCCCTTCTTGAAAAGGATTCGACCTTGAATCGTCACCTGCAAAATCAAAAGGAGAAAGATCAGATACGTTAAATGATGTGCTAACATTATACTCACCAGGAAGGTCAAGTTTGTAGGCGTTGTCATTGATGTGCTCGATTACTTGGAACGGGCCATCTCCTCTTGGTTGAAGTTTTGACCTACGCTTATCAGGAAAACGTTCTTTCTTCATATGCACCCAAACCCAATCTCCAGGTTCAAAAATAATCTTTCGTCTCCCCTTGTTGGCCTTGAAAGCACACTCCTTGTTCTTCTTTTCAAGGCGCTCACATACGCTTTCATGCAACCTTTTCTCCATCTCAGCCTTCTTTGCACCTTCAAAATTAATTCGTTCTGAAACAGGTAAAGGTAACAAATCCATAGGGGTTAGTGGATTAAAGCCATATACAATCTCAAATGGGGAGTGATCCGTGGTTAAGTGTACACTCCTATTATAAGCAAACTCAACAAAAGGTAGACAATCTTTCCAATTTTTCAAATTTTTTTGTAAGACCACACGTAATAAAATAGACAAAGTACGATTGACTACTTTCATTTGTCCATCTGTTTGGGGATGACAAGTTGTAGAAAATAAAAGTTTTGTACCCAACTTGGCCCACAAAGTTTTCCAAAAGTAGCTAAGGAACTTAACATCCCTATCAGACACAATACTTTTGGGAACTCCATGGAGCCACACAATTTCTTTGAAAAACAAATTGGCTACGTTAGTTGCGTCATCGATTTTGTGACATGCAATAAAGTGTGCCATTTTTGAAAACCTATCAACAACTACAAAAATGGAGTCTCTCCCTCCTCTAGACCTAGGCAAACCCAAAATAAAGTCCATGGAGATATCCACCCAAGGTGAGCTAGGCACTGGTAAGGGTGTATACAGTCCTTGAGGTAGAACTTTGGACTTTGCTTGCCTACACGTGATGCATCTAGAGTAAATTCTTTCTACATCATGCCTCATTTTAGGCCAAAAGAATTGTTCTTGTAGAACATCTATGGTTTTGGTTACACCGAAGTGTCCCATTAGACCTCCCCCATGGGCCTCTTTCACTAACAACTCTCTCATAGAGCAATTGGGTATGCACAAGTGGTTTTCTCTAAACAAATACCCATCTAACATATAGAATTTTCCAAAAGCAGACAATTGACATCCATTGTACACAGCAGAAAAATCATTATCAACAGCATACATTTCTTTAATATACTCAAACCCTAACAGTCTAGGATTTAAAGTAGAGAGTAAGCTATACCTCCTTGATAGTGCATCTGCGACAATGTTTTCCTTACCTCGCTTATATTGAATAATATAAGGAAAGGTTTCGATGAATTCCATCCACCTCGCATGTCGTCGGTTCAGCTTTCCTTGGCTCTTCAAATGCTTCAAGGATTCGTGATCCGTGTGGATGATGAACTCTTTTGGCCACAGATAATGCTACCAAGTTTCCAAAGTTCTAACCAATGCGTAGAGCTCCTTGTCATACGTCGGGTAATTTAGGAATGCTCCACCGAGCTTCTCACTGAAAAAGGCGATTTGTCGCTTTTCCTGCATCAAAATAGCTCTTATGCCTATACCTGAAGCATCACACTCAACTTCAAAAGTTTTAGCAAAATTAGGCAAAGATAAAACAGGCGCAGTACACAATTTATCCTTTAACAAATTTAAAGCTTTTTCTTGCTCTTCTCCCCATTTAAAACCCACCGTTTTCTTAATTACCTCAGTCAGAGGTGCGGCTATGGTGCTAAAATCTCTAACAAACTACGATAGAAACTAGCTAAGCCATGAAAACTCCGAACTTCCGTAACCGATTTAGGTGAGGGCCAATCCATAATCGTCTTGACCTTTTCAAGGTCAACCTCTATCCCCTTAGAGCTAACAACAAATCCAAGAAAGACTAACTTTTCCATGCAAAAATGACACTTTTTCAGATTGACATAAAGTTTTTCTTTTCTTAGCAATTCAAGCACAAACCTTAAATGTAATACATGCTCTTCCAAGTTTTTACTATAAATGAGAATATCATCAAAGTAAACAACTACAAATTTTTCAATATAAGCACGCAATAGAAGGTTCAAAAGTCTCATAAAGGTACTAGGGGTGTTAGTTAGCCCAAATGGCATAACTAACCATTCATAAAATCTATGTTTAGTTTTGAAAGCAGTTTTCCATTCATCTCCCTCTTTCATTCTAATTTCATGGTAACCACTTTTCAAATCAATTTTTGAAAATTTGCATGCACCATGTAATTCATCAAGCATGTCATCTAACCTAGGAATGGGATGGTGATACTTTATCGTAATATTGTTGATTGCCCGACAATCAACGCACATTCGGCTAGTTCCATCCTTCTTAGGCACGAGCAACACTGGTACTGCACATGGACTCAAGCTCCTCCTTACTTGTCCTTTGGACAAGAATTCTTCAACTTGACGTTGAATCTCCTTGGTGTCCTTCGGGTTAGTTCTATAAGCGGGATGGTTTGGAAGCGACGCTCTCGGCACAAAGTCAATTTGATGCTCGATTCCACGAATATGGGGTACTCCATCGGGAATCTCATCAGGAAAAACATAATCAAATTCCTGCAACAAAGTAACAGTAACACTTGGCAAAGATTTGTCAAGTTCATTAGTAGAAAAATTGACCTCCTTGTACAAGAGTACAAGTATGGGCCGTTTTGCCAAAATGGCTTTTTCAAATCATGTTCCCTTGCGTAAAAATTTGCTTTTCTCTTTTCCATTGCTTCCTCCTTTTCCTCCCCTTCCTTCTTCCCCTTCTCCTTACTCATCCGCACTTGGTCCTCATAGACTTGTTTTGGAGTCAAAAGTACGAGGGTAATCTTCTTTCCTTCCTTCTCAAACGAATACTTATTCTTAAACCCATCATGAGTGACTTTCCTATCATACTGCCAAGGTCTCCCTAGCAATATATGTCTGGCTTGCATAGGCACAACATCACACATAACTTCATCCGTATATTTAACAACAGAGAAGGACACTAGCACTTGTTTACTAACCTTCACTTCCCCACTATCATTCAACCATTGTAATTTGTAGGGCTTCGGGTGTTTGAGTGTTGGCAACCCTAGTTTTTCCACTAAGGTAGTGCTAGCCACATTGGTGCAACTCCCACCATCAATAATCACATTACAAACCTTGGAATTTACATGGCACATTGTGTGGAAGATGTTCTCCCTTTGTAACTCAACATCATCATCCTTGTGTTGAATACTCAAGGATCTCATTATTACTAAAGCCTCTCCTTCCACCTGTCCAACTTCTTCATCACTAGCTTCCTCTAGTGGTGGCATCTCCTCCTCCTCACTCTCTTCTTCGGATTCAATGTCGCCGTTAGCTTGGGCGATCATTGCTTTCTTGTTAGGACATTGATGAGCCATGTGACCTCGTCCAAGACACCGAAAATAAACAATCTCACTGTTCTTAATTGAGATCTCAACATTAGTGTTACCCTTACCCACTTCTGCCTCTTTGCCCTTGTTAGGCTCATACCTAGTCTTGGAGCTAGACTCCCCTTCTTTCCTCCAATTGGTCTTCCATGGTGGAGTAAGGTTCGGTTTCGGTACCGAAAAAGTGGGTTTTGGTGGTAACATAGGACTACTTCTTTTCTTTAATTGTCTCTCCACCTTAATTGCCATTTGCACCATGTCCTCCAATTCCACAATGTTGGCAATGTTGTAGTTCAACCCACTTATAAACCTAGCCATGGTGGCCTCCCTATCTTCTTCCACATTCACCCTCACCATTGTCATCTCCATTTCCTTGAAATATTCATCTACCGATCAAGAACCTTGATTAAGCCTTTGTAGCTTCTAATAAAGTTCCCTGTAATAATGACTTGGGAAGAATCGTTTTTGCATGATAGCCTTCATCTCTCTCCAACTATCAATAGCTCTTTCACCACTTCTCCTCCTAAGGACCACTAGTTGATCCCACCAATTCAACGCGTAATCGCTAAACTCGATTACCGCCAACTTCACCTTCTTCTCCTCAGAATAATTGTGACAATCAAAGACATGTTCAACCTTTTTCTCTCATTCCAAGTACAATTCCGGATCATTCTTTCCTTGGAATGTCGACATCTTTATCTTGATGTTTCCTAAATTCCGATCAACCCCATCAAAAGGCCGAGGTGGGGGTCACCAAATACCTCCCCGACCATTCCTACCTCCTCTATGCCCATTCCTACCTCCATAGGGCATTCTCCTATCTTCATCCACATACTCCTCTTCCCAATTATCTTCCTCTACTTCCTCCTCCACAAAAGGTCTCCTAATAGGTATCCTAACTTTCGGAGCCTCTTGGGGTGCTCTTTGTTGTAAGGTGGTGATTGTAGTTTCTTGCCTTTCTACCCGATCACTTATATTTACCATGATGACATTCATCCGTTCCATGGATTGTTGCAATGCGTGCAACAAAAATGCGGTATCTAGACACTAGTCTGAACTGTTTTTGTCAGACATTATCACCACAACTTTCACAAACAGAGAATTAGTTAATCAATTTAAGAACTGAAAATTCACTCCTTTACCTCAGGTGTTTAATCACTCGGATTGATTGCTCAAACACTCCTCGTCCTTTAGCGAACCAAACCTCAGGAATTTTCCAACTACAAATAGAATTTCACACTCACTCAAAGTAGCTTGCAATATCCAAATTAAGGAAAACAAGAAACTAACTCAAAGTGTTTGGAAGACTCTAACTCAATGAAAGGAATAATTTCATTCAATCAACTTTCAAACTCGTAATAATTTAACGAGAATAGTAACGAAGATTTGAAAAATTTTCTTTGAATCCAAATTTTCTTCACTCTCTTTTCTTATCTCTTTTTTTTTAATTGATTTCCAAGACATAAGCCCCTTTTTTTTAAAAGCTTTTGAAAATTTCAATACGAACAATTCCCGAGAACACAGTAAAATTACCAAAATGCCCTTTACTTTACGAGCAAATATTTTAGAAAAATTTTTCAATACGAAAAACCTTCCAACACAGCCCAGAAAATTCAGGAACAACAATACACAATCTGTAATTTTCAACAACAAGCAAAAAATTGCAGAAATCAGAAGAAACAAACAGGAAACAACAACACAAATCAGAATTAATTTCAAGAACACAAAAATTAATCAAAAAATTTCAAGAATAAGAAGAAATTTTCAGGAAAATGAAGAGTAACACAGATTTTGAAAGGAACACACATATTTTTTTTGTAAACAAAAACGACAATAAAAGGGATAGGAATCTAGAGTCACAACCTAGAGCTCTGATACCAAATGATGCAAACCGAACGACACGACTTCTATGACCCACAAGGAACGAGACTTGAAAACCACAAGAAATACGGCCTTAAGACCCAACAACAATATTAGGATGCAAATTCTACGAGAAGCCTAGATTTTTGGATTGCAAGACTCACCTTAACGCATAGATATTACGCACCACGAATTAAGATGAGGGAAACGCCACAAAGGGGTTGAAAATTCCTTTGATAAGTTTAGTTGATAAGCACTTGGAGCTTATGAGCTCTCAAACTTGAATTCTTGAATTATATTAATCTTTGTGAACAAAAGTTATGTTTTCTCAGCTGCTAACATTTACTTATACAACAAATAAAACCCTAAAAATGACAAAGAAATCTAAGCCATTGAATTGTGATCAATGGCCCAAAATTTACAATAATTTGAATATGCACCGTGGCGGCCAAACATTCATGCTACGACGCGCATGTTGAGGATCTGGTGTCAGCGCGCAGGTCTGGCAACGTCTGCTGAGGGGTGTCCTATGTCAACGCGTAGGTTTGGCCTGTCAGTGCACGCACATCCACTCATGCCACAATGCTTGAAATGCATGTCGCGGCGTACGTATATTTTGGTTCCAAAACAAAAAGTCCTTCGTTGCAGTGCCCTATTTCTATGCTGCGGGCTGCCTAGTTGACATTTTTCCTCTCCAAAACAGAACGTCTCTCGCCGCAGCGACTATAATTCCATGCCGCGGTGCAAGTCACTTTGCCCAAAATCTGCCTCCAACACATTGGTTAACCTCCCACAAGCCTCAAGCATCAATTTCATCCTCCCTTGGTCTTGAACTATCTCTTGGATCAGCCCGTTCAAAGCTTTCTTGAGTTTCTCAACTTTCGATCTCGTGATCAGCCTGGGTGGGATCCGTAGTGGATGTTGTGGCAGATTATTGTATCACTCCAAGTGCGTTAGTCTTGTGATGCTCCATCATTCTTCATGAATCAACACATATGTCTTGATGCTAACACCAACCTAAGTGAGCTATAAGGTCTAAAACTATATCTGTAATTTGTACATACAAAATAAACACATACTTGTGAATGTATCACGCAGAACTATGTATGGTCTAACCAAATACTATCAAGTTACCCCTACATAAGTACACACTAATAGCCTAAACACAAGTAGTCAAGGAAGCTCCCCTTGACTTTATGTAACACTCTCCCTGAATGCATGCAATTGAAATACAAAGATGTGATGAAAACCTACACTCACATCCCACAAAAAGTAGATACAAAATAGAAGTAGACATGTTGTGCAAAATACAAACTTCTTCCCTTTTTTGACACAAAAATTCAAAGGAATACCCTTATATGAGGGAGAGAAGGCATACAGTATGCAATAATCTTATACACTCATGCAACACATGCAGAGAGAAAATAAAGCATAAGTAAAAGAAAAAAAAAATAAGCACACTACCAAGAAATCAAATTTTGTTAAACTCAGTTTTTTTTTATTACATTTGAAAGAAAGAAAAGAAAATACAAAGAAATTAAGATTCTCCTCTCCATTCATATCGATCAGGGTCTCAATGAGAACCAATGTCCGACTCTCTATGGTTAGGAGGTTGGGAAGAAGGTTGCAAAAGGTCGGAAAACTAAGCACCAAAGGTAGCAAGCTAACCAAACATCTGTGCAAAGGAATTAAAAGACTGAGGTAACTAAATGTCTTAATCTCTAAGCAGGG
Organism: Elaeagnus macrophylla; assembly: GCA_029378325.1. Lineage (NCBI taxonomy): Eukaryota > Viridiplantae > Streptophyta > Magnoliopsida > Rosales > Elaeagnaceae > Elaeagnus > Elaeagnus macrophylla. Next base: position 41,557,248 of record CM055641.1, on the reverse strand, counting down.
CACTCGTGCTCACACCAAAAAAGTGAATTTGGGAATGATCCACCCTACTAGAGGGCTGAACAGATGGTTGAGAACTAGAGGATTGTGTAGAGCCTTGACCGGTTTGCTGAAGACATTCAATTCTACTCACCCTGTTCATTAGCATTTGTTTATAGATTCTGCGTTCCTCATGCTCTTCAATAAGATTTTCAAGAACCTTGTCCAACTATTGAGTTAAGGCATCCACCTTTCCATTTAGCAAGACAAATCCAGAAGATTAAGAAGGAGGAACAGAAGGTGAAGTAGAAAGGGTAGAATGAGAGGCACTCTAAGAAGAAGAAGAAGAAGGGTAAGAAGCTTGAAGGTGTCTGATAGAAAGGGGAGTACGACCATACAAAAAGATGTTAATTCCTTTTAACAAAGATAGACTATCCCCAGAGAGTAATAAATGAAGGATAATGAAAAGTAGAAGAAGAAGGAGAGAATGAGTGAAAAATGATGGTCATAAAGATCATACCAAAAAGATCTATAGACTCACCATCAAGAATGACACAAAGAAAATGCCCCTAGCATTAGGCACAGAAGAGAAATGAGTGCAAGGATAGATGCAAGTAGAAATGACTTGCAAAAGCAAGCATCTAGGATAGGAATTGTTTACAAAAATACTACCACTGGGTGGAGAAGAGAGACCAACTTTATCTTGAGTAACACGAGATCTTTTGGTTTGATGAGGAATTTTGTGGAGAGAAAGTGGGAAAAAGAGTTCAAAGGTAGATAATAGTAGTTTAGAAGGTAGTAGGCAAAAGTATTTGAGGGTAGGAAGTGTTTAAAAATTTATTTGATTTGAAATCAAATGAGAAAGGGTAAGGAATATGTAGACCTTACTGACCCCTACCTGACCCTTCAAAGATAGGGTTGGCGACGTACTCGCTAGTGTGTAAAACACATCCTCGGCGAGAAGAGTGGGTATTTATAGTTTAATTTTTCAACTTCTAGGATCCTCGCCTTACACCCCCGCAAGGGTTTGCTGACCACCCCAATGAACCCTTCATGAGATGTCAATGAGGTCCAATAACTCACAGTTCCATCCTGTGCAAACTTGCAGACCCTTCACCGACCACCTTCAGGAGCCACCGGCAAGACCTCCGTGAAACCCCAATGAGCCACTAAAAATAAGTTTGTAAGGAAAAATTTCACCAACTAAAAATTCATAAACACCCACCAACTCAAGAAAACATATGCAAGTAAAAACACATTTTAACAAGTAATAAATATGTTCCCAACTACCTTGTGGTTTATGTATCATACAAACATACAATAGTGTTAAGATCTACGTGAGTGTGTTCAATACTAATAACAAGCAAAACACCGTATAAAGAGGTAGACGAAATACAAAGTAAAATATATAGACTATGTGTTTTGCACACGGGAATGCCAATAAAGACACAAAGGAACTTACAGTTTTGGCAAGTAGTGCCAACTCCTCTTCATCCATACTAGATGACTCATCACTCTCTACAAGGATAACCTTTCTTTATCCCTTTGAATCTTCATAGTCTTTAGAGCTAAGCTGTTTCCTTTTACAAGAGAGGTACTACCTCTCTTGGGTAGGAGATGATGAATCTCAAAGCCTTGAAGATCACCAAAAACTTCATGTATATTTAGCAACTCTACTTTAAGAGAAATTTTAATAGTAATAACCTTCTATCATAAATGAGAAGGTAAACTTGAAAGAATTTTCTCCACTTGTAGCTCTTCATCAACAAGACGACCAAGGTTGTAAGAAGTGTTGATGATGTCAGAGAAATGACCGTGGAAACTATCAAAGGTTTCATCTTTATCCATTTGAATAAGTTCATAATCCCTTTTCGACAGCATTAGCTTAGATTTCTTCACTGCAGAGGTACCCTCATGCGTAATCTCTTAAATATCCTAAGTTTTATTTGACGTAGTGGAAGCTAAGATCCTTTTGAACTCTTTAGGAATGACAACTCGTTTAAATGCATACAGCCCCTTACTGTTCCAGTTGCACTCTTTGCTTTCTTCCTTTATCCATTCAATAATTGGTCTGGGTACCACAGTACCATCTTCTTCAACTTTAGATGGATGCACCCAACTGTGCTGAATCTATTACCAAACTTGGTCTCCCATCAACCAAAAGAAGGCACACATTTGAGATTTTTAATAGACATAGTTATGTCCATTAAAAAGTGAAGGTTTTTCAATGTTTCCTCCTTCACCAAAGTCCATCATAGTGAATAAATGTGTGAAAATACGAGAGAAAGATCAACACTAGAGCTGTTAAACCCAATAGGGCGTACCGCTTTGTTACCAATGAGAGAGTCTGATACTTAGTGTACAATCATGGCAAGGTAATGTAGATACCTTAGGACTCGCGCCTCTCATAAGAGCAGCAAAAATACAATAAATAAGCAGTTATAATCAAAATAAGAAAAATGGTAAATGTTTTTCAATCATAGAGGAACCCTCTATGTTGGAACATAATCTAATAACTTTATGATTGTACTCACATAAATAATAGAGCATACATGCACAAATATATAACATGGTAAATCTACTTAGGCACTATCCCTAAGTCGTAACATCAAAAAGTTGCTTAAGGCAACATGCAATTCACTAAAAATAAATTAAAAGTTTACAACCTAAAGATAAATGTTAATTTGGAGCCTCGCTCAATTGTGCCTAAGCTTCTCTTGCTTATTGTCTCCATAGTAACTATGATCTAAGCTAAATCTGGTCTCCTCCAAAACCCCATTACCTCGTGATGTGGTACAAACACCAACAATCAATATAGTGAACCTAGGTTTATGGAAAATTCCCTACACATGTACCTACTATATATATATCTAAGTCCAAAACGAACTTTAATTAATTAAATCATAAACCTACCCAAAAATATGTTTACACACAAAAATGATTTTTCTTCATATCAACGATATGGCACTCCATTATCACTAATCAATAATATGGAATCACACTCAATATATTACTGACCTAGAAGTTAAAAAACAATTTTCCTCATTAGAAAATCCGAGTTTTGAAATTGTAAGAGTTTGCCCATGTTTTATAATTCTTAAAGAATTTTTGTAAAGGTGGTATTTATAGAAAACCTTGAACTTTCGATGAGCTCGTCGATACCTCATTGCATATGTGACGAGACATCTAGCGAGGGTAATAGCTGCTGGCCTCACTGAATCCTTCGTTGCCACCTCAGCGACACCTTGCTAATACAAAGGCGAGTAATTCGTCAAGCACTCGAAGAACTCACAAAAAAGATAGCTTTAATTTTTCAATTTAATTTCCCATAAATATCTAATCAGTGAAAAATAAATGCATAAAAAAACACAACTTTTCATGTCAACTATATGCTCTTAACTGCCCCGTATTGTGTGTATTATGCAAACATACAAAGTACACGTTCTATATAAGTGTATGCAATATTGAACTGTCGGTAGTACCTTACATAGAGGAAGACAAAATAGTAAGTAAAAATAATAAACTCCGTATTTTGTACACGAAAATGCAAATAAAAGATTCAAAGGACTTACAAGACTTACTGAAATGTATACAATAATTAACTATTAATTTTTATTTATTTTATTTTGTCATAAATAATTTATGTTTTATACATATGATAAAATAATTAGTGCAAGTTAGTGGTTAGACAAATTAATTAACATATTTTTATAATAAATTAACAATAAATCATAATATTAAAAAAAAAAAAAAAGGTTACAAACTCAAAATGTTAGCAAATATAAATAAATTCAAATTAAAATAATAAATGAAACAAGGGTGAGAAAAGAATACGGAGAAAAATAAGTATTTTGTTATAAAACTAGAATAAAAGAAGAATATAATAATACAAAAGGAGAGAAGAATTGAGATTTCTAATAAAATCAAGGAAAAACAACAAAAATAACACCCCTCAAAACTTAAAATAATAAAAATAGTATCTCTTGTATTCAAACTTATATTTTCACAATTAAAAAAATGATTGATATATCCTTTTTTTTAACATCCATTCAATTGGAATTAAATAACGGCAATTTAGACCTATTCAATGTTGAACGTTCAATATTTATTACACGTTCAAATTGAACGTTAAATGTTATTAGGGTACTAGTTTTATTATTATAAATTTTAGGGGTGTTATTTTTGGTAAAAAATTAGGATAAGAGATAATGTCTATTATTGGAATCTAATATTTAACATCCATATCATAACACTTCTTCTTGGATATCAATCACGTGAGAAAAAAATGCATCGTTAAAAACCTTACTAGGAAAACTCATTGGAATAAAATCTAGCAAAAAAAAAGTACTTTACTCTCATGTGCAGACCTGCCTCGTTGAAACCTTGTAAGAAAAATTTAGTGGGATAAAACCAGGTGAGTTATTCCCCCAATAAAACCAGGTGAGTTATTCAACACCATCATGTTGAAATATATGACTATTCATTCATTAAGTGCACAAACGTCACTTGACTCCTTTCATAGCACCACTTCTATAAATTTCATAAGATTGGAGCACATTTGTTTATCACAATCACCTGTAATAGCAAACTATTAACTTGCATGATATAGCTTTAACACTCTGCATTCACAAAATATCGTAATATTAATAACAGATGCAAAATAGTCTTCTACAAATTCAGTTGACTACAATATATTTTCTGGAAGAATAAATTAAGTTTATTGTTCAATTATAATCAATAAATTAAGCTCTTGATTTCATCATTACTAAATATATATTGCTAGTCATTAGTACATGCAAGATAGAATAAATATTAGTTATATTGCCTTTTATAATGCTTTCATATCATCAAGAGCAGTAATTCCTTATGTTAAGTAATTAAATATAAATTAGTTATAAAAATGTTATTCATTAAAATATTTTGATGGTTCTCGAATATATAAATGCTTAGCATATAAATTTCAAGATGTTATTTTACTTATTAAAGATAAATATGTATGCATCATTGAAATATAAAGATGAGCGCATATAATTAAAATAACATATTGCTTTTATAATAGCAATGAGTTCATTGTTAAAGCGTTTAATAAATGCAAGTGAAATTGCTCGAAATATCTATCATAACTCCTAACAAGGATTCTCACTGCTTTAATATATATGTGATTTAACATATATGCTTATAAATTTTTCAATACATCAGTAAGTATCGAGCACTTGACTCATTTCAGTATATATAAATTAATTTTTTATGACTTTTAATCATAGTATAAAGTGATTATATATTCTGGAAATACAAGAGAGAACAGAATTGAAAAGTAAATGTATTATTGTCTTAGTTGAAGTGTATGATCATATTTTATTTGTCTATGAATATTAATATGAACACGAGTAGCTAGTTTCATTATGGATGTTTAGTTTGTGTTGCCATGTTTGCTAGAATTGTGTATGGTGAATGTTTTATTGATTTAAAATAAATAAATTATCTTTTGATTAAGAGCATGTTTAGATATTTAATTATGAATTATCATGGACCAATTTGAGATTCGTAGTTAGGTTGAAAAATCTGAGAATATAGTTATAGGAACGTCACCTTAACTTTATTTCGAAACATTTAATCAAAGCTTTAAATTAGTGACTTAGTCATAGCATTAGTTTAATTGGCATGTATTTCCTTGCGCATAATTTGATTGTTATTTGATTTACCCCGACCGAAGACAGTTAATTAGTTAATCAACAAAGAGATTTACCCCTACCGATGGCAGTCTCGTAATTAAAAGGAAAGCCGGTAATATTGTTTATATAGAACGTTCATGTTATTTCACCATCACTTTTCGATGCAAGCATGGCCAACCAAACTAAACGTCCATACATCCTCCATTGATTTTTAATCCATTTGAATTAATTGTTAATCTACAATATTGTTTTCGTTTAATTGTTCGTATCATTGATCTCGTCACAAAACAAACACCTTTTTACAGTTTTACTAGATTTAGGATTCTAGTTACTTAGAGTTTTAGTTTCATTAGAACTCTATTTAATTAGTGTTTTATTTGCGTTAGAACTCTATTTAGATTAAGAAAAAGGTTATTTAGAACCACTGCAATTCCTTGAGAGACCGACCTTAGAAGTTTGCTTGTCACTTTTCTACGAGTGATTCGTACACTTGCGAGTACTAAATTTATAACATCATAAGCCACTTGAGATTACTTTTTAGAAATTCACGAAAATCTCGTCTAACGATCATCATACATGTGACCAGGTGGGCTTTCACAAAGTTTTGCTCTTTCTTGGCTATGATATCGATGCATAATGATCCCATATTGAAAAAGCTCAAATGAACCAAAATAGTTACATGCTGAGAAGTCAGGATGAAAAGAGATCTCTTAGACCTGCTCCGTACATATCTCGGGCACTGGTAGGCAAGGTGGTCAATAGTACCATATAGATGGCAATCACAAATAAGAAAGCGAAAGAAACTAGGTCTCTGTTTCTAAAGAGTAACATGAAGAGGATAAGGGAAGGTAGACATGCCTACAATGATTCTCATTTGAGGATGAGAACTCAATCTCTCGTGATGAGGTCTAGTATGTCCATGCTCACCATAGTACTGATAGGAAGGGATGAAGCGTGTAGATAGTGGCAACAGACCGTCACCGGTACGATAAGTAGAAACAGGAGGTGAGGTGCTCACCTTGCTAGTAGAGACTGGCTGAAACATCACCTCTTACTTACCTTTCGCAGCAAGCAAAAATTTACCTTTGGCCATAATTGTATTTTTTCAAGGATCTTCATAAACAAATTTGATGAAGAAGGGAGAGGTAGCAGTTGTAGAAACTGGCTTGATGAAGAGTATAGAAGCAGCAATAGTAGAAGAGGTACCACTTTCATCAGTAAAACCTAGCCCGCGTTTGTAACTTGGTGACTTGATGTCAATTAAAATCTCATACAACTTCTAAGTACCCATTAGAAGTTTCTTAACAGTGAACCAAGAGCTTTCCAACTCCTTTTCAAGATCAAACTGTTTGGCATTCAAAGTAGCAAGGAGGTCATGTTTTCCCTTAATAGATGCCTCAAGAAATTTGATAGAATTGCTTAAATTTTTAACTTTCTCATGAAAAGCTAACAACTCCTCATCATTTTCAGATAAGGCATGGGCAATATATGCCTTTTTACTTTTAATAATCATCGCCTTCTTTTTATGAAGGGTGATTTTCTCAACTTGTTCTTTATTAAGATCGAGAGTAACTATCTACTGATCTTTTGACATTTAAAAACTCTTCAAAGACTGCTTAAGAAACTTCATTCTTCACTTGTTAGCTTCAACCTCAACAACCATGTTATTGTATCTTTTCTACGCGATCTCACACTTTCTTGAGATATCATCTTTATCCTAGTTGTGAGTAGACTTCTTGTTCTCAAATTCAACCTTTGGAGCACACAACTCATTTTCTTTAACCTGAAGGCCATCCAAAGCCATCTTTTGAGCCTTTTCAGTCTTAATATGCTCTCTGAGCAACTTGTTGTAAGTGTCCATATAACTCTATGAAAAAAGCATTATCATTATACTTTTCAACTTAATATTTGTTTATTTTATTGAATAAATGGTGTCTTTAGGTTTAAAATATTTAAATATGACATTTTTGGGTAAAATGGTGGAAATAGAATAAAAATATAATTTTTGAAATTTTTTCGAAATATTTGTAATTTTTTTTGGATATGTTTGTAATTTTTTCTAACAGGTGGATGCATTAGAAGAAAGGTGGATGTCCTTAGTCAATGGTTATCTAAATCAACATCAATACAGCGTCGTTTTAATGCCAGGAATTAGGTACAAACCAATTTGGCAAACAATGCCTCTAGACCCATTCGTTTTGTGCCACACGTCACGCTCTACTAGCCCATTCGTGCCACGCAGATCCATCTGCTTCGGCCAAGTGTCACACTCTGAAGAAATCTGACCAGCCCAACTATCCGTGCTTCTATTTTGTACAATCTACTGGCCATGTCAGATGCTCAATCATCTCCTTCCTTTGACCACGTGTACACGTGCTCCACCTTTAGATGTAGCTCGATTTACGGCTCATATCTAATTTGAGCCAGGGTAATAAGTTATTTCCCACACCAAAAATTCATACAGCTCCGATTTTTACACAATTTTTCGCCATTTTTCATTCTTATTCATCTTTTTTTACTTATCCATCGTTCGATACACCATTTTTTTTTTTATCTATTATTAAATTTAGCATAATTGGGGTCCTAATTAAGAAGGTTATGAAAATAAAAATTAGGTTTTTACGAGAAGAAAAATAAAAAACTTGGAGAATTTTATTAAGAGAGTATGGAATCTTCAAGGATTTTTTATTTCTTTTGCTTTTCTTTATATTTATTTGTATTAATTTAAATATTAAACTCTCTTTTTATGAATTTAATGTATACATTAATAATTAGTTAAACTCATTGTTCTAGGGCTTATGTTGAACCCATTTATGCATGATTGAATATTCACAATTCTGTAATTGATTTCACATGAATTGATGATTTAATTACCCATAATTTAATGGTTTCAATCAATTTGTTATTAATTGATTGTTAAGAGATTAATTAACCATGCTTGAAAGAGTGGGTTGATAATTAATTAGACAATGGATAATTAACATGTAATTAGGAGAAGGAAAAAACATGACTAATTATATGCAATATATTTACATGTGTGTTTAATGTGCTTTTTGTGATTAAAATAACATTAAAATGTGATTAATTATATTTGTTAATTTTATGGGTGCTTGAAAAAAACACATGAATAGCATAGATACTTATAAGTTAAATATTCATGTTTGTGTTCAATTAAGAAGAACTATAGAGACATGTGCAAGAAGGAGGGATACATAGAGCTCACTTATCTCATAAATTGCCTAATTGTAGATAATTTTAATTAATTTAATTTAATTGCATATTTTTACTTAGTTTTTGTTTCACTTATTTATAATCCAATTTTCATAGTTCAAATAGCGATAGTGTGACCAAAATTTTGTTACTCATTTACTCAATAATTTAATCTTTGTGGAAATGATAATTCCGACTTTAAATACTTATCACTTGTACACAATCTGTGCACTTAGAGAATTCGTGTCAAATTTCTAGAACCATTGAAGGGGATTTATATTATTTAGTGGATTGATATTGATACTAAGCATAACAAATACTAATTTAGACATTTTGAAGCATCAGAGTTGCCTACCTCTTGCTTTATTCACCTACAAAAGAAAAACATATTAGATAATAAACAGATAGGTTGCCTCCAATCAAGCATTACATTTATAGTCCTTGACTAGACTTTCCACCACTTGTCAAGGTGGATAATACTTAAAATATTCTATGAATAACCATTTTACAATTTTCATGGAGGTAGGATCATGGTCTTTAAATTTTTCCATAAGGTTCAAAACCCATATCCTATCGATTGAGGCTTCATCCTTATTGAGAAATTGGAAACCTCCAATTCTAACACATAGCCCAATGGTTTCTTCAGAAGAATCAGTTGGGGTCTCTTTCAAGAACTTACACTCCCCAAGTTCTTGTCCAAAATTTAACTCATAGCAACCACCATCATAGGCAGAATCTAATGTCCAAAATTGTTCTTCCAATCATTGTAAGCAATACAAATATCTCAAATACATAAATTAGCCAACCATAACCAAATTGGTGTCAATCAATATAGTCACGAGAGGAAAACATAAAATCAAAGAGAAGAAAATATATTATAATAAAAATACCCCAATGAATCCTCTAGCTCCAAAACCTTGAAGTTGGTTGGTCTCCTTTCTCAATTCATTGGAGTAGCTTCAATAATGGAGGGTCTTCTCTTGATTTTGGGTGGATTTCACCCTTGCTGCCACAGCAGCTAAGGGTGGAGGAAATTTTGTTGTGAAAACTTGTTTTTGAGAGAGGTATAGTGTTGTATTTATAGGAGGAGTGAAGAGACACACTTGTGTTAGGATTTCTGGGCATTTTTGGTACGCAGGCCGTGGCATACATTTTCTCCTGCCGTAGAGCATGTTGAATTTTGGAGGTGGGCTGCGACACACATTTTCTTTTGCCACGGAGCTTGTTGAATTTTGGCTCCATAATAGAAACTCGAGAGGTTGTTACCAAGGACACATTTTTTCTTCACCGCGGCGGGTCTTGTTGTGCTCACCTTGTATGTAACCCTTACATAATTGTTGACTCCCAATGCAAGGCTTACATTCTTTGACTCTTGTTACTCCATTTTCACTTATTTTGAGTCATTTTAATCCGATACTCTTCTAAGAGCCCAACAACCTACAAAGCACATAAATACCTTCCAAAACACGAAAATAATAAATAAAACATAAAAGAATAATTAAGAACATAACAAAATATAGGTCAAAAGAGTGTTCATCAAATACCCTCAAACCTACATTTTGCTAGTCCTCTAGCAAAACTAAAATTAAACTATACTAACCTAAATCACTTCTATGGATTGTCACGGTTGCATTTAGCATATGCAACAAGCCTTTAAATCCCTAGGTTGCCCTAGTGGATGAGTTAAAGTCTCGTGAGGATTTCCAATGATGATACCTACAAACATCCTACTAAAAGAAAAACTAAAACAACAAATAACAATACTACAAACTTCAATCAACAAAATTTCTCATACTTCAATTTATTTTCAATTTATAATCGAGGCTCATACATAAGTTTATCCAATCGTCTTAACACATTAAGGATTCATCACACAAATCAATTTTGCATCACAAAAGCATAATCCATTACTAAAAAATAGATATATCAACATTAATTCCCCCAAACTTAGTGTTAAGAATCTGAATTCGCTTCAACTCTACTCCTCACAAGATTCACTCCTAATATCACACTGATCTTATGGGTTCAAACACTCAACAAAGTATATGCGACTAAAAGTTATGTAAAGAAATGAGCTAATAGGTTCGTATATGATTAAACAAGGCTAAAAAAGTGCATAACATTGATTTCAAGAAAGGAATCAAGTGATAGGATTTATGAAGAAATCACATTACTATTCCTATGCATCAATTAAAATCCTCAAGCAAAAACTTCAAGTGTATGCCCTAGAATGAATGAAAATGCATTGACTTCAAGGGAAATTATTTCCTATTTTTCTTTTTGTAATAACCATTTCACCACTTGAAGAACTTTAGGGTTATAATAATAATAATAATAAAATTTTGGACCCATATACATGTGTATTTTGTGAAAGACAACTTTTGGCTCTTTTGTGTTGGCTATAAAAATTTCCTTATATCGTTTAAAGTTAAGCATGAATGAAATAGGCATATACTTTAAATTCTACTCAAATCATTTAATCCAAACAATACAATTAAATATATGATTTTTCATTAGATGTTCAAAATCCTAACATTTAATACAAAAACCTATAGATATCATCTAACAATTTGAAATAATAACAAAAGTATTTAAAAGAGTAGAATGACGATTCTCTCAGAATGAAAAGTTATTGGCTCAATAATCATCTCACAAGGTGTCTCCACTATTTGATTCTTAAACACAAGATTTGGGCTCATCTTAATTTCAATATCAAAAAGCATGAAGTATGAACTATGAACAAAACCCAACTTTTACAACTAACCTTAATTATGTACAAGAAATCAAACAAAACATGTATAAATATTCAATTACTCACTTTAAATTAACAAGAAAACATGATAGTTTTGTATCAAAAAGTTTTTATTCGACCTATTTGTACCCCCAATCCTCAACTAAACATTGTCCTCAATGTTTTCAACTACGTACATATTCAGAAAAGCATTTAAAAAGAACAAATAGAAAATTAACTAAACTAATAGAAAAGAAAAATATTACCTAAAATAGTCGGTTGCCTCCCACCAAGCGCCTTCTTTAACGTCTTAACAAGACATTACTAATCTATTTCTATCCATGATCATCAAAGATCTTGAAGTGTGTGATTTCAATTTTTCGAGCTAGTATCTCATTAAGCATATCCTTCCATCTCGATAGTTGTTTCCAATAAAGCATAGCACACACTTTTTCCTGGAAGTGGTATGGAAAAGGATTTGGGAATGTGCAAGTCTTAGGTGCCTTGTGCGGTAGAGGAGGTGAAGATAATTCCTCCTTGTTCTCTTTGAAGATAGTAGAGTTTGATATTCCTTAGCTTGATCTTCTTGAGAATTGCTTGCTCCCCATACGTATTTTCTACATAAAGTGGTAAATTATCAAAAATTTTAGGAAAATAAATATTTTCAAAAATTTTACCACTTTGAAAGATTGTGTCATCCTTCACTTGTTCAGTTTGATTGGGCAACTCTTTTTGTGCTAGAAGTTATTCTGCTAGGTGCCCAACTTGCATTTATATCCTTATCAAAGAAACCTGGTTAGTAGATGTATGGTAATTACCTGCAAAAGCGCAAACATTAGCATCATGTCCATATAAACCACAGATGTCACATACCTCCATATTTGCCATCTCTTGGATATCAATATCTAGCCTGATTAAGTACTCTTTTGAATATGTTGATGTAGTATATAAATGGTACCTTTCATATACTAACAAAAATAACAAAAAAATCAAAGCACTACAATATATATCACAGAAAAAGCAAATAAATAACAAAAGAAATAAAAATAAAACAAAAAACTAAAAACAAAGAACTTTAAAACAAATAAAAATATGTAAGAAGCTAAAAATAACAAATCAAAACAAAAATTACAAAAATAAAAACAAAATCACAAAAATAAAGAAATACGAAAAAACTAAATAGAAAATAAATAAACAATTTTAAACGCCAATTCTCCAGTAACAGAGCCAAAAACATGATGCATAATGATTTAATAGTCAAATTTTGTATTTTATAAAAAGCTCGCAAATGCACGAATCACTTGTAATGAGTGATAAGTATACTCCCAATATCGTCTCTCAAGAAATTACAGTAGTTTTAAAACGTTATTTATTTCCTTATTTAGTTGAAGAAACAATCATAAACACTCTAACAATTGTCGGTTGATAGAAAACATGGTAAATTCTAATTTAATTCAATAACTAAAATAAAGTGCAAATAAAAGAAATCACAACCAAGGGGAGGATTATGGATGTATATGGAAATCTAAGTTCACTATCCATTCATAGAAATAACAAATTAAGCAATTCAATTAATAGTCGAATTTAATGGATTTTTTCGCTAAACCTAGAAAATATCAAATCAATGGTAATTTTTACTACAATCAATTAAGTAACTTCTTTGATCCGGACCGTTAATTAATTAATTGGAATTATTAGAACCACCTAATCTAACACAAATCAATGCAATCAAATTAAGCACTTGTTCATGGTGCACATTCAAGCAAAGATAGCGTTTCTAATGCCTAAATTCTAACATATTCTCTCTAACTACAAATCAAAATTTGGCCCATCATTAATTTATAATCAAAAATATTAAGAACATGAACAAGAAATAAATCCAAAACTCAAATATCATTAAATTACAAAATTGTTCTTCCAATCATTGGAAGCAATACTAATATCTCAAATACATAAATTAGCCAACCATAACCAAATTGGTGTTAATCAATTCAATCATGAGAGGCAAACACAAAATCAAAGAGAAGAAAAGATATTATAATAAAAATACCCCAATGAATCCTCCAGCTGTAACACCTCATTTCTTATACGATCTAAAATTTGAGTCAAATTTATAATTCTAAAAATTTTATGATCTTACCCTCAATATTTAGATGTTTCAATAATCAAAAAGTATTTATATTAAATTTTAAAAATTTTGAGCAAAATTACCAAAATGCCCCTAACTCTTAAAACTTTTTTTGTTATGAGACAAGGGTATTTTAGTCTTTTTTACATTAAAAATGAATTATCACCAGCAGCTTTCTCTTTTTCTCCTCTTGTGACACATGTTTTAAAAAAAAATGTTGTTGATTTTGGAGGACACACATGTCCTCATGTGAGAACAAATGGATCAGCTCTTATATTTTCTTCTCTTCTTCTTCCTCTTCTTCTATAGAAAGTGCAATAATTTTTTTTGAAATAGAATTTCCACCATTGTCAACAAGAAATCCAAACTACCATTCAAGACATTGGGTATGTATTAGAGCTTCCTTTCTTTTTCATTTCTTTTGAATGAATTCTGTTTATGATCTGAAAAATATTATCTTAACACAAATATATCAACCGTGGATGAATTTTTTCAAAAATAATCAAAGAATAAATTAATTGTGATGTTGTGAACTTCTTATAAAACTATTTCTCCGAAAATTGAAATAAAAATTGAGAAACTTCCGCAACGAATTAGGGTGTGTAAATTATATTTTTGAAAATCTCTGGATGTTTAGTTTATCACAAATTTTACTGTTCATAATTCGGATTTTTCTACACAAAGTTATACCTAATTAAATGAAGATTGTTTTATGAAACACAAACTGCAAGAGCTCTCGGTATTTTTGATATTTGAAATGGTTATACAGTTTGGATTTGATCAAATTATATCTTTAGTTTTATACAAATTTTACGGTTTTTCGTTTCAATATTCCTAGACAGATTTATGCCTGTTTAACCAGGGATGGGTCAAGTTAAATGGGTGCTGGAAATACTGTTGGAAAACCCAATCAGATTTTTGTTATTTGAAGTATTTTTACTAATAAGAATTGGATGTTTTATATCTTTTTTTAAAGCTTAAGATGTCAAGATTGATATGGATTTACGATTTGTTATTCCAAGTTTTCTATATGAATTTATAGCAATTTAACTAATGGTATGATCTGCGGTAAATGTGCTGAGAAAAAACTGTTTTAAAGTAATTGGTTTTCTAAGGACTTTAATGGGTTTTAAAGTTTGAAATGTCTATTTTTTTTTGTATGTTTTTACATAAATGAATTTAGACATTTCTACCAAATGTTACATGTGAATATACAAGGATAGGTTAAGGGTACTCTAAAACTACTTAAAAACAAAAATAAATTATTAGCAAACCCTATTTTGGATATATTAAAGTACATTTCAATTTGAATTAAATAAGCAAGCTATGAAATTATTCTTATTTTGTCACAAGTGTGGTTATTTAGGAAAAGTTGAGCACGCAAAACCTACAGAACACATAGAGGACCAATAGAGACATATTACTGTGAGTGAATATCTAATTATTTCTAAAGCATGGATAGCATTGTTTTGAAAAACATTCATGTTCAAGTAAATCCAACTTATACAAGTTGCATATTTATGAAATGTGCATTCATGTTAACTACTGTTAGAAAAACATATATTAATTTCAATGCACTTCAAGAACTTTTACACCATGAGAATATATTTCATTTTTAATAATAGAATCAGTCAAGTAAATTAAAGATAATTTGCAAGAAAGCAATGATTAAATCAATTTTATTAATTATACTAATTTTTGTACAAGCTTGCAAGTTTCACAAATATTTTACAGTTGCCAGAATACTTCTCCTCATCTATTCACGATAGTTGGCTATACTTAGCATTCAAATATGCAGTGATTTGGTAAGACATCATGATCAACAGATTTGGTCCAGTTCAGTTTACTGTAACGTTTACTAATTAAGTATGATATTACAAGTTCAGTATGATAACAAGTTTAGTTAAGTCAGTGCGCACATGACTCATGTTTCAACAAAGCCAATTGAGCCATTTTATGGCAGTATCAAGCAAGTTCTCCACACAAGTAGTTGAGAGCTAGTAGTAGTGCTAAATGTCTCCTCCCTATGTGATTAATACCACACATGTGTAATTGAGAGCTAGTGCAAGTGCTAAATGTCTCCTCCATGTGCGATCAGATCCCCAATTTCTCTTGGCAATAAAAATACATTTATCATGATTATACACTTTATTCATATACTGATCATTATGGACATATGTTTTTATCAGAATATTATTTCATTATGTCATGAGTATGTCATTCATAGTTTTCACATGTATCAAATTACAGTTATTTTATGAAACTCAGGTTATGTATGTATCAGTACATTAATTATTATAAAAACTATGTACAAAATATTGTCATCAACATATATATATATATCATGATAATTCATAAACATTTCATATGAAGTTGACATGATTATTACATTATTTTATAAAACTTATCCACTCACTAAGCTCTCAAGCTCACCCTTTATATATTATTTTCCTCTCCCATGTAACAAGTTTTGAGGCAGCATCACGTGAGTCCGGAGGCTTAGGATCCATCTATTGTTGTGCAATTTAGGTTATTTTTATCTCATTTCCAGTTTTTATAGTGTATTTTGGACAGTAATGTTTTGGACTAGTGAACAAAAGTCTTATGTAGTGTCTAGTACGTATCTGACAGTGTATAGTTATACTTGGCCATGAGCTACTTTTTGGATATGTAAAAGTTAAATGAAGTTTGCTGGATTGTGGAATTTTATATTTTTGACTATGGTCATTTATTGCAGGGAAGATAGTTCAATAATTAAGGGAAACTCTGCCAAACTTTTACAAATTTCTTACACAAAATTTTCAAGTTAAGCCATGGTCGATTTACAATGTTAGTTATTATGTTTCCACAGGACACGTCACTTGCTCTAGTGTTGAGCTGGGACGGGTCTTGACACTAGCTCCAAAGCCTTGAAGATTGTGTCCCTTTTCTCAATTCCTTGAAGTAGCTTCAACAATGAAGGGTCTTCTCTTGATTTTGGATGGATTTTTGGGTGGAAACCCTTGCTGCCATAGCAGCTAAGGGTGGAGGAAATTTTGTTGTGAAAACTTATATTTGGGAGAGGTATAGTGTGGTATTTATGGGAGGAGTGAACAAACACACATGTGTTAGGGTTTCTGGGCATTTTTGGTACGCAGGCCATAACACACATTTTCTCCTGCCGTAGTGCGTGTTGAATTTTGGAGGCAGGCTTGGCACACATTTTCTTTTTCCACAGCGTGTGTTGAATTTTTGTCTCCATAATAGAAACTCGAGAGGTTGTTGCCGCGGAACACATTTTTTCTTCACCGCGGCACGCCTTGTTGTGCTCACCTTGTATGTAATCCTTACATAATTGTTGAGTTCCAATGTAAGGCTTACATTATTTGACTCTTGTTACTCCATTTTCACTCCTTTTGAGTCATTTTAATCCAATACTCTTCTAAGAGCCCAATAACCTACAGAACACATAAATACCTTCCAAAACATGAGAATAATAAAATAAAACATAAGAAGAATACTTAAGAACATAATAAAATATAAGTCAAAATAGTGTTCATCACTTTGCCTGGCCTTATTTGGCACGAGCATTTTTTTTTAGCAATGTAAACAGTTATCAAAAAGGTATTATTCCATTCATTAATCGAAACAAGCATTACATAGTCTTTACATTTTTGCTACAAATAAATTAAAAGCGATATTTTTTCAAATGTCTTGCATTCCAACTTTGGCTTTCCGTTCTACCTTGTACATTTTTCAAAACATATGCTCCTCCTGGAGTGATTTCTTCTATTTGGTATAGTTCTTCCAAATTTGCCCCTAATTTCCTAGCCTTCCATTATTTGTTGCTTGGGAACACTTTTCGCAAGACCTAGTCCCCTATATATCAAACATTTTGAAATGAACTGCCTTATCATAAAAAGCAAATACCTTTCTCTTTTGATCCTCCATTCAAAACAGTGCTTTATCATGGCGTTCCTCAGATAATACAAGATCTAGTGTTCTTTCGAAACAGTTGACATCTTCACTTATGTTGGATCGAGATGTTGGTGCTTGAATCTCTGTCATAATAGTTGCTTTAGTAGCGTGTACCAAAGAGAACGACGTCTCATTTGTCGACCCTCAAGGATTGGTTCGAATTGACCACAACACGTCAGGCAATTCTTCGAACCACTTTCCTTTTGCCAAATCCAATTTCTTCTTCAATAGTGTGACTACAATTTTATTTGATGCTTCAACTTGTCTGTTCATCTGTGGATAATAGGAAGTCGAGTGATTAAGCTTGATCCCATAATTTTGAGAGAACTCTTTTACCCTTTTTCCAACGAATTCTTTCCATTGTCGGTGACTAATTCTTTAGGATAGACTAAACTTGCAAATTATAAGTTTCCACAAAAATTTTATGATCTTGTCTTTACAAATTTGACTTAAGGCCTCGACCTCAATCCATTTTGTAAAATTGTTAGTTGCGACAAAGAGGATTTTCTTTTGTCTGGAAACTTGTGGTAACGACCCCATGATGTCCAACTGCCATTTATAAAAAGGTCACGGGCTTATAACACCTATCATTAGAACTAAGAGAATATGAGTTAGCTGACTAAATCTTTGAAATTTGTTCCAAGATTGAGAGCACCTAACACAATCAGCTGCTATAGTTGGCCATTAATATCCTTGTCGCATTATTCTTTGTGAAAGTTTAGCCTCCTGAGTGCAACCCGCACCCTTGTAGGCCTCATTTAGGATATTTTGTTGATGAAGGTTTAGCGACACACAAAAGCATGGATCCCATTGGAGTCTTTTTGTACAATAGGCCTTTTTGTACAAAATAGTTGATACTCTTGGTAATGACTGTTCGTTGCTTTTTTCTCGTCGGGGAGAGTTTTATCTGTCAAGTATCTCATAATAGGTTCAATCCAAGTATCCTTAGTATCCTCAACCTACTCAACAACTTTTTAGCCTCAATAGAACTGGCTTCAAAAAATATTGTAATATTGATGGTTCTATTCTGCAAAGTGTCATGCATCGATGCCAAAGTCGGGAACGCGTCGGCATGACTATTGTTGCTTCTCGATATATGTATGTTCAAAATGGATTTCTTCTAATGTCTTGCACTCTATTTTAAACCTCTCGAGGTACCTCCTCATCTTGTCATCCTTTGCATCAAACAAGTCGACATATTGATTCACAATTAGCCTTGAATAGCTAAACAATTCCAACCTCTTAGCCTCAAGTCTTTAAGCAGTCATGACTTCAAAAATTATAGCCTCATATTCGGCCACATCATTCGTGACCTGAAAAGTGATATAAACAGAATACTCGTAGACACTTTTGTAAGGATCAATGATGATGACTCCTATCCTGGCTCCTTTAAAGTTATTTGTCCCATCTACGAAGGCTTGCGATTTCTCGGTCACATTCAGCTCAATGGAATAAATACTCGAGTTGCCCTCAAGAGCCTCTACTATTTCTTGGCATTCAGTAAACATAGCCATAAAGTCAACAATTGATTGTGCTTTTATGGAGGTGCGAGGTTGAAATTTGATATCTAACTCTCCCAATTCAATAGATATGTTTGCTAGTCTCTCAGCCATCTCCGATCTAGACAAAATATTTTTCAAAGTGCTAAATGTCAGTACAACAATGCTGTGTGAGCCAAAATAATGTCTGACCTTTCTAGTAGGGACCTTCAGATCGAAAGCCAGATTTTCCAATATCAGATACCTCCTTTGCAAATCAATTAGAATTTGGCTGAAATAATACACAGGGTGTTGAACTTTTTCATTTCTCAACCAGTATTACCGCACTAACTGTCCTTAGTGTCACTACAAAGTAGACGTACAAAATCTCACTAAGGATAAGACTAGTCAAAATTGGTGCACAATCGAGGTACTCTTTGATTTTCAAGAAAGTTGGTCACATTCTTCATTCTAGAACGATGAGGTGTTTTTCCTTAAAGCTTGAAGAGAGGTAAGCATTTGTCGGTACATCTTGATATGAACCAATTAAAGGCGGTTGATCCTTCCATTTAGTTGTTGGATCCCTTTCAAGTTAGTGGGTGGTTTCATATCAAAGAGGCCTTGATTTTCTCTAGGTTAGCCTCGATGCCTCTAGCTGACACTAGATAATTGAGGAACTTTTAAGAATTTACTCCGAACATGCACTTCCGAGTGTTCAACCTCATTCCATATTTTCTGATAATTTCGAACACCTCTTCTAGATCTTTAATATGCTCACCATTTTTCTTGATTTTAACTACCATGTCATCTACATATACCTCCATATTCCTTCCAAACATATCTTTGAACCCATTGACCAACCGTTGGTAAGTTGCGCCCGCATTTTTTAAGCCAAAGGGCATTCTTTTGTAGGAAAAGGTTCCTTCTTCTATTACAAAAGATGTCCTCTCCTCGTCCTCTTTATTTAGTGAATTTGATGGTAGCTTGAGTATGCATCTAGGAAGCTCATTAGGCCATAACTAATTGTTGCATCTACAAGTTGATCTATGTTCGGCAATGGATAGCAATCTTTTAGGCAGGCATCATTTAAGTCGGTAAAAGCAACGAACATCCTCGGCTCTCCACTTTATTTTTTGACTAGCACCATGTTGGAAAGCTAAGTAGGGTAGCTAGCCTCCCTAATGATATTGGTACGAGCAAACTTTTCTCCTATGCTTTGATAGTTTCATTTTCTTCTCTAGGAAACCTTTTTTTTTTTGTACTGGTTTTTTGTCATGGTTAATGTTCAAGTTATGCATGATGAATTTTCAATTAATACTGGGCATATCCTCTGGTTTCCAAGCAAAAAGGATTAGTTTTGTTTTCTAGGAATGTGAGAAGATCACTTTTAATATCTTTCGGGAAATTTGATCATGCCAAGTGTTATCATTGAATCTGACCAAAGGCATCTCCTTTTCTACCATATCTTTTTCCCCAGTCCTAGGGTGTGTAAAGTTGTAAGAAATAACAAATCAACTAAGCTACCTGTATCAACCAAAATATGACAGACATCACATGAGTTGACTCGTAAGGTAATCACCAAGGGATCCTCATGTGAGTTTGAAACTTCATCTTCATCTTTGAACATTATGGCTTTTGGCTCTAAACTTCTTCACGTATGGTAAACATCAACCTAATGTTTGGACTTTTGTTCTCTCCTCCATTCCAACATTTAGTTATGGAAAACTCAGAGCAATCTATTCATGCGGACCCTAAGGTCTGTTTCTTTCCATAGCTCTAGTTCCAATCATTTGGGCGACACAATTTTGGCTAGTATCACTAGGATATTTGCTCTCAACTAGAATATTCTAAAACCATGACCTGATTTTAATACTGCGGGGTACCAAATCAAATTGTTGTGCCTTTTTGTCTTGGGCCCCACAATGGGCACCAAAATGTTGGGAGATAGATCAAGTTCTAGAGAGAGAGAAGAGAGAATATTGAAAAGCAATAATAAGATGATGCTTCAATGACCTTTTTATTGAGTATTTATAAGGATTACATTTCTAATGGGGCTACATATGTAATCTACACTAAAAAGATCAATAATAAAGGATAGAACCATGTCTCTAATCGAATTCTAAATCATCATGCAATAGGCCATACTCCTCTGTATAGAACACAAACTAATCCTCTATATTACAGGACTTGTTAGAATATACGAGTGACCATACGGAGTGCATAATGCATATGGTGTAAAGGTCGGTATTTATTATACCTCGACATCAAGCTAGGTCGATGTCCAAACAAATGTCTTAAAAGCGACCGTAAAAACTATCAAAGATTTCATCTTCCTCTATCTAAAGTAGTTCATATTCTCTCTTCTAATGCATCACCTTGGACTTTTTAACAACAAAGATACCTTCAAGCGTTAAATCTAAGATGTCTCACACTTCTTTGGAGTTGGTGCAAGCATAAATCCTTCAATATTCTTCTAAAGTGATAGCTCTAGTAAGTGCATGCAGCCTTTTGTTGTTCAAATCACACCCTTTGCTTTCTTCCTTTGTCCATTCTTTCATAGGCTTAGAAATGAAAGTTTCATCTTCTTAAGGTGTTGTAGGAGGCATCTAGCTATTCTCTACTTAGAACCATACCTGATCTTCCATACACCAAAAAAAAAAAAAGCTTACATACTTTCAATCGACATAGTTATGTCTATTGATAAGGGCAGGTTTATCTACATTACCTCATTGATCAGAATCCATCCTTGTGAGAAGTGAGTGTGCGTATAGTACAAGAAATAGATCAACACTGGAGAATTTAAGCCCTAAGAGAGTGTACCTGTTCTGATACCAATTGAAAGAGATTGAACTTGATTAACAACAAAGGCAAGGTGACACAGATATCTTAGGACTTGCCACTTTATTACAACGAGCGGAATCTTACACAAATAACAAGTATACAGGTAATAAGGGGAAGACAATAAAAAAAATATCAGTAAAAGCTTTCCAATCACAATATAAATCTTATATGTTGGTACATACTCAAATAACACAATGATTGTACTAATACATGTAGAAAACCAAGCAAACACAACGATGTAAAGTGGTAAACTCACTTAGGCTTAAATCTTCAGCAGTAACCTTCACGGGTTGC
Organism: Elaeagnus macrophylla; assembly: GCA_029378325.1. Taxonomy (NCBI): domain Eukaryota; kingdom Viridiplantae; phylum Streptophyta; class Magnoliopsida; order Rosales; family Elaeagnaceae; genus Elaeagnus; species Elaeagnus macrophylla. The sequence goes on along the minus strand of CM055641.1, from coordinate 41,534,961 downwards.
CAACTAGATAAAGATAAAATGCTTATACCTCAATTAGGTAAGACTACCTGTCCTAATTGCTTATGCTACTCTTGCCAACTATTTGCACAACTACTTTGATATACACAGGAGCTGGCTAACCTCCAGAGCCTTACCACCACATAATGTGGTACTAGTACCTGCAATTAGTAAATGTGAATCATATACAAGAAAACATTTGTGCCCAGGAATGATTTCGTAAAAACACCTCGTATCAACATTATAAAAAACACTCAATATATTGTTGACAAGGAAACTCCGTTTAAAAACAATTTTCACCAACTCCACCTTATATCCCAATACAGAAAAATATATGATGTATTGTCGATATGAAAACACCATTTAAAATATAATTTCTTTAAATGTCCAACTAATATTTTTCTCTGACTCTAAACCACTAATACGGAAAAATACTCAACGATTATTGATTTAGGATTGTAAAATATTTGACAAAGCTAGAATTTTTTCAAAAAAAAAAAAGATTTTCACAACATAAAAAGAGCTCAAAATTCTTGGTAAAAACAAGAAAAAGAGTAGGTATCTATAGCTAATTTTTCAGCTTCTGACACCCTCACTAACCACCTTAGCGAGCCCCCTGCAAGTGCCTTGGCGAGATTCAACGAGTCTCAAACAACCCTAAGCAACTCGCTGAACCCCTGTCAACCTATCTCAGTGAGCCACCAGCAAGGACCGTCAAAGAGGTCTTCGACGAGCCAAGAAAAATAAGTTTTTAAGGAAAAAATAATATTTTAAAATTCTACAAATACTTACAATCAATGAAAATCAAATGCAAGTCAAAATACACCTAAACATGAAAACTACATGCTCTCAACCACCCCATGATGTGTGTAACATCCAAACATACAAAGTGTTCAATTCTACGTGAGCTTGTGCAATACTGATCGCCAGTAAAATACCTTACAAAGATGTAGACAAAAATATTAAGTAAAATAAAATAGACTCTGTGTTTTGCATATGAGAATGCTAACAAAGAGTTAAAGGGCTTATAGGACTTACACAATTAAAAAGTTATTGTAGCATACTATTAGAATTTGTGATAACTATTCACAACAGCCAATTGGAGCAAACTATGTAATTTTCTTTTAAAATTTAAATAACTCTTGTGTATATGAGCTAAAATTAATGACTAAATGACTATTTTTTTATGGTATTTCAATTTATCATGCAAATATTTTAATGATGATCATGACAAAGAGGGTCATAGGCATCTCTAATGAGGCTCTATTCCACTATTTTAGTGCAACTTATTATTCTTTTAAATCAATTATTTAAGAAAAAATGAATTTTTACAAAATTTTAATAGAAAAACAAGAATTGGACTTTATTGGCCCATTTTCTAAAATTATAGAACTAATTTGACCTAACTCAATAATAATTGAATTAATAACCTAGAGTAGAGCCTTTTTAAGGCTGGACTTGAATTTGACAAAAATCGCTATACGGTATTTATAGCGTATAGCATTTTTGTCTATGGAGTTTACGATCATACCCTTTTTCGGTTTTTACAGATATTTATCTGTCATCGTTCATATTTATTTTCCATCTTTTTTTCCCAATCTTCTTCTTCTTCTTCCATCGAACTATGGTATCTCATAACTTCAACCATCTTCTTCTTATCCACACTGGCTCGAAGTCTTTGCAATTAAATTGTCAGAGAAAATTATTGTAAATTAAGCTTTAATTTTGTGATTCCTGAATGTATATGAACTATCAGCATGCAATCTAAGGTATTACAAAATCTTATGATGTTTTCAGTTATTATGTCCAAATTTATCCTTTTTACATTAGTTGTGATATTACCTTTTCTAATACTTGTCTAGAGTTTGCAGGAGCAACAAATGAAAATGGGGAAATGATGAGTGCTCGAAAAGCACTAATATTTCGTGATTAATTATGCTTGATTGATTGATATATAGATTTATTATGACTATTATTTCGATTATTTTCATAAATCTATCCATTCGGAGTCACGGGTATATTTTAGTGCATTTCAGGTGTTTTTACCGTCAAATGATTCAAATGATGAAAACACGCGAAGACGGAACACCTACGGCGCTCGGATCACGAGTTACGGACTAATCAAGACGAATATGTAAGCCTTACATATAGTGCCATCACATATGTAAGGGGGGACGTGAAAAGAAGGAAAGCATTGCGCGCCGCGACGAGAGAATTGCATGCCGCGGCGTGAGGCTCTCGGGTTTGATCCTGAAAACATAGAAGCATTGCGCGCCGCGGCGAGGGAATTGTATGCCGCGGCGGGGAGCTCTCGGGTTTTTGCATATTTTCCAAATTTTGTGTTGCGCCGCGGCGGGGAAAATGCATGCCGCGGCGCGCCTATTCCTATTGCAATCAGGAATCCCTTACATCTATAAATACCCCCTTAGACCCCCTTTACAAACAGAACTCGAATTGATACACAACTCTTACACTTTACAATTTTGCAACCAAACAAGAGATTCAATCAACTTTGGGAGTTTTGCTACACAAAAACAAAGCAAGAGAAACCATTCTAAGGATCCAAAGAAGCCGTCGACAATCGAAGATAAAGCTTACGGAGAAGTACATCAACCAATCCATAAGCGGTATTTAGATCTAGGTTTTCTTTGGTGTTGTAGAATTCTATTTTTCTTCTTCTTTTGTTGGAGTGTATGTTCATATTTTATTTGTCTATGAATATTAATATGAACATGTCTGGCTAGTTTTATTATGGATGTTTAGTTTGTGTTGCCATGTTTGCTAGAACTGTGTATGGTGTATTCTATTGATTTAATATAAACGAATTACTTTTTGATTAAGAGCATGTTTAGATATTTGATTATGAATAATCATGGGCCCATTTGATGTTCGTAGTTAGATTGAAAAATCTGAGAATTTAGTTATAGGAACGTCACCTTAACTTTATTCCGAAACACTTAATCGAAGCTTCAAGTTAGTGACTTAGTCATAGCATTAATTTGATTGGCATGTTTTCCTTGCGCATAATTTGATTACTATTTGATTTACCCCCGCCAAAGGCAATTAATTAGTTAATCAATAAAGAGACCTACCCCCGCCAAAAGGAGTCTCGTAATTAAAAGGAAAGCCGGTAGTTTAGTTTATATAGGACGTTCATGTTATCTCACCATACCTTTTCGATGCAAGCATGGTCAACCAAGCTAAACGTCCATACATTCTCCATTGATCTTCAAATATATCTGAATTGATTGTTTAATTGCGATTTTGTTTTCGTTTAATTGCTCGTACTTTGTTCCCGTTACAAATCAAACACCTTTTTACAGTTTTACTAGCTTTAGGATTCTAGTTACTTAGAGTTTTAGTTTTACTAGAACTCTATTTAATTAGTCTTTTATTTTCATTAGAACTCTATTTAGATTAAAAAGTTAGTTATTTAAAACCACTGCAATTCCTTGAGAGACCGACCTTGGAAGTTGCTTATCACTTTACTACGAGTGATTCGTACACTTGCGAGTACACATTTTAACACATCAAGTTTTTGGCGCCGTTGCCGGGGAATTGGCGTTTTAAATAATTTTCTTTTTAATTTTTTAGAGTTTCTGATTTATTTTTATTTGTTTATTTATTTTTTTTATTTCTTTATTTTATTTATTTATTTTTATTCGAAAAGAAAAAAAAATCCAAAAAAAAATCAGAAAATAAAAAAATCAAAAAAATAGTGCTTAATTTCAAATTTCACTGCTACCTTGATCTTTGTTTGCTTTTATTTGTGCATGCAGGTAGGAGATCACTTAACAAGGAACTCTCTCCTTTCATTGACAACATTCATCGAGTCAAACACCGATAAAAGAAACTGGATAATCAATATCAAGAGGAAGAAGTCCAACAACAATTGCAAGCAACAATGGGTGACAACGTAGCTAGGCAGATGATGAACAAAGAGTTTGCAAGACCTATCATTGGGACCGCCACATCGTGCATTCGACTTACAGAGGCGGCTAGGAATTATGAATTGAAAAATATTCATTATTCCATGCTTCCCTCCTTTTACGGTATCCCTAATGAAGATCCTTTAAATTTTATGCGTGAACTGTATGCTACTGTGCAAACCTTTCCATTGCAGGGACTTAGTGAGGATCAACTACGCATGAGATGTTTTCCATACACTCTCAAGGATAGAGCTAAGTCTTGGCTAATGACGTTGGCACCCGGTTCTTTGGTCACATGGGACGATGTTTACAATAAATTCATGGGTAAGTTCTATTCCCATCAAAAGACATCTGATCTAAGAACAAAAATTGCTACTTTTTCGCAGATGGAAGGAGAACCCTTCCACGAGGCTTGGGACAGATTCAAATTGCTGTTGATACAATGTCCACATCACCACTTCCCGTTGTAGTTACAGAATCAGTTTTTCTACGACGGATTGACGCTACAATGTCAATTCACAGTTGACAACGCTGCAGGAGGAGCTATGGGTGAGAAAACAGCGGATGAAACCTACAAACTATTCGAGATGTTGGGAGCCAATTCCCAACAAAAGAGCGCTAGAGGAAGACGAGCTGGAGTCCACGAATTAGGCTCCAACAATGAAATGGCCATGCAACTTGCTGAATTGACGAAACAAGTGCAACTTCTCACAACCTCCAATGTTAATCAAATGCCAAAACACGAGGTATGTGGAGTTTGTGGTTCATATGGACACGGAGCTAATGTTTGTTCTTTTGCAGGTGATCCTTATACAGGTATTACTGAAGAGGCTAATTTAATGCAAGGGTACCAACCTAGACCTAGGAACGACCCTTATTCAAATACCTACAACCCTGGATGGAGGAATCACCCTAATTTTGGATGGAAACAAAACAATAGCCAACCATTTGTCCAAAACCAAACACAAGGCCAAAACATAAACCGACAATTTCCCCAAAATAAACCGACCATAGAGGAAACCCTAAATAATTTCATACAATCTTGTAATGGAAGAATGGAGTCTATGGAAGCTTCAGTGAAAAGAGTGAAAATGCAAGTGGGGCAGCTAGCGGAACAAATGTACAAACAAGAGACGGGAAAGCTGCCTAGTCAACCTGAACAAGCAAAGGCGATCACAGTTTTTCAAAATGATGAGGAGGTACTTAATAATTTACCTGATAATTCTAATGTTTTGTTGTCTAGTACAGGTAACTTTGAAGGTGAGGATTCAACTCTCAAAGGAGATGATGAGCTTAATACCAATCCAAATGAACTTCCCAAGAAAGAAACATCCACCATTTATCAACTACACAAGTCAGTGAACCCATATAGACCACCAATACCACCTATGAACCAGTTTGAGAAAAATCAGGATGAGCAATACTCTGACACTCTTACTTTATTTTCTGGAATTAATTGTAATTTACCTCTATTGGATATTATTAAGAACAGCTCATCTTATGATCCAATTTGCAAGAACTTTATCAAAGAGAATGAAATGTCAGAAATTGGTAGTCCAATAATCCAACCGCACTTACCTCTCAAAATGAAAGATCCAGGAAGTTTCACCATTAACATCACTATGGGAGATAAGAAGGTATTCGAGGCTATGCTAGACTTAGGAGCAGGTATAAACCTAATGCCATATTCAGTATACTTGCAACTAGGATTAGGAAAGCTTAAAGAAACAAGGATGACCCTTCAACTTGCAAACGGGTCTATTCAATACCCAAAAGGAATAGTGGAAAATTTGTTAGTACAGGTGGACAAGTTTATAATACCAGTGGACTTTGTGGTGCTTGAGATGGACAGAAATTTTCTTCAAGACAAGGAACATACAATTATTCTTGGTAGACCATTCATGGCCACTACCAAGACAACTATTGAGGTTCATAATAGGAAGTTATCAATGACGGTTTGTGGAGAGACTGTACAGTTTGGAATTTTTCAACCCTCCCCTATTTCTTCTAACACTGAATTGCAGGATAGCATAAGTAACAAAATTGAGGTTCGAAACGTTGAATGGAGAGGGAAGGACAAACTGATAAATTTAAGTCGGGATGATGCCTACAAAGAACGCATTAAGCATTCTAATTACAAAAACTCGACTTGGAGGACGAAAGCTCATTTCAAGAAAGATAAGGGAGGAGATAAACAGTACAATTACATATTTAACCCCCCTTGACACGAGATCAGTCACGTCTTGCTAAGACGTTAAACTAAGCCCTTAATGGGAGGCACCCATTCGGTATCGTATCTCTTTCGTTGTCTTTATTTCTTTTATTTCTTTTTCATTTATTTTCTTTTATTTTCCTTTATTTTTATTTTATTTATTTTGGATTGTTTAACTTTGTTTGATGTTTTTGTATCTTCAATTGCCTTAGTTATAATTAAAAATTGGGTTTGAATGTGAATTGTGTGCATACACTTTGAGGTTCAATATATGTTCATACATTCTTCATGAGAGAAGCGAGGAACAGTGAACCGGAGCATAGCGAGTAACGACACAATTTCATACTAAAGGGGGGTAACTTCTTACACTTTTTCTTAATTTCTTTTGTTCTTCTTTTTACATTGAGGACAATGCAGAAAATAGGTTGGGGGTGGGAAGAATATTCCATGAGCATGAAATATGACCAATTTTAAATTTTTAACTTTGTCACTTGAATTGTTTTTAGTTAGTGTCGTGTCTACTTGATTCAATCCGGAAATCTGTGATATTAACATGATTGTAATAACGGTGACATATGAGAGATGTTAGATTTTTACCTAAGCAATGAAGCACAGAAATGTTGGATTCATCTAATTTGAGAATTTTGTGGTACTTGTGGTAGTTTGCATGGTTAGTTTAACTATTCTGATTTGTGAAATGTATGCATGTTCATGATATGTTTTAAGTCTCAACAATCTCTAGAACTCATTTGAAAACACGTTGAAGCGAAATAATAGAAACAAACACTACTTAGAAAATGATTTAGGCCATCTTTGGACCGTTTGAACTTTTCATGCTTCCCCGCAATATTTTATCAATAGCACACCCTTGAACTCAACATTGACATACATTGAACTACCCTTAGTGATAAGAGTACTTAATGTAATATTTGATTTTCATGAGCAATTATGTTGTGTTTATCTTGCTTCATCATAAAAAAAAAAAAAAAAAAAAAAAAAAAAAAAAAATTGATGATGATTGAAACAGTAAGCAAGAATAAAAAAATAAAAAAAAAAAGAAGAAAATCAAGCAAAAGATCCAAAGGACATTTGAATTGAAGGGAGGATGGAAAAGAACACTTGGTAGAAAAAAAAAAAAAAAAAGTTGAAAATATGTTTGTGAAATAAAAGGTACTCTTATCATATGAAAACATCATTTTTGTACTTTCATAATCACACACCTAGCCACAACTTTACAAGCTTAATGAAGTCCTATTGATTCTAGGTAGTTTAGTTTCTATATTAGTGGAGATGAGTTTGAAAAATGAGCATATGGAGTTTATAAGTGCAAAAATTCACTTTCATATTTTACTTGCACATTTATGAGACATTGAAATGTAATCTATGAATATCATGCATGACACGGTCAGATAGTATAACTAACGGGTTTGTGGTGTGATTGGTTGTTCAAAATTCGATTACCATGATGAGTTTGATGTTTGGACTGTTTTTGAGCTTAGGTGATATTTGACTATTTCGTGTGCCACTCGTTATGAACAATTTTTGAGACATATGCATGGATTGATTCAAGTATGTTTAGAGTCTTTTATTTTTTTTTTTTATTTTTTTTATTTTTTAGAGTCATACATGTTTGTGGGTATCATCACTGGAAACCCTCATGAGACTACAACTCGTCCACTAGGGCCACCTAGGGGTTTAAAGGCTTGTTGCATACGCTAAATGCAACCGTGACAATCTACGGAAGTGATTTAGGTTAGGTTAGTTTATTTGTTTGTTTTTAATTTTATTTTAGGTCGCTTCACTTGCTAGAGACTAGCAAGAAGCTGGTTGGGGGTTGTGATGAGTGCTCGAAAAGCACTAATATTTCGTGATTAATTATGCTTGATTGATTGATACATAGATTTATTATGACTATTATTTCGATTATTTTCATAAATCTATCAATTCGGAGTCACGGGTATATTTTAGTGCATTTCAGGTGTTTTTAGCGTCAAATGATTCAAATGATGAAAACACGCGAAGACGGAACACCTACGGCGCTCGGATCACGAGTTACGGACTAATCAAGACGAATATGTAAGCCTTACATATAGTGCCATCACATATGTAAGGGGGGACGTGAAAAGAAGGAAAGCATTGCGCGCCGCGGCGAGAGAATTGCATGCCGCGGCGTGAGGCTCTCGGGTTTGATCCTGAAAACATAGAAGCATTGCGCGCCGCGGCGAGGGAATTGTATGCCGCGGCGGGGAGCTCTCGGGTTTTTGCATATTTTCCAAATTTTGTGTTGCGCCGCGGCGGGGAAAATGCATGCCGCGGCGCGCCTATTCCTATTGCAATCAGGAATCCCTTACATCTATAAATACCCCCTTAGACCCCCTTTACAAACAGAACTCAAATTGATACACAACTCTTACACTTTACAATTTTGCAACCAAACAAGAGATTCAATCAACTTTGGGAGTTTTGCTACACAAAAACAAAGCAAGAGAAACCATTCTAAGGATCCAAAGAAGCCGTCGACAATCGAAGATAAAGCTTACGGAGAAGTACGTCAACCAATCCATAAGCGGTATTTAGATCTAGGTTTTCTTTGGTGTTGTAGAATTCTATTTTTCTTCTTCTTTTGTTGGAGTGTATGTTCATATTTTATTTGTCTATGAATATTAATATGAACATGTCTGGCTAGTTTTATTATGGATGTTTAGTTTGTGTTGCCATGTTTGCTAGAACTGTGTATGGTGTATTCTATTGATTTAATATAAACGAATTACTTTTTGATTAAGAGCATGTTTAGATATTTGATTATGAATAATCATGGGCCCATTTGATGTTCGTAGTTAGATTGAAAAATCTGAGAATTTAGTTATAGGAACGTCACCTTAACTTTATTCCGAAACACTTAATCGAAGCTTCAAGTTAGTGACTTAGTCATAGCATTAATTTGATTGGCATGTTTTCCTTGCGCATAATTTGATTACTATTTGATTTACCCCCGCCAAAGGCAATTAATTAGTTAATCAATAAAGAGACCTACCCCCGCCAAAAGGAGTCTCGTAATTAAAAGGAAAGCCGGTAGTTTAGTTTATATAGGACGTTCATGTTATCTCACCATACCTTTTCGATGCAAGCATGGTCAACCAAGCTAAACGTCCATACATTCTCCATTGATCTTCAAATATATCTGAATTGATTGTTTAATTGCGATTTTGTTTTCGTTTAATTGCTCGTACTTTGTTCCCGTTACAAATCAAACACCTTTTTACAATTTTACTAGCTTTAGGATTCTAGTTACTTAGAGTTTTAGTTTTACTAGAACTCTATTTAATTAGTCTTTTATTTTCATTAGAACTCTATTTAGATTAAAAAGTTAGTTATTTAAAACCACTGCAATTCCTTGAGAGACCGACCTTGGAAGTTGCTTATCACTTTACTACGAGTGATTCGTACACTTGCAAGTACACATTTTAACACATCAGGAAACAATAGATGAATATGAAGAGGGAGAAACCATTGTGGGCAACTGTGAATGTTAAACCCAGTATGTAACTCAATATGTAATATGTAACTTATTACATATCACATATTATGTATATAATATGAGTTACATACTGTCATATTAGTATGTAAACCCATTCATTGGAATATAAACCCATTTACATACTGTCATATTGGTATGTAAATCCATTTGCATACTGTCACATTGGTATTTAAACTCATTTACATACTGCCATATTAGTATGTAACACAGTTTACATATGTGTTAAATGAGTATGTAACACAGTTTACATACCATTAGTATGTAAGTATTATACAGTTAAAGATATTTTTGTAATTTATCTAATTTTAATGTAATCAAAATTCACAGTTTTAGTCCTATTTTTGTTAGTTTTGAAAAATACAGTTTTAAACCAGAATACAAGCTATTTAGGCCAATTACTCAATAATAATAGGACTAAACTGCTCATTTTAATAAATAACAGAACTATTTTGGCCCCTCACTCTTTTAATTCAAAGTTTCCAAATTTTTTTATTTTTGGCTTTTTATTAAATGTTTTTTTTTTTTTTCATTTTAACTGAATTATTTTCTTTTAACTTTTACGTATTTTTAAGAATCTAATTTTTTTAATTGTTTCTATTTTAAACTTTATTTCCCCTTTTTTTTTTTTTACTTCAAAATTCCAAATTTTTTGAAAAAAAGGCAACTTGACATTAATTGGATATTTTAAAATCATTAGATGACTCTATGTGTTTTACTTAAAAAGGTATAGGATTAAAATTTATATTTTGATGAATTACTATACCTAAAGAGACAATTACCCTTTATAATATCTATGAGAAATGTTGCATTCACAAACATTTACACTCACACAAATTATGCCATATAGCAAAATAATTTTGAAAATGATGAAGTTATTCATTTTTCAAGAGAATCATTCAACGAGGTAACTCACAAATGATGTGAGTTCAATTGTCTCAACAAATTTGTGTCCATAGCTTTTTCTTATATCTTTATAACCTATATAACACATTGACACATTTTTCTTTCGCTTGGATTTAGTTTCTTATGTAAAATTATGAGTTTATTGTCATTCTTATAATATTTTTTCAGTAACCTTACATCAAGTCTGGATTTTATTGAAATATCTATCTCAACTATTGATACAAATCTATGTCTCAAGTGCTTGCAAAATTATTTGAAGTCCATGTTGCGGCCGAAGTGTAAGAAACTGAAACGGCGAGTGAACATAGGCTGGTGAAAGGGTGAAGCCATAGCGTTGTAGAATCATTGAAAGAGCAATCTTTGTTTCATTGATTGCAAAGTTGCTTCCGACGCAATTTCGAGGACCTAATCCAAAAGGAAAAAATGCAGTTGTAGTATTATTCTTAACAGCTTTAGTAACCCCATCATAAAATCTCTCTGGTTTAAAATGAAGAACGTCTTCTCCCCATATTTTAGGATCATGGTGAAGTGCCAAAATTGGCATAAAAATGTTCATATTTTTTGGTAGGGTTAGTTTTCCCAATCTAATTGTTCTTCTAGCTTTTCTAACAACTCCAATTATAGGTGGATATAATCTCAAAGACTCATTGATAATCATACTCATCTGCAAGGATAAAAACTCGTTAGTGATTGAAGGAAAAATATGCAATTTGCAATACTCCCATTGCATGTACTCATCCTTTCACATAATATATGGGACCCACATCTAACAAGTGAGTCCTACAAGGTATTATGTTAGGTGCAGTACATGCAACAAGAGTACCGAAAGTGTTCTTGTAGTTGAAATCATTAAGAATATTTCAAAATGTTGTTGAAATTGAGACTGTGACATACTATTTTTAGTTTTGAAATGCCATCTAGGTTTGGATTTTGTTGACCAAACAAACTGAACACTTCCTTTCTTACTTCTTCTTGCCAATCTGTGTGAATTGACAAAAGATAAACAGTCCAAGCAAGTAAAGTATTTGTAGTTTCTTGTCCAGCGAAATAAAATGTCTTGCAATCATCAACCAAATCACCAACTGAAAACCTCTGGTTGTCATTAGCATCATGGTGAGCTTTTATCAGTAATCCAAGATAATCACTCCCATAATTGTCTTCTTCTCCTGTCATTACTTTCTCTTCTCTTTTTCTTATTATTTCTATTATGCTGGTGTAAATCTCTCTCTCAATTTTCTCTGATTCAATCTCATCACTTGTTTTCAAAACCTTGCTGCAAAATGGATGATTATTCAAGGGTTGTGAAAACATAAAATTAATTAAAAAAAAGACTAAATAGCTTCTAAGGGCCTTAAATTTTGAACTCATTCATGTAAAGTCCCCAAAATGTGACAATTTAATCTTTAAACTTTTTGAGTGATACTATTAAGTCTTTTTTTATCACAATTCGTTCCTCAAACTTTTAATTTAAGACTTACTTCTTAAAATATAATAGTTTCTAAAGGAAAGTGTTAAAATGTTTGAGGACCTATAAATGTGAAGCATTAAAAAGTTTGAGAACCTTATAAGAAATTTAGGGCTCGTTTTTTAATGTGTTATATTCTTATTTTCAAATGATTTTTTATTTTCTTAAGTTTCTATGCAAAAAAAACTCTAAACTTAGGAAAATGGTATGTATAAAAAATTTGATATATATTTGGTATGACATAACAAATTATTATTGGTAAAATAATAGAGCACAAAATATTGTATCCAATGTCGTACGTGCAATTGAAAATGTAATAAGTTTGTTATATATAGTAGTGAAACATACTTAATTACTTCAAGTATATATTTATAATTTATATAATAAAATGGATATATTAAAATTTACCTTATACCAGGAAATGTAACTTTAAGCATATTTCTTGATGCTAACAAGCACAATCTCATTAACTTGTCAAAAATGTACTTTCCTTCAAGGTAGCTACTTCCAAATGCAGTCCTAGAAATTACTTCTGAAGTGAAAAGTCTGAATTCTTCAAAAACTTCAATCTCTTGGCCTTCATAACATTTCCACCTCTCCAACATCACCTCAGCACTAGAGATCATCTCAAAAACCATGCCCTATATTGAATAATAAGCACAATATATCTAAGCACAACATATTAAGGTATTAGAACATATGATGATCAATTGGTAAAGTTACTTATCACTAAGATGCTCATTTATCAGATGAAAATTTTTAATAATAAAAGAGAATAAATTACTTTCAAGCTCTCTCCATGAAAAGCATAGTTTGCAAGTTTTCGCAATTTTGCCCATTTTTGGCCTTCAGTAGTTACAATGCCATCTCCAAGTAACTTCTTAAAATAGGGTCGAGGTTCAACTTTAGGATAGGTTTTGTCTCTATTATTGAGTACTTCCTTTATCAACTCTGGTTCTGTTATTACCAATTGAGGTTGAGACCCAAACCATTCAAGATAATTATTCCCTGTTCCAAAGACCAAACAAAATTAGTCAAAACTAAATTTAAAAAATTATTCTAGATGACAATTGATTTACGTAGAACGCATTATTACTAACGGTGTCAAATTAGGAGGAGCCCATCAATAAGTGCATCGGGCCAACTTATGACCAATAAGTTAGCGTGCAATGAGGGCACTTCCTCATTAGCTAGAGTGATGGAATGACCCATAGCCAAAGACCGTCTTGTGCCTCTATTCTTGTCTTATAGGTTTTGACGTATTCTTTTGTGCTTGGCCCATTGGGTCATGATTAACTAGTTGGCATAGCTTGTAGCCGGTTTGATTCGATTATTTTATTTATATATATAATATAATTTAACATATTTAATATATTTATTTACATAAATATAAAAAAAAAATCAACTATTGGAAGTCAAACTCTATCAAAATGGTAACACAATCCAAGCACTAGACAACAACCACTTATTTCTTTATATTGTGTTCTTTGTTTCTTATTGATAACTTTATGAAAGTATAATTATTTAATCACTTCTAAGCTTGCTATTTATCTTTTTTTGAACTTAAAATGATTAAAATTGCATAATTTATGTTTAATTAAGCCAATGTAGGTGAAATGGTAGCAAATGGAGAAAAAACGAGCAAAATGAATACAATTAGCATAGCAAGTATTGTGCCATGATGGGTACTAAATTAGGCCATAGTGCTCCAAGAAATGCAAGAATTGTCGAGTAGTCTATACCACGAAGGAGGATTTTTGGTGCCACGATGCACTTTACACATAATCCAACCCGAGCAACTTGTGTCGTAGTGGTGGAATTGTTGAGCTGCTATGCGTCTATCAACTATTAATCAGAGAGACTTGAGCCACAACGCTCACTATTTTGAGTTCCAATGAGTGTTGTTTTTCTTGTGCATGTAATATGCAAAATTTTCAACTTCCTATTTGGACTACAATTGTTTGTAACCTACGACCCTTAGTCTTTAAATAACACCTCTTAGCAACCAAATAAAAGATTCAACACTTTTCTACACTAACCTAAATATTTAGAGAAAGTGGCAGCAATTTAGAGAATGAGGCAAATTAAAAGAAGGATTCAAGATTGAATGTGTTAGAGTTTCGGTCCACCTGAGTGACAGTCGAGAGAGATTGGTTTCCTGCGTGACAAGCGAATATTAGTTTATCTTTCTCTACCCTTTTTTATTTTATCTATTATCTTTTATTTTCTCATTGTATTGGAATTTTATTGTATATGATTGTGATTAGTTAAATTTGTTGTCTCTTAAACTCTATTTCTTTATCTAATGAATTAGTTTGTTTCTCCATTTCAATGTGATTGCATATCAAATTATATTATTTAATCTAATTTTCATGTCATTAATCGTTTAATTAACAATTATACCATAGACGCAATTAGCTTTGAGAGAAATATTTACTTGTTTATCTTGATTGAATTGCATATGTGGTTTTCAGGCTGAGAGGTACGATTATTATGTATTTGATCAATAATTGACATTCTTAATGAATAGAAGTACAATCTAAGTGGCATGAGAGTGTGATTTTGTTAAATTAATATATTATATATAGTTTACTTGTGAGAAGAATACATGCATAAGTTAGAGTTAATTGATCATATGATTTTGTTAAATTAATTCATGTGTAGGAGATTAAGAGATAGGGGATTCCTATGACTCTTTTGTGCTTAATTTATTAGTGTGGATGTGTTGGATCAAATAGTGTAAATATTAGGACTATATTATTTTTATTATTTTATCTATCTATTTTCGTTAACCTAAATAGTTTAGTGTAACTATAATTCAGTACTTAACTATTTATTAATCCAATCATCGTAGGTAATAAAACTCGATCTTTAAATACTTATCACTTGTACGCGTTTCGTGCACTTGCAGTATAGCATGAACATTTATTTTCTCAATACTGAAAATCAATTTTCAAGTTTTTGGGATGCAACAGAGACAGATTTTGAGTTGTGAAAATTGTTTTTATGAAATAGGTGTATGGATGACTTTGTGACTCCTTCCATTCAAAATTGACTTCTTTTCATGTGAGGGACCCATTTTAATAAACACATAAATAGTGTTGTCTTGAAAATATCAAGATACACTATTTATGCATGCACCTACAAATTTGTTGGGTGTTATAGAAGTTGTTCACTTGGTATATTTTACTTTTCCTCAAGTTGTAATGTATTCTTGATGGAGTCTTATTCTTCCATATTCCTAAACTAGATTTTTCAAACTAAAGCTAGTTGTGTCAGCATTTAAGGACCTGATGAACAATTTATGCATAAATACCTCATAATGACCTAAAGTCTCTTCTGTAAGCATTTTCTATGTTATTGCTTAGTGGAGTTATGAATTTCTTATTATTAGTGTTGTTTTGCAACAATCATCTTTCCTGATATAGACATATAGCCCATGTTGTCTCACTCATTTTAATCTAAAAAAGCATGGAGCAATACTTCTATACATGTTTTCCCCTTGGTCCAAATATTTTGTTTTTCTCCATAGATTAGTTAAATTATCCTTTTGGTACCCATATTATACTTATATAACTTGAATTTTGTGTTAAAGCTCTACAATTTCTTTCTTTAAATTCCTAAGAAAAGTTAAAAGATTGTGTTTTTTATGACATATGTAAGGCTTTACAAACAATTCTCAATTTAATAGCTTACAGAATAAGGCCTTATAGATGATCTGACAATGACTACTCGAGATCTGGCTAACTTGCTAGTGGTGGACATTGCAGCCATGAAAAGTACCATTTGATTTGAGGGTTGTCAAGGCCTTATATTGTTATAAGATTTGTTATGTCTTTATATTAAATTACAATGATGTGTAATTTGAGTTATACACTTATATAATACATTACAACCATTATTTAAAGATCGTGTATTATCTTACAATTTTACGAGACTGTAAGGTGTTAAATTTTTTTAAGGTTTCAAAAGTAAAATTTAAAATATGTTGTAATATACTTCAATCATACTTCCTAAGAATGTTAAAGATGCCTTACAGGACGTACATTGGGTCAACTCCATGAAAGAAGAATTACTTCAATTTCAAAGAAATAACATGTGATAGCTAGTTCTTAGACCTAAAGATAAACATGTCATTGGTACAAGATGGTTATACAAGAATAGAGAAGATGAAAATGGAGTTATCCCAAGGAACAAATCAAGACTTGTTGCTCAAGGCTACACTTAGATTGAGGGGATTGACTTTGACGAAGCTTTTTCTCCAGTAACTCATCTTGAATTTGTCAAATTATTGATTAAGTTGGCTTGCTACTTAATATTTAAACTATATAAAATGGATGTCAACAGTGCCTTTTTAAATGGTGTAATCAAAGAAGAAGTTTATGTTGAGCAGCCTAAAGGATTTGAAGATCCTCACTTTCCAAATCATGTTATGAGACTTAAGAAATCACTTTATGATTTAAAACAAGCTCCTTGTGCTTGGTATGAAAGACTTGCATCTTTTTTTCTTGATAAAGTCTTTTAGAGAGGTGGTGGTGATAAAACTTTGTTTGTTCAACATGCTAACCATCATGTATTGGTTGCCCTTATTTAAGTTGATGACATCATGTTTGGTTCTATAAAAGATGAGTAGGCTCAAGAATTTTCACTATGCATAGTGAGTTTGAGATGAGTTTGATTGGTGAATTAAAGTTCTTTTTGGAATTTCATGTTAAACAAGCCAAGATGTTATCTTTTTATCTCAAGCTAAGTATGCTAAAGAACTGGTTAAAAAGTTTGGTTTTGAGTCTGCCAAACTTGCTCATACTTCTATGAATACCTAAGTTAAACTTCACCAAGATCCCTCTGGTAAAGAGGTTGAACAAACATAATACATAAGTATGTTTAGCAATCAGCATTATTTAACTACTAGTCATTTGGATATCTCCTATAGTATTTGAGTTTGTTAAAGATTTTAGGCTCGTCATACAGAATCTCATATTGCTGCGGTTAAAAGGATTATCAAGTATGTCAGTGGTACTTTTGAGATCAATATTTGAAATCTGCAGGATACTACTGCAGAATTGGTTGGGTATTCAAAAGCAGATTGGTCTGGTTGTTACGACGAAAGAAAAATTACTTCAAGGAGTTGTTTCTACTTGGATAATTCATTGATTTCATGGCACAATATGAAGCAAAATTTAGTTTCCCTCTCTATAGTTGAGGCAAGGTATATTGTTGTAGGGTTATGTTATTCTCAACTTCTCTAGATGAAACAAATGCTGAAAGACTACGGCATTATTATGGTAAGATACCTTGTTCTTCTCTGCGATAACACCAATACTATTTGTATTTAAAAAAATCCTATTCAACATTCCAGGACCAAATACATTGACATCAGACACCATTTCATTAGAGATTTAGTGGATTCAAACACTCTTTCATTGCAACATATCAGTACTAATCATCATTTAGCTAATTTTTTTCACGAAACCTTTAAACTCTCTCAGATTTGATGCTCTGAAAAAGGCTATTCCTGTGTGCCTCTCTCCTTGAGTTGCAAATGTAGCTCTACGGGTAAGCTTTCATTTTTTACGTTGTCTTTGTATCTTTCATTTCTTAAGTTTCTTTTTCTTATACTTTATTTCTTTTCTACATTTGTTGCATGAGTGTATAGGATTATGGCATACTGTATAACTTTTCCTTATATAGAAGTGTTCCTTTGACTTTCTGTGTCAAAAATGGAAAGAAGTGTGTATGTGACAACGTGTTTACATCTGTTTTTAACTTTGTATGGGATGTAAGTGTAGTGTTGCATCACATATTTTGTCTGACTTGCATGCATTTAGAGAGAGTGTTACATGAAGTTAGGGAGAGTTTTGTTTGACTACGTGTGTTTAGCTTATCAATGTATACTTGTGTAAGGGTAACACAATAGTTATTTGTTAGACTACACAGATATGAATGATACATTCATGGATATGTGTTTGTTTCGTGTATGTAGTTTATAGATGTAGTGTTGGACCTTGTAGGAGTTGGAGTTAGCATCAAGACGGATGTGTTAATTTATGAAGATACATAGAACACTACAAGATGGACACACTTGGAATGTAGGTTTGTTCAGGATGTCTTATTTATGTCGGAGTTTGTTCATGGGAATGAACTTCTTTGGATCATCTTGCATTAATTTATTATGTTTGATGCTTTCCTTGTATAGTTTGTGCAATATTTTTCCATGGAAAGGCAAAGCGTGAGATTGTAAGTTTTGTAAGTCTCTTTGAATCTTTGTTGGCATTCTTGTGTGCAAAACATAATCAGTTTATTTTACTTAGTATTTTTGTCTACCTTTATGTATCGTACTTTGCTTGTGATCAGTATTGCACACAATCACGTAAATCTTTATACTATTGTATATTTGTATCAGACACACCATGAGGTGGTTGGGAGCATATAGATTGCATGTTAAATTGTGTTTTTACTTGCATTTGTTTCCCTAAGTTTGTGGGTGTTTATGGATTTTTATTTGGTGAAGTTTTGCCTTGAAAAAAAACTTGTTTTTTTAGTGATTTGTAGGGAACCTCGGCAAGGTAAGTCGGTGAAAGGTCGGCAAGAGGTCGACGATGTTGTTTTGTTCATTTTTCTGACCATTAAACATTGATGTGAGCTCGCCAGTATCTCGCCAATACCTCGTCGAGGTGGTCCACGAAAGGTTTTTCTATAAATACCTTTCATTTTGTTTCTTCAAGAAATTTAAGTAAAAAAACTCTACCATTTTTGTAATACCTTTCTAAAATCCTTTCATTGTGTGAAAATTATTTTTTGAATTTTTGAAAAATATTTTACTTTTTTTGTATTACTAATACATCAAGTATGTTTTTGGATTAGTGATTTAGAGGAGATAATTTTACTTGATTTTTTTGTGAATTATTTGGAGTTTCCGTATCCTCAATATATTGAGTGTTGTTTCTATATTGAGATATGATGTGGTGGTGGAGTTTGTTAAATTATTTTATCAAATGAAGTATTTCTCTGTATTGTTGTTACGAGTTGGAATTTTCATGTCAACAATACGTCGAGTGTGTTTTTGTATTATTGATACGAGTTGTTTATACTTTACTCATTTCATTGAGAGTTATTTATCTTGTTTAGAATTCACTAATCTGATTATAAGTATTTGCATTACACTATATGGTAATGTGGCTCTGGAGGTGAGTTGGATTTAGTGTGGATCAAAGTAGCTATAAAGACAGCTGATGATAGTAACCTAAGCAATTAGGATAGGTGAACCTTGACTGATAGAGGTATTTGATATTTTATCTTTATCGAGTCTGTAATAACTATTTTATTTTTTATTTAGTGAATTTTGCTACTAAATGGTTGCCTTAAGCAACCTGTGGATGTTACCACTTAGTATTGAAGCCTAAGTAGGTTTACCACATTATATTACTGTGTTTGTATGCTCTATTGCATGAGTTAGTACAATCTAAGTTTACTCTATATATGTGACAACATATATAATCTATATTAAGATTGGAAAGCATTTACTGCATTTACTTGTGTGCTTACTTATGTTCCTTGTTGCTTGTGTTTCTCTCGCTTTTTGTACTAGTGAAATGAGTTTCTAAGTATCCTTATCACCTTGCCTTGGTAGTTTATCAAGTTAATACTTTCAATTGGTATCAAAGCTAGTACACCTTTTTTGGGCTTATGCTCAAATGTTCTTTTCTCTCCCTCGTACATGTTAAGACTTCCCTTTCCTAATGACTTCTAGTGTAAGAAATTTGGTTTCTAGACCACCTAGGTTCGAGAGCATGAGTTTTTTCTTTTGGAGATCTCAGATGTGTTCTTATTTGAGATCTTTTGATGAAGAGGTTTGGTCTTTGATTAAGAATGGATGGATGATTTCTTTCACTACGCCAAAAATGGCTTTTAAGGACGGTCGACCGTTTTTTTTTTTAAAATGACTGTCATTAAAAATGTGTACATGAAGTAACGATGACGGTCATAAATTTTAAAATTACGATGACAGTCGTTTTAAAAATGACCATCATTAAAACTTCAAAATAAGGAATATTTTTTTTATGACGGTCATTTAAGTTATGATAGTCATCAAAAATTTTAAAATTAAAAATAAATATATTCTATGACGGTTATTAAAAGACGACCGTCTTAAAAACCTTTTAATCTAACAATACAAAATTTTCTGTGAGACCCTGGTCTCAATTAATACTTTAAGGAAATAATGTTAATTTATTAAAGTGTTTTAAATTATATTTTCTTTAATTAACTTAAATAAATACTTTGGGACTACAAATTTAAATTATAGAAAATTTAAAATGATTTAAAAATAATTTATTTAATTTTTATACTAATTTTTAGAAATTTCGGAAAAATCATGTGAAATTACCAAATTGCCCCTACTCTTTAAACTTTTCAAAGCCAAGGCCAAGGGCAGTTTGGTCATTTTATCAATTAACCCTTTTAACCCAATTTCTCCTCTCTTCCACGCGAAAACCTGGTTGCTTGAGCTCTCGACGGCGCGCCAGAGAGAGAGAGAGAGAGCGAGGTGCTACGTTAACGATGTCGTTGTCGCCTCCGCCGCAGTCGCCCTCACCCTCACCAGTTACTCTTTCTCCCCCCCAATGGAAAGCACCTCACTCGAAAAACAACCCAACTTGGAAGTTGTGCTACCTCCGTTCATTCCCCTAGTGGCTGTCAACTCCCGTTTTCCTCCAGTGCGGCACCGATGCCGTTTCACCTCGCAGTCGTTCTCCTAATAGTTGTCTTGTTTTCACCACTCACGAGTTCAACTCCAAATGCCATGAAGAAACCAGCGTGGAAACAACCCAGCCGTTGTTCGTGGTACACCATTTTCAGCCACAAATGGTACATTTTGTTTATAATTTTTTCTCCTTCCTAATCTTGTTCGAATTTGTTATGTTTAAATCATTTTTGGGTTATTATGTGGTATTGTATTTCAGTTTTAATTTTTCTGAGTGTGATAAGAACGTTGTTATTTATCTTACATATATTCCTGATTATGAACTTGATGGAATATCAAGTTGCTGCAGGAGGGGAGTCGCTGTTGGGCTCAATCAAGATTGCAGTGCTGCCTATTGCAAAAGTATTCACAATGTGCTTCTTGGGCTTTCTCATGGCATCCAAGTATGTTAATATTTTGCCTGCCAATGGAAGGAAACTTTTAAATGGGGCATGTATGTTCCCCTCTAGTTCTTACATATTACTCAACTCCTTATTTGGTATGTTCTTCTTACTTTAGAACTAGAATTAGAAAAAAAATTAATAAAAAAAAGACCAATTAAATGCTTCAATTATTCTGTCCTATAGCTCTTAATGTCCATACTTATAAATTGTTTTGTTTCTTACAGTTGGTCTTTTCACTTTTACTGCCATGTTTGATTTTATAGCTAAATCCACTAGTTCCACAAATTGATCCAATCTTTGGTGCACATTATGTTCTTTTCAGGTGGTTTATTCTTGTGAATGTGCTTCTGGGTTCAATATTAGGGTCCATTATAGGTTTTATTGTTGCAACCATTGTTCGTCCTCCATACCCTTTCTTCAAGTTCAGAATTGTTCACATTGGAATTGGTAAGATGTTTTCTCTGGGAACAAGCTTCAACTTTAATTAGATTTCAATTTGAAGTTCTAAGTTTGTTCTTTCATTCATTAACTTATTTATTGTATCGATCTTCTTCTTTTTATTAATATTATGCTAAATGACTACAAATTGAATTCAGTTTGTACTCATCGTTTTCTTTTTATATAAATCAATTCAGTTTTTACAGTGGTCTTGATCGCTTCCTGGTTTGGGTTTATGGCTTAATACATTTATGAATGTGGTTGAAAGATAATTTGACATCAAGATCATGATCTTTATTGCAAATATGAGAATTAATAGCTGAAAGCATTTGATCCCACCGTGTTAGGGCCTGCAGAAAAGGTCTTTTGCATCTTTGGGGCTCAAGCTATGAAATCCTGAAATCATTTGTTCAGCAAATACTCAATTTTCTTTTTCATGTAAATCAATAATTTGTCATGATTTCTTGTTGATCTGATGCAAGAATATTAGTATATTGATTGTGAAAATGGCCCTGCATATTAGTTGTGTTGTCATAAACCTAATTTATGCTACATTAGCATAACTTAGCATCAAACCTATGGTTGTTGAGGGTTGCTTTTAATTTCGTTGTCTTTATTTTAGTCATTGCAGTAGTAATTAGATTTAAGATCTCAAACCTCATTAAATTTATTAATTTATATTCTTATGCTTTCATGAAACCTTCCGTATGTAGAATTTTTTTTTCAATATGTAGTACTCATTGGATGTTAACATTGATCAATCCAACTATACCAATTGATTTTTTAAAAATTTTACAAGAGTAAGACCAAAAACCATATATGTTTGTTTGTTTGTATTTTTTTCAAAATTCTTGTACTTTTGTTTGATGATAATTATTGTACATAGGGCTTATAATATGTGGGGTGTCATGATTCAAAGAGAGAATTCATCGACTTTACAAGTCAATCAAATTAAGGTATATATGATAATTAATTATTTATGGTCCAATTATAGTATTTATTTACTTGACTAATTATATTATTTGTTTAAATTTTATTGTGAATAGTGCCCAAAACAAGCAAGAGGCTATGAATGTGGCTACTATGTCCTGCTATTTATGAAAAAACATTGTTAACAACCCTCGTACAAATATAACTGAATTGATATTAATCTTTAATATTTAACCATTATTGATAGTTTATGTAATATGTTTATATTTTAATATAGTTTTAAATATTTTACTAAACTTTGTTTTGTATCTAATGTTTGTAGTGGAATCACAAATTGCGCTATACAAAGGAAGAACTATTTCAATTGAGGCAAGAGTAGTGCATATATGTGACAGTGCATATTCGTGGATAATAGAACATATAAAATTTTACTTTTATTTTAGCTAATATATAGTGAGATTATTTTAGATAAATATATATTTTTATTTTGGGTATAGACCTACTTATGTTTTGAAAAATTAAAAGTTAATCAGTAACTAGAGATTATAGATTTATTAATAAAGTTATTAATTTTTTTGGCGTAGTGTTTTCAAAACTTAGAAGATGGCACTAGTGTCCCCAAACCTTTTAACCTTTGGACTAAAGAACTTCGCTTAAGTGACAAAAATCATCATAGACTCTACATTATCAATGGAGTTGTTCCTTCTTAGCATGAAAATCATTTGTCAAGCTTCAGAAATTCTACGGATGCTTAGGATTACTTAGATAGCATTTATGATGATGATTTCAGTACTACTTAAGTTGACACTGAAAGGACTAACTCCTTATAGTATGATGTGCTGATGGTCTCTCATTCTGAAGAAAAGTCAACTCCTATTAGTTGGAGAGGTGCTAATGATGGATTCTCATTACAAGACTCTTATGATTATCTAGTATATGAACATCTCAAGTTGAAGAAAATCATGGGTGATATTGAGCACAGCAATAAGAAAAAGGATAAGTGTTTTTTGATATTATCAATCAACTGTTAGATGTTACTCTTCACAGTAAAAAAGATCTTGAAATATTTGATACTCGGATTAGATAATCACATCAAGTCTCTTCAAATATTGTTGCGAGATAATGAAAAGTGCTTGTCTCATATTGATGATCTTGAGAAAGTAATTCATCAAGAAGAACTTAAGAAACCCTCTGTTCCTATGGTTCTCAATACCTCTTTTGTTAATTTTAAAGATAGTGTTCAGTTAGAGCAAGAAATTTTTATTTTGAAAAATGAAAAGGCTTGTCTTGAATTTGTGTTGGATGACAAAGAGATTGACATTATTAGCTTAAGAAACAATTCGAGGTTGACTCAAACTATGTTAAAATCCTTGAATCTTGTTTATCAAGGAATCTTGTTTATTGGATAAAGCCAAAATAGTTGATTCTTTCTTTGAAGCTCATCTTGAACTTGAAAAGAAAATTTTCGAAGCAAGTACTATTCATAAATTAAAATGTGATAAATCTCATGGTGATATAAAAGGGCTTGGTTGTATTAATGAGGTGACTACTCCTACCTCATTCTCTTTGTTTGTACAACCTATCCTTCATAAAGATCCTTCCAAAGTTCTTACCCCTATCTCTGAACCTTCCTCTCTGAGTTTTGAAGTTGATTCTTGGGACTTCCTGTCTATTTCTTCTACACTTAGTATTCAATTTTGAAGTTGATTCTTGGGACTTCCTGTCTATTTCTTCTACACTTAGTATTCCTTTTTAGTCTAATTCTTACATCCTTAATCATGTTGAAAATGTTTTGAATCGTTCTCTCTCCCTAATCTCTAAAGCCATTTCTCTGCAACATGAAGTTATTTCTTACCTTGAAGAACTAAAAATTTCTAAAGTTATCCCAAACCCTTCACCTGATCACTTTTGCAATGTTGTTCACACTACTCTTAAGGCTCAAGATTTTAATTTTTAGTAATTCGACAATGGTTGCTAGAAACATATGATAGGGGACAAATCATTATTTACTTCTCTTGAAAAGATTAACGAAGAGTTGTGATTTTTGGTGATGGCAGTAAAGCAAGAATTCGTGGAAAAGGTACTCTTTATGCTCTAGGAATTCCACAACTTCAAAATGTCCCCTTTGTCGATGGACTTAAAGCTAACCTTATCTACATTAGTCAAATTTGTAATGATAAGTGTTTCATTAAGTTATCAAATAAAGAGTTTACGGTGTACGACGGCTCAAGGAGTGTCATTGTCAAGGGCATTAGGTATGGTGATAACTGTTATTGTGTTGGTTCTTCTCCTCCTCTACTTTGCAACAAGCCTAGCTTAAATGTTAAAGAATTGTGGCATCAACGTCTTAGTCATGTTAATTACAAAATGCTAAAGAAACTTTCTAAGTTTGAGACTGTTAAAGAACTTCCTAAGATCTCTTCTCTTCCGGACTATACATGTAGACCTTGTTAGTTGGGCAAGCAAAGTAAAAGTTTACATAAGAAAAATCAGCAACTTTCTACTTCAAGACCCTTAGAATTGCTCCATATGAGGTAAAAAGTATATTTTGGTAGATGTGGATGATTTTTCAAGATACGCTTGGGTTCTTTTTCTTAGAGAAAAGTCAAAAGCATTAATCAACTTTAAAGCTCTTTGTATCAAACTTCAAAATGAAAAAAGTGAAACCATTGGTAATATCTTAAGAATAAGAAGTGACCATGGAAACAAATTCGAGAATTCTAAGTTTTACACTCTCGTGATGATCTTGGTATTCAACATGAATTCTCTGCTCCAAAGTTGTTCAAGAGATGGTCATAGTGATGCTTCCCAATAAGAATCTCGCAAGACATTTTTGAAGTGAAGTTGTCAATAAGCCTGCTACACTTTAAACCATTGCTTCTTAAGACTTAACACCAAACAATCTTCTTATGAATTGTTCAACAATAAGAGACCTAACATTAAGCATCTTAGAGTGTTTGGAATGACTTGTTACATTCTCAGGGACAGAGAAAATTTGGATAAGTTTGAAACCAAGAGTGACCTTGGTATTTTCTTGGGCTATTTTAGTAATAGTCGGGCGTACAAAGTTTTATTCTAAGAACTTCTGTAGTTATGAAATCGATCAATGTAGTAATTAATGATTCAGGATCTACTCAAATGGTTGAGAGTGATGATTATAACTTGATTGAAAATTGAAGTTCTGTTGAGAATACTTCGGTTAATAAAGACCTATCTTCTGTTGATTGTTCTGCTCCTCCCTCCACCTATACTAATACTCCTGACGGTGTTAGTTCCTCTAAAGTTTCTAAAGAATATAAGAAACTTTTACCTAAATGAGCAAAATGTGTTCATTCCTATGACAACATTATTTGAAATGTTGAAGAAGGTGTTAAAACTCGAACACAAAATCAAGATTCACTCAATTATATGTGATATACTTTAACCATAATTCCAAAGAATGTTAAAGAAGCCCTGTAGGACGTAAACTAGGTCAATTCCATGCAATAAGAATTGACATGTGGTATATAGTTCATAGACCTAAAAGTAAACATGTCATTGGTACAAGATTGTTCTACAAGAATAAAGAAGATGAAAATGGAGTTATCTCAAGGAGCAAATAAAGACTTGTTACTCAAAGCTACACTCAAATGAAGGGGATTGACTTTGAAACTTTTGCTCCCGTAGTGCATAATTAGGTTGGATTGCTTCTTCATATTTAAACAATACAAAATAGATGTCAAGAGTGCCTTTTTAAATGGTGTAATCAAAGAAGAAGTTTATGTTGAGAAAAACCTAAAGGATTTGAAGATAACCACTTTCCAAATCATGTTATGAGACTTAAGAAAGCACTTTATGGTTTAAAACAAGCTCCTCGTACTTGATATAAATGACTTGCTTCTTTTCTTCTTGATAAAAGCTTTCAGAGTGGTGGTGGTGATAAAACTTTGTTTGTTCAACGTGCTAACCATCATGTGTTGGTTGCCCAAATTTACTTTAATGATATCATATTTGGTTCTACAAAAAATGAGTTGGCTCAAGAATTTGCTCTCGCTGTGCAAAGTGAGTTTGAGGTGAATTAAAATTCTTTATTGGGATTTCAATTTAAACAATCCCACGATGGTATCTTTTTATCTCAAGCTAAGTATGTTGAAGAATTGGTGAAAAAGTTTGGCTTTGACTGCAAAACTTGCTCGTACTCCTATAAGTACCTCAATCAAACTTCACCAAGATCCCTCTGGTAAAGAGGTTGAACAAATGTTATACAAAAGTATGATTGGTAGTCTCCTTCATCTAACTGATACTTATCCGGATATCTCCTATAGTGTTCGAGTTTGTGCAAGATTCCAAGCTCGTCCTAAAGAATTTCATAATGCTTCGATTAAAAGGATTATCATGTATGTTAGTGGTACTTTTGAGTTTGGTATTTGGTATCCGCAGGATACTACTACAAAATTGGTCAGGTATTCAACGTAGATTGGGCTGGTTGTTACAACGAAAGGAAAAGTACTTCAAGAGGGTTGTTTTACAAGAGTAATTTGTTAATTTCACGGTACAATAAGAAGCAAGGTTCAGTTTCCCTCTCCACAGTAAAGGTAGAGTATATTGCTGCAAGGTTACGTTGTTCTTAACTCAAGATGAAACAAATACTGAAAGACTACGACATTATGGTAAAAGACCTTATTCTTCTCTGCGACAACACTAGTGCTATCTGTATTTCAAAAAACAATGTTCAACATTCAAGGACCAAACATATTGACATTAGATACCATTTCATTAAAGATTTAGTGGAGTCAAACACTCTTTTGTTACAACATATCAATACTAATCATCAGTTAGCTGACTGTTCATGAAACCTTAAAACTCTCATATTTGAAACTCTAAGAAAAGCTATTAGTGTTTGCCTCTTTCTTTGAATTGCATTTGTAGCCCTATGGGCAGGCTTTCGTTTTTGAATTTTTGGTCTTTGTATCTTTCTTTTCTTCTGTTTCTTTTTCTTATGCTTTATTTCTTCTCCGCATAAGTGTAGGATTATTGCGTACTGTATGCCTTCTCTTCCTTAAATAGGGATATTCCTTTGACTTTCTGTGTCAAAATTGGGGAGAAATTTGTATGTGTCACAACGTGTTTACATTTGTTTTAAGCTTTGTGTGGGATATGAGTGTAGGCTTACATCACATCTTTTGTCTAACTTGCATGCATTCAGGGGGAGTGTTGCATGAAGTTAGGGGGAGTTTTGTTTGACTACGTGTGTTTAGCCTATCGGTGTGTAACTGTGTAGAGGTAACACGATAGCTATTTGTTAGAATGCATATAGATCTACATGATGTGTTCACAGGTATGTGTTTATTTTGTGTGTGTAGGTTATAGATGTAGTGTTGGACCTTGTATCTTATTTGGAGCGGGAGTTTGCATCAAGACAGATATGTTGATTCATGAAAATGGATGGAACATTACAAGATGGAAATACTTGGAATGTAGGTGTGTTGGGCTGAGAATGAACTTTTTTAGATCATCTTGCATAAATTTATTGTGTTTGATGCTTTCCTTGTATAGATTATGCAATGTTTTGCCAGGGAAAGCCAAAGGAAGAGATTGTAAATCTTGTAAGCCCCTTTGAGTCTTTGTTGGCATTCTCATGTGCAAAACACATAGTCTGTTTAATTTACTTAGTTTTTTTGACTACCTCTATGTAAGGTGATGTGCTTTTGATCAACATTGCACACACTCACATAGATCTTTACACTATTGTATGTTTGTATGACACACATACCACAGGGGATTGGGAGCATATAGATTGCATGTTAAAATGAATTTTTAGTTGCATTTATTTCCCTAAGTTGGTGGGTATTTATGGCTTTTTATTTTGTAAAATTTTTCCATGGAAAAAACTTGTTTTTAGTTGTTCGCCGGGGACCTCACTGAGATAGGTCGGCAAAGGGTTGGCAGTGTTGTTTTGTTCATTTTTCTGACCATTGGACCTTGTTGTGGGCTCCAGGATATCTCACTAATACCTCGCTAAGGTGGTTTGCGAAGTTTTCACGAGGGATCCACAAAGGTCACAGTGCTTGGAGATTTTTTATAAATGCACTCACTTTTTTGTTTCTTCAAGAAATTTAAGTAGAAAAACTCTGCCATTTTTGTAACTCTTTTTTGAAATCTTTTCATTGTCTAAAAATTACTTTTGGAGTTTCAAAAAATATTTTATTATTCCCGTATCACTAATACGTCGAGTGTTTCCATATTAGTGATTCGGAGTTGAGAATTTCACTTGAAGATTTTTGTGAACTATTTGGAGTTTTCGTATCCTTAATACATCGAATGTTATTTCTGTATTGAGATACAAGGTGATGATGAAGTTTGTTAAATTATTTTATTAAACGAAATTGCTGTAATAATAATACATCGAGGATTTTTCTATATTATTATTACAGCGTAGAATTTAAGTGTCAACAATATATCGAGTGTGTTTTTGTATTGGTTATACAAGGTGTTTATACTTTACTCATTTCAATGGGAGTTATTTATCTTGTTTAGAATTCACTATTTTGATCATAGGTATTTGCATCGCACTACTTGGTAGTGTGGATCAAAGTAGCTATGGAAACAGCTAATAATAGTAGCCTAGGCAGTTAGGAAATATGGTCCCTAACTAATAGAGGTATTTAGCGTTTTATCTTTATCAAGTTTGTAGTAACTATTTTATTTTTATTTGGTAAATTTGGTTGCTAAGTGGATGCCTTAAAGAACCCATAATTGTTATTACTTGGGATTCGAGCTTAAGTGAGTTTATCACGTTATGTTGTTGTGTTTGTATGCTTTGTTGCATTAATTAGTACAATCTAAGTTGACTCTGTATATAATAACATATATAGTCTATACTGAATTGAAAAGTATTTACTAATTTTATTTGTGTGCTTACTTCTGTTCCTTGTTGCTTGTGTTTCTCTTTCACTTTTTGTACAAGTAGAGTGAATCCTTAAGTGATCTTATCACCTTGTCTTGGTAGTTTACTAGGTTAGGACTCTTTTAGACCCTACAATTCTTCCAAAAATGTAATAATGTTTTACAGATGCTCCAATGGTTGTCAAATCTTCTACGAGGTCAAGGTTGAGCTCGTTATAGCTTCGACAACGTTGATGATACTATTGGAGTTCCAACAAGGTCATTGTCGGTGATGTAGAAGATCCAATAAGGTTGCCACTACTCAAGAAGACCCCGCTGGTAACTGTTTGAACTCCAATAGAATTGGATCCAAGTTTCATTTTATGAGAAACTAAGGACTAAAGGTATTTTAGTATTTTTATTGTACTAGTTATACTAAACTGTGTATTTTGCCTTTAATGTATGCTACTTTTGTTGAAATTGTTATTTTTTTATCAATAATTCTGTTATAAGCCCCAAACTCTAGTGCTCTTGTTGCATAGAGTAATTGTATCACTTTATTATCTCATACAAGTATACTACTAAATTGGGACCATGATAATTATAGCAACAAAAATTAAAAATTTGAGATCATGAGAATATTTTGGTATCCCAAAAGGTCACTTTCTTGTCATATTTGATACCTCATAAGGGCATTTCAAAATATTTATGTGAAAATAAAATCTTTTTATTTTTTAATTACCCACTTATTCAATATGTTTCAAAAATAAACCCAACTTCACTAAGAACAAAATACGTTTAAAATAACATTTTTTAAAATGACTTATATTGAAAAATATATGTTTAAAATGATGGATTTAACATATATTTTAAAATATTTTTTCCAAAAAAATATCGACTAATATTTGTAAAAAATATTTTTTTATGCGTACACCATTCAATAACAAAATAAGTATAAAACATGGAGGAAATAAAAAGGAAAAATATTCTAGAAAAATGGTGGTGGAGTGAGAGTCAAGAGTAAAATGAAACTAGGGTAGTGATGTAGAACATTATAGAGAAATAGATGAAAGAGAGAGATTATCATACGATAGATAATAATATTAAACGAAATTAGAGTTAGGTATTAGACGAATATAAATTAGGTAAAATACAAAATAATTGAGGGAGAAATAGTAATCAATTCATATTCCAAGTCCATTAATAAAAGTACACTAATGGGTCCTGTTTATAGGAAAATATTAAAAATAGAATAAATCTAACTTGAAATTCAAAATATGAATAACAAATCTTACAATAAAATTACCTAATATAAAATTAAATTACTAATGATATATTTTTATTAATTTAAACATGATTATTTTTGTTTCCATCAATTCTTACGGTAGAAAATAACTCAACTTCGACGAGTTAATTCATAATCCAACAAATTAAACTTTAAGTATGATTGGAAATCATACATAGGGTTCTTGATAAAGTTGTTACATAGTAGCACATGCAACAATAATAATTTAAACGATCCAATAGTGGGTTGATAGTTAAAGCATAAATTTAATAAGGATTAGAGAAATGTGACATTCGGACAAGAAACATCAGATAATAATATGGTTAGAGCAATATGTTGATTCTAGAAGTTTTGGTCAAATGTTGGACAAGCCTTGATAAGGGGTCCTTTAAAAATATCTTTCCTCGAACATTTTTTAACATAAGAGGATTGATATGCCTCATACATATTTATAAATTTTTTGCATCTCTTGAACTATAACCATCATAATGTTAAAGGATTCTTGGTCGATTTCGATCATCTTAGAAGATTATTGTGCTTGAAAAGGATGAAAGTGATGATAATCAGGTCATGATCAAACACATAAAGTTGATCGTAATATTGGGTCCCAACATAGCTAGAATAATATCCATTATGTGAATACCATGTGGGAGAAGATCGATATCCATGATGGGGCTTATAAAATTTGGACAAATTTGTTTCAAATGTACTTGTATTATACCCATGTAAAGATTAAAGATGTGGTCGACATATTTACCCAATAAACATCTACACCAAATCCCAGAATGACGTTTTTGAAAATAAGGGAGAACTCTACCAACGTCGAGGCAACCTGAGAGCGAACTGGGTTTTGAAGTTTCACCAGATCGCCAGATCGCCAGCTTCCATCAGCCACCAGCTTCCATCAGATCGCCAGCTTCCACCAGCTCAACAGATCGCCAGCTCCCATCAGCCACCAGCTCACCAGATCGCCAGCTTCCATCAGCCACCAGCTCACCAGATCGCCAGCTTCCATCAGCCACCACCTTCCACACGCGAACTGGGTTTTGAAGTTTCATCTGCAGATCACCACAATCAGCTTCCATCAGCCATCAGCTTTCATCTGCCGTCGATCCACCAGCTTTCATCTGCCGTCGATCCACCAGATCGCCAGCAGCTTCCATCAGCCACCAGATCGCAACCATCAGCTTCCATTAGCCACCAGATCGCCACAATCAGCCACCAGATCACCACCATCAGTTTCCATCAATTTCCATCAGCCACCAGCGGTTTCCATCAGCTTCCATCAACCACCAGATCGCCAGTAGCTTCCATCAGCTCTTCCATCAGCCACCAGCTTCCATCAGCTCTTCAATCAGCCACCAGCAGTCCGCGGCCACCAGCGCGACGGCTTCTCCACCCGAACGCCTTGGACTCGTCGCCAGCAACTAACTGCGCCTCTTATCACCTGAGGTAGCTGAAGGTTTATGAAATTTCAACCAGGTAACATCAGGTTGCTCTTCAACGACGCGCATCCAGGTATTGCATTTCAATTTTTGAAAAAGACCAAAAACTTACTGGTTTTAACTGTGAATTTTTCATGGTTCTGGATTAACGTTTGATATGGATAATTCCAATTCCAAATCTATGGAACACATGGGACATGCTGATCTCTTTAAGACAAATGCCCCAAAGAAAAGCTATGCTGAAGCCATTTCCAATTCACTAACAGATGTAGTCATTGAATCAATTGATGCACAACCAAGAAAAAGGGGCGATATTGCATGTGTGTCTGTAGACCCTGAATTATATCAATCTCGCTTGGAATTATGTAAATTATCTTTGATTGGTAGATTGATTCTCTCTAAAGGAGATAAACCTTGGTCTCAAGGCGACCTAAAGTCAAGATTAACATCATTTTGGAAATTGCCTTCTAATTGGAAACTCATCTCTTTGGGACGGGGATATTACCATATGTTACTACATACCAAAGAGGATAAAGCTACGGTATGGGCTAACGCTCCTATCAATCTAAAGCCTGGTGTTTTTAGAGTGCAACCTTGGACGCTGAATTTTAATCCTCTGCATCAGAAAGCAACGAATGCTCATGTGTGGGTTCGCTTCTATAACTTGCCATGGGAATTTTGGGATAAGGAAATTCTTGCCAATATCGCGCGTGCTATTGGTATCCCTCTAAAAGTCGACAATGCGACTTTAAATGGAGAAATGGGAAAGTTTGCACGAATTTTGATTGATATAGATCTCTCTGCAAAACTTGATGAACAAATAATGATTGAAGTGGGCTCTCTAAAGCTTTTTATTGATTTATTTTATGAGAATGTCCCAGATTTTTGCACAATTTGTTCATCGGTAGGGCATGCTGCTTTCAAATGCCGAAAAAATGGTTCTAAGATCACTACTGACCCCCCAAAAAGTGTACCCTCTTCAAAAGTGGTACAACAAACTCGTTCGCAGCAAATTTATCGGCCTAAGGCATCTTCAAACTCAACAACCATACCGGTCAGTAATGTTTTCTCTGCACTCAACACTGTAGAGACTAACGAGACTAATATTGATAATAATGTTCATACTATATCGCCTGCCACCTTGAATAATTTCAACTCTATGCCGATGGACACCAATGATGTTCGTCCAGTCTCTCTTGTGACTAATGACCTTGTGAGACCTGTCGAATCAACAATTGATTCTTCCAGACTAGCCAATAAATGCATACCTCAACATACAGTCAAACTTGGACTAACCGTAAACACACAGGATAATACAGACACTTCCAACACAAGATCACTGCCTCCTTTGGCTGCATCGAGACTCAACTTACCTACTCTTTCCCTTCCACCCTCTTCTGCAATTTTGACAGCCGACCTCAGTGCAAATATTCAGAAAATGAAACATGATTATGCCAAAAATCATGAAGAAATAGGATGGCAAGTTGTAACCGGGAAAACTCGGCGGGCTCGATCAGCTAGCCCACGTCTTGAGCCTATGAGATACACTCCGAAGACGGGGGAGTTTGATAATAATTCAACATGATTGTCCTATACTGGAACTGTAGAGGTATCTCCAATAAAAAAACCCGGAATACCCTATATAATTTTTGTAAAAAGGAAAGACCAGACTTTCTTTGCATAGCAGAACCAATATTCGATCTTACAACCATTCAAGATCGCTTTTGGCAAAACATGGGCTATACTTTCATCTGTTCAAACTCAACAACAGTGAGCAAAATTTGGCTCTTTGCAGCCAACGCAGTGGCAAGTGATACAACAATTGCTATACAACATCAACAGCATATAACGGTCACTTACACAGCAAACTCAAAAAATTTTCTTTTATCTTTTATTTATGGTAAGGGAACGTATATTAGAAGAAGGGACCTCTGGGATTCACTAAGGGCAATTTCAGATACTCAAGCACCTTGGCTTGTGATAGGGGACTTTAATGCTTTTCTTGGATCGCACGAAACTACTGGCTTGACTCGTAGTAATACCTCTATAGAAGATTTTAGTGCTATGATCTCTTCCTGTAACTTGGTTGAAATTGAGACTAAAGGAGCTTTTTACACTTACTGTAAGGGTGGACTATCTCAAATACGATCAAGATTATATCGTGGGTTGTGCTCAGAATCCTTTCTTGACTCTTGGGCAACGATTTCTTGTTGTACCCTTCCTAGACACTGCTCAGATCACCATCCGCTTCTACTCACGGCTTCAGTAGTAAGGAATAGCGGCCCAAGGCCGTTTAGGTTTCATGGTATGTGGCTTGAACACCCTGGCTTTATGGATTTGGTGCGTGCCACGTGGTCAATGCCTATTCAGGCTAGCGCTATGGGCACTGTTATTGGCAAATTAAAAGCTCTTAAACTGGTTCTCAAGACATGGAACAAAACCGTCTTTGGTAATTTGAATCAAAATATTACAAATGCAACAGACACATTGGCTAACATTCAACAACGTTATAATGATGACTCTTTCTCAGAAGAACTGTTGCAAGTGGAGTCCGATGCCCATGCTGACTTAGATAGATTGTTGCGTCAGCAAGATATCTTTTTAAGAGAAAATATTAGATTAAAATGGCTGAAAGGTGGGGATAGAAACACTACATTTTTTCACTCTCTACTTCGTCGTTTAAGAGCACAAAAACCTTTGACTCACTTGGAAATTAATGGAGAAATAACTAATGATCCAGAGGTAATAGCTACTCAAATTTTGAATTACTATGAAAATCTCTTCTCAAGTCATGCAGGTGGAACAACAGATCTTGCTCCCATAGAGTCAGTGGTACCCTCCTTGGTCACTTCTGCGGATAACCAAAGTTTACAACGCATACCCTCATCAGAAGACATAAAAGCTACAGTTTTTGACTTGGATCCAATGAGTGCCCCCGGACCAGATGGGTTTACTGGTAAATTTTTTCAACAATGTTGGGATATTATCAGTACAGATATTGTACGAGCGATACAAGATTATTTTAGAACAGGCCACATGCACCCGGGGCTAAATTCAAATTTCTTAATTCTTATACCCAAACACCAGCAAGCAAGCACCATTGATCAGTACAGGCCTATTGCTTTAGGCAACTTCATGTTCAAGTTAATAACAAAGATTATTGCCAGCAGATTAGGACATATATGTACTCGTATTCTGTCTCAAAACCAATTTGGATTCATCCCAGGTAGAAATATTAGTGATTGTATAGCTGGTGCTTCTGAATGTTTTAACGCTATGCAGCTTTCCAGTCGACAGGGTAACATCGCTTTGAAAATTGACATTCACAAAGCTTTTGATACTATGCGCTGGGATTTTATTATAAAAGTGATGCAATGCTTTGGCTTTGACAACATTTTCTTGGGATGTATTCGAGATATATTCGCATCGGCGAGAATCTCAATCCTAGTTAATGGTTCACCCATGGGCTATTTTTCTTGTTCTCGAGGAGTCAGATAGGGGGATCCTTTGTCCCCAATATTATTTTGCATAGCTGAAGATTTCCTCAGCAGATACCTTGGCAAGTTGGTGGATACGGGAAGTTTAAGCCCAATCTCTTCACCAAGAGGATCTCGTGCGCCAACTCACTTTTTATATGCAGATGATCTTCTTATTTTTGGTAGTGCAAGTGAGAAAAATATTCGGGTGTTAACTGAAGCTTTTTCCTTGTATAGTCGCCTTTCGGGTCAAATGGTAAATTTAGAAAAATCTTTTATCTACTTTGGAAAAGGTGTTACAATAAGCAACATTTCATCACTTCGGAATTTATCTGGCATGCGCACTGGAGGATCATCCTTGTCTTACTTGGGAATCAATCTCTTCCAGGGGGCCCCGAGAAAGTGTTGGTTTCAAAGCTTAGCAGATAAAATTCGTGTGAGGCTTGAGGCTTGGAATGGTCAGACTATTTCTTTGGCAGGACGGCGTTGCTTGATTTCTTCGATCATTCAGGGAACATTTCTCCACTCATTTCAGATATATAAATGGCCAAAAACAGTCATTCAAGACCTAACAAAAATCATTCGCAATTTCTTTTGGTCGGAAAAGACGGATACAGTTAAACAGGTATAAGTGGCTTGGAGGGACTGTTGTCGTCCAATAGATGAAGGAGGCCTTGGCTTACGGGACCTCCGTCTCCTAAATGAGGCTATGCTAAGAAAGTTTGCATGGAGGGTAATCACAGGGAATTCTAACACTCTGCATTACTTACGTAGCAGATATCTAGCAAAAAATGGCTCTCCACGGAATTATTATGTCTGTTCATCAGTCTGGCCTGGTTTGCGACCGCACTACTTAACCCTATTGGAGGAGTCTAGGTGGTTAGTTGGAAGAAACTCTACTGTAAAGTTTTGGACAGACAATTGGTTAGGTAATCCTTTAATTGATATGATGGATAATCCTCCAGTGGATCCGCCAATTCATTCCCTAGTGGGGGATTACCTCAATGAATATGGTTGGCATTTGCCTCAAACTTTCATGATTTCCTATCCAGATATTGCCTCAGAAATTCAGTCAACAGTGGTTGGGATTGGTTTGGACACCAGAGTTTGGACACGCTCAATTAAGGGTGATGTTACAGCTAGTGAGGCTTATGACTCACTTCGTGTGGTTGGGGAATGTAAAATTTGGGGTAAAGCCATCTGGGCCCATTATATACCGCCTTCAAGATCTATTTTGCTATGGCGTGCTATTCAGAATAAACTACCAACAGATTGTCAGTTAAAAAGAAGGGGACAATCGTTTCCTTCCCGTTGCTCGTTATGTGGATCCGAGGAGGAATCTCTATCACATCTTTTTTTAAGTTGTCATTTTGCAGGTGCTCTTTGGGACCTCCTATGCTTCTTCTTTGGAAAAAGACCATAGACTACTACATATGATCACGGTTAAAAATTGAGACCATAGATGAAGATATAGTCATAGTTTACTTAAAGAATGTGACTTATTAATGATTTACGGTCATAGTTTTTATAAATAACTGAGACCTCATATGATATATTAGGTCACGATTTTTTAAATAATCAAGACCTTATATACAAATTTGGTATTGGTTTAAAGAATGACCGTGACCATAGGCTCCAAACAATTGATAATATTATACCCTTTTTCAGCATTTTATTAAATTTAAATACCTATTTTCAAAAACTTTCTTGCATTATAAGTGCAATATTCATATCCAAAATATTGAATCATCATATATAAATTCATATATTATTTTAAAATTAAAAAAGAGATTATATTTCAGAAAGTTCATGTACTCCAAAACAAAATAAACATTACAATAGCTAAACTGTTTTAAAATTAATGACACTTTCTAAAGTTTGTCATGTAACAACAATACTAATGATTAAAAGTACATATATCAAAAGTAATTCAAAATATTACATAATACATTGGTTAGACATGGCTTTAAGAACCGATTTGTGAACTCTGCCTATTCATTATGAATTTTATTAATTTGTTGATCGGTGTACGATCCTTCATTATTAAACTACATATGTATATAAATTGTAAATTCGTATTAGCCACATATTTTGATAATGTAAAAAATAAAAATCAAACTTTCATGCTAATTAAGAAAATACATAAACATATTCAATTACGAAGTCAACGATGGAAGCAAGTGGGTTGACAATGATTATCTTTATAAATATAAGGATATAGTATCCACATGTTACCAAGTCATCTTGATGAGGATATTACATGTTAGATAAGAAAATTAATTGTATACTTAATGATTTGATAAAAAATTAAGAGAAATTTTTAAAAACTTACATTAATTAATTATAATTCTTTCTC
This sequence comes from Elaeagnus macrophylla, assembly GCA_029378325.1. NCBI lineage: Eukaryota > Viridiplantae > Streptophyta > Magnoliopsida > Rosales > Elaeagnaceae > Elaeagnus > Elaeagnus macrophylla. The sequence continues at coordinate 41,496,979 of CM055641.1, read as the reverse complement.
TCACATGGAATTAGGTAGCAAAAATATCGATTTACGTACTCTCACATATAAGTTAAAGGGTATTATGTAAACGGTCCATAAATAGTCTATTTATAAATATACATATATATAAGATAATCTAAAATGGTCGTAATTATAGAACTTGTAACTTGCCCTCATTCTAGACCATGTTGGCAAACCTTGAGTCCTTCGATTTTAATGATGACCATTTAACATACTATGAACCCTATATATTAATGAAATTTTAATATACAATTAGATATTATTTGTAAAGGCATAAACTTAATGTTTCTAAACACATTGAAGCAAGTAAAAAAAAATGTAACTTATTCAAAATATTTTGGATATCGGGGAACACTTCACCCCACTTTGAATCTAAATAATATATGGTATTTTTAAAGGCCATCAACAAAGGCACAATATGACACCATAATGAAATAATACTCTTGCTTATCTAAATAAAGCAATTCCAACCAGGAATATAGTTGCTGATATTCATACTATCCTCTTAAACAAAATGCTCAACCGAAATTAATAGCATACAAGTGATCTCACTTATCTAAATCGGTGTTTTGCTTCTCCATATGTGATGACACCCCTAACGGTTATCGGGTAACCACCTATACCAATGGCCATTATTGGATTTCTGAAGAGAAGTATAGAGATAACAATGCAGCAACACCTTTTGCATTGCCTAGTACCTAAAAATATGACATAATTAATAGAAAAAATATGGTGACTTGCTACATCGCCTTTATTTTTATAAAAAAAATACAACTTCACATGGCAATGGAGAATGTAGCATACATAATGTTAGAATTTTTCAAAGAGAAGAAAGATACCAATGCAGAAGGAATACAAACTTGTAGCATCAAAGCACTAGTATTATTGGTCACTAAAATTTTTGACAAATTGACTACATAGGCCACAACTAAATTAACCAAAAGAAGCAACCACATGAACTTGTGTTCCTTTCCAAGTTCTACAGTGAGGTCTAAAACTTTTTGGCTCCATTATGAGCATTGTAGGGCAGCTATTGGAGACATAAAACAACAAATTCATCGAGTTTAACTTCTCCTTCCATGTAAGAGAGATAACAAAAGAAATGTGAGAAAGTTTGATAATCACTGCTTGCTTTTGTGTGAGGTGCTAAATCAAAGCATCCACTGTCACTTAGGATAAAATGAAGAAAAATGAGGATCAAATTGAAAAGTAATTTTTTTTAAACAACAAATATGTAGAAAAATTACTTTGGTATTTAATAGTCCTTAAATATTCACAAGCAGATGATGGTCAAAAAATTCACAAGCAGTCAAGCAGATAGTTCTTGGCTTAAGGGTCCTGTACCAAACTCAATAGTTCTTGGCTTAAGGGTCCTGTACCAAACTCAAGCTTTCCTCGCCAGTGTCATGAGGAATGCTCTGCAACTAATAGTGTCGCTATACGAATAGAGGTTCATCAAATATCTAAACTAGTCTAGGTGGTCTACTATGTTAAAGGACACTTTGTAAGTCCTAGTGGTAGGTAGCTTAAAGTTTCTGCCCAACGGAATAGATAAAACCTCTATAGTGAAGGGACCTAGGTAGAGTATGTGTAGTCCATATCACGTTTCTCCCTATTCAATCTCTTATCCATTCTCTAGAGTCAATGCTCATTCCATTATTGGGGTATGAATGGGTGATCACTTACCCCCAACATCCCATCTTTATTATGGCCAAAATCAATGACATAGTTGGTGAATCTTTCCTAGCCAAAGTGGTAGCATGGAACTTGGCCTCGAGATGGTTATTTAAGTCCAAGCATTCGATGCGCAAGTGCTTCAGTTCTAATTGGCTTCCACCAGCTTGGCCAGCGATTAATAGGGGTGCTAGTGGCAGGGAATCACCATAGTTCTTGTTAGGTAAGTTTTTGTCCTCCAAATACTAGACATGAAGACCCAATTTGCTTTGGACTAGGCCCCTAGAGTTGTTTCTGATGTTGTTCTTCTAAGGCGCGTGCTTAATGGGGCCTAGTAGTTGTGAGTTCTTTATTGAGGCATTAGGTTGCATCTGAAGTTGCATTATTTTCTCCAACATGCTTTCTAGTATTACCAACCTTTGTTCCATGCTTGGTTTCTTTGGCTTAGTGCCTCTCTTAATCTTTCTACTTCTCCTAGGTGGTGTTGGCTCACTCATATAGGTCTTCACTTGCTTTTGATCTTGTAGGGGAGATGGATAGTTCTCTTAACTTTTTTGGGAGATCATTTTTGTAACTTGGTGGATTGAACTTTTTCTTTAAAAGAGAAAATGGATGAAGAATGTAACGAACACGACGAAGAAAGGGAAAGAACACTATAATTGTTCTTGAGTTTTTGCTAACTCAAATTGCTTGAATACCAAATTTCTTTCCTACAAATGGTGCAACATGTTGAATTCGATTTCTACGTTGGTCACATTCTTGAATCATCAACCCTGCAAGCAAACCACATCAGAAGGACAACACCGTAGGTGTCGTATCTACTCTGATGTTTAAGTCAGTTTCTATTTAAATGAGCTTAGATTATAGAGGATTTGAGAGTTTGCTTTGGGTTTCTTATGCGTGCCTTTTGAGGTAGAGTGGACCTGTTTACAGGCTTTGCCCAAGAGCATATTTGTAAACAAAATATACTTTAAATAATATTAAATAATTAATATAAATATGAATTTGAATCATTAATATATATTATTTAATTAAATAATTAATGATATACTTGATTGTACTTTAACTGTATCCATTTGACTTTTCTAATGTGACGTGGACCAATCAAATGGGATGACGCAAACTTGGTGATTTTTCCCTCCAACAATATTTGTGTTTTTTAAGTAGATTGTTTTTTTCTCTATGGTGATTTTTATTCATCTACATATTCATTTAGAATGATCTTTGTCATGTTTATGTTTGTTAAATTTGTGTTTAGTTGACAATTTAGATTTTGATCTAGATCCATCGTGTCAAAGATCGTGAATGTGATACTATGGTATTAAGATTTCATGTTTTTTGAAGAGCTATCAATATATCAATTAAAGCAACAAAATAGTTGATTGGATAACCATACAATAGAGTGGAAGATTAAAGATTAAGATTTTCTCGATGTACTCAATAAAATTTTTAGTTTTGTTTTTTCAATTTTGATTATTAATAAATTTAAATTGATAATTTTTTTTTATCTATATTATACCATTTTATTTTTAATCAATTAAATTTATTTTCCCCAAAAAAAATATTCATATTTTTAATTAACATGGTTTAAGCGTAAGGTACGACTTGTCATAGGTTCAACCTGCAACAAGTTGATCTGACATGAAGTGTGGCCTGATATTGAATAGTAGATCTATAGGTAAGTTCATCCATATGGACCTTGATGACTCTTAATCCCTATGTCCAACCAAAGAGCTTAGATTGCATGTGAAGACACGCACCAAGAACTTTGTATTTTATCCTATATATCATTTCTTACATAAGTCTCACGTGAACCCCTATGCAAATTACATATGTATTTCTAATAACCTATATAAAAGCAATAATGAGTATGATACCACACATTAAGTACTCATAATCATATCAACTCACCATTTTCGAATTATTCCAACATTCATACACGCTTATTTAATATTTGATCTACTAAAAATCTATTATATCATAGGTGTGGTGTTGTGCAGATCTCTAAAAATCTAGTATACTATAGTATTATTATTTGTCTTTTCAATTTTTCTTTTCGTATGATGTTTTTGGGTATCATCTTTAGAAACCTTCACGACTATAACTCGTTTACTGAATATAACCTTCATGAGACTATAACTCGTTCATCTTTAAAAACCTAAGAGTTTAAAGGCTTATTGCATATGCTAAATGCAATTGTGATAATCCACAAAAGTGATCTAGGTTAGTATAATATAATTTTAGTTTTGTTAGAGGACTAACAAAATGTAGGTTTGGGGGCATTTAATGAACACCATTTTGAACTATATTTTTTTTTTATGTTTTTAAGCATTTATTTTATGTTTTATTTTATTATTATCTTGTTTTATAAGGTATTTTTATATTTTGTAGGCTATTGGACGTTTGGAATAATATTGGAATAAAATAAACAAAAATGGGGCAAAATTGAAAATTTGGTAAGATATCTTGCTCCGCGGCATGAACAAACAAGCGTTATGGCACACGTCTCTCAAATTGGAATTGTTTCCATAATTTCATCGTGTGTCGTGGCTTATATAACTCTCTACTGTGGCTTAAGTCATCCTATCCAAACTATGCATTCTAAAACATTAGTGTGCACTGTGGAGCTAAAAATGTCAAGCCACAACACAAGGCTCTCGGGTGGACTTTAGTCTTCCAAAAATCATCTTACGCCACTGCTCAAACAATTCTCCACCATAGCCCAGTACCCAAAATTGCCCAAAAATCCTAGACATACCCAGAATTCATTTTATCCCTATAAATTCCTCATTATACTCTCACAAACACAAGTTTGAGCAACCAAGAGCACCTCCAACCTTAGCTACTGTAGTAGTTGGGGTTTCTGCCCAAAATCAAGAGAAGACCCTCCATTGTTGAAGCTACTCCAAGGAATAGAGAAAGGGGACTAACCAACTTCAAGAATTTGGAGCTAGGAGATCAATTGGGGTATTTTTATTGTTATATTTATTTCTTCTCTTAGATTTTGAATATGCCTCTCATAACTAAATTGATTGACACCAATTTGATTATGTTTGACTAATTTATGTATATGAGGTATTAGTATTACTTCCAATGATTGGAAGAATATTTTGTAATTTAATTGAAAGTGAGTTTTTGATTTATTTCTTGTTGATGTTCTTAATATCTTCGATTATAAGTTAAGGATGGACCAAATCTTGATTGTTGTTAAAGAAAATATGATTGAACTAGGCATTAGAAATGTCATCTTTGTTTGGTTGTGCATTATAAAAAAGTGCCTAATTTGATTGCATTGACTTGTGTTAAATTAGGTGGTTATAATATTTCCTTGAGCTAATTCTAATTAATTAGTTAACGGTCTGGATCAAATAAGTTAATTAATTGATTGTAGTGAAAATTTTCATTAATTTAGGATTTTCTAGGTTTAGTGAAAAAAAATCAATAAATCTAACTTTTAATTGAATTACTTAATTTTTCTTTCCATGAAGGGATAGCAAACTAAGATTTTCATATACATCCATCATCCTCAACTTCGCTGCAATCTCTTTTACTTAAAATTATTTTAGTTGTTGAATCAATTTAGAATTTACAATCTTTTCTACCAACCGACAATTGTTAGAATGTTTAGGATTGTTTGTTCAACTAAATGAGACAATAAGTAACATTTTAAAATACCTGCCAATTCCTTGAGAGATTCACCTCGGGTAACTTGTCACTTGCTATAGGTGACTCGTGTACTTGCAAGCAATTAAAATTTATGCATTAGTAAGATGCTCTCGATGCCCAAGTAACCTCGAGATACTTCATTTGTGATCTTGATGTCCTTAGGAAATTGTAGTTAGGACCTGGTGTCCTTGAGAGATCAGCATTTGTTTAGTGTTGAACTTGGACCTTGGGAAATACATTTAGCTCAACTATCGAAACCTAGATAGGGTGAGCTTAGTAACCTTTGGAAGTTGAATTGTAGGAACATACTCTGTAACATTTTTTGGAAGTTGAGCGAGGGGGATACTTCATAACATAATTACCTTGGGAGATCACATCTCCACGCGATAACCGTTGGATTTTTAGGAATTGACTCGCACCTTTAAGAAATTCTTTGGAAGTTAGGATAACAAGTCCAAAATGGGTATGTATCAGCCACTCAAGAGGACCAAAGTTCCAGCCCGTAGCCTAGATCCAAAAAGGTTCTAAAGAGTGCATATGGGGCATTTGACAATCGATGCTGAACCAAAAGCGAGCACTACATGATCGACAAGGGGTAGACTAGGTGGTCTGCTATAGCGTGCCTGGTTGATTAGTTGGTAGGTTGGCCCGAAGGTTTGGTTGGTCAGATCGGCGAGGCTAGTGGTTCCTGGCTTCTAATGTTATTTTGTCCAATCAGTTAGGTCAAATCGTGTTTGCTGCAGCCATGGTAATGGTTTTTGGTTGGTCCTATTTTATCGGCATTGCGACATTCTCCAACTTAACTTTCCTAGACTCAAGTTTTTTCCCAACTCCAAATTTTTGCTAAGGCTGTCTCTTTCGTGAGGGCTTGTTTTGTTTCTAAAGTCCTGAATCCCAATTCTATTCACAAATTCTAATTCCATTCTTTTCTATGTGGAACCTTATTGAGTTCAAAGTCTTTCATTTCCCAATTCCATGAATTCTCTAGTCTTCCCAAGTCATTGGGGTTGATGGTTCCCCAAGTGCCTCAAGAAAATTCTTAAAATTTGTGTTTGATGATGTACTGATGATATGTCTGGTGATCTTCCCTCTCAATCCCCGTGCTTGGTGGGTTTCTTGAGAATGGCAAGTAACAGCCAATCTCTTGAGTCCAAATCATGTGGGAGTGGCCTTTATCTTTTCTTTTTGAAGCAAAATGCAAGCCCCCAATTTTGGTAGTCCCAAGTGCCACTCCATATACTGGGTCCCAAAGAAGCTCCTGAGTTAATAACTTAAGTAACAAACTAGAAATATACTAATGTTTGGATCTTTGGGAAGTTTCGTAGATGCTAGTATTTGCATCCTTTCCTTGCCAGAATTTTCCTATTAAAACATTCGTGGGCCATTGTCTGGATCCTGGATCAAGGGTGTTAAGGATGGCTAAGGGGGCCCAATTGCCATAGTGTAAAGCTGGAGTTGACTGAATGAGTTGTTGAAGCTCATTCCAAGTTGTAGAGCCTGGATCTTAGCTGAGCCCAAGGCTGGCTACTAAGTCTGAGGAAGGGCGAGTGCACGAAGGCGCAACGCTAAGATTGCCTAAGTCGGCTTATGACTACAGTGTTGAACTTGACCATCTTTTTGATCCTAAATCACAGTTGTTGTGGGTGTTGAAGAGGTTTTGAGCCAACTTCCTTTCCCTGACAGAAAGTGATCCATTGAGACAATAGTGGCCACTTGATGAACACTATTTTGATCTACTATTTGTTATGTTTTTGAGTGTTTATTTTGCAATTAATCTCGTTATAATCTTGTTTTGGAGGGTATTATATTGTTTTGCAGGTCAAAGTGGGTTTGGAAAGAAATGTAGAAAAGAGAGCAAAAATGAAGTAGAAATGTCTAAATATGTAAGCCTTACATTAGGTGCCATTCATTCTGTAAGCCTTACATCGATAACCAACAGAGTATGTACAACGTATGTACATAAATGTACATACCATGTACACTCTTACATGCAAGGCGCGCCGCGGCGAAGGAATTGTGTGCCGCGGCGAGAGGCTCTCGGGTTGCAATTTGGAAATCATGAAAACATCGCGCGCCGCGGCATGGAAAATGTGCGCCGCGGCGAGGAAGTTTCTGTTTCGGCTCATAAATTGTAAAAACATTGTGCGCCGCGGCATGGAAAATGTGCGCCGCGCGCAGATCACAACCTCCTCAGCCACACACGCACGAATTCTTTTATGGAAACCCTTACATATAAAAGAGACCAAAAGCAACCTAGCAAGCACACAACACTTCTCCAGCCTCCAAACCAATTATCAGCCTCCAAGAACTAGTGAACAGTGTCGCGTGAACAGTGCCGAATTCAGAGTTCTTCATACAATTTTGGGAGAGAAATTTCTTCATCAAGGGTATTCCATTGGAGCTTCATCAAGAGACTTGAGATAGGTGGTCATCCAACATCAAGGTTCTTTTTGCTAGAGTGAAAGTGGTAGATCCTTGTTTGCAATCTTTCTTTTCCTCATTAAAATTCTTTTGATGATAATTGTAATGAAGAATCTGGATTTGAATCTGATCATGTGTAGCTAAACCCTTTTGTGTGGGATTTTAGGGATGTGACTTTGAATGGATAATGTTTATGTGGTTTGATTTTTATTTGAGTGATTTGTTTCATGTTCATTGCTCTTCACATCTTTATTCATTAATTATTTTTGGCCAATTTAGTTTATGAATGTTTGAGACTATTTTAGGGTTGAACTTTAGAAACGCAATCTGAGTTTAATTGGGCATTCTTGAGCATGAACTTAAATTGAGTGCATTGACTTGTCTTAATTTAAGTGATTGAATTACCTTTTCTAAAATTAATGCTAATTAATTAATTAACGGTCCGGATCAAAGAAGTTAATTAATTAATTAAGGGAAAATCACCATTGATTTGGGATTTTCTAGGATTAGTGAAAAGAATCAACAAAGTTCACTTTATATGCTTAATTGAAGAGACCACGTAAACCAATTTATCCATACTTAGTTCACTAACTAATTTCCCACACTAGTTCATCATAAAGTTTTCGACATCGTTCTTTACTCGTCTTTTACTTAATTTAATTATTTACACTTTTAGCAACTGTTTTCCAAACCAATCTTTGATTAGCGTGTTTAGGATTTCTCTTACCGTTACGTTTTAGATCACACTTAACTCTTTTAAAAACCAACGCAATTCCTTTGAGAGACGACCTTGGGAGTATACTTGTCGCTTACTATAAGTGACTCGTGCACTTGCGAGCTTTTACAAATACAAAATTTGGTTAACAAGTTTTTGTGCATCACCACTGTATTGATCCTAGTTGCAATCACTGTGGGTATTGAATGGGTGTTGTTTTGCTTCCTTTCCAAGGCAGGATGCAATCTATTGAGACAATGGTGAGACAAGATAGGTGGATGTTGGGAATCTAGCTGAGAGTTGAAAACTTTGGGGTTTAAGGTGGATGTTGAGAATTATGGCCTAAGAGTTGAAATCTTTAATGTCCCAGATGGATGTTGGGAATCTTAGCCTAAGAGTTGAGATCTCTAAGGTCCTAGGTGGATGTTGGGAATCCTGGCCCAAAAGTTGACATATGGCAGAAGGTTACAAAGTGAAATTATATGTACTAAAGTGGCTACATTTTTTATTCATTCTCATTCTTTTTTTATTTTTTGGTGTTGATGTTGACATGGCCGCATATGATGTCACATAACACTATGGAAAAATAAATTATAAATGAAGAGAAACAATCTTCACTCTTATGCCTGTTGATAGTATCTCTAGATGTAGAACTAGTAGGCCTATGCGGCTTTTCCAAGTTCCCTAAGTGTCGATCTTGGCAAACTTTTTGAGCATGCTTTTGGTGTACCTCCTGGGTAGTCAAGCTAAAATTTGAACGTTAACTTTCTGTGTGTACATGATCTAGAGTGAAATTTTTCATAGATCCTACTCATATGGAGCTAAGGTTGCTCCCAGCCCCCCAAGAGGATAGGCAGTAGTCTAAGAGACAACAATCTGGAGCTGACGTGCATACATTCAACTTTCTTGGGAATTTTTTTTGCCAAATGTCTTGTAAGTGATGAGATGTTGGGTCACCCCACACTAAGGACATTTGGAATTATTTGTGTAGTGAGCACTTGTTTTCTAGATTATATTTTTTCTATATGAGTCTTTTCCAATTGCCTCATTATGTGAGGCTATACCTTGTTTAAGGTATGTACTTGGATGAGAATGAGAGTACTTTGGTTCTCTGGATGCTCTGGAGGCAATGTTGATCACATGTATGTGCTACATCCAAGAAGTTTGTTCCTAGTTTGGCATAGCTTGAATGGTGGCTAGCTAGACTTCTCATCATAAGGTCTAAAGATTCCAGACATCACTATCTTGGAAGGTAGTGTACCTACTTCACCAAGTGTGGTTTGGACCTCTATCTCTTGAAGTGGTCTGAATCCATAATTATCATGTATGATCTAGATCTAGAGTCTTGTTCCACTATTTGAAAGATGGTAAGTTAGGAGGTTTGAAGTAGAGGGTAACTTGTCAGAACTGTGCGTCCTAGAAGGTAGCAATTCGTCAGGCTTGAAGTAGCTTGGATGGCAGCAGCCTGGACTGCTCGGATTGTGAGGTGGTGCACGAAAAAGCTTAACCCTCTAGGTGGTGTTCTAAATAGTGTAGCCCCTTAAGTGTGACCTGCCCTACTAAGGCATGGTCTTCCTTCTATTGTGAATCCCTGTTGTTCTAGAGCGATGTTTGCACAACAACTGTAGGCATGGTCATCCATCTTAGGATCAATGACATCATCGATGTGGTTGTCCTGAACTGATTGCGAGTGTTAACTAAGCTTGTGGGTGGTTACCCAAGGTGAGCCAAGCAAATTTCGTCTAGATTGGATGTGCCAGAACAGATTGCAATCACTAGAAGGGATGACAAAAATTGATGGAGCTCAATGCCAGTGGATGCTTGGTAAATTAGGTTAGCCTAGATGGTTGGTGGAGCATAGCAAGTCCAAGTGTGGTTTTCGTTCCTCCAAGATGATAAGTTTGGTTTTCTCAATAGGCTTAGTGACTGGGGCGCGACCGAGCCTAGGGTCCAATTCCTATTCAGGTGGTTCTAGGAGTTTTCCATCAGAAGCTTGTAGCCTGATTTGGATATGGATTGCTTGTGGCAACGATCCAGGATTAGGGCTACTAGGTTCTATCTGGGTGTTCCCATTCTCTAGAAGCACAATAAGGGTAGGTTGTTGGTCCTAGGGGCCAACCTGATAATGATCTTACTAGGGAAGTGAAATATGATCAAGAACACGTTGAGAGCTCATCTTAGTGGTTTGATGGATAAAGCGTGCTTTTTTGGAGGAAACAAATAAAGGATGCGATGAATGTGATGAAGAACACGAACACAATGTATGTTCGTGAGTTATCACTAGCTGAATAGATTGAACACCAAATTTTTCATTCCTATAGAAGGTGCCAAATGTTGGATCTGATTTCTATTCAATCGCGTTACCTAGCACTCTGACCTATACAACACTAGCAAACCACATTAGAAGAAACAACACCGGGGGTATCATATCCACTCTAATGCTTAAGTAAGTTTTTAAGGAGAATAATTAAGATCAGAGAGAATTTAATGGGTTTAAGAGAAAGTGAATTGTGGGCTCTGGCTTTCTTATGCATACATTTTCATATTATGAGGCCCTATTTAAAGAGTTTGGTTGGATGACATTTTGGTAAATAATTAGTATTAATTAATATTTATGTTATTTGATAATAATATAAATATCTTAAACAATTAATAAGAGTCATTTAATAAAGATTCACCTAACTATACGCTACTGTACCATTTGACTTTTCAACTACTGATATAAATCAATCAAATAGTGTCACTCATACTTGATTAATTTTATACCCAACAGGGCTTTTAATATGTTTTTAAAGGCTAAACTATATCATTGGTCTCTAAACTTTAACTAAATTTACACTTAGGTCCTCAAACTTTTAAATTCTACAATTTAATTCCCAAATTTTTAAAACTTCACACACAAGTTCCTAAACTTTTAAATCTAACAATGACCCCAAACTTTTAAAAATTCATGTATCAATCTTAAAATATTGATTCAAAAATATGTATTTAAGATAAAATTTATGTGTAAATTTTTAAATGTTTGGGGACTAAATTATATAATTTAAAAATTTAGGAATGTGTGAAATTTTAAAAATTTAAAAATTAAATTGTATAATTTAAAAATTTAAAGATTTAATTATAAATTTAATTAAAATATAAGACTAATTAAATAATTAAACCATTTTTAAATAAAATAGATTAAAAACTTTACCTTTGACTTTTTAGATATATTTCAAAGCAAACAAGAGACTTTTGAGAATAAAAATTAGCTCCTTTTGAGCCCCCTTTTTTTTTTTTAATAAATAAAATTTCTTACGAAAAGTCCCTTTTACCATCGTCATTTTCATTCACGAAACACTTGATTCCTATATATTATTATTTTATTTAGGACAGAAATAAAATAATAGTTCTTATCTTTTTCTTTCTTTTTTTACAAAAATAAATAACCAAATTATGTATTTTTATATTTTTGGGATTAAATGACTCCTTTGACAAAATGTAAGGAATTCCTGCAGTATTTTTTTTCCTATATATATTATAATCATATTTTAAATAAAAGTAATATTTTTATTAATTTTTTAATAAATATGGTGAAAATATTTGTTTGTATCAAAAATTTTTGTGTCATCTGACACGCATCCACAATAATTTTGTTATTATTTCGATTCATATAAATTATAATGATACAAATAAGCTTTCTTTTATTATGTTAATTTATGTCTGTATTGTTTTCCATGTCTTTGTCTAAAAACCAAATTTTGAAAAAACATGTCTTTTAATGAATTGTCACTTCAAGATTTAAATATTTTAAGTTGAAAATATTATAACAATTTAAATTATTATTATATTAAAAATAATTTATTAATAATAATTTTATTTAATAATATTATTTTTATGTAGTTAATTGTTAAAATATGATTAAAAACATGAGAAAATAGTAAAAATAATACTTTTTAAAATTTATAATAATATATATAATATTTTGTAATCAAATTATATAGTTTCATAATTAAAAAATAATTTTTACATTATTTTTTTAATGTCCGTCAAATTAAACACCATTTAAATTAAATTGTAAAAATTTAAGCTCATTCAATATAACACATTTAATTTAAATTCGTTTAATATTGTTAAAGTGCTGCTAATATAAATTTTAAAAATGTTATTTTTTATAATTTTTGTAAAAAAGATTTATACTAACAATAATAAAAATCATTAATTGGATGATCCATTATTTTTTATTTTAGATAAGATAATAGGATTCTATTCTAACAATGAATTAAAGAGGCAAAAAATTATGAATTTCCATTTTTTTCCCTTTCATAATTAAGGGGAGGAGGCAAATTTGATGTTGTCTACATAAGAGATTCCCACTTACTACGAGCAGTTCTCAGTTTTCTGAGCTTGGATATTTCTTTCCGTAAGAAAACATACGTTTGAAATTAACTCCTTGACTTTTAAGGCAAAATGAACGCTTTTATGAATAAAACTAAATAAAAAAATAGAAGAAATAATTTCTTGTTATTTTTAATATATTGTTAAAAATATTATTTATAAGATTCGTAAGATATAGTATAAATTTAAAATTTAAAATATTTTTAGAGATTAAATTTTGAATTAATTGTAAATTTATAATATAATATAGATAAATCTTTATTTGAACTAAATCTAACCATAAAAAAGATAATATCATAATTAAGATTTGACATTTAAATTAAAACACTCTCCTAGAAGTCAAATATATTGAGAATATGCCTCATTAAAAATTATGCTAGAAAAATCTAATGGGACAAAAACTAGCAAAGGAAAAAAGAATACATTATTTTCATATAATACGCTTAAGTTGCTCTCATTAAAACTGTTTAAAGAAAATTCAGTGGGACAAAACCATAAAAAAGAAAAAAAGTACAACGCGTATTCAGATGTGCTCTCCCTGATAATAGCAATCGATTAACATGGAATGTCCTTTTAATTAGTACAATTTAACATCACTATGACAACTTTTAAATGTTGAAATAAATGTATAACTCATATGTAGTAGGCGAGTGAGACTATTTGGTCATTACTTGACTTCATATGTAATACAATTTCTCTATAGTTTATATATGTAAGTCAAATATATTTATTTTGATAATACGTTGCATTTAAATACTAAAGTGCAAGGTACATGTTCTATAAAGTAACTCGTTTTGTCAATCATTGCAAAATTAATTAGAAACATTGCACTTATAAAATATACTGTCGTAATGATGATAATTTATATAACCAATTTATAATAAAACTCATCATTTTATTTTTCTGGAAGATTCAATATTTAAATATGATTTGATAATATTCATTAATATCAACAAATACACTAAACATCAATCATTTTACTAAATGGTAGAAACTATAAAATGAAGAACAATATGAGACAATTTTTATATCATACAACCAAATAATTTGATATATAATGTGCATATGTTTTATCCATAAAAGTAAATAAATACAAGTTTATTTCTCTTTAAGATAATTACTTATTTTTTTCATATTTTTTAGGAGCACATAAAACAAATCAATATATTTTGTATCCATAACAAAGTCATGAAACATGTGAAAATATGCTAATGCTAATGTGAATGTACTAGATATCTAATGAAATTTATACAGTAATTCACATTGCTTTAATAATACATATCCATGAATTATTATAACAAGAAATAACATTTGAATTTATTAGTTTTACAAGCAATAAGTATTATTAATTTATTTATATCAATAACTATATAAATCAATATTATATCACATTTTAAAGTTATCTTAAACGTATGGGAGTAAAAATTTTGTATCTCATAGCCTCATCATTTTTTACATAAATATCAAATGAACATTTTAAGTGTTCATATTATATCTATTTCACTTTATGCATAAGTGAATGAATATGTGCATAAAATAATATTTTGTATTTGGTCAATACTTTTTTTTATTGATGATGGACATTATTTTAACCTATATTTTGTTATATTTTTAAGCATTTATTTAATATTTTATTTTATTATTATCGTGTTTAGGAAGGTATTTATGTGTTTTGTAGGTTTTTGATCTCTTAGAAAAATATTGGACTTAAATGAATCAAAAATAGAGTGAAAATGGAACAATAAGAGCCAAAGAATGTAAGCGTTACAATCAGAGTCAACAATTATATAAGGGACATGTATAAGGCATGTACAACAAGCTGTGCAGCGATAGGAAAATATGTGTGCTGCGGCGGTTCACTCTTGGGATTTTACTATGGAGCCAAAAATCAACACGCACCGCGGCTGTTAAATTTGTGTGCCGCAGCAGTGAACTCTTGGTTTCTACATTGGGGTCCTATTTTTAGCCTCATGCCATGGCAAGAAATTTTTGTGTGCCCCGACCTGCGTACCAAAAATTACCCAAAAACCCTAATTCTCGTGTGTCTCTTCACTCCTCCTATAAATACCACACTATGCCTCTCCTAAACACAAGTTTTCATAGCCAATTTTCTTCTTATCACAACTGCTGTAACAATTGGATTTTTCACCCAAAAACTCACCCAAAATTAAGAGAAGACCTCTATTTGTGAAGCTACTCCAAGGATTTGAGAAATGGGACCAACCAACTTTAAGGATTTGGAGCTAGGTGATCACTTGGGGTATTTTTATTGTAATATTTATTTCTTCTCTTTGATTTTGTGTATGACTCTTATAACTAAATTGATTGACACCAATTTAGTTATGGTTGGCTCATTTATGTAAATGGGATATTAGTATTGCTTCCAATAATTGGAAGAACAATTTTATAATTTAATTGTATATGAGTTTTGAATTTATTCATTGTTCATGTTTTTAATATTTTGTATTATGAATTAATGATGGACCAAGTCTTGAATTGTAGTTTTTGAAAATATGTTAAAATTAGGCATTAGAAATGCTATCTTTGCTGAATTGTGTATTATGAACAAGTGTCTAATTTGATTGCATTGATTTGTGTTAGATTAGGTGATACGAACCCCACAACACAATTCCTACGACCCACTAGCAACTAATACTAGAGAACCACAAGATAAACGGTTCAAGACCCAATAACAAATTAGCATGCATTTTTCTAAGCACAACAACAGATTTTTGGTTACAGAAATCTCACCTCATCACATGTATTACTCACCACGCACCAAGAAGAGAAGAAACGCCACAAAGGGATGCAAGTCCTTTGATAAGTTTGGTTGCTATAAAGCAAAGAGCTCTTTGGGCTTTCAAATTTGTTTTGTGAAACAAATATTTCATTAATGAACAAAAGTTGCCTTTTGAGCTGCTACAAATTGTCTTATATAGAGTACAAACAAAAAACCTAAAGTAAGAAAGCATCTCAACCATTGGATTTGATCCAATGGTTCAAATTACAAAAATTTATACTGTGACGCGGTGGGTAAAACATATGTGCTGCGGCGCTCCAAAGCCATGCCATGGCACGCATACTCATTCATCTCTGCGTGCACACTTGTGCGCACGTCTGCCCATCCAGCACACGCGTATGCCTAGTCTTCATGCCCAAAATAGAAAGTCTTGTGCCGCGGCGCACACCTCTGGCAAAACTTCCCGTTGTGGCGCAGGTCTTCTTCTCTCAATTCTGCCTTTAACACAATGCTTGGCCTCTCACAAGCTTTGTGATCCTTTCCCACCATCCCTTGGCCTTGTATCAACTCTTGGACAAGTCCGTTCAAAGCTTCCTTGAGTTGTTTTGCCTTCGACCTCGTGATTGGTCTGTTCGGGATGCGTAGTGGTGGTAGCGCCATATGATTCGTATCATTTCCCCCTTCTTGAAAAGGATTCGACCTCGAATCATCACCTGCATAATCAAAAGGAGAAAGATCAGATACATTAAAAGATGCGCTAATGTTATACTCACTTGGAAGGTCGAGCTTGTAGGCGTTGTCATTGATCCGTTCGAGTACTTGGAATGGCCCATCTCCTCTAGACTGTAGCTTAGACCTTCGTTTTTCAAGAAATCTTTCTTTCGGCATGTGTACCCAAACCCAATCATCGGGTTCGAAAATGACCCTATATCGCCCTTTGTTAGCCTTGAACAAAAATTCTTCATTCTTTTCTCGATGCGCTCGTGAATGCTTTTATGTAATTTCTTTACCATTTTAGCCTTTTTTGCACCAGTTAAATCTGTTCTAACTGAAATAGGTAAAGGCAATAAATCCATAGGAGTAAGAGGGTTAAAACCATAAACAATTTTAAAAGGTGTATGGTTAGTAGTGGAATGCACACTCCTATTATAAGCAAATTCAACGAAAGGCAAACAATCCTCCCAATTTTTCAATTTTTTCTTAATGACCATTCATAACAGAGTAGACAAGGTTCGATTGATTACTTCTATTTGGCCATTAGTTTGGGGATGACAAGTGGTAGAAAACAAAAGCTTTGTCCCCAACTTAGCCCATAGAGTTTTTCAAAAATAACTTAGGAATTTAACATCCCTATCAGAAATGATACTTTTTGGAACTCCATGTAACCGTACAATCTCCCTAAAAAACAAATTCGCTACATTTGTGGCGTCATCAGTTTTGTGGCATGTAATGAAGTGCGCCATTTTTTAAAATCTATCCACAACCATAAAAATTGAATCTCTACCTTTTTTCGACCTAGGCAAACCTAAGATAAAATCCATGGAAATGTCTAACCAAGGCGAATTATGTACAGGTAGTGGAGTATACAATCCTTGGGGCGGGACTTTAGACTTGGCCTGTTTACAAGTGATGCATCTCGAACAAATTTGTTCTACATCACGCCTAAGTATTGGCCAATAAAAATGTTCATGCAAGATGTCTAAAGTCTTTTCAATGCCAAAATGCCCCATTAAGCCTCCCCCATGAGCTTCTTTAACTAAAAGCTCATGCATAGAACAATTGGGAATGCACAATTGATTTTCTTTAAACAAATACCCATCCATTTGGTAAAACTTACCAAAACCAATTTTGTTACATGCATCATAAAGTAAGGAAAAATCATCATTATTAGCATACAATTCCTTAATATATTCAAATCCTAGTAACCTAGCACTCAAAGCAGAAAGTAAAATGTACCTTTGTTATAGAGCATCAGCTACTACATTTTCCTTACCTCTCTTATATTGAATAATCTAAGGAAATGACTCGATGAATTCCATCCACTTTGCATGCCTCCGATTAAGCTTACCCTGGCCCCTCAAGTGCTTCAAGGATTCATGATCCCTGTGAATTATGAACTCCTTTGGCCACAGATAGTGCTGCCACGTTTCAAGGGTCCTTACCAAGGCATAGAGCTCTTTGTCGTATGTTGGATAGTTTAGGGCTGCCCCATTGAGTTTCTTGTTAAAGAATGCAATCGACCTCTTTTCCTGCATTAAAACAGCTCCTATACTTACACCTGATGCATCATACTTAATTTCGAACATTTTAGTAAAATTAGGTAAAGCTAATACAAACGCAAAATACAGTTTATCCTTTATCAATTTAAAAGCCCTCTCTTGGTTTTCTTCTCATCTAAACCCAACAATTTTCTTTAATAAAAACTATGAAAATATTTCTTTGTATCAACAATTGTGTGTCACCTCACACGGCATCATAATAATTTTGCTATGAGTTCGATTCATATATTGATACAAATAATTTTTTTATTATGCATGTGTTGTCACTGTTTTTTTCACACGTCTTTATCTGAAAAACAAATTTTGAACAAACATGGCTTTTTATGAATTGCGATTTGCGACTTCTTAGATTTAGATTTCTTTTAAGATAGCAATATTTAGATTTCTTTTAAGATAGCAATATTATGACAACTGAAGTCGTTATTGTCTTAAAAATAATTTTTTAAAGACAATTTTATATATAATTAGTTATAAAAATATAATGAAATATTTATAGTAACAATAAAAAAATTTATTATTAGCATTGTATTCTGACAATGAATTAAAGAGGCAAAAAAGAAAAATAATAAATTTTCATTTTTTTTCCCTTTCATAATTAAGTGGAGGAGGCAAATTTGATCTTTGCTACGTAAGAGATTCCCGCTTACTATTAGGAGTTCTTAGCTCCGTGAACTTGGATATTTCTTTCCGTAAGTCAACAACACGTATTTTTGAAATTAACTTTTTGTTGGGTTGTGAGAAAGTCTTAATCTCATTAGATGACTAAGGTAAAGCGATACTTATACTTAAAAAGACTTGTTCCTCTTATACAAATAATAAAAAATAATTAATAAATAATATATAATTACAAATAAATAAAAAATTAAGGCAAAGAAAAGATAAAAATATAAAAACAGTAAATATTTTTCAATTTTAGTATTAACTATATATATTGTCATATATATCTTTAATATTGAGATTGTACTAACTCATACAACATAGCATATAAATGCAACGATATAACATAGTAAACCCACTTAGGCTCTAATTCTAAGTGGTACTATCCACAAATTTTTTTAAGGTAAATACTCAGCAGCTAAATTTACTAAATGAAATAAAACAGGTATTACAGACTCAATAAAGATAAAATGCGAAATACCTTTATCAGTCATGAACCACTTGTCCTAACTGCCTAGGCTGTTATCACTAACTATCACTACATCTATTTTGATCCTTACTAGATCTGGCTTATTTCCAGAGCCACATCACCATGCAGTGTAATGCAAATACCTACAATCAATATGCG
The DNA here is from genome assembly GCA_029378325.1 of Elaeagnus macrophylla. NCBI lineage: Eukaryota > Viridiplantae > Streptophyta > Magnoliopsida > Rosales > Elaeagnaceae > Elaeagnus > Elaeagnus macrophylla. Next base: position 41,477,819 of record CM055641.1, on the reverse strand, counting down.
TATACAACAATATATGCAATTTATCCAAAATATGATTTTAGCATAAAATACCTTGTATCAATAATACAGAAACACACTCGACGTATATTGATACGGAAACTCCACATAGTAATAACAATACAGAAATACACTCGATGTATTGTTATTACGAAATTTTTTTTTATAAATTAATTTAATAAACTCCACCACTATCACATTGTTTAATACACAAAAATATTCGTTGTGTTAAAATTATGGAATCACTGTTTGAAAATATTTAAATTCTAAGTGAATGAATCACCTCTGAATTACTAATAGTATATACACTCAACGTATTAGTAATACAGGAAATAAAATATTTCTCAAATACATCAAAAGATATTTTTCACACGTTATAAAAATACATAACACCAAATATGTAGTGTGAGAAATATATGTAAAAGATGTAAGAGAGAGGATAAGAGACGTGTGTAAAGGTGTTTTTAATAAGTGAGAGGATGGGGTATTTATAGCTTATTTTTCAACTTCTAGGACCCTCACCGACACCTTGCCGCGCACCCCCTACGAGGCTTCGTTGACCACCCCAACGATCCCCTCTTGAGATGTCAGCGAGGTCCAACGAGTCAGAGTTCCACCCTATGCACACTCGTGGACCCTAGCTAACTACCTTGGCGAGCCACTAAAAATGAGTTTTTTCAAGGCAAAACTTCACAAAATAAAAAGCCATAAATATCCACCAACTTAGGGAAACACATGCAAGTAAAAACACATTTTTAACATGTAATAATATACACCCAACCACCCCGTGGTGTGTATCATATAAATATACAATAGTGTTATGTGTGATACTGATCACAAGCAAAGCACCATACAAAAAAAAGGAAAAATACTAAGTAAAATAAACATATTTCATTTTTTGCACATGGGAATGCCAACAAAAACAAAAACAAAAAGAGACTTACAAGACTTACAATCTCTCCCTTTAGCTTTCCGTGGAAAACCACTGTATAAGCCTTTACATAGCGAGAATCAAACACAATATATTCATGCAAGATGATCTAACGAAGTTCATTCCTATGAATAAACTCTGATACATACAAGATACCCCCAAACACACCTACACTCCAAGTGCATTCGTCTTGTGGTGCTTCATCCGTCTTCATGAATCAACACATTCTTCTTAAGGCTAACACTAGCTCTAAGTGAGTTATATGGTCCAAAACTACATCTGTAACCTCCACACACAAAACAAACACATACCCATGAACATATCATGCAGAACTACGTGTAGTCTAGCTAAATACTATCAAGTTACCCCTACACAGGTACATACTAATAAGCTAAACAAGTAGTCAAGGAAACTCCCCCTGACTTCATGCAACACTCCCCCTAAATAAATGCAAGTAAGACAAAAAGATGTGATGCAAACCTACAATCACATCCCATAAAAAGAAAAAAACATAAGTGGACACGTTGTGCAACATACAAACTTCTTTCCCTTTTTGACATAGAAAGTCAAAGGAACACCCCTATATGAGGGAGAGAAGGCATACAGTATGCAATAATTCTATACACTCATACAACACATGTAAAGAGAAAATAAAGTATAAGTAAAAGAAAAATGAGTAAACGCACAACTAAGAAATCATATTATATTAAATTTAAAGTTTTTAACCTATGCTGGACTCCCTATGGTTAGGAGGTTGGGAAGAAGGTTGTAAGAAGTCAGGAAACTCAACACCAAAGGTAGCAAGTTGACCAAATATCAGTGTAAAGAAATCAGAAGACTGAGGTAGAGGAATGTTTGAATCTCTAAGGCCCCAGTGCTCACACCAACAGAGTTAATTGGGAATGATCCACCCTACTAGAGGGCTGAACAGACAGTCGAGAACTAGAGGACCGTGGAGAACCATAATGGGTCTACTGAAGAAGTTCATTTCTACTTACCCTATCATTAATGTTCATCAGCATCTGTTTGTAGAGTCTGCATTCCTCAAACTTTTCAGTAAGATCTTCAAGAACGTTGTCCAACCGTTCAGTTAAAGGATCCACTTTTCCATTATATGAGACAAACTTAGAAGATTGAGGAGGAGGAACAAGAAGTAAGTAGAAGGGGTAGAATGAGAGTAACTCTAAGAAGAAAAAGATAAAGTGATACGAACCGGACCCCTCCCGAAGTCGGCCAGACACGCGCCGAGAGCCGGGCCTTGAGAATGGCCTCAAGGAGGTGCAAAAAGGCATGCAACATCAAAAAACAAGCATGCAAGCACCATGGAAGAGAAGGAGAAGAGTGCAAGTGGCAATCCCAAAAATTGGAGCTGCGCCGCAGCATAGATATTGTGTGCCGCGGCGAGGAGGGTTCTGTATTGGAGGGTGGAATTGTCACACATGCGCGCCGCGGCATGGATTTGGTGCGCCGCGGCACAGGGCGCTCTGTTTTGGATCAAGGAACACGCGCGCGCCGCGGCACAATAAAATGGCGCCGCAGCGAGGAGGGTTCTGTTTTGGACCGAAGGAGCATGCGTGCCGCGGCATGAAATTCCCTGCGCCGCGGCATGGCGAGGACTGGGTGAGACGTGCTCGCGCTGACATGCCAGACCTGCGCGCTGACACGGACATGCGCGCCTGACAGCCAGACCTGCGAGCAGACCCTGAATATGCGCGCCACGGCATGAACTTTTGTTCGCCGCGGCGAGGCCTCGCGGGTGGCAAACAGAACAGGGCGCGCCGCGGCATGAATAATTCCCCGCTGCGGCGAGGATTCAAAATGTTGTAATTTTTGGACCATTGGATCCAAACCAATGGCTAGGATTTCTTGAGACCATTTTAGGGTTTTCATTGTATCTATATATATGTAAGGCAGCTGCCATTGTAACACAATTAATCAATTAATCAAAAACATGAGTTTTCATCAATGAAAAACAATTTGGAGTGATTTCAAATTGAGAGAGAGCACAAGTGCTTCTCTTGTTCTATCAAGAAACTTATCAAAGGAACTAGCAACCCTTTGTGGCGTTTCGCCTCGTCTCGGCTCGTGGTGCGTATATCCAAGGGTGGAGGCGAGTTCTTTGCTACCATAGTCGAGCGTTCTTCGTAGAATCTGCGTGCTAACATTGGTGTCAGGTCATTGTTCGTATTTCTTGTGGTTGCCAAGCCGCGTGATTTGGAGGTCATAGGAGTCGTGGCGAGCGGTTCGCATCATTTGGTATCAGAGCTCTAGGTTGTAATTCTAGACTCCTATCTTTTATTGTCTTTTCATCATACAAAAAAAAAAAAAAAATCTGTGCACTTTGCAAAATCTGTTGTTCTTCATTTTTCCAAAATTTTTCTTGTTGTTCATGCAAAAATTCTAATTGTGTTGTGATTCTGAAATTGTTTCTGTTTTGTGTTGACGGTTTTGTTTACAAAAACAAAATCTGTGCATTTTTTTTTCAAAATTCTGTGTGTTCTTCATTGTTCCAGAATTTTTCTTGTTCTTCTTACAAAATTTTTGATTGTATTGTGTTTCTGAAAACAATCCTGATTTGTATTGTTGTTTCCTGTTTTGTGTTTCTAATTTTCTGGAAATTTTCTGATCGTGTTGAAAATTTCAGAATTGTGTTTTGTATTTCTGATTTTCTGGAATTTTTCTGTTGTTGTTGGAAATTTCAGATTGTGTTTTTGTGTTTCCTGAATTTCTGTTGTGTTTTGGAAAGGTTTTCGTGTTGAAAATTTTTCTGAAAAATCTGTTTGTAACGAAAAGGGTATTTTGGTAATTTTACCTTGTTCTCGTATTGTTTTCGTGTAAGGGCATTTTGGTAATTTTATCTTGCTCTCGTAATTTTGTTCGTGTTTTACGTTCCAAACAGTTTCTATATATAAAAAAAAAGAGTGAAGATTTCTTTTCTGGGAAAGTTTTACAAAGTCGTTATTTGAATTCCTCTCGAGTCTAAATTTTGTTTGAATCAAATTATTCCTTTTTCATTGAGTTAGAACTCCAAACACTTTGAGTTAGTTCCTTGCTTGCCTTGAATTGGATATTGCGCCACTAGTGGGTGAGTGTGGAATTCTACTTCGGGTTGAAAGTTTCGGAGGTTGACTTGCTATAGAACGAGAAGTGTTTGAGCAATCAATCCGAGCGAATAAACACGTGAGGTAACAAAGTGAATTTTTCTGTTCTTAAGTTGTTTAACTAATTCTCTGTGTGCGAAAGTTGTGGAATTATGTCTAACAGGAGCAACTCCGAAAAGCGTCCGGATACTGCATCTTTGTTGCGTGCAATGCAACAGTCCATGGAACGGTTGAGTGCCGTCATGGTAAACCTTGATGAACGGGTAGAACGGCAAGAAGCTACGGTTGCCAACTTACAACGGAGAGCACCCGAAGAGGTTCCGGAAGTTAGGAGACCGAATAGGAGGCCCTTAGTGGATGAGGAGAATTGGGATGAAGAATTTGATAACGGGGAAAGGAGGATGCCTTATGGAGGAAGGGATGAATATCGGGGAGGAAGGAATGGTCGGGAAGGTTTGTGGAGACCCCCACCTCGGCCCTATGACGGGGTTGACCGGAATTTGGACAACATCAAAATGAAGATGCCTACATTCCAAGGAAAGAATGATCCGGAGTTGTACTTGGAATGGGAGAAACGGGTTGAGCATGTTTTTGATTGTCACCATTATTCCGAGGAGAAGAAAGTGAAGTTGGCGGTAATCGAGTTTAGCGATTACGCCTTAAATTGGTGGGACCAATTGGTGGTTTCAAGGAGGAGGAATGGAGAGAGGCCCATTGATAATTGGGGTGAGATGAAGGTCATAATGCGGAAGCGGTTTGTCCCAAGCCACTACTACCGGGAACTCTATCAGAAACTACAAAGGCTTAATCAAGGTCATCGGTCCGTTGATGAATATTTCAAGGAGATGGAGATGACTATGGTGAGAGCAAGTGTGGAGGAAGATAGGGAGGCCACCATGGCTCGGTTCTTGAGCGGGTTGAATTCTAGCATTGCCAACATTGTGGAGTTGCACCACATTGTGGAGTTGAATTCTAGCATTGCCAACTATGTCGAGTTGGAGGATATGGTGCAAATGGCCATCAAAGTAGAAAGGCAATTGAAGAGGAGGAGTAGCCATACCATACCCATAGAGAACAATCAGGACACCACTTTTCCTGACACCGACACCGAACCCAATTCCGCCTTGGAAGCCTAGTGGAAGGAAGGAAGGGGAAGGTAGCTCCAAGCCCAATTTTGAGAACAAGGGCAAAGAAAGGGAGATGAGGAGAGATAAGGGAAAGGATGAAGGAGGAACCGTCCATCGAAGTCGTGACATACATTGTTACCGTTGCCTTGGAAAAGGTCACTACGCTCATCAATGTCCGAACAAAAGGACAATGATCGTGCAAGCCAACGGGGAAGTGGCGACCGATGATGACAGTGATGAAGGGGAGAAACCGTCATTAGAGGAGGATAATGACGAGGAAGTGTATCCAGTCACGGGAGAGTTGCTTGTAGTACGGCGGGCACCATTGGATCATTACCGAGAAGTTGACATGGGCTCCCAAAGAGTTCATACTTTTCATACGAGAAGCCATGTGAGCGATAAGGTGTGCCAGTTAATAATTGATAGTGGGAGTTGCACCAACATTGTGAGCACAACTTTAGTTGAGAAGCTAGGGTTGACTACGAACAAGCATCCCCAACCATACAAGCTACAGTGGCTAAATGACAGTGGAGAAGCGAAGGTTGAAAAGCAAGTACTTGTAACCTTTTCCATTGGTCGATATAAGGATGAGGTGATTTGTGACGTATTACCCATGCAAGCGGGGCATATATTGCTAGGGCGGCCATGGCAATACGATAGGAAGGTCACCTATGACGGATACAAGAACGAGTATTCCCTTGAGAGGGAAGGAAGGAAGTTTACTCTTTTGCCTATGACTCCACAACAAATGTCCAACAAGCTGTTAAGGGAAGTGGAGGAGAAAAAGGGGAAGAGGTTGGAAGGAGAGCCCAAGGAGAAGGAGGGGCACTCAAGGGGGAAGGAAGAAAGAAAAAGAACCCAACAATGTTTATATTCTAACTTTTCTTTCTTGCAGGGATCTTATGATGAAAAACAAAACAAAGATGGCCTGCAAAACTTGCCCTATGACAAAGGTCCGAATTCGAGGTCGAATTCTTTCGAAGAAGGAGGGAATGATACGAACCGGACCCCCTCCCTAAGTCGACCAGACACGCGCCGAGAGCCGGGCCTTGAGAATGGCCTCAAGGAGGTGCAAAAAGGCATGCAACATCAAAAAAGAAGCATGCAAGCACCATGGAAGAGAAGGAGAAGAGTGCAAGTGGAAATCCCAAAAATTGGAGCTGCGCCGCGGCATAGATATTGTGCGCCGCGGCGAGGAGGGTTCTGTATTGGAGGGTGGAATTGTCACACATGCGCGCCGCGGCATGGATTTGGTGCCCCACGGCACAGGGCACTCTGTTTTGGATCAAGGAACACGCGCGCGCCGCGGCACAATAAAATGGCGCCGCAGCGAGGAGGGTTCTGTTTTGGACCGAAGGAGCATGCGCGCCGCGGCATGAAATTCCCTGCGCCGCGGCATGGTGAGGACTGGGTGAGACGTGCGCGCGCTGACATGCCAGACCTGCGCGCTGACACGGATATGCGCGCCTGACAGCCAAACCTGCGCGCAGACCCTAAATCTGCGCGCCGCGGCATGAACTTTTGTGCGCCGCGGCGAGGCCTCGCGGGTGGCAAACAGAACAGGTCGCGTCGCGGCATGAATAATTCCCCGCCGCGGCGAGGATTCAAAATGTTGTAATTTTTGGACCATTGGATCCAAACCAATGGCTAGGATTTCTTGAGACCATTTTAGGGTTTTCATTGTATCTATATATATGTAAGGCAGCTGCCATTGTAACACAATTAATCAATTAATCAAAAACATGAGTTTTCATCAATGAAAAACAATTTGGAGTGATTTCAAATTGAGAGAGAGCACAAGTGCTTCTCTTGTTCTATCAAGAAACTTATCAAAGGAACTAGCAACCCTTTGTGGCGTTTCGCCTCGTCTCGGCTCGTGGTGCATATATCCAAGGGTGGAGGCGAGTTCTTTGCTACCATAGTCGAGCGTTCTTCGTAGAATCTGCGTGCTAACATTGGTGTCGGGTCATTGTTCGTATTTCTTGTGGTTGCCAAGCCGCGTGATTTGGAGGTCATAGGAGTCGTGGCGAGCGGTTCGCATCATAAAGGCTCAGAGTTTTTCGACGAAGGGCGTTAAGCCTAAAGGTGTTTGAAAGAAAGGGGAGTACGATCATACATAGAAATGTTAATTCCATGTCCAAAGATAGACTATCCCTAGCGAGTAATTAACGAAGGATAATGAAAAGTATAAGAAGTAAGAGAGAATGAACGAAAAATGATGGTTATAAAGATCATACTAGCAAGATCTATAGACTCACTATCAAGAATGGCACAAAGAAAATGTCCCCTAGCATTAGGCACATAAGAGACATGAGTGCAAGGAATGATGCAAGTAGAAATGACTTGTAAAAGCAACCATCTAGATGAGGAACTGATTACAAAAATAGTTCCACTAATAAAAGAAGTGTCAAGTCCATAATGTCTGGTAGCCATGACAGACTAATTTTGAGTTTTGAGAAGCTCAAAATCATCATAAAAGTTAGGACCGATAAGATTTTCATAGTCGAAAGGAAGAAAGGAAAAGGTGACCGCACATCTCCTTAAAGAAAAAGAAATAGAAAAGTGACGAGTGCGATGAGCACGTATCGCATACTAAAACTCCACAACAAAAGTAGGGTCATAGGAGCAAAAAGTGAACAAGGAGAGAGCCAATAAAAGTATGCAAAGCTTTCCTGGATAGTAGAAAACTCTTTGACACAGCATGCTCACAAAGGAAAGATGGAGACTTCTTAGGTTGGGAAGCAGAATCACTAGGTAAAAGCAGTAAGGTGATACAGACACTTAATGACTCGTCCTTCTTGTTCTAGAGGCTAAAAACAATTAACAAATAACACAGAATTGCAGATAAGTAAATAAATAAATAAGGCAAAGAATCGATAAATAAGTAAAAGTAGTAAATGCTTTTTAATCTTAAGATATACTATATATATTTTCATAGATACCATGAATACTCAAATTGTACTAACTCATGCAATAGAGCATACAAACACAACGATATAATGTGGTAAATCCACTTAGGCTACGAGTTACTTAAGGCAAACACTCAGCAGCCAAATTCACTAAATGAAATAAAACAGTTATTAACGACTCGATAAAGATAAAATACTAAATACCTCTATCTGTTAGGGACCACTTGTCCTAATTGCCTAGGCTTTTAATCATTAGTTGTCACCACAACTACTTTGATCCTCACTAGATCCGGCTCACCTCCAGAGCCATACCACCACTTAGTGTGAAGCAAATTGTAATTTATCCAAAGTATGATTTTAGGATAAAATACCTCGTATCAACAATATGAAAACACATTCGACGTATTGTTATTACGAAAACTTCATTTATAAATGAGTTTAATAACTCCAATAACGCCACTTAGTTTAGCACAGAAAAATGCTCGATGTGTTGAAACTACGGAATCAACTTTTAAAATATTTAAACTCTAAGTGAACGAATCACCTCCAAATTACTAATACGAAAACACATTCAACATATTAGTATTACGAGAAAATAAAATATTTTTCAAATATACCAAAAGATATTTTTCACATGTTATAAAAATATGCAACACTAAATATGCAATGTGAGAAATATACATGAAAGTGGTAAGAGAGATTATAAGTGATGTGTGTAAAGGTGTTTTTAATAAGTGAGAGGAGGGGTATTTATAGCTGATTTTTCAGTTTCTAGGACCCTCGCCGTGCACCACTCTAAGGCTTCACTGACCACCCCAACGATCCCCCCGCTAGATGTCAACGAGGTACAACGAGTCATAGTTCCAACCTTTGCACACTCACGGACCCTTCGCTGACCATCTCGGAGAGCCACTGATAAGCCATTAAAAATAAGTTTTTTCATGGCAAAACTTCACCAAATAAAAAGCCATAAACACCCACTAACTCAGGAAAATACATACAAATAAAAACACTTTTTAAGATGCAATAAATATGCTCCCAACCACCCGTTTGTATGTGTATCATAGAAACATACTATAGTGTTAAGATCTACGTGAGTGTGTGATAACTCTACAAAAGTAGAGCTATTTAACTACGTTAGACTAACTATTTGCATTGTTTGTGCTTAAAATAGTCAAATTGGCTTAATATTTATCAATTGTGTGAATATAGGTGGAAAGAAGGTGAACGGAGCGAAAACAAACCAAAAAGGAGAACAATGCACTTTGAGCCGCAGTAGTGGATTAGTTAAGCCACGGTCGAAGGGAGTCTAGAAGTATGGTCAGAAACAAGGGGAGTTGGGCCTCGACGGTGAGCCATTTAAGAAGCAGAGTGCATGAACATCAAAAAATGATCCTAGACCCTCAAGTTACAGCGGTGAGGAAGTTGAGCTGCATCGCAACAAAAGAAGAAAATTCACCCAAGAGCACTCATTTGCAGCAGTGGTTGTTTGAGCTGAGGGAAGAGTAACTACTAGATTCCCAAGCAAGCTGAGCCATAGTGCTGGGTAACTTTGGGCCATGGCGCGCATACATTTTTGTGTTAAAAAAAGCCCTGAAAATTTAATCTCTAATTGGATTCAAATCCTTTTCTTCCTAAACTAATCTAGCCTATATGAGTCCTAATTCATGGAATTAATATTATTAGCAAGTTAGTAATCAAAAAACACAATTTTTCAGTAGCCAATTTTGAGAAGAAGTCAAAGGAAAGATCAAGAGTGTAAGAGGAAGGTGCTAAAGTTTGTAAAGATTCAAGAAGGATTGGTTTCATAATACAAGAGATTGTTTATAATGCTTTTCCTTTTATTGTTTTCTACAATTTGATGTGTTCTTCCACAAATATTTTGAATTTTGTTTTTATTGACATGAGTAGCTAATTTTATTTAAACTAGGGGTCTTATGAACCCAATTTTTTCATGTGATGATCTATTAATTAACCTTTGTGTTTGCTTTATGAAATTATATTATTTGATCTATTTTCAATGCTAGTAATTGTTTGGCCAATGATTACACAATAGAGGCATGTAGGTAGTTTTGAAAAAAGTATTTATGTATTTGTCTTGATCAAATAAAATGTGTAGAATCTAAACTGAAAGGTACAATTTTTTTGTATGTTATTTGTAACTGAAGGTCTTAATGAGTATTAGTTTAGTCTAATTGGCATAAGAGTGTGATTAAGTTAAGCTATTGCATTATATGTAGTTTACTCAAGAAAGGAATGCATGTATATTTTAGTGTCAATTGATCATATAATCGATTGCAATTACATCAGGGTAATTTTAATGATTCACATGTTAGAAGATTGGAGGATTAATGATTCCTAGATTATTATCTCACATATTTGATTGTTGCTAGATTGTAATTTTAGGTTCTAATATTTCATTTATTTTTCTGCTGTCCAAATAGTAGTAGTGGTTTTTGATTGATAGTCATTCATAAGCTGTAATATTCCTCATGGGTTCGACACTAGTACTTTAAATACTTATTACTTGTACACTGATGAGTGCTCGAAAAGCACTAATATTTCGTGATTAATTGTGCTTAATTGTTTAAAATATAGATTTGTTATGATTGTTTATTTGATTATTTTCATAAATCTATCCATTCGAAGTCACGGGTATGTTTTAGTGCATTTCAGGTGTTTTTAGAGTCAAATGAGTCAAATAATGAAAACACGCAAAGACGGAACACTTACCGCACTCGGATCACGAGTTACGGGCTAAACGAGACAAATATGTAAGCCTTACATAACGAGCCATCACATATGTAAGGGGGTAAATGTGAAGAAACTAAAGACAAAGTGCGCCGCGGCGAGGAAAAGTCATGCCGCGGCAGGGAGCTCTCGGGATTTTACATTATTTCCAGAATTTGTGTTGCGCCGCGGCGGAAAAAATGCATGCCGCGGCGCGCCTATTCCTATGGCAATCAGGATTTGTGTAAACCCTTACATCTATAAATACCCCCTTAGAGTCCCCCTTACATACAACTCGAATACAACTATTACACACAATAATTTTGCGACCAAACAAGCAATTCAATTAGTTTTTGGAGCTTTGCTACACTCAAACGAAGCGAGAGAAACCATTCTAAGGATCCAAGGAAGCTGTCGACAATCGAAGATAAAGCTTTTGGAGAAGAATGCTATCCAATCCATAAGCGGTATTTAGATCTAGGTTTCCTTGTTGTTTTAGAATTCTATTTTCTTCTTCTTTCGTTGAAGTGTATGATCATATTTTATTTGTCTATGAATATTAATATGAACATGAGTGGTTAATTTCATTATGGATGTTTAGTTTGTGTTGCCATGTTTGCTAGGATTATGTATGGTGTATATTTTATTGATTTAATATAAATGAATTACCTTTTGATTAAGAGCATGTTTAGATATTTAATTATGAATTATCATGGGCCAATTTGAGATTCGTAGTTAGGTTGAAAGATCTTAGAATTTAGTTATAGGAACGTCACCTTAACTTTATTCCGAAACACTTAATCAAAGCTTCAAATTAGTGACTTAGTCATAGCATTCATTTGATTGGCATTTATTTTCTTGCGCATAATTTGATTACTATTTGATTTACCCCAACCGAAGGCAGTTAATTAGTTAATCAACAAAGAGATTTACCCCGACCGCAGCCAGTCTCGTAATTAAAAGGAAAGTTGGTAATATTGTTTATATAGAATGTTCATGTTATTTCACCATACCTTTTCGATGCAAGCATGGCCAACCAAGCTAAACGTCCATACATCCTCCATTGATTTTTGATCCATTCGAATTGATTGTTAACTTGCGATCTTGTTTTCGTTTAATTGTTCGTATGATTGTTCCCGTCACAAAACAAACACCTTTTTACAGTTCTACTAGCTTTAGGATTCTAGTTGCTTAGAGTTTTAGTTTCATTAGAACTCTATTTAATTAGTATTTTATTTTTATTGGAACTCTATTTAGATTAAGAAGATAGTTATTTAAGACCACTGCAATTCCTTGAGAGACCGACCTTGGAAGTTGCTTATCACTTTTCTACGAGTGATTTGTACATTTGCGAGTACTAAATTTATCACATCCTACACGTCCCGTATACTTATGGTTTTGCGTGATCAATGTGTGCAATACTGATCACAAGTAAAGCATGGTACAAAGAGGTAGATAAAACACTAAGTAAAATAAAAAGACTCTGTATTTTGCACAAGAAAATACTAACAAAGACACAAAGGGACTTATAGGTAGAAATAAAACTAGCTATGTGTTACACTATTTGATTGGTCCATGTTAGTAGAAGAAAAATCAAATCATACAGTAATGGATAGTCAGGTAAATCTTCAATAAATAGAGCGTATTAATGGTAGCTAAGATATTTATATTATTATTGAATAATATAAATATTAATTAATACGACTTATTTACAAAAATGTCATCCACTCAAACTATGTAAATAGGTACCAGCATAAGCTCCTATTCAACCACAAATCTCCTCATTGAACTTACTGTCCTTAATTGCCAGTATTTACAACCTCACTAAAGTTGGGAAACTTACGACGAGGTAGACGCTTTACTAGGTAGACAATCTTGAACCTTCTCTTGGTTGATTAAAAGAAATGAGCCCAAGAAGCTCTAGTATTTGCTCTGAAGTCTTCAGATTCCAAGTATTCATCCACAGCTTTTGGACCTGTGCTTCTGCCTTAGTAATCAATCTCTAGATCTCTACTCTAAGTTCCTTCAGTTCAGAGTGACTTAAAGTTAGCTCTTCTTTGAGCTTAGTCTCTTTCGAGCCTAGCCACTATGACAGCCCCTACCAAAGGACTCAACTGAGCTCTAGTTGCTTGCATGCGACAGTAGCCTTGATTCCAAAAATTGTTCAAACCAACCAGGGATGTCCTCACGAGTATTACCGGTGGCGTCTTCTGGAGCCTTTGCAGTGATTGGCTCACGTGAAGCCTCTTTTTCTACAATAAAGTCCTCAACCAGAGGAGAAGTTTGGGCAAAGTTATGAGCTTCAACTCCCATGGTCTCTTCAACCTTGGAGGTGGACACTTGGTGAGCCTTCTTCTTCCCAAGATTGCCTGCATTCTTCTTCAAATTCCAATTTTCTAGGTTCCTTGTAAGGAACTAGAAGGTGTTGGTGGAGTTACCTTTCTGAGCTTCCATATGATAGGACCTGAACTGCAAGGTAAAAAAGAGTTGTGAGGAATAAAATCAAGTAAACTCTATTGGGTCCAAACTAAATAATTAGTCAATACTCATATGGACCGAGATCGCTGCTAAATGTCCTAAGTATAGAAGATGGGATTTGGAGATCCTAGTGAAAAATCTTGTCAAGTAGCACAACCTTGAACAGCAGTGCCTCGTAGGGGGTAGAGGGAATAGCTCCCTAATAAACTTCTTCTTGTCGTCATCAGCAAGCTTCACCTTCTTCTAATGAACTGTACAAAGAAGGAATTAGAAAAGAGTTAACAAGACAAATAAGAGAAAATGCAAAGTAAATTCTAGTGAGTGGGTCATGCAAGTGAGAGACGCTAATCATTGGCAACAAATTGTGTGGGTGTAGAGCCCAAGTAAATGCAAACCACATCATAGGCCCTAATAACAATGAACCATAAGTTCCTCCAACCATTCTTGGACTTAGGCAATTCAAGGATTAACTTTCCACTACCAAAGGGTCTAAGGCTAAACCAACCTTCACCCACTACCTGTGGATGATAACTCAGCAAGGTTAATCTCTTTGCATCTTTCTTTCCAAATAACATGACAAGAGAATAGTATCTTCTAAGCATTTGTGGTCAACTATCCAAAAGGCACCCCAATCCTACAAAGGATCCACTACACCAACGTCGGGAGCGGGAGTCTAAGATCGGCAAACATCTGATAGTGATCTCTCTAGGAAGGGGTCAACTTGTAATGATGCCATCACCAGAAAGCAATGTACTAATGGAAATTGGGATGTCAAACATCTCCCTCATCTTATCCACAGAGAATTGAGCTGTGTAGGGAACCAAAGAGTCATCCTTATAACCTAAGTCAAATATCGGGTAATCGTTTGGGTCTCCACCAAAAGCTTTTCTACCAGAAATGGAATTGGGAGCCTTAACAGAAGCAACACGATAAAAATTGGAATAAAAATCTGACAGATGACCCAGATCAATACCAGATTCGACAAAGATGTTGAATATGTCAAACGAGTTATCGGTCGGTAACACCACTGGTCCGACCAGCCTGTCAGATTGCCATTAGGCCCATTGAACAGTCAGCTAGTTAATGTTCATTCCTCCGCATGTTGGTTCCAACTCCACATCCTGATCAAGCCTCTCTGGTCTTGTCTTGATCTGATTATGGGACCCCCTATTTTCGACCTCCATGTTGCGTCCGGCTTCTACCTATGCTTCCGCTCCTACTTCTAATGTTTTCAACATACCATTCGGCCATGCTAACTATGCTCCTATGCTAGGATTCTTTGTTATAAGTGTGTGCTCTCTTGCTAGTCATGAGTTCCTAGGGTTAATAAAATTCCCAAGGATTAGTTATCTCCTTACTCACACTTAAAAAAAATATATATACACACACACACATATATATTGCTGCAAACCCTCTAAAAATTTTCCAATTCTACTGTGGTATATCAAAGTGGAGAAAAATAAAAAAAAATTTCTAAGGGTCCATGTTGTTCTTCCTCATACCTAAATTCCATGTTCAAAGCAAATTGAAGAAAAAAGGGAAGAAAAAAAAAGTTGAAGACTAATCCACTTACCTTGCTGGAGTCAAGTCAACTATTGTTCTCAATTTTCCTTTTCTATTAAGGACTCAGTCTATTGGATTATAAATTGAAGTGATTGAGAGTGGCCAGATCATTATGTAGACTAATAGGCTAGATGTCAACCACCCATCAGATGAGGATCTAAGGAGTCAGATAAGAAAAAATATTTTTGAAAATCATGCTCAGATTCTAACTCTTTTGGGAAGTCAAACTTGCCCTAGCATAGTTGACTTTTTCCCCAAAACATTGACGTATCATAACTTTCCAACAAAGACTCGAAAACATGACCCGAAAATAGGAGTTGGAAATCTTATGACCATGAGAATGTAATAGAATGAAGATTCTTGGGAGACTAGCTACTTTTCTCAATTAGGACATTCCAAGTCTAATTATAGTTGAGCCATCGTACCTAAGGAGACATTCTAGACCACCTACCCAGGCAAAGCGGCTCAAGCTACCTAGGGGGCTTGTGTTGGGTAGAATAAAACTAGGTACGTATGGTACCATTTGATTGGTCCACGTTATCAGAGAAAAGTCAAATAGTACAGTTAACGTATAGTCTTGTAAATCTTCATTAAATAGGGTGTATTAATAGTAGGATATTTATATTATTCTTAAATAACATAAATATTAATTTATACGAATTATTTACGAAAATGACATCTGTCCAATCCCTATAAATAGGGCCTTACAACTAAAAATGGTACGCGCATATGCTCCTATTCAACTACAAAACTCCCCTATGAACTTACTGTCCTTTCCAATATCTAAGTTAACCATCAGAGAGAATACGATACCCCAATATTGTACATTCTGATGTGGTTTGCTAGTGACGTACATGTCAATGTGATAAAAAATAAAGGTTGTACATAAATATGATCCAGCATGTCTTGACTATTAATAAAAATGAAAAGGAAAAATTCACTTGAAAAAATATGTTTTTAACATAACTTATTATAAATAACAATTTATATGATACAATTTAATTAACTTTTTATTAGTGAGTAAACCTATAATCACATTATTTAACATTTCAACTTTGTATCCAATCAGTAACTGATATGTCACTTAATATGCATATAGTACTACTTTTATCTAGATGCCATGCACTTCTTTTTATAAACAAAATTTGAGCTGAACCTCCTTTCTCAATGAAAAAGTCTAAAATTACAAATTTATTATAGGTATAAAATAATGTGATAGAGTTTGTTTCGATTACAAAATTGAATCAATAAAATTGTGTTAAGTCAATTAGATTTGTGATATATATATTAGTGTTATTTGTCAAATTCCCTTGAAGCATACATTAATATAATATTTTGGTTAAAATACAAATTTATTTTGGGTCAATCAAAATTTATTTCATGTTTATTAAGTGGTATGGTAGTGAGACTCACTCTTCTCTAATTTCAGTCACATATTCGAATCATATTAAGTATTGTTCGATAAAAAAAAAAATCAAAAACCCTTTTACTTTGAGGGAGTTGGTCATACAACTCTCTATATTAGATTATTGGTATTATTTTGTCCCTTATAATAAAAATTATGTTATTCAGTTCCCAAGATTTGAAAAAAAGGTCAACTAAAAAAAATTAAATTATGTTAATGATTTTTCTTTTAAAATATTTTTTTGTAGCAAATAATTTAAAATATAAGCTTTTAACAAAGTCAAAAATAAAATTTAATATCAAATTTTATAAGATAAAATCAACAATAATAATATTCTAAAAAAAATTATTTAGTATATATTTTAAATTTAAAAAATGAAAATCAATAAAATATTAAAATAAAATAGTTACTATCAATATATATTAATTCTAATGTTTTGTGAATTTTTTTTAAAATTAACTATCATTTTACTATTGTAAAATACTTGTATTTTAATAGCATTTTAATTACTTAACAGAAAAGAATTTAATATAAAGTTATTATAATAGTGTAATTTTTTGGGTAAACTGCTCTAGGGTACCCAAGCTTAAGTCTATTAAATACAAATGTACTTGAACTATTTTTCTCTACAAAAAAGTGCCCGAACTTTTATTTTTTTATACATGAGTTATTAAGGCTTGCAATATTAGCTAATTAGTGTTAATTAGCTAATATGGCACAATGGAAAAATTCGCTCAATGGAAAGCATTAATCTCAAAAAGGTACTTACATGTCAAAAAATGAAAATAAGGTCACTTTTTTTGGTAGAGAAAAATAGTTTAGGTACTTTTGTGTATAATAAGTTTAAGTTTGGGTACCTTATAAGCTGTTTAGCCTACACTACAAGAAAAAATATTTTTAGGTACAATCATTTTCAGATTCGTAACCGTACCATTAGCTACTGTCACTATAGGTCTCACTTTTTGACTATACCTAAAATGTTTACAAATTTTCATAATAGTACCTAAAATGTTTACGGTATAGTTAACGACTGTACCATAAATGTTGATCATACCTAAAATAAAGATAATAGCACCTAAAATATTTACGATACGGTTTGTTGACTGTATCTAAAATATTTTTGGTACATTTATTGACCGTATGAAAATATTTTAGGTACAATTGATATATTTTATTTAACGTTTAATATTGATAGTACCCAACAATTTTTTTAAAATTAATATTTTGAAAATATAAAGTTTTACTTGTACATATATGAAATACCAAATTCGTTATTTTTATTTTGACCATGCTCATATCATATATCATATATATATAAAATTACCTCAAACATAAGTTAATTAGTTAAAATAAATATCAAAATGTAAATAGAACACACACACACACATATATATAACAACTTTAGGATTGGGGAATTGCTGCGATTCTTCCTGAATAGCCTGGATTCTCCCGTCGAGAGTCACTTTGAAAGATACATACATATATATATATATATATATATATATATATATATATTTATATACATACATACATATATATATATATATTATATACATACATACATATATATATATATATTATATACATATATATATATATATATATATATATATATAGTATATATTATATACATACATATATATATATATATATATACATACATATATATATACATATATATATATATGTACATACATATATATATATTATATACATACATATATATATACATATATATATATATGTATATATTATATACATACATACATGTATATATATATATATATCCAATTGAATAGCTATAATAAGAAAAACATTACATTAATTGTGCCACGATAAACAAATAACAATATGATGATTCATGACTCTCACGTTAAACTCCTAACATATACAATAATTAATTAACTATTGTATGTACACATGAAAAATATGAAAAAAGATTTTATAACTTACTAATAATAGTGAGCAAGATTTTCTTGATTGATATATAATATATTTCATATATCTCATCAAGAAAAAGCCACATTCAATACCATTATTTTGCTTAGGTGTCCACACAAATATATTAAACAATATACAAGTCTAATTAATAGTCATCTAACCTTGATATTTACTTATAATTAAATATGTATATATAATAAAAGATACATCAATATTAACCTGAATAAACCAAAAATTAGGTGGTTGCTTAAACGTACATATAAAACCTTGGTACCATTTAGAAAAAGCACTATAATATTAACGTAAAATAATAATTTGTCATAATTAATCATGATTAGAAATAATTTATAATCAAATTAATAAAATGAGTTTCTCTTACACAATGACCATATCTTGAAATCTTTGTGATGGATTCTTTTCAAGTGAGTTAAACCACTCAACAACCCTAGTATATAGGTGGATTACCCCAAACATCCAATGATTTCTACAACTAAATGTAATAACATTTAATTAAAAACTTATAACCATATATATTCAACATAAGAAAATTATGACTTAACAAAATACTGACCTAGTCAATTGATAACTCTACGAAAGTAGCGTTATTTGTTCACTTTTAAGCTAACTATTTATTTTGTTTCATGGTAAATATCATGAAAATGCTTAATTCATATTTAAGTATACCAATGTAGGTGGAACGATAGCAAACAGAGTAAAAATGGTCAAAAATGGAAGAAAATGCTTGTGCCGTAACGGTGGAAAACTTGTGCTACAGCACCCAGAGGTTGTGATGCTGTTAAAATAGGAAGGCTATTACCGTAGTGGGAGTGATTTTGAGTCGTGACATAACATTGTGCAAAAACAAGCATAAGGCTTAGGCCACAGTGGTTATTATTCAAGCCATGGCGTGCGAACATCAACAATGTTATAGTAGCTTGTGTCGTAGCGAGCACATTCTTAGACCGTGGAGCGTGAAGTTTTTCTGGTGCGCGAACATTTCCCCATTGGATCCACTTTTACTTCAACATTTAACCTCAGCTCTTGAATCTTTTTAAGATATGATCTAAGGGTCCATATTAAGTTATTTTTCAATAACTGAAACTTAGAGGAGTATTGGAAACACAATGAGAGCTGTTGGAGGGAGAACATAAAGTGGAGAGGCTCTCAATTCCTAAGCAAGGAGGCAAGCATTTCACTTTTTTTTTAGCACAAAGAGGCAACTTGTTGAGCAATTTGGAGGAATTCTTATCAAGAGTTTCACATTCATTCTCTTCTTAGTGCAATCCTTATGTTTCCTATAATGTTTATCTTGTTTTTGTTGTTTCAAAAATGGATATTATGGAATATAAGTTTGTTCTAAGGATTTTAATGGAACCCATTCTATAAAAATAATTTTCTAATGTTTATTTATTAATATTAATTAAGTGATTTGCAACACCCCATTTTTTTATTTTATATTTTAGCCAATTTTATAATTTCAAAATTATGAAATGGTCTAACAATTTAGAGTAATATCAATAATAAGTTGATTGGGTCCCAGTTTTAAACCTAAGAGATAATCTTGTTTCCTTTTATGTACTTTATTTACTTGTCGGCAACCCAAGAGCTTAAGCAAACCCACAAGTAATAACAATTAGAAGCCATGTGGATTTTTCATTTAAATGAACTCTCATGTTTTGACAACTGGAAGAATACTCATCCTACTTTTCTTAAACATCAAAGACTAAATAGGAAAGCCAATTCTAGAAATGGGAAAGGAGGAGCTGAAAAGAAAGGGAAAATCGAAGAAATATATATATATATATATATATATATATATATAAGATTTAAAAAGGTATGGGAGTCATGCGTTTTAGTTGTTTTTTTTCAAGACTTTTGAATTAAAAGTTCAAGAGCTAACGAGTCAATTTCCTTTCAAGGTGAGATATATAAGACTTTTAAATTTAAAACAGATTTGGGAAAACAACAAAACTAGCACCCCTTGTATTCAAACTTATATTTTCACAATTAAAAAATATGATTAATATGTCATTTTTCTTTGAACACCCATTCAATTAGAATTGAACAACGACAATTTAAATTCGTTCAATATTTCACGTTCAATATTATTAGGGGTGCTAGTTTTGTTACTATAAGTTTTAGGGGTGTTATTTTTGGTAATTTCCCAACATTTTTACATTTCTCTATCTATTCTTGGACATATTTGAAACATTGCCACAAATTTTATTAACTAAACTAGTCATTTGCTTTCAATTGTATTTAATTGTGTGGACTTTAGCAAGTGATTACATGCTGAGAATGAATAATCGCTGAAAACTTTATGAATTAGTATATGAGGGAAGCTCATAAAATTGATCCTAGAACAAGTTATTTGAAGTGTTGTGAATTTCATAGAAAACTATTTTGAAGTAATTGGTTTTCTAAGGATTTGAAAGGGTTTTACATATGATATTTGAGTGTATGATATCTGATTTTAAATATTGAAATGCCTAGTTTATGCATGTTTTTACATAAACGAATTTAGACATTTCTACAAAAAGTTATATGTGAATATACAAGAGTAGGTTTAGGAGTACCCTAAAACTATTTAAAATGCAAGGATCAAATTCAAGTAACTATCAACATCCCCTGTTTTATAAATGTTAGTGTACCTTTCAATTTGAATTAAATAAGTAAGCTATCACATTATTCTTATTCTGACACAAGTGCGGTTATTTAGGAAAAGTTGAGTACGTAGAACCTGCAGGACATGTAGAGGACCAATAGAGATATATTACTGTGAGTGGTATGTAATTATTTTCTAAAGCATGGATAGCATTGTTTTGAAGAACATCCATGTTCAAGTAAATCCAATTTGTACAAATTGCATATTTATGAAAAGTGCATTCATGTTAACTAGTATTGGAAAAACATATATCAATTTCAATGCACTTCAAGAAACTTGTACACCATGAGAATATATCTTATTTTCATTATTAGAATTAGTTAAATATATGTAAGCTAAGTTGCAAGCAAATTAAGATTAAATCCATTTTATTACACATACTATTTTTTATATCAGCTTGCAAGTTTAGTAAATATTTTACAGCTTCCAGAGTACTTCCCCTCATGTATTCATGATAATTGGCTGTACTTAGCATTCAGATATGCAATAATTTGGTAAGACATCGTGACCAACAAATTTGGTCCAGTTCAGCTTACTATGATGTCTACCAACTCAGTATGATATTACAAGTTTAGTATGATGAAAAGTTCAGTTAAGTCAGTGCACAGATGATTCATGTATCAACAGAGCCAACTGAGCCACTTTAATGGTTGTACCAAGCAAATTCCCCACATGAGTAGTTGAGAGCTAAATGTCTCATCTATGAGTGATTAATATCCCACGTGTGTAGTTGAGAGCTAGTGCTAGGGTTAAATGTCTCCTCCACGTGTGACTAGATCCCAAGTTCTCTAGGCAATATAAATATTGTTCTCATGGTTTTATATTTTACTTAGTCTAGCAATCAGGTACGAGGGGTAGTGTCTTCTCAAAGACAAGGTACACGTGAAGGAGTACAACAAAGTGGGTTAGAAGCATCCACTAGTCGAACTCAACCTGTCAACCTAAAAGGAAGTCACCAACAAGGTCAACCTGGTCGCCCTAAGACCCGAGGTAGAGTGTTTGCATTGACACAACCGAAAGCACAAGCATTGCCTGATGTAGTAATGGGTACGTTATCTATCTTTAATGAAGATGCTCAAGCTTTAATTGATCCTGGTTCCACACACTCCTTTGTGTCACAAATCTTTTCGATGCATGCAAATAAAAATTTAGAGCCACTAGAAAGTCCAATGGAGGTATCCACTCCAGTTGGTAATTCACTATTAGCAAGAAATGTCTATAAGGAAAGTGTTGTAAAGGTTGATGACTATGAGCTGAAATCCAACTTAATTCCCCTCAACATTCGTGATTTTGATGCAATATTAGGGATAGATTGGTTAGCTACACATTATGCCTTACTTGATTGTTTTAGAAAGGAGGTATCATTTAGAAGTCCTAATCAACCTGAAATCACCTTTTAGGGAGAACGTCAAATTCTCCCACAATGCATGGTATTTGCCCTTATTGCTAAGCGAATTCTTAGAAAGAATTGTATAGCTTAGTTAGCTCATGTCATTGGCAGTCGAGTAAGTGAAATGAGTTGGAGGATATTCTAGTACTTTGAGAATTTCCAGATGTCTTTCTAGAGGTCCTTGCTGGATTACCACCTAATCGTGAAGTGGAGTTTACTATTGACTTGTTAGGCACAACTCCATTATCACAAGCACCATACAGAATGGCACCGAAGGAGTTGAAAGAGTTGAAAGAGTTGGTGGATAAAGGCTTCATTGGGCCTAGTGTATCACCCTGGGGTGCTCCTGTTCTCTTTGTAAAGAAAAAGGATGGCACCATAAGATTGTGTATTGATTTTAGACAACTTAATAAGGTAACTGTACATAACAAGTACCCTTTACCTCTTATCGATGATTTGTTTGATCAATTGCAAGGTGCAAAGGTATTCTCAAAAATTGACCTAAGGTCCGGATATCACCAACTCTGCATCAAGGATTCTGATGTGCCAAAGGCTGCTTTTAGAGCTCTTTATGGGCATTATGAATTTCTTGTCATGCCATTTGGAATTACCAATGCTCCAGCAGCATTCATGGATTTAATGAATCGAGTGTTCCAACATTTCTTGGATAAATTTGTTATTGTTTTTATTAATGACATTTTAATATACTCTCATAGTGAGAGGGAACATAAAGAACACCTCTGCATTGTCTTGAAAATTTTAAGAAAAAAGCAATTATATGCAAAATTTAGTAAGTGCCAATTTTAGTTAGATAGGGTGGTTTTTCTTGGACATGTTATTTCAGCTGAAGGCATCTATGTTGATTGATGAACACTATTTTGACTTATGTTTTGTTATTTTTTTTAGCATTTATTTATGTTTTATTTTATTATTTTCGTGTTTTGGAAGGTATTTATGTGTTTTGTAGGTTTTTGGATTCTTAGAAGAATATTGGATTAAAATGACACAAAAAGAGAGAAAATGGAGTAACAAGAGGCAAAGAATGTAAGCTTTACATTGTGAGTCAACAGTATGTAAGGGTCACATACAAGGTGAGCAAAACAAGGTGCGTTGTGGTAAAGAAATATGTGCACCGCAGTGAGGAGCTCTCGGGTTTCATTGTAGAAAACCAAAATCAACACACGCTGCGGCAGGGGAATATGTGCACCGCGGCGAGTAGGTCCCTATTTGTCTAGAAAATCAAGGCTCGCCACGACAGGAAAAAATGTGTGCTGTGGCCCGCGTGCCAAAATTTCCCAAAAACCTAACATGCTTGTGCTACTTCACTCCTCCTATAAATATAACATCCAAACACAAGTTTTTGCAACCAATTTCTTCCCCATCTTAGCTGCTGTTGCAGCAAGGGTTTCTACCCAAAACCAAGAGAAGACCCATTGTTGAAGCTATTCCAAGGAATTGAGAAAGGGGATCAACCAACTTCAAGGAATTGGAGCTAGAGGATTCATTGGGGTATTTTTATTATAATATCTTTTTCTTCTCTTTGATTTTGTGTTTGCCTCTCATGACTAAATTGATTGACACCAATTTAGTTATGGTTGGCTAAATAATGTATTTGGAATATTAGTATTGCTTCCAATGATTGGAAGAACAATTTTGTAATTTAATGATATTTGAGTTTTGGATTTATTTCTTATTCATGTTCTTAATATTTCTGATTATAAATTAATGATGGGCCTAATTTTGATTTGTAGTTAAAGAGAATATGTTAGAATTTAGGCATTAGAAATGCCATATTTGCTTGATTTAGATTAGGTGATTATAAGATTTCCTTTAGCTAATTCCAATTGATTAGTTAACGGTCTGAATCAAAGACGTTAATTAATTAATTGTAGTGAAAATTACCATTAATTTGAGATTTTCTAAGTTTAGCGGAAAAATTATTAAATCCGACTTTAAATTGAATTTCTTAATTTGTTCTTTCCATGAATGGATAGCGAACTAAGATTCCTATATACATCCATCATCCCCACCTTAGTTGTGATTATTTTTATTTGCATTTTATTTTAGTTATTAAATTAATTTAGGAATTTACAATCTTTTCTACAACCGACAATTATTAGAATGTTTAGGATTGTTTGTTCGACTTAATAAGAAAATAAATAACATTTTAAAACCACTAAAATTCCTTGAGAGACGATCTTGGGAGTATACTTATCACTAATTATAAGTGATTCGTGCACTTGCTAGCTTTTTATAAATACAAAATTTGACTATCAAGTTTTTGTGCATCATTGATCCACAAAAGGTAGAAGCAATGGTAAATTGGAAAAGACCTAAAAATGTAACAAAAATATGGAGTTTTATTGGTTAGTTAGATACTACCGTCGTTTTGTTAAGGATTTTTCCAAGGTTGCTTTACCTTTGACCTGTCTTACTAGGAAAAATGCTAAGTTTAATTGGTCAAGTGAATGTGAGGAAAGTTTTCAAGAGCTTAAAAGACAGTTGACTTTTACACCTATGCTTACACTTCCTTTCAGTGGTGGGGGATTTGTGGTTTATAGTGATGCTTCTCATCAAGGATTAGGTTGTGGTAAGGTGATTGCCTATGCTTCTAGACAACTCAAAAAGCATGAACTTAATTATCCAACACATGACTTAGAATTAACAAAGGTGATTTTTGCCTTAAAAATATGGAGACATTATCTATATGGTGAAAAATGTCAAATATTCACGGACCACAAGAGCTTGAAGTACTTATTAACTCAAAATGAGCTTAATTTGAGACAAGAAAGATGGTTAGAATTAGTCAAGGATTATGATTGTGTTATTGTCTATCACCTAGGAAAAACAAATGAGGTAGTAGATGCTCTCAGTAGGAAATCAACAAGTTCATTAGCAAGCCTACAATCAGTCCATTGTTCACAACTTGTGGAGTTAAGAAAATTTAATGTTATCAACTCATCACTCAGGAATTCTACTTGCAAGCTTTACAGTGAGACCTATTTTGATTGATGGAATTAGTGAAGCTCAACCACGAGACTCCTTTTTGATGAAATTCAAAGGAGAAATAGAAAGTGGACACTAAACCAACTTTTCAATTCAAGATGATGGAACTATGATGTTCAACAATAGGTTATGTGTCCCAAACGATGAAAGTCTTAAGAGGGAAATACTCGAAGATGCACATAGTTCAGCTTATGCTATGCATGCCAGTATTACTAAGATGTATCGAACTCTAAAGGAACACTACTGGTGGCGTGGAATGAAACAAGAAATTGCAAAGTTTGTAGCAAGGTGTTTAATTTTCCAGCAAGTGAAATCAGAGCACCAGAAACTAGCTGGACCTCTTCAGCCACTTCCTATTCTAGAATGGAAATGGGAACACGTAACAATGGATTTTCTCTACAACCTCCCTCGTACCCAACGTGGCCATGTCGGGATATGGTAATTATGGATTGCTTAACCAAGTCTGAACACTTTTTGCCTATTAAACAAACATTTTAATTGGTAAAATTTGCCAATCTCTATGTGGAGAAAATTGTGAAATTACATGGAGCGCCAGTATCTGTTGTTTCATATAGAGATTCAAGATTTACTTCTAAATTTTGGTCTAAAGTGCAAGATACTATGGAACTAAGTTACACTTTAGTACTGCCTTTCATCCTCAAACCGATGCACAATCAAAATGAACAATCCAAACCCTTCAACAAATGTTACCTGCTTGCATTTTACAATTTAAGGGTAATTGGGATGATCACTTACCATTAATGGAGTTTGCGTACAATAATAGCAGCCATTTCAGCATTGAGATGGCCCCATATGAAGCATTATATGGTAGGAAATGTAGAACACCAATATGTTGGGATGAAGTAGGTTAAAGGAGGATTTTAGGGCCAAAGTATGTAGAAATGCTCACAACTAAAATTAAGGTAGTCAAAGAAAAATTGAAGATAGCACAAGATCGACAAAAGAGTTATACATATAATAATATTAAGGAACGTGAATATAAGGTTGGGGATCAAGTATTCTTAAAGTTATCACCATGTAAGGGTGTTGTTCAATTTCGAAAACGTGGCAAATTAATCATGCGTTACATTGGTCCATACAATATTACAGAGAAAATTGGCCCTATGGCATATCGTTTAGTCTTGCCATTTGAACTCTCTAAAATCCTTGATGTATTTCATATTTCAATGCTTCGTGGATATGTTTCAGACCCATCACATATCATTGAACCCCAACCAGTACAAGTAAAATAAAATTACCTATGAAGAAAAACCTGTAGAAATCCTTGATCGTAGGCAACAAGTATTGCGGAACAAAACCATCCCGTTGGTGAAGGTATTGTGGAGGAACCATGTAGTAGAAGAAGCAACTTGGGAACCTGAAGAAAAATGCGCACCTAATAACCTAACTTATTGAACCGAGGTATGTTAATTTCAAGGACGAAATTCTTAAAGGGGGGGAGAATTGTAACACCCCATTTTTTTTTTATATATTTTAGCCAATTTTATAATTTCAAAATTTTATGAAATGGTCTAACATTTTAGAGTAATATCAATAATAAGTTGATTGGGTCCGACTTTTAAACCTAAGAGATAATCTTACTTGTTTCCTTTTATGTACTTTATTTACTTGTCGACAACCCAAGAGCTTAAGCAAGCCCACAAGTAATAACATTTAGAAGCCATGTGGATTTTCCATTTAAATGAACTCTCACATTTTGACAGCAGGAAGAATACTCATCCTACTTCTTTTCTTAAATATCGAAGACTAAATAGGAAAGCCAATTCTAGAAATGGGAAAGGAGGAGCTAGAAAGAAAGGGAAAATCGAAGAATATATATATATGTGTGTGTGTGTGTGTGTGTGTGTGTGTATGTGCATATATATATATGTGTGTGTGTGTATATATATAAGATTTAAAAAGGTGTGGGGAGTCATGCGTTTTAGTTTTATTTTTTTTCAAGACTTTTGATTTAAGTGTTCAAGAGCTAACGAGTCATTTTACTTTCAAGGTGAGATTTATAAGACTTTTGAATTGAAAGCATTTTTACATTTCTTTATCTATTCTTGGACAGATTTGAAACATTACCACAAATTTTATTAACTAAACTAGTCATTTGCTTTCAATTGTATTTAATTGTGTGGATTTTAGCAAGTGATTACAGGTTGAGAATGAATAATCGCTAAAAACCTTTATGAATTAGTACATGGGTGAAGCTCATAAAATTGATCCTAGAACAAGTTATTTGAAGTGTTTTGAAGTTCATAGAATTTTTTTTTGAAGTAATTGGTTTTATAAGGATTTGAAAGGGTTTTACATATGATAGTTGAGTGTGTGATATTTGATTTTAAAGATTGAAATGCCTAGTTTACATATGTTTTTACAAAAATAATTTAGACATTTCTACCAAAAGTTATATGTGAATATACAAGGGTAGGTTTAGGAGTACCCTAAAATTATTTAAAATGCAAGGATTAAAGTCAAGTAACCATCAACATCCCCTGTTTTATAAATGTTAGTGTACCTTTCAATTTGAATTAAATAAGCAAGCTATCGCATTATTCTAATTCTGACACAATTGTAGTTATTTGGAAATAGTTGAGCACGCAGAACTTATAGGACACGTAGAAGACCAATAGAGACATATTACTGGGAGTGGATATCTAATTATTATCTAAAGCATGGAAAGAATTGTTTTGAAAAACATTTTCAAGTAAATCCAATTTGTACAAATTGCATATTTATGAAAACTGCATTTATGTTAACTAGTATTGGAAAAACATATATTAATTTCAATGCACTTCAAGAAACTTGTACACCATGAGAATATATCTTATTTTTCTTATTAGAATTAGTCAAATATATGTAAGCTAAGTTGCAAGAAAATTAAGATTAAATCCATTTTCATTACAAATATTATTTTTTTATATCAGCTTTCATGTTTAGTAAATATTTTACAGCTTCTAGAGTACTTCCCCTCATGTATTCATAATAATTGCTTGTACTTAGCATTCAGATATGCAATAATTTGGTAAGACATTGTGACCAAAAAATTTGGTCCAATTTATCTTACTATGATGTCTACCAACTCAGTATGATATTACAAGTTCAGTATGATGACAAGTTCAGTTAAGTCAGTGCGCACATGATTCATGTATTAGGAGAGCCAACTGAGCGATTTTAATGGTTGTACCAAGAAAATTCCCCACATGAGTAGTTGAGAGCTAGCACTAGTTCTAAATGTCTCCTCCGTGAGTGATTAATATCCCACGTGTATAGTTGAGAGCTAGTGCTAGGGCTAAATGTCTCCTCCACGTGCAACTAGATCCCAAGTTCTCTCGGCAATATAAATATTGTTCTCATGGTTTTATATTTTATTTACATACCAATCATAACATTATTATTTTATAAAGATCATGGACATATAAATGTTAACAAAATATTATTTTATTATAAGTTATGAACATGTCATTCATAGTTTCACAGGTTATTATTATCAACATACATTTCATGATAATTCATAGATAGTTCATACATAGTTACATGAATTTAATGTTCTTTTGTAAAACTTATTCACTCACTGAGCTTTCAATCTCACCCTTTTATATTTATTTTCTCCCCTAGGTAACAAGTTTTGAGGCCACATCACATGAGTTCGGAGGCTTAGAATCCATCTATTGTTGTGCAATCTAGGTTATTTTTATCTCCTTTCCAGTTTGTATAGTACGTATCTGACAGTGTGTAGTTATATTTGACCATGAGCCATTTTTTGGAT
Source organism: Elaeagnus macrophylla (assembly GCA_029378325.1). Taxonomy (NCBI): domain Eukaryota; kingdom Viridiplantae; phylum Streptophyta; class Magnoliopsida; order Rosales; family Elaeagnaceae; genus Elaeagnus; species Elaeagnus macrophylla. The sequence continues at coordinate 41,448,801 of CM055641.1, read as the reverse complement.
ACGTAAAAATTAAATGAAGTTTGCTGGATTGTGAAATTTTATGTTTTAGAACTGTGGTCATTTGTTGCAGGGAAGATAGTTCAATAATTAGGGAAAACTTTGCCCAAATTTTTAAAATTTCTTACACAAAATTTTCAAGTTAAACCAAGGTCGATTCAGAATGTTAGTTATTATGTTCCCTCAGGACACGTCACATACTCTAGTGTTGAGTTGGGGCGAGTCCTGGAATGATTGGATTATCTAATTTAATGTGCATAATGCTCCTTTATTAATTGATCACTTATTTAGGTATTTTGTTAATTTTGTGTGCAGTTGAAAGATTGGTATAAAATTGTGAACATGCATTAAATTAGCATATGTGTAATGAGGCAAGAAATTCTTATTGTTATGTGTGTAATCACTTTTATACTCTAGGTGCTTAATGACCCATATATACTTAGATGGGCATAGACATATGTGTTAGGTTTATATGGATTAGGATTAAAATGACCATTGACATGTGGACGGAAATTACTTGAGTATAGTATGATTAATAATTCATACATTTTACTTGTTATTAATGAGACATAGAAAATCATGGGACTGGAATGAGAGAAGTTTAATTTCTAGACTTCTCTAATTTGTGTTGTAAATGTGTTTTTATTTCTTTAATTAGTTTAGTTTCTTTATTTTAATTTGTCACTCAATTTTAGTAATTCAAATAGAAAGGGACAGTATATATTTTGGTATTTAGTCCTAATACATTCCTTGACAAGGTCCTCATGGGTACGATAACCTCATTTTTAAAAATACTTATCACTTGTACACGACCCGTGCACTTGCAAATTTCGTTATCAAGTTTTTGGCACCATTGTCGGAAAACTTGATAGTGTATTAGGATATATTGCTACAAAGCTTTCTCCTCTAATTTGAACATTTATAAAATTAAAAATTTTAAATAAAAAATTCAAAAAATATTTTTATTTGTTTTTTTATTTTATTTATTTTTTCATTATTTTAATTATTTTATTTTATTTTAATTTGCATTATTTAACTTAATGTTTCTAACATTTTTATTACCTTTTTAATTGATTTTTCTTATTTTTTTATTATCTTTATTTCGTTAGGTTTTTCTAAAATTTCTTTTATTTTTCGTAATTTATGTTTTTCTTGAGTTTTGCTTGTTACGTGGACTCATTTGACTATGAAAGTCTCAATAATGCACGGATGACATTTGAGGAAGCTACCAACCTCATAGCTTGTATTGAATAGAATAGTGCCTTAAGGGATCTCACTATACAATAACATTACCATCTTTCGTTGTTAAGGTATTTCATAGATTCAAGATCAGTACAAAATCTATTGCATACTTACAGATGGAGTAGAGGGGGACACACTTACTATAACTCTTACACAAATCTAGTGCCGTCACACTCCTACCACCAATATTCGGATCAGGGAGTCAACCTAGTTACTATTGGTGCTATAATTAAGAGGGTGACTATTCTACTTGGTTGTCTTATTCCATGAACTCTTGTGTGCAACCACTACCACCCCTACCCCCGCAAGAAATGAAGCCTTCGATGAAGGAGTTGATCAAGAACTATATAGTCGAGCATGGCTATTAGATCTTTCTTAGGAAGGATGAAGAAGAGGTGTGTGTGAATCAAGAATTAGAAGAGGAATTCAGTCACGAAGTGGAAGAAAATCCTAAGGATGACAGAGAATTATATATGAAGTAGATCAAGAGATGCAAAATGAGACCCCTAAGAAAAATGAGATACAACCTAAAGCCACCGAGGTAATTAACTTAAATATTGAAGAAATGGAACTCACCATGAGGAGTTTAGGTGGGTTAGTGACCTTTAAGGTCATAAGAACCATGAACCTCCCTATTGATACTGGTTTGAGCTATGAGTTATTTGAAGATGAGCTTGATAAGTGCAAATTCACAATGGAAGTTCCAACCGACCCTTTTGATGTGGCTTTCAAGCAAGATTTTAGTGTTCTAGACTTCTATTTTCTCAAGAAAGGTCTAGGTGCCTCTATGAAGAAGAAGAGGGCATAGGACCCTAAGAGTAACATTAATGACATTGACCCAACCAACATGAAAACCGTTAAATGGTTATTCATGAAATACTTTTTGTATCGCCCATCTTGATATGTTCAAGGATGGTGTACCCAACGACCTAAAACATAACGCTTCTTACGAGGTAGCCCAAATTTTTAAAATACTAATAAATAAATTTGTTTGAGTTTTGTAGGTTAATAATGAGAAGCAATGGAGCTTGAAGGTGATACAAATCAAATTTTCTAAAGCTTCAAGTTTTTAGAGAGTTTTCTCATCCTTTATTTTCTTTTGTTTCATTTATTGCATATTGGGGACAATATGCATGTTAAGTTTGGTGATAACAAACTTTCGTTTCTTTGGTTAGATTATAGTAATGTGATAAAAATGACTATTTATGACTATCTTGGTGTTGGTGAATTGTATGTGAAATAAATTTAATAGAAACCCAATGATGATTTGTGGTTAGCATGCATTAGACTTGGATTAAAATGTGATAGTTATGACACGTGTATTCATTAAGCGTATGTATGGCTAAATTTTTTTTATTTGAAATGCTCTATTATATATGTACAAGCCATAATTTTGTGAAATTGTATGTTTATTTTGAAAAGTTTATGTGGATTTCATGTTCTAAAGATTTTTGTGTCTAACAAGCTTTAGAATTCACTTTGGTGTTTCTTGAGGCAAAATCATATATGCTACTTAGATTGAGAGATGATTTAGGCCTTCTTTCGACAGTTTAAGCTTTTCAAGCTATTATGATTATTTTTGTCCTAAGTTACCCCATTTTGAGCCTTTATGTTGACTTGTCATTTCATGTTATCTTTGTGATTAGCCTAGCCCAAATGATAAATTTCACTTACCTACAACACCCTTAGTTGAACGTATATTGTGTTTATCGTTTGTTGAGCTAATATTTGTTGAGAATGTGTGGTTTACCTTCTTGGGATTAATGTATCTGGACAAAAAAAAAAGATTGATTGAATTTGGACTATAATTCTCACAAAATACAAAAATATATAAGTAAATAAAGTTTTGAAATAATGAAATGCAAAAGAACCTAAGTTTGGGGTGCACCACTTGTGGTTTTGAGCTCACTAGCTTACCGTAAGAATTTTGTTAGCTAAGGTTATGTTTGAACCTAATTTTTATTTATCTCACCTACCCATATCTTAGCCTATCATTACAAGCTTTGAAAGACCTATTGATTTTGATCTAAGTTTGCATTTACATTAAAGGAGAGAAAGACTAAATGTGGACTTATGAAGTTTCATACTATTGTAGACTATTCTTTTATTTGCATGGTTCAAATGAGCTTATTTTGAAGTCATATGATGTAAACTAGTTTGGCATAACACACACACACACGGAGCATGTCATCGAAAAATTGATCGTACACTTAAATGAATGTATTATAGATTGATAACATATGGATATTTAGGTTGAGTGTATTCGTTAATCTTTGAGAGTCCTCGAACTCAATGACCATGCCTAAAACTAATATCACTTATAGTTATGAATTTTCTTTTACCATATTTAGATGTTAAAATTTTAGGTGAGTTAGTTTGTGTGTTTGCTTTGCTTGGGACAAGCAAAGAGTTAAGTTTGGAGGTATGATAACTCTACAAAAGTAGAGTTATTTGTTCATGTCTAGGCTAAGTATTTGTTTTGTTTCATACTAAATATCATGAAAATGCTTATATTTGTGTTTAAGTATACCAATATAGATGGAACAATAGCAAACAGACTGAAATGGAAAAAAATGGAAGAAAATACTTGTACTGTGGCAGTGGAAAGCTTGTGCCGCGACACTGATGTGTTAAAATGTGTACTCGCAAGTGTACGAATCACTCGTAGTAAAGTGATAAGCAACTTCCAAGGTCGGTCTCTCAAGGAATTGCAGTGGTCTTAAATAACTAACTTTTAACTTAAACAGAGTTCTAATGAAAACAAAACACTAATTAAATAGAGTTCTAGTGAAACTAAAACTCTAAGTAACTAGAATCCTAACGCTAATAAAACTGTAAAAAGGTTGTTTGTTTTTGGTAACGAGAACAATCATACGACACTCAAACGAAAACAAAATCGCAATCAAACAATCAATTCAATTAAATCAAATATCAATAGAGGATGTATGGACGTTTAGCTTGGTTGACCATGCTTGCATCGAAAAGGTATGGTGAGATAACATGAACGTCCTATATAAACAAAACTACCGGCTTTCCTTTTAATTACGAAACTCCTTTTGGCGGGGGTAGGTCACTTTGTTGATTAACTAATTAATTGCCTTTGGCGGGGGTAAATTAAATAGCAATCAAATTATGCGCAAGGAAAATATGCCAATCAAATTAATGCTATGACTAAGTCACTAACTTGAAGCTTTGATTAAGTGTTTCGGAATAAAGTTAAGGTGACGTTCCTATAACTAAATTCTCAGATTTTTCAACCTAACTACGAACATCAAATGGGCCCATGATTATTCATAATCAAATATCTAAACATGCTCTTAATCAAAAAGTAATTTATTCATAAATCAATAAAATACACCATACACAATTCTAGCAAACATGGCAACACAAACTAAACATCCATAATAAAATTAGCCAGACATGTTCATATTAATATTCATAGACAAATAAAATATGATCATACACTTTAACAAAAAGAGAAGAGGAATTAATTCTATAACAACAAGAAAATCCTAGATCTAAATACCGCTTATGGATCGGATAGCGTTCTCCTCCGTAAGCTTTATCTTCGATCGTCGTTGGCTTCCTTGAATCCTTAGAATAGTGTCTCTCGCTTCGTTAGAGTGTGGTAATGCTCTCAAAACTGATTGAATGTAGTGTTTGGGTCGCAAAATTGAGAAGAATGAGAGTTGTGTACGAATTGGTCGAGTTGTTTTGTAAGGGGGGTCTAAGGGGGTATTTATAGATGTAAGGGATTCCTGATTGCAATAGGAATAGGCGCGCCGCGGCATGCATTTTCCCCGCCGCGGCGCAACACAAATTCTGAAAATAATGTAAAAACCCGAGAGCTCCCCGCCGCGGCATGCATTTTCCTCGCCGCGGCGCGCTTTGTCTTCAGTTTCTTCACATCTACCCCCTTACATATGTGATGGCTCGTTATGTAAGGCTTACATATTTGTCTCGTTTAGCCCGTAACTCGTGATCTGAGCGCCGTAAGTGTTCCGTCTTTGCGTGTTTTCATTATTTGACTCATTTGACGCTAAAAACACCTGAAATACACTAAAATATACCCGTGACTCCGAATGGATAAATTTATGAAAATAATCAAAATAATAATCATAATAAATCTATATATCAATCAATTAAGCACAATTAATCACGAAATATTAGTGCTTTTCGAGCACTCATCAGACACCCAGAGGTTGTGATGTAGTTAATAACAAGAAGGTCAGTGTCGTAGTTGGAGTGATTTTGAGCCGAGGTGCAACATTGTACAAAAACGAGCAAAAAGGCTTAGGCTACGGCAATATTGATCCGCACTGTGGGGCACCAACGTCAACAATGTTACTAGTAGCTTGTATGTGCTGTGGCACACTCATTCTTAGGCCATAGCAAGAGAATTTTTTTGGGTGCGCAAACATTTCCACATTGAATCCACTTTTACTCCAACTTTTAACCTCAACCCTTGGATCTTTTTAAGATATGATCCAAAGGTTTATATTAAGTCATTTTTTAATAACTTAAATCTAGAGGAGCATTGGAAATACAATGAGAGCTGTTGGAGGTAGAACACAAAGTGGAGAGACTCTACATTATTCGTGAGCAAGGAGGCAATGGTTTCACCATTTTTGGAGCACAAAGAGGCAACTTTTTGAGCAATTTGGAGGAATTCTTCTCAAGGGTTTCACCATTCATTCTCTTCTTAGTGCAATCATTATGTTTTCTATAATGTTTTCTCTTGTTCTTATTGTTTCAAAAATGGATATTATAGAATAGAAGTTTATTTTAGTGATTTTAATAGAACTCATTCTATGAACATGATTTTCTAATGTTTATTTAATATTAGTTAAGTGTTTGGATTATCTAATTTAATGTGCTTAATACTCCTTTATAAATTGATCACTTATTTAGGTATTTTGTTAATTTTGTGCACAGTTGAAAGATTTGTATGAAATTGTGAACATGCATTAAATTAGCATATGTGTAATGAGGCAAGAAATTTTCATTATTATGTGTGTAATCACTTTTAAACTTTAGGTACTTAATGACCCATGTATACTTAGATGGCCATAGACACATGGGCTAGGTTTATATGAATTAGGATTAACACACTACTACAAAATTGCCTTTATAGGACGGCCACTGACCGTCCTATAAGACTTATAGGGCGGTCAGTGGCCGTCCTATAAAGTCTCGTCTTAAAAGAATCGAAAAAAATAGGACGTTCCCGGAGCGTCGTAAAAAAATTTTTATAGGACGGCCACTGACCGTCCTATAAAATTTTTTTAAGACGGCCACTGACCGTCTTATAAATTGTTTATAGGACGGCCACAAAATTAAAAAAAAAAAAAAAAAAAAAATTATATAGGGCGGCTTTTGACCGTCCTAAAAGAATTTTATAGGACGGTCAATAGCCGTCCTATATAGTTTTTTTAGGACGGTCAAAAGCCGCCCTATATAATTTTTTTTTTTTTTTTTTATTTTTTTTTTTAAATTTTTTTTTTGCCCGGACTAAAATCTATATAACCTGTACAAATTATAGTCATTCCAAGAACACAATTCAGATTCAGAATACAATATTTCATTCCAAAAATATCCATAATTTACATTACAAATATGTGGTTCAAAGCTGCCTAACTAGCTTTAATTTACATGTACAGATTATCATAATGTTCAGGAACATATATACAATCTAAAATTCAAAAACTTGCTAGCTTTAATTTACATAGATAGATTACAGTAACATACACACATATATATATATGAAACATATACAAATAGTCTAAGGATTAAAGCAAGCTACGTACATACAAATTATTAATTAGCTAATTGTTTGAAAGATAATTGTAGACGTACATACACCATTCTTGCCTTAATGTCAGCAGCTCTGTTGGTGTATACTGATTCTTACTTGAGAACTACAATACAATATATGTATAATATGTTAAAGCTAAATAATGGATAAATAATATTACGTACGTATTAACTTGAATATGCATACGTAAATAATAAGTTTTAAAGCTTACCGGTACAATATCATTTGTTTCAGCATTTCCAATAAATTTGGTAATATATGTATCTATGAATTTCATAACATAGTATCCACATTCATACGATTCTGGTTGTTTTGGACACTAAGTACAATTAAGAAAGCTATAGTTAGTAATTATATAATTAATTTAATTACAAGCATATATAAAATTACATGTTGCCATATAACTAAAACAATTACCTTAACGGGAATCCAATTTGGTTTAATATTTGAATTTCCACATTGACGATGCCATGTTTGTAAAGCCCTGTTAATTATAATATAAAGTTTCATTGCATAATACCCACATTTATAGAATTTAAGTTTTTATAATAAACAAATAAGATGAGATCGATTATATAAAAAATATTATCTAATATATAATATAAATATATGTGTGTTACCTTAACCAAATTTTTGTATATTCTTCATCAGGAGGTGATCCTTTAGAAGAATTGTAAGCCTTTATAGAATTGAACCATTGAAGTTCACAAGTGAACGGATTAACAACAGTTAATGTCCAATGACTCCTACATATATGTTAGTATTTCATGTTATGATACTGTATTAGCTAATGTATTTAACGCATTGAATGTAATACTTACGATCTCCAATATGGAGCATAAGACACATTGAACCTGTCATTGCATTGAACTTGTTCACAAGCAAGTTGACTTTGTATTCTTCATCATGATATGTGCATAAAAACTCGGGATCTACAAAAATAAAATGTCTCTCCAATGAGACATTTTGTCCTCTCCATTTATCAAATAATAACCTATTATTGAACGATGATATGCCAATTAGTGAAATGAAATACTCAAAATAAAGTATAGTTATAATTTTAAATATACCTGAGGAAAATTTGTATATGAGGAACGCCAAGCCAACTACAGTCACAAATGTGAAGTATATCTTCTAGAGTTAATAAAATTGTTATTGTTTCAACCCCCAAAATCATTGGATTGCATGGAATCATACGATGGGAGTTATCACCTTCCATTTCCATATTATCCAACGCCCATCTTTGTAAAATTTCAATTCCATTGTGATCTCCAACATCGCTACTCAAACTTGACAAAGAAATAACCTCCTTTCCTTTGGATGTATTTATACCTCCCTCTGACACATCCTTACTAATTTGTCTTTGTTTTTCAGGTAAGGGCTACAAAATATAGTTATTAGTTAATTAATAATAACATATTATATTTCTTTTAAAGAACATATATACAAACAATAAAATGGGTGTTGAAAATATATTACCTGTCCTCTTAAGATAACAAGATGTTTTGGCCATCTTACATGTTGATTAATTGCATCACCCACGTAATAAAGTTCATCTTGGACTGGATATGGAAGAAGTGCCATTGGTTGTGATGTAGTTAATACGAAAACTTTGAAGTTTTCTTCTCCTATTTCCACTGTATGAATCGTATCAGTTGGGTTGCAACGAGGAAAACAAGTGCCTTTGGCACAAACATTTGATGGGTCATCAATAGCCAAAAAGCACAACACTCCCTACATGTATGGTCAAAGAAAATTAGTAGAAACCATAAATGTAAATAAATGAGAATATATTATAACTTTTCTAATTAATAAATTGACAATATGTAACTTACCTTTTCTATACCAGATGGTGGGTGTGTACTACCATGTGATGAGTTAGAGTTGGCATTTGAATGTGTAGGTGGAACATCCTTTGCAAACCTATCTGAACGTCCTGCTTCCATTTGAACGTCCATGTCCATTTGAACGTTCATGTCCATCTGAACGTCCGTATCCACCTGTGGATCCATATTTCCACTTTCTCTACTTCTTCTAAGTGAGTTATCGTTCATATGTTGTAATTTATCCATTACATTTCTCATTATCTGTTCTGACATTGCTTCAAAATTATTAGAATCTTCCTTATTTTGTTGCTGATTAATACGACTTTTTCTCCCAAAATAAGATGTAAGATTCTCTCTCTTTCCTAGCCCACGAACTCGACCTGAATGTTCTTCACCTAATGCCATCTCAAGTATATCATTCCTTCGACTTTTTTTAATTTCAAGTTCTCCAGTCTGTACTTTCTGCATCAATGTTTCCTATAAAATTCACAGGCAAAATATATTTTTTGTCATAATATTAGAATAGGATATAATATTTAAAGCTAATATTTTATTTCATAGTACAGTATTCTTACAATTTTTTCCAAAACTTCTTTTGTTTCATCGTTAAGTACTTGTCGTTCATTACTTGGTACGTGAGTGTCTAGCCAAGTCTCATGACGCTCCACGATAGCTCCAGGTCCTTTTTGCTTCTTCTGTTAAATAAATTTGAATATTATTTCAACAATCAAATAATATATTTCAATTGACAATAAAAACCTTACCAATTTCTGTTTTGAACCACGATACCCAGTCTTACTCCCAAAATATGTGTGTTTATTTAACTTTGCTTTTTCTTGCTTTTCTTTCCGAAGTTTTAGCGCTTTTGCAGAAAGTTTTTGATTAACAAATATCTCCCATTTCGCTTTAGATATGAAGCTGTACTTATGTGGTGGAGTATATAGTTGTTCAGGATCATCCAAATAAGGAAATACGAAAGTCCTGGATAAATATGACTTGAATTTCCTGAACTTCTCACCCGCATCAATCATATAAAAATGATATGTCATACGGTCATCAATCTCAAATGATTCCTACAATAAAAAATATAAGTATCATAACTTTTTCCTAATTGTACACATAGAAAATCATAGATTATTAACAAAATAACAGTAACCTTAACGGGAATCCAATTTGGTTTAATATTTGAATTTCCACATTGACGATGCCATGTTTGTAAAGCCCTGTTAATTATAATATAAAGTTTCATTGCATAATACCCACATTTATAGAATTTAAGTTTTTATAATAAACAAATAAGATGAGATCGATTATATAAAAAATATTATCTAATATATAATATAAATATATGTGTGTTACCTTAACCAAATTTTTGTATATTCTTCATCAGGAGGTGATCCTTTAGAAGAATTGTAAGCCTTTATAGAATTGAACCATTGAAGTTCACAAGTGAACGGATTAACAACAGTTAATGTCCAATGACTCCTACATATATGTTAGTATTTCATGTTATGATACTGTATTAGCTAATGTATTTAACGCATTGAATGTAATACTTACGATCTCCAATATGGAGCTATAAGACACATTGAACCTGTCATTGCATTGAACTTGTTCACAAGCAAGTTGACTTTGTATTCTTCATCATGATATGTGCATAAAAACTCGGGATCTACAAAAATAAAATGTCTCTCCAATGAGACATTTTGTCCTCTCCATTTATCAAATAATAACCTATTATTGAACGATGATATGCCAATTAGTGAAATGAAATACTCAAAATAAAGTATAGTTATAATTTTAAATATACCTGATGAAAATTTGTATATGAGGAACGCCAAGCCAACTACAGTCACAAATGTGAAGTATATCTTCTAGAGTTAATAAAATTGTTGTTGTTTCAACCCCCAAAATCATTGGATTGCATGGAATCATTCGATGGGAGTTATCACCTTCCATTTCCATATTATCCAACGCCCATCTTTGTAAAATTTCAATTTCATTGTGATCTCCAACATCGCTACTCAAACTTGACAAAGAAATAACCTCCTTTCCTTTGGATGTATTTATACCTCTCTCTGACACATCCTTACTAATTTGTCTTTGTTTTTCAGGTAAGTGCTACAAAATATAGTTATTAGTTAATTAATAATAACATATTATATTTCTTTTAAAGAACATATATACAAACAATAAAATGGGTGTTGAAAATATATTACCTGTCCTCTTAAGATAACAAGATGTTTTGGCCATCTTACATGTTGATTAATTGCATCACCCACGTAATAAAGTTCATCTTGGACTGGATATGGAAGAAGTGCCATTGGTTGTGATGTAGTTAATACGAAAACTTTGAAGTTTTCTTCTCCTATTTCCACTGTATGAATCGTATCAGTTGGGTTGCAACGAGGAAAACAAGTGCCTTTGGCACAAACATTTGATGGGTCATAAATAGCCAAAAAGCACAACACTCCCTACATGTATGGTCAAAGAAAATTAGTAGAAAACATAAATGTAAATAAATGAGAATATATTATAACTTTTTTAATTAATAAATTGACAATATGTAACTTACCTTTTCTATACCAGATGGTGGGTGTTTACTACCATGTGATGAGTTAGAGTTGGCATTTGAATGTGTAGGTGGAACATCCTTTGCAAACCTATCTGAACGTCCTGCTTCCATTTGAACGTCCATGTCCATTTGAACGTTCATGTCCATCTGAACGTCCGTATCCACCTGTGGATCCATATTTCCACTTTCTCTACTTCTTCTAAGTGAGTTATCATTCATATGTTGTAATTTATCCATTACATTTCTCATTATCTGTTTTGACATTACTTCAAAATTATTAGAATCTTCCTTATTTTGTTGCTGATTAATACGACTTTTTCTCCCAAAATAAGATGTAAGATTCTCTCTCTTTCCTAGCCCACGAACTCGACCTGAATGTTCTTCACCTAATGCCATCTCAAGTATATCATTCCTTCGACTTTTTTTAATTTCAAGTTCTCCGGTCTGTACTTTCTGCATCAATGTTTCCTATAAAATCCACAGGCAAAATATATTTTTTGTCATAATATTAGAATAGGATATAATATTTAAAGCTAATATTTTATTTCATAGTACAGTATTCTTACAATTTTTTCCAAAACTTCTTTTGTTTCATCGTTAAGTACTTGTCGTTCATTACTTGGTACGTGAGTGTCTAGCCAAGTCTCATGACGCTCCACGATAGCTCCAGGTCCTTTTTGCTTCTTCTGTTAAATAAATTTGAATATTATTTCAACAATCAAATAATATATTTCAATTGACAATAAAAACCTTACCAATTTCTGTTTTGAACCACGATACCCAGTCTTACTCCCAAAATATGTGTGTTTATTTAACTTTGCTTTTTCTTGCATTTCTGTCCGAAGTTTTAGCGCTTTTGCAGAAAGTTTTTGATTAACAAATATCTCCCATTTCGCTTTAGATATGAAGTTGTACTTATGTGGTGGAGTATATAGTTGTTCAGGATCATCCAAATAAGGAAATACGAAAGTCCTGGATAAATATGACTTGAATTTCCTGAACTTCTCACCCGCATCAATCATATAAAAATGATATGTCATACGGTCATCAATCTCAAATGATTCCTACAATAAAAAATATAAGTATCATAACTTTTTCCTAATTGTACACATAGAAAATCATAGATTATTAACAAAATAACAGTAACAGTAGTACGTACCAATAACGATTCCCAAATTTCTTCTTTACGAGACTTGGGCACTTATCGCCAATCAGTTATGGTGATATCAATGGTCGATCGTACCAAACTACCGATAGCACTAGCCCACTTTGAACTTGTATCACCACATGGAAGCCCATCTTCGTCAACCTCAACTACTATCCTCTCTCTTTTCGTTAATATGTTTGACAAAGTTGTCATTCCTCGACCTTTCTTCCTTTCTGTACTCTTTCCATGGGTACCACCTTCATTTCTTGAGTTAGAAGAATGCTCCATCAATCTGCATAAAAATTAAGTAACAATATGTGAGTTTACACCTAAGCATGACTTGTTAGAATGCATGAACAAGTTACTAAAAAATAAAAGTACGCAAATAAAATATATGAAGATTATCACGTATTTACTACCATGTGATTAGTTATAATAAGATGTAGGTAAGATACTCAATAAAAGAATTTAATTAAATTATATGAAACTTACCATGTATTTATTTATTATTAATCCATATGCCTTCGCAATTAGTACGCAAATAAGAAAATGATTCTTCATCCTCTGTGTCATCATCATAAACTTCATTGGGTATCTTGTTATTATCACAAACCATTGAAGCCCGTTGAAACTCCTCAATCTCTTCATCTGTCTCATCATTCTCATCATCATTCTCATCATAATAGCCTTTATTAGGAGGAGTAAGAACAATTGACCACTGTGGGTCTTCAGGGTCTCTTACATAAAACACTTGCTTGGCTTGACTTGCAAAAATGAAACTATCTTCTTTATACCCAATTCTTTGTAAGTTTACCAAAGTAAAATCATTATCTTTGTCATAGCGAATACCAACCTTATTCACATTCTCAACCCAGTCACACTTGAATACACACTTATTAAACTTGTAGTAATCCAACTCCCATATCTCTTGGATTACTCCATAATATGTCATTTCACCAGATATTGGTCTTTTATCCTTTGCAGTAGCAAATTGCATGACTTGTGCTACTAAGGACACACCACTATTTTGATTGGTTCGGTTATCATCTATTTCCTTTGTATGAAATCTATATCCATTGATGATATAACCATTATATTTAAGCACATGAAACTTAGGACATTTTGAAATCCATCTAAGTGTGATAGAAATGTTATGATTTGGATCTCTGAGCTCTTGAGAAATCTGATTAAATGAATATACTTAGTTATTAACATATACAAAAAAAAAATTCCTTGAATAATAATGTTATTTTCATGTACTCACTTCATCACGTAGCCAGTACATAAAATTATGATTATGTTCGTCAATTAACCATTTCTCTGTGCGTCTTGAATGTTTGTACTTGTCTTTAATATGTTCCAAGTGCTTCCTATAAAGTTAAAAAAAATTATTACTAAATTGATATTTAATCACAAATAAAACTAAGTAATAAAGTATAGAAAATTACTCAAGATATGGTTGAACTTCATCTGTGTTTGATAGAACATGACGGTGGGCTTGCTCCCATAATTTACGATCTACTAGTTCTATGGATTGACCAACACCTTTTCTTTCTTTTGGAATTGTGTTTTTGGTAACGGGCAAACTTATAGAATTCATTGCTTCTTCAGCTATATAACATTCAGCTATACATCCTTCAGATCGGTTCTTATTCCTCACATATCCTTTTAATTCCTTCATTAATCGTTCAAATGGGTACATCCATCTCAAAAAGACTGGTCCACATAACTTCACTTCTCTTACTAGATGAATTGTGAGATGTATCATCACATCAAAAAATGAAGGAGGGAAGAATTTTTCTAACTTGCATAGAGTGACAACAAGTTCTGATTGAATTGCATCCAACTTTTGAACATCAACTTTTTTCTTACATATATCATTGAAGAAATAGCAAAACTTAATAATTGTACTCCTCACCTCTTTGGAAAACACCCCTCGCAATGCTACAGGCAACAATTGTTGCATCAAGACATGACAATCATGTGACTTCATCCCATATAACTTTTTGTCAGTCAAAGAAACCAAACTACTTATGTTGGATGAGTATCCATCTGGGACTTTAAGATTTGCTAATGTATTACAAAATGATTTTTTCTCTTTCGTCGATAAAGTGTAGCATGTGGGGGGTAAGTAAGTCTTATTCGTGCCCACCTTTGGACTAATCTCAGTTCTTACACCCATTTTAATGAGATCCATACGTTGACGAACACCATCTTTGGTTTTTTCAGGAATATTTAGCAATGTACCGACAATGCTATCACACACATTCTTTTCTATATGCATCACATCTAACAGATGTCTAACATTCAAGAACTTCCAATATTCTAAGTCAAAGAATATTGATTTTTTTCTCCATGGAGTGCTTGTATCAACCTTATAATTTACTTTCCCACGTGCAAAAGTCATCATCTCAACTCTTGCTAATATTTCACTTCCAGTTAACGGAGTTGGTTGTGTTCCCTCCTCTTCATGTCCGTTAAAAGACTTAACTTGCTTTCTATAAGGATGATACCTAGGTAACCATTTTCTATGACTCATGTAAGACATCTTCCTTGAATGTTTTAACCTTAATCCTTGATACCCCTCACTACATACCGGGCAAGCGTAATAACCTTTAACAGCATGACCAGAAAGATTCCCATAAGCAGGAAAGTCATTAATCGTCCACAATAAGATAGCTTTCAACTTAAATTTCTCAAGTTTGAAACTATCATACACATCAATTCCATCCGTCCACAACAACTTCAAGTCTTCAATCAATGGCTCTAAGTAAATATCAATATCATTTCCAGGTTGCTTGGGTCCAGATATCAATAAAGTTAGCATCATGTATTTTCTTTTCATACATAACCAAGGAGGAAGATTATATATGACAAGTATAACGGGCCAACAACTATACCGACTACTTAAAGACCGGTGAGGATTGATCCCATCAGATGAAAGTGCAAGTCTAAGGTTTCTAGATTCAGCGCTGAACTCAGGCCAAGTATAGTCAACATGCTTCCACTCGGGTGAGTCAGATGGATGTCGCAACATTCCATCATTTTCCCTTTCCTTCGCATGCCATGTTAGATTTTGAAATGTTGCTGAATCTTGAAACATTTTTTTAAAACGTGGAATAGGTGGAAAGTACCACAATACCTTTGCAGAAACATAAACGTGGAATAGGTGGAAAGTACCACAATACCTTTGCAGAAACATTAACTTTTTCCTTCCCTGATATTGGATTAACTTTCCATCTTGACTTTTGACAATGCGGACATGATATGGAATCATTGTATTCATTTCGATATAGAATACAATCATTAGGACAAGCATGAATTTTTTCATAATTCATGCCCATTTCACGAAGGATCTTCTTTACTTCATTCGTTGATGATGGCAAAACATTATCTTCCAGGAACATCTCACTCAAAAGAGTTAGCAACTCATTGAAACTTGTATCTGAATGACCATGCTTACCCTTCCATCTATAAAGTGAGACTGATCCTGACAATTTTGTGAACTTATTGCATCCTTGGTATAATGGCTTTATAGCATCTTCCATAATATCTTGCATGTCACTCATATTATTTTCATCAAAATTATCGTTTTCAAAGTTGTTAGCACTATTTGTGAAATCATTTTCACGTGGATTGAGATCGCTGAATTCCTCAGGAGGATAAACTTTTGAAATTTTCTTCTTAGTCTCTCCATGACGATACCAATTTGTATATCCACTATCAATTCCATTATGATAGATATGATTTCTAACTTCAACCACACTAAAAATTTTTAAATTTGCACACTTCAAACATGGACAACGAATTCGATCTTTTTCGGTTGAATTATTAGAAGCAAATCTCAAAAAAATTTCCACACCCTCTATAAATTTGATATTTGTTCTCTTCATAGACATCCAACTCTTATCCATCCTATACATCATTGTATAGTAATAAATTGACAATAGCTAATTTAAAAATAATTTACTTATCGAATATTAAATAAAAGTATATAAATAAATAAGTAATATTGGTTATTAAATTTCTTAAAAAACATTTATAATATGTATATCATTTTATAAAGATTTTATAAGACATCCTATATATAATTGTAAATAAATCTTGTGTCAATAATTAATTTAAAAATAAATAACTTGTTTAATATTAATTAAAAGTATATTCTATTTTAAATATTAGTTATTAAATTTAAAAAAAAAAATTATATATGTATCATTTTATAAATATTAATTTATAAGACATCTTATATATAATTGTAAATAAAAATATCGTGTTAATTATTAATTTAAAAATAATTAACTTGTTTATTAATAAATAAAACTATATTGCA
Source organism: Elaeagnus macrophylla (assembly GCA_029378325.1). Lineage (NCBI taxonomy): Eukaryota > Viridiplantae > Streptophyta > Magnoliopsida > Rosales > Elaeagnaceae > Elaeagnus > Elaeagnus macrophylla. Next base: position 41,431,869 of record CM055641.1, on the reverse strand, counting down.
AATCAAAGTTGGTTATTAAATTTTCTAAGATAAAATTGTAATATGTATCATTTTATAAATATTTTATATGATGATTTATAAGTGTCCTAAAAAATTTTTATTAAACCATCCTAAAAGATTTTTATAGGACTGTCACTAGCAGCCCTATAAGAATTTTATAGGACGGTCACTAGCAACATATAAGAATTCTTATAGCCGTCCTATAAGAATTGAATTTCAGAAACAGCAACAAAAATATTTAACCAATAAATATATATATATGTCCTATATGTAATATTTACAAGAAAATAGAAAACGTACTGCACACATTTTAGTTTTATTAACATGTATAATATGTAATACAATCATACTAATTAATATGTAATATGTTTAGAAAAACCATACTAATTAATTAACATGGTATAACACAAAATTTCAGAGAAAAAAAAAAGACATAGAATAGATAAATAAATAAATAAAGGAAGGCGATGAAGAACCTGTTGGAGGAGGAGAAACGGGGTGGTTCAGGGGAGGAGATGGCGTCTGGCTGGCCGTGCACGACGGACTGGGCTGAGTGGAGGAGGCAGCGCTCGGTGGTTTCGCGTGATACGGCGTACGTTCGTACGTGTTACGGCGTACATTTGCGCGCTAGTTACGGCGTTTTACGGGTCGCAGGGTTATGTTTCTCTACGGTTTGGCGGTGGCTTTCGGCGGTGGCTATTGGCGGTGGCGACGGTGGTGAAGAAACCAGATCTAGCCGTCCTTGTGAAGAGTACAACAGTTCTTGAATGTTTAATTTGGTAAAGGTAAAGTAGGAAATAGGGATAATCGAGCTGGTAAATAAGTTAAAAAAAAATAGTGCAATTTTCTTTTAGATATAAAATAGCCATCTTTTTATCGAGCTGGATAAGTAAAAAAAAAAAAATTTGCAACTTTCTTTTAGGACGGCTATTAGCCGTCCTATATGTGGTATATAAGGCGGCTAATAGCCGCCCTAAAAGAAAGTGGCAAATTTTTTTTTAAGACGGCTATAAGCCGTCCTATAAAGTAACGCCCATTTTTTTCCGTAATAACCGTCCTATATTTCTTAAACGACGGCCATATACATGTGACCGTCCTATTTGTTTCTCACTCTAAATTTGAGGCCGTCCTATATTGCTTATATTGTAGTAGTGACAAGACCATAGACATGTGGGTGATAATTAATTGAGTAGAGTTTGATTAATAATCCATACATTTTACTTTACTATTATTGAGACGTAGAAAATCATGGAAGTGGAACGGGGGAAGTTGAATTTCTAAACTTCTCTAATTTGTGTTGTAAATGTGTTTTTGTTTTATTAATTAGTTTAGTTTCTTTATTTTAATTTGTACTTAATTTTGGTAGTTCAAATAAAAAGGGAGAGTATATATTTCAACATTTAGTCCTAATTTGTACTTAATTTTGGTAGTTCAAATAAAAAGGGAGAGTATATATTTCGGTATTTAGCCCTAGTACATGCATTAAGAAGTTCTTCATGGGTGCGACAACCACGTTTTTAAAATACTTATAACTTGTACATGACATGTACACTTGCGGATTTCGTGATCACCAATAAGGGATAAAAAGTCTTTTAATCTCTCCTACTCCAAGCATTCGTTGACTGAAATAATCAATTTGATCATCAAGAATAGGACTGTGTTGATTTGATATCAGTGCAAGATACATAAAGTGATATAACTTGTGATGTTTTACATTTTTGGTCAAGTGATTAAATAAGATTCTACATTAACAACATAAGTCACTTATTATATGACTATTAGATTTTTTTTGTACATTTTGGATTTAAAATACAAGCACTTAATTATATTGTCTAGTCTATCACAAATTTATCATCAAGTAACCATGTTATTGCTTTTGCTTGCAATTCACATCCATTGCGATCTGTGCTTGTTGTTGCTCTTCTTCTTTGTCGTTTGAGTTTTGAACCTAATGTTTCTAGCAACATCGAACTATAACCAAAGATGTAAATGCTACAAAATTAAGATTATAGTAAGAAAAAGAAATATAATAGTCTCACACTAATGAAATTTTTATGTTTCTTCTTCTTCCCTTAGAGGCCTCAACTATTTTTAGTCTCTTATCATTTCTCCATACTTGAAGAAAGCAGATGTTAGTATTTTTCTTATGTAAGGTTGACTACCAATGACTGTATGGGTCTTTACTATAGACAGATTCCAAAATGCTATGATTGTCGAGGTTGCCACAATCTTTTTGAAAGACCAAGAACCCCATGGTTCAAATACCCACCATTTCAAGTAGTCAACTGCAATATTAGTTTGCAAAATCAACATCCTTCATTTCATTAACATAAACATTCGGAGACCAACTCAACAAAAATAGTTGAAACATAAGACAATGAAAAAATTGAAAACAAAAAAAATAAAATAAAAAAATGAAATAAAATTGAAGAAAAAAAGAAAGAAAGAAACATACAATGGACAGCAAGTTGTAACCAAATAAACACACATGCAGAGAAGAAGAAAGGACGATGGCTATGAAGGCAAGCAGGAACCGCAAACAGAGTAGTAGCATGAGCAGGGACAATGAATGTAAAGAACTTGGGGTTTCATCCTAAAGTGTTAAGGTTAACCTTTTAGGTGGAGTAGCCCAAGTTCGAATAAACCTATGAATCACCACATGTCTAAGAAATGTGAGACTTTATTTGTACATTCCTAATAATCTCCCCCCTCAAACAAAGTACCACATGGCTCAGCTCCCCTCAATCAAATATACACATTATCTTCGCTATGTCCAGCCTCCTTTCAGTCAAAGAAATCCTTATCTTCGTATTTTACACTATGTTTGGCTCCCCCTTAGTTGAAAAAACCATTATCTTTGTGTTTTACACTATGTTATACTCCCCCTCAGTCAAGAAACTATTATCTTCACGCTTTACATTGTAATTCAACTCCTCTCAAGCTCACAACGAGCCTTAGGTTCACGTATGAGGAAGCCCATAGTGAGCCTAGGGTTCACGCAAATAGAGCCCATGTAGAGTCACATAAGTAACCGCAATGCCTAAGTTTGGGGTTGGCTTTGGTACCACTTGTAAGGAACTTGGGGTTCAATTCTGAAAGGTTAACTTTTAGGTGGAGTAGCCCAAGTCCTTATAAACCCATGAATCACCCAATATCTAAGCAATATGGCACTTTCTTTATATATTCCCAACAACGGACAATAGAGTGGGATGACTAGCAAATGGAGCAGTGATGACACAACACTAGCTAGAATAGCAATTGATCGCGATCAATATGGAGAATGTAAAAAGGGTAACAGTAAGGCTTTTGCTCTACGCAGCAAGTAATGTGTTGTAAGTGGAACCCTAGTGTTTTATGTAGTTAAGTAGGTACAGCTATTGAGTGTATCTTAACGTTTTTATGTATAGTTAAAATAAGCTATAGGTATGTCTATTGATTATACTAAAAGCTTCTAGATAAGAGATCATTAGTCATACTTTTAGCTTATGTTTTAGGTACGGTTAATAACAGTTTTTAAAACTTTTTGTAAATTTTCCAAAAAGTTATGCCCCTACTTTACTTGTTGGCTGTAGCTAAAATGAATTCTTTAAAAAAAGCACTCAACTGTACCTAAAAATATTTAGGTGCAACTATTTCATTTCTTTAAGTTTCAGTTGTACTTAGATGAGTTTCATGTTGTATTGCTAATTTTTTCTTAATTATTCCTTCTTTTTTTCAAAAGTTAGGGACTAAGTTTTTCTCACTGTCTTTTGGATTTTTTATTTTTTTTAGGGTCATTTTACATCTTTTTGTAAGATTCATTCCTATATTTAAGTAATAGATCAAGTTAAAAAAATTGGCAATTGTTCAATTTTTTTAAAAGAAAAAATGGCTACATAATGTACTAGTTTTTTTTTTTTTTATTTCCTTGGTCAATTTTAAATCAATTACCTCTTATGGCTGCCCTATCCAATAAGGAAAAAAGTAGGTAATTTTAAGATTTAAAAGAATCAGCCAATCTGATTAATAGACATATTTGAAAACCACATGAAATGAATGGAGTGATAATTATCAAATACTACCATATTAAAGAGAAAAATGAAGCTAGGGTTTCATAGAATGTAAAAATTATATGTAAATTGTTACAAGTTAAGCTTTGTAAAGGCAAAATAAATAAGGGGAAAAAAAGATTAAATAACCTTATAATAAAATATTAATTACTCTAATATGAACTATGATAAATCAATATTTGTCCTAATATTTTGTTGTAATTTGGCATTATTTTTATAGTCTATTTAAATATTTTACCCAAAGTGAAGATATTTTGGACATTTTTAGGTTTATAATTATTTAGGAAGAATTTACAATTTTTTGGAATTTTTCTAGAATTTTTATGAATTTAATTAAATATGTGGATGTATACAGAAATAAATGTGGATCTATTTAGTAATATAGATTCATACAGAAGGAACCGTAGATCCACTTAGAAAGCCCAATCCAGTCATTATCCACGTCATCCTCCACGTCATCATCCACGTTGTACCACGACATCAGAGATACACGAATCAGAAGAAGCCACGTGGAAGACAGCACAGCAAACACGCGTTGGGCGTGTGAAATACGCGTGCCGGACAAGCGCCGCAATGTTCTCCAATTACAATTCGCCACGTGTCTGTTGTCTTCTCCGCTCGCCCACTTTCTGCGCCGCACCGCTTATCCAATTAAAAAATGACACGTGTCAATATCTACTGTGCTGCCAGCGCCGTCCAACGAATCACACTCTGCCACGTGTTTTTTTGTTTTCTTGATGTTGATTGGCAAATAAAATGACGACACGTGGCGCACTATGCAGCTTTTTATCCCTCACTTTTCTTTTATATACGAGCTAAATTAGTGATCAAAGGAGAGTGAGAATTGAGATTTTTGTATAAATTTTGGTGTGTTTTCAGTTTTGTTTTGGTTCTCTTCTGCTGTTTCTTCTATTTGTGTTTTAATTTATTTTACAGTATAATTTTACGATATTTTAGAGAAAAATATTACATTATTGTATAATATTTTGAGCTTTTGGAGGAGTAACATCAACAAATTCAAGAGTTTGGGTATTTATTTTATTATTAATATTTTTATCTCTAATTTTGTAATATTATTACTGTAAACATTATGCCCTTAGTAATTAAATTTACGAAAGTAAATTTAATTATGCTTGGCTAAATTTATATATGGAATTTTAGTTATGCTATCATGATTATTTTGGATTAATAAGTTAATTATTTTATATAAAAGTTTGATATTATTTCATGTTCATTTTTCTTAATAGCTTTAATTATGAATAATAGATGGATCAAATCACTATTTATGATTAAAGTAAATATCTGTAAATTAGGTTGTTAGACACATCATCTACATCTAATTATGCCCTCTTGAACATGAATCTAAATTAATTACATGATCATTGTATTAGTTTAGATGGTTATATAATTTTCCTGTACTCATTCCAAACATTTAATTAATTATCTCGATCAAAGAAATTGATTATTTAATTGTAATTGAAAGTTGCCATGATCATTGGAATTTTCTAGCTTTAGTGGAAAAATCAATAATATCAACTTATGAATAATTATTAAATTTAACTAATAATCCAAAATATGATTGGTTAGTCAGCTAAAATTTCCATTACTTATCTCATATTTTTAATTAAAGTTCTTCACTTATTTTTGAGTTTAGTTGTTTGATTAATTAACTATTTTATCACCATCTATTTGTTTTAAGTATTTTGTTTATGTTGTATTTTATTACTTTTGGAAATAATTAAAGAATTTTAAAACCACTGCAACTCCGCGAGAGATCGACCTCAGAGGTTTACTTATCACTTGACTATAAATGATTCGTGCACTTACGAGTACTATAATTTGCACATCAAACTACTGAGTACTGAAGAATAAAATTGATGCTAGAGAGAATGGAGAGGGTCAAAGCTTCTAAGCTGGGCATCAAACTAAGTGTAGGATGAAACCCATATTGAACAACCCTGTTTCATGCCAATCGCATATATAAGATTAACTAAAATAAGGAGAGACGGATGTCATGGCTTTACCTCAATATATGTTCATAACCATATGATTGAACTTAAGTTCTGGTTGGAATGATTGAAAAACGAAGAAGTTGAAAAGATTGTGGGCAATATATCAGGGAAACAAGAACAAAAGAAAAGGGGGGAAAATCGAGTACTTATTTTTAACAGGCCGATGTATCTTACATATATGTGTAAGATAGAATTAACAAATATGATTAAATTTTATGGCTAGAACAACTCCTCTTCGCTTTTCTCATAAGGCTTCTATAGTTTTTGAAGTAACGATCTTGCGAATTAGATCATAACAGTTTCTTATTCCTACCTGTTGTTTCTTAATTAAATGCTATTCCTTCTAATAATTTTCTTTTCCCTATTCTAGTTGAAGTTTATGTGTCAAAAATTATTTATTGCGATAATTTGGTATTCTAGACTAATTAAATGAAAGATTAGCACAAATCTTTTTTTTAGACACAAATAATCAATGCTAATAGAGAGAAAGTAATGTGATTGGTGTGGAGTATACTCCAGAATAATGAATAACACCTCTTATGTGTTACTTATAGTAACTTTCTTCTTATTTATCTCTAAAGGCTAGGGTTTCTTAGGGTTATCTGGATTTCTTATAAATACAGCTCTATCCTTTATGGATAATCATTAATCTTTTTCTTATTGTTGTGGTTTAACTTCTCCTGGGTTCGTCAATCTTTTCTTGACACACACTCTTCCATACCTTTCGTCTTTCCTATTTTCCCATTTTTATTTCTACACTTGGCACTCTTCCTTGGTGTGTCGATCCACTTCATAATCACTTTTAGTTTTTCCAGAAGCATTCTTCTTTTCTCTTGCTTTCACTCGTACTGTTTAGCCTTCAACATCTATTATCCCTATTTCTCCTAGGTGTGTTTGATATTCCTTTTTGTTCCCTCTATAAATAATCTGGAAAGTTGTACATTTCACATACATCAAGTATATTTGATCAGTTCTTTATCCCACCAAAGCATTCCTTTTTCTTCTCTAAAATGGCCAACTTTCCACGTCTCGTAATAGTTGAATTCACATGTAATCTTTACCGAGAAATGCCTGAGGTTGAACTGAAAAGGACGTTGAAGATGATATTATACCGGCTTCATTCAAGCTAATTGGTAAGGTTTTATCTCATTCTCGTGTGAAGAAATTCCAAGTGGCTCAAGCAGTGGAAAAGTCTTGGGAAGTTAAAGGTGATGTTTCTATCGCCAATATGAATGTTAAAAGAATTTATTTTTCCTTTACGGTCACAAACCCTAGCGACTGAGATTCCGTATATGGCAAACTCATATCTGGCATGTCAAGCACTCCGTTTTAGTTATGCGAGAATGGGATGACACACTAACTGTTCAGGAAGTAGGCTTCTCTACTGGGAATTTCTATGTACAAGCCCATGGTATTCACTTTGCTGGAATGAAGCTTGCTAATATTCCTCACTTACCAACAACTGTCGGTAACTTGTTGCAGATATATCATAATGAGGAAGAACAATTCTTGGAGCTCAACTTTCTTCGGTTCCGTATAGCTCTCAGTTTATTAAACCTCTGGTGCCTGGTTGTAAAACCAATAGAAAGAGGTTGACAAACAATTAAATGGTGCATTCTCAAATTTGAATAGACTTCCATTGTGAGATATTACCCGAATTCAGTTATCATTGTGGTATGTTGGATCATTTTGTTAATGAATGTCAATAAAGAAAGGTTGCCCAGTACAAGGTTCGTGAGGATGTCTATATTCCAATTTTTGGTGAATGGCTGCGTGCTGGTTATAATTAACCTTTACCTATGTGTTTCTTTTGGATAGCTGATGCTAGACAACATGTTTCTGAGTGCTCAGGTACTCCTCAAGCTAAACCTATTTTACAAAATGTTGGTCCTTCTCAGAAAAATCCTATTGGTAAAACAATATCCATATCTTTGTCGGTATGGTAATTCAGTTGGTGGCAATAATAGTAATGCGTCCTATTCTGTTAACAAAAGTGAGAAGTTCCATTCAAAAGCCTCGAGGGTGTATACAGAGTTCCAAGAAGTATTACAAATGGCACAGGTTTTAAGTTCTGGCAGTTTATGTCTTTTTTCTGTGGTTGGTACCAATCAGTCAACTCGGACTCCGTGGAAATAACTTTTAGACACAATATGTTAGCTTAATCAATTGGTTACGAGTACCTTATTCAGGCAATGGGGTTGGAATACAAAGTCCCTAGGAGAAATTACTACTATTTGTTACAAATGAGATCCAAATTCAACCAAATAATTATTGTTATTCATTTAATCTATGATTTATTTCTATCTCAAAGTCAATATTTTGCTCGAGCTGCTGTTGAAAATGTTATAATTAAATCGGGTATTCCTGATCAAACTCTTGCTTTGAGGAGGCTTAAGGTGAACACAATCCTATTCCAACTCAATCGTAGACTCCTAATAATGCTTTAATGGTTTCAATGGAAGATGTTTGTCAACCCTCATATCCTGAATTGAAAAAGGATCGCAACAACGTAAGGATGGAGGTCAACAGATTCCTACTGCCAAAAGGCAATCATCTGTTCAAGATCTTATCTCCTAATAGGGAAGGTATTCAAAACTCTACTTCAATTGTCTTTCAAAACGATCACTTGAAAAATATGGTGAATCAGGATTTACAAGATGGAACTGGTGAGATGGTTGATGGTAATAATGTTTTTCCTTTATCGCGGCCTTTAACGTGCCCCCAAACCAGAAATGAGATCTTTAGATGGAATTGTTGTATGGTGGGCTTTTGCAAGAGAGGATTTTAGGAGGAAAATATATAAACAATCTAAAGAGGAAGAGATTTAGGAGAAAAGTTACTCAAGTTTATTTCTTAAACTTATTTATGAATTTCCTTGATGACTTCTTTTTTTTTTTTTGTTGCTTGAATACAAATGGTGCTAGAGAAGCTCTATTTATAGGCTTCCAAAAGTACTTCTCTATACCTCCCAAACAACTCATTAAATAACTTCCCAACTACCTACATTAATTAGTCTCACACCTACAAAATCACAACTCATACCTACTTACATTTATTAATCTCACTCTTACTTAATCTTCTACAACTACTAAGCATTTATTAGTACAACAAGAACAAAGTCTAATACAATCTAGAAGATTTAAATGACTTATAGAAATCAAGTTTAATATTTCAATACTCGCCCTTAAACTTGATTTGGTGAAATTCCAAGAAGTCTTCGCAAGCTTGAGAACAACTTCTTGTTTAAGTGGTTTTGTGAAGATGTCTGCAACTTGGTCATGAGTGCTCACATGTTTGACTACAACTTCTTTCTTTGTGATGTATTCACTTATGAAGTGGTAGCGTGTGTCTATGTGCTTGCTTCTATCATGGAACACAGGATTCTTTGCCATTGCAAGAGTAGAATTGTTATCAACATAAATTTATGTTGCTGTTTGTGGTGGCATCTTCAATTCTTTCAGCAAATTTCTAAGCCATATTGCATGACAAACATAAGATGTAATAGCTACGTATTCTGCTTCACAAGTAGACAGCGTCCCAATGGGTTGCTTTTTTGACATCCAAGTGAAAGCGGTATCTCCCATGAAAAACACAAACCCACTTGTACTTTTTCCATCATCATAATCTCCAACCCAGTCGCTATCGCTATAACTAACAAGTTCAGAACTATTAGAAGAATAATAGAATAGGCCAAAATTTATACTACATTTGATATATCTAAGAATTCTCTTTGCAGCCTTTTAGGTAATTATTTGTTGGAAATTCCATGTAATAACTAACAATTCTAACTGCATAGAGAATATTTGGCCTAGTGCATGTTAGGTAGCGTAGACTTCCAATTAGGCTCTTGAAAAGAGTTGGATCTACTCTTTCTTCTTCATCAAACTTTGATAGTTTGACTCCACACTCCAATAGGCATGCTTATGGGCTTAGAATTGTTCATGTTGAACTTCTTGAGCACTTCTTTTGCATATGCTTTTGAGAGATGAAATTCCATTTTCTCCTTGCTTGACTTCAATGCCAAGGTAGTATGACATGAGCCCAGTGTCAATCATCTCAAACTCTTTGGTCATAGTTCTCTTGAATTCTTCAAACAATCTTAGATTGTTACCTGTGAAGATTAAATCATCTACATACAAACAAACAATCATAATATCATCATTTTTCCCTTTTACGTAGAGAGCATGTTCATGAGGGCATTTTTTGAAATCATTTTCTTGAAAATATTTGTCAATTCTGCTATTCTATGCTCTTGGTGCTTGCTTTAACCCATAAAGGGCCTTCTTCAATTTTAAGACTTTATCTTCATGTCCTTTTACCACATAGCCTAGAGGTTGTTCAATATATACCTCTTCTTCAAGATATCCATTCAAGAATGGAGACTTGATATTCATTTGATAAATGTTCCATTTGTTTTAGGCTGCTAAAGAAAGAATTAATCTTATAGTTTTTAAGCGAGTGACAGGAGCAAATACCTCATCGTAGTCAATGCGCCTTTGACTATAACCTTTAGCAACCAACCTTGCCATGTATCTTTCTATCTCTCCTTGGACATTCTTCTTTGCTTTACACCCACTTTACTCCTATAGTTTTTTGTCCTTGTGGAAGATTACAAAGTTTCCACATGTCGTTCTTTATGATTGACTTCATTTCTTCATCCATGGCATCTCTCCACTTCTTGTTTTAGATTGCTTCTTCAAAATCTATTGATTCACATTCAGAAAGAAGACAAAAAAGAGTTACATCAAAATTGTTTAGAGGTTGGGTTACCTCATAAAGCTCTTCTAAGTCTCTTGTTCTTGGAATCCTTTCACTTGAACTTGTAGTTTGGTTTTTTGCTTCAATTGATGCTCCATTTGCATTTGTACTTGAACTTTCATTTGAACTTCCACTTGAAGGAGACGAGCTTCTCAATGGCAATAGTGAATGAAGTGGGGTATGTGGTTCTTCATCTTCATCTCTAACTTCTCTTCTTGGATCTTCTTCAAAGAAACATAGTGTCATAGTCTTCATCTTGAGCATTCGAATCCCACATGCCTTCTTCATCGAACTCTACATCTCGACTAATGACGATCTTGCCATTTGTTGGGTTGTAATGCTTGTAACCTTTGGAACTTGTGTCATAGCCAATGAAGATAAGCTTCTTGCTCCTATCATCGAGCTTGGTTCTTCTATCTTCGGGAACATGGGCGTAGGCAATGCTTCCAAACACTCTTAAATGTGAAACACCCGGCTTTCTACCACTCCAAGCTTCTTGAGGAGTTTTGCCCCAAACACTTCTTGAAGGAGATCAGTTTGATAAATAAACAGCACTTGCTACAGCTTCGGCCCAAAATTCTTTGGGCATCTTCTTGCTCTTCAACATACTTCGAGCCATGTTAAGGATGGTTCTGTTCTTTCTTTCTGCTACACCATTTTGTTGAGGAGTACTTGGAACCGTTAGAGGTCGATGAATTCCATTATTTTCGCAAAATTCTTTAAAATCTTTTGATAAGAATTCACCTCCTCAATCAGATCTCATAGACATAATTTCAAGTCCATTTTCTTTTTCAACAAGTGCTTTGAATTTCTTGAAGACTCCAAAAACTTTAGATTTTTCCTTCAAAAAATATACCCAAGTATTTCTTGAATAATCATCAATGAAGAGAAGAAAATATTTGTTCTTACCAAATGAACTTAAAGTGATTGGACCACACACATTGGTATGGATTAGTTCAAGCGGTCTTCTTGCTCTTGAAGTTGATTCTTTAGGAAAACTTTTTCTAAACTGTTTTCCAAGCAAACACCCTTCACAAAGTTGGTTAGGTAGATTGAAGGTAGGCAATCCTTTTACCATATTCTTGGAAGAAAGCAATTTTAGACCACCAAAATTTAAGTGTCCAAATCTTAAATGCCAAAACCAAGATATATCTTTGAAACAAGCCTTTAAACATTGTGCAACATCATTTTGAATGTTTAACAAAAACATTCTATTTTGGCCACTGGAACTTTGGCTATCAAAGTTAAAATTATGATCTCTTAGAGAAAGGCTATTGTCTCTCATGTGAACATCATAACATTTTTCTAAGAGTTGGCCCAAGCTCAAGATATTACTCTTCATTTTTGGCACATAATAAACATTTGAAATAAATTGGTATCCTCCATTCTTCATGCAAATACAGATTTTACCTTTGCCTTTTATTGGAAATGTGGATTCATCGCAAAAGTGATTGCACTATTTACTACTTCATCAAGCTCCACGAACATATCTATATTTCCACACATATGGTTGCTTGCGCCAGTATCAAGGTACCATGTGCTTTTCTCTCTTCCTTCCTCTCCTTTATATGCTAGGAGTAAGGTGGTATCTTCTTCAATTTTCTCTTCCACAAAATTGGCTCTTTCTTCATTCCTCTTTGGAGCTCTACATTCGGAAGCATAATGTCCAAATTTTTGACAATTATAACATTGAATTTGAGGGTTATAATTTCTTACCCCATGATTGCTTCTACCATAACCTCTTGATGAACTTGGTTCTTGTCTCCTTTCTTCATGGTTGAAAGTCTTGAAACCACCTCTTCCTCGTCCATGGCCATGACCATGACCACGGCCTCTTTCCATTTTGGCTTCTCTCTTTGCCAAACCATTCTTGTTCCTCCTTTAGTATGAATCTTGTTTGAAGAACTTGCTCCACGGTCTCATCTTTTCTTTTATTCCTCTCTTCATATGCTTGTAAAGAATCCAAAAGTTGCTCAATTGTCATTTCTTCTAAATTCTTTGTCTCTTCAATCGTGACAAAAATATGCTCAAAATTTTTAGTTATAGAGTGAAGAATTTTCTCCATAATTCTTACATTACTCAAAGTTTTACCATTTTTTCCATAATTCTTTCATGTGCAAAGATTCAAACTCTCCTCTTAGAGTTTGAAGACGTACCTTCTTTATCAATTCTGCTCCCTTATAAGAAGTTTGAAGCATATCCCATGCTTGCTTGGATGTTTTTGCTTCGAACACCTTCTCATAGCCATCATCATCCAATGCTTGAAAGATGAGAAAGAGAGCCTTCTTGTCTTTCTTTCTCGAATCCTTGAGAACTTCTCTTTGTGCTTGAAAAAGAGTAGTCTTATCTTGTGATTCAACATACCCATTCTCTACAATATCCCAAGTATCATTGGCACCTAGTAATGCCATCATCTTGATGCTCCAATTATCATATTTTCCCTTTGTGAGAAATGGGACTTGGAAGGGAGCCATGCCATTGCTTGCCATCTTCTTGAATCTAATACCACTTTGTTGTATGGTGGGCTTTTGCAAGAGAAGATTTTAGGAGGAAAATATATAAACAATCTAAAGAGGAAGAGATTTAGGAGAAGAGTTACTCAAGTTTATTTCTTAAACTTGCTTATGAATTTCCTTGATGACTTTTTTTTTTTTTTTTTGGCTTGAATACAAATGGTGCTAGAGAAGCTCTATTTATAGGCTTCCAAAAGCACTTCTCTATATCTCCCAACTAACTCATTAAATCACTTCCCAACTACCTACATTAATTAGTCTCACACCTACAAAATCATAACTCATACCTACTTACATTTATTAATCTCACTCTTACTTAATAATCTTCTACAACAACTAAGCATTTATTAGTACAACAAGAACAAAGTCTAATACAATCTAGAAGATTTAAATGACTTATAGAAATCAAGTTTAATATTTCAATAGGAATAATCGAGGCATTGTTCGTTCTCCAGCTAAAATACCTTTTAGGTATTATGTTTGGAAACATAATCTAGAGCTAATGTTGTTGATGGAGACTAAGCCAAATCTCAATAGTTGTCATTCTTTGCAAGCTTCTTTACATTTTCATAATAGTGTTATTTTACCTGCTAATGATCTTCAGGGGGGCTTTTGCTTATTCTGGGTAGATGGGTTGAACATTTCTATTTTACGTGTTGGTGTGTCTTTTGTGATTGTAGAAGTCACTTCCCCTACTGATTGGATTACTATGTTTCCACGAGCATTGATAGTTAATCTACCTAATTACACTTTTGATCATAATTCCCTTATGTTGCACTGCTTAGGCCTTAAGGAAAAGTTTAAACCTCGTCCACTTTGTTTCATTGCTGCTTAGCTTAGAGATTCAGATTGTGAGAATGTTGTTCAGTCACAATGGAAAAATGTTTGCTCTAGCAATATGAATTTCAATCTAAAGCTTTCAACTTTGTCTAAAAAGCTGAGTATTTGGAATAAAGAACATTTTGGATTTATTAATCATAAATTGAACGAACTTAATGATAAATAAATTTCCATTCAATCAAATCCCATTGATCCCTTTAAGTCTTCTTAATTTGGAGGGAGTGATACAAGATCAAATTTTCGAGCAGCATGCTAGGGCTAGAAAAAAAAAATCCATAGAATTGTGGATTTTAGGGGGAGATAGGAACACAATTTTTCCACAATGCCTTTAAATAGAAGAAGAAATAATCACATTGCTGCACACAAATTACAAAATGGACGTTGATCTTGGGACTATAATCCAATTGGTTTGGATTTGTTATCATCTTTAAAATAGAACTTTGAGACTTTTGAGACTTCCAACCAGCCTCATTTGGAGGACATTATTGAGCTTTTTCCCAAGTTCATTTCTGATATGGAAAACCAGTCATTAATTAGTATCCCTCCACCAGGAGAAATTAAGCAAGCCTTAAATGATATGCATGCTTTGAAAGCTCAAGTTTAGATGGAATTCCCACACTTTTCTATAAAAAATTTCTAAATGTAATTGGAAAGGATGTAATTCATAAAAAAGTGACACTATATAGTATATAATTTTATTATTTAATTGGGCTAATTTGATAAAGTATTGTGTTTTGGGCCTTTTATTTTGTTGAAAGGGTTTTTACTTTACACACTATTTAAGTTAGTGTGTGTAACCTCTTCTGTATATCAGAAGTGCACGTATGGGCTTGTAATTAATTATGTATATTGGCTAGTAAAGCCCATTAAAGCTTTGTCTAGTTAGGCTTATATGCATCCTATTATGACTTGTGAGAGAACGCCAAAAGGAATTGAACAAGAAGCAGTGTGAATTTGAGAGAAGTAAGAAAGGGCTGAGAGATACATTGTTTAGCAAAGGAACTGTGCGGAAAAAGTCTAGTGGCATAGAGACTCTAAGTCTTTGAGATGGGTTCATCGTCGACAAGCATAAAATAGAGAACTGTTAATGGCAAATGTTGTTAGGGTTCTTGTTGGTATGAATCCTTGCACATTTTCTTGTTTAATCTCTATAATTTCTATGTGTATGTGTTATCTTATTAATAATATGAATTAAAAGTGAGCCTTTCCTGTAGAATAGGATTTTTGAACCACGTAAAAACCTTGTGTTGTTTGTGCCTCTGATTTCTTCGTGTGTTTTCTCAAATAACATTTCAGATTTGTTTCTTAATAAAAAATGATTGATTAAAACTGAGATTTTACATTCTTAGAACCAAAGTTTCTAACAACTGGTATCAGAGCCGATAGTTGGGCTTCCACTATAATAATTTGTGATTTTTCCCAATTTTTCATTTGGGTATTTTTATTTCCAAAAATTGTTTATAGAAAATTGTTTTGATTATGAAATTTTAGTTTGGAAACCCTAAATTTTCAATTTCATGAATTGGATGATTTAAATCATGATAAGGGGATTTTTTGGTGATTTAAATAGAGTTATTTAAATCTGATTTTGTGTATCTCCTTGGGTGAACTGATTTTGGTTTAAGATTTGGGTAAAATCTTTTTTTGGGTGTCTCACTTCAATAAAGATTTCTTTTCTAATTTTTTGAAAGTGTAAAAATATGAGAGAAGAAATAAATCAAAAAATAAATTGAGTGATAATGTGATGTTTCTTATTTGTTTTAATTTGTCCGGAGTTTTGAACTCTAATATTTTTTTTTTTGTAAAATCAAGAATTTGGCCTATTATTATTTTTTGTGAGCTTACTAGTCACTTGTTGGTAGTAAAAGAAATAAGACATGTTTCTTGGTAAGTTTGTGATCAAAATTTGTGTGAAAAGATGTGGGATATTTCTTGGGTAACACAAGATAGGTACAACACATGAAAGATTGAAGGAGGTTGACACGAGAGGTTGTTGTGAAGAAATAATAAGGTTTGGAAGCAAACAATTCTGAGACATTCCTGAGCATGGTTGCAACGTGCTAAAATAATTGCACATGGAGGATAGTGCAACAAGTTGGGTGAGCTATAGGGCACTAAGGTCTTCTCTCTATGTTTATTTAAAAGATATTTGTGTTAGTTTAGGAACGAATGTTGCCATGGATGTGAACTTTTGATAATCTTCATTAAATTATTTTATTATTATTTATGAAATATTTGTGTTGAGAATCTTGATATTATTATGTTGAATTCTATGATTGATCCATTGTATTAGTGAAACTGATTGTTATATATCTTTTGAGATTTTGATGTATATGTTCTTTTGTCGTCATTGATAGAAAAAAGACATAACATGGAATCTAAATTTTGCATGAAAGATGCATGTTAGAGATAGGTTGGATTTGGGATAACCCATTTGTAGTTGAAAAAGTTAGCCACAATCTAAGTCAAAATCTAAAAGCAATTAGTTGCTTTCACTATTCTTATGAAAAGATGCATGTTAGTGGTATGCCTTTTTATGAAAAGAAAAGATAACCTATTAATAAATCTAAGATTGGACATGCATTAATGAAAATTTCAAGTTGTGATAATAGTGTTGCATTGTTAGATGGCTATTATACCTGTGAAATTTAGATTATGGAATCTTGGATTATTTGGTATATTGATTGTTCTTTTCATGTGTGTCCTAATAGTAAATGTTTTGTAATGCTTTAAAATTCCTAGTGCTAGATGGTAACCTAATAAGAGGTTGAAGCATGTGTGATATGAACTTGTTACTTAGATGGTGATAACATTGTGAGCTCTGTATGTTTTGTAGTCTATGACACTACATGTTTTAATGTAGTAAAGGCTTGTGATAAATGGCACTTGGTTTGTACATGAATAGTTATTGAATAGTGTTATTGGGCATATGCATAATGGTCTTTGAGTAGTGCTAAGAAAACTCATGTGGAGTTGTGGTCCTGTTTGCACCTGTATTTGGAAAGTTTCTATTATGACATGGATAATTGACTATATTTGAATGAAAAACTTGAAAAAATTGTCAAAGTAAATGTTTGTTTGATACTTGTACTGCTAGTGTTTGAGTTTGCTATTGTTGTGGTATGCAACTGAAGTCTAATTTTGATTTTGGAAAGCAAAACTGAGACTTTTTTGAGTAATTCATATTGCTTTGTAGGATCCTCATCAGTCCTTGTGAAAGTGAAATATGAATTGTATCGCTTTTGCTAGTCTATGTTGGCTTATTGATAAGTGCTCAGAAAGTACTAATATTTTGTGGTTTATTGCGCTTAATTGTTTAGAAATAGATTTATTATTTGTTGTTTATTCGATTAATTTCATAAATCTATCAATTCGGAATCACGGGTATGTTTTTAGTGCATTTCAGGTGTTTTTAGCGTCAAATGAGTTGAATAATGCAAACACGCAAAGAGGGAATACTTATGGCGCTCGGATCACGAGTTACGGGCAAAACAAGTCAAATATGTAAGCCGTACATAACTAGCCATCACATATGTAAGGGGGTAATATGAAGAAAGGAAAAGCAACAAGCGCCGCAGCAAGGAAAATGCATGTCGCGGCGGGGAGCTCTCGGGTTTTGACCATTATTTCCAGAATTTGTGTTGCGCTGCGGCGGAAAAAATGTATGCCGCGGCACGCCTATTCCTAATGCAATTAGGAATTGTGTAAACCCTTACATCTATAAATACCCCCTCTAGACTCCAACTTACATACAACTTTTACACTCTACAATTTTGCGAACAAATAAGACATTTAATCAGTTTTAGGAGCTTTGCCACATTCAACGAAGTAAGAGACACCATTCTAAGGATCCAAGGAAGCCGTTGACGATCGAAGATCAAGCTTTTGGAGAAGAACGCCATCCCATCCATTAGCAGTATTTAGATCTAGGATTTCCTTGTTGTTATAGAATTCTATTTTCTTCTTCTTTCATTGAAGTGTATGATCATATTATATTTGTCTATGAATTTTAATATGAACATGAGCGGATTATTTTATTATGGATGTTTAGTTTGTGTTGCCATGTTTGCTAGAATTGTGTATGGTGAATGTTTTATTGATTTAATATAAATAAATTACCTTTTGATTAAGAGCATGTTTAGATGTTTAATTATGAATTATCAGGGGCCAATTTGAGATTCATAGTTAGGTTGAAAAATCTGAGAATCTAGTTTTAGGAACGTCACCTTAACTTTATTCCGAAACACTTAATCGAAGCTTCAAATTAGTGACTTAGTCATAGCATTAGTTTGATTGGTATTTATTTCCTTGCGTATAATTTGATTGCTATTTGATATACCCAATCGTAGGATGTTAATTAGTTAATCAACAAAGAGAATTACCCCGACCGTAGGCATTCTTGTAATAAAAAGGAAAAGTCGGTAAAATCGTTTATTAGAACGTTCATGTTATTTCACCATTACTTTTCGATGCAAGCATGGCCAACCAAACTAAACGTCCATACATCCTCCATTGATTTTCAAATCTACTTGAATTGATTGTGAATTTGCGTTATTGTTTTCGTTAATTGTTCGTACCATTGATCTCGTTACAAAACCAAACTTTTTTTTATAGTTTTACTAGGTTTAGGACTCTAGTTACTTAGAGTTTTAGTTTCACTAGAACTCTATTTAATTAGTATTTTACTTTCTTTAGAACTCTATTTAGATTAAGAAAAAGGTTGTTTAGAACCATTGCAATTCCTTGAGAGACCGACCTCGGAAGTTTGCTTGTCACTTTCTACGAGTGATTCGTACACTTGCGAGTACTAAATTTATCACATCACTTATGCTTGATTATCAGTATTTCTAAGATAGGTTGTTGAATTCTTTTTATCATTGTTTGAATGATTTATTGTTTTCGGCTGTTGAATGCCTTTTAGAAATATGAAATTGATAATTCATATGAAAATTAGATAATGTCAGAAACTAATTGTTGGTTGAGCATTATGGTTGAAGTATTATCAACATGGTATATATGGTGGATTGTTAGCTTACTCTATTATTCTTTTACTAACAATGGTAAAGATAATGTATTGCAATTGAGGTGGAGCTTCCAGGGATAACACTTGAACTTGCAGGATTGTAGCTACTAATGCAAGTGAGGTCCATGATGAGCATGGAGGTGCTTTGCGGCTTGGTGATAGTACTCAATGGGATGTAATCAAGGAAGAGAAGTTATGGTATTTTGGTAAGTCATCTAGAAAGTAGATGCTTGTAGACCTTGGTACTTGTGTATGACAATTTATGTTGTTTAGATGACTTAGAGTAAACATTTTGTAATAATGTTGTGTTTAAAGAATCTGAAATATGGCTTAATGTTGAACTTTGAAAAATCCATTCCTACAAAAAGAAACTAATATTAAAAATATAATAACAATTGTACGAGCTAAAATTGGTAAGTAAAAATAATGGCCTGACTCCACAAGATGAACCCACACCCCCATCACTCTTAAGTGACGTGGAATCAAAATGTCTCTGTATCTTTGTTTGAGAGCATTGTAACTTTGAATGTTAGTGATGTTTTCCTTCTATGTGGTTATTAAAACATTGGCACTAAAAGTTGTGCCTGATCTTAGTAGGAAGTATCAAACTTCCAATGGAATCATACAGTTCCTTCAGCATCCTCATAACCCAAGTTCTCAAAAACATGAAAGAATCAATCTTTCCGACTTGAGACAGAATCAGAAAGTCTTAAAGATAACCCTTTTCTTGATCGACTTGAAAAGTATACCTTTCCTCCATCCACACCGTTCTTCTTAATGACGTACATATTCTTAAGCTCTGGCATGCCCAGCTCAATTCCCAGCTCGACACTCACAATAGAAAGGCTCAAAAGTATTATCCAAGAATTAGGGTACAACCATGCAAGGTAAAGGTATTGACTGAAAGTATTGACTGAGCATAAGCTGTGTAGAAGCCAAAAATATGCCAACCAAGCAAGGTAAAGGAAAATGAAGCCTAACCTCAAAAGCCTTCTCATGAAAAGTGATGAAATTAGGAGGAGGATCGTGATGATTGAGCTTCGATGGAGGAGCCGGGATAGCATTGACATCATGAGGAAAGGAGTAATCTCCTTAAATCCTTTAAATGTCTTCAAAGGTTAATAGGCTAGAAGAATAAACACAGTGGAACTCATTCTCCTTCATACGGCCTGTTGGAGGTCTCGGATTCTTTGGTTGCTTAGGTCATATTTTCCTTTCAACTAAAAGAACGTTGGGAAGACGAAGGACATTTCGGTGTGGAAACTGGGCTAGAAAGGCTAAGGTTGCTTCAAGAATGTCACCCTTTTGTGGAAGCCATTTCTTCATTACCTGTCTGTCACCCCGTTCTCTACCGAACACATCTTGCTTGAGACTTCCCAAAATTATATTACATGAGTCCCCAACAGGCTCATTACCAGAAAAGGTTTCTAACATGTCTTTCGGGTCGTCCTAATTATTAGCTTAAAATATTAGGTGAAGAGTAAGAGAGACTTACGTATTGTTTGCGGGCTGAGTCAAGTGTCAACTGACCTGACTAGTTTTCCCTAAAAAGAAATGACTCTAGATGAAACTCTTAGAGGGCCAATAAAAATCTTAGTCTGGTAAGTTAGGAAACCCAGCCTATGAGGCATAATAAAAATTGAATGAAAAAATAATGTCATTCACCGAGTATATGAACGTGTTGAGATTCATTTTGAAATAGGAAAGTAAATAAAATGTTGATATGGTAGAGATCATTCACAATATGGTAGAAATCATTGTATTTAATTATTATCTTTTTCTGTCGTTTTATTTCTATTATAAATTCATGTAATCAGAGTCGATTAGGATTACGTGAATTGAAAAAAAAAAAAAGGATCCACCTAAACACCACAAACCACCACCAAACACCACATATAGCCAAAATTCAGTCACCTCCACACTCAACCTACCACCACCACTCCAAACTCACAAGCCATCGCAAGACACTACAACACCCACAGCCCAGCTTTCGCCAAAAAAAAAAACCAAATAGCCCCCATCGCAAGCAATACCTCACGGCCACCACTCCCCAAACAAACCCCATCCCTACCGCCGACAACCGTCGCTCATTCACCACCACCCAAACCAAACCACCACAAACCAACGGCAACTTCACCCAAACTTACCACAAACAGACTCACCACCACCAGATCCTATCACCATCCAAAACCCCCAAAACCACCACCAGACCCAAATCAAGCAGACCCCAAATCAGTTCATCCAAATTAAACTAAACCAAAATTCACAACCCAGAAATCAAACCCAACACAAAACCCAACCCCCATCGTGGCCCATTCACCATTGCGACCACAACCACCATCTCACCAAACTCCTTGCAACCTCCAAACAACCAACCCCATGGCTCCACCCACAAATCTCCAAACCACCATCGCACCAGCCAGCCCACATCGCACCACCCACAAACCCCAAACCACCAGCCAGCCCTTGCGGATTCACTAGCCCCCAAACCCCTTACCACACCCACCATCGTTAACGCTGCTAAGAGTACCTGCCGTCGTCGCCTCTCACACACACATACGGGACACACGAACCACTCCCACTTACATTTCTATTTTGTTTGCTGCTTATATTAAAAAAAAACAAGGATTTTACTTCCTTAAAAAAAATGAGTGACCACATTTAATCCTCAGGAATCAGATTTGTTCCGACCGTTCAAACCAACCCAGCAGATAAAATCATTGACCAAGCTTCGACATTGGTAATATCTACAAATAATATTAGTAAGGCTTTAAATAGTTCTACCTCTATTTTGAATAATATATGGATAATTGATTCGAGTGCAACAGATCACATGACAAATTATGCTAGACATGTTTCATCACTTCGACCCTCTACCAAACATTTTGTCTCTGTTGCAAATGGTACTTCAACCCCAATCATTGGGAAGGCTCTTTAACTCTGACTGATACATTAAAATTAGAGTGTTTTAGTTGTTCCATCTTTAGATTATAACATTTTATCTGTTTCTCAAATAATCACTGCCTTATCTTGTGTTGTAATTTTTTGGCCTGATTATTGTGTGTTTAAGGACATCAACACCAAAAAAATGATTGGCTATGGTATTCGACGGGGGCAGCTGTATTACTTAGATTTGGACTCGATGAGTATTGAAAGCTCACAACAAGCATTGGCAGTTGTTAGTTCTGAAGAAAAAAAGAGGAAAGAAATATGGTTGTGGCATCGCCGTTTTGGACATGCTTCCTTTAATTATCTAAAAAGGTTATTCCCCAGTTTATTTTTAGCAGCTGATGTTTCGAGCTTCCACTACAATGTTTGTGAACTTGCACGAAGTCATCGTGCTTCATTTCCATTATGATTGAACAAAAGTCCACTACCTTTCATGACTATTCACTCTAATGTTTGGGGTCCATCTAAAGTTACTACTTTGGGTGGGGCATGGTGGTTTGTAATGTTTATTGATGATTGTACAAGGATGACATGGCTATGCTTGATGAAATCTAAGAGTGAAGTGAATTCGTTATTTCAAAGGTTCCATAAAATGATTGAAACTCAATATTGTGCAAAGATTCAAGTTCTTCGGAGTGACAATGGTGGAGAATACTAGAGTATTGAGCTTCAACAATTTTTGGAGACACAAGGAATGATTCTTCACACAACTTGCTCTTACACACTGCGACAAAATGGGGTGGCAGAGCGCAAGAATCGACACTTGTTGGTCATGGTCCGAGCTTTATTAATTGAAGCCCATATACCATTATCTTATTGGGGTGAAGCACTCACTTCTACAGCCTATTTAATTAATAGGGTCCCCATGTATCTCCCACCAGGAAGTAAGATGTCAGAAATTCATAATGGAAAAGTGTACAGATTAAAGAAATCACTGTATGGATTAAAGCAATCTCCAAGAGCATGGTTTGGCAGGTTCACAAAGGCTATGAAAGAATTTGGGTATCAGTAGAGCAATTCAGACCATACTTTATTCCTAAAGAAACAACATGGTAAGATCACTATACTTATTGTATATGTAGATGATATGATCGTAACAGGAAATGATCTTGAAGAAAGAAAAGCTCTTCAAAGTTATTTGTCTAAAGAATTTGAAATGAAAGACCTTGGGTTCTTAAAGTATTTTCTTGGAATCGAGGTTTCTCGATCCAAGGATGGAATCCTTTTATCTCAAAGAAAATATGGCTTGGATCTACTAAAAGAGACTGGTATGTCAGCGTGTCAACCAGTTGATACACCAGTAGAAGAAGGTCTAAAATTGTGTGTTGAATCCAACCAGGTACCAGTTAACAAAGAAAGATACCAAAGACTTGTTGGGAGGTTGATGTACTTATCTCATACTAGACCAGATTTGGCTTATGCTTTAAGTATTGTCAGCCAATTTATGCATAATCCTGGAGAACAACATATGAATGCAGTTACTCGCATTTTGAGATATTTAAAGTCTACTCCTGAAAAAGGAGTATTATTCACCAAAAACACAAACTATCAGAGTATAGAAGCATATACTGATGCTGATTCGGCTGGTAATAAGGGTGACAGGAGATCTACTTCTGGCTGCTTCACCTTTGTAGGAGGTAATCTTGTGACATGGAGAAGCAAGAAACAAAATGTTGTAGCTCACTCAAGTGCATAAGCTGAATTTAGAAGGTTTAGCAAATGTACTTTGTGAGACACTATGGCTAAGACTACTCTTACAAGATTTGGGTTTGCCTTCTGAACAACCTGTCCAAATATTTTGTGACAATAAAGCAGCATGTGATATTGCACATAATCCAGCTCAACATGACCATACAAAGCACGTCGAGGTAGATAGATTTTTTATCAAGAAAAAGTTGGATGGAAAGATTGTGGAATTACCAAAGATTCGTTCAGAAGATCAGTTAGCTGACATTCTCACCAAAGCAGTCTCAAATCGAGTGTTCTTAAAGTTTTTAGACAAGTTGAACATGTGGGACATGTATGCACCAACTTGAGGGGGAGTGTTGAGACTCATTTTGAAATAGGAAAGTAAATAAAATGTTAATATGGTAGAGATTATTCACAATATGGTAGAAATCATTGTATTTAATTATTATCCTTTTCTGTCGTTTTATTTCTATTATAAATTCATGTAATCTATACAAAGTAATACAATTGAGTGAAATATTCAGAACCAAATATTACATTCTTCTTTTCTAGAGAACACACCTTGACTCAAAATGTGATAGGAAGAAAAACTCTTGAAGTGATGCAAGTAGACTAATTATCCCCAACAATGGCCTAAAATTCTTTTAAACGAGCTGATACGCTTTCTAGTGAAAAAGTGACTTCTGAGCTAAAATGTAAAAAATGAATTCACCCTCCTCCAAGTATAGACCTCCCACAAACCAATTAGAGCTCATCTAGACAATTGATAACCATTTACTCTGATAGGTAGAAAAAGGAATGCTTAGACACTAGTGATTATTCTTCCAATTTTACAAAAATAAAAGAATAGAGGACTTGATGTTTGATAAGACTACCAAACCCTTTGCTACCATAGATGGACCACGTGGGAGGGCCCACATTGACCATAGGCGCAGCCCAAACTCGACAAGCTCAGAAGAACATCTAAAGCCCAACTCGCCTGAAGAGCCCGTAGGTAAAAGCCCAACACACCTGAAGAGCTCCAGCTCAAAGGTAAAAAGCTTAGCCCGCAAAACTCCTCTCTACTTTAAAAGTACAGATGTACTTCCTCAAACTTTTTAGATGTTTCAGATACTCTACTGCATTACCACCCGTATAAGGGTTCTCTATACACCTCTTTACTTTACGAACAACCAATGAGCTGAAGACACATAGACAAAATTGCTAGTATAAATATATGCATAGTGAGATATTGAAAAGCCTAGGCAATCCTCTCTAGCCATAATCCTAGCATGAGAATTCTCTCAAACACAAGATATTTTATTTTTTGTTGAACAATTACTACTTTCTTTTCTAAAAGTACTATTTTTGATTTTCTACATGCTTGCAAAACATTAATGATGTCCAGATAATTTATTAATGAATACTAAGATATCATCTATGTATACATTACAGAAATTGTGATATTTTTTGAAAATGTTATTCATGTATCTTTAAAAAAATCCATGGTACTTGCTTTAATTCAAATTGGACAACTGTTCAATGAAATTTTCCTTGTGGGCAACTAAATGCTATCAATTTTTGTGATTCTTTATCAAGTCTTATATGTCAAAATCTACTTTTGCAATCAAAACTTGAGAAGTATTTATTTTCCTTAATGAGTGATAATAATTCTTCTTTCTTTGGAATAAAATAATCATCATCAATAATTTCTTTATTTAAAGAATTAAAATTTATTAACATTCTCTTTTTTCCTCTTCTTTTCTCAATTTCTTTTTCTTCTAAGAAGTTGGGCTGGAGTGTGGTGAATTATCGAGAATGATTACTTTTAATTCCAAAAGTTCTTGAATTTAGTTTTTAAATTCTTTTTGATCCTTTGGAGTATAAATCATTAGTTTTACTCTTATGATCATTGAAGAATTTTTTTAGTTTTTTGTTTATTATCTCATTAGACTAATTAATGTTTGGATCTAATGGATTTTTTGAACAAATTGTTTTTAATAATTTTCTTATACCTATTAGGACTTTATCTTCTTGTACTTTATTTAAAAAGGAATTTTGGTCAACCTCTATGTCCAAAGAAATGTTTTCTAAATAAGGTTTTTGTTTTTCTATAGCTCCCCACATTATCTCTGTTTATGCTATAACAAGAAATTTGGTGATGAAATTGTTAATATTTTTTTGATTTTTTACATAGATGGTTACACGATCAAAAGTTGTCGACTTATTTTATTTAGATACTAGGTAAATGGTTGATATAAGTTTAAAAAATTATTTTCTAATAAAATATCAACTCCAATTTTTTGTTGGTATATTGTAAGGATATGAAAATTTTCTCCTCTTATTAATAAATCTGTCTTTTAAGATTTTGTTAAGATTTATTGTAATATTATTTGATATTCTTACTACTAACTCTTTTGATGATTGTTTCCAAAGTTTTTCTAGAAACACGTGTTTCCTGGCTATATACATACTAACTCCTATGTCTATGTATGCATGTAAATGGTAACTTATGTAACCTTTAAATTTTAGTCATATTTTAAAATAGGCAATATTTGGATTTGTAATACTATACAATTCATTCATCGTCTGATGAACAATAGTCATGCTCTTAGTCAGTTATTTTTTTGTCAGTTTCATCTAATAGATAAATACTACAAATATCATCTATATTTGATTCTTCTATAGGTACTAATTTCATTTTAAAAGCTTCTTATAAGATTTTTGTTTTTTGTGGAAATTTATTTTTATGTTGAAGCCGGTTAAGGCATTCATTAGCATAATGTCCTTCTTTATTGTAAATCCAACATCTGTATTTCTTTTTCCCTGATGAGTAATAATTTTGAAAGTTTTGCTTTCTGAATTTATATCTCTTAAACTTTTTATATATTTTTATTTTTTCTTTTAAGGTTTTATATTACATCAATATTTTTCTAGCATTCTAAAATATCTCATATCACAACTGAATTTATCATTTCCTCTTATTCGTTTATACTCTTCTCTTTCTTGACATTTAATGTCACTGTCTTATGTAATGTTTCTAGTAATTTCTAAAAAAATATTTCCTTATAAGTCCCTTGCATAGAGGATGGTAATCTATGATAATATATCTCATATTCACATATGAAAGAATCTATATAACATATGTTATATTTTCATATTTGTTAGATGTCATTTGACTTCCTCAATTTCATATTTACTAGATTTAGTAATATGTCTACTTTTATCCTCTTTAATAATTTTTTTTTATATATTTCATTTACTACACTTTCTAGGTATTCTCTACCTGTGGCTGTATTTCCTTACATTTATAAATATTATTGTTATGTTAAATTTATAAACCAAATTTTTATATTTTTTGTCATTTTATTAGCTACTAACCCCTACAAATTGAAGGGTTTCTTAGAGTAGTTGAAGTGGTTTGTATGATTACACTCATTCCACTAGATCATTCATCAAAAGCTTTTTTTTTTTATCTTTCATGTGGTTTCAATTCTAATAGTATACTACCTCTACTTTCCCAATGTAAACCTCTTCCATTTTGGGTCAATGTCTTCTTCTATTAGAAAGATCAAATTCCTCATATCTTTGTCTATTTCTTTCCTCTCTATGTAGGTCAGAAGTTCCTTCTTGATAGGAATTGGTAATGTAGTAGGTTCCATATGGATTATTGAGATTATATTTTTTGGTTCAAAATCACTTTCACTAAATATTATCATATCATCTTCTTCTTTGTTTGTGCAAAGTTTTTCTTCATAATATTTTCCTAATTCTTCATCAGTTAGAGTTAATAGACTGACCAATTTTTCTGTCTTTATTTTTAGGATTCATAAATTGTTCATATAATTATTTTCTATAGTCTATTAGACTAGATTATAGATTTATTTTTGAATTTTTCTTCATTCTTTCTTTTCTCATTTTTAGGTATTAATGCATCAGATCTCTTAGGCGTTTCTTTTATTAATATTTTTAATGGATCAAACTTATAACCTAGGGTTCCATTATCTATTCACTAGTACAAAAGTAGCTTTTCTTGACAAAAAAATGTTATCAATTTTTTTAAAAACTTACAAGGTATGATACATAGTCGATTTCTTAAAAACTAGCAAGGTATAATATAACTATCTTGGTATTTTTTTTGTAAAAATTGTCAAGAAAAAAAAAGTATAATTCACAACTTAATTAATTGAAAAAAAAATTATTTTAATTGAGCCCAAATTAATGCCCTGAAATTCAATCTTTTCTGAAGAAAAACTACTGGCAAATTAATGTGTTCTTCTCTAAGGTAACATCAGCACATTCTCTTCTCTCTTCGATCTCTTAGCAAACTCTCTCATCTCAATAGGAAAAATAGAGTAATCGACGACTCAAAATCTGAATTAAACAACACCGACGAGGATTTCCTTTCTTCTTCTACCTCCCATCGTTTGTTTCCTTGTTTGGGTTCTTGATTTCTATTCTAATTTTCATTCTTGTGACCGAATAAAATTGAAGTAAAACCTTTAATTCTTTCTTCAAGTTTCAACCATGGGTTCAATCTCTTCCGTTCTCACCAATACTATGGGTTGCTCTTTTCTCATTTTATTTTGGCTCCCCGATAGTTTTCTTCACAAATTGTATTTCTCTCTAAATAACCACCAGGGAAGACATGGCCAAGTTCTCACATGCTTGTAGGTATGTTTCTTCATCATCCTTATATGTTTCACTATTTTGATATATTATTTTAGATATTCATATTATTCGGGCTTTAGATTTTAGTCGTGCTTGAGAGTGATAACTTTCCTACGTTTAATGTACCCTAAAAATTTATTTGCTACTCATTTGGTTTATTTTAGTATTTCTATTTTTGGTTTTTGATAATTATTAGAAGAAATATCAAAACCTATAAAGGAAAATCATAAGAAGTCTATTGTAATTTAATAGACGTAAGATGTCAAACTCAAATAATTTTGCCTTAGTGATGGCATGCATATTGATTATTGACATTAAGCATACTTTAAAATGTTTGAACCCAATTTGGATGTCTTCACTTCAGTATATCTATTTTGCCAAATAATGTGCTAGCTAGTGCTAACTCTTATGATGTTATCTTACAGTGACTTGAATTGAATTGGTGGTTATAAAATACAAACTACCAAAGCTTGGATTCTATAATGTACATATTGATGATAAAGTGACACAAAAGTCTTGTATTCTTATTCTTTTGTGTAATGTGAATGATGTGTTAAGTGTTTTGGTTTCCAATTTACTTGCTTTATAATCAAATTATGTATATTGAGATGACTATAAACATTGGTAGTTTTTAATCAAATTATGTGAATAATTAAATTATTTATATTTTTTTTTCATCTTTCTTATTTATTTATTTATTTATTCATGTGTTATGTAATAGAAATGGATAAATCATGGATGAGAAAGTCTATACTTTCTCTAGAGTATATGGATGGAGTAAATAATTTCATCAACTGTGCTTGGCTCCATGCTGATAATTCGGATGCTATTTGGTTCCCTTGTGTCACTTATATAAACTTTGAATATCATAATTTTGATGACATAAGAGATCATCTCATAGAACATGGGATTCTCCAAGGTTATAGAAATTGGCATTGACATGGAGAGCCATTAAAGGAGTTGGTTGGAGAGATCGATCCTTGCAAAACCAATCCTACTTTCACCTCGACCTGCCAATATCATAGATGAAACTATTGACATTGTTCGTGCAATGGAAGATGAAGAAAATACTGACCTCAATAATTCCAATAAATTATTATAAGAAGTGGATAAGCCGCTATATTCAGGTTGCACAAATTACACTAAGATATTTGCAATAGTGAAACTATACAACTTTAAAGCCAAGCACGATGTGTCGACAAGGGATTTACTAAATTCTTAATAGTGTTTGGTGAGATGCTCCTCACTATAAATGAGTTGCCCACTTCCTTGTACGATGTAAGGAAGATATTAAATCAATTTGGGATGGAATATATAAAGATTCATGCTTGTCAAAATGATTGTATCTTGTATAGAAAACAATATCAAGATGCTAAGAGTTGTCCAAAGTGTGGTGCAACAAGATAGAAATTAACTACAAATGGAACTAAGCAAGAAGGAATTCTAGCTGAGGTTCTTTGATACTTTCCACCAATTCCCCAATTTTGAAGAATGTCTAAAAGAAATGAGACATCAAAATGTTAACTTGGAATGCAAAAAACAATTTTAAGGATGGAGTGCTGTGCCATTCTATGGATTCCCCATCATGGAAAGGAATTGATGAAAAATGGCCAGATTTTGCATCAAAGCCGAGGAACTTGCGCCTTGCCCTTACAGTAGATGGAATTAATCCTTATAGTTCCTTAAGTAGTAGACATAGTTCTTGGCCTGTGATGTTGATAACATATAATCTTTCTCCATGGTTGTGCATGAAAAGAAATTTCATAATGTTTTCACTGTTGATTTTCGGGCCAAAACAACCAAGCAATGATATTGATATGTATTTGGAGCCATTGAATACTTGAAGTTATTATGGGATGTTGGCATCAATGTGTATGACCCCTTCAACTTGAAAGCTGTTCTATTGTGGATGATAAATGATTTCCCTGCTTATGGCAATTTGTCAGGACATGCAACAAAAGGGTATGTTGGATGTCCAATATGCAATGAAGGAACCTGTGCTAGGTATTGCCTCATTGAAAGAAGTTCTTAAATAGTGGATACAAATGATTCTTACCATTATAGCACAAGTTTTGGACCAAAAAGAAAGATATATATGTGTAGGAGGTGATAATGTTGTTCCAATACCTCTACTTGGAGAAGAAGAATTATTTAATTTAAATAATTTATCATTTCAAAGATTTGGAAAGTCTGAACTAGTTGAGGAGACAATAAAACAAGTTGGTAAAGGGAAAAGAAAGAACAATAAAGTAAAGAAGATAAAGCAAAAGAAGAAGAAAGTAGACAAGTGTGATCCATGTTGGAAGAAGAAGTCGATCTTTTGGGATTTACCATATTGGAAATCATTAACTGTGAACCATGTGTTAGATGTGATGCACACAGGAAAAATGTATGTGATAATCTAATTGGCACATTACTCAATATCCTTGGTTAAACAAAAGATGGACTTTCCAGTTGGTTGGATCTTCAAGATTTTGGCTGAGAGAAAATTTAGCACCGATTGACAAGGGAAAGAAACTTTATTTGTTTCCAGCTTGTTATACATTGTCTACCAAGGAGAAATAATTTTTTTGTAAGTGTTTATCAAATGTGAAGGTTCCTAAAGGCTACTCATCTAATATTAAAAACTTGTATCAATGGTAGAACTAAAGCTCTATGGTTTAAAATTGCATGATTGTCATGCTCTTATATAGCAATTGTTGCTAGTTGCGATTAGGTCTATTCTTCCAAACCATGTCCACTTTGTAATCATTTGGCTGTGCTTTTTCTTTAATGCTATTTGTAAGAAGTCTATTGTCATTTTAGAGTTGGACACAATTCAACTTGAACTTTTGGAAACGTTGTGCTTGTTAAAGAAATATTTTCCTCCATCGTTCTTTGATATAATGATCCAATTGACCATTGATCTAGTTAGGAAAGTTTAATTATATGGGCCTATATATTTACATTGGATGTATCCATTTGAAAGAGACATGAAAGTGTTGAAGGGGTATGTACGAAATTGTCAAAATTCAAAAGGATGCATAGTTGAAGCTTACATGTGAAAGAGGCCATTGAATTCTGCACAGAGTTCCTATCTGGTGTAATAGCCATTGGGATCAACTTTATCATTTTAAATTTAAAGTAACCAACTAAAATAATTTTTTTTTCTTATATTCTTTCTTTGAAAACATAATACACATGAAAATATTAAACGCCAACCCCCGAAATAAAAAGAGTGAGAAATGGTTCCAGGATGAGCACTACAATAAGTTCATCCATTGGTTTCATGATAAGGTTCATCATAAATTACAAGTTGAGGGCAATTGTATAACATAAACTGTAAGATGGCTTGTGCATAGACCTCGCCTTAAGGCTTTCAAATACAAAGGTTATGTCATTAATATTAATGGATGTCGATTTTTTACTAAGGCATGGGATGACAAACATGTTTTTCAAAATAGTAGGGTCATGTTAGTTGCTGAAACTTGGTCGTTTTCTAGCTCTAAGGATAAAAATCCTATCTTATATGATTGTACATATTATGGGACAATTAAAGAGATATGGGAATTAAATTATCATGTATTTAAGGTAACATTGTTTTTGTGTGATTGGTGTGAGAGTAAAACTAATAAATTATATTTTGAATTAAAAAGAACTTTAGTATACTTTATAGGTGTTGCTATGATGTTTTGCTTGAAAAGAACATGCATGGTGTATTTAGATTCATTGATCCTGCTTGGTTAGACTTTCAAAACTACAAAACTAAGATTGAAATTACAAGGTTGATATATAGTAGATTAAAAGGAACACATGAAGGAGAAAGATGGATAGTACCTTATAATGGAGAGTAAGTTATTTTTATATACTCAATCACTATGACTATTCGTTTACGCCATCTGTTATGAATTATTATTTTATTTTTAGGAAGCATTGAATTTTACTTGTATTTGAGTCATTCAACGATCGAATCTATTATTTAGACTCGTTATGAAAAGATGCATTTCCTAACCTACGAAGCACCATAGATCAGTAAGAAATTATCATATTTCTAAAATTTATTAGTTCCTTAATATGATTTTGCATTCAAATTTTTCTTTAATCTTGTATAATATTTTACTTTTATATATAGAGCGTATATCATTTTGAATACTGATCTAGATCGATAAAAGGGCAAGGCATCACTACAATGGATTAGAGTAATGGTAAGACATATATCCTTTAACATACTTGGTGAACATATACATTGTACAATAATGAATATGTACTTTACAATGTATAGTGTCCTCATCAAAATGATGAAGTTCAATGTGGATATTTTGTATATATGTATATGAATGTAATTGTAGATCACTCTAACATATCTTTAGTTGATTTGGTAAGTAAAAATAATTAAATTATTTTATTGGTATTTTGAAACTTAATTAAGCTTTCAAATTTAATTAATTGCAAAGTATAACGTAGTTAGCTAATTGAACATGCATGATTTATGTTTGTTTTGTGATTTTGTTTGTGTAATTTAAAAAAGAAGGTGATAATTAGTTGGAGGACATCGAGAAAATGTGATTCGAGTGGGTACTATATATTCAACCTTATATGTTTGTTTAATTAACCTAAGTTTCATACAATTATGCAATACACACTTTTAGATACATTTTCACATGCTTGAGCTTAAGTTGTTTATATTTTGACTTATTTAGAGCACCATTTAATTATTTTTATAGCATAGTACTTATATATGCTGAAAGAATATAGGATATGTATTAATATTGCATACTTCATATTTTTATTTTATTTTATAACACAACAACAATTTGTTACCTTATAATAATTATGTTGTTAAGATAGTATATGCAAGAATCATAAAATTAAAATTAAACTCAATATTTTAATAGTTAAAAGTTAACATATGTTCTCAGTTTTTTATAAAAGGTTGACAAGATATATAATACTTTTATTGTCAGTTTTTACAAATAACTGACTACATATTACAAATTTTTCTTGTCAGTTTTGGTAAGAGTTGACTAGATATGTACAATTTTTCTTGTCAGTTTGATGTGAACCGAACGACACGACTCCTATGACTCACAAACAATGAAGATTTGAGAACCACAAGAAATACGGCCTAAGACCCAACACTATATTAGCATGCAAATTTCTATGAGAAACTTAGATTTTTGGTTGCAAGACTCACCTTAACGCATGAATATTACCCACCACGAATCAAGACGAGGGAAACACCACATAGGGTGTCAAATTCCTTTGATAAGTTTGGTTGAAAGCACTTGGAGCTTTTGAGCTCTCAAATCTTGAATTTGAAATTCAATATGAAATATTTGAACAAAATTGGGTGTCCCAACTGGGACAAGTTCTATTTATACAAGAAATAAAACCTAGAAGCCTAAAAGAATTTGGGCCATTGGTTCAAATCCAATGGTCCAAAAATTACAAAATTATGTATCTGTGTCGCGGCGTAAAAAATACATGCTGCGGCGTGAGGCGGTCTAATTGCCATTCGTATAGCCAGGCCGCGGTGGCCAAAACTTCATGCCGCGACGAGCATGTTAAGGATCTGGTGTCAGCGCGCAGGTCTGGCATGTCAACGCACCCATGTCCATACATGCCGCAGTGCCTAAAATCTAGTGCTGCAGCGGCACATTTTCCTGGCCCAAAATAGAACCATCTGTGCCGCAGTGCCTTAATGTCATGTCGCAGCGTGCATTGTTGATGAAATCCCCCATCCAAAACAGAGCATCACTAGCTGCAGCGGCTATAAATCCATGCCGCAGCGTAGGTCTCCTTTTCCAAAATCTGCCTCCAATACATTGATTCACCATCTCAGCCTTTTTAGCATCTTCAAGATTAGTTTTTTCTGAAACAAGTAAAGGTAACAAGTCCATAAGAGTCAGCGGATTAAAACCATATACAATCTCAAATGGTGAGTGATCCGTGGTTGAATGCACATTCCTATTGTAAGCAAATTCAACAAAGGGTAGACAATCTTCCCAATTTTTCAAGTTCTTTTGTATGATTGTACGCAATAAAGTAGACAAAGTTCGGTTGACTACTTTCGTTTGGCCATCTATTTGGGGATGACAAGTTGTAGAAAATAAAAGTTTTGTCCCCAACTTGGCCCACAAAATTTTCCAAAAGTAATCAAGGAATTTAACATCCCTATACGAAATAATACTTTTGGGAACTCCATGGAGCCGCACAATTTCTTTAAAATAAAGATTGGATACGTTAGTTGCGGCATCGGTTTTGTGACAAGCAATAAAGTGTGCCATTTTTGAAAACCTATCAACAATTACAAAAATGGAGTCTCTCCCTCCTCTAGACCTAGGCAAACCCAAAATAAAGTCCATGGAAATATCCACCCAAGGTGAGCTAGGCATCGATAAGGGTGTATACAGTCCTTGAGGTAGGACTTTGGACTTCACTTGCCTACACGTGATGAACCTAGAGCAAATTATCTCTACATCACGCCTCATCTTAGGCCAAAAGAAATATTCGTGTAAAACATCCAAGGTCTTGGTTACACCGAAGTGTCCCATTAGACCTCTCCCATGGGCCTCTTTCACTAATAGCTCTCTCATAGAGCAATTGGGTATGCACAAATGGTTTTCTCTAAACAAATACCCATCTAACATATAAAATTTTGCAAAAGCAAAAGACATGCGTTGTACATAGCAAAAAAATCATTATCAGCAACATACATTTCCTTAATAAACTCAAACCCTAACAACCTAGCATTTAAAATAGAGAGTAAGGTATACCTCCTTGATAATGAGTCTATGACAATATTTTCCTTACCTCGCTTATATTGAATAATATAAGGAAATATTTCGATGAATTCCATCTACCTAGCATGTCGTTGGTTTAGTTTCCCTTGGCTCTTCAAATGCTTCAAGGATTCATGATCCGTATGGATGATGAATTCTTTCGGCCAAAGGTAGTGCTGCAAAGTCTCCAGAGTTCTAACCAATGCATAGAGCTCCTTGTCATACGTTGGGTAATTCAGGGACGCTCACCGAGCTTCTCACTAAAAAAGACAATTGGTAGCTTTTCCTGCATCAAAACAGCCCCTATGCCTATACCTGAAGCATCACACTCAACTTCAAAAGTTTTAGTAAAATCAGGTAAAGATAAAACAGGCGCAATACACAATTTATCCTTCAACAGATTTAAAGCTTTCTCTTGCTCTTCTCCCCATTTAAAACCCACAGTTTTCTTAATTACCTCGGTTAGAGGTGCGGCTAAGATGATAAAGTCTCTAACAAATCTACGATAAAAACTAACTAAGCCATGAAAACTACGAACTTCTGTAACGCATTTAGGTAAGGGCCAATCCTTAATCGCCTTTACCTTCTCAAGGTCAACCTCTATTCCCTTAAAGCTAATAACAAATTCAAGAAAAACTAACTTTTTCATGCAAAAGTAACACTTTTTTAGATTGGCATAAAGTTTTTCTTTTCTTAGCAGTTCAAGCACAAGTCTTAAATGTAATACATGCTCTTCTAAATTTTTACTATATATGAGAATATCATCAAAGTAAACAACTACAAATTTTCCAATATAAGCACGCAATACATGGTTCATAAGCCTCATGAAGGTACTAGGTGCGTTAGTTAGCCTAAAAGGCATGACTAACCATTCATATAGTCCATGTTTAGTTTTGAAAGCAGTTTTCCATTCATCACCCTCTTTCATCCTAATTTGATGCTAACCACTTTTCAAATCAATTTTATAAAATATGCAAGCACCATGTAATTCATCAAGCATGTCATCTAACCTAGGAATAGGATGCCTATACTTTACCGTAATATTGTTGATTACCTGACAATCAACGCATATTTGGCTAGTTCCATCCTTCTTAGGCACGACTGCACATGGACTCAAGCTCTCTCACTTGTCCTTTGGACAAGAATTCTTCAACTTGTCATTGAATCTCCTTGGTCTCCTTCGGGTTAGTTCTATAGGCAGGCCGGTTCAGAAGCGATGCACCCGGCATAAAATCGATTTGATGCTTGACTCCCCAAATTGGTGGTACTCCATTTGGAATCTCATCTGGAAAAACATCATCAAATTCCTGCAACAAAGAAACGGTAGCACTTGGCAAAGACTTGTCAAGTTCATTAGAAGAAAAACTGACCTCCTTGTACAAAAGTACAAGTATGGGTCGTTTTTCCAAAATGGCTCTTTTCAAATCATATTCCCTTGCATAAAAATTTGTTTTGCTCTTTTCCTTATCCTCTTCTTCCTCTCCTTCCTTCTTCCCCTTCTCCTTAATCATCCGCACTTGGTCCTCAAAGACTTGTTTTGGAGTTAAGGGTACGAGAGTGATCTTCTTTCCCTCCTTCTCAAACGAATATTTGTTTTTATACCCATCGTGAGTGACCCTCCTATCATATTGCCAAGGCCTCCCGAGCAAAATATGACCGGCTTACATAGGCACGACGTCGCACATAACTTCGTCCTTATATTTTCCAATAGAGAAGGACACTAGTACTTGTTTATTGACCCTCAATTCCCCACTATCATTCAACCATTGTAATTTGTAGGGCTTCGGGTATTTGAGCGTTGGCAACCCTAGTTTATCCACTAAGGTAGTACTAGCTACATTGGTGCAACTCCCACCATCAATGATCACGTTGCAAATCTTGGAGTTTATATGACACCTTGTGTGAAAGATGTTCTCCCTTTGTTGCTCTACATCTTCATCCTTGTATTGAATAATCAAGGATCTCATTATCACCAAGGCCTCTCCTTCAACTGGTCCAATCTCCTCATCACTAGCTTCCTCTAGTGGTGGCATCTCTTCCTCTTCACTATCATCATCAGTCTCAATATCCCCATTAGCTTGGGCAATCATTGCTTTCTTGTTAGGGCATTGAGAAGCAATGTGTCCCCGTCCAAGACATCAAAAATATACGATTTCAAGGTTCCTAATTGGGATCTCAACATTAGCCTTACTGATGCGAACCCCGCAACACGATTCCTATCGAGCCAACTAGCTACGAGGCTAGAGAACCAAGAGAAGACGGTTCAAGACCCAACAACAAATTAGCATGCGAATTCTAAGCACAATAACAGATTTTGGCTGCAAGAAACTCACTTCAACACATGGATATTATGCACCACGCATGGAGAAGAGATGAACGCTACAAAGGGATGCAAATCCTTTGATAAGTTCTTGGTTTGCAATTAAGCAAAGAGCTTTGGCTCTCAAATTTGTTTGAAGAAAACAAATATTTTTCATAAATCACAAGAGTTGCCTTTTGGGTTGCTACAATTTGTCTTATATAGAGTACAAACAAAACATAAGGAAAAAGAAAGCTTTGCAGCCATTGGATTTGATCCAATGGTCAAAATTACATCATTTAAACTTGCGCCGCGGCGGGTAAATAAGTATGCCGCGGCGAGGAGGCTCGGGTTACAACAATTTGAGTAGGCGAGCTGCGGCAGAGTAATTTCCATGCCGCGGCGAGAAATCTTGACATCCAACCCGAGAGGCTTGTACCGCGATGCACCAAATCCATGCCGCGACGCGCACATTCGCCCATTCCTGCGCGCACATCTGCCCACATCCGCGCGTGATGAACACTATTTTGACCTACTATTTGTTATGTTTTTAAGCATCTATTTCGCATTTAATCTCAATATAATCTTGTTTTGGAGGGTATTTTATTGTTTTGTAGGTCAAAGTAGGTTTGGGAAGAAATGTGGAAAAAGAGAGCAAAAGTGTTTAAAAATGTAAGCATTACATTGAGGGATGTAAGCCTTACATCGAGAATCTGCAAAGCATGTACATACATGTACATACCATGTACACTGTTACATGCAAGGCGCGCCGCGGCGAAGGAATTATGTGCCGCAGCGAGAGGCTCTCGGGTTGCATGTTTGGAAATCATAAAAACATTGCGCGCCGCAGCGAGGAAAAGTTATGCCGCGGCGGGGAGGTTTCTGTTTTTATTCGTAAATCAGTATCACATACTGCGCCGCGGCGCGCGCGCGCAGATTGCAATTCCCCCAGCCACGCACGCACGAATTCTTTATGGAAACCCTTACAAAAAGAAAAAAACCTAATTTTAACACAACATAATCTCCAGCCTCCAATAGATTTTAGAATGGAGCCTCCACCAACTCGTGAACAGTAGCGTGAATAGTGGTTTTCTTCTTCTTCTCCACATTCTTGAGAGAGAAAATTATTCCATTAATGCTCCTCCATTGAAGCTCCATCAACAATCTTGAAGAAGGTGATCATCCAACTTCAAGGGCTTGTTTTAAAAGTGGAAGTGGGGTAATTTATTGTTTGTAATCTCTTTTCTCCTTAAGAATTCATAGAATGTTATTTGTAATGAAAAATATTGATTTGGATTTCATTATGAGTAGCTAAACTCTTTATGTGTGGGATTTTGGTAATGTAACTATGATTGGATGATTGATGGTGTGGATAATTTTATGATTAAGTAATTTAATTCATGGTCATTGTTCTTAATACGTATGTTCATTAATTATTTCTGGCGAATTTGATTTGTGAATCTATGAAACATTTTAGGATTGAGTTTTAGAAACGCCATCTGAATTCAATTGAGCACTCTTGAGCATGAGCCTAGTTTAAGTGCATTGATTTGTCTTGAATTAGGTGATTAAACTATTTTCCTAGGTTTAAGGCTAATTAACTAATTAACGGTCTAGATCAAATAAGCTAATTAGTTAATTAAGGGAAAATCACTATTGATTTGGGATTTTCTAGGGTTAGAGAAAATAATCATTAAATTCTACTTTTTCGTGCTTAATTGTCAAAACCACATAAATCAACTCATCCATGATTAGTTTACTAACCAATTTCCCACACTCGTTCATCTCATCGTTTCAACAAAACTTTCACGCACTTACTTTTATTGTTTTAGTATTTTTATGATTTTAGAAACCATTTACAAAACCAACCTTCGATTAGAGTGTTTAGAATTCATTTTATTGTTACGTTTTGGATTACATTTGACTCTTTTAAAAACCACCGCAATTCCTTTGAGAGACGATCTTGGGAGTATACTTGTCGCTTACTACAAGTGACTCGTGCACTTGCGAGCTTTTATAAATTACAAAATTTGGTTATCAAGTTTTTGTGCATCAAGTTTTTGGCGCCGTTGCCGGGGAATTGGCGTTTTCGAAATTGTTATTTGTTTTCTTTTTTTTAGTTTACTATTTTCTTTATTTTATTATTATTTTTTTTCTTTTCTTATTTTTGCATTTTTGTTACTCGTTGGAGTCGTATAGTGTCTGGTGCTCTGAATTGTTGTTGTTTTTGATTGTGCATGCACGGTAGGAGATCTCTTGGAAATTCACTCGTACCGTTCATAGATAACGTCAACAAGAGACGAGCACATTTGAGACCATCCGGCGCTAACATTTTGGAGGACGAGCAACCACCAACAATGGGAGAACATCTACCTCCACACAGAGAGATGACGATGAAGGAGTATGCAAGGCCAATCATTGGCACTGCAACTTCTTGCATCCAACTAGGGGAAGCAGCTCGAAATTATGAGATTAAGAATATACATTTTAATATGTTACCATCTTTTTACGGGATTCCTAACGAAGATCCTCTAACTTTTATTCGTGATTTCTGTGCCACTGTGCAGACTTTTCCACTACAGGGGCTAAATGAGGATCAGCTGAGGATGAGATGTTTCCCGTACACACTTAAAGACAAAGCTAAGTCATGGCTTATGACTCTTCCGCCTGGATCTCTTTCAACTTGGGACGCAGTGTTCAACAAGTTCATGGAAAAATTCTATTCCCACCAAAAGACTGCGGACCTATGAACCAAAATTGCAACGTTTTCCCAAATGGACGGAGAACCATTTCATGAGGCATGGGATCGCTTCAAATTGCTTCTGATACAGTGCCCACACCATCATTTTCCTTTGCAACTCCAGAACCAATTCTTCTATGATGGGTTGACACAACAGTGTCAATTCACTGTGGATAATGCAGCGGGAGGAGCAATGGGAGAAAAGACCTCTGATGAGACATATGATCTATATGAGATGTTGGGTGCTAATTCCCAACAAAAGAGCTCTGGAGGACGGAGGATGGGAGTTAACGAGGTAGCTCCAGGACATGACATGGCAATGCAAATTGCAGAACTTACAAAACAAATCGCGCTCCTCACCTCCAAGAACACACCGACTCAAGAGGTATGCGGTATTTGTAGTACTTACGGACACGGTGCTAATATTTGTCCTTTTGTTTGTGATCAAAATGTAGGTACAAGTTACGAGCAAGCTAATGCTATGGAGGGATACCAACCGAGGCCAAGGAATGATCCTTACTCAAACACATATAATCCCGGTTGGAGAAATCATCCCAACTTCTCTTGGAAGGGAAATAACAATCAAGGCTATGCTCAGAATAATTTCCCACACCACCCAAACAACAACAACAATCCACAGCTCACTCCGCCAAACAAGCCAAGTTTGGAGGACAATTTGAACTCCTTCATTCAAGTGAGTCAAGAAATAAATCAAAAGAATGATCAAAGGATAGGTTCTTTAGAGGCTTCCATGAAAAGGATAGAAACTCAGGTGGGACAATTGACTGAGTACGTACACAAGCAAGATAAAGGGAAGATGCCTGAACAATTGAATGCTATCACAGTCATTGAAAGTGGTAAGGTCCTAAACGATAATTTTACTGAACATTCTGATGATTTGTTTATAGATGCAGGAGATACAGGAAGGAAGCATGCAATTCCCAAGGAAAGTCAAGTTGAGGACATTGAAGTCCTAAGACCTTCTATAAAGTGTACGGAGAGCCTTAAAGAGTTAACCAAACGTCCATCCCTTCACAAGTCACCTAATCCATACAGACCTCCGATTCCACTCCCACATCCCGTAAAGGCGACTGATCAGGATAAGCTATTTCATGAAACTTTACTTCACTTTCTAAAGTTAATATTAACTTACCTTTGTTGAATATCATTAGGGACATTCCATCTTATCCAAAATTTCTCAAAACCCTACTCTCCAACAAGAGGAAGTATAAGAATGAGGAGAAAGTAATAGTTTCGGAACTAGCTAGTGTAGTGTTGCAAAAGAAATTACCTCCCAAACTAAAGGATCCTGGTAGTTTTAATATCAAAATCACTTTGGGAGATAAGATGGTGTCGAATGCTATGTTAGACTTAGGGGCAAGTACTAATGTCATGCCATATTCTGTGTACTTGCAACTAGGTTTGAGGGATCTTAAACCCACAAATATGTCACTACACCTTGCTGATAGATCTATGAGATATCCTAAGGGAATAGTTGATGGTTTGTTGGTACAAGTGAAGAGCATAATTGTACCGGTCGACTTTGTAGTCATGGAAATGGAAGACACCATACCTAAGGACAATGAACACTCTATTATTCTTGGTAGACCATTCATGGCTACCACCAATACAATCATTGATGTCCAAAGAGGGAAATTGACAATGAGAGTCTTAGGAGAGACTATAAACTTCAAAGTGTTTAACCCTTTACTTACTGCTCCTATTTCTTCTGCTAATAATTATGTTGTTCCAGATTCTAATGATTTACCTATTTTTGACAATCATATGCAGAAGGATACATGCCATAAAACTAATGTTTCATCTACAGATAGGAGGGTGAAGGAAACACTTACAAACTCAATTCAGGATAATGCCTACAAAGACCATGTCAAGTGTTCACATATTAAAAACCTGGATTGTGACATGAAGCCTTGTTTTAAGAGGAGCAAAGGGAGAGGAGGAAGCAAGCACTTCAAGGATGGATTGAGACCTCCATGATAAGAGTGAGCATCGTCTTGCTAAGACGTTAAACTAGGCGCTTGGTGGGAGGCAACTCACCATTTTAGGTACTATCTATCTTTTCTTTTACCTTCGTTAAGTTTAATTTAATTTTCTGTTTGCCCTTTCTAAATTCTTTTCTGAACATGTGTGTAGTTGAAAACCTTGAGGACAATGTTTAGTTTAGGTTTGGGGGTGCATTTTGCATTTTTGATTGGTAACAACACTTTCATGCTTTGGTCAATTTTTGATGAATAACTAGTCTTTATGCATTGTTTATCTGATTTTTAAAATGTTTGAGGTTTGTTGTAAGGATCGGTTTTAATTTGCAATCTGTGTTTCATGCTTTTGATGTTGAAACTGAGATGAACCCAAATCTTGTGTTTAGGCATTGAATAGTGGAGACTACCTTGTGAGAATATTGTTGAGCCCTTAACGTTTTATTCAGAGAGATAAATATTCTTCTACTCTTTTAAACACCTTTCATATCATTTCAAATTGTTAGATGATCTCTATAGGTTTTTGCATTAAATGTTAGGATTTTAAACATGTAATGAGGGATCATGTGCTTAATTGAATTGCTTAGATTAAATGACTTAAGTAAAGTTTGAAGTGTTTGCCTATTTCATTCGTGCTTGACTTTAAAAAATAAAAGGGAATTCCTATATCAAACACAAAAAGAGCTAAGAAGTAGCCATTCACAAATTACGTATGTATATGGGTCTTAAAAAAAAGAAGAAGAAGAGATAATAAGTTTATTATGACCCTAAGTTCTTCAAGTATGAATGGTTAACAAAAAAAAAGAAAGAGAGAAATAGGAAATAAGTTCCCTTAAAGTCAAAGCATTTTCATTCTATGGCACACTTGAAGTTTTTGCTTGAGGATTTTAATTGATGCATGAGATTAGTAATGTGATTTCTTCGTAAATCCTATCATTTGATTCCTTTCATGAGATCAATGTCATGCACTTTTGAGCCTTTCTTGTTTAATCATATGCGAACCTATTAGCTCGTTTCTTTACATAACTTCTACTCGCATATATTTTGATGAGTGCTTGAACCCATAGGATCGGTGTGATTTAGAGAGTAATTCTCGTGAGGATTAGAGTTGAAACGAATTCACATTCTTAACACTAGGTTTGGGGGGATCAATGTTGATACACTTTTAGTATTGGGATTTAGACTTGTGGAGTGAAATTGATCTAAATGGTGAACCTTGATGTGTTAAAATGTTAGATAAATTGGTGCATAAATGT
This sequence comes from Elaeagnus macrophylla, assembly GCA_029378325.1. Classification (NCBI taxonomy): domain Eukaryota; kingdom Viridiplantae; phylum Streptophyta; class Magnoliopsida; order Rosales; family Elaeagnaceae; genus Elaeagnus; species Elaeagnus macrophylla. Next base: position 41,388,333 of record CM055641.1, on the reverse strand, counting down.
TTTATTATGAATTGGAAAGAAACTAAAGCATGACAAGTTTTGTTAACTTCAATTTTAGTTTTGTTATTTGGTTTTTTAATTTTAGTTTTGCTTGAGGACTAGCAAAATGTAGGTTTGGGGGTATTTGATGAAACTATTTTGACCTACTATTTGTTATGTTTTTAAGCATCTATTTCGCATTTAATCTCAATATAATCTTGTTTTGGAGGGTATTTTATTGTTTTGTAGGTCAAAGTAGGTTTGGGAAGAAATGTTAAAAAAGAGAGCAAAAGTGTTTAAAAATGTAAGCATTACATTGAGGGATGTAAGCCTTACATCGAGAATCTGCAAAGCATGTACATACATGTACATACCATGTACACTGTTACATGCAAGGCGCGCCGCGGCGAAGGAATTATGTGCCGCGGCGAGAGGCTCTCGGGTTGCATGTTTGGAAATCATAAAAACATTGCGTGCCGCGGCGAGGAAAAGTTATGCCGCGACGGGGAGGTTTATGTTTTTATTCGTAAATCAGTATCACATGCTGCGCCGCGGCGCGCGCGCGCAGATTGCAATTCCCCCAGCCACGCACGCACGAATTCTTTATGGAAACCCTTACAAAAAGAAAAAAACTTAATTTTAACACAACATAATCTCCAGCCTCCAACAGATTTTAGAATGGAGCCTCCACCAACTCGTGAACAGTAGCATGAATAGTGCTTTTCTTCTTCTTCTCCACATTCTTGAGAGAGAAAATTATTCCATTAATGCTCCTCCATTGAAGCTCCATCAACAAAATTGAAGAAGGTGATCATCCAACTTCAAGGGCTTGTTTTAAAAGTGGAAGTGGGGTAATTTATTGTTTGTAATCTCTTTTCTCCTTAAGAATTCATAGAATGTTATTTGTAATAAAAAATATTGATTTGGATTTTATTATGAGTAGCTAAACTCTTTATGTGTGGGATTTTGGTAATGTAACTATGATTGGATGATTGATTGTGTGGATAATTTTATGATTAAGTAATTTAATTCATGGTCATTGTTCTTAATACGTATGTTCATTAATTATTTCTGGCCAATTTGATTTGTGAATCTATGAAACATTTTAGGATTGAGTTTTAGAAACGCCATCTGAATTCAATTGAGCACTCTTGAGCATGAGCCTAGTTTAAGTGCATTGATTTGTCTTGAATTAGGTGATTAAACTATTTTCCTAGGTTTAAGGCTAATTAACTAATTAACGGTCTGGATCAAAGAAGCTAATTAGTTAATTAAGGGAAAATCACCATTGATTTGGGATTTTCTAGGGTTAGAGAAAATAATCATTAAATTCTACTTTTTCGTGCTTAATTGTCAAAACCACATAAATCAACTCATCCATGATTAGTTTACTAACCAATTTCCCACACTCGTTCATCTCATTGTTTCAACAAAACTTTCACGCACTTACTTTTATTGTTTTAGTATTTTTATGATTTTAGAAACCATTTACAAAACCAACCTTCGATTAGAGTGTTTAGAATTCATTTTATTGTTACTTTTTGGATTACATTTGACTCTTTTAAAAACCACCGCAATTCCTTTGAGAGACGATCTTGGGAGTATACTTGTCGCTTACTACAAGTGACTCGTGCACTTGCGAGCTTTTATAAATTACAAAATTTGGTTATCAAGTTTTTCTGCATCAGCGCGCGTGCTCGTCTAGTTGCCATGACAAAACAGAACCCTCTGGGCCGCGGCGCAACAAATCTATGCCGCGGCGCGCATGCCTCGCCAAAATTCTTCCCAAAATAGAGGACCCCTCGCAGCGGCGGCTATAAATTCATGCCGCGGCGCAGAACTTTTTCTTCCAATTCTGCCTCTATCACATTGCTTGGCCTCTCACAAGCTATGTGCTCATCCCTCATCATCCCCTGGCCTTGTAACAACTCTTGGACAAGTCTGCTCAAGGCTTCCTTGAGTTGTCTCGCCTTTGACCTTGTGATTGGCCGTTCGGGATGCGAAGTGGTGGTAGCGCTAGTTGATTCGTATCATTCCCACCCTCTTGAAAAGGATTTGACCTCGAATCTTCACCTGCGTAATCGAAAGGAGAAAGTTCAGAAACATTAAAAGATGCTCTAATATTATACTCACCTGGAAGGTCGAGCTTGTAGGCATTGTCGTTGATACGTTCGAGTACTTGGAATGGCCCATCTCCTCGAGGTTGTAGTTTGGACCTTCGCTTTTTAGGAAAGCGTTCCTTCCTCATATGTACCCAAACCCATTCACCGGGTTCGAAAACGACCCTACGTTGCCCTTTGTTAGCCTTGAACGCAAATTCTTCATTCTTTTTCTCAATGCACTCGTGAATGCTCTCTTGTAGTTTCTTTACCATTTCAGCTTTCTTGGCACCTGTCAAACCTGTCCTAACTGAAACAGGTAAAGGCAATAAATCCATAGGAGTGAATGGGTTAAAACCATAAACAATTTCAAAAGGTGTATGGTTAGTAGTGGAATGCACACTCCTATTATAAGCAAATTCAATGAAAGGCAAACAATCCTCCCAATTTTTCAAGTTTTTCTGAATGACCGTTCGTAACAGAGTAGATAAAGTTCGATTAACTACCTCTGTTTGGCCATCAGTTTGGGGATGACAAGTAGTAGAAAACAAAAGCCTCATCCCCAACTTAGCCCATAGAGTTTTCCAAAAATAACTTAGGAATTTGACATCCCTGTCAGAAATTATACTTTTTGGAACCCCATCCAACCGTACAATCTCTTTAAAGAAGAGATTAGCAATGTTAGTTGCATCATCGGTTTTGTGACACGCAATAAAATCTGCCATTTTTTGAAAACCTGTCAACAACTACAAAAATGGAATCTCTTCTGCCCCTAGACCTAGGCAATCCCAAGATAAAGTCCATGGAGATATCCACCCAAGGTGAACTAGGCACCGGTAGGGGTGTATACAGTCCTTGAGGTAGGACTCTGGACTTTGCTTGCCTACACGTGATGCACTTAAAGCAAATCCTTTCTACATCACGCCTCATCTTAGGCCAAAAGAAATGTTCCCGCAGAACATCCATGGTCTTGGCCACACCGAAGTGTCCCATTAGACCTCCACCATGGGCCTCTCTCACTAGTAACTCTCTCATAGAGCAGTTGGGTATACATAGATGGTTTTCTCTATATAAATACCCATTGAACAAATAAAATTTCTCAAAAACAGACTTATGACATGCATGATATATAGCAGAAAAATCATCATCAGCAGCATACAGTTCTTTAATATACTCAAACCCTAATAATCTAGCATTTAAAGTAGAGAGTAAGGTATACCTCCTTGACAAAGCGTTTGCGACAACATTTTCCTTACCTCGCTTATATTGAATAATATAAGGAAAGGTTTCGATGAACTCCATCCATCTTGCATGCCACCTATTCAACTTTCCTTGGCTCTTTAGGTGCTTCAAGGATTCATGATCCGTGTGGATGACGAATTCTTTCGGCCATAGATAGTGCTGCCAAGTCTCCAGGGTCCTAACCAAAGCGTAGAGCTCCTTGTCATACGTTGGGTAGTTCAGGGAGGCTCCACCGAGCTTCTCACTGAAATAGGCGATAGGTCGCTTTTCCTGCATTAAAACAGCTCCTATACCTATACCTGAAGCATCACACTCAACTTCAAAGGTTTTAGTAAAGTCAGGCAAAGATAGAACAGGTGCAGTACATAATTTATCTTTCAACAAATTAAAAGCCGTTTCTTGTTCTACTCCCCATCTAAAACCTACAGTTTTCTTGATCACCTCAGTTAGAGGTGCGGCTACAGTGCTAAAGTCTCTAACAAATCTTCGATAGAAACTAGCTAAGCCATGGAAACTTCGAACCTCCGTAACAAACTTAGGCGAGGGCCAATCCCTAATCGCCTTGACCTTTTCCTTATCTACCTCTATTCCCTCAGCACTTACAATAAAACCAAGAAAAACTAGCTTGCTCATGCAAAAACAGCACTTCTTTAAATTAGCATACAGTTTTTCTTTTCTTAAAGTTTCAAGCACAGCACGTAAATATTTAACATGCTCTTCTAAACTTTTGCTGTAAATGAGGATATCATCGAAATAGAAGTACTGGGTGTTCAGCAACTTTTGCTATAAATGAGGATGTTCATTAATCTCATAAAAGTACTGGGTGCGTTAGATAACCCGAAAGGCATAACTAACCACTCATACAACCCATGTTTCGTTTTAAAAGCAGTTTTCCATTCATCCCCTTCTTTCATCCTTATTTGATGATATCCACTTTTAAGGTCAATTTTTGAAAAGATGCTAGAGCCATGCAATTCATCTAACATGTCATAATCTAGGAATTGGGTGACGATACTTTACTATAATGTTGTTGACGGCTCGACAATCAACACACATACCACTTGACCCATCTTTCTTAGGCACAAGTAGCACTGGCACTGCACAAGGGCTTAAGCTTTCTCTGACTTGCCCCCTAGTCAAAAATTCTTCGACCTGCTTCTGGATCTCCTTGGTATCGTCCGGGTTGGTACGATAAGCCGGTCGGTTTGGAAGAGACGCTCCAGGAATGAAGTCAATCTAATGCTCAATCCCTCGCAATGGTGGCACACCGTCTGGGATCTCTTCAGGAAACACATCTTCATATTCCTGTAACAAAGAAACAAAAACACTTGGCAACGCATTGTCAAGTTCATCAGTAGATAAATAAGTCTCTTTATAAGAGAGTATAAGAACAGACCTCTTCGCCAAGACGGCGTGTTCTATATCACTTGTCTTTGCGTAAAAATTTTCAACTTTTTCTCCGGTTTCTTTTTCCCTCTCTCCACTCTTCTCTCCTACTACACTCTTTTCCCCCAATTTCTCCTTTTTTTCTCTAACCATCTTCTTTTGGTCCTCAAAGACTTGCTTAGGAGATAAGGGTGCAAGTGTAATCCTTTTCCCTTTCCACTCAAAGGAATACTTATTATTGTATCCATCATGTGTAACCCTCCTATCATATTGCCATGGTCTTCCAAGCAATATATGTCCAGCTTGCATAGGGACTACTGATGAACACAAGTAGGTTTGGGAAGAAACGTGGAAAAAGAGAGCAAAAGTGTTTAAAAATGTAAGCATTACATTGAGAGACGTAAGCCTTACATCGAGAATTAGCAAAGCATGTACATACATGTACATACCATGTACACTGTTACATGCAAGGCGCGCGCGCGGATTGGACTCCTCCTGGGCCACGAGATTTACAGAATTTTTGGAAACCCTTACAAAAAAGGAAAACCTAATGGACACAACATCCTCTCCAGCCTCCAACAGATTTTATATTATTCAGCCTCCACCAACTCGTGAACAGTAGCATGAATAGTGCTTTTCTTCTTCTTCTCCACATTCTTAAGAGAGAAAATTATTCCATTAATGCTCCTCCATTGAAGCTCCATCAACAATCTTGAAGAAGGTGATCATCCAACTTCAAGGGCTTGTTTTAAAAGTGGAAGTGGGGTAATTTATTGTTTGTAATCTCTTTTCTCCTTAAGAATTCATAGAATGTTATTTGTAATGAAAAATATTGATTTGGATTTCATTATGAGTAGCTAAACTCTTTATGTGTGGGAATTTGGTAATGTAACTATGATTGGATGATTGATTGTGTGGATAATTTTATGATTAAGTAATTTAATTCATGGTCATTGTTCTTAATACGTATGTTCATTAATTATTTCTGGCCAATTTGATTTGTGAATCTATGAAACATTTTAGGATTGAGTTTTAGAAACGCCATCTGAATTCAATTGAGCACTCTTGAGCATGAGCCTAGTTTAAGTGCATTGATTTGTCTTGAATTAGGTGATTAAACTATTTTCCTAGGTTTAAGGCTAATTAACTAATTAACGGTCTGGATCAAAGAAGCTAATTACTTAATTAAGGGAAAATCACCATTGATTTGGGATTTTCTAGGGTTAGAGAAAATAATCATTAAATTCTACTTTTTCGTGCTTAATTGTCAAAACCACATAAATCAACTCATCCATGATTAGTTTACTAACCAATTTCCCACACTCGTTCATCTCATCGTTTCAACAAAACTTTCACGCACTTACTTTTATTGTTTTAGTATTTTTATGATTTTAGAAACCATTTACAAAACCAACCTTCGATTAGAGTGTTTAGAATTCATTTTATTGTTACGTTTTGGATTACATTTGACTCTTTTAAAAACCACCGCAATTCCTTTGAGAGACGATCTTGGGAGTATACTTGTCGCTTACTACAAGTGACTCGTGCACTTGCGAGCTTTTATAAATTACAAAATTTGGTTATCAAGTTTTTGTGCATTAGCGCGCGTGCTCGTCCAGTTGCCATGCCAAAACAGAACCCTCTGGGCCGCGGCGCAACAAATCTATGCCGCGGCGCGCATGCCTCGCCAAAATTCTTCCCAAAATAGAGGACCCCTCGCCGCGGCGGCTATAAATTCATGCCGTAGCGCAGAACTTTTTCTTCCAATTCTGCCTCTATCACATTGCTTGGCCTCTCACAAGCTTTGTACTCATCCCTAATCATCCCTTGGCCTTGTAACAACTCTTGGACAAGTCCGCTCAAGGCTTCCTTGAGTTGTCTCGCCTTCGACCTCGTGATTGGCCGTTCGGGATGCGAAGTGGTGGTAGCGCTAGTTGATTCGTATCATTCCCACCCTCTTGAAAAGGATTTGACCTCGAATCTTCACCTGCGTAATCGAAAGGAGAAAGATCAGAAACATTAAAAGATGCTCTAATATTATACTCACCTGGAAGGTCGAGCTTGTAGGCATTGTCGTTGATACGTTCGAGTACTTGGAATGGCCCATCTCCTCGAGGTTGTAGTTTGGACCTTCGCTTTTCAGGAAAGCGTTCCTTCCTCATATGTACCCAAACCCATTCACCGGGTTCGTAAACGACCCTATGTTGCCCTTTGTTAGCCTTGAACGCAAATTCTTCATTCTTTTTCTCAATGCACTCGTGAATGCTCTCATTGTTGCTCCACATCCTCATCCTTATATTGGATACTTAAGGACCGCATTATCACTAGAGCCTCTCCCTCCACGGGCCCTATCTCCTCATCACTAGCTTCTTCTAGCAATGGCATCTCTTCATCATCACTATCCTCATTCGTCTCAATGTAGCCATTAGCTTGAGCGATCATCACCTTTTTATTCGGACATTGGGATGCAATGTGTCCGGTTCCAAGACACCTAAAACACTTGATGTCTCGGTATCTGGTCGGGTTTTCAACCTTACCCTTATCCTTACTAGTCTCCAATTCCTTGCCCTTATTCAATTCAAACCTAGGCTTGGAGCTAGTTGCCTCATCCTTCTTCCAATTTTTCCATGGTGTGGTAGGGGTGGGTTTTGATGTAGTTGGGTTAACCTTAGGTGGGAAAGTTCGGCTGCTCTTCTTCCGCAATTGCCTCTCCACCTTGATTACCATATGTACCATGTCCTCTAACTCTACATAGTGATGTAGCTCCACAATATTGGCAATGTCTTGGTTCAAACCACTAACAAACCTAGCCATGGTGGCTTCCCTATCCTCCTCAATATTGGCTCTAACCATGGTCATCTCCATATCCTTGTAATAATCATCTACCGACCTAAATCCTTGAGTGAGCCTTTGCAACTTCTGATATAGCTCTTGGTAGTAATGGCTCGGAATAAACCGCTTCCTTATGATAGCTTTCATGTTCTCCCAACTATCAATCGATCTTTCCCCATTTCTCCTCCTAGCTACAACTAGTTGATCCCACCAATTTAAAGCATAGTCGGTGAATCCTATTACGGCCAACTTAACTTTTTTTTCGTCCGAGTAGTTGTGGCACGCAAAGATATGCTCTACCTTCTTCTCCCGTTCCAAGTAAAGCTCCGGGTCATTCTTTCCTTGGAATGCCAGCATCTTCATTTTAATACTATCCAGGTTCCTATCAACCCCGTCATAGGGTCGTTGTGGGGGTCTCCGAACTCCTCCCCGACCATGGCCTCCTCTAGGCCCATGTCGTCCTCCAAAGGGCATCCTCCCTTCACCCTCATAATCATCCTCACCAAAACTATCCTCCTCCAACTCCTTCTCAATATGGGCCCTCCTATTAGGCCTTCCTACATTAGGAGCGTTTTGCGGTGCTTCTTGCCACAAGTTGGCGATAGTTGCCTCTTGTCTCTCCAACCGCTCATTCACATTGGCCATGACGGCATTCATCTGTTCCATGGACTGTTGTAACGCCCTCATCATAAAAGCTGTGTCGGGCCTTTCCTCTGAGCTATTCCTGTTAGACATACTTAATAACACTAATTCAAGCAAACAATTAGCAATTAACAAAAATGGAACTTTCACTCGTTACCTCACGTGTTTACACTCGAATTTGATTGCCCAAGCGCTCGAAGCCCTATGACAAACCAAACCATCCAAGGTTTCCACCCAATAGTAGAGTTCTCGTCCTCAACAATCCGTAGTTTGCAATATCCAATGTTGAGCACAAAGGAAACTAACTCGAAGTGTTTTGAAATTCTAACTCTATTAGTTCGGAAACAAGTTCAATCTCGCAAAGTCAAACTCGTAAAAGCAAACAAACAAGAAAACGATCCGTTAAAGCGTAAACGACGCTAAAACAAAGAAATTTCGTAAATTCTCGGAAAATCAAGAATTCACTTTTTTTTCTCTCTTTTTTTTATTTTTTATTTTTTTATAAGCTCCGAAATATCCTCTTTCTCTCTTTTTTTTTTATAAAATATCTAGCGAGATATTTTCGGGAGATATTTTCACGAGATATTTTCGTGAGATATTTTCACGAGATATTTTCGTGAGATATTTTCGGAAGATATTTTTTTTTTAAATAAAGAGAAAAATGTTTGGCTCTCACTTTTCAAGAAGAAAAACACATGTGAGATTACCAAAATACCCTTCTTCCACAAAAACGATTTTTTGGGAAAATTTTCAACATGAAAACTCTTCCAAATTCAATCAAGAGAAGAAGGAAACAACAACACCACTCAAGTTAATCCAGGAAATGCAATAAACACATAGAAACAAGAAGAACACAGAATTTTTTTGTGAAGAATTTTCTTATGTGCTATGAAATAGAAATTGACACAAATTAAGATAGGAATCTAAAGTCCCAACCTAGAGCTCTGATACCAAATGATGCAAACCCCGCAACACGATTCCTATCAACCCAACTAGCTACGAGGCTAGAGAACCAAGAGAAGACAGTTCAAGACCCAACAACAAATTAGCATGCGAATTCTAAGCACAACAACAGATTTTGGCTGCAAGAAACTCACCTCAACACATGGATATTACGCACCACGTATGGAGAAGAGATGAACGCCACAAAGGGATGCAAATCCTTTGATAAGTTCTTGGTTTGCAATTAAGCAAAGAGCTTTGGCTCTCAAATTTGTTTGAAGAAAACAAATATTTTTCATAAATGAAAAGAGTTGCCTTTTGGGTTGCTACAATTTGTCTTATATAGAGTACAAACAAAACTTAAGGAAAAAGAAAGCTTTGCAGCCATTGGATTTGATCCAATGGTCAAAATTACATCATTTAAACTTGCGCCGCGGCGGGTAAATAAGTATGCTGCGGCGAGGAGGCTCGGGTTACAACAATTTGAGTAGGCGGGCCGCGGCAGAGTAATTTCCATGTCGCTGCGAGAAATCTTGACATCCAACCCGAGAGGCTTGTGCCGCGACGCACCAAATCCATGCCGCGGCGCGCACACTCGCCCATCCCTGCGCGCACATCTGCCCACATCCGCGCGCATGCTCGTCTAGTTGCCATGCCAAAACTGAACCCTCTAGGCCGCGGCGCAACAAATCTATGCCGCGGCGCGCATGCCTAGCCAAAATTCTTCCCAAAATAGAGGACCCCTCGCTGCGGCGGCTATAAATTCATGCCGCGGCGCAGAACTTTTTCTTCCAATTCTGCCTCTATCACATTGCTTGGCCTCTCACAAGCTATGTGCTCATCCCTCATCATCCCTTGGCCTTGTAACAACTCTTGGACAAGTCCGCTCAAGGCTTCCTTGAGTTGTCTCGCCTTCGACCTCGTGATTGGCCCGTTCGGGATGCGAAGTGGTGGTAGCGCTAGTTGATTCATATCACTTACCCTTACTAACTTCCACCTCGTTGCCTTTGTTTGGCTCAAACCTAGGCTTAGAGCTAGTCTCAGCTTCCTTCCTCCAATTGGTCTTCCATGGTAGAGTAGGGTTTGGTTTCGGTGGCAAAAAAATGGTCTTTGGTGGTATCATAAGAATGCTCCTTTTCTTTAACTATCTCTCTACCTTAATTACCATATGTACCATGTCCTCCGTCTCCACATAGTGATGCAATTCAACAATGTTGGCAATGTTATAATTTAATCCACTTACAAACCAGGCCATGGTGGCCTCCATATTCGCTCTCACCATTGTCATCTTCATTTCCTTAAAATACTCTCAACAGATCGATGACCTTGACTAAGTCTTTGTAGCTTCTAATAAAGTTCTCGGTAGTAATGACTTGGAACGAACCATTTTTGCATGATAGCCTTCATCTCTCCCTAACTATCAATTGCCCTCTCTCCACTTCTCTTCCTAAGGACCACTAGTTGATCCCATTAATTCAACGCGTAATCGGTAAACTCAATTACTGCCAACTTCACCTTCTTTTCCTCGGAATAGTTGTGACACTCAAAGATATGCTCGACCTTTTTCTCCCATTCCAAGTACAATTCTGGATCATTCTTTCCTTGGAATGTCGGTATCTTTATCTTGATATTACCTAAGTTCCGATCAACCCTGTCAAAAGGGAGGTGGGGATCTCCACATACCTCCCCTACCATTCCTACCTCCTCTATGCCCATTCCTTCCTCCATAGGGCATTCTCCTCTCTTCTTCTTCAAACTCTTCTTCACAATTCTCTTCCTCTACGTCTTCCTCAACATAGGGCCTCCTAATAGGTCTCATCACTTCTGGAGCGTCTTGTAGTGCTCTTTGTTGTAAAGTGGCAATCGTAGCTTCTTACCATTCTACCCGCTCATTTATGTTCACCATGATGGCATTCATCCATTATATGGATTGTTGCAATGCCCTTAACAAAAGTGCAGTATCCGGACGCTCCTCTGAACTGTTCCTATCAGACATTATCACCACAACTATCACAAACAGAGAATTAGTTAATCAATTTAAAACTAAAAATTCACTCCTTTACCTCACGTATTTAATCGCTCGGATTGATTGTTCAAACACTCCTCGTCCTTTAGCAAACCAAACTTCTGAAATTTCCAACCGCAAGTAGAATTCCACACTCATCCAAAAGTAGTTTGCAATATCCAAATTAAGGAAACAAGAAACTAACTCAAAATGTTTTGGAAACTCTAACTCAATGAAAGAAAAAATTTCATTCAAGCAACTTTCAAACTCGTGACAAATTTAACGAGTAAAGAAACGACACTTTGTAAGATTTTCTTTGATTCCAAATTCTACCCTCTTTTCTTTCTTTCTTTTTTTTTTTCTTTTTTTTAATTGATTTCCGAATACATATATGATTCTTTTCTTTTCTTTTTTTTTTTTTTAAACTTCAGAAATTTCAACACAAACACAATACAAGAGCACAATAAAATGACCAAATTGCCCTTCACTTTACGAGCAAGGTCTTTAGAGAAATTTTTCAATACAAAAAACCTTCCAACACAGCCCAATTTCAGTTCAAGCAATTAGGAAACATAACAACAATTCAAAATATTCTAGAAATTGCAATAAACAATCAGAAATTTGCAAAAAAAAAAGAAGAAAAATTCTAAAAAATGAAGAACAACATAGATTTTGAAGAAACACACAGATTTTGTGGAAACAAAAACAACATTAACAAGGATAGGAATCTAGAGTCACAACCTAGTGCTCTTATACCAAACACAACCTAGAGCTCTTATACCAAATGATGTGAACCGAACGACACGACACATATGACCCACAAACAACAAAGATTTGAGAACTACAAGAAATATGGCCTAAGACCTGACACTATATTAGCATGCAAATTTCTACGAGAAACTTAGATTTTTGGTTGCAAGACTCACCTTAACGCATGGATATTACCCACCACGAATCAAGACGAGGGAAACGCCACAAAGGGTTGCAAATTCCTTTGATAAGTTTGGTTGAAAGCACTTGGAGCTTTTGAGCTCTCAAATCTTGAATTTGAAATTAAATATGAAATATTTGAACAAAGTTAGGTGTCCTAGCTAGGACAAGTTCTATTTATACAAGAAATAAAACCTAGAAGCCTAAAAGAAATCTAGGCCATTGGTTCAAATCCAATGGTCCAAAAATTACAAAATTATGTATCTATGCCGCGGCTTAGAAAATACATGTCGCGGCGTGAGGCGCTCTGATTGCCATATAGTCAGGCCATGGCGGCCAAAACTTCATGCTGCGGCATGCATGTTGAGGATCTGGTGTTAGTGCGCAGATTTGGCATGGTTAGCCGGTGGTGTTTTGTGTCAGCGGGCAGGTTTGACATGTCAACGAGAGCATGTCTGCGCATGCCGCGGTGCTTGAAATCCAGTACGGCAACGCGCACATTTTCCTAGCCTAAAACAGAACTATCTGTGCCGTGACGCTTCAATGTCATGTCGCGGCGCGTTGATGAAATCCCCCATCCAAAATAGAACATTACTCGCTGCGACAACTATAAATCCATGCCGCAGCGCAAGTCTCCTTTTCCAAAATCTGCCTCCAATACATTGGTTGATCTTTCACAAGCTTCAATTTCATCATCCCTTGGTCCTGAATTAACTCTTGGATCAGCCCGTTCAAAGCTTCCTTGAGTTGCTTGGCTTTCGATCTTGTGATCGGCTCACGTGGGATCCGTAGTAAATGTTGTGGCAGATTATTTGTATCACAGTTTTTATGTAAGAATTTCCAAGACATGTGTACATTTCTTGTCAATTTTTACATAAAAATTGCCAAAATATGTGTACTTTTCTTGTCAGTTTTACTTAAAAATTGCCAATGTATGGTGTTATTTTCTTGACAGTTTTTACTAAAAATTGCCAAGGTATGTACATACATATATGGGTATCTACGCTGACACTACATACATTTGCAATTTTTTTTAACCGCCTAGATAAGTCTATCTTGGAGGTTAAAAACATAAGAGAAGTCAATTTTGTAGTAGTGATTGGTATGTTATTAACATCTCTTCTTAATTCTATGAATTTTTTATGTATATTCAATTGTAATTTCTTGATACAACTGCATTCTTTTATTTCCTTAAGAAGTTCTTTTTGGGTTTCATTTATTTATTGTAAAACTTTAATGTTTAATTCATATGTGGTATCTATTGCTTCTGCTAAAAGAATTAAAACTTTTATTGTAGATATTTGGTTATTGGATATAGTTGTTAGACTACCATTTCCTTCTAATTTTATTTCCTGTAATTTGTATTTTGACATTCTTGGAAGGAGTTTCAATGTGATATTATTATTCAACTGCATTATATGAACTAATTCTTTTACTTTTTGAATTTCTTCTTTGTTTTCTTTTAACTCTATTATTTCTCTCTCTTTTATTGATTTTTACTTGGGTATCTATAAATTTAATTATTTTTATATTATTTTTGTTACTGGTATAAAAGATTTTTCTTTAATATCTAAATTTTATTCATCATATACTTAATACTTGGTTTAAATTTTTATCTTTAATGTTAACAGTAGTCCTAAATTATGCTATAAATTTTAATATTGATATCCTAAGTTTCCATTAATCATTCATAACAAAGCATATTTTTTATTTATTATCATATTGTCTAATAATGATAATTTTATTAGTGTATCTATTATATCTTTAAAATGTACTTTTATTAAAATTTGTATTCCTTCTAAATGAATGTATCTAATTATTCCTTTATCTTTTTGAGAATTTTTTGATAGTTTTTTCATAATAGTTTATTGTCAATTAATGATTTATTAAATCTTCCTTTTGCTTCTGCTATAGTAATATTCCATAATAATTTATTTTTCTTATTTTTGAGAATGATGATTTTTTGAATCTATTTCCCTAGAAACATTTTGAGATATCTTGTGTTTCTAGCTATTTTCATTACTTTTAGATTTCCTATTATTTCTAACATTTTTAAAAAATACGATTGTTTTTTCTATTTGTGTGTTTTATTTGTAAGACTTTACATATTGGCTTACAAGTGTGCATTTAGTGACGTGCGGTAGATGTTAGTAGAATTACAATTACTCATGAAAAATATATGCGCCTATATGGAGGTTGCATGAATACGAGGAAAGGTACGTATTTGTGTAATCTATAACAAAAATATAAGATATAAAGGCTGTCAACAACTACCACAAGTTCATCAAATTGAATCGAAACTTGAGCACAAATTTCTTTCGAAAAAGGGAGGATGACTTTGGTCCAGGCTTCACGTACTTGGCATGATTGTAGGAGAGAGAGAATCAATAAGGGCATTAAGAATAAGTTGGCCTTAGCGAACCCACATAGTGTGCAATGGATTAGAAGTTGTGACATTATTCACAGTTATGTTGATAGTTGGACACGGTTTTAAGCCATCTATATAGCCCATAAGATCATTCCCAATAAAGAGAGTTTGGAATTGAAGTTGCCAAGACACAGTTGTATGTGGTAAGTTTAAGTGGAGCTTGAGCAGAAGTATTAATGGATATAAGTTGAAAATCATTTGTTTGAAGGATGGTTGAATTAACTGGAGTGGCTTTGGTAATTGTGAGTTTTATTGAGTGGTCATTGTGAATATTGGCAAAAAAAGAAAAGAAAAAAGAAAGGGACTTAGAAAGTGAAAGGCTAAAGAAAAAGCTCTAATACAATGATATAATTAAGACACTTTTTCATATGTTTTCATTGATATCAATGGTATATATAGTACAAGAAAGTAAATCTTCAGATAACAAAATTAGGAACTAACAAGCAGATTCTTAAGGAATTCTGATTTTGAGAATATTTACAAAATAAACTTACTGATACTCCAAATAAATTATAGTTGATTTAATAAGCTAACTAAATAATCTAGTATATCTAATATAATGTAGGCCATACAATATATATAAACCATACTAATACCTTCACAAATCAACGTCATTTAATGAATTAGTAGACCATGAACACTTGCTTTAATTTGCAACAGCTAAGATAAAAAAAAAATATTTAGCTCTTCCTTGCTCAACTAAAGATAGAGTCATAGAGACATATAGAGATACATTATGTAAACTTCCAAGCTAGCATAAGATAATTTATCAAAGAAGATGAACAAGAATGTAAGGTTTATTTTGTATTGGCAATTTTCGTGGACAAAATGTTTGATTGTAATCTAGAGTAAAGAGTTCACCGTTTAATCAGACGATACATGATGATGGAGTCACCAAGCTTGCAATGCCCATATGACAGGTAAAATATTCTATCATGCATACATCTTCACACAATTGTGCACTACACTTAGTATGGATCGTAACGAAAAATAAATTGTTCACATGTTGGTCGATCGATCGAGTGTATAGTTCGATCGATCGAGTTATAGATCGATCAAGCGTGAAACGACTTCGATCTAGGTGCTCTCGGGTTGAACTAGACCGATCGAGAAAATTGATCGATCGATCGAGTCATGTGTTGATCGATCGATCGAATGAGGTCTTCGATAGATCGAGGCATGTGCAATCGATCGAGTATAGACCGACTTCAATCTAACTGCTCTCGGGTTTGAAATTGCATGGTTAGATCGATCGAAGTTTTTGGATCGATTGATCGAGGATCTTGGATCGATCGATCGAGATCTGGTTAGATCGATCGAGTCTCTTTTTTAGTTCTTCTACAACTCTTTTTAATTTGACTCATATGTTACTTTTACCAATTTGACTCATTTAATATTAAATGCAAAATCCTTATATGAGTAGAATTGTTGTGAAAGTTGGAATCCTTGTATGAGTAGAATTCTTGTGTAAGCAAAATCCTGATATGAATAGAATCATTGTATGAGTAGAATTCTTTTGAGAACTAAATCCTGATATGAGTAGAGTTGTAGTCCATTGCAAATCCTCTTTCAAGTTAAATTGGACTTTATATAAGTGATGCTTGTTTGTGCATAATTTTCAACCTACACCGAAATAATATTTTCTACATCTGTTAAAGCTTTCAACGAAAAATCTTATTCTCTTCATCTATTAATCTTAGGCACTTTCTTGTTTTTAATTGTTCAAACATATTGTGTGGTTATGTTTGAATAATTCACGTGCCTAATTGTCTTTCATGATATTTAGAATTGCATGATAGTTCTAGAGTTTACTAGCTGATTTGTTTTTACATCATATGCTATTGAATCTGCTAGTTAGGATTTTTCATTGTTTGAATCCGCTCTAGGACACACTTTGCACTTGTATTATTTGTGCTAACGTTTCAGGTACTGAGGTGACGTGTTCGGTATTTCGTGTGACTCAAAATTACCGAAGTTGACGGGTTCGATTGATCTTGTGGGACTCAAGTAGATCGGAACGTTGGTCCGGATCCAGAAACCTAACTTGTGGAGGCTATGAAAGGAGCGACGGATCGTAAGTAAATTACAGAAAGGGGGATCTATCTGTGAAGGGTAGTTCTAGGACCTATGGTTGTAATTGAACATTGATTTTCATAGTGATAGTTAGGTGGTCTGGTGGACCGGTGGTTTTCCTCTTAGGTCATTGGAGTGGCCTAGGTTGTTTCCACCTAAAAATATCGTCTGTTATTTTTTATTCCGCATTTTATCTTTACACGCGATTGCATATCTGGCCGTTGTGATTAGGTTACATAATTAATATTTGTTAAAATTGAAAATAACCTATTCACCCCCCTCTAGGTATATTTGATCCGTAACTTAAAACTTTCACTTGGTATCAGAGCAGGTCACTAGATAGACTTAGTGTTGCCTAGGACCTTATTATGGATCATTTGAGAGAGGGTTCTTCTACAACCCGTCCACCTTACTTTGATGGGTCTAACTACCCATATTGGAAAGCTCGTATGAGAGCATTTTTACTTTCCTTAGATGAAAGTGTGTGGAATTCTGTGCTTTATGGTTGGGAACCACCTACGGTTACCAAGGATAATGTAGTCACACTTAAACCTAGGATGGATTGGACTACTCAAGATAAAATTGGTAGTGGTTGGAATCAAAAGGGTATCAATGCTCTTTTTAGTGTTGTATGGCCGGATGAATTCTGACATATTTCTGATATTGAAACTACTAAGGGTGCTTGGGACACTTTAGACGTTGCCCATGAAGGCACGTCCCAAGTTAAACGAACAAAACTTCGCATGCTAGCTACTAAGTTTGAAAATCTTAGAATGGAGGAGGATGAAATGTTTTTTGAGTTTTATGCTAATTTATGTGATATTGCTAACTGTTCTTCAAATCTTGGAGATAAAATTGATGAACGCAGGTTAGTTCGAAAAGTCTTATGCTCACTACCAGAACGCTTTCAAGCAAAGGTTACAGCAATGAGGAAAGCAAAGACATTGACACCATCAAGATTGAAGAACTCGTTCGTTCAATTCAAACATTTGAGATGAACCTTCGAACACCCAAAAGGAACATTGGTATTGCTCTCAAAACCACCGATGCTGATGATGGTGATAGTGATGATGTTATAGAAGATGAAGATCTACTCACCCTAGCTAGAAAACTCAAGAAAATGTTCAACAAAAAGGATCTACAGATTAAAGAAAAATCAAGAGATCGTAAGGGAAGAGAACTCGTGCCAATGAGTTCAGAAGGTAAGAAAACTAAACCCAATGGACCTAAATGTTTTGAATGCAATGGTTTTGGTCATTATGCAGCTGAGTGTGCCAACAAGAAGAAGGAAAATAGGAAAAGCTTTCAATGCTACCCTTAGTGACACAGAAAGTGATGAAGACCAAGTGAGTCAGACCTTGACTCAGATGATGAGAGAAGTAAATCTATTCTTGCTAAATTTAATGCAAACAGTTTTGAAGAATTATTTATTGATTTAATTAACTGGAAGAAAGAAAAAGATAAGTTTCTCATAACTGTAACAAAGCTGAATGATCAAATCAATTCACAAGACCTTAACTTGTCAGTTTTAGAAAAAGAAAAAGTTGAATTGTCTGAGCATGTTGACAAGTTGAGTTTGAGTCTTGCAGGTATCAAACAGGAAAATTTAAAGCTTGTGCAGGAATTGGAGCAATCAAAGGAAACTGTGAAGAGATTAACTATTGGAGCTGAACAACTAGACAAGATGTTGAGCATTGGTAAGTCATATGGTGATACATGTGGTCTTGGATTCTTAGATGAAAGCTGTACACCTTCCACTTCAAAAATTACATTTGTAAGGTCTTCTAACTCTACTTCTACCTCCACTAATTTTGCACAAACACCCACTACAACTGTAGTAGCTAAAATTGTTAAGTTTGTGCCCATTTGTCATCATTGTGGTAGAAAAGGCCATATTCGACCTAACTGTTGATTTTTGATGAATGCTCTTCGATCTAATAATTATCTTCATGCTTATAGCTATAGAACTCATAATTATCATCCTACCATGCATATGTTGAATTTGAATAAGAAAGATGAGTCTAAGAGCATGTTTTTAAAACCTAATGCAATTAAATCTCAACCCAAAAACATAAAGAAGTCAAAATTCATGAAAATTTGGGTTAGGAAAGATTGCATGTTTCCTGTCACTTGATCATTATTGCTAGCCTACCTAGGTACTTTTGTTTGAGTGCTTAAATGACCCTAGGTGAGTATTTTCGTAGGTTTATTTTGTTTTTATTGTTAGAATTTTTTTTTAAGATTGTTTAAAAAAAAAACTACAAGGTATTGGATTCATATAATACTTATACTTATACTTATACAACCTTATCTTTTGTAGCTTATTTTGATTCTCATTGTATATTCAATGCTACATCTCAAAATTCTGCACATATTTACATTATTTCCATGTGATGACACTATTGACTGAACTTATTCACACACTCACTGAACACTCATGTATATCATCGATGAAATTTATGACTAATGTTGAAAGACTCTAAGACTTGAGCTAATCTTGACTGCGAAATTATATTGAGTTCTATTTTTTATCTTTTAAAATATTTCATCTTAGGGAGACAACTAGTGTTGAGAGAGGATACCTACTATAATGTGTGCAGCTACCGTAGTGAGCGGGAGAGGGCTACCTCATAACTAGTGTGAAAGTCATCATATTAGATTTATTGCTCGTACATGTTTAAAAAGGAATATAAATAATTAAGAAATTTCATTTGACATATACAAAAAGAAAGAGCAAAAAGGTTTTAAAAAAATAAAATAAAATAAAATAAGAAATCTCCTTTTGATAGACATATTTTATTATGTAAGAATGAAGACTTAATTATAATTTAGCATGATAGATGAAATTATTTTCTTTTGAGTCTCTTATAATTGGTTATAAATAAATTTATTAAAATGCAAGTGGAGTTCACATTGTATACTACTTTAAGTGAATGTCAATATGCCATTATATGTGTTAGTGTGCTTGTGTGACCTATTTTACTTGGTAATACAATGAATAATCAAAATTTAAGCAAAAATAATTTTTCAATTGGTTGTATGTTTATTTGTCTTAAATAAGTTTATTGCTTTGTGGTCAAAAAAAATAAAAAAATAAAAAATAAAAAAAATATTTTTTGTTTTCTTTTAAATTTGTTTTACGTCTAGAGAGTCATAGAACTTAGGAGGAGTCATTGCATACATATTTCATTATTCTTCTTTTGACTTATGCAATTCCTCCTACATGCTTTGGACATATATGTGTGTGATCATATGCATTTTTAGCCCACTAAGATAATTGTTAAACTTTGGGAAGAGTGATCCATATGCATTTTTACTGTTTCACTAAGATAATTGTTAAACTTTCGTATGTCAAAGAAGGTGGGATCCATATTCATTTTAACTGTTTCATGATTTGTCAATTTCGTGATGTCAGATATTGGGATTGATAAGATTCATGCTGCTATGGAGATTGGATTTAGGGGGAGATATTGGATTGATATTGGATTCATTAATTGTGCACATACACTACATTTCATTCGCACCTTTATGTACACTGAACTAATAAACAATGAGGTTTTCAAGCCAAATCTGTGTGCTATTTGTTTGTCTAATTTCAGTGGACTGAGCGTATCAAGTATCAAGCGAAGATGGTCCACCAGATCATAGATAATTCCACTGATGTAATTGATATAATGATATTTTAGTTATGAGCGCTATGTAATGAGAGAGTGGTTTTGTCACACAAAAATGCCAAAGGGGGAGATTGTAAGGTTTATTTTGTATTGGCAATTTTCGTGGACAAAATGTTTGATTGTAATCTAGAGTAAGAGTTCACCGTTTAATCAGACGATACATGATGATGGAGTCACCAAGCTTGCAATGCCCATATGACAGGTAAAATATTCTATCATGCATACATCTTCACACAATTGTGCACTACACTTAGTATGGATCGTAACAAAAAATAAATTGTGCACATGTTGGTCGATCGATCGAGTGTATAGTTCGATCGATCGAGTTATAGATTGATCGAGCGTGAAACGACTTCGATCTAGGTGCTCTCGGGTTGAACTAGACCGATCGAGAAAATTGATCGATCGATCGAGTCATGTGTTGATCGATCGATCGAATGAGGTCTTCGATCGATCGAGGCATGTGCGATCGATCGAGTATAGACCGACTTCAATCTAACTGCTCTCGGGTTTGAAATTGCATGGTTAGATCGATCGAAGTTTTTGATCGATCGATCGAGATCGATGATCGGGTTTGATCGATCATCGAGATCGTTAATCGATCGAGTCTTTTTCAGTTCTTCTACAACTCTTTTTAATTTGACCCATATGTTACTTTTACCAATTTGACTCATTTAATATTAAATGCAAAATCCTTATATGAGTAGAATTGTTGTGAAAGTTGGAATCCTTGTATGAGTAGAATTCTTGTGTAAGCAAAATCCTGATATGAATAGAATCATTGTATGAGTAGAATTCTTTTGAGAACTAAATCCTGATATGAGTAGAGTTGTAGTCCATTGCAAATCCTCTTTCAAGTTAAATTGGACTTTATATAAGTGATGCTTGTTTGTGCATAATTTTCAACCTACACCGAAATAATATTTTCTACATCTGTTAAAGCTTTCAACGAAAAATCTTATTCTCTTCATCTATTAATCTTAGGCACTTTCTTGTTTTTAATTGTTCAAACATATTGTGTGGTTATGTTTGAATAATTCACGTGCCTAATTGTCTTTCATGATATTTAGAATTGCATGATAGTTCTAGAGTTTACTAGCTGATTTATTTTTACATCATATGCTGTTGAATCTGCTAGTTAGGATTTTTCATTGTTTGAATCCGCTCTAGGACACACTTTGCACTTGTGTTATTTGTGCTAACGTTTTAGGTACTGAGGTGACGTGTTCGGTATTTCGTGTGACTCGAAATTACCGAAGTTGATGGGTTCGATTGATCTTGTGGGACTCAAGTAGATCGGAACGTTGGTCCGGATCCAGACACCTACCTTGTGGAGGCTATGAAAGGAGCGACGGCTCGTAAGTAAATTACAGAAAGGGGGATTTATCTGTGAAGGGTAGTTCAGGACCTATGGTTGTAATTGAACATTGATTTTCATAGTGAATAGTTAGGTGGTCCGGTGGACCGGTGGTTTTCCTCTTAGGTCATTGGAGTGGCCTAGGTTGTTTCCACCTAAAAATATCGTGTGTTATTTTTTATTCCGCATTTTATCTTTACACGGGATTGCATGTCTGGCCGTTGTGATTAGGTTACATAATTAATATTTGTTAAAATTGAAAATAATCTATTCACCCCCCTCTAGGTATATTTGATCTGTAACTAAAAACTTTCAAAGAAGAACATGATGCAGCAAAAAGAAGTTAATAAAATAAATATCAATGTTAATTAAATTTTTCCAGTTTTCTGTTTTTTTTTTTTTTTTCCTCTGGTCAATGTCCTCATTTTATTTGGTGTAATTTATGAAGAATATACCTTTTAACAAGCTCCCTTGTGATTTTGACCACTTTTTTTAAACGGAGCATATGAAATCAAACCAAGTGATGTTGATGCTAATGAATTAAACAGCTCTAACCATAACAAAGTTTAATATATATATACTGTGAAACATCTTATATGAAAGAATTACGGATGGAGCAATATACATTCTCACACGAAAATGATGTATATATACAAAAGGAAAGGGAAGAGATATGATTTTACCCCAATATATTAACCACAATAGATGTCCCTCTTAATTCACAAAAAGCAAATATCCACCATATTTGTAATAGAGAGTTGATGAAGAAAATATTTTGGCTAATTGAGAGAGTTGATGAAGAAAACTAATTAGGATGTTAGCTGCAGAGAGATTTATTGGGTAAATCTTTGAAATCTCAACTTTTCTATGATAGACTAATAATATGTAATCTGCAGAAGACCATATGCTTCAATTATTCACTTGCTTTCTTCCTTGATTAGCACTGAAAATTGTTTTCTTTACTTAAAGTTGTCATGCTTTTAGTCAAATAAGCATAATATGCTTGTATCTATTGCTTCCTCATTGTAGAAAGGCTATGCCTTACTTTGTCCATCATTTGTGGGAGAGAGATGGTGACTTCACCTCTTCCCATTTTTTCTTTCTGTTTTGTTGGTTTATTATGGTTTTTGGTTGTACATTTGGTCACTAACTCACTCTATTTTATTCTACTAGTTTTGGTCACTACATAAAATATAATTACATAATTAAAGTTATTTACTTTGCGAAAATTATTTAAATCAATATGTAATTTATATATAATTTGTTAGGCTATATATTTATTTTTATCTTATATTTTGCGTTAATGTTTCAATTTTAATATTTAATTTAAAATATTGATATTAATTCTAAAAAAATATAAATAAGGGTCGATTATTTAAAGTGATTTACAACTTTAGTAGATAATAAAGATGCAATAAAATTATTTTATGAGAAATATGTGTGATAATTTGTAATAATAACATTCAACTTGATCAAACGAAATAAGTATTTATACAAGCATTTTTTACTTAATAATTATGTGTAATAATTGACTATTTTTTTAATTAGTATTAGATATGTCATGTTTTCAACAAATATGATTTGATTGTAATGAATTAATTGAATCTGTCTCATTCACTAAATGAGTAAGCATGAACGGATGAACCAATGAAATGTCTTTCTTATTATGCTTAAAATAAATATGTAAGGGGAACAATATAAATTTAATACACAATAAACTAACAAAAACTAAAAAAATGAATGAAATCTTTGAAATTGCTGTTCATGCCACCCAACAATTATTTATAAAAAATGTATTTATTATAAAGACATTTTCTTATTTATTGGTCTACAAGAGAAATTAATTATAAAAAGTATTTATTATAAACACATTTTGATATTGATTAATGTACTAAAAATAAAAAAATTCAAAAGAAAAAATTGAAGAATAACTAAAACGGTTCACATTATAACTAAAAAAATAACTATTCAAAATAAATATATTTATTATAAAAATATTTTGATATTTATTTGTATACAAAAAAACTAAGAAGATAACTATTCATAAAAAGTATATTTATTATAAGGATATTTTCGCATTTTCATTAGTATAAAAAAAACATTCATAAAAAAGTCTATTCCTCTATGTGCATTTTTATATTTATTAGTGTATTAAAAAAATAACATTAAATAAAAAAAGTAGAAAATACAAAAAAAAAAAAATTATGTTCATTTTTATATTTATTAGTGTACTAAAACATAACAGTAAATAAAGAAAAAGTAAAAAATACAAAACAATTAAGAAAACAACTATTCGTAAAAAGTGTGTCTATCATAAGTACATTTTTTATTTATTGATGTATAGGAAAAACTAATTTATTAGAAAATATATTTATTTAAGTGCCCTTTTATATCTATAAGTATACTAAAAAATAACGGAAACTAAAAAAAAAAAAAAGAACAAAATAACTAAAACAGTATATAATAAAATAATTATTTTATAAGAAATGTATTTACTTTAAAACGTAAAGTATAAAAAAGCAATTCGTTTTAGAACATAAACTAAAAAAAAGTAAATATAACTAAAATACTATACAATAAAATTAATAAAATGACTATTTATATTTTATAAGTGTATTTTGTAAAAACATTCATAAGAAAATATATTCATTTATGTGCATTTTTATATTAGTGTACTAAAAAATAAAATGAAATAAGGAAGAAGTAGACAATAGGAAAAAAAAATTAAGAAGATAAGAAGTGCGTCTATCATAAGTATATTTTCATATTTATTGGTGTACAAAAAAAATTAATTCATAAAAAAATGTATTTATTTAGGTGCACTTTTATATTTATTAGTATACTAAAAAAGAGTAATACTATATGCATTAAGTTGTGGTATGCATCAGTTATTAATTAGATGTAGAGTTTGAGATTTTGAATGAAGAAGTGATTGTGTATTCCCTTACTAATAGGAAGTCAATTAGATTGTACCATATGGATTGTGGTATCCATCAAATTGTGATAACAAGAGTTATTTTACTAAAACATAATGTAAACTAAAAAAAAACTACATAATAACTAAAACGATACATAATAAAATAACAAAATAACTATTTTTATAAGAAGTGTATTTGTTTTAGAATGTAAACTAAAAATAAATAAGTATAACTAAAATGGTACAAAATAAAACTAACAAAATGACTATTTATATTTTATAATAGAGAAAACACGTTCGTATCTTTGACCATCACGGGATGTGCCTTCCAATACTTAAGTAAGTTCGAGTAATGGCGATGGAGGGAGGAGACCTAAACCTCAACTCCATAATAATAAGGAGAAAAAGTGAAGATTGAGAGAACATAAAAATTATGTGTATTATTCATTATGTAATGTCCTGTCTATTATGAACATATAACGTGTATGAGAATGTATATAATGTGCATATATATAAGGGATAGAGATATACTTGTGTAATTACTTAACTGAAGAGATAGACTTATTCTTACATCGAGAGTATATCTCTATAATTATTTTTTATTAGATAATTAAGATATATTCTACTCTTATTTATTTGATAGTCATTTATCAGGTAGTTGAGCTTATCCGTTGACCCAATACTTATTAGATTGGATCACATGTTATACTGTTGAGTAGGACTAATTAAAGTGTATTACATAGCAAGTATTATTTTATGTCTACCAAAATACAAATAAAAATAAAAATTATCAAACAAATTCTATTATCAAATATATAGCCTTGGAGTAACTGATTTTACATAATAAAAATTATCAACTCATTTTACATATGAGTAATAGAAAGATAACATATAAAAATGTTATTAAATTTTATCCCTTTAATTAAATTTATTTAATATTTTAATGTTATTATCAATTTTATAATACTTAAAAAAAAATTATTTTGTTAAATTTTTTTACATAAAAAATATATTAAACTGCTTAAATTAAGTAAGACCTACAACTTGTGATTTAAAAGCTTCTTGTCAAATATTAAAAAATAATAATAATAGTATTCAATGTAATTATAAAAAAAAAATTATATATATATATATATATATAATAACCCATAAAATTTATAATAATAAAATTAGTATTTTAATAATATTAAATGTTTAATATTAAACGTGTAATATTAAATGGTCAATATTAAATGGACAACCGCAATTTCATTTCAACGACGTTTAATTAGATGGGCGTTTAAAGAAAAATAATATAAAAATATATGATTTAAAATATAAGATATGTTATTTTTATAATGATAAGTTTTAAGTGGTATTATTTTTGTTGTTTTCAAAAAAAAAAATTCTAATAACTCATATTTAATCAACTTTTACAATTAAGTGATAATAAAGTCATCATTTAACGTAGTTGTGATAAATATCATTTTTTTTATCTAAAATAATAATAATAATAATAATTTAATTTTACAATAGTAATTAAAATGGTAATAAAATTAGATCCCAATAAATTATTGGAGATATCTTCTCGTATAAGAATTTTACAAATCCTAAGAATCTTTCGATAATTAAATTTTTTGACCCTAACAATTTACTTCGACTTCAAACTTCTTTTTTTCGGAAATTCTACTTCAATTAGGAATATGATTAATTTTTTTTTTTTCCTAACCAATAGGATATGATTAATTGTTAACAGTATAATCTTATTCTATAAATATTTACGTATTGAGAGAAGCCATTGACAAAATTATTTTCTGCTTCAACTCTAAGTCGTTTTCTAATTTTGCTGTTTCTCATAAGGTAAAGTTTCTCATCCTCTGTTTTTGATCATTACTCAACGAACCCATCAGTCATAATCTCTGTTAAATAAATATTAATCTTCTTAGGTAATATATTATTTTCATAACATTTTATTTCTTTATTTTTCTTATTTTATTTAAATTCTGTTAACTGAAATTTTGTGATAACAGGGACTAAAGCTGTACTTGTGTAAGTCATGGGTAATCTGTGCAGTTGTTTTGGTTACGATCTCTGTGACAAGCGTGATGACATTGAGAGACAATACCATTCAAGTAAGACAGGCCACCGCCATAATCTTCCCGAACAATTGGTAATGGATATTAACTTGAAGGTGTGTTTATCTTTCTTCTCCGATAATTAATTACTAAGATTACTAAAACATTCTGAGTTATAATTTATAATTTATAATTAAATAATTAATTCTATGATTTATAATTTTTTTATAAAAATAATCACTAATGTGTTTCATAATAATTTTTATTTAATTATTTTCAAGAAAAAAAAATAAAAAGTTAGTCCCGAGTGGTTTGATAATGCTTTTTATTTTATTTTTTTTAAATTTTAAATAAAGAAAAATTTTGTTTTTTAAAAAAAAATTAAGTTTTTAATCATTTTCTTACGATATTTTACATATAAAAGTTATAAAACTTGATTTCTTCTCTAAAAAAAACATCTAAAATCATATATTGGTAGTAATTTCATAAAAATGTAAAAATTAAATAAGTTACTAAACATATTTGATTTTAAAAAATCAATAATAAAAATCATTATCCCTAATTTAATGCAGACAAAGTGTTTTATTTTTATTTTTTCAAATCTAAATACCAAATTTAAGTATTTATACTTAATTTTTTTTTATTTTTTAATATTTTGGGTAGGGTAAGTCTTACTAATCAGAGTTAATAGCCATAAACACATCATTTGCGATATCAATTGTGCCCTTGAGGTTTTTCCAAATACAAAGAAGTACTAATTTTAAAAAAATGTCATTAAAATCTAAATCTTAAATAGTAGATGAAAAAGTGATTGATGGAATGATAAATGTGTAATTTGAACAATGATAAATGTATAATTTGAACTCCTTTTCTTTTTAAAATTGAAAAAATTAACTATTAAAAAATCAAACAAATAAAATGGAAAGACTTGGTCCGATATGTGCTCCTTATTTTGTGGCATATATTGCATTTTTTCTTTTTTATTATTTCATTTTTTTGATAAATTTTATCATTTCTTTTAGAATTATGATTTTAATTGCATTAAATTTATTTATTTATTTTACGTTATTTTATTATTCTCTGGTTAATTGTGATTTATTTGAAATTAAGCTATACTTTTGGATAGTTATTTAATATAAAGTAAAACATTTGAGACATGCATCTGTAATATTTAGGCAAATCTTGAGGGTGTAATTGACATTTACCGTTATTTTCACAATTAGTTTATGGTTTAAGTAATTAAATAAAACAACGGGATTTTGTTAGGAGGTAATCTGAAAAACCAATAGGGGAATTTGCTTTTTGGAAAATGCTATGTATCCTTACTTTTAGAGTAATACGTATTATGTTGCTAGTTTGTCATGGTCTTTGACTATTTAATTTAGTTTTTATTTTTTCTTTTTTGAATTAATGGTTTAGATTTAGTAGTGATATGGAAGACATCCGTATAAAGAAAACTTAATGTTGCAGAAAATATAAACACAAAACAATCAAGAACTGGTAGAGAAGAAGAAGAAAGAAATTGAATGCTTTTGTTTTCTGAATTGTTCCTCGATTGTATTATTTTCACACTTTTTACGTGAGATATGTTTGGTATTTATAACAAACTTTGGACTCAGTTAGTACTCACTCCTTATTGGTTAGGAGAGTATTCGGTTTTTACATTATAACAAACTAACAGTCTTTACTTTTATATGCTACACACAATTTCATTAATTCTTGTAAGCCTTTCATTTGCCGCTGTAAGCCTATGCAATCTTCTGAATTCAGCCATCATATATTTCAAATTCTTCTCCAGCCTTTACATTCCCCCTCAAACTTGGCGGCACACACGGGACACCAAGTTTGTCTCGTAGAAGTATAAACTGTGCAGTAGGTAACGCCTTGGTGAGGATATTTGCCTTTTGATCAAAGGTTGGTACAAACTGCACGGTTAGCTGCTTCATAAGAACCTTCTCTCTAATGTAGTGATAATCAAGCTCAATATGCTTGGTTCTTGAGTGTAGCACAGGGTTGTAAGATAAGGCAATAGCACTTGTATTGTCACACCACAGCACAGGCATTTTTAGACAGGAAATTTGAAGTTCAGATAGAATGGATTGAATCCAGATTATCTCAGTAGCAGCTAATGCAAGACTTCTATATTCTGCTTCTGCACTTGACCGTGCAACAGTTGGTTGTTTACATGCAAACCAGACAATTGGATTAGCTCCCAAGAAAATACAAATACCAGATGTGGATCTTCTAGTATCCAAACAAGCAGCCCAGTCAGCATCTGAAAAACCATTGATAGCTAAGGAAGTAGATTGTTTATACTCAATTCCATGATCCAAAGTTCCTGCCAGATACTTCAATATTCGTTTAGTAGCAATCCAGTGAGATTCACGAGGAATAGCCATGAATTGACTGACCTTATTTACAGCAAAACTTATATCTGGCCTGGTTAATGTAACATATTGAAGTACACCTACTGTACTTCGATACAAAGAGGGATTGTTGAATTCTTCTCCAGACTGAGCAGATAATTGTGCAGTAGATACCATAGGTGAGACAACAGGTTTGACATCACTAAGATTGGCTTTGAGGAGTAAGTTTTTAACATACTTGGATTGCTTTAAGAACAAAGATCCATTCTTGAGTGAAGACACTTCAATGCCTAGAAAGAAATGCAAGTCACCCATGTCTTTGAGTGAAAATACAGTATCTAACATAGATATGAACTTTTCAATCTCATTGCAACTAGAACCTGTCACTATGATATCATCTACATACACCAAGACATATAATCTGTATTCATTTTTGATTAGGGAAAACAGAGAGTCATCAGCCTTGCTTTTCTGAAAGCCAAATTGAACTAATGTTGCATTGAGCTTATCAAACTAGGCTCTGGGCGCTTGCTTCAGCCCATATAGTGACTTTTGTAGTTTACAAACGTGACCAGGATATTGCTGATTAACAAAGCCAGGAACTTGTTTCATGAAGACTTCCTCAGTAATTGTTCCATTCAAAAATGCATTGTTTACATCTACCTGGCGCAGTGGCCATTTAAAATGTAAAGCAATGGTGAGGATAATTCTTACAGTTCCAAATTTAACTACAGGGCTGAAAGTTTCTACATAGTCAAATCCAGCCACTTGCAGATATCCTTTGGCAACACCCTGGCCTTGAGCTTGTCTAATTCCCCATTTGCCAATTCTTTTACTCGAAACAACCACTTATTCTCAATAATTTTTCTCCCTGAAGGTGGAGGCACAAGTGTCCATGTGTTGTTACGCATAAGAGCATCAAATTCATCCTTCATTGCACTAAACCAACTTTTATCTTTTAGAGCTTCTTTAACAGTTTTGGGAACACTGAAGATGTTAGCTGCAATGAATACTTTGGGCTTTCTAATGCCAGCTTTGGATTGTGTAAGCATCACATGAGTATTGGTAGTGGTTGGTTGAGAAGGATGACATTCATTTCAATCTCGAGCTGATTCATTCTCATTTAAGGGAATTGTACTGTTGCTGCAAGGGATGATAAGAGGATTATTGTTCTCATATTGATCACTGAGTAACCTTTCTTGCTCAGAAGTAGAAGAGGAAGAAATGATTCCAGAGTTACCATTGAGATTGCATTCAGTATTAGATAGTTGAGTATGCTGTTGATGAGTTGTAATGATAGGTAATGGCTGATGATCAGTTGTAATGACAGGTAAAACTGTAGTAATGGCTGATACCTTTTCTGGACCTGACTTTGAACAAGTCATGGAAAATGGAAAGTAATTTTCATCAAACACAACATGTCTTGACACAATAATCTTTCCAAGACTAGTTAAGCACTTATAGCCCTTATAAAAGCTGCTATAGCCAACAAATGTGCAGGGTTGAGACTTAAAATCAAACTTATGATGATTATATGGTCTCATATAAGGATAACACCTGCAACCAAAAGTTTTTAGCATCTCAAAATCAGGTGTAGTTCCATATATCATTTGAAAAGGACTTTGAAAGGATACGCTTGAGGAGGGCAGTCTGTTCATAATGTATATTGCAGTATAGAAAGCTTCATCCCAAAATTTTAAAGGCATAGAACTGTGAGCTAAAATAGACAGCCCAATTTCAGTCACCTGCCTATGCTTTCTCTCAGCCATTCCATTTTGCTGAGGAGTATATGGACAAGATATAAGTCTTTGGATTCCTTCATTGGCTAAGAAACCATTCAAAGAATCGAACTCTCCTCCACCATCTGATTGAAACATTTTAATTCGATTTCCTGTATGCAGTTCTGCTTGTTTCTTAAACAAAATAAATGCTTGTTTCACTCCAGATTTTTCTTTGAGAAAATATATCCAACAATACCGTGAGTATTCATCCATGAAGATAACATACCATGTAAAGCCATTTGATGATAGTAAAGGAGCAGGACCCCATATATCGCTATGAATAACTTCTAACAAGCTATTACTTTTATTCATTGCCCTTTTAAACGGTAAACGATGGCTTTTGCCTAGATTACAAGCAATACATACATCATATGTTCCCTTAACATCTGGCTTATTACAAGAATTGAGGACAGCATTTACAACTTTAATGTTTGCATGGCCTAATCTGTTATGCCATAAAGAAAATTCAGAGCAAGAATGAGGTTCACTTACATGAGATATCAAAGCCTTGCTATTACACTCACTGGCAGTTTTACCATGCTTATCAAACTTTATGTTAAAGGAGTAAAGACCATGCTCAACCTTCCCATGCATTAGTGTTTGTCCAGAGAGCTTATCCTTCACAGCACAATACTCAGGATGAAATTCAAGACACACTGAATTGTCTCTAGTAAATTGAGAATCACTTAATAAATTCTTTGTAATGTTAGGCACGTGTAATATATTATGAAGATAGAAAGTTCTTTCCTTGACCTGATTAGATGAGAAAGAATTCATACCAAGGTGAGTAATCGGCAAGTTTTCACCATTGCCAACCATAGGTTGTTGATTTCCTTCAAACTCTGTCTTCACAGCAAGATTAGTTGGATCAGCAGTCACTGATGTGATGCTCCTGAGTCAGTGAACCAAGTGGGATCTGATGTAACTTGTGGTGAGGTAGTTGTGATGCGAACCGCTCGCCACGATTCCTATGACCTCCAAATCACACGGTTTGGCAACCACAAGAAATACGGACAGAAACCCGACACCAATGTTAGCACGCAAATCCTACGAGAAGAACTAGATTTTGATTGCACGAAAACTCACCTTAAACGAATGGATATTACGCACCATAAGCTAAGAAGAGGTGAAACGCCACAAAGGGATTGCAAGCTCCTTTGATAAGTTTCGGTTGAAAATGCACTTGGAGCTTTTGAGCTCTCAAAGAAGAAATTTGTATTTCTCACAAATAAAATGAACTAAGTTACATTTTTCCAGCTGCTAGGGTTCATATATACAAGAAATAAAACACTAAAAATGGGCAAAGCATCCTAGCCCTTGATTTGAAATCAATGGTCCAAAAATTACAAAAGTTTGAATCCCCGCCGCGGCGCGCACGTTATGGGTCTGGTGCCAGGCGCGCAGGTCTGGCGTCGTCTGTCGAGGGGTATCCGTGTCAGCGCGCAGGTTTGGCCTGTCAGCACCCGCACGTCCACTCGTGCCGCGACGCCCAAAATGTATGCCGCGACGCGCACATGTTTTCGGTTCCAAAACAGAAACTCCTTCGCCGCGGCGTGCAATGTCTGTGCCGCGGCGCCCCAACTTCGCCATTTGCCCTCCAAAACAGAAACTCCTTCGCCGCGGCGGCTATATTTCCATGCCGCGGCGCAAGTCCTTTTGCTCCAAAATGGCCTCCAGCAGGTTGGTTGATCTCCCACATGCTTCAACCCCCATGTCCATGCCCCCTTGGTCTTTAATTGACTCTCGGACTAGTCCATTTAGGGCCTCTTCGAGTTGTTTGGCTCTTGACCTCGTGATCGGCCCGTGCGGGATCCGTAGAGGGTGTTGCGACGGTGGTTGTAACGGAGGATTCGTATCATTCTCTCCTTCTTGAAAAGGATTCGACCTCGAATCGTCACCTGCATAATCAAAAAGAGACAGATCAGCAACATTAAATGAGGCACTAACATTATACTCACCGGGAAGGTCAAGTTTGTAGGCGTTATCGTTGATGCGCTCGATCACTTGGAACGGCCCATCTCCTCTTGGTTGAAGTTTTGACCTCCGCTTATCAGGAAAGCGTTCTTTCCTTAGGTGCACCCAAACCCAATCTCCGGGTTCAAAAATAACCTGTCACCTCCCCTTGTTGGCTTTGAGGGCATTCTCTCTATTTTTCTTCTCAATGCTCTCACTAACCCTCTCATGCATCCTCTTAACCACCTCAGCCTTCCTTGCTCCTTCCAAGTTAGTTCTTTCTGAAATAGGTAAAGGTAACAAGTCCATAGGGGTTAGTGGATTAAAGCCATATACAACCTCAAATGGGGAGTGATCCGTGGTTGAGTGTACACTCCTATTGTATGCAAATTCTACAAAAGGTAAGCACTCTTACCAGTTTTTCAAATTGCTTTTTAAGATGGCACGTAACAAAGTAGACAACGTGCGATTGACTACTTCCGTTTGGCCATCGGTTTGGGGGTGGCAAGTGGTAGAAAATAAAAGTTTTGTTCCCAACTTAGCCCACAAGGTTTTCCAAAAATAGCTAAGGAACTTAACGTCCCTATCCGACACTATACTTTTGAGGACTCCATGGAGCCGCACAATTTCTTTGAAAAACAGATTGGCTACATTAGTTGCATCATCGGTTTTGTGACACACAATAAAATGTGCCATTTTTTAAAACCTGTCAACAACTACAAAAATGGAGTCCTTTCCCCCCTTAGACCTAGGCAACCCCAAAATGAAGTCCATTGATATATCCACCCATGGTGAGCTTGGCACCGGTAAGGGTGTATACAGTCCTTGAGGTAGGACTTTAGACTTCGCTTGCCTACATGTGATGCACCGAGAGCAAATTCTCTCTACATCACGCCTCATCTTGGGCCAAAAGAAATGTTCACGTAGAACATCCAAAGTTTTGGCAACACCAAAGTGTCCCATTAGGCCTCCCCCATGGGCCTCCCTCACTAACAACTCTCTCATAGAGCAATTAGGTATGCACAAAAGATCTTCCTTAAACAGATACCCATCTAACATGTAAAATTTCTCAAAAGTAGATATTTGACACACATTGTACAAAGCAGAAAACTCATCATCATCAGCATATATATCTTTAATGTACTCAAATCCTAATAATCTAGCATTTAGAGTAGAGAGTAAGGTATACCTCCTTGACAATGCATCCGCGACAATGTTTTCCTTACCTCGCTTATACTGAATAATATAAGGGAAGGTCTCAATGAACTCCATCCACCTCGCGTGTCGTCGGTTCAACTTTCCTTGGCTTCTCAAATGCTTCAAGGACTCGTGATCCGTGTGGATAACGAACTCTTTCGGCCACAGGTAATGCTACCAAGTTTCCAAAGTTCTGACCAAGGCGTAGAGCTCCTTGTCGTACGTTGGGTAGTTAAGGGACGCTCCTCCTAGCTTTTCACTAAAATAGGCTATCGGTCGTTTTTCCTGCATCAAAACAACCCCTATGCCTATACCTGATGCATCACACTCAACTTCAAAAGTTTTAGTAAAATCAGGTAAGGATAAAACAGGCGCAGTACACAACTTATCCTTTAACAAATTAAAAGCATTTTCTTGTTCCTTCTCCCATTTAAAACCCACTGTTTTCTTAATGACCTCAGTGAGAGGTGCGGCTATAGTGCTAAAATCTCTAACGAATCTACAATAGAAATTAGCTAAGCCATGAAAACTACGTACCTCCGTAACAGTTTTAGGCGAGGGCCAATCCCTAATCCCCTTGACCTTCTCAAGGTCAACCTCTATACCTTTAGAACTAACAACAAATCCCAAAAAGACTAACTTTTCCATGCAAAAATGACAATTGTTCAAGTTGGCATAAAGTTTTTCCTTTCTAAGTAATTCTAGCACACACCTTAAATGTATCACATGCTCTTCTAAGTTTTTACTATAAATGAGGATATTATCAAAGTAAACAACTACAAATTTCCCAATATAGGCACGCAACACATGATTCATAAGTCTCATAAAAGTGCTAGGGGCGTTAGCTAGCCCAAATGGCATGACCAACCATTCATACAGTCCATACTTAGTTTTGAAAGCAGTTTTCCATTCATCACCCTCTTTCATCCTAATCTGATGATAACCACTTTTCAAATCAATTTTGGAAAATATGCATGCACCATGTAATTCATCAAGCATGTCATCTAGTCTAGGAATAGGATGTCGATATTTTACCGTAATATTGTTGATTGCTCGACAATCAATGCACATTCGGCTAGATCCATCCTTCTTAGGCACTAGCAACACTGGTACCGCACACGAACTCATGCTCTCTCTTACTTGCCCCTTGGACAAGAACTCTTCAACTTGTCGTTGAATCTCCCGGGTGTCTTCCGGGTTGGTTTTGTAAGCGGGCCGGTTTGGAATTGATGCACCCGGAATAAGATCAATTTGATGCTCGATCCCCCGAATTGGCGGCACTCCATCCGAAATCTCCTCTGGGAACACATCATCAAATTCTTGCAACAAGGAAACAGTTTCACTTGGCAAAGGTTTGTCAAGCGTGTTAGATGAAAAGTTGACCTCCTTGTACAAGAGTACAAGTACAGATCGTTTTGCCAAAATGGCTCGTTTTAAATCACGTTCCCTTGCATAAAAATTTGTTTTCTTTTTTTCCATTGCTTCCTCCTTCTCCTCCCCTTCTTTCTTCCCCTTTTCCTTGTTCATCCTCACTTAGTCCTCATATACTTGCTTTGGAGTTAAGGGTACTAGGGTGATCTTTTTACCCTCCTTCTCAAACCAATACTTATTCTTAAACCCGTCATGGGTGACCTTCCTGTCATATTGCCAAGGTCAACCGAGCAATATATGTCCTGCTTGCATTGGCACCACATCACACATGACTTCGTCCTTGTACTTTCCAATTGAGAAGGACACTAGCACTTGCTTACTAACCTTCACTTCCCCACTATCATTCAACCATTGTAATCGGAAGGGCTTCGGGTGTTTGAGCGTTGGTAACCCTAGTTTCTCGACTAAGGTAGTGCTAGCCACATTGGTGCAACTCCCACCATCTATGATCACATTACACACCTTGGAGTTCACATGGCACCTTGTGTGAAAAATGTTTTCCCTTTGCAACTCCACATCATCATCCTTATGTTGGATGCTCAAAGATCTCATTATGACTAAGGCCTCTCCTTCAACCAGCCCAATCTCTTCCTCACTAGCTTCCTCTAGTGGGGGCATCTCCTCCTCTCCACTATCATCCTCAGATTCTATATCTCCATTAGCCAAAGCAATCATGGTTTTCTTGTTAGGGCATTGATGAGCAATGTGTCCTCGTCCAAGACACCGAAAACATACAATCTCTCGGTTCTTAATTGGGACCTCAACATTGGCCTTTCCTTTGCCAACTTCCACTTCCTTGCCTTTGTAAGAATCAATCCTAGGCTTGGAGCTAGTCTCCCCTTCCTTCCTCCAGTTGGTCTTCCATGGTGAGGTAAGGTTCGGTTTTGGTACCGGGAAAGCGGGTTTTGGTGGCATCATAGAACTACTCCTCCTCTTCAATTGCCTCTCCACCTTAATGGCCATTTGCACCATATCCTCCAAGTCCACATAATGATGCAACTCCACAATGTTGGCAATGTTAGAGTTCAACCTACTTATAAACCGAGCCATGGTTGCCTCTCTATCCTCCTCCACATTTGCCTTTACCATGGTCATCTCCATTTCTTTGAAGTATTCATCCACTGATCGGGACCCTTGGTTAAGCCTTTGAAGCTTCTGATAGAGCTCCCGGTAATAATGACTCGGGACGAACCGTTTTCTTATGACAGCCTTCATCTCCCTCCAACTATCACCAATTCAAGGCGTAATCGCTAAACTCGATTACCGCCAACTTCACCTTCTTTTCCTCGGAGTAATTATGACACTCAAAAACATGTTCTACCTTCTTCTCCCATTCCAAGTACAACTCCGGATCGTTCTTGCCTTGGAATGTTGGCATTTTAATCTTCATGTTGCCCAAATTCCGATCAACCCCATCATAGGGTCGAGGTGGGGGTCTCCACATACCACCCCGTCCATTTCTTCCTCCACTATGCCCATTCCTACCACCATAGGGCATCCTCCTATCTTCATCTTCATACTCTTCTTCCCAATTCTCTTCATCTAACTCCTCCTCCACTAAAGGTCTCCTATTAGGTCTCCTAACTTTCGGAGCCTCTTGAGGTGCTCGTTGTTGCAAGGCGGCGATCGTAGCCTCTTGTCTTTCTACCCGATCACTTAGGTTTACCATGATGACATTCATCCGTTCCATGAATTGTTGCAATGCTCGCAACAAAAATGAGGTATCTGGGCGCTCTTCGGGACTGTTCCTGTCAGACATTTTCACAACAACTTCCGCAAGCAGAGAATTAGTTAATCAAGTAAAACTGTAAATTTACTTCTTTACCTCACGTGTTTTCAATCACTCGGGTTTGATTGCTCAAGCACTCCTCGTCCTTTAACAAACCAAAACCTCAAGAAATTTTCCAATCACCAATAGCGTTTCACAC
Organism: Elaeagnus macrophylla; assembly: GCA_029378325.1. NCBI lineage: Eukaryota > Viridiplantae > Streptophyta > Magnoliopsida > Rosales > Elaeagnaceae > Elaeagnus > Elaeagnus macrophylla. The sequence goes on along the minus strand of CM055641.1, from coordinate 41,351,117 downwards.
ACACTCAAGTAGTTTGCAATATCCAATTAAGGCTAAAACAAGAAACTAACTCAAAGTGTTTGGCAAACTCTAACTCAATGAAAAGAATATTTCTTTCAAGCAATACAAATCAAACTCGTGAAGAATTAACGAGTATAAAACGAGAATTTGTAAATTCTTCCTTGGGCTTCAAATTTTCTTCCTTTTTTTTTTTTTTTATATGATTTCCGAATTCATAAGCTCTTTTTTTTTTTTTTAAACTTTCGGAAATTTCAACACGAGCAATTTACGAGACTTTGGTTAAATGACCAAATTGCCCTTCACTTAACGAGCAAGTTTTTAGAAAAATTTTTCAACACGAAAAACTTTCCACACAACCCACAAATTCAGAATTCAACAACACACAAACTGAATTTCTTCAACAACAATCAGAAAATCTCAAAATTATGAGAAAACAACCAAGAACAACAACAACAATTCAGAAATTGGCAGATTTTAAGAAGAAGCAAACAAGAAACACAACACAATTCAGAGTTAATTTTCAAGAACACATACACAATCAGAATTTTGCAAGAACAACAAGAAAAATTCCGAAAAATGAAGAACAACACGGAATTTGAAAAAGTGCACAGAATTTTTTTTTTTGTAGAAGAAAACAACAACACAAAGGGATAGGAATCTAGAGTCACAACCTAGGCTCTAATACCAAATGATGCGAATCGCTCACCACGATTCCTATGACCTCCAAATCACGCGGTTTGGCAACCACAAGAAATACGGACAGAAACCCGACACCAATGTTAGCACGCAAATCCTACGAGAAGAACTAGATTTTGATTGCACAAAAACTCACCTTAAACGAATGGATATTACGCACCACAAGCTAAGACGAGGTGAAACGCCACAAAGGGATTGCAAGCTCCTTTGATAAGCTTCGGTTGAAAATGCACTTGGAGCTTTTGAGCTCTCAAAGAAGAAATTTGTATTTCTCACAAATAAAATGAACTAAGTTACATTTTTTCAGCTGCTAGGGTTCATATATACAAGAAATAAAACACTAAAAATGGGCAAAGCATCCTAGCCCTTGATTTGAAATCAATGGTCCAAAAATTACAAAAGTTTGAATCCCCGCCGCGGCGGCCAAATATCCATGCCGCGGCGCGCACGGTATGGGTCTGGTGCCAGGCGCGCAGGTCTGGCGTCGTCTGTCGAGGGGTGTCTGTGTCAGCGCGCAGGTCTGGCTTGTCAGCACCCGCACGTCCACTCGTGCCGCGGCGCGCCAACTTCGCCATTTGCCCTCCAAAACAGAAACTCCTTCGCCGCGGCGGCTATATTTCCATGCCGCGACGCAAGTCCTTTTGCTCCAAAATGGACTCCAGCAGGTTGGTTGATCTCCCACATGCTTCAACCCCCATGTCCATGCCCCCTTGGTCTTTAATTGACTCTCGGACCAGTCCATTTTGGGCCTGTTCGAGTTGTTTGGCTCTTGACCTCGTGATCGGCCCGTGCGGGATCCGTAGAGGGTGTTGCGACGGTGGTTGTGACGGAGGATTCGTATCAAGTTTCTACATACATTGCACAATTTTTTGGTTGAGTTGTACTTGTATTAATGTTCAAATGATTTGGAGTTGTCATTGTTTGAGAGTGATTTGAGTTTGCTGAGTTTGAGTTGGAGTTCTGCTGGTAAGTTTGAGTAGGTTGTAAGGCTTGAACAAATTGAGCACTGGGTTGATAGAGCTGTTGTTGTGGAAAACATTGTGTTTGAAGATAGTTAGGTGTCATGTAAGTACCTAGAATTCCATTTGAATTGTATCTGAAATTCTGCAGAGAAGTATTTGGAAATTGATATTGGCCAGTAGAGTGTTGTTGTTGACCATGCTGTTGTTGATTGTACTGAAATGGTAATGTGTTTGTTGATTGATAGCTGATTTGATTCATAGGAACTCCACCTCTGTTTTGATCGGTTATTGAGACAAAAGATTGGTTAAACCTGAACCAGCAATGTCCAGCACAATGACCAGTCTTTCCATAGATTTGGCATTGAGGCTTTCCTCCAGAGATGAATCCTCTTCCTCTGTTTCTGTTTCTATAAGTATCAAATGCCTGATTCTGAGCAAGTGGATTGAAAAATGAACTATTCGTAGAACTTTGAACATTTCTAGAGGGTACTGACTGCAATTGATTGGCTTGAACATTGTAAATCATATTAGAATTATCAAGAATATTCACATTTGATGCATTCATTATAGGTGTTATATCAGTTCTTGATTCTTGCTGCGTATGATTTATATTTGGTACACTCGCAAGATTTACTGAAGGTAACAATACTGCACTTGCATTTCTCCTCTCTAATCTTCCCTCTTGTGCAAGAAGTTTATGAGTTACTTCTTGAATTGATGAGCCACCTTCTTGAACATTTGAGACAACTGAGTCATATTCTCCATCAAGCCCATTACAGATAATGAGAATTTGATCTTCATCACTCACGTAACATCCAGCTGATGATAATTGGGCTGCCAATGTTTGTATCTTTTGTATGAACTCACTGATTGACATTCCCCCTTTCTTTATGGAATTAAGTTCAGCTTTGTATTGCATAACTTTTGCTCGTGACTGAGAGTTAAAGAATCCTTCAAGAATTCCCCAAATTTGGTAATTGGTTTCATAACTTCCAACTTTCTTGACAAATTCCTGAGACATGGAGGTGATCAGCCATGATGCTATCATCTGATCTTGCCTCAACCAATACCTGTATCCTTCGCTTACCACACCTTCTTGATTTGTTCTGACTGGACAGATTATTGATCCAAGCACAAACCCCTCCAGTTCATAGCTTCGCAAAATTCGTATGGCTTGTACCTTCCACTCACTGTAGCTATCTTTTTCCAGTTTAATTGAAGATATTTGAGTGTGAAATGTAATGACTTCTTTTTGTTGTTGACTTCTTGTGTCTTGTCGAATACCTTGCATCTCTTCTTGTGGTATTCTGTTTTGATTTTCCATTTTCTATTTAGGATCTAAGCTCTGATACCATATAAAGAAAACTTAATGTTGCAGAAAATATAAACACAAAACAATCAAGAACTGGTAGAGAAGAAGAAGAAAGAAACTGAATGCTTTTGTTTTCTGAATTGTTCCTCGATTGTATTATTTTCACACACTTTTTACATGAGATATGTTTGGTATTTATAACAAACTTTGGACTCAATTAGTACTCACTCCTTATTGGTTAGGAGAGTATTCGGTTTTTACATTATAACAAACTAACAGTCTTTACTTTTATATGCTACACACAATTTCATTTCTTGTAAGCCTTTCATTTGCCGCTGTAAGCCTATGCAGTCTTCTGAATTCAGCCATCATATATTTCAACGGGATTTTGTTAGGAGGTAATCTGAAAAACCAATAGGGGAATTTGCTTTTTGGAAAATGCTATGTATCCTTACTTTTAGAGTAATACGTATTATGTTGCTAGTTTGTCATGGTCTTCGACTATTTAATTTCGTTTTTATTTTTTCTTTTTGAATTAATGGTTTAGATTTAGTAGTGATATGGAAGACATCCGACCTCTTTTTTTTATACTTACTTAAAGTATACATCATTTCAGCCACAGGATCAAAGAATACAAGGAGCTAAAGATGTGAAGAGAGCCTCAAATAAAAGTCACAGTTCAGAATCTTCAAACAAGCCAATCTCTGACGAATTAGTTGATTTACAAAGTTGTTCTTCATTTCAAGAAAAAGATGAGGATGTCTGCCCTACTTGTCTTGAAGGTAGGTAATTTATTCCTTAAACTAGCTAGCACTTAACAAATAACAAAGGTGTTGACAATATAAAACTTAAAAGAAAGATAGAATTGCCTAGTTTATAAAAAAGTTATTGCTTTTGAAAAACAATATTTCTTTGTTTTAATGATTTTGAAATCACTATTTGAATTGTAATCAAATTGTATGTGAAATAATTGGGCTTAATTTGGATATCAAATTTTGTATGTACAGAATATACAACTGACAACCCCAAGATAATAGGGAAATGCTATCACCATTACCATCTGAGTTGCATATATAGTTGGCAAGAGAGAAGCCCAAACTGTCCAATTTGTAACCGGGTACGTAATTTGTACTTTTTTTTTCCTTGTATTATTTTTGGTTTCATTTTTCTTTTCAATTTTTCGTACATCTTTGTTTATATAATTATAACAAGGAAGGTGAAATTGTCACCATTAAATTTGTTATTGGTATAATAACTTTTCATTATTGACAAGTTCATACATCGGTAATAATATTAAAATGTAATTGATTGTAGAGATATAATAGACAATTTATACACTTTTTTCTTGTCGTATAAATAACAAAAGTTGTTATGACAATACCAATATATTTATAATAATAATAGTTATAATAATTATTATTTATTTATTTCTATCATGTGTGAGTAATCTAATTCTAACAATATTCTTGGACTTTAATTATAGGTGTTGCTGTTTGAAGAGATGAGTTGATCAAAGTATGCGAGAAATTATTAAATATTAAGATCACAAGGAAGATTATAAGAAGAAAAGAAAACGACTACATTTGTTGCCTAACATTAAGTTATTGAAGTTTGTTTATTTTGCACTCTAACCAGAAATGTATTAATTTGTGGTTGGTCCTCAACATATAAACAGATTTAATGATCATTTTTTATCTTCTTATTTGTAACTAAATTGGAAACATAATTTCAGAATATATGATTTAAGGATACACTTTATGTATGAATTTATTTTATTTCAAAATTTGTCCCTTTTTCTTTGCAATGAGAGAAATGCCAGGTAAAACTTTTAAAGAAAAACTATAATAAAATATCTAGCAACGAAAGCAAATTAAGAACACAACAAAAATAGTTCCTCAAAATTTATAATAATAAAAATAGCACTTTTTATGATCAAATCATATATTTTCATAATTAAAAAATGACTTTTATATCATTTTTCTTTGAACGTTCATCCATTTAATGTTATTGGAATACTAGTTTTGTTATTATAAGTTAAGAAAACAACAAAAATAACACCATTTAAAGCTTATAATAACAAAAATAACACCTATTATGTTCAAATCATATATTTCCATAATTTAAAAATGATTTTTACATTATTTTTTTAATGTCCATCAAATTGTCAAATTAAATTACAACAATTTAAACTTATTCAATATTAACTATTCAATATTACACATTTAAATTATTATAAATTTTTGGTACGTTATTTTTTATAATTTTTCAAGCAAGACGAATTTTAAGGTCATATATAGCAGCAAATTGTTAACAATTTACGGTCCAGCTTTATTACAAAATAGACAAATATTGATTTTTTTTTTTCTTAAAATGTTCAAGCACTACAAGAAAAATGGTCTTTGACAACAATTTTTTCCCAACAAAAAATGTTTGTCTTATTTGGCGACAAAATTTGTTGGTAGAAGCTCTGATTGAATAGTAAACTAACTTTTTAATATGTGATTATTTTTCGAACAAAATTTTGTAGTAGATACTATTCCGTCACAAATAAGTGTTTGTCATAGAAAGTTTGGTGGATCTCTTGAAGCCATATTTTTCTCGACAAAACTTTATCAAGAAAAGTTGGAAGTTTTTCCAACAATAATTTTTAAATTGTAGCAGATTTTCATTTCCTAGAAGAAATCGTTGGTGAAAATTTATGAGCAATTTTACGCCAAAATTTGTCGAGGAATAAACTCATTCAAGTTTTTACATCTTAAATTGTACAAGCATTACTTTAAAAAAATTTCATAACATATTATAAATGATAAGTATACATTTTTTGGTTATCAATTGTAATGTAATATTCTATTATCATTGCTATAATTTTTAACTTTAAATAATACAATAAGAAGTTGCAAATCATTATTCTTAAAAGAATTATACAAATTTTTTTAATTAAAAAAGTAATTTTATTTATTTCATTCAAATAATTTGAGCAATAAAAAACCAGTTACAATGCATCAATATTTATGTAATTTTACAAAGTAAATGGTAATAACAATTTTATAATTATGGCCCAATCATTATTCCAAAGCACAATTCAAGAAGAGGTTGTTGTTACCACTGCTACAATATTGTTTGTTTTATTACTTATATTTTGCCAGACAAAACTTGAAAATTGTCGGTTTTTGAAAATAGGCCCCAAACATTTCCCTATTTTTTAAATGAAAAAATAGCACTTAATATCCTTTAACTTTTAAAAAGTATATTTTAATAATTTATTTTCTAAAAGAGTATTCGCTATAAGTTCATTACTTATTTTTAAGTTATAATTTATTTTATATTAATTATTTTAATTTAACTACAATTTAAATATATATAAAAAAAAATAAACAACACCATAAATAACAAATAAATTTATCATAAATAAAAATAATTAAAAGCTGTTGATTTTTTGAAAAAAAATAAATATTTTATTATCAATAAATTTACCCTTATTTAAAATATCACATGACTTTTACATATTTTAATAGTAATTAAATTAAAATAATTAATATAAAATGAACTTATGTTTATTTTTATAATAAATAAAAAATTAGTAATACAATTTTTAAAAAATTAGGGACTTACAAATACCTTTTAAAAAACAAAAGGAACACATGTGCTTTACATTATTTTTAAATTACAAGTCAAGAGGTGTTTGGTTTATCGTCCTCTAATATTGCCTCCATTTCCATTGAAATTAGATTAGAAAGTGACCCTACAAGTTTCCTATCCCTAGCCTTTGTTGCAATCCAATGTGCCACTCTATTGGCTCCACACAGAAACCATTTGAACACCACCTATAATGGGGGGTGAGGTGTCTAATATCGTGCACCATAAACCCTATCCTCCGGTCAAAGATGGATAGCGTTTGCTGCAATATTTTAGCGAGCTCCTGTGAATCAAGCTAAATTTGTATCTTCGAATAACCATGATAACTTGCTAATTGGATGTCTGTTAACGCCACCATAGACTCAGTCAAGAGTTCCGATGTGCAGCTAAAGGAGTAATGATATAAGAATAAAACATCATCCTGCAAATCTCTTGCAACAATCCTAGCTCCCCCTTTGCTTCTCTTATGAAAGCTAATGTTAGAAAGTGATGTTAATTTTGGTTTGGTTCAAATAGTATTGAGCGTTGTAAAATCTAATTTAATAGTCCATAATTAAACCATTAAAATGTTGGAGTCTAAAGAGCCTAAATTCTAGAAATTTGTTCTAAAATTTTCTTAGAAAATATCAAGATGTTTTAATAAGGAAGAGTGGTAGAGAATTCTAGAGAATTGAATAATTTAATAAAAAAATCTAGTGAATAAATTATAATCATTAGATTAAGAGAATGTTGACAAAATTTTAGCCATTGGTTAAGATGAGACTTTAGTATAAGTAGGGGTAGTCTTCCTCATTTTATACCAATAATCCAAAAAGTTGAGTAACCAATACAATACAAGCTTTCTTATAAGATCCTCTTGGTTACATCTTTACTTTATAGTCTTTTCACTTGTCCTCCTTTAAGCAACTATCTAGCCAATACTAAATCACATAAATCAAATAACAAACTATTCAATTTTACCCAAGCCACCCATATCTAGCAAATACTATTTATTTACATATTATATAAACCATCAGTGGTTTCAGAGCTTTGTTCGTTTATTGTAGGACGTAAATTTACTCTTTCTATAAAACCTTATGGCCGAGAATACCACCCGCACTCTACTATCCCTATACCAATATTTCATGGAGACAATTATAACTTTTGGGCTATTAAAATGAAGACGTATTTTTGTTCTCAAGTTTTGTAGAATATAGTCAATGAGGGATATATTGTCTCCAATGACACTACCACGCTAATAGTAGCCTAAAAGAGAGAGTTGAAAGAGAAAGAGCAAAAGGATTCTCAAGCCTTATTCGCTCTATAACAAGCTATGTCGGATGAAATCTTTTTAAGAATTATAAGTGCTACTACATCAAAGGAAGCTTGGGACACATTACAGGAGGATTTTCATGGAAATGAAAAAGAACGTGCCGTCAACCTACAATATCTAAGAAGAGATTATGAAAATATTAAGATGAAAAAAATGAGATTGCAAAAGATTACTATTCAAGAATAAAAGAAATAGTAAATCAATTGAGAACCAATGGTGAAAACATATCTAAAAAGAAGGTTGTGGAAAAATCCTTATAAGTTGTACATAAAAATACTATCCAATCGTTATAGTTATTGAGGAAACAAAAAATCTAGCAACCTTGACGGCTACTGAATTAATGGGCTTTTTAGAAGCATACGATAAATGTCGAAGTATACGTGTTGAGAATCTCTATCACATCTTTTTTTAAGTTGTCATTTTGCAGGTGCTCTTTGGGACCTCCTATGCTTCTTCTTTGGAAAAAGACCATGTACAGACTCCTCTGTCCTAAACTTATGGACGACCGCAATGAAGATGGAATTTGGATCACAACTAACCAATTTATGGAAAGCAGGGATTGTTTCAGTCATCTGGGTGATTTGGAATACTAGAAATGATTATCGATTCACCAATAAGAAGACAACAATGAACTCAGCTTTTGCAACAGTATGGCGTTTTATTCGTGAAGCAAGTCTATCAAAGAGTGGTTGCATGAAAAATACTGTAGATGATCTTCAGATACTTAAACGACTTCGAATACCAGGCATTCCAAGACGGGCTCCAAGAATCATAGAGGTTAATTGGAAGGCACCACCCTCGGGATGGATAAAGGTCAATACAGATGGTGCAGCTTTTGGAGCACCAGGTTTATCGGGTTGTGCAGGTGTTTTTAGAACTTCCAGATCATTTGTTAAGGGTTGCTTTTGTGTTCCGCTTGGAATATTGTATGCTTTTGAAGCAGAACTAGCGGCAGCCATTTACGCAGTGAAGTATGCATATATGTTTGGGTGGAGACGTCTTTGGCTGGAATCAGACTCAGCATATGTTGTTGCTTTACTACAGACTCGGTCTTCTTCAGTCCCTTGGAAATGGTACTCTATTTGGAAAGATTGTTTAGATAAAATCTCCCACATGGAGTTTCACTGCTCACATATTTACAGGGAGGGCAATGTTGCAGCTGATAGTTTAGCCTCTAGGGCTCCTAGTTTATGTACAGCGACTTGGTGGTGGAATGCCCCATCTTTCGCTAGCTCTTTTATTTATTCAGATGCAAACAACAAACCTAATTACAGGTTTTGTTGAGAATATTTATTTGTATATTTAATTTTATTAAGCTTTAATAATATTAGTGGTGAGCGGTCTAATGAAGAATGTGCTAAGGAGGTGCCAACCTAGTTGGGATGTCCCGGTGCACTCACTGAAAACTGCTAACTACAACCTTTTATAAAAATAAAAAAAAAAACTCCTTCGAGTGCCTTTCAATCTAAAGCTAATGTGCAATCTCAAAAATCAAAAGAAGATGGGAGAAAATTTCAAGAAAATTCTAGAAAAAAAATAGGCCAAGAAAAACATGGAACAAACAAAGGGAACTATCCTCCTTGTGCCATTTGCAAAAGAAAAGGTCACTTGGACAAAGAAAGTTGGTTCAAAGATAAACCAAAGTGTTGATATTGTAAGAAAATTAGACACGAAGAAAAAGCATGTAGACTCAAAACAAGTCAACAAGCTCACTTCATGGACAAAATGATAGTGAAAATTGTCTTTTCTATGCTAGCCAAGCTTCCAATGAGGAGAAAAAAGACACATGGTATATGGACAGTGGTTGTAGTAACTATATGACTAAAGATGAAAGCATCTTCTACAATCTTGATAAAACTACAACAAAAGTCAAGATTGGGAATAGAGAATACATCAAGGCCACTAGAAGAGGCACAATTCCTATCCAAACAAGGAAAGGGAAAAAGTACATAAACGATGTACTATTAGTCCCTTCCATAAACCAAAACTTGTTGAGTGTAGGTCAAATGATCGAGAGACATATTCTCTTCACTTCGAAGGAGAGTCATGCACAATCTACGATAAGAAGGATCAAAGCTTGCCGATAGCAAGGGTAAAAATGAGAGAAAATCGATGCTTGCCCATTCAATGGAGAAAATGACTACCTTTTATCAATCTTCATATGACTTCAGTGTTGGTGTTCATATGTAAGCATCACTTCTCCTTTTTCATTGTTGTGTGGATTCTAACGTGCTTTTTATTTTGTAGACTAACTATTGATCATGCGGAAAAATGTATCAATAGTTTGGCTCTATTTGTGGGAAACTTTTTCTTCGATAAAATTTGAGATTGAAGGAATAACCCCAACCTATATAATGCGTATATTAGAAATAGAATGCATGTGCCATGCCAAAATAATGATAGATTGCATATGTCAAATAAAGATAAAGATCCAATGCATACGCTAGCATAGGAAAAAGTCTCCTACATGATACAAAAGAAGGGAAGTTGCAACTTGGAGAAAATATAGGAAGAGGATTGCCTCAAACAATGTCAATAACCTGAGGCATCAAAATGGTAGACTCCAGAATATGAAAAATTTCCTTTAACATGAGAAAAGATTAGAAATCCTAGACTCGTACTGGTTGTTATGAAAAAAGCTAAGTCTTCTTCATCCAACTAACTTAGCAGAATGCCAGCTGAAATATCTCTGTAAGTACCATCGCCCTATGAGTCATCCTGTTGCAAAATGATACCTAAATGGCCCCTACGGACAGAACCATTAAAACTTATCGATGCAGTTGATGTGCAAATTTTAAATGCTCGCAAGTATATGAATCACTAGTAGATTAATGATAAGTTTACCCCAAAGTCGATCTCTCAAGAAATTTGCGGTAGTTTTAAAATGTTATTTGTTTTATTAATTAATTTCGAAAAATAAGTCATAAACATTCTAACAATTGTTGGTTGTGAAAAAGTTGCAAAATTCTTAAATCCTAATTGAAATAAGCAAGTAAAAATTTTGTTGAAGTGATAAAATGAATAAGTATGAAAAATTAACTAGCTAACCATTCATGGATAAAATAATTTAAGTTATTTTCACAATTAAGCATAAAAAATTGAATTTATTGATCTTTTTTACTAAATCTAGAAAGTCCTAAACAAATGAAAATTTTCTCTTAATTAACTAATTTACTACTTTATTCTGACCCGTTAATTAATTAATTAGCATAAATCATAGGAAAGTAATTTAATTACCTAATTTTAGGCAATTCAACGCGCTTAAATTAGACTATTGTTCAAAAGTGCTTAATAAAAAAAAGATGATGTTTCTAATATTCAATTCCAGAATATTCTCTTATGCTCATAAACTAATATGGTCAAATATAGTGCATGAACAAAGATATAAAAAATAATGAACAAGAAAGAAATCACTTTAATCTAACTAAAATTACTTAAAACAATCATCCATTTATTGTAGCTTAGCTAAAATCCTACACAAAGTATTTTGCTCTCATAACCAAATCAAAATCAATATTTTTCATTACAAGAGAAATGCTTAAAATCTTGAGAGAAAAGAAAATAAAACAATAAATATACCCCACTTTTACTCTTGAACTAATTCTCTTGAACTTGGATAGTCATCTTTCTCAAGAAAACCTTGGAAGAGCTTCAATAGAGGTCTCTCTCTCTAGAAAATGGTGGAGAGGATAAAACCCACAGCTACTGTTCGCCAGCTACATCAAGAGGGATTTTTAAATTGTATTTATAGGTTAGGTTTAGGTTGGGGAGGGATAGTACACGTGTACAATGCATAGGAGGATTTATGGTAATTTTGGGTTGCAAGCCGCGGCATAAGATGAACTAGTGTTCTTGGTAGAAAAACTCGAGACCTACACATTGGGGCACATATTATTCCTTGCTGTAGTGCGCTTTGAATTACTAGTCCCATATAAAATCCCAAGAGTACACTGCGGCGGTGTACAACTTCTTTGGCAATGGTGCACGTTGAATATAAAAACCTAAGAGTGTCTTGCCGTGACACACATATTTTTCGCACCGCAATGCATCTTATTATATAAATCCTATACGTGTCCCTTACATAATGGTTGTTTTTCAATGTAAGGCTTACATGCCTTAACTCGTTTTGCAACATTTTCAATCCCTTTAATCGTTTAAGTCCAACAATTATTCCAAAATCAATTAAACCTACAAAACACGAAAATACCCTCTAAAACAAGATAATATTGAAATAAAGCATGAAGGAAACACTTATAAACATAACAAAATAATGGGTCAAAATAGTGTTCCCTCCTAAACCTAAATTTTACTAGTCCTCAAGCAAAACTAAAATTAACAATACTAGAAAGACAAATAACAAAACTATGAACTTAAATTAACAAATTTTTTCATGCTTTAGTTTCTTTTCAATTCATAATCAAAACTTATGCACAAGTTCATCCATCATCTCAATATCAAGGTTCACCATGCAAATTAGTCCCGCATCATAAATCTAAGCTCCATTACTAAAAACATATCAATATTAATTTTCCCAAACCTAGTGTTAAGAATTCGAATTCGCTTCAAGTCTATTCCTCACAAGGTTCACTCTTAATATCACTGGGTTCAAGCACTCAACAAAGTACATGCGAGTAGAATTCATGTAAAGAAATGAGCTAAAAGTTCGCATATGATTAAACAAGAAAAGTTCAAAAAGTGAATAATATTTGATCTTATGAAAGAAATCAAATGATATGATTTATGAAGGAATCACATTACTATTCTCATGCATGAATTAAAATCATCAAGCAAATATTTCAAGCATGTGCCTTAAAATGAATGAAAATGCATTGACTTTAAGGGAATTCAATTTCTAATTTCCTTTTGTAATAACCATTTCATCACTTGTGGAATTTTAGGGTCATATATATATATATATATTGGTCCATATATATATCTTTTCGAATAGGTCTAGCATGAGTAAAATAGGCATATACTTTAACTTTTACTCAAATCATGTAATCTAAGCAATATAAATAAGTATATGATTCTTCATCAGATGTTAAAAATCCTAACATTCGATGCAAAAACCTATAGGATCATCTAACAATTTAAAATAATAAGAAAAGTCTTTAAAATAGTAAAAGGACGATTATCTCTTAGAATGAAACGAATTGGCTCAATAATTATCTCACAATGTAGCCTGTACTATTCATAAATACTAGATTTGGGTTCATCTCAATTTTAACATTTAAAGCATGAAACATAGATTGCAAATAAACACCAATCTTTATAGCAAGCTAAAAAAATGTTTAAAAGATCGAACAATCAATGCATAAAGACTGGATTATTTATTAAAAATTGACCAAAAGCATGATAATTTTGTATCAAAAAGTTTTTTTTACTAGACCTCTTTGCACCCCTCAAACCTACACTAAACATTATCCTCAAGGTTTTTAACTATGAAAAAGTTCAGGAAAGCATTGAAAATGAGCAAATAGAAAACTTACTAAACTAAAAAATTAAAAAAAGATATTACCTAAAATAGTGAGTTTCCTCCTACCAAGCACTTAGTTTAACATCTTAGCAAGACATTGCTTGATGCTAAGGTGTTTGCGCTATAATGCACTCAACATCTCCATTTTTAATGACTCCTTCCAAATAAGGCTTCACATGGTATCCATTCACCTTGAATTTCACTCGAGTCTTTGGATTTAACAATTCTATAGCTTCATTAGGAGAGACTTAAATAATTTGATACGGTCCACTCTATCTTGACCTCAACTTTCTTGGAAATAATTTAAAATGAGAGTTAAACAAAATTACTTTCATTCCAAGATAAAGGTACTTAGGAATTAGGCCTTTGTCATGGCAACGCTTGGTGCATTTATTATAGATCTTTGCATTTTCATAGGCTTCATTCCTAATCTTTTCAAGTTCAACAAGTTGAAGCAAAGGTTTCTCTCCTTTTATTTGGCCTTTGTCACAATGTACGTTTCAAGCTCCCTTTATTTGTCTATTGCTAACCTCAACTTGACCGAAAGTTTGGGGATGATATGGAACGGTCACTTTATGTGTGATGCTATACTTTTTTATGAATCCATCAAAAAATTTATTGCAAAAGTCTAATTATGGCCCTAGGTGTCCCAAACTTGCTAAATATCACATCCTTAAAAAATTTGACAGCACAATTAGCATCATTAATTATAATGTGTATAGCCTCTATCCACTGGGACACATAATCAATAACAACCAAAATATATTCAAAACTAGAAGAAGAAGGAAAAGGTTCCATAAAGTCAATTCTCCAAACATCAAATAACCTAATAACCAAATTAAATGTCAAAGGCATCTCATTAAGTTTTCCTAAATTACCAGTCCTCTAACATCACTACAACAATATATACCTATAGGTACGGTTGTTAAATTAAAAATTTGATAACAACAATACCTAAATAGCTATAGGAACGGTTGGCCGTGTATTTTAAAAGAATTACCTATGGGTACAGTTGTTAACCGTACCTAAAAGTGAACCAAAACGCGGAACTTTTTCGAAAAATTACGGAAACTTTTAGGTACAGTTGTTAACTGTACCTAAAAGTTGACCTACGGGTACGGTTGTTAACCGTACCTAAAAGGCTACGGGTCCAATTAACAACCGTACCCGTAAGTTAATTAAAAACTTTTAGGTACGGTTGTTAACTGTACCCGTATCCTTTTAGGTACGGTTGTAAAAGTTTTTAATTAACCTACGGGTACGGTTGTTAACTGTACCCGTATCCTTTTAGGTACGGTTAACAACCGTACCCGTAGGTCAAATCATTTAATTAGGTCTCCACATCCACGGGCTCCACACAAATCTTATTTTATTCCCCACCCGAGCACACCCTTGTCCCACAATATCCAGCGCCGCCTCCCTCCCTAAGCCATACGTGACCAGTTTTGCTTGGGTTTTTTCGTTACCGGCAGCTTCTCCGACAGCGTGATTGCTGCAGTTGCCGTGTTGTACGGTTGTTAACCGTTAGCCGCCTAGTTTTTTCTCCCATTTCAGCCAAAAAATTCCATTTTTTTCCTCCACCATTTCAGCCACCAAAGGACCCATTTTGACCTCCATTTTCGCCACCATCAACTTTTCTCCTTCAAGGTATGTATTTTTTACACTTTTTTGAGTAATGTACTTGATTTTTTTCTTAATTAGTTCATGAACTCTATTACCCATATTTGCTATGCCTTGAATATTTATGTTTTGAGAATTTTTGCCTAAAAATAAATATTATCATTATTTATTTATAATTGCTATGATATTATTATTCATGCATATTTTATATTTGTTCATGAAAATTTTTATATGTGCATATAGTTGCCGTTAATATATATATATATATGTTTTAATTTTTTTATTTTATTTTGTTTATTATTATTAATTATTTATAATATTATATATTATTGTATATTTATTCATGGAAAAAATTATATACATATGCATAGTGCGATAAAAAATTATATAATGTTATATGTTGATTGTGAATTAATGTTGCATAACTTGTATATATTTTTATTTTTTTGACTTGAATTAATGTTGTTTGTATTTGTATATATATATATATATTATTTGATTCTTTTTTTTTAATATTTGTGTCACTTGTTATTTCACAATATTATATATGTTCATTGACATAATGTTTATATATATATATATATATATATATATATATATATATATATCTTTAATTAGGTTTTTAAATGGATACATTGACATAATGTTTATATATATATATATATATGTTCATTTTTGTTGGGGTTAACGTTCAAGTTATGCATGATGAATTTTCGATTAATACCTGACATATCCTCTGGTTTCCAAACAAAAAGATCAGCATTGTTTTTCAAGAATGTGAGAAGTTCACTTTTAATATCTTTCGGAAGGTCACCGCTTACTTTCAACAATTGTTCACCGTCTTTCTCCATCGGGACTAATTCCACTTTGTCTGTACTGATAACTTCCACCCAAGTCTTACTTTCTTGCTTTGCTCTACTCAACCTGAATGGTAATTTCTATTTATATCGAACTCCTTTCATGGTAGCATAGTAGCAACTTTGTGCTTTTTCTTGGTCTCCTAGAATTTCAAGAATTCCCTCGTTTGTGGGATATTTCACGACCTGATTATAGGTTGAAGGTATAGCTTTCATCTTTTGAATCCATTCCCTTCCCAATATTATTTTGTAGTGAGCAACAGAATCAACGATCACAAAATTAGCCATCACTATCGATCCAGGTGCCATTACGGGCAGTTTGATCATGCCAAGTGCGTACGAAGTGCTATTATTGAATCCAACCAAAGGCTTCTCCTTTTTACCATATCTTTTTCCCCCCAGTTTTAGGGCTTGTAAAGTTGTAAGAAATAATGAATCAATTGAGCTACCTGTGTCAACAAAAATATGATAGACATCACTTGAGCTGAGTCATAAGGTAATCTAATCACCAAGGGATCCTCATATAGGCTTGAAACTTCATCGTCATCTTTGAACATTTTGGCTTCTGGCTCCGGACTTCTTCTCGTATGATAAACATTAACCTGATGTTTGGACTTATGTTCTCTCATCCATTCCAACATTTACTTCTGGCAAACCCAGAGCAATCTGTTCATCCAAACCCTCAGGTCTATTTCTTTCCACAACTCTAGGTCCAATCATTTGGGCGATGCGATTTTGGCTAGTATCACTAGGATATTTTCTCTCAACCAGAATATTCTAAAACCATGACCTGATCTTAATACTGAGAGGAACCAAATCAAATTGTTATGTCTTTTTGCCTTGGACCCCACAATGGGCGCCAAAATGTTGGGAGATAAACCAAGTTCTAGAGAGAGAGGAGATAATATTGAAAAGCAATAATATGATGATGCTTGAATGACCTTTTTATTGAGTATTTATAGGGATTACATTTCTAATGGGGTTACATATGTAATCGACACTCAAAAGATCAACAATAAAGGACAGAACTATGTCTTTGATTGGATTCTAACTCATCGCACAAGACGGCCTACTCCTCTGTACAAAATACGGACTAATCCTTATATCACATGACTCGTTAGAATGTACGGGCTGTTTGACCATATGGAGTGCACGATGCATACGGTGTGAAGGTCGGTATTTATTATACCTTGACATCAAGCTAGGTCGATGCCCAAACAAATGTCTTAGAAGAAACTATAAAAACCATCAAAAATTTCATCTTCCTCTATCTGAAGTAGTTCATAGTCTCTCTTCTTATCATCACCCTAGACCTTTTAACCGCAAAGATACCTTCAAGTGTTAACTCTAAGATGTCTCACACTTCTTTTGATGTGGTGCAAGCATAAATCCTTCAATATTCTTCTAGAGTGACGACTCTAGTAAGTTCATGCAGCCTTTTGTTGTTCAAATTACACTCTTTGCTTTCTTCCTTCTTCCATTCTTTCATAGGCTTGGAAATGAAAGTTCTATCTTCTTCAGTTTTTGTAGAAGGCATCTAGCTATTCTCTACTTAGAACCAGACCCGATCTTCCATAGACCAAAAAAAGCTCGCATCTACGACTTTCAATCAGCATAGTTATGTCTATTGAGAAGGAGAGGTCTACCTACATTACCTCCTTCATCGAAATCCATCCTAGTGAAAAGTGAGTGTGTGTATAGTACAAGAACTAGATCAACACTAGAGAATTTAAGCCCTAAGAGGGTATACCTACTCTGATATCAATTGAGAGAGTTTGAACTTGATCAACAACAAAGGCAATGTGATACAAACACCTTAGGACTTGCCACTCTATTACAACTAGCAAAAACTTACACAAATAACAAGTATACAGGTAATAAGGGAAAGAGAATAAAAAATATAGCAGTAAAAGCTTTCCGATCATAGTATAAATCTTATATGTTGGCACATACTCAAATAACACAGTAATTGTACTAGCACATGCAGCAAATCAAGCAAACACAACAATTTAAAGTGGTAAACTCACTTAGGCTCCAATCTTTAGTGGTAACATCCACGAGTTGCCAACTAGATAAAGATAAAATGCCTATATCTCTATTAGATAGGACTGCTTGTCCTAACTGCTTATTCTACCCTTGCCAACTGTTTGCACAACTACTTTGATCTACACAGGATTCGGCTAACCTCCAGAGTCCCACCACCACATAGTGTGGTACTAGTACCAGCAATCAGTAAGTGTGAATCATAAACAAGAAAACACATGTGCCCAAGAATAATTTTGTAAGAACACCTCGTATCAACCATATAAAAAACACTTGATATATTGTTGACAAGGAAACTCTGTTTAAAAATAATTTTCACCAACTCCACCTTATATCCCAATATAGAAAAATACACGATGTATTGCTAATATGAAAATACTATTTAAAATATAATTTTTCTAAATGTCCAACTATTATTTTTCTCTAACTCTAAACCACTAATATAGAAAAATACGCGACGTATTATTAATTTGAGATTGCAAAATATTTGACAAAGCTAAAATATTTTGATGAACAAAAACTTTATTGTTAAATTTTGTATTTATAAAAAGCTTGCAAGTGCATGAATCACTTGTAATGAGTGATAAGTTACTCCCAAGATCGTCACTCAAGAAATTGTGGTGGTTTTAAAACATTATTTATTTTTTTATTTAGATGAACAAACAATCTTAAACACTCTAACAATTGTCGGCTAGTAGAAAAGATTGTAAATTCTAAATTAATTCAATAACTAAAATAAATTGTAAATAAAAGAAATCACAACAAAGGGGAGGATTACGGATGTATATGAGAATCTTAGTTTGTTATCCATTCATGGAAAGAACAAATTAAGCAATTCAATTAAAAGTCAGATTTAATGATATTTTTGCTAAACCTAAAAAAATCTCAAATCAATGGCAATTTTCACTACAATCAATTAATTAACTTCTTTGATCCAGACCATTAATTAATTAATTGGAATTAACTCAAGAAAATATTATAACCACCTAATCTAACATAAATCAATGCAATCAAATTAGGCACTTGTTCATAATGCACAATCAAGCAAAGATGACATTTCTAATGCCTAAATTATAACATATTTTCTCCAACTACAAGTCAAGATTTGGCCCATCATTAATCTATAATTAAAAATATTAAGAACATGAACAAGAAATAAATCCAAAACTCATATATCATTAAATTACAAAATTGTTCTTCCAATCATTGGAAGTAATACTCATATACCAAATACACAAATTAGCCAACCATAACTAAATTAGTGTCAATTAATTTAGTCATGAGAGGCATACATAAAATCAAAGAGAAGGAAAAAAAATATTACAATAAAAATACCCCAATTGATCTCGTAGTTCTAAATCTTTGAAGTTGGTTGATCCTCTTTCTCAAATCCTTGGAGTAGCTTCACAAATTGAGGGTCTTCTCTTAATTTTGGGTAAGTTTTTGGGTGAAAAACTTAGTTGCTGTAGTAGCTGAGATAGGGAGGAAATTTGCTATGAAAAACTTCTTTTTTTGGAGAGACATAATGTGGTATTTATAAGAAAGTAAAGAAACGCATGCGAATTAGGATTTTTGGGCAATTTTTGGTACGCGGGATACGGCACACAATTTCTTTTTTTGCGGCACTAGGCTAAAAATAGACCCCATAGTAAAATTCAAGAGCTCACTGTCATGGTACACAAATTTACCCGCCATGGTGCACGTTGAATTTCATCCCCAGTATAGAAACCCAAGACTTGGTTGCCGCAGCACAAATATTTTTTCGCCGCAACGGACCTTGTTGTGCTCGCCTTGTATGCACCCTTTACATAATGAATGGTCTTCAATGTAAGGCTTACATTTCGTTAGCTCTTTCTACTCTATTTTCACTCTTTTTAATTCATTTAAGTCCAATATTCTTGTGAAAGACCAAAAACCTACAAAATACATAAATACCTTCCAAAACACGATAATTATAAAATAAAACATAAAATGAATGCTTAAAAACATAACAAAATATAGGTCAAAATATTATTCATCATATTTTTCAAAAGAAATATCAGATTTTCACAACATAGAAAGAGCTCAAAATTCTTGGTAAAAAATAAGAAAAAGAGTAGGTATTTATAGCTAATTTTTTAGCTTCTGGCACCCTCACTAACCACCGTAGATAGCACCCTACAAGTGCCTTAGAGAGATTCAACGACTCTCACACAACCCTAAGCAACTCACTGAACCCCGTCAACCTATCTCAGCGAGCCACCGGCAAGGACCCTCAAAGAGGTCTTCGGTGAGATAAGAAAAATAAGTTTTTTAAGGAAAAAATAGTATTTTAAAATTCCACAAATACTTACAATCAATGAAAATCAAATGCAGGTAAAAATATACCTAAACATGAAAACTACATGCTCTCAACTACTCCATGGTGTATGTAACATACAAACATACAAAGTGTTCAATTATACTTAAGCGTGTGTAATACTGATCGCCAGTAAAATACCTTATAAAGAGGTAAACAAAAACATTAAGTAAAATAAAACAAACTCCATGTTTTGCACATAAAAATGCCAACAAAGAGTCAAAGGGCTTATATAGGACTTACAAAATTAAAAAGTTTTTGGAGCATACTATTAGAATTTGTGATAACTATTCACAACAGTCAATTGGAGCAAACTATGAAATTTTTTTTTTAAATTTAATGTGCAAGTTAATGACTAAATAACTATTTTTTTATGGCACTTTAATTTATTATGCAATTTTTTTAATGATGATCATGCTAAAGAGGGTCATGGACATCTCTAATGAGGCTCTATTCTACTATTTTAGTGCAACTTTTGCACCAAATATTTTTTTAAAATAAATTCTTTAAGAAAAAATGAATTTTTACAAAAGTTTAATAGAAAAACAAGAATTGGAGTTTACCGACTTTTTTTTCTAAAATTATAGAACTAATTTGACCTAATTCAATAATAATAGGACTAAACTGTTCATTTTGGTAAATAACGAAACTATTTTAGCCCCACTCTTTTAATCCAAGTTTCCAAATTATTATTTTTTTTGGGTTTTTATTAAATATGTTTCTTTTTTCATTTTAACTAATTTTTTTTTCTTTTTAACTTTTAAGAATCTAATTTTTTAATTGTTTCTATTTTAAACTTTATTTCCCCCTTTTTTTCACTTCAAAATTCCAAATCTTTTGTGAAAAATAGACAACTTGACCTTAATTGGATCTTTTAAATCAATAGATGACTCTAGGTATTTTACTTAAAAATACATGACTAAAATTTATATTTTGATGAATTACAGTACCTAAAGAGACAACTACCCTTTATAATATCTATAAGAAATGCTGCATTCACACACATTTACAATCACACAAATTGTGCCACAGCAAAATAATTTTAAAAATGATAACATGCATTAATCATTTTCCAAGAAAATCATTCGACGAGATAACTCAAATGATGTGATTTCAATTGTCTCAACAAATTTGTGCATCCATAGCTTTTTCTTATATCTTTATAACCTATATAACTCATTGACACATTTTTCTTTTGCTTGGATTTAGTTTCATATGTAAAATTATGAGTTCATTGTCATTCTCATAATATTATTTCAGCAACCTTACATCAAGTCTGGATTTTATTGAAATGTCCATCTCAACTATTGATACAAGTCTATGTCTCAAGTGCTTGCAACATTATCTGAAGTCCATGTTGCGGCCGAATTGTAGGAAACTGAAACGGCGAGTGAACATAGGCTGGTGAAAGGGTGAAGCTATAGCGTTGTAGAATCATTGAAAGAGCAATCTTTGTTTCATTGATTGCAAAGTTGCTTCCGACGCAATTTCGAGGACCTAGTCCAAAAGGAAAAAATGCAGTTGTAGTATTATTCTTAACTGCTTTAGTAACCCCATCACAAAATCTCTCTGGTTTAAAATGCAGAACATCTTCTCCCCATATTTTAGGATCATGGTGAAGTGCCAAAATTGGCATCAAAATGTTCATATTTTTTGGTAGGGTTAGTTTTCCCAATCTAATTGTTCCTCCAGCTTTTCTTAGAACTCTGAATATAGGTGGATATAATCTCAAAGACTCATTGATAATCATACTCATCTGCAGGATAAAAACTCGTTAGTAATTGAAGGAAAAATATTTAATTTGCAATACTCCTGTTGCATGTACTCATCCTTTCACATAATATATGGGACCCACATCTAACAAGTGAGTCCCACAAGGTATTATGTTAGGAGCAGTACATGCAACAAGAGTACCGAAAGTGTTCTTGTAGTTGAAATCATTAAGAATATTTCAAAATGTAGTTGAAAT
Organism: Elaeagnus macrophylla; assembly: GCA_029378325.1. Taxonomy (NCBI): domain Eukaryota; kingdom Viridiplantae; phylum Streptophyta; class Magnoliopsida; order Rosales; family Elaeagnaceae; genus Elaeagnus; species Elaeagnus macrophylla. Next base: position 41,328,896 of record CM055641.1, on the reverse strand, counting down.
TGAGACTGCGACATACTATTTTTAGTTTTGAAATGCCATCTAGGTTTGGATTTTGTTGACCAAACAAACTGAACACTTCCTTTCTTACTTCTTCTTGCCAATCTGTGTGAATTGACAAAAGATAAACAGTCCAAGCAAGTAAAGTATTTGTAGTTTCTTGTCCAGCGAAATAAAATGTCTTGCAATCATCAACCAAATCATCAATTGAAAGCCTCTGGTTGTCATTAGCATCATGGTGAGCTTTTATCAGTAATCCAAGATAATCACTCCCATAGTTGTCTTCTTCTCCTGTCACTACTTTCTCTTCTCTTTTTCTTATTATTTCTATTATGCTGGTGTAAATCTCTCTCTCAATTTTCTCTGATTCAATCTCATCACTTGTTTTCAAAACCTTGCTGCAAAATGGATGATTATTTCAAGGGTTGTGAAAACATAAAATTAATTTAAAAAAAGACTAAATAGCTTCTAAGGGCCTGAAACTTTGAACTCATTCATGTAAAGTCCCCCAAAATGTGACACTTTAATCTTTAAACTTATTGAGTGATACTATTAAGTCTTTTTTTTTTTATTATCACAATTGGTTCCTCAAACTTTTAATTTAAGACTCCTTAAAATATAATATTTTATCAACGAAAGTGTTAAATGTTTGAGGACCTATATATGTGAAGCATTGCAAAGTTTGAGAACCTTATAAGAAATTTAGGGCTCGTCTTTAATGTGTTATATTCTTATTATTAAATGATTTTTTATTTTCTTAACAATTAGTTTCTATGCAAAACAAACTCTAAACTTGGAAAAATGGTATGTATCAAAAATTTGACATATATTTCAGATGACATCACAAATTATTATGGGTAAAATAATAGAGCACAAAAAATATTGTATTCAATGTTGTGTCAGTTGAAAATGTAATAAGTTTGTGATATATAGTAGTAAAACATACTTAATTACTTCAAGTATATAATTATAATTTATATAATAAAACGGATATATTAAAATTTACCTTATACCAGGAAATGTAACTTTAAGTATATTTCTTGAAGCTAACAAGGACAATCTCATTAACTTGTCAAAAATGTACTTTCCTTCAAGATAGCTACTTCCAAATGCAGTCCTGGAAATTACTTCTGAAGTGAAAAGTCTGAATTCTTCAAAAACCTCAATCTCTTGGCCTTCATAACATTTCCATCTCTCCAACATCACCTCAGCACTAGTGATCATTTCAAAAACCATGCCCTATATTGAATAATAAGCTCAATATATCTAAGCACTACATATTAAGGTATTAGAACATATGATGATCGATTGGTAAAGTTACTTATCACTAAGATGCTCATTGATCATATGAAAAGTTTTAATAATAAAAGAGAATAAATTACTTTCAAGCTCTCTCCATGAAAAGCATAGTTTGCAAGTTTTCGCAATTTTGCCCATTTTTGGCCTTCAGTAGTTACAATGCCATCTCCAAGTAACTTCTTAACATAGGGTAGAGGTTCAACTTTAGTATAGGTTTTGTCTCTATTATTGAGTACTTCCTTTATCAACTCTGGTTCTGTTATTACCAATTGAGGTTGAGACCCAAACCATTCAAGATAATTATTCCCTGTTCCAAAGACCAAACAAAATTAGTCAAAACTAAATTTAAAATATCATTCTAGATGACAATTGATTTACGTAGAACACATTACTAAGGGTGTCAAATTAGGTAGGAGCCCGTTAATAAATGCATTGGGCCAACTTATGACCAATAAGTTAGCATGCAATGTGGGCACTTCCTCATTAGCTAGAGGGATGGAATGACCCATAGCCGACGACCGTCTCGTGCCTCTATTCTTGTCTTATGGGTTTTGACGTATTCTTTTGTGCTTGACCCATTGGATCATGATTAACTAGTTGGCAAGCTTGTAGCTGTTTTGATTCGATTATTTTATTTATATATATAATATAATTTAACATATTTAATATATTTACTTACATAAATATAAAAAAATCAACTATTGGATAGAATTCACTAATTTGATCATAGGTATTTGCATCACACTGCTTGGTAGTGACTTCAGAGGTGAGCTGGATTTAGTGTGGATCAAAGTAGCTATGGAGACAGCTGGTGATAGTAGCCTAGGCAGTTAGGAAAGGTGGTCCCTGACTGATAGAGGTATTTAGCATTTTATTTTTATCGAATTTGTAGTAACTATTTTATTTTTATTTAGTGAATTTGGCTGCCAAGTGGTTGCCTTAAGAAACCCATAGATGTTAATACTTGGGATTTGAGCCTAAGTGAGTTTACCACATTATGTTGTTATGTTTGTGTGCTTTGTTGCATTAGTTTGTATATTACTCTGTAAATGTGATAACATATATAGTCTATATTAAATTGAAAAGCATTTACTACTTTTATTTATGTGCTTACTTTTGTTCCTTGTTGCTTGTGTTTCTCTTCCACTTTTTGTACAAGTATAGTGAATCTTTAAGTGTTCTTATTACCTTGTCTTGGTAGTTTACTAGGTTATGACTCTTTCAAACCCTACAATTCTTCCAAAAATGTAATAATGTCTTACAGATGCTCCAATGATGGTTGTCAGATCTTCTACAAGGTCAAGGTTGAGCCCGTTATAGCTTTGACAAGGTTGATGATAGTTCTGTTGGAGTTCCAACAAGGCCATCGTCGGTGATGTAGAAGATCCAATAAGGTTGTAACAACTCAAGACCCCGCAGGTGATTGTTGGAATTCCAATAGAATTGGATCCAAGTTTCATTTTATGAGAAACTAAGGAATAAAAGTATTTTAGTATTTTTATTTTACTGTGTATTTTGTCTTTAATGTATGCTACTTTTGTCAAAATTGTTATTTTTTATCAATAATTTTGCCATAAGTCTCAAACTCTTAGTACTCTTGTTGCACAGAATAATTGTATCACTTTAATTATCTAATACAAGTATACTACTAAATTGGGGCCATGATAATTATAGCAACAGAAACAAAAATTTTGAGATCATGAGAATATTTTGGTATCCCAAAAGTACACTTTCTTGTCATATTTGATACTAATAAGGGCATTTCAAAATATTTTATATGAAAATAAAATCCTTTCATTTTTTAATTACCCACTCATTCAATATGTTTAAAAAAAAAACCCAACTCCACTTAGTGTAAACAAAATATGTCCAAAATATCATTTTCTAAAATGACATATTGAAAAACATATGTTTAAAATGATGGATTTAACATATGTTTTAAAATATTCCAACAAAAAAAAAATCAAATAAAATTTTAATAAAATTATGTTTTTATGGATCATATACCATTCAATAACAAAATAAGTATAAAACATGGAGGAAATAAAAAGAAAAAAATATTCTAGAAAAATGGTGGTGGAGTGAGCGTCAAGAGTAAAATGAAACTAAGGTAGTGATGTAGAACATATAGAGAAATATATGAAAGAAAGAGATTACCATACAATAGATAATAATATCAAATGAAATTAGAGTTAGGTATTAGATTAATATAAATTCGGAAAAATACAAAATAATTGAGGGAGAAATAGTAATCAATTCATATTCCAAGTCTGAGAATAAAAGTACACCTAATGGATCCTATTTATAAGAAAATATTAAAAATAGAATAAATCTAACTTGAAATTCAAAATATGAATAACAAAACCTAAAATTAAATTACTAATGATATATTTTTCTTAATTTAAACATGATTATTTTTGTTCTCATCAATTCTTCTAGTAGAAAATAACTCAACTTTGACAAGTTAAATCATAATCCAACAAATTGAACTTTAAGTATGATTGGAAATCATACCTTGGAAATCATACATAGGATTTTTGCTAAAGTTGTTACATAATGGTACATGCAACGATAATAATTTAAACGATCCAATAGTGGGTTGATAGTTGAAGCATAAATTTAAATCAAGGATTAGAGACATGTGACATTCGGACAAGAAACATCTGATAATAATATGGTTAGAGCAATATGTTGATTCTAGAAGTTTGGTCAAATGTTGGACAAGCCTTGATAAGGTGTACGTTAAAAATATCTTTACTTGGACATTTTTTAACATAACAAGATTGATATGCCTCATACGAAGAATGCCTCTATTCTCTTTTATGTTTTCCCTCAAATCCATAAATTTAGTTTGAATTTTATTTATAGATTTTTTTGCATCTCTTGAACTATAACCATCATAATGTTAAAGGATTCTTGGTCTATTTGGATCATCTTAGAAAATTATTGTGCTTGAAAAGGATGAAAGTGACGGTAAATCAGGTCATGATCAAACACATAAAGTTGATCTTAATATTGGGTCCCAACATAGCTAGAATAATATCCATTATGTGTGAATACCATGTGGGACAAGATCGATATCTATGATGGGGCTTATGAAATTTGGAAAATTTTGGTTCAAATGCACTTGTGTTATACCCATGTAAAGATTGCAGTTGTGGTCTACATATTTACCCAATAAACATCTACACCAAATCCCAAAATATTGAGAGCCAAACTAGACTAAAAAAATATTTGATTGAGTTTGTTGATAAACGATCAAAGCAAATATGATGAAACCCCAAAAGTCAAAGTTTGAACGAGGTTGACCATGTTGACTGTTAGAGGAGGTGCCAGGTGACGGTGGTTTGGATGCCAATAGGCTAAGGCGGTTATTGGAGGCTGACAATGGTTGAAAAGGGAGGTCAAAGCTTTGGTTGTTGTCGGTGTGGACCAAAAATCGATTGAAACAGTCAACCGGTGTGTTCTGATAGTGGGTCAAACAGCAACAAAGGATGAGGACAGCGGGATGGACAGCAGTTCGCTATAGCTGTCTGCTGTTCTATGGCACCGCAGGTATTTGGTTGAGTTATCGCAGGTAGTCTGGGAAGGGATGAGACGGCGATGGATTTTTGACCTTGATGGTGTGGTTGGCTACGGTACAGTGGATTGGACCGGCAGTTGATGGGGTAGCAAGCTTGGTGGCTACAGCACATTTCTGGGGTGTTTCAATTTTGTTTTTTCAGATCTGTTTTTTTTCTTTTCTTTTCTTTTAGAACCCAAGGATCTATTTTTTTTTTTTTTTTTTTTAGAATTGGATATTTTTGAAATATAGAAAGAAATATGATATTGTCTAAGAAAACAAAATATGGGCGCTCTTATATCATAATGACATGGAATAGATAAAGAATTAGTAAAAAAAAATAGACCAAAGAGGGAGATTATCATAACAAAAATATGGAGAATGTCAAATGAAATTAGAGTTGAGAATTAGACAAATAGAAATGGGGATAAAAACAGAATAATTGGGAAGAAATAATAGTCAATCCATATTTCATATTTCAAGTATGAAAATAAAAGTACATTTATATGACAAGATTGATAACTAGATACAATATTAAAAATAGAATAAATTTAATTTAAAATTATAAATATGATAAAATAAATTCTTATGATAAAATAAATTAATCTAAATAATCTTATGATAAATATATATATTGATATCTTAATCCTAATTTAAACATAATATATATATTGATATGTTTATCCGGTAAGGTAGGATTATACACGGTGCTATTAAGCCTTATAGAATATATAATATCTAAAAGGAAATATATTGTATGAATCTATAAGCATAAGTTTACTAAGTTTTAAATACTAGTAATATATTAAGTTTATACAGTATGACATTAGAAGTTCGCGATGATCTCTATTATCCCTGTCTCAAATTCCTATACGTCTTTTGTCTATTTTTGAAATATAATGGATAGGTTTGAAAAATGGGTGAACATAGGTTGAATAGGACGTCTAGCATCTTATTCTACAAAGGTAGCTGTATGAGATAATCCGTTTCGGTGGTTCTTTTATTTGAAATCTCATGGATAGGTTTGAATCACTAATGGGTGAACTCAATATTTTTAATAGGACGTCTAGCATCTTATTCTACAAAGGTAGCTGTATGAGATAATCCGTTTCGGTGGTACTTATACATATATTCGAAAGCACATAAATTATCAAAATTCTAACATCAATGGCAATCAATAGACGGCTACCAGAATAATGACAAATTTTGTTATGCCTCTAAAAAAAAATTTTGGATCGTAAATACTACTATTAAATTTAAATAAGTTTTATTTTTTAACGTGTATGTTCGGGAATCTCTTGTGGTCCAGTGATAAGACTCCCTCTCCCCCCACTAGTAACCCAAGTTCGAATCCCACCACGGAACTTAGTGAACAAGACAGTCAATGAGCAAAAATTGGTCATCACAAACTTAGTGAACCTCTAGGATGCTACCCAAAAACTTAGTGTATAACTTGTCAAAATTAGTTTGCATTTCTAACACGCAAACTCTAAAAAGACAAAAAAGTATCCTTTGTAGGTAGCCCATATTGCTTCCACCTTTAAGAGTTGGATGCTATGTTTGTTCTTTAGAAATTTAGGGACCTGTCATTTCCTAAAATTAGAAATTCAAATCTCAATTTCTTCTCATTTTTGAACTCCTTTTTAGGCTAAGTAATTTGTGATAATCATGTGTTAAATTAATTATGTTATTAAAAAATTCTAATTTAGTATCCTATTTATTTTAAAAGTTTTATTTGGTCCTTTTTGAATATTAAGGACACAAAAATTGGACTAAACTCAAGTGGTAAAAGACCCAATTTTGGTGCCATTTCTATTCAAAAAAGAAATAAACATAACTTTCAAAAATGCAAGGATACTAAACTAAAACTTTTTGATAACAAAGTTAATTTGAGGTAGTTTAGTCAAAACATGGGTAAAACAAATGTACTGAGCCCCATTTTTCAAGCTAAAGAATTCAGCTGTTAATTAACTAAACTAACTAGGGCTTATACTAAGAGATACAAATTTTCACCCAATTTTTGAGCCTGATCGAACTCCAAAAACCAAATTTTAACATCTTTTTAAAATTTAAAATGCATCAAAATATATTAATTTTTTATAAAATAACTTTACAAATTAAAATAATAACATGCTTTGTATACCTAATATAATTATTTAATTTTTTTCTTCATAAAAGTGCTTTTATCTCTAAATCTATATAAATATAATATTTAATAAAATATAAATTAATAATATTTGGTAAGGGGGACCCAAAACTAAAACTGAACTCAAAATTTTAAATAATAGAAAAATCAAACCCGAAGTCATCCCAAATTTTTTTAACCGAAACTAAATCCGTTCGGTTATTACTCGCAGTTACTCGAACCCGCGGGGATTTATACATCCCTACCTAGCTAGCTATAATCATATGTTGTTAATTTGATTGAGAAAACAAAATCATGAATAGCTTACCATAAATCTTCATCCATGAGTTAATATGAGGCAGAACATGGGGAAATATAGCGTTTGATAAACCCAAAGGTTTTCTCAAAGCTTCTTCTTTCATGCTTGACATTTCTTTGGTGTTTCCATGGAAGAATTTGTAAGAAGGACCTCTTATTCCCTGCATGCCCATCAAATATCCTATGCGAGTAGGCCTCCACCATAACTTATAAAACAACTTTACCAAAGCTATAACCACAAGCAGACTCACAACACCATAAGCAATCATCTTCTCCCAACACTCACACTCTCTCTCTCTCTCTCTCTCTCCCGTCCCTTCCTTCTTTTACCTTTCTAAGATTCCCAAAAACGGATATGTTTCTCTTTATTTATATGTTTTTTTATCACCACTTTATTTATGTTTAATAACTAAATACATGAATATCCAATGAATATTTTTTATTGTTTCGATGAATATTACAACTAATCAAAACAATTATCCTTTTGACGTAATCCAATTATATTTTTTTTAAGGAAATGATAATTTCAAAAATTTGTTTTTTTTTTTTTTTTTTAATTCCAATAAAGGGCTATATGAATTGTATGTCTAGTATATTTATTAATAAAGAGAAAACAACTCACACACCCGTGGTGGGATTCGAACTTGGGTTTCTAGTGGGGGGAGAGGGAGTCTTACCACTGGACCACAAGAGATTCCCAATTTCAAAAATTTGTTTAATCCACAATAAAGTATATGAATTGTATGTCTATTATATTTATTTCGTAATTTAATAATATTAGTTATTGAATAAAATTTTATTATAAAATTATTAGTAACAATAATTATTATAATTGTATTACAGTATTAACATGTTTCTTCGTATTTGCTTTTTAGTATTCTAAAACTTATAAATATAGTAATAAAATAATGGCACACAGTGCAACATGTTCTCACAACAAGACATAAAACAATTATTAATGGTGCTGACATATTTAGACCGATTAATTCGTACTCTTGATAAATCCTAGTTACATTTTACTGAAGCGTGAGGATTGTAAGCGTTATCTTGTTTGTACTCAGCAGATATTTTATTAATTTCGCTTTTAAAAAAAAATACTTAAGTCATTTTTAGTGTAAAAATAAAATATTTTAGTTTTTTTTTTGGATAATAAAATATTATTTTTATTAATAATTTTTTTGACATAATAATAAAATAAATTTAATATATACAAAATTATCGTATTCCTATTACAGTTTATAATTAAATTTGAATAGCACTAACATTTTTTTTTTTTTGGTAGTCAACCGATTTTGTAAATTTTAAAGTTTTTGAAATTTTATCTAAATTTTTTGGGTACTTTTTTGTATTGAGTATTTTTGTACCTATCATGTTAGTATCGAAACTACAGTCTTTAAAATATAAAAAATATGAGCTATACATGTTAAAAAATTACAAAATTAGTAATGTTGGAACAACACGGATGAGTTCTCTCCTATCTACCATCTTCATAAACTAGTACCAAAAGTTGAAAAGCGCACCTCTATTTTGTTGTTCTGATCTAGGGTAGCGGCTGCGCCATTTGTGTGGTCTCCGACGATGATGAAATGGAGAGAACTCATCTATGTGGTTCCAACAACACTGATATTGTAATTTTTTTTACCTATGTAATCCATATTTGTGATATTGTAAGGTCTTTAGTTTTGATACAAACACGATACTTACAAAAAATAAGATATAAAAAAGTACCCAAAATTTTTTTACATAAGCAGCTAACATGAAAAAAAATTGTATTATTTAAATTCAGATTCAGATTTAAACTCTTAAACTAAAATGACAATTTTGCCTTATTAAATTTACTTTATTATTTTGTTATAATTTTTTGTTAATAAAATAATATTTTACAATTCAAAAAATGACTAAAGTATTTACATAAATAGTTTATTAAGTGTCCCTGTGAAAGTGACATAAACAAAGTGACTCCTATAGTACTTAATTTGTATAGAAGTGGGTACAAATTATCATTTTTTTAAAGTTGATATAAAAGTTTCAATTTTTTTTTATTTTGTACTAATAGTTATGTTATTATATAATAGTTATTTACATGAGCAGTTAACATGAAAAAAAAATTTGTGTCATTTAAATTTAGATTTAAACTGTTAAACTAAAACGACAATTTTGCCTTATTAAATTTACTTTGTTATTTTGTCATAATTTTTTATTAATAAAATAATATTTTACAGTTCAAAAAGCAACTAAAATGTTTACATAAATACTTTATTAAGTGTCCCTATGAAAGTAAAGTAACAAAAATGTGAAAGTAACATAAACAAAGTGACTCCTGTGGTACTTAATTTGTATAGACGTGGGTACAAATTATCATTTTTTTAAAGTTGACATAAAAGTTTCAATTTTTTTTTTTAATTTTGTACTAATAGTTATGTTATTATATAAAATTAATAAATTTAGTTCGATAATTATTAAAAATAAGTACTTAAAGTTTCATAATTAATCAAAAAAGACATTTTTGAACCATGACTAAAATGCTCTTCTTATACAAAAATTCATAATTTTCATAAATAATAAGACTATAAATTATATACCATAAATTACGAGACTAAATGCATATTTTCACATAATATGACTACTATGACTTTTTACTGTTATTTTACTCTCTTATTTTTTGTTTGAAGCATTCAAAACGTTTTCTTTTACTTTTTGCTAGCCCTCTTCAGTTGGTGTGCTTTTCTTATATTTCTTTCGTTTTATTAGTTGTTTTGAATAAAAGCACATGCAAATTTGTTGAAGACGATTTTTATGTTGGTCATGTAATTGATACGTCAACCCTCAAGTTACTAGCAAACTATGTCAAAAAGAATGGCATCATGGGGTATCATCTCTACTCCGATGTTTAAATTAGTTTTTGTTTGAATGAGATTAGATCATAGAGGATTTAAGAGTTAGAGAGTTTGCTCTGAATTTCTTATGCGTATCTTTTGAGGTAGAGTGAGCTTATTTATAAGCTTGGGCTAAGGATATTTTTGTAAAGAACATATATACATTAATTAATATTTAAATTTTATTAAATTAAATAATTTATATAAATTATTTAATATATTAATGACCTTTAATAAGTATGGATTTGAAACATTAATATATATTATTTAATTAAATAATTAAAGATATATTAACTATGCGTTGATTGTATTCATTTGACTTTTCAATAGTGACATGGACTAATCAAATGAGGCTACCATACTTGGTGATTTTTTCCTCTAACTCAAGCCCCTAGGTTGCCTGGGGGTAGGTAGTCTAAATCTTCACCAGAGTATGGCGACGCAATGATGGTTGGCTTTGGAATGACTTGATTTCAATGTACAACTAGTTTCCCAATTACTTATGTACTACGTTAATCTAGAAGTCACAAGCTTCCCAACGGTTGTTTAAGTGTCTCAATTCTAGTCCTGGCTAAGAAGTTTTGACCAATCATAGTTTGGAAGAAAAGGCAATGTGAACCTACCAGTTTGACCACCAAAATTTGATATTTTATGGGTCTGATTCTGCCAAATTTTCTCTCTGATACGAATCAACTAGCGCTACCACCACTTCGCATCCCGAACGGGCCAATCACAAGGTCGAAGGCGAGACAACTCAAGGAAGCTTTGAGCGGACTTGTCCAAGAGTTGTTACAAGGCCAAGGGATGATGAGGGATGAGCACATAGCTTGTGAGAGGCCAAGCAATGTGATAGAGGCAGAATTGGAAGAAAAAGTTCTGCGCCGCGGCGAGGGGTCCTCTGTTTTGGGAAGATTTTTGGCGAGGCATGCTCGCCGCGGCCTGGATTTGTTGCGCCGCGGCCCAGAGGGTTCTGTTTTGGCATGGCAACTGGACAAGCGCGCGCGTGGATGTGAGCAGATGTGCGCGCAGAGATGGGCGAGTGTGCGCGCCGCGACATGAATTTGGTGCGCCGCGGCACAAGCCTCTCGGGTTGGATGTCAAGATTTCTCGCCGCGGCATGGAATTTACTCCGCCGCGGCCCGCCTACTCAAATTATTGTAACCCGAGCCTCCTCGTTGCGGCATACTTATTTTCCCGCCGCGGCGCAAGTTTAAATGATGTAATTTTGACCATTGGATCAAATTCAATGGCTGCAAAGCTTTCTTTTTCCTTAGGTTTTGTTTGTACTCTATATAAGACAAATTGTAGCAGCCCAAAAGGGAACTCTTGTCATTTATGAAAAATATTTGTTTTCTTCAAACAAATTTGAGAGCCAAAGCTCTTTGCTTAATTGCAAACCAAGAACTTATCAAAGGATTTGCATCCCTTTGTGGCGTTCATCTCTTCTCCGTGCATGGTGCGTAATATGCATGTGTTGAGGTGAGTTTCTTGCTACCAAAATCTGTGATTTTGTGCTTAGAAATCCCTACTAATTGTTGTTGGGTCTTGAACCGTCCCCTTTTGGTTCTCTAGCCTCGTAGCTAGTTGGGTCGATAGGAATCGTGTTGCGTGGTTCGCATCATTTGGTATCAGAGCTCTATGTTGAGACTCTAGATTCCTATCTTAAATTTTTGTCATTTTTTGTTTCATAGCAACAAGAAAATTCCTTCAAAAAAAATTTCTGTGTTCTTCATTGTTTCTATGTGTTTATTGCATTTTCTGGATTAACTTGATTGGTGTTGTTGTTTCCCTCTTATTCTGATTTATTTTGGAGAAGATTTCATGTTGAAAAATTCCCCCAAAAATCGTTTTTGTGGAAGAAGGGTATTTTGGTAATCTCACATGTGTTTTCGTCTTGAAAAGTGAGAGCCAAACATTTTTCTCTTTATTTAAAAAAAAAATATCTTTCGAAAATATCTCGTGAAAATATCTCCCGAAAATATCTCGCTAGATATTTTAAAAAAAAAAAAAGAGAAAGAGGATATTTCGGAGCTTATAAAAAAAAAAAGAGAAAAAAAAAAAGAGTGAATTCTTGATTTCTTGAGAATTTACGAAATTTCTTCGTTTTAGCGTCGTTTACGCTTTAACGGATCGTTTTCTTGTTTGTTTGCTTTTACGAGTTTGACTTTGCTAGATTGAACTTGTTTATGAACTAATAGAGTTAGAGTTTCAAAACACTTCGAGTTAGTTTCCTTTGTGCTCAACATTGGATATTGCAAACTACGGATTGTTGAGGACGAGAACTCTACTATTGGGTGGAAACCTTGGATGGTTTGGTTTGTCATAGGGCTTCGAGCGCTTGGGCAATCAAATTTGAGTGTAAACACGTGAGGTAACGAGTGAAAGTTCCATTTTTGTTAATTGCTAATTGTTTGCTTGAATTAGTGTTATTAAGTATGTCTAACAGGAATAGCTCAGAGGAAAGGCCCAACACAGCTTTTATAATGAGGGCGTTACAACAGTCCATGGAACGGATGAATGCCGTCATGGCCAATGTGAATGAGCGGTTGGAGAGACAAGAGGCAACTATCGCCAACTTGCGGCAAGAAGCACCGCAAAACGCTCCTAATGTAGGAAGGCCTAATAGGAGGGCCCATATTGAGGAGGAGTTGGAGGAGGATAGTTTTGGTGAGGATGATTATGAGGGTGAAGGGAGGATGCCCTTTGGAGGACGACATGGGCCTAGAGGAGGCCATGGTCGGGGAGGAGTTAGGAGACCCCCACAACGACCTTATGACGGGGTTGATAGGAACTTGGATAGTATTAAAATGAAGATGCCGGCATTCCAAGGAAAGAATGACCTGGAGCTTTACTTGGAGTGGAAGAAGAAGGTAGAGCATATCTTTGCATGCCACAACTACTCGGACGAAAAAAAAGTTAAGTTGGCCGTAATAGAATTCACCGACTATGCTTTAAATTGGTGGGATCAACTAGTTGTAGCTAGGAGGAGAAATGGGGAAAGACCGATTGATAGTTGGGAGAACATGAAAGCTATCATGAGGAAGCGGTTTATTCCGAGCCATTACTACTGAGAGCTATATCAGAAGTTGCAAAGGCTCACTCAAGGATTTAGGTCGGTAGATGATTATTACAAGGATATGGAGATGACCATGGTTAGAGCCAATATTGAGGAGGATAGGGAAGCCACCATGGCTAGGTTTGTTAGTGGTTTGAACCAAGACATTGCCAATATTGTGGAGCTACATCACTATGTAGAGTTAGAGGACATGGTACATATGGCAATCAAGGTGGAGAGGCAATTGCGGAAGAAGAGCAGCCGAACTTTCCCACCTAAGGTTAACCCAACTACATCAAAACCCACCCCTACCACACCATGGAAAAATTGGAAGAAGGATGAGGCAACTAGGTCCAAGCCTAGGTTTGAATTGAATAAGGGCAAGGAATTGGAGACTAGTAAGGATAAGGGTAAGGTTGAAAACCCGACCCGATACCGAGACATCAAGTGTTTTAGGTGTCTTGGAACCAAACACATTGCATCCCAATGTCCGAATAAAAAGGTAATGATCGCTCAAGCCAATGGCGACAATGAGACGGATGAGGATAGTGATGATGAAGAGATGCCATTGCTAGAAGAAGCTAGCGATGAGGAGATAGGGCCCGTGGAGGGAGAGGCTCTAGTGATAATGAGGTCCTTAAGTATCCAATATAAGGATGAGGATGAGGATGCGGAGCAACAACGAGAGAACATATTTCACACAAGGTGTCATGTGAACTCTAAAGTGTGCAATGTCATCATTGATGGTGGGAGTTGCACTAATGTGGCTAGTACCACCTTAGTTGAGAAGCTAGGGTTGCCAACGATCAAACACCCGAAACCCTACAAGCTCCAATGGTTGAATGATAGTGGGGAAGTAAAGGTTAGCAAGCAAGTACTAGTATCCTTTGCTATTGGAAAATACAAGGATGAAGTAATGTGTGATGTAGTTCCTATGCAAGCTGGACATATATTGCTTGGAAGACCATAGCAATATGATAGGAGGGCTACATATGATGGATACAATAATAAGCATTCCTTTGAGTGGAAAGGGAAAAGGATTACACTTGCACCCTTATCTCCTAAGCAAGTCTTTGAGGACCAAAAGAAGATGGTTAGAGAAAAAAAGGAGAAATTGGGAGAAAAGAGTGTAGTAGGAGAGAAGAGTGGAGAGAGGGAAAAAGAAACCGGAGAAAAAGTTGAAAATTTTTACGCAAAGACAAGTGATGTAGAACACGCCGTCTTGGCGAAGAGGTCTGTTCTTATACTCTCGTATAAAGAGACTTATTTATCTACTGATGAACTTGACAATGCGTTGCCAAGTGTTTTTGTTTCTTTGTTACAGGAATATGAAGATGTGTTTCCTGAAGAGATCCCGGACGGTGTGCCACCATTGCGAGGGATTGAGCATCAGATTGACTTCATTCCTGGAGCGTCTCTTCCAAACCGACAGGCTTATCGTACCAACCCGGACGATACCAAGGAGATCTAGAAGCAGGTTGAAGAATTTTTGACTAGGGGGCAAGTCAGAGAAAGCTTAAGCCCTTGTGCAGTGCCAGTGCTACTTGTGCCTAAGAAGGATGGGTCAAGTCGTATGTGTGTTGATTGTCGAGCCGTCAACAACATTACGGTAAAGTATCGTCACCCAATTCCTAGATTAGATGACATGTTAGATGAATTGCATGGCTCTAGCATTTTTTCAAAAATTGACCTTAAAAGTGGATATCATCAAATAAGGATGAAAGAAGGGGATGAATGGAAAACCACTTTTAATGAAACATGGGTTGTATGAGTGGTTAGTTATGCCTTTCGGGTTATCTAACGCACCCAGTACTTTTATGAGATTAATGAACCAAGTTTTACGTTCTTTAATTGGAAAATGTGTGGTTGTCTATTTCGATGATATCCTCATTTACAACAAAAGTTTAGAAGAGCATGTTAAACATTTACGTGCTGTGCTTGAAACTTTAAGAAAAGAAAAACTATATGCTAATTTAAAGAAGTGCTGTTTTTGCATGAGCAAGCTAGTTTTTCTTGGTTTTGTTGTAAGTGCTGAGGGAATAGAGGTAGATAAGGAAAAGGTCAAGGCGATTAGGGATTGGCCTTCGCCTAAGTCTGTTACGGAGGTTCGAAGTTTCCATGGCTTAGCTAGTTTCTATCGAAGATTTGTTAGAGACTTTAGCACTGTAGCCGCACCTCTAACCGAGGTGATCAAGAAAACTATAGGTTTTAGATGGGGAGTAGAACAAGAAACGGCTTTTAATTTGTTAAAAGATAAATTATGTACTGCACCTGTTCTATCTTTGCCTGACTTTACTAAAACCTTTGAAGTTGAGTGTGATGCTTCAGGTATAGGTATAGGAGCTGTTTTAATGCAGGAAAAACGACCTATCGCCTATTTCAGTGAGAAGCTCGGTGGAGCCTCCCTGAACTACCCAACATATGACAAGGAGCTCTACGCTTTGGTTAGGACCCTGGAGACTTGGCAGCACTACCTATGGCCGAAAGAATTCGTCATCCACACGGATCATGAATCCTTGAAGCACCTAAAGAGCCAAGGAAAGTTGAATAGGTGGCATGCAAGATGGATGGAGTTCATTGAAACCTTTCCTTATATTATTCAATATAAGCGAGGTAAGGAAAATGTTGTCGCAGACGCTTTGTCAAGGAGGTGTACCTTACTCTCTACTTTAAATGCTAGATTATTAGGGTTTGAGTATATTAAAGAACTGTATGCTGCTGATGATGATTTTTCTGCTATATATCATGCATGTCATAAGTCTGTTTTTGAGAAATTTTATTTGTTCAATGGGTATTTATATAGAGAAAACCATCTATGTATACCCAACTGCTTTATGAGAGAGTTACTAGTGAGAGAGGCCCATGGTGGAGGTCTAATGGGACACTTCGGTGTGGCCAAGACCATGGATGTTCTGCGGGAACATTTCTTTTGGCCTAAGATGAGGCGTGATGTAGAAAGGATTTGCTTTAAGTACATCACGTGTAGGCAAGCAAAGTCCAGAGTCCTACCTCAAGGACTGTATACACCCCTACCAGTGCCTAGTTCACCTTGGGTGGATATCTCCATGAACTTTATCTTGGGATTGCCTAGGTCTAGGGGCGGAAGAGATTCCATTTTTGTAGTTGTTGACAGGTTTTCAAAAATGGCACATTTTATTGCGTGTCACAAAACCGATGATGCAACTAACATTGCTAATCTCTTCTTTAAAGAGATTGTACGGTTGCATGGGGTTCCAAAAAGTATAATTTCTGACAGGGATGTCAAATTCCTGAGTTATTTTTGGAAAACTCTATGGGCTAAGTTGGGGATGAAGCTTTTGTTTTCTACTACTTGTCATCCCCAAACTGATGGCCAAACAGAGGTAGTTAATCGAACTTTATCTACTCTGTTACGAACGGTCATTTAGAAAAACTTGAAAAATTGGGAGGATTGTTTGCCTTTCATTGAATTTGCTTATAATAGGAGTGTGCATTCCACTACTAACCATACGCCTTTTGAAATTGTTTATGGTTTTAACTCACTCACTCCTATGGATTTATTGCCTTTACCTGTTTCAGTTAGGACAGATTTGACAGGTGCCAAGAAAGCTGAAATGGTAAAGAAACTACATGAGAGCATTCACGAACGCATTGAGAAAAAGAATGAAGAATTTGCGTTCAAGGCTAACAAAGGGGCGACGTAGGGTCGTTTTCGAACCTGGTGAATGGGTTTGGGTACATATGAGGAAGGAACGCTTTCCAGAAAAGCGAAGGTCCAAACTACAACCTCGAGGAGATGGGCCATTCCAAGTACTCGAACGTATCAACGACAATGCCTACAAGCTCGACCTTCCAGATGAGTATAATATTAGCACATCTTTTAATATTTCTGATCTTTCTCCTTTCGATTACGCAGGTGAAGATTCGAGGTCGAATCCTTTTCAAGAGGGGGGGAATGATACGAATCAACTAGCGCTACCACCACTTCGCATCCCGAACGGGCCAATCACGAGGTCGAAGGCGAGACAACTCAAGGAAGCCTTGAGCGGACTTGTCCAAGAGCTGTTACAAGGCCAAGGGATGATGAGGGATGAGCACATAGCTTGTGAGAGGCCAAGCAATGTGATAGAGGCAGAATTGGAAGAAAAAGTTCTGCGCAACGGCATGGATTTATAGCCGCCGCGGCGAGGGGTCCTCTGTTTTGGGAAGATTTTTGGCGAGGCATGCGCGCCGCGGCCCAGAGGGTTCTGTTTTGGCATGGAAACTGGACAAGCGCGCGCGCGGATGTGGGTAGATGTGCGCGCAGAGATGGGCGAGTGTGCGCGCCGCGGCATGGATTTGGTGCGCTGCGGCATAAGCCTCTCGGGTTGGATGTCAAGATTTCTCGCCATGGCATGGAATTTACTCCGCCGCGGCCTGCCTACTCAAATTATTGTAACCCGAGCCTCCTTGCCGCAGGATACTTATTTTCCCGCCGCGGCGCAAGTTTAAATGATGTAATTTTCACCATTGGATCAAATCCAATGGCTGCAAAGCTTTCTTTTTCCTTAGGTTTTGTTTGTACTCTATATAAGACAAATTGTAGCAGCCCAAAAGGGAACTCTTGTCATTTATGAAAAATATTTGTTTTCTTCAAACAAATTTGAGAGCCAAAGCTCTTTGCTTAATTGCAAACCAAGAACTTATCAAAGGATTTGCATCCCTTTGTGGCGTTCATCTCTTCTCCGTGCGTGGTGCGTAATATCCATGTGTTGAGGTGAGTTTCTTGCTACCAAAATATGTGGTTTTGTGCTTAGAAATCCCTACTAATTGTTGTTGGGTCTTGAACCGTCCCCTTTTGGTTCTCTAGCCTCGTAGCTAGTTGGGTCGATAGGAATCGTGTTGCGGGGTTCGCATAACTCTCTATTTGCACCTTTGGATCGCAGGCTGATAGGAGGTTAACACGAATTCTACAAATGCAAGGGTCAATATATAAGTGATAAGTATTTTTAAGAATTAAGATTGTTGTACCCACGAGAATTGGATTATTGAATAAATGAATACCAAAATTTGGTCTCGCTATCACTATTTCTACCATAGAAATTAAATTATAAATTAAAATAAAGAAACTATACTAATTAAAGAAATAAAAGCAAAAATTAAAGAAAGACCTAAGAATCTTAATTCCTCAATTCTCTAAGCAAGTGAACTGCTAAAATTTCCCTCAAATAATTGCCAAAATAATTATATGATCAATTGAATTTAACCTAATATGTATTCCTCTATTAAATAAACTACACATCATATAGTACAA
Organism: Elaeagnus macrophylla; assembly: GCA_029378325.1. Lineage (NCBI taxonomy): Eukaryota > Viridiplantae > Streptophyta > Magnoliopsida > Rosales > Elaeagnaceae > Elaeagnus > Elaeagnus macrophylla. The sequence continues at coordinate 41,310,392 of CM055641.1, read as the reverse complement.
ACATAATCACACTCCCATGTCTATTTTGTTACAGACTACTCATTAAGCTCTCAATTATGGATCACAAACAAGAATCATACATCTCTGCCTAGAAATTATGCATGTTATTTAATCAAGACAAAATATTAAATAATTCTCTCAAATCTATTTAATTGTCTCTATAATTGAATTGATAGCTAATCAATCAGCATGGAATTTGGATTAAATAGTATAATTAAATTGCAATATCAAAGGAAAAAATAATAGATCAACATATATTAAAAAATTAGGTTTATAGAACCCCTAGATTAAAATACTACTTCATAATATACAATTTAAAAACTAAGAATTTAAGAGCAAGTGCTAAGAAAAACATAAAGAAATACACTCATAAGAAAAGATTGTTGAAATTCTTAGAAGAATTTCTCCAAAATACTCCAAAAATTGCTCATTTGTGGTATAAATTGTCTAAACTCTTGCCTCCTAACTTTCCCAACGAAGAGAGCTATAAAATCTGATAAAAATTGGTGAAAAATGGCTCTATCATATTTTTGATCTAATTTTGAGGTTATAATTGGCTCAGACAAAATCTAGACCATTAGATTAGCTTTAGATCAAAGGCCAAGATGAAAAGGGATTAAAATTAGCAACGACTAGTAGGATTATGACACGTGGCAAAGATGGAAACATGAAACAAATGCATGTGCAACATGTGTCATTGAGGAAGGGAGGCTAGTCTAAGCATAACTGAGTTAGCGCTAGTTGGCGCCCATTAATTAGCTATTTTGGCTTGCGTGGCTATCAAATGATGTGCTATGGAAAATAAGGTAAATACACATTTCAACTATATGATCGTTCAGAGAGATGCAAATGAATGCGCTTATGACATGTGTTTGTTGACTGAATCTTCAATTACACGCAGCTCACTCTGATTGGTCATCTTTGATTGCATGGCCTTTTCGTGTCTCATCCTGGTTGGTCTTTTGGAATCTTCTGAGCATGTCCCGAACACTTCTAAATACATTCACCTAAGTCAAAAAAATTCATTAAAAAATCTAGAAAAATATATTTTCATCTCTTTCTACTAGAAAGTTCATATTTTAATTGCAAAAATACCATTTATTAAATAAAACAAAGAAATATGAAGTAGAAAACTGCAATACACCCCCAAACTTAACATTTTGCTTGTTTTTAAGTAAAACAAAACATTGAAAATACTTAAGAAGTCATGAATAAAAACTAATAGATATAATGATTAATGTGCATGCAAGTTAAAAAACATGGGTTCCACAAAAATTGTACAATTACATGACACAAGGATAGACATAAATGTTCACTCAGCATGAAAATTCACCAAGTGCATGCTCTATTCTCAATTGATCATTCTGTGTATGTGTGATATTCTTTTTATTATTTTCATAGTATGAAAGTTAAATAAATTTCATGCAAACATGCAATGCAAATCGAATCTCAAATATAAAGTATGGACAAGTCTCATAGATATATATATGGAGCATAAGTTCATTAGGACCTTATTAAATTTGTAATGTGTGGCTAGGGTAAGGATAGGAAATAGGATACAATTTAGGCTCAACCCACACCCTTAATACATACATTTGTATTTCTAAGACCACATAAACCTTCATACATCAAGTACACCCCCAAACTTTTTATTTATTTATTTATTCATTAATTTTTTGGTGCAGCGGCATAATAAAGTGAGCATTGCAGCCCACATGTTTGGGATCTTCCATGGTGGCAAGGGGGCGGCTCAAATTTCTTCCCATTGTGGCTTGATGCTCCTTGTTACTTTCTTTTGTGTCCAGTCACTTGTGTGTTGCGGCAGAGAAAAGTGTCTGCCACAGCATGGGCTAATTTTTATTTTTTTGACTCATTTTTCTCAATTTTTGCTCCAATACTTACTCCCAACATCACTTGACAAAAATATATACAAGTAAAATCAAGTGCTAAGAATGTGAGAACAAGGTGGAACAATATTTTAAGTTAGGTAAAATGTGGCTAAATGTCAATATTAAGCTCAAAACCAAAGATGTACATGGTAGGATTTTGTCTCTTAGCAATATGTCATATAGGATTTTGCTTAAAGAGACAATTAATCAAATTCTAAGACATGTGAGACCTAAAGCATGCGTTATTCATACAAACCTCTCTAAACATGCATACTAATGAACAATTAAGGCATTGTGCTCAATCATAAAATATCACAATAAATAAATAAATAAAAATAGAACCTACACACAAAACAAATTGATACTCATCAACATTCATGCTTTTCTAACAATCATGCTCAAAACAACCATAATTCCTATCATTGGAATCAAAGCAAGTATATAAAATCATATATTCCATCATTTCCAGACATGCTATCACAATAATATAAAATCAAAACTACCAAAGGAACTAGGAGATTTCCACCCCCACACTTACATGAACATTTTTCCTAATGTGCAAAACATTAAAAACATAAGAAATTATAAATTATGAGAAAACTCTTTTAATTCATGCTTTAGTCCTTGTTGACTAGATAGGCTTGAACTTGAATATAATGAAATAGAAGTATTTACATTGATTTTCATTCAAAGAAATTAGGAGTATATATAGATTACATTTTAATTATTAATACTAACACCTAACACCTAACATTTATTACTCACACACCACATTTATTACACACACTAACACTCCCCCTCAAGTTGGCGCATACATATCAACCATGCCCAACTTGCTTAGTAAGTCATAAAATGCCTTCTTGGAAACTCCTTTGGTGAGCACATCTGCAAGTTGCTTCTTAGTGGGAACAAAAGGGAAGCTAATGAGTTTGACATCTAGCTTCTCTTTTATAAAATGACGGTCAACCTCTACATGCTTAGTGCGATCATGCTGTACTGGATTTTGTGATATATCAATGGCTGCCCGACTGTCGCAATACAACTGCATAGTATTTTTGAGTTTGAAACCCAAATCAAATAGCAAACTTCTAATCCACAGCAATTCACAAACCCTATGAGCCATACCTCTATACTCAAGCTCAGCACTAGATTGCGCCACAACTTTCTGCTTCTTACTTTTCCATATAACCAAATTACCTCTCACAAAGGTGAAGTAACCCGATGTTGACTTTCTATCTATAATGCTTCCTACCCAATCTGCATCTGTGAAGCCACAAACTTCAAGAAGATTGTTATGTTTAGAGAACATTACTCCTCTCCATGGAGCCAACTTTAAGTACCTTAAAATTCTCACAACTGCATCCATGTGACTCCAACTCGGGTTATGCATGAACTGACTTACTACACTTACTGCATATGCAACATCTGGTCTAGTATGTGCCAAATAAATTAAGCGTCCAACCAACCTCTGATAGCGAGCTTGATCAGTTGGTACTGATCTGGATACTCTGCTAAATAATGCTTTTGCTCAATAGGTTTGCAATCCAACATACCTATTTTAGTTAGTAAGTTAAGAATGTACTTTCTTTGACATAGAAAAATTTCTTTGCTCCCCCTAGCTACCTCAATCCCTAAGAAGTACTTCAGTTCACCCAAATCCTTTATCTCGAACTCAGAGGCTAGTTGCCTCTGTAATTTATCCATCTCAGCAACATCATCTCCACTAATTACCATATCGTCCACATAAATAATTAGAGCTGTTACCTTCCCTTGTTGATGTTTGAGAAACAGCGTGTGGTCTGAATTACTCTATCTGTAACCAACCTTTTGCATGAACTGTGAAAACCTTCCAAACCAGGCTCGAGGGGATTGCTTGAGATCATACAAAGATTTCCTCAATTTGCATACAAAATTACTAGGAGAACCAGTTACATATCCAGGTGGAAGATGATGAGTGCTCGAAAAGCACTAATATTTCGTGATTAATTGTGCTTAATTGTTTGATATATAGATTTATTATTATTGTTTATTCAATTAATTTCATAAATCTATCCATTCGGAGTCACGGGTATATTTTAGTGTATTTCAGGTGTTTTTAGCGTCAAATGAGTCAAATAATGAAAACACGCAAAGACGGAACACTTACGGAGCTCGGATCACGAGTTACGGGCTAAACGAGACAAATATGTAAGCCTTACATAACGAGCCATCACATATGTAAGGGAGTACATGTGAAGAAACTGAAGACAAAGCGCGCCGCGGCGAGGAAAAGTCATGCCGCGGCGGGGAGCTCTCGGGTTTTTACACAATTTCCAGAATTTGTGTTGCGCCGCGGCGGGGAAAATGCATGCCGCGGTGCGCCTATTCCTAATGCAATCAGGAATCCCTTACATTTATAAATACCCCCTTAGACCCCCTTTACAAGAGAACTCGACCAATTCGTCCACAACTCTTAGATTTCACAATTTTGCGACCAAACACTACATTCAATCAGTTTTGAGAGCGTTGCCACACTCTAACGAAGCGAGAGACACTATTCTAAGGATTCAAGGAAGCCAACGACGATCGAAGATAAAGCTTACGGAGAAGAACGCTATCCAATCCATAAGCGGTATTTAGATCTAGGATTTTCTTGTTGTTATAGAATTAATTCCTCTTCTCTTTTTGTTAAAGTGTATGATCATATTTTATTTGTCTATGAATATTAATATGAACATGTCTGGCTAATTTTATTATGGATGTTTAGTTTGTGTTGCCATGTTTGCTAGAATTGTGTATGGTGTATTTTATTGATTTGGAATAAACGAATTACCTTTTGATTAAGAGCATGTTTAGATGTTTAATTATGAATAATCATGGGCCCATTTGATGTTCGTAGTTAGGTTGAAAAATCTGAGAATTTAGTTATAGGAACGTCACCTTAACTTTATTCCGAAACGCTTAATCGAAGCTTCAAGTTAGTGACTTAGTCATAGCATTAATTTGATTGGCATGTTTTCCTTGCGCATAATTTGATTACTATTTGATTTACCCCCGCCAAAGGCAATTAATTAGTTAATCAATAAAGAGACCTACCCCCGCCAAAAGGAGTCTCGTAATTAAAAGGAAAGCCGGTAGTTTAGTTTATATAGGACGTTCATGTTATCTCACCATACCTTTTCGATGCAAGCATGGTCAACCAAGCTAAACGTCCATACATCCTCCATTGATATTTGATTTAATTGAATTGATTGTTTGCTTGCGATCTTGGTTTCGTTTGATTGTCGTATGATTGTTCTCGTTACAAAAACAAACAACATTTTTACAGTTTTAGTAGCTTTAGGATTCTAGTTACTTAGAGTTTTAGTTTCACTAGAACTCTATTTAATTAGTGTTTTATTTTCATTAGAACTCTATTTAGATTAAAAATTTAGTTATTTAAGACCACTGCAATTCCTTGAGAGACTGACCTTGGAAGTTTCTTATCACTTTACTACGAGTGATTCGTACACTTGCGAGTACACATTTTAACACATCAAGTTTTTGGCGCCGTTGCCGGGGAATTGGCGTTTTGAATAATTTTCTTTTTAACTTTTTAGAGTTTCTTAATTTTTTTTTTTTATTTTTTTTATTTGTTTATTTATTTTATTTGTTAGCTTTTATTTATTTATTTGTTTATTTATTTATTTTTTTTTATTCTAAAAATACAAAAAAAAAATCAAAAAATAGTGTTTTTATTTGCTTAATCTGTGGTGCTTTGATTTCTCTGTTGTTTTTGTTAGTTTTTGAAAGGACCATTCATAGACAACATCAACAAATTTTAAAATGTACCTAATCAGGCTGGATACTGAAATCCATGAGCCAATACAAAACCTTTTGAAGAGCTGCATGATATGACAGACATGGAGGTATGTAGCATTTGTGGTTTATATGGGCATTATGCTAATGTTTGCACTTTTGCAGGTGATTATTATGCATCCACTAATTCAAACTTTGATCTTAATGAGGGATGCCACCCACCTTGGAATGATCCTTATTTCAGTACCTATAGTCCTGAGTGGGAAAATCATCATAATTCTTCATGGCAAGCAAACTCTACCCCACCTTATGCCCAATACAACATGCAAAGCTCAAATTTTCAATCATATGACCCACCTTATGCCCAATACAACATGCAAAGCTCAAATTTTCAACCATATGACCCACCTTATGCACAATACCAAAAGCAAAGCTCAAGTTTTCATCCATATCCATCTAGGGCCACCTTTGAAGAGAGCTTGAATTCTTTCATACAAGGAAGTAGAGATTCTAAGCCAACCTTAGAGGAAACCTTGAATTCTTTCATACAATCTACTAATGAAAGGATGGAGTCTATGGAGGCATCAATGAAAAGAATAAAAATGCAAGTTGGGCAATTAGCGGAACAAATTCAAAAACAAGAAGAGTTGCCCACTCAGATTGAGCAAGTGAAGGATGACACAATCCTTCAAAGTGGTAAAAATTTTGAAAATATTTATTTTCCTGAAACTTTTGATGATTTACCATTTTATGTAGAAAATACAGATGGGGAGCAAGCAATTCTCAAAGAATGCCAAGCTAAGGAATATCAAATTCTACAAACTTCTATGGAGAACGAGGAGGAATTATCTTCACCTCCCATGCCGTACAAGGGACCTAAGACTTACAAATCCCCAAATCATTTTCCATACCACTTCCACAAAAGAGTGTGTGCTGTACTTCATAGGAAACAACTACCGAAATGGAAGGACAAGCTTAATGACATATTAGCTCGGAAAATTGATATCACACACTTCAAGATCTTTGATGATGGTGGATAGAAATGAATTAGCAACGTCTTGCTAAGACGTTAAAGAAAGCGCTTGGTGGGAGGCAACCCACCATATTCGGTAGTATCAACTTATTTTCTTTTCTTTATTTTCTTTTTATTTAGTTTAATTTTCTTTTTCAATTTTTCCTTTATTTTATTTTAGTTTGAATTGTTTAACTTTGTTTAGTGTTTTCTGTTTTTCATTTGACTTAGTTTTAATTTAAATTTGGATCTAAATTGGGATGTAAATCTTTGAGGTTTCATACATGTTTCTTGCACACTAATTGCTTCATCATGAGAAAAGCGAGGAAAATGAACCGGAGCATAACGAGTAATGACACAATCTCATACGAAAGGGGGGTAACTTCTCACACTTTTTCTTATTTCTTTTGTTCTTCTTTTTCAACGTTGAGGACAATGCAGAAAGTAGGTTGGGGGTGGGAAGAATATTCCATGAGCATGAAATATGACCAATTTTAAATTTTTAACTTTTGTCACTTGAATTGTTTTAGTTTAGTGTCGTGTTTACTTGAGTCAATCCGGAAGTCTATGATATTAACATGATTGTAATGACGATGACATGTGAGAGATGTTGGACTTTTACCTAAGCAACGAAGCACATAAATGTTAGATTCATCTAATTTGAGGATTTTGTGGTACATGTGGTAGTTTGCATGGTTAGTATAGCTATTTTGATTTGTGGAATGTATGCATGTTCATGATATGTTTTAAGTCTCAACAAGCTCTAGAACCCATTTGAAAATAAATTGAAGCGAAATAATAGAAACAAATGCCACCTAGAAAGTGATTTAGGCCATCCTTGGACCGTTTGGGCTTTTCAAGCCTCCCCGTATTATTGTTATCCATAGTATACCCTTGAACTCAACATTGACATATATTGTACTACCCTTAGTGATAAGAGTACTCAATATAATATTTGATTTTCATGAGCAATTATGTTGAATTTATCTTGCTTCATCATTAAAAAAAAAAATGATGATGATGATGATTAAAAAAATAAGCAAGAAAAATAAAGAAAGAGAATCAAGCAAAAAGATCCAAGAGACATATGGAATTTATAGGAGGATGAAAAAGAACACTTGGTGGAAAAAGTTGAAAATATGTTTGTGAAATAAAAAGTACTCTTATCATATGAAAACATCATTTTCGTACTTTCATAATCACACACCTAGCCACAACTTTACAAGCTTAATGAAGTCCTATTGATTCTAGGTAGTTTAGTTTCTATATTAGTAGAGATGAGTTTGAAAAATGAGCATATGGAGTTTATAAGTGCAAAAATTCACATTCATATTTTACTTGCACATTTATGAGACATTGAAATGTAATCTATGAATATCATGCATGACACGGTCAGATAGTATAACTAACGGGTTTGTGGTTTGATTGGTTGTTCAAAATCCGATTACCATGATAAGTTTGATGTTTGGACTGTTTTTGAGCTTAGGTGATGTTTAACTATTTCATGTATCATTCGTTGTTAACAATTTTTGAGACGTATGCATGGATTGATTCAAGTATTGTTAGAGTCTATTAGTTTTGAGTCTTTATTTGTGTCAGTTACGATGTTTGCGGGTATCGTCACTGGAAACCCTCACGAGACTATAACTCGTCCACTAGGGCCACCTAGGGGTTTAAAGGCTTGTTGCATATGCTAAATGTAACCGTGACAATCTACGGAAGTGATTTAGGTTAGGTTAGTTTATTTGTTTGTTTTTAATTTTATTTTAGGTCGCTTCACTTGCTAGAGACTAGCAAGAAGCTGGTTGGGGGTTGTGATGAGTGCTCGAAAAGCACTAATATTTCGTGATTAATTGTGCTTAATTGTTTGATATATAGATTTATTATTATTGTTTATTCAATTAATTTCATAAATCTATCCATTCGGAGTCACGGGTATATTTTAGTGTATTTCAGGTGTTTTTAGCGTCAAATGAGTCAAATAATGAAAACACGCAAAGACGGAACACTTACGGTGCTCGGATCACGAGTTACGGGCTAAACGAGACAAATATGTAAGCCTTACATAACGAGCCATCACATATGTAAGGGGGTACATGTGAAGAAACTGAAGACAAAGCGCGCCGCGGCGAGGAAAAGTCATGCCGCGGCGGGGAGCTCTCAGGTTTTTACACAATTTCCAGAATTTGTGTTGCGCCGCGGCGGGGAAAATGCATGCCGCGGCGCGCCTATTCCTAATGCAATCAGGAATCCCTTACATTTATAAATACCCACTTAGACCCCCTTTACAAGAGAACTCGACCAATTCGTACACAACTCTTAGATTTCACAATTTTGCGACCAAACACTACATTCAATCAGTTTTGAGAGCGTTGCCACACTCTAACGAAGCGAGAGACACTATTCTAAGGATTCAAGGAAGCCAACGACGATCGAAGATAAAGCTTACGGAGAAGAACGCTATCCAATCCATAAGCGGTATTTAGATCTAGGATTTTCTTGTTGTTATAGAATTAATTCCTCTTCTCTTTTTGTTAAAGTGTATGATCATATTTTATTTGTCTATGAATATTAATATGAACATGTCTGGCTAATTTTATTATGGATGTTTAGTTTGTGTTGCCATGTTTGCTAGAATTGTGTATGGTATATTTTATTGATTTGGAATAAACGAATTACCTTTTGATTAAGAGCATGTTTAGATGTTTAATTATGAATAATCATGGGCCCATTTGATGTTCGTAGTTAGGTTGAAAAATCTGAGAATTTAGTTATAGGAACGTCACCTTAACTTTATTCCGAAACACTTAATCGAAGCTTCAAGTTATGACTTAGTCATAGCATTAATTTGATTGGCATGTTTTCCTTGCGCATAATTTGATTACTTTTGATTTACCCCCGCCAAAGGCAATTAATTAGTTAATCAATAAAGAGACCTACCCCCGCCAAAAGGAGTCTCGTAATTAAAAGGAAAGCCGGTAGTTTAGTTTATATAGGACGTTCATGTTATCTCACCATACCTTTTCGATGCAAGCATGGTCAACCAAGCTAAACGTCCATACATCCTCCATTGATATTTGATTTAATTGAATTGATTGTTTGCTTGCGATCTTGTTTTCGTTTGATTGTCGTATGATTGTTCTCGTTACAAAAACAAACAACATTTTTACATTTTTAGTAGCTTTAGGATTCTAGTTACTTAGAGTTTTAGTTTCACTAGAACTCTATTTAATTAGTGTTTTATTTTCATTAGAACTCTATTTAGATTAAAAAGTTAGTTATTTAAGACCACTGCAATTCCTTGAGAGACCGATCTTGGAAGTTGCTTATCACTTTACTAAGAGTGATTCGTACACTTGCGAGTACACATTTTAACACATCAGAAGACTCATGTACATCTCCTCGACTAACTCTCCATGAAGGAACACATTCTTAACATCAAACTGTCGAAGTTGCCAGTTTAGGCTAGCAGCAAGCAAAAGCAGAACCTGAATAGTATTCATTTTGGCAACAGGAACAAAAGTCTTATTGTAGTCTACATCATACGTCTGAGTGAACCCTTTTGCCACAAGGTGGGTTTTATATCGATTTACAGATTCATCAGTATTATATTTCACAGTAAACACCTAGTGACAACCAACTGCCTTCTTGTCTTGTGGTGGAGGCACAAGTTGCCAAGTATCATTTTTCTACAATGCCTCCATCTCTTTATCCATTGCCTTCCTCCACTTTGGATCTCCCAACTCATCTTTCACTTTGTTAGGTACTGATATAGTAGATATTTGATTTACAAATGATTTATATGACTTAGACAATCTTTTAGTGGACATTTAGTTGGCTACTAGATACTTTGATTTTGTATGAATATTTGGTTCATACCTTTTGGCTGGTTGACTCCGAGTAGACCTATTTGGTAACATATACTGTCCAACATTAGACACAATGCTATTAGTATCAGTGGGTGTACATACCTTAGAGGAGTGACCTTCATTACTAGGGAGTTGTTGATCAAGGGTAAGAGAGGAAACATTTGTGTCTTCATTTTGATTTTTAGTGATCGAATTTGGTGCTTGGATACTTGAAGCATCTGCTTCTTTTATTACTAAATTAAACGGGATAAGATCCTCAACTGGACCCACCAAAATATCTTTTGATTGCGTTATTTCCACAATTCCTTCCAATTCCTCCCCCTCACCATGATACAGCTCTTCAAAATATGAATTCTTCCCCTTAAGAGCAGTATCAGATGAAGAAAAATAGCTCATATCTTCAAAGAAAGTTACATCCATAGTGACATAATACTTTATTGTAGGTGAGTGGTAGCACATGTACCCTTTTTGATATCCTCCATAACCAACAAACACACACTTAATTGCTTGAGCATCTAATTTAGACCTCTAATTTTTAGGAACATGGACAAAAGAAACACAACCAAATACACGGGCAGAAAGATTATGAAATGATGACAGGGATACATGAGATGCGAGAACAGGATTTGTTCGTGAAGGACACTAGATGGGAGACAATTGATGAGATGGGCGGAAGCTTGTACAGCATTGACCCAAAGATATTTTGGCATATTAGCACTAAATAGGAGAGCACGAGCCATATCAAGAAAGTGACGATGTTTTCTTTCGGACACCCTATTTTGTTCTGATGTCTGTGGGCAAGTAGTTTGGTGAACAATTCCATGTGTTTGGAAAAAATCTTGAAAAACACGATTAACATATTATCCCCCATTGTCAGAACGTAGGACTCTAATGGTGCTATTGTATTGTGTTCCAACACAAGTACTAAAATTTTGAAAAGCTTGAAAAACTTCATCTTTGTTTTTAAGAAGACCAACCCATGACAATCGTGTACAGTCATCAATAAACAACACAAAATACCTCATACCCGATATAGTAGGCTATCTAGACGGTCCCCAAACATCAGAATGAATTAATTCAAAAGGAATTGTACTTCTATTAGAAACACTTGGAGAATAAAGTAGTACGATGACTCTTGGCCAGCACACATGTCTCACAATGTAAAGCAAATTCACTCACCCCAATAAACAGAATAGGCATATATTTTTTAATAAGACTGAAAGATGGATGCCCTAAGTGACGATGTCATAACCAAATTTCACTTAGCTGGTTAGAATTCGAAGTCAAAGTGGTGCAGGACTAGGCTCCTTGGTTTCTCCCCTGCGTAGTTTTGATCCTAGAGGAAACAATCTATTCCTCAGATATCCTCTACCAATTATTTCCTTGGTAAGAAGATTTTGAAAAATCACATACATAGGATAAAAGGTTACAGAACACTCAGACTCAGTATTCAACTGTGGGAGAGATATTAAGTGATGAGATAAATCCAGTACATATAAAACATTGTGGAGCTGTAAGGTTGGGGTAATATGAATTGGCCCCATCCCTAACACAGGAAAAGCTTCACCATTAGCATTCGTAACATAAGACACTGGTGAGGAAGACAAGTCAGTAAAATAAGATTTATCATAAGTCATATGATCAGATGCACCAGAATCAATAATTCAAGTATCAGATCCAACAGAGTGAGAAACGTTTGAAACCATACCAATCTTATCACGACCAAGCTATAGAAGCTGTAGGGTTACCTCCACATAGCATATAATGATCTTATCCAAGTACTCCATAAAAATCTGGTATTGATGATCTTGCTTGAATAGCTAGGCTAAATATTTTATTGGTCTTGAAATCCTAATTTTCTTTCGAATCTTCCATTGAAAAAAATAATAATAATAATATGCCGCGGAATAAAAGGATTTTTTTTTTGACTGGGCTTACTGACTGGACTAGAATTTAGATTGACTGGGTTGTTGTTGGGCAAAAAAATTGGGCTTGGGCTTGGACTCTTTGCTGATGGAGTGAATGGGCTTAAATTGGGCTAAAGTTAGGCTTAGGTTTAAGGTTTGGATCAGAGGGATACAAATGGGCTAGGGTTTTTTATATTGGGTGTGGGCTTTGCTTGATGGGCTTATGGGATGATGGCCTTATGAGCTAGGGTTTTTTTATCCTTCTTACACCACTGCATCTTCCACTTCCTTGCACAACCTAAACCTTTTTAGGAGAGAAATGGCAGCGGATAGAGTGGCGCGCAGAGCGGAGCGTGGGGGCTGTGCTGGTGGATCAACGACAGTAGCAGGCGGACAAATTGGACGGCAAAGATTGGAAGGTGCTGACTGGACGTCGCGAATACTAGATGGCGCTAGTTCGTATGGATTCAGATGGTGCTAGTGGCGATGACAGAAGCCGAGCGATGGACGGCACTGGCTGAGGGGCGAAGATCAGCGACTGGTGACTGTCGCGATGGAGAACGGCGCCGATGGGCCGTGGATTGATGGCAGGACTAACAGCTGGACAGCACAAAGACTGGCAAACTGACGGTGCAAAGACTTGACAACGCTGACTGGACGACAGATGGCTGCTTAGAGAACGGACTGAGCCGTGAGAAGCCGAAGGGTAAATTTTATTTTTCCTACTTTGATACCAACTTGAATATAATGAAATAGAAGTATTTACATTGATTTTCATTTAAAGGAATTAAGAGTATATATAAATTAAATTTCATTTATTAATACTTAACTAACTAACACCTAACACCTAACATTTATTACTCAAACACCACATTTATTACACACACTAACACTTGATGTAGCACAACATCCTTCTTTATTAGCACATATAAAACTAGAAACACACTACTATATAATAATTTGTAAAGCAACTAAAATTTAAATGACTTAAGTTACTTCCCAAAAAGTATCACATTTAAATCCTTGACTAAACTCTCCAATAAACTCATTATGGTGGATATAACTTGTGGTAGTTCAAGCATGTATCCCAACTGACTTTTCTACACTGTTCAAGATATTTCGAACCTCTGTGGGATAAACTCTTCATCCACTCATCTAACCAACTTTGACTCAAGTCATTAGAGACCTGGTACTCTACGAATTTTTCTTCTTCTACCACACCACTATGCTTCTTTCTCCTAGCTTCTACCAAAGCCAATACTTCACTATTACAAAAAGGGTAAAATATGACTATCCTATAAGTCTTATAGGACAGCTACTGACCTTCTCATAACCGTTCGTGTGAAAAGAATTCAACAAATTGGTCGGTCAATTGCCGTTTTATAAAAATTCATTTACAACGGTCTTATTATAAGATGGCCAATGACTTTCCTATATAATTTTGATAGGATGGTCATTGATCGTCCTATAAAACTTATATAAGACGGCCAATGATCTTCCTATAATTTTTTTTATTAAAAAAATTCTTGCATTATTTTCTACATTATTTCGTGCTTCTTTTTGCAAAAATTTTGATAGTTTATCCATAATTATTTCTTTGTCAAATAATGGTATGTTAAATCTTTTTCTTACATCTGTTATGATAATACTTATTTCTTTATTACTTACTCCATAATAAATTGTCTTTTATGGAAGATATTTTTCTTATTTTTGAAAAAAATTATTATTTAAATTCATCACCTTCTTTAAGATTTTAAGTTTTGAATTTTTTCAATTTTTTTTACCAAGTATCATTTCTTATGAAAAATATCTTAAATATATCTTGTGTTTTAATTTTCACTAAATATTGATTTTCTATTATTTTTGTTTAATTTTTTATTATGTCATTTTACTGTTCACTAGTTTGGAACCAACTTAAGAATATTTGTGAAATTATATCAAATTTTAAAAGTAGGAGTGACAATTTTCACTGTGGCACAATTGTCTAAATTGAATACGAACTAAAAAAATACGAACCAAATACGAACAGATTAAATTTGGGTTCAATTTGAGCTAGCCCAAATAACACGAAAAAATTAAGGTTAGTTAGAATTGGATTAGGATCAGTCCGATAACACGAAAATAAAAAATAATTATTACTATTATATATTAGTACTATTATTATTTTTACAAGTTAAATCTATTAATTCATTTTGTAGAAAATTTGTTACGTTTTCTTAGTAATAATGTGCACATATATTATGTTATTACTAATCACAATTATATGAAATTTAGGTCTAAAATATTCATTTATTTTAATTTTAAATAGTGGTTCATTAAATTATTTTGTAATATAATTATGACTTTAAAACTTTTAATTTTTAATTTTGTTAAAACTTGTAACAAAATTTTTATTTATATATTTAATGTTATTATAATGCATTAAATTTAGTTAAAAAATTTTATTATTTTAATTAAATTAAAAATTATAAAAAATTTATAATATTTTTAATTAATATTAAATTAAATAAGATAATAAAAATTAATTAATATATATAAATAAAAATTTGAGCTATTTCAAGTTAGTTTAAAAAAATACAATTTTTTTAGTTTGGATTAAAGTTTTTAATTCACGACACAATTTAAATTTATTTTAGATTAAAATTTACAATTTGATACAAATTAAATTTGAAGCAATTCAAATTAATCCTATACGTACGAATCGACACTTTCACATAAAAGTATTATTAATACATATCCAATGGAGCTCGAAAAAAATACTTTTGGATCATTAAATCTCTTCTTTTTGCCCCGTTTGTGATGCAATAATTTAGAAAAAAAGCTAAAACATATAGCAAATAGTCTTATTTCCATTGATCTTATTAATGAATGTATTAATCGATGAAATCTTTGTGAAAAAAAAATAGTTGGTAAAACTGACTTCTCAATGCAACCTAAAGCCAAACCTTAGAAGCTCCATTCAGCCACCTACTACACAACCCCTTTTTCCTTTTTATTAGATTAACATCATTTGCATACACACACAGTACATTTACCAGAAAACCCTTTAAAACATATTTACACTATATAAAGGACTTCCTTCTTTTGCTTTCCATGGAAACATCAAAATTTCTCCCTTGCTATCAAGGATATAGTTGTTTAAAGTGATTTAACTCACTCTTTGTTTTTTCCTACTTACTCTTTGAATGATTCAGGCTCTATGCAAGAGCAGGAATGCTGCAATTATGCCGATCCCTGTCATAGCAATCGAATCCCTCGATTCTCACTGCTGGATTGTTTCCAAAATTAGACCGAACACATCCTCCTTTCCTTGCAGATGTTGACGGAGACAAAGACGGACCTGATCGGGTAGGGATAGTTGACAGAGGAAAGATTGGGGTGATTTCATCCCCAAATCGAGCATCATGAACCAGTGGGTTAGTTACTCTTCTCGGCGGTGACCCGCTGAAAAATGGCGGGGACAAGGCTAGTTGAGGGCAATAAGGTGATGTGTCCATACCAGGACCACCCTGCAATAATGAACCTCTTTATCAAAACGAAATCAAAAACACCAAAAGCACATGCCAAAGCTATATGTATCATATTGTTATAGTATAAGTGACTTGTTATTGGATTATAGATTGTAAATTGAAAGATGAGATGTTGAGTATTTGTACACCCTTTATTGGATCACTGAATGGACTGATAATGCATAAGGATAAAAAAAAAAATTCAAAGATTGATTCCAACTATGTTGAAAGCAAACAAAATCAACAAATGGGACCGACAGGATTTTCTGGTTGGAATAAAACTTTGACTTTACAAAATGGCCCACAAACACCTTTAAATAAAAATAATCTTTACAGGTCAAGCATATATGGTCTAAGATCATTGTGTAATTAACAAAAAAATCCAGCCCTTAATAAAATATAAAGCAGAAAGAGACAAATCGACAAAGAGCTTACCTTCGTGAGAATTATGTCCATAAGATCGGAACCTGCTTTTGAGTCACATAGCTCCGCTTGGTGACTGTAATTTAATTATTTAAGAATAATATTAAGAAATGTCTTTACAGAGAAACGAACAAAAACTAACCCCAAAAAACAAAAACAAAGAGCTACCTAAGTTGGCATCGGAGAGATCTGGTTGGTTGGTCATTAAAGGTGCCGTTCAAGAGGCCCATACGGCGAGGTTTGGGACAATCCACAGAGTCCCATCGGTCTATCGAAGAACCTCTTAGCTCTTCAAAAACAGAGATGGCATTTCTTTGGATCCCACACTGATTCATCATTTTCCTTTGCAATCAACCAACAAAACCTATATACATATAACTAATTAGCAAAACACGGATCATCGTCCTAATAAATTCAAACCTTGGAATTATGTACAACAGATCAGCAACTAGTTCTTATTCTTCATGTAAATGAAACAGTTAGAGATCAAGATCTGCTCAAAGAAATATTAATTATTAAATAAGAAACAGATATTATAAAAATTGAAACTTAACTCATTTCTATCTATTTAGTTATCTGCTGCTTCCATTTAGGAGCAAGAAATTAAACTTAGGCTTTGATTTTTATAATTTTAGAGAAAATTCAAAACATCTATGCACAGCGGCCCTAACAGATCTGATGAACTCCATATTATTATTTCCATATAAGAAAAATAAAGAAAAAAATATTATGTAGAAGGAAATTCCAATTTTGGACGGAAATATTAAACATTAATTAAATTCCTTGAGAAAATTAGATTTCATAAAAATTATCAGAAATTACACCTCTACATCTTAGATCTAGATAAGAGCAAAAAATCCCATTAAAAACAAATCCAGATAGATGATTATATTTAACGCAAAAGTAATTCAAAAGGAAGATTAAGAATAAGAGAAGAACAATTTCAGATGAAATTAGAAGTAAATTTACCTCAGTTAGACTGTACAGCTCGAACTCCTCCTAAACAAAGCTCTCTCTCACTCTCTTCAAATTATATGAAACAGAAAAAGTGGAAGAAAAAAAATGGAAAAATAATTATATAAGATATAAAGGTTAGAGCTTTCAGACATACACTAGAAGAAGGAAGGCGATTTGCGAATGAGTGAACCAATTTTAGTCAGAGAGAAAGCAAATCTTAAATTAAAAATGAGAGAGAGGGAGGGAGAGAGAGAAAATAAGGTGCAACAAGCAAGATAATATAGGTGATAATAGCTACATAATGTGATGGTCAGGTATATATTAATATAATTATTTTAAAAAAATATAATATATTTAATAAAAATAATAATTAATATGAAAAATATATTCTAATGAATAACATCGATATAGTTCTATAACAAAAAAGGAATAACATTGATATAGGCTTTAAAGTCTCTCACACTCGTTTTACCTTTATTTTTTTTCATTAATATTTTACCAAAAATGGTGTAATCAGTTCAACGAGAATCGTGGTTCTATGAAAAAGATATACACAACAGTCATACGAAGAGATAATCAATCTTCTAACAAGGCCACTAACACCCAACGGCCAAGTAAGCTATAATGTTAGTAAAGCCATAAGAAATAACAGTCAATCATGTCTAACCTTAGCAAGAATTGTACCAGAATCAAACACCACTTTATCAAAAACTTCCAGCATTTTGACTCTTTCAAATGTGCCAAAATCTAAGAACAACTTGAGCCAGTATATACCCACTATCAACTAAAGATTTGGACCACCTAAAAAACTCCATATAAAGTCAAAAAAATAAAATAAAAATGAGCTATTGCCAAATTGATGGAAAGGAAACGAGGGACATAATGCAATTAAGACAGTGTTGATGCTACTAAACCCAACTAACAAATGAGTAACGATTTCAGTAGAAGAACTGCACAAAGGACAAGGTTTTACCTTTACTCTCATCCATGTATTTATATATAACTAGGTTTTGGACCGGTGAGTAATGCACGTATTGATAATTCATATATGATAAATATATAATAATATTAATTATCGAATAATATTTATTATTGTCACGAAATTCTGTATTATATTAATAAAAAAATAAGTCTTTAAATATAAATTTTTATGTTGCTTTTATTATAATAAAGTAAAAAATTGATGTTACAAAATTTTGTAAAATAGTTTGTATGAATACTATTAAAACAAATAGTTAATAAATATGTTAGTTTCGTAAAAAATAGACTTAAGTTCATATATATAGCTCAGTTATTCACATAATTTGCTTTAATTTATTATATAATAGTGTTGATTATCGAGCAATAATTAATATTATTAAAAAATTCTTTATTTTGAAAAAAAAAAAACTTTGAATATAATTTTTCTTTTAAGTTGATTTTATTATAACAAGGTGAAATTGATGTTTATTAGCATACTAAAATAAACAAAAATTATTTTTTTAAATAATGAAAAATGAATTATCGCTTTTTATATAGAAGATAAAATAATTATCTAAAGATAATAATGTAAAACTAACCCATAATAAAACTATGAAAATAACTATTGACATTATAAGAAATTTTGTTATTTATTTATATGTTAAAATGTAAAGTTAATATACAATAAAACTATCATACTTGCTATTAATAAGGAATATTTTGATATTTATTAATGTACTAAAAAAAAACTAACAAAAATATAACCACCAAAAAAATTATTTATAATAAATTTATTTATTATAAAGTCATTTTGATATTTATTATTATACTAAATAAACTAACAAAAATTATATAAAAAGTGGAGAACAATGAAAACGGTACACAATAACACTAATAAAATAACAATTTATAATAAGTGTATTTATTATAAGAATATTTTGATATTTCTTATAGTACAAAATGACCAAAATAAATTCTCACTTTTTGTACACAATAAATAAATCAAACTATCAAAATAACTATTCAAGTAATTTATTTATTATAGGAGTAACTAAAAACATAAAGAATAACTAAAAAAAATAAAGAATAATCAAAATAATATACAATAAAACAGAGTATCTCAGTTTATCACTATATGTTCTACATATGCATTCCTCTCCGCCATATCTGAAAGCTTACGCAATCTCTCCTTCAACTCTTCGCTCTAAAACACAAATCCAAATCAATATTATAATCAATTCCTTCCAAATTATTAATGCCCAATATGGTTTCCAACAAATGCTAGGAATCAAAAATACACTAAACAACTTTGAATTTTTTCAAAATAATGATCATATATATTCTACAACATACAAAAGAACTAGAACTAATATATATATATATATAGGAAGAGCTTGTTACAGTAGTGATTTTCATGAGAGAGTCATAAACTTACAGAGCTATTTTGATTATGATTCCGTGTAAGAGTAGAAAAGAAAACTACTTAAAATGGTTAAACTGACAGAAGGGTAAAATAATAATCTCATGTATTACAAAATGGTACCGTAAAGCAATAAATAAAAAATCACTATTTTGATCCAAAATTGGTATATTCTGGGTCATTAATTCAAATTCACTAGTACATGCAACACAACAAGTCCAAATTTTCTAATATAATAAAGCCTCAATGGAGAAGTTAAGACTGACACAATAATGAGTAGTTTTTTATTTATTTGCTCTTCAATCTTGTTTGCCTTAATGTTTAGCTGATACAATAATCACAAACATACTTCACAAAACAAGAACCAATAATATAGGGGTGGCATTATGTCGATTAGTTGTATACGTGCCGTAATTTATAATTAATTATTTTGTATTTATATATTAATTGACACGTAAAAAAAATTTACTCTAATTTTTTTTTTCATATTGTCTATATATGATAGTAATAAATTACAAATTATTTAAGAACATGAAAAATTATTTATCAATTATAACTTAATTTATTATATTTGTGTTGTGTCGTGTCATTTAAAGATTGCCACCCCTACAATAATATATGTTGAAACTTACCATTTATTTATAGTAAACACAAATTTTTTTTTTTACTATATCTATATAATTTGATATTATTGATTATAGCATTTTTGTCGCAAATGATGTTGCTGGCGTATCCACACCATCGCAATTAGTATCAAAGTTGATGGGCTATAGCACTTGAACCGTGGAAATCAATCTCACCTAGTCAGAAGTTTCTTCTTCATCATTTGAATCATTATCATTTGTATTTCCTTCTAAAACCTCTATTGATGGTTCAATGGAAGTTGAGTTTAAAATAGATTATTAAAATAAAAAAAATTAAATAGTGAAAAATATTAGAAGAAAAAGTATGATGATAAACTAAAGAATGAGAGGAGAATATTGAAAGCAAAATTTGTAAAATTGAATTGGTAAAAGACCTTTATGCAGTGGGATATTTTTTATCCATAGCAGACTTTATCAAGTCTTATCTCTTAAAACGAAACACACCCTATGCAAGATCATGATCAAGTTGGCCACCAAGACCACTAACCTGACCTCCGCATGCTTTTTGACAATGATCATCCTCAGAAGGACTCTAGTTGCCTTAATCTCAGGCTGCTACCATTAGCACTCCATATTTAGATCAGGCTGCAGGGTCTCGAAGGGAAACTCCCTGAAGCATCTGAATTGTACCCTAGGTTAGGTCACGGCTCAATCACTAAATTAGTGGAGGAAACTAGGCTTCTCGTCCTCTCAAAACATGAGCCTCACAAAACTATCAAGGTAAGAACCTCCTTACCTAGGAAGTCCAGTCTGCCTTGGACAACTTCCTTTGGGACAACATTGATGTGTTTTCCTGGTCACATAAAGACATGACAAGAATCAACCTAAAGGTAATGGTTAATTTTCTGAATGTAGACCCCATCATCAAGTTAGTAATATAGAAGAGAAGGTCATATAACCAAGACAAATATGAAGGCATGAAACAGGAAGTTAATAAACTTCTCAAGGCTGGTTACATCACTGAGGTTTATTATCCAAACTAGCTCGCCAATGTGGTCATGGTCATGAAGGCCAATGGTCAATGGCACATATGTGTTGACTTTACAAATCTCAACCTGGCATGTCCCAAAGACAATTTCCCCATGCTAAAGATAGATCAACTTGTGGATGCTACAACTAGACATTTAGCATTCTCCTTCATGGATGCTTACTCAGTTAATCAGATCAAGTTGTTTGAGCTAGATAGAAAAATGACTAACTTTATGACGAACCATGCGTCTTTTTGCTATAAAGTTATGCCATTCGGATTAAAGAATGTTGGGGCTACCTACTGGCACCTAGTCAAAAAAATGTTTACTCAGTTAATTGGAAGTACCATGGAAGTCTATATGGATGACATGATCACTAAGAGTCAGAACTTAGCGGACCATGTTAAGCACTTGGAGCTCACCTTCAACATCCAAATGAAATATAGAATGAAGTTGAACCCTAACAAGTGTGTATTTGGAATAGGATCTGGAAAGCTCTTGGGAGTCATGGTGAACCAATGAGACATTGAAGCCAATCCAGAAAAGATCAAAGCATTTATAGATATGCACTCACTAAGTAATGTCAAAGAAGTCCATCGACTAACTGGTAGACTAGCAGCGCTCAACCGCTTCATCTTCAAGGCAACCGACAGATACCTCCCATTTTTCAAGACACTTAATGGAATGGAATCATAAATGTGAACAAGCCTTCAAGAAACTCTAGAGCCTAAGATTGCTTGCAACCCTACAGTGAAGAGACAAACTTATATTGTACTTGGCTGCATCAGAATCTGCAGTCAACGTTGCTCTTGTAAGGGAAGAGGAAGAGATCCAAAGTTCAATTTACTACGTCAATAAGTCATACCACGGGGCTGAGTAGAGGTACCCAGGGATTGAAAAGATAGCACTAGCATTGATAATTGCAGCAAGTAAGCTGCGCCCCTACTTCCCGGCCTATACTATCATCATCCCAACTGATACTCAGCTAAAGCAAGTCTTATCCAAACTAGAAGTTTTTGTGAGACTATAGAAATGGTCCATAGAACTCAATGAATTCGACATCCATTACGTTCCATGCATCGCCATCAAAGGACAGGTGCTGGCAGACTTCATTGTCAAACTATCACCAAAGGAATCTCCAATGGAGATTAAGCCCAAATGGAGGTTACATGTAGATGGATCTTCACACCAACATGGGAGTGGGGCAGGGCTCATCTTGGTAACTCTAGAAGGGTACAATCTCCACCTGGCTCTCCAATTTCACTTTAAGACTTTGAACAACGAAGCAAAGTATGAAGCTCTCATTGCAGGCCTAAACTTAGCACTAACACTTGGAGTAGAGCAAATTGACTACTTCAGCAACTCACAATTGGTGGTAAAACAAGTGACTGGTGACTATTAGGTTAAAGGCCCCACCTACAAGAATATCACACTCTGACCAAGAGCCTCTTTGACAGACTCCACTCTTGGACCCTAATCCATATTCCTAGGGAGGAGAACACCTAAATTGATGCACTCTCACATTTAGCTTCGGCTATTGATGATGACCTGGATACCTTAATCCTCATTCATCACTTGGTAAAGCCAAGTACTAAGGTACAAGAACATGAGTTGCTAACAATGTTATCGAAGTCAAGATGGAAACACCATCAAGCAGTATATCCAAGATGGAACCCTACTTGAGGACAAGAAGGCCAAGAAATTCTGCCTCTGAGCCACGTGCTTTTGCATCATCAACAGTTTACTTTATCGACGTGGTTTCTACACACCATACTTGAGATGCTTAACCCTAAAGGAGGCAAACTATATACTCTTAGAGATTCATGAAGAGGCATATAGGAACAATTTATGGCCCAAAAGTTTGGCGCTTAAGGCCTTAAGGCAAGGATATTACTAGCCCAACATGATGAAGGATGTAATGGATTGGGTTAAGAACTGCGATAAATGCCAACGTCACTCACCAGTGCCTAAGCAACCAACAGAATAGTTAACCTACCTTTATAGTCCTAGGCCATTTGCACAGTAGGGGCTAGACCTGATTAGCTGCCTCCTACTCCTTAAAGGTACCAAGTACGCCATAGTGGCCATTGATTACTGTACCAAGTAGGTGGATGTCAGCCTGCTCAGTAAGATTTCAAAGAATCAAGTCATTGACTTCATCTTGAAGAATATCATCTGCAGATTTGGTCTCCCTCACACTCTAGTTTCAAACAATGGTACCCAATTCACAAGGAGGATGTTCAGAGAACAGAGTGACCAATATGGTATTCACCATGTCTTCTCAATAGTTGAACACTCCTAGGCCAATTGAAAAGTGGAGGCATTCAATAAGATTATCAAGCTCAACCACAAAAGAAAGTTAGACTAATGCAAAACTCTTAGGATGAGAAATTATCGAAAGTACTCTAGGCGTACAAAACAATGTCCAAGATTGATATTAGTGAGACTTCGTACTCACTAACATATGGAACATAGGCAATCATCCCTTTGGAAGTAGGAGTCTTGAGTTGCAGAATTACAGTGGAATACTTAGAAGGAAATGAAGAAGGCTCTTTCCCTTAACCTAGACCTCATTGACAAAAAGAGAGAACAATAAAAGACTTGCAACATATCAACAACAAGTCAGTCAACCTCAAACATTTTAGGGTTAGGGACTTCGTTCTCAAAAAGACTACACAGTCAACAATGAAAAGAGGAGTTGGAACTCTTGGTCCTAATTGGAAAGGTCCTTACAAAATCATAAAGTTGTTAGGAAAGGGAGCTTACAAATTGGAATACTTTAGGGGCACAGAAGTACCAAATGCTTGGAATGCCCAGCAACTCAAGAAGCATGACCAGTAGGCACAAAACTTCATTTATTTCTTTACTTTTCAAAGTGTTAGGTGAGGTCCTGCATGGCCATGTCAACACCAACACCATAAATGTACTATGAAAATAAATGAAAGATGTTGCCAACTTGACACTTATGTAATTGTCTATAACTTGACCTTCAAGAAACCCTAGCATCTCCTTCACTCCAAAGCAACAAGCTTACCACCGCAGTCACTAGTAAACTTCGTCAATATTAACTATGTGCCCTTAGGCACTACTATGTCTCAACAATGAGCCATCGCTCTCCTTCAAACTTAGTAGCCAGTTTTAGCTTTAGCTAAGATTTAGGTGCTATAACTTTGAATGAGCTTCAACAAATCATTCTCTAACTTATGCTTTAGCTGTTGTAAGCTACTACCCTATGGAAGTGAGCTATGACCCTCTTTGGGACTTGATAGCCATGATTAGGAAGTTTTACTACTAGAGTTTGAGTTTGGACTTGGGAAAAACTTGCGGCATGAGAGGAGCCTTGCTTCCCTCACCCCAAGAACACCTGGGCTCAGAACTAAGAACTAATAGGAACTACAACCATCTTATCTAGCATGAATTAGGAAGGTAACTCCTTCCCAAGAATCATGCATTGGACTTACACATGCACCAAGACAAGAGGGTACCACAACCTTCCATCGGACCAATGAGTGTACTACTTGGGAAAAGACTTAAGGCACTACAGCCCCATAGTCATACTTAGGATAGTAAGAACACCTACCCTAGACCAAATCATGATTAAGTCTTACCTAAGAAGCTGGGAAACCCTATGCCTCATAACACCTTCGTCTTAATGGAATTAGCATCTTGTGGAGCTCAAGATCCAGGATCTAGGTGACAGTCAACTAGCATCTTAATAGACCCAACCTTGCTAGGAAATAATGTAGGACACTCAACTGCTGGCACCCGCAAAGAACTCATCCAGAATCAAGACATAGTTGGATCCTAGTGGTAGTTTATTATATAACTAATTTACATAATTTTTGCTGGGCATAGATCAAAAGAGTAGCACGCACTATTAAGTCATGCTTGGCCCCCTTGGCTTGTAGTTCCAAACCATGCACCAGGATAAGAAGGTACCACAACTTTTTGTGAAACCAACTCATAGAAAAGTTCCCCAAGAAGGAGACTTGAAGCCCCTCAAAACTCCATGCCACACTTGGATATTGTAAAACAACCTACCCTTGACCAAGTGCAGGTTAAGTCTCACATAGGGACAGGGAACCTTACCCATATGGTCATTGTCTTAATACAACTCGTATTGTGTAAGGCCAATACAGGCTCACACCACTTTAGGAATCCGTAACGCCCTTGATCTAGGATCCAGAAAATGACCCACTAATGTCTTAAAGGAAATAGTCTCGCAAGGAAATGTTTCAAAAGTTTGCACCTGTGATGGATTTCTGAAGATTCCCACGTTAGTCAGTGTTTGGGTAATTACTTAAGCTGCTAACTCGAGAAATCATTCTGGGCCCAAGCATATGGAGTGGATACTTGAACCCATTAGAACTAAGGGCTTACATTTTTCTTCCACAAGAAAGGACTGAGCCTACTCCCACATGGCTTGGACTTCAGACATCGACTATTACTTGTCGTACTCAAGAAGCCTACCAAGCAAGGGGCTGGGAGGATAGATCATGCATGACTTTCAAATCATCAGTCATAGTCATGAAACATCAACAGTAACCAGACTTTCAAACCTACATCAGACTTAGAGAAGAAATTTTCAAAATTTTCCTAAGTGACTTGAGGAACATTAACCACGGGGACCTAGGAAGATTAAAGAATTCATAGAGTTGGGAAGTGACTTTCTTTGGACTTAGAAAGATTCCACACAAAAAATTCAATTAGGATTCGGAAACATAATTGGTATTTAGGACTTCAGTAACAGAGCAAGGCCCTTAGGAAAAGTACGACCTCAACAAAAAATTTGGAGTCAGGAAAAAAGTTGGACTCTAGGAAAGTTAAGTTAGAGAACATCGTAGCTTCAACAAGATGGGACCTTTGTCCACAAAGCTAGCCAAAAATTATCGCCACGATTGTAGCAGACGTGATTTGACTAGAAGGAAACGTCACATAGGAGCAGGAGACACCCCTAGCCTTGCCAATTCTACCAAAGCTGCTTGCCAGCCACCGCTATTAAGTCGACCAGGTGTGCCGTGTTTTCAAACCCTCCATGTCAGTGCATCGTGTCCCTCTGACCTCCTACATCGTTGCCTATGCCTATCGCACTATTGTTAGCTACCATCGACTAGCCCAATCGACTGGTCAACCAGCCAACCACCTGGCCAACCCCTTTTAAATCATGTTGTGGCTTGCCTCGAGTCTCGTATCGATCAATTCCAATTTTGGATCTATTGCTATATGCCCTTCTTGTACACTCTAGAATTTTTTTTGGACTCATGCAAGTGGCTGGCACTCTACTCTCCTTGAGTAGCTAGGGTGGGTTCACTTCGATATTGTGTTATTAAAATGTTCCTTTGGCCAACTTCCTTAAAGTACCATGGAAGATGTTTCGCATTCCTAATTCTAAAGGCCACTAACCTCACCTTGTCCAGGCTTCGATAGTTGAGCTAAGTGTGCTTCCCAAGGTCCAGTGATGATCTCTCAAGGACACAAAGTCCCAAGTATAATTTCCTATGGACATCAAAGTCTACTTAGGTCTCCTGAGGTCATTTGAGCGTCAAGAGCGTCATACCAAAGTACTAAGGGTTGGTCCTAATTCCAAGTTTAGAAGTAAATAAAAAAAAAAAAAAAAAAAAACAAAGTTAGTTACCATGTACAAGCTTTGTTCTGCATTCACAAGTAAGAAAATAATCAAAAATTTCTACCAAGGAAAATGTGAAGTAAGACAAAAGAATAGAGTCAAAAGTTGATCATTTATTCAAGAAATACTCCTAAGAGAAACTACAAGCTAAAGGGCAAGTGACTACACTTGCCAAGTACTAATATGGAAGTAAAAACAATAAAGAAGAAGAACTACCTAGGTCAAAGTCCTAAGTCTACTACTAACGACCAATGCCTTTGGACAACACCATAGAGATAGGTGTCACCTACACTATCTTTTGAGTCCTAGTTGACCCTTGGATCTAAGCCTTATTCTGTGCTTCTGCGAGATCCTAGGCCTCCTCCTTAACTGAAGACACATTCCCTTTGGATTCAAAATCGTCGTTATATAGCCCATACTCAATTGTAGCCACAATATAGTCTGGGAACTTGCGATGAGGAAGACATTCCAAAAATTCTCTTGGAAGATTCAAAGCCTTGATCCCAAGCAAAATCGGTATCTACCATGAAATCTTAGGAATCCAAGTATGCATCCACAACTTGCTGACCTGCAGTTTCTACCACAATAGTCAATCTCTGGATCTTAGCTCTAACCTTCTCCATCTCAGAGTCTCTTTGGGCCAGCTCACCCTTAAGCTTAAACTTGTCAACCTTACAAGCAGCTAAGATATCACACCACTTTCATTGGCTCAAAGTATCCTTATTTAAATCATGTACAAGTTCTCTCTTCTCTTTCAGTGCAAGACTAAGTGAGGCCTGAGCTTGGACTCTCTCGAGCCTGGCCTCCCTAACGGCTCCTACCAAAGGATTCAAGTAAGTTTGAGCCATATGGATGTAGTCTTTTATAGCAACTTTAAGTCTCAAGCACTTCTCAGACTAACCAGGATTTCTTCATCAATCTCACTTGTGGGGGCCTTTGGAGCCACTTTAGAGGATGGGTCACGTGGAGGACTGTAGTGTGAAGTCTCTTCCTCCTCTTCTGAGTTGCCATATGGTAGGACTTGATGTTCGCAAGACAAAAGAAAAACACAAGGAATAAATAAAATCAACTATAAGTGAGTTCAGAGTAAAGAATTATTCAATATACTCATATGGAGGAGGATCGTTGCAGAAGGTGGGTAAGGAATATGAAAGTTGGAGACCCTAATGAGTAATCTTCTCAGGTAGCACCAACCTTGAGCTACAGCTTATCGAGGGGGTAAAGCAAACAATTCCCCAATGAACTTCTTTCTGTCCGCACCTACAAAAAAAAGTTATAAAGACAAAGACAAAAAAAAAAAAGAGAAAATGCAAAAGTAAATTTTAGGGGGTGGGTCATGCATATGTGAGCAACTCACCACTAGGAAAACACTATGCAGGTATGGGGACCAGATCGGGACAAGCCATATCAGAGGCCCCAATAGCTATGAAGCAAAAATTTATCTAATCCTTGTTGGACTTAGGTAACTTGAAAATAAACTTACAATCATTAAAGGGCCTAAGGCCAAACTAGCCTCCACCCCAGCTTGTTGATTGTAAAGGGATTTTAACTCAGTAAGGATCATCTCTCTACGTTCCTTCTTACACAACACATAACAAGAAAGTAAGATCTTCCAAACATTTGGGGGCAACTACCTAGGAGGCACCCAATCCTATAGAGAAACACTTCCGCACTAATGACGAGAACGGGAGTAGAAGACCAATAAACATATGTTCAGCAAATATAGTAATCCCTCTAAGAAGTTTCTACTTAGGAAAATGCCATTGCCAGAAAGGATAATTCCATCGGAGTTTGGGATCTCAAACAACTCTCTTATCCTATCCACAAAAAGTTGGGTTTTGAAGGGCACCAAGGAATTAACCTCATAACCTAAGTTGGACACCATGTCATTATTTGAATCACTTTAGAAGCATCTATGCTAGAAATGGAACTGAGAGCCTCAATAAAATTAGCATGGTCAAAATGGGTAAAAAATTAGACAGAGGGACCAATTCAGCGTCGAAATTGTCCGAAGGGTTAGGATGAGGGGTCACAAGCTGGTCTACCCGTCAGCTAATTGGCTGTCAAGTCAGCCTCCTTCTACCATGGCTCTATGTTTGCACCTTGATCTCGCCTATCCAGTCCTACCTTGATCTTACTACGGGACCCCCCAATTTTGACCTTTATGTTATGGCTCTCTCCCACCTGGATTTTTGCTCCCGCTTCTAATATTTTTCAGCATACTAGTTAGCCATGTTAACTCTGCTATTATGCTGGAATTTTTTTTATGTGAATGTGTGCTTTCCTGCCAGTCATGAGTTCATGGAGTACCAAGTCAATAATATTCCCAAGGAACAATTATCTCCTCGCCCATACAAGAGAGAGAGAGAGATTTTGCAAACCCTTGAGAAAATTGTTTAGTTTACCAATTGGATCAAAGAAAAGGAAAAATAAAAAAAATTTAATAATCCATGTTGTTCGATCTAATTATTAAGTCCATGCATATGTTCAAAGAAAACTTAAGAAAAAAAAGGTAAAAAAGTAAATCTTGATCCATTTACCTTGTTGAAATGGAGTCAAATTTTGTTCCCAAATACTTTTTCTCTCAAAGCTTTAACTTTTGGATTTTGAAGTGAATTGGTTGAGAGTGACCAGGTCTTTAAATAAATTGGTAGTTCAGATCTGAACCACCCCTCAGATAGAGATCCAAAGAGTCAAATAAGGAAAAGGATTTGAAGAAATATGATTAGAATCAAACTCTTTTGGGGAGTCAACCCGCATACCCACAATTGACTTTTTTTTTCAAAGTTTGACCTCTTATAACTTTCAATCGGGGCTCGAATTCAGCCCGAAAATAAGCGTTGGAAATATTATAACCATGATAACGCAATGGCATGAATATATTTGGGATATCAGCTGCTCAAGAAGTCCCAAAGCCAATTGTCATTGAGTCAACGTATCCTATGAGAGAATT
This sequence comes from Elaeagnus macrophylla, assembly GCA_029378325.1. NCBI lineage: Eukaryota > Viridiplantae > Streptophyta > Magnoliopsida > Rosales > Elaeagnaceae > Elaeagnus > Elaeagnus macrophylla. The sequence continues at coordinate 41,280,478 of CM055641.1, read as the reverse complement.
CTAGACCACCTACCCCACCAAAGCGGCCTAGGCGACCTAAGGAGTTTGTGTTGAGTAGAAAATAAACCAAGCACGTGTGGCACCATTTTATTGGTCCATGTCAACGTGAGAAATTCAAATGGCACACCCAAATCTTTGAGTGAAAAATGAGAATAATATCTTTTGTTAACAGAGAGTTCAATATATTCTTGTATACAATTAATTGTATTTATAATTGTGTAGTAGCTTTAGCAATATGCTACACACAATAAGCATGAATGAGGGACAACAAGAATTAGTTAGAAAATGATTATATTTTTTGTACAAAGTAGTGCTCAATGCCATAACCACTTTTATTCTTCTTTTGTTAGTACTCACAGTGATATGCTGTCAGCACAGTCAAGTAAATATTCATTAAATAATTTATATTAATGGCTAAAATATTTATATTATTATTAAATAATATAAATATTAATTAATATGAGTTATTTATCAAAATATCATCCATCAAAATCCTTTAAATAGAGCCTTACGACCTAAAAAGATATGCATAAGCTCATCATTACAACCAAAAAATTTCCTCTGATTTTAATTATTCTCAAGAACCTAACTTAAGCATCGGAGTGAATACAACACTCACAATATCATTCCTTCTGACGTAGTTTTCTAGTGACGTGCAGGTTAACGTGACAAGAAACAAAGGTTGGACCGAAATCGAATCTAACATGTAGTTTAGTTTGTACATGAGTTAATAATCCTAAAGACAAAGTACATAGTTATAACTCCATAATCTAGCAGTAAATGTATAATACTATAAGCGTAAGTTCAAGTCTTTATATTGTCAATATACAAAATTTGTAGTTTGGTTAATACATAAGTAAATATATCGCAATAGTTAAAAAAATAGTCATAAGTTCATAGTATAATGATAAATGCATAATACCCCAAGCATGAGTTCAGTGTTGATATTGTCATGGTTGACACGTCTAATGGTTAGTGGTCCATCTGTAGCTTAGTTAATTAAGATGAAAAGGATGACTTGTATTCTGTTGCAACAGAATCACACCATTCCAATACTTTCTTGCATATAACAAAAACAGACTTGAGTGTTTTATCAACTAGAGCTTGGTAATATCAACTACGCCCAGACGGCATTTCCAACTTGTATTAAATAACTTTGATTTCTATTTTGAGGGAAATTTAGAAAGTGTTTGAGGGTGATTTATTCTTCTAGCCACTTTAGTATATTCGGTTTGAGGGACACTAAACTTTAAAAAGATGACTATTTTTGTCCATACAAAAATCACTTGAGGACATTAATTGGAGGCAATAAATGTAATTTGAACAGCTAATTATATTTTTAAGGTAATTTTTAGTATGCAATAATGTCTTTCTTTTTCCATTTATTTTACTAATTTATTATTTTATTCATTAACTAAAGTGTTGTAGTTGTGATTGGGGTTTTAGAATTCCGGTAACTATAGCGATAATACAATTTAGTATTAGATTGATTTAGGTGAGCTCTATTGATGTGTAATTTAAAATATTAGTCAATTTAGTCCAATTTTTCAAAATTTGATATTTTTATGGAATAAAATTGAAATTATCTATTTTTTAATTAAAAGACAAAAAAAAAAACTAAAAAAAAGCTCTCCCTCACACGCTCGGTCTCTCTCTCACCAGCTTCACCATACCTCACCAACATCACCACCATATCAGCGGCATCATCACCACCTAGCTGCAAATTTGATGAAATACTCCCTAAACCCACAGTTAATTGAATGATGATAGTGGGATTAATTCCTTCAGATTCTTGGTAGTGTGAAAACTAGAAGGCAGATAATGTTAAAATATAAATGGAATCAAATATAAATATAAAATACATAAAAGAATAAATGTAAAATTTAAAAAAATAGATAATCAAAGTAGGTCGAGAAGAGAATCAAAAAGTCAAATAAAGATATTCTAATTCTCATTCATATAATACTGGAGGATTATATTGATATTTATAGGAATAATAAGCTAAAATTTTAGTTCTAATAAAACTCTAAATAAGACTCCTAAACTAATAGAAAAATATTAGAATAATTATCTAATATCTTAATCATAATAGTCTTCAAGACTAACAAAGAAACTAATTATTAATCTAATATTCAACTCTCTCCCTCAAGTTGAACATAATCTATGTTTAGCATGGACAATTATAACATACATATTTGTACTTGATGTTAAATCTCAAAGGTGCTTTAGTGCTAGTAGGATTTGGAATTGGTGATAACAGCACACAACAGTAGATCGGTTGATATTTCTAGAAAATAACGGTGGGTCGGTTGATCATTCTAGAGAACGCGGCTACGAAGTCGTGAGGCAGAGATTGATATCAACAGTCATGAAGTCGTGAAGTTAACGTGAACGACAGCGACGACAGCGGTGAAAATAGATGATACCAACAGTCGTGGAGTCGTAAGGTTGACGTGAACGAAGGCGCAACAACGGTGAACGACGACGGTGATAGTTTGATGAATGATGAAACCAAAGAACCAACCAGCAACCTTTAGAAAAAATAAAACTGAAGATGAGGAGTACTAGCAACCAAATGAAGTAGAGAAATTGAACCAGACCATGATGATAGTAGGATGTATGGAAAATGATAGAGAGATGATAGAAAATAGAAAAACATGTTCAAGATCGAACATTGCTTTGATACCATGTTAAAATATAAAGCGGAATCAAATATAAATATAAAATAGATAAAAGAATAAATGTAGAATCTAAAATAATAGATAATCAAAGTAGGTCGAGAAGAGAATCAAAAAGTCAAATAAAGACATTCTAATTCTCATTCTTATAATACTGAAGGATTTACATTGATATTTATAGGGATAATAAACTAAAATTCTAATTCTAGTAGGACACTAAATAAGACTTCTAAACTAATAGGAAAATATTAGAATAATTATCTAATATCCTAATCATAATAGTCTTCAACACTAACAAAGAAACTAATTATTAATCTAATATTCAACTGATGAGACCAATGCACCACCTAGGCACCCGCGTTTTGGTGGCTGGTCCGTTAGTTGAGTGATAGTCACCCAATTGCTGCATCACCCACCCATGTATACCCATGCTTGTAGACTGCACTCCCTCATGGACCAGTGCATAGCAACTTCGAAGTAGCAAATTGTTTGAGTTGGAGATCCTCCCAATCAGTCAATGCCACCCACACACACTCACTCGCTACCAGGTGATGATGTCGGTGATGTAGTGGTGATGTTGGTGAGGATGTGGTGATGCTGACGAGAGGGAAACTGAGCATGTGAGTGAGATTTTTTTTTTTTTCCAGTTTTTTTTTTTTTTAATTTAAAAAATACAATTCCAATTTTACTCTTATAAAAATATCCACTTCTAAGACAAGAGTGATGGAAATGTGAAATTGCAATTACAAACAACAAGAAAAGATAATGTGTTTGTTCTTGATTATTTTGACAAGAAGAAGGCACTTGTCGATGAGCTTGCTGCTATAGGGAGACTTGTTGATGATCAAAACTTCTTGATTCTTGGTGGTTTAAACCCTAAGTTTAACCCTTGCATTTGTTCTATTAATAGAAGGTATGTATCACTGTTCTATTAATAGAAGGTATGTATCACTAGATAAGGCTAAAAGCCAGCTTTTGGCTTATGAAAACTTGTTAATACAACAAGATAAAAATGAGGATGGTTAAGGTTATCGGGCCAATTTTACTAGAATAAGTGGTGGTTAAGATAAAGCTAAAGGTTCTAATTCCACTTCATCATCTATAAACTCTAAATCTGGAACTCATTATGGACAATCAAATGGAGGTACAAGTAGTTGTAATGGTGGAAGAGGTAGAGGTGGTTGTGGTAATAACAATGTTCAATGATGTACTCATTAGAGGTAAGATTCCTATTCTAGTACTAGTAACTCTCTTTTCACTGATAATGAATGATAAATCACAATTGCATTTGAATCATGTTTTTCATGTTCCTTCCATGCACTATAATAATAAATGAATTATGGAATAGAAAACATAGGTCAACTATCCTTAAATGGATGCTTTGGGGTGACTTTGGCATAGATTTATGAAAAAAGTATCATGGTCAGCTGTTTACCGTCCCTAAAAACATTATTTTGTAATGGTTAAGAACCGTTCCTAAAACTTTTCCACTTTAACGAATTCTCGTGGATGCCTCTCATCCTCCAGTTTACCTTAACTCACACGAACTCACTCCCTTCTCTCGAGCAGAGTTGCGGTCAAGCTTTGCATCCTCGATGCCACTGTTCACAGCCACCAGCCATTGTTCCCAGCAGCCACCAGTGCTCGTTCAACAATCTAGCTCCACAACGCTCATTCAACAGTCCACCCACGACGGTCATTCAATAGTCCAACCACACCGTTACAGAGCTTCGTCAGCTACGATGCCCATTGTCGTCGAGCTGCCACAACTCCACTCTCTCCTCTTCTCATGGCCTAACAGGTCTCCCTTCCATCGCCGGTCAGTTTTTTCCCATTCGTTTTTTGCTCCATTATTTTTTTGTTCTATTATTATTTTGTTTCGTTATTTTTATAGGTTTATTGAATGAAATGGGTTGGTGATGTGATGGTGTAATGCAAAAAAGTATAAAATTGATTATAATTGACTCTACTTTGTAGGGAAGAGTTAAATACACTGAATGAAATATATTTCTTGTTTTTATTATTACCTTACAATAAAAGTATATATAGAAGATAAAATACAAGAGTCTTAAATAAAATAGAACTATGTACAATTTAGAACTCTATTACAGATAGACACATATACACTAATTACATGACTCACGCTAACACTCTCCCTCATGTTGGCGCATACATATTGACCATGCCCAATTTGCTTAGTGAGTCGTAAAATGCCTTCTTGGAAACTCCTTTGGTGAGCACATCTGCAAGTTGCTTCTCAGTGGGAACAAAAGAAAAGCTAATGAGTTTGGCATCTAGCTTCTCTTTTATAAAATGACGATCAACCTTCACATGCTTAGTGCGATCATGTTGTATTGGATTTTGTGATATGTCAATGGCTGCCCGACTGTCGCAATACAACTCCATAGTATTTTTGAGTTCGAAACCCAAATCAAACAATAAACTTTTTATCCATAGTAATTCACAAACACCATGAGTCATACCTCTATACTCAGCCACAACACTAGACCACGCCACAGCTTTCTGCTTGTTACTTTTCCATGTAACCAAATTACCTCCCACAAAGTTAAAGTAACCCGATGTCGACCTTTTATCTGTAATACTTCCTGCCTAATCTGCATCTGTGAAGCCACAAACTTCAAGAGGATTGTTGCGTTTAGTGAACATTACTCCTCTCCCTGGAGCTGACTTCAAATACCTTAAAATTCTCACAACTGCATCCATGTGACTCTCACTCAAGTTATGCATGAACTGACTTACCACACTTACTGCATATGCGACATCTGGTCTAGTATGTGCCAAATAAATTAGGCGCCCAACCAACCTCTGATAGCAAGCTCGATCAGTTGGTACTTGATTTGGATACTCTGTTAGACAATGATTTTGCTCAATAGGAGTGTCAATAGGTTTACAATCCAACATACCAGTTTCAATTAGTAGGTCAAGGATGTATTTTCTCTGACATAGAAAAATTCCTTTACTCTCCCTAGCTATCTCAATTCCTAAGAAGTACTTCAGTTCACCTAAATCCTTTATCTCAAACTCAAAGGCTAGCTATCTCTATAATTTATCCATCTCAATAGCATCATCTCTAGTAATTACCATATCATCAACATAAATAATTAGAGCTGTTACCTTCCCTTGTTGATGTTTGAGAAATAGCATATGGTTTGAATTACTCTATCTGTAACCAACCTTCTGCATGAACTGTGAAAACCTTCCAAACTAGGCTCGAGGGGATTGCTTGAGACCATACAAAGACTTCCTCAATTTGCATACAAAATTACCAGGAGAAGCAGCTACATACCCAGGTGGAAGATTCATGTATACTTTCTCAACTAACTCTCCATGAAGGAATGCATTCTTGACATCAAACTGTCAAAGTAGCCAGTTAAAGCTTGCAGCAAGCGAAAGAAGAACTCGAATAGTATTCATTTTGGCAACCTGAGCAAAAGTCTCATCGTAGTCTACACCATACATTTGAGTGAACCCTTTTGCTACAAGGCAGGCTTTATACCGATTCACAGATCCATCAGCATTATGTTTCACATTAAACACCCATCGACAATTAACTGCCTTTTTGCCTTGTGATAGAGGCACAAGTTGCCAAGTATTGTTCTTCTGTAATGCCTCAATCTCTTCCTCCATTGCCTTTTTCCATTTTGGGTCTCCCAACGCATCCTGCACTTTGTTAGGTACTGATACAGTAGATATTTGATTTACAAATGATTCATATGGCTTAGACAATCTTTTAGTAGACATGTAGTTGGCTACTGGATATTTTGATTTTGCATGGATATTTGGTTCATATCTTTTGGGTGGTTGACCTCGAGTAGACCTATTTGGTAACACATACTGTCCAACACTAGACTTAACACTAATAGTATCAGTAGGTATACATACCTCAGATTAGTGACCTTCAGTACCGGGAAGCTGTTGATCAAGGGTATGAGTGATGCTTGAGGGAACAGCAGTATCTTCATTTTCATTTTCAGTGGTCGGAACTGGTGCTTGGACACTTGGAGCATCTGCTTGGATACTTGGAGCATCTGTTTCTTCCACTACTAGATTCAATGGGTTAAGAATCTCAACTGGGCCCATCGAAATATCAGTAGGCGATTCTTCCGATTCCTCCCCCTCACCATGATACAGCTTTTCGAAATATGAATTCTCCCCTTAACGAGTAGTATCAGGTGAGGAAAAATAACTCATGTCCTCAAAGAAGGTAACATCCATAGTGACATAATACTTCCTGGTCGGTGGATGGAAGCACTTGTACCCTTTCTGATAACCTCCATAACCAACAAACACACATTTAATTGCTCAGGCATCTAACTTGGACCTCTGATTTTTAGGAACATGTACAAAAGCAATACAACCAAATACACGTGCAGGAAGATTATGAAATGATGACAAGAATACATGAGATGCGAGGACCTCAAATGGGATTTTGCCGTGAAGGATACTAGATGGTAGACGATTGATGAGATGGGCGGAAGCTTGTACAGCATCGCCCCAAAGGTATTTTGGCATATGAGCACTAAATAGGAGTACACGAGTCATATCAAGTAAATGACGATTGTTTCTTTCAAACACCCCATTTTGTTCTGGTGTTTGTGGGCAAGTAGTTTGGTGAACAATTTCATGTGTTTTGAAAAAATCTTGAAAAATACGATTAACATATTCTCCCCCATTGTCAGAACGTAGGACTCCAATTGTGCTATTGTATTGTGTTTGAACATGAGTACGAAAGTTTTGAAAAATTGAAAAAACTTTATCTTTGGTTCTAAGAAGAGAAACCCATGACAATCTTGTACAATCATCAATAAATGATATAAAATACCTCATGTCTGATACAGTGGGCTCTCTACTCGGTCCCTAAACATCAGAATGAATTAATTCAAAAGGAACAGTACTTTTATTAGAAATACTAGGAGAATAATTAATACGATGGCTCTTGGCCAAAACACACGTCTCACAATATAAAATAGACTCACTAACACCAATAAACAAAGGAGGCATAGATTTTTTCATAAGACTAAAAGAAGGATGCCCTAAGCGGGGATGCCATAACCAAATTTCACTCTGCTTGTTAGAACTCGAGGTCAATGCGGTGCGGGACTGTGCTCCTGGTTTCTCCCCTGCATAGTTCTAATCCAAACGAAACAATCTGCCCCTCAGATACCCTCGACCAATTATTTCCCTTGTAAGAAGATCCTGAAAAATCACATACATAGGATAAAAGGTTACAGAATATTTAGACTCAGTATTCAATTGTGGGACAGATATTAAGTGATGAGATAAGTCAGGCACATATAAAACATTATAGAGCTGTAAAGTTGGAGTGATACGGACTAACCCCTTTCTTAAGACAGGAAAAGCTTCATCATTAGCATTCGTAACATAAGACACTGGAGGGAAAGATAACTCAGTAAAATACGATTTATCATAAGTCATATGATCAAACACACTAGAATCAATAATCCAAGTATTAGACCCAACAAAGTGAGAAATGTTTAAGGCCATACCAATCTTACCACAACCAGCTATTGAAGCTATAGGGGTATCTCCACATGTCACATGATGATCCTGTCCAGTCACTCCATAGAAATATGGTTCTTATACTACTTGTACCGCAGCTGCTTTCGCTTTAGGACGATAGTTTTGCCTTTTAGGTCTCAGGTGTGGGTTCAGTTTCCAACAACTCTCTCAAATATGCCCTGCTTCATTGCAATAAGAGCAATGAGGATGAGGACGATTGGCAAATCCTGGGAAAGGTCCTTGCTAATGAAGTTGAACTGAACTCTGCTGTTGGAGAAAAGGTGGTGGAGGTCCTTGCTGATGAAGTGGAACTGAACTTTGCTGCTGGAGAAAAGGTGCATTTGATTTGGCTTGAATGGCTACACTAGATAATTCAACATGTGCCTGATAAAGACTTTCCTATTAAGATTTGTCCTTACGGATGTATATAAAAGCTGTGGTCAAGCTCGGAGGGTCTAACATTCTGAGCAATTCGCCCTTGGCACTATTATGTTTCATATCAAGTCCTCTTAAGAAAGCATGAACTCGCTCAAGCTCCTTTTCTTTCTGGTACCATATAAGGTCCTCTTGATTTTTTAATTTTGCACGGACGTTTCTGATCAATTTCAGCCCATATATTCTTTAGCTTGGTAAAATACATAGACACTGGTTGCCCATTCTGTTGCATGATGGTAGCTTTGCACATTAATTCGTGGACCTGTATAAAGTTAGATTCATTAGTGTAGAGGTCTCCTAAAGTCTTCCATATGGCCTCAACTGTGTCACACTCTTCCACCATCTGTAGTACATCATCTGTGATGGCTCTAAATAGAATAAACATTACGAGGCCATCATCATCTTCCCACTTAGTATAGGCCTCCAAATCATCTTCACGAGGAGCCTTGATTGTTCCAGTCACATGTCTCATCTTGTGCATCCCACGGAGATAAACAGACATAACCCTTTTCCATGTTCAAAAGTTGGTACCATTGAGCTTGGTACCACCGAAAGAGCCACCTTCTGAACTCTTGACAGAAACTTCAACTTTCAGAATTTTAGTTGTCTTAGAACACTGATTTTCTCTTGAATCTCCCATTCAAATAGACAATAATAAGATGTAGCGAAAAAAAGTTTTTTTTTTTTAACCAGTTGACCGGTTGCTGATTGCTGATTGGGTTGACTGGGCTGGTGTGTTTGCTGAATGGGTTAAATGGGCTTGGGTTGCTGAATGGGCTAGGAAGAGATGGGTTGGGCTATTAGGGTTTGGGCTTGGGCTTGGGCGTGGGTGTTAGAGTTAGGGTTAGGATTTGGGTGTTAGGGTTAGGGTTTGGAGAGAGGCTACGGCAGATCTGGGTTTGGGCAGATCTGTGGACAGGAGGTGGGTGCAGGGCGCGGGCGGAGGCATTGAGAAAGGTGGACAGGTAGACAGACAGGTGCACGGCGCTGAGGACGGCACGACGCACGTGGAGTTTGGTAGATCTGACCAGAGACGGAGTTGGCGCGCGAATTGGCGAGGGAAAGACTGGCAACGCTGAAGGCGGATCTGAATCAGGCTAGTGACAGGTGACAGGCGAACGCGTGGGAGAACAGGCGCGGTGCGTTGTGGGAGAGACTGGCGCGGCGTAACGGAGTGCTACACAGGAGACGGCGCGGGACAGGTGATGAGTGCTCGAAAAAGCACTAATATTTTGTGGTTTATTGCACTTAATTATTTAGAAATAGATTTATTATTTGTTGTTTATTCGATTAATTTCACAAATCTATCCATTCGGAATCACGGGTATGTTTTAGTGCATTTTAGATGTTTTTAGCGTCAAATGAGTCAAATAATGCAAACACGCAAAGACATAACACTTACGGTGCTTGGATCACGAGTTACGGGCAAAACAAGTCAAATATGTAAGCCGTACATGTCGAGCCAGCACATATGTAAGGGGGTACATGTGAAGAAACTGAAGAAAACGCGCGCCGCGGCGAGGAAAAGTCATGTCACGGTGGGGAGCTCTCGGGTTTTGACATTATTTCTAGAATTTGTGTTGTGCCGCGGCGCCCCTATTCCTATTGCAATCAAGATTTGTGTAAACCCTTACATCTATAAATACCCCCTTAGACTCCCCCTTACAAACAACTCGAACAACTTTGATACAACTATACACTTTACAATTTTGCAACCAAACAAGAGATTCATTCAATTTTGGGAGCTTTGCCACACTCAACGAAGCGAGAGAAACCATTCTAAGGATCCAAGGAAGCCATCGACGATCGAAGATAAAGCTTTTGGAGAAGAACGCTATCTCATCTATAAGCGGTATTTAGATCTAGGTTTCCTTGTTGTTATAGAATTCTATTTTTTTCTTCTTCTTTCATTGAAGTGTATGATCATATTTTATTTGTCTATGAATATTAATATGAACATGAGCGGCTAATTTTATTATGGATGTTTAGTTTGTGTTGCCATGTTTGCTAGAATTGTGTATGGTGTATTTTAATTAATTTAATATAAATGAATTACCTTTTGATTAAGAGCATATTTAGATATTTAATTATAAATTATCATGGGCCAATTTGAGATTCGTAGTTAGGTTGAAAGATCTTAGAATCTAGTTATAGGAACGTCACCTTAACTTAATTCCGAAACACTTAATCAAAGCTTCAAATTAGTGACTTAGTCATAGCATTAGTTTGATTGACATTTATTTCCTTGCGCATAATTTGATTGCTATTTGATTTACCCCGATCGAAGGCAGTTATTAGTTAATTAACAAAGAGATTTACCTCGACTGAAGGCAGTCTCATAATTAAAAGGAAAGCCAGTAATATTGTTTATTTAGAACGTTCATGTTGTTTCACCATACCTTTTCGATGCAAGCATGGTCAACCAAGCTAAACGTCCATACATCCTCCATTGATCTTCAAATCTATTTGAATTGATTGTGAACTTGCAATATTGTTTTCGTTAATTATTTGTACCATTGATCTCGTCACAATTCCAACTTGTTTACAGTTTTATTAGATTTAGGATTCTAGTTATTTAGAGTTTTAGTTTTACTAGTACTCCATTTAATTAGTATTTTATTTGCTTTAGGATTCTAGTTACTTAGAGTTTTAGTTTCACTATAACTCTATTTAATTAGAGTTTCAGGCTGATTTATTCTCTTTGCCACTTTAGTCTATTCGGTTTGAGGGACACTAAACTTAAAAAAAAATGACTATTTTTGTCTGTGCAAAATCACTTGTGGTCATTAATTGGAGACAATAAATTAATGTCTTTCTTTCTCCATTTTTTTACCAATTTATTGTTCATCAACTAAAGTGTTCTAGCTGTGATTGAGGTCGCAGAGGTCTTGTAACTATAGCGATAATACAATTTAGTACTTGATTGATTTAGGTGAGCTCTATTGGTCGTATAATTTAAAACATTGGTCAATTAAGTCAAATTTTTCAAAATTTGATAGTTTTATGGGATAAAATTAGAATTCTCTATTTTTAATTAAAGGACAAAAAAAATTTCCCTCCCTTGCTTGGTCTCTCTCTCACCGGCATTACCACACCTCGCCAACATCACCACCATATCACCGGCATCATCACCACCTAGCTGCAAATTTGATGAAATACTCCCTAAACCCACAATTAATTGAATGATGATGGTGAGATTAATTCCTTCAGATTCTTGGTCGGGTGATAGTCACCTAGTTGCTGCATTGCCTACCCGTATATACCCCTACCTGTAGACTGCACTCCCTCATAGACCAGCGCATAGTGACTTCGACACACTTGAGACAACTAGGTAGCAAATTGTTCGAGTTGGAGCTCCTCCAAACTAGTTAATGCTACCCACACACGCTCACCCACAGCTAGGTGATGTGATTTAGTGGTGACGTCCGTGAGGAGGTGGTGATGCTGACGAGAGGAAAATTGAGCATGTGAGGGAGAGATTTTTTTTTTTTCTAGTCTTTTTTTTTTAATAAAAATAGAATTCCAATTTTACTCCTATAAAAATATCCAATTTTGAAAAATTGGTTTTAATTAACCATTATTTTAAACTACAGGACTAATAGAGCCTATCTAAATCAATGAAGTACCAAAGCATATTATCATTATAGTTAAAGGATCTCTGCAACCTCAAACCAGTTATAGCTGTGAAAGCTAAGGGGCTAAGCATTGGTCCCAATTGCAAGTAGTATTCTTATTGAGCTTTATTTTACCAAATATGTAAGGTTTATCCTAAGCTTTCTTGTTCTCACCAATTTATTGTATTACCTTTCCCTTACATGGTATTAATTTATCGCTTATGTAAGCAAATAAGCACACTCTGCCAAAGAAATTCAGGGACTCATTTGTCAAGCTTATAGTCTGGAGAAGCCTGTAACATCCAAATATCCAATCTATAGATAATGAAGTGGCAGTTATAGAGGTGAATGTGGCTGATGTTGTTACCGTCGAAAGAGAGCAAAATTGAGGCCTTCTCACTTGGAAAGAAACATTTGGCTTATATTCCTGGCCATCTTGCCGTACCAAGTTCTCCAAGTCTACATTTAACTTATCAAGGAAGAATGAAACATTTTCCAAATGAAAAGAGTTTACCTTTAGCCAAGGTTCAACTTTTAGCATAGCAAAACCCTTTTCTGCACAGGAAGGACCCTGTGTAGATACTCAAGTGGTGATGGTTTCTAGATCTTTTAGTTGCAGAAAAAACTTAATCAACCGCATTTATAGAGCCTTCAGCTTATTTCAATATCAAAAGTGAAAACAAAAGGCTTCAATATCAATCAAACAAGCACTTCCTTGAGAAATAATATCAAAATGATCATCTAGATCTGTCTTCTTTGCCGAATGTTATTAAAGAGAACCATGGTTTACCAGCAAGGTTAGGGGTTGCTTACATGGAAAATACTGACAGAGGTGGGTAGTGTTCCCAAGTATGCCTCTGGAATTGGAAGAGAGCATTCTTCCCAAACACTAATCCAGACTGAAATTTAATGAGTGTGTCTTATGCTGGAAGGAGACAATATGATTCGGTGCAAAATCAAAATTAAAATGGAAGGATTCATCAAAAGGGGTTTCTTTATTCCTTTGGGTTATTCTGATTGGAACAAATAAACAAGTTTTTATAATATCTATGGGTATATTATTTGCTAAACATTATTTTATCTGTAAGTATGCTCTAGTCTTAAATATTCAGATGGATTTGTGAATGTATGTGTGTCTGGTAGTATATATATGGATTACGGAGTTAAAACAGGTAATGTTTTCCGGGATCATCAAGCAAATATTCAAGTTATATGTGGCTCAAGAATTGCATAGTCACTTAACTTGGTGCTAGATATGCAATTATGGATGACTGGATGTTCTGAATGTGACACGAATCTGCAAATATAAATTAGTGTATAAGTGATAAATATTTAAAGATAGAGTATCGAACCCACGAGGATTGAATTATTAATAAATTAAGTACCAAACTATGGTTACTTTAAACTATTCAGGCTAAAGAAAATTGATAGATAAAAAAAATAAAAATAACAAAAATATGATATTTATAATATTTGATCTAACACATATATACTAACTAATTGGGTACAAAAGAGTCCTATGAATCCAATCTTTCTCAATTTTCTACACATAAATTAATCAAACATCCTAAGCAATTACCAAACAAACTATATGATCAATTGACTCTAATATAGCATATATTCCTCTCCCAAATAAACTACATACAATATAGTAATTAACATGTTCACATGTTCATGCTAATTAAATCGTATTACTACTCATTAAGAGCGTCAATTATCTACACATACATAAAAATTTTACTTCTCAGCCTAAAAATCATATAAGTTATTCATTCAAGACAATCAATTAAATAGTTATTTCAAAGCTACCTAATTGTCTTTATAGTATAATTATTAACTAATCAAATAATAACATGAAATTCGAATAAAATAATATAATTAAATTGCAATCATATAGAATGAAAAAATAAACTAATTCATTGCATAGAGAAATTGAGTTTAAGAGGACCTAACAATAAGTCTAACAAAGCATAAACATTTTCAATCAAATCCCAAACCAGAGGTAAATTAAAAGAGAAAATAAAAATAAAAAATAAAAATAAAAAAAAGATACACTCAATCTCTTGGCAAATATCAACTCAAAAACTTTCAATCTTCCATCCTTACTACTGCCTCTTTCTCTAATGAGTTTTGGTTAGTTGTGTAAATTATTGAATAATTTGCTTGGCTGCCTAAGAGTCATATTTATAAACTAGCAATGACCTAATATAGCTCTATAGTGATCCAACAATCGAGATTGATGCAGAGAAGTAAAAACAAGTTTGATGTGGCAATCTCGATCCAAAATTCAATGCTCGCCTCGACCTAGCATAGTGCATGCTATGGCATAAGATCCTGGGCTTGTAATTTGTTTTCGTAGTTGAAAATTGAGAGATATTTATATGTATGATATGTTTGAATTAGTAAATGATGCGTGTCTATTAATTAATTATACCATATATATATATATGTCATTTTATTTATATTAATTGATTATAAATTATTCTAAGACTACCATATTAAAGAGAAAACAAAAAATAAATAAATATAAAGTAGCTACAAATTGTTGTGTAAACTACAAAAATTGCTATAAACTTTCACAGTAAAATTTACTATGACTTTTTAATTTTCTTAAGGCTTGTTTACGATTTTGATTCCTAATTTTTAATTTTTTTAAGTGATTTTTCAATCATGATGTTTGGTAACGATTTCTGATTTTGATTTTTACATTTTTAAGGAATCACTACTAAAATATGGGGTGATTCATAAATCTTTAAAAAAAAAAAAAAAGATTTTTCAAATCAAATTTCATATTTCATATTTTTTTTTATTTTGACCAAACATTTTTTATAGAGAGTAAATCAAATCTTATAACTTTTGTATGATTAAGTATTATAAGAAAATGATTAAAAACTTAAAATTCATAAAAAATAATAAAAAAATTTCTTTATTTTTAAAGTTTTTTTTGAAAAAAAAAATCAAAAAAAATAGAAATAATTACCAAACAATATGGAGGTAATTTTTGATTTTTTTCTTAAAAATCACTAAATAGAAATTATTATCAAACACATTTGTGATTATTTTTATAAAAGAATTAAAAATCACAAAATTAATTATTTAATCATAAATCATCAATCAAATTTATTATCAAACATGCCCTATGTTAGCAAATTTGTTTCAAAATATTGTTTTAACATTACATCCGTAACAAAATTGCTATTAATTTTCGTAGTACATTTTCTACAAAACTAAAAAAATAAGATGTAATCTTAGAAGACCAAGTCACCTACCTATGTTGGGACAAAATTTCATAGTAAAATTTGCTATGAAAAGATCTTGCTCATGACAAATTTTGCTTAGCTACGAGCCTATACCTACGTATTTGCTACGAACAATTTTTGTAGCTATTATAAATTTGCTACGAAAATTTCAATTTTGTACGTCGAAACCTATTTTCTTGTAGTTATATATATTTTGAGAAATCTAAATCTTTAATTTGTTGGATTTCACAGAAGAGATGTTGCAAAGAAGATTAAAACTATAAATGTATCACTTTTTATTCTAGATTTTCAATGCTTTACTGATACGAATCATATGGCGCTACCACCACTACGCATCCCGAACGGACCAATCACGAGGTCGAAGGCAAGACAATTCAAGGAAGGTTTGAATAGACTTGTCCAAGAGTTGATACAAGGCCAAGGGATGGTGGGAAAGGATCCCAAAGCTTGTGAGAGGCCAACCATTGTGTTAATGGCAGAATTGGGAGAAGAAGACCTGCGCCGTGCCATGGTTTTGTAGCCGCCGCAGCGAGCAACGTTCTGTCTTGTTGGGAAGTTTTGCCAGAGGTGTGCGCCATGGCATGCATTTGGGGCGTTGCGGCACAAGACTTTCTGTTTTGGGCATGAAGGCTAGGCAAACATGCACACAGAGGTGAACAAGTATGCGTGCCGCAACATGGATTTGGAGCGCTACGGCACAAGCCTCTCAAATGGATTTTGTTTGTTCCCTACCGCGGCATGGAATTTACTTCGCTGCGACCCGCCTACTTTAATTTTGTTTCCTGAGCGTCCTCGCCGCAGCACAATTGTTTTACCCACCACGTCACAGTATAAATTTTTATAATTTGAACCATTAGATCAAATCCAATGGCTGAGATGCTTTCTTACTTTTAGGTTTTTTGTTTGTACTCTATATAAGACAATTTGTAGCAGCCCAAAAGGCAACTTTTGTTCATTAATGAAATATTTGTTTCCACCAAACAAATTTGAGAGCCAAAGAGCTCCTTGCTTCTTGCAAACCAAACCTATCAAAGGACTCACATCCCTTTGTGGCGTTTCTTCTCTTCTTGGTGTGTGGTGAGTAATATCCATGTGTTGAGGTGAGTATTTTGCTCCCAAAAATCTGTTGTTGTGGTTAGAAATCGCATGCTAATTTGTTGTTGGATCTTGAACTGTATATCTTGTGGTTCTCTAGTCTTCGTTGCTAGTGGGTCGTAGGAATCGTGTTGTGGGGTTCGCATCATTTACATCTTCTTTTTCCCTTCTACAGCTCTTGCCTTTCTCTATAATGCCTTTTCAAGAGAGCCACATGGATTTATCTACAGATCTTGGATTCTATCACTTTGCTCTCTCTTATTCTCCTTCAACATCATTTTATCTTCTAAGAGGATTGGTTTGCTTTTAGCAAAAATGAAGGGTTCTACTCAGTGAAAGATCTTGGATTTCGAATGAGGGGGCACCATGTAAAATAAAAATCAAATGGTTGTCATTTCTTTAAATCACATCTATGACAACAACTCTCGACAAGTTTTCAAATTTTAAAATCGACACATAATCACATCATTATCAATATTATCAAATACATATTTTTTAATATATGCAACTAAATTATCATTGAGACATTGGTCTTCCATTCGATTTCACAACCTGTTCTTGAAAATATTCATAGTAGAAAAAACTCTTTCTATAGTAGTGGTTGCAACTGTTAAAGTAAAAAACAATTTCATGAGAAAATAAACCAAAGAGCAAACTTGATCTTTCTTGGTCTCAACCATCTTTTATGCAAGATTACCAACTCCATTCAAAGTTAAAAATTTGATACTAGATTTGACATCCATAATGTAATTTTCAAGTTGATCTTCAAGTTTCATGAGCTTAATTTCAAAAAAATTATTGTCATAAATCTTCCCAAGAAGAGCCAATTTTGGCTTGTCAAAAGTTAAAAAATGATCTTTTGGATTTAAACAAACCATACAAAGGAGTTATGTATTTGTCTCATTATAAAGGTTGTTCAAATCTTAAAGTTGCATGTCTATGGCATTGTAAAATAACCCAACACAATAATGATGCAAATTTGTGACCTTCCACGAGCTATAAAGATGTCACTCATATTAGAGACTCCAATGTGATGCTTGTTAGAAAAGGTAAAAACCTCATCAATTAACGAATCTCAACCACTATCCCTCATTGTTTATAATCTTTCTTTGCATATTTTGACACACTTCATAGCATTGAAAATATCTTAATTTTTTCTTTGCAAAGCCTGTGATAATTCATTTGAGATCTCTAATATAGCTATCATAAAATGAAAAAACAAAGCAAAATTTAAATGATTGAATAACATCTAATATAACCATTACTTAATGTTTATTCGAGCTTGACCCATAACTTTATGTTATAATTTCAAGCAATTCATTGATAGATGAGAACATAGTTAGTGTTAGATTTGTTTGGATCTTGCCCCATGTATATATACATATATACATATATATTGGGTATAAAATAACCCATGTCACGTGGCACAACATTATTGGTCATACTCAATAATATGGCCTGTGGCTCAGTCCAGTGAGGTCTGAGTCGTTAGGTAAGCCCAACTCTTAGATAAGTGACCCACTAGATAATTAACCAACAAATATTCCCTAATTATTCGATAAGAGATAACTCCACTGTTAGATTAAATCTATCTCCATAGGTAAGTGATCGCTATCAGGTATATCTTTATTTCCTATATATATACACCTTTTACACATTCACACACAAGTCAAATCATATAACCAAAACACAACACACCCATATTCTCTCTTTCTCCACTTCTTCTCCCTATAATCATTGAGTAAGGCTTTGGTCTCCTCTTTTATCGCCATTACCCAAACTAACTTAAGCACTGGAGGGCCGAAGGATACCACACCCCATGGTGGTCGAAGGTCATAACGTGCTTTCTCTTTTTGCGGGACCACATCAAGGAGAAGTACACTCCTATTCTAATGTTGACAAAAAATGGCATCAACATATGACGTCGTTTTTGGGAAAGAAGTGTGTTATACTAGCTAACAACCTAAAAATAGAATCATAGGAACAATTATTGTGTTCTCTATTAGATCAAAAAAAAAATTGAGTGCCCCAATGAAAGTTGAGCGAGCACTTCATGGAAATCTCTCACACGAACTTTACTGTAACTCTGGCTTAATTAGATGATCAAGAAGCTCCACCTGCTCTTCCGTAGCCTACCTAAGAGGAAGGACCTGTGCCTGCTGAGGTCCACCAACGTCGAACCTAGCCTCCTCGCTAGAGGGGAGCACGAGCCTAAGTTTTCCTGGGTGCATTAGAAAACACACTCCAGGTTATCTTGGAATGCCTCACATAACAACAAGCTCTAAAACCAAATCTAGTTTAGGATGGCATGCTTGTAGAATATTCCAATGCTTAGGGTTCCATTAGCCGAACAGGCTTTGATCGATAATGTGATCCATCCTATCAGTGCCCAAGCCTAAGGGCCGCTAGAGCTAAGTCTTACACATCACAAAGTCATCTGAACACTCGCTAATCAGCATTGGACCGCTTGGGTTCTATCCACATGACGTAAGCAAGCGCTTAGAAGCTTGCAGGCATGAACACTCCATCCAGGCTAGTGATGCCAATCAAGCAGCCTCAACAGCTAATGGCTAATCAAAAGATTTCCATTGAGGATGACTGCAAACCATCCCTCGCCTGACATAGACAAGATTGCTGAACAAGTGCAAGAGGTACAACAAAGGTTGAATATAATAAGACTCCAAAACCTAGCTACCTCCACAGAATCTCTCCTCACCCCTAAAGTCATGGCAATTCCCTTACCTAACAAGTTTAGAATGCCCAGCACGGGCACCTACAATGGCACAAAGAATCCCCTGGAACACTTAGAGAATTTCAAAGGGTGGATGGACCTCTATGTCTATGGTAATGAGGTAAAATTCTGTATTTTCTAGCTCACCCTAGCAGATAAGGTCAGAGCCTAGTACCATACTCTAAAACTTAACACTATAGGGTCATTTACAAAATTTGAAAAGCAATTCTTATCCCACCTAATGACCTTGAAACAAGGAAGGGACAAGCCTTTGAGAGGACTTTTTCGATCTGTTCAACACTAAGAAAATACAAGTCCAAAACTATTTAAACTCTATGCCAGTAAGCACTCTTCACCAGGGCACCTTATGGCGCGACATGGCCAAAGATTTTCCTACCACATATGTAAAGGCCACGTAATTAGTCAATACTTACTTGAATGTGGAGGAAATGACCAGTAACAAGCAAGGCAATGGGCAACCAAAGATAAAGAGGGACAAACAAAAATGAAGGGATGGAGACAGGACAAATGCTAAGAGAATAAGAGGACCATAATAGACCAAAGGGACAATCGCCAAAGTAGGGACAAAGATTCGGACCATCCGAGACAATGTTTCCAAACCTATATTCAATTAACAATTGAGAGCCAAAATATAGTCCAATGGCCCAAAAAATGATAAATCCTGGACGGGACATATCCAAATACTGCAAGTTCCATCAAGAACCTAGGCATTCCATAGATGACTGCTTCCATTTTAAGGAAGAGATTAAAGGCCTTATTAGAAAAGGGTACTTGGGAGAGTTTGTGTGAAATGAAAGGCAAAAACTCCAACCATGCCGAGCCACCCCACTCAGAGAACATGAAAAAGCTTATAAAAAAGGAGTCCTCTAGGTAAAGGTCATTATGGGAGAATTTGCTATAGGAGATTCTAACAATGCCTAAGAGGAGAGCTCCAGTAAAGAAATCTTGCACATCAATAGTCCCAAAAAGTTCCAAAACTAGCGTTCTTAGAAACAATCTTTTTAGAAAGAGAGGCCTACAAATTGTTCCATGCACATGTCGATGCCTTAGTTGTCACTCTCTCAATTCCTAACATAAACCTACACCCAATCTTGATTGACACAAGCAGCTGATGTCCTATTCTCTCAAGCTTGTTAGAAATGCAACTCTCCTACCCGCTGAAGCCAATAATCAGTCCCTTGATAGGATTTTTTGGACTTTCCCTAGTTTCAGAAGGTAGTATCATTGTACTTGTCACAATTGGACAAGGCAAAAACTCCCGTACAGTCTGGTCAACTTTTTGATGGTAGACTACTCATCACCCTATAACGAGATCCTGGGAAGACCTTTCTTGCATGTGGTTCATTCTGTAGCCTCGACCTGCCACCTCGCCATCAAATTCCCAACAAATTCGAGGATCGAAATGGTCCTAGAGAAAAAAAAGTAGCAAGAGAGTACTATGCCATAGGAGTCTATGTAGGACAGATGAGACCAATGTGTATTGCTATCAATGGAGGAAAAAAAATATATCTTGGTGATTGTTGATGATTTTTTAAGGTACAATTGGGTTTTACTTCTTATAGAGAAGTTAGAAGCTTTTATCAACTTTAAAGCTCTCTGTATCAAATTTCAGAATGAGAAAAGTGAAACCATTGGTAATATTTTAAGAATAATAAGTTACCATGAAAAAGAATTTGAGAACTCCAAGTTTCAAACTTTTTATGACGATCTTGGTATTCAGCATGAGTTTTCTGCGCCAAGGACTCCTAAAAAAAATGAAATTGTTGATAGAAAGAACAAAGTTGTTCAAGAAATGGCCAAGGTGATGCTTGTCAGTAAGAATCTCACAAGACATTTTTATGGTGAAGTTGTTAACACTATGTGTTATACTTTAAACTATTGCTTCTTAAGACCTGGCACCAGAAAGTCTTCTTATGAACTGTTCAACCATAAGAGACCCAACATTAAGCATCTCAGAGTCTTTGGAAGTACTTGTTACATGCCTAGGAACAGAGAGAATTTAGATAAGTTTGAGGCCAAGAGTGACCTTGGTATCTTCTTAGGCTATTCCAAGAATAATCGTGCTTACAGAGTCTTCAACTTAAGAACTTCTATTGTGATGAAATCAATGAATGTGGTGATTTATGATTCAGGGTTTACTCAAATGGTTGAGACAGATGATTACAATTTATTTGAAAATTAGTGTTCAATGGAGTTTACTTTAGTTGATGAAGATCTGCCTACTATTGATTGTTTTTCTCCTCCCACTGCTTCTACTTCTGCTTCTAATGTTACCGGTTCCTATAAAGTTTCTAATGAAGAAAATGAAACTTTACCTAAATGGAAAAAAGGTGCTCATCTCCCTGACAACATTATTGAAAATGTTGAAAGAGGCGTTAAAACTCGGAGACAACTTCATGTTTCGCTCAGCTACATGTTCTACACTTTTACTATCCTTCCTAAGAATATTAAAGAAGCCTTATAGGACATACACTGGGTCAACTCCATGCAAAAAGAATTACTCTAATTTTAAAGAAATGACGTATGATATCTTGTTCTTAACCCAAAGATAAACATGTTATTGGTACAAGATGGTTGTAATAAAAAAGATAAGAATGTAATTATTTCCAAGAACAAATCAAGACTTGTAGCTCAAGGCTACACTTAAATTGAAGGAATTGATTTTGAAGAAACCTTTGCTCCAATTGCTCGTCTTGAATTTGTTAGATTGTTGTTTGGTTAGCTTGTTATTTTGGATTTAAGCTTTACTAAATGGATGTTAAGAGTGCCTTTTTGAATGCTGTAATCAAGGAGAAAGTTTACATTGAGCAACCCAAAGGATTTAAAGATCCTCACTTTCCCAATCATGTACTTAAGAAAGCCCTCCATGGCTTAAAACAAACCTATCATGCTTGGTATGAAAGGCTTGCTTCTTTTTTTTCTTAATAAACGCTTTCAGAGAGGTGGTGCTGACAAAACATTATCTGTACAATGAGGCAATAATCATGTGTTGGTTGTCTAAATTTATGTTGATAATATCATTTTTGGTTTTATAAAAGAGGATATGGCTTTGCTCTCACTATGAAAAGTGAGTTTGAGATGAGTGTAATTGGTAAATTAAAGTTTCTTTTTGGATTTCAAGTTAAATAATCCCAAGACAGTATATTTTTATCTCAAGCTAAGAACTTGTCAAAACTTTGGCTTAGAGTTTGCCAAACATGCTCGCACTCCTATAAGTACTTCAGTTAAGCTTCATCAAAGATCCCTTTAGTATAGATGTTGAGCAAATATTATACAAAAGTATGATTGGTAGTCTTCTCTATCTAACTGCTAGTCATCTAGTTATCTCCTACAGTTTAGGAGTTTGTGTAAAATTTCAAACTTGTCATAAAGAATCTCACATTTATGCGGTTGAAAGGATTATCGAGTATGTTAGTGGTAAATATGAGTTTGGTATTTGTTATCCACATGATAATATTGCAGAGTTGGTTGGGTATTCAGATACAGATTGGACTGGGTGCAAAAAAGATAGAAAAAGTACTTCTAGGGGTTGTTTCTACTTGGGTAATTCATTGATCTTCTAGCACAGTAAGAAGCAGAGTTCAATTTCCCTTTCTACAGCTAGGTAGAGTATATTGCAGCTGGGTTATACTGTTCTCAACTTTTCTACATGAAATAGAAGTTGAAAGACTACAATATAATGGTAAGAGATCTTGTTCTTCTCTGTGAAAACACCAATGCTATCTATATTCAAAAAACCTTGTTCAACATTCAACGACCACACACATTGACATTAGACAACATTTCATTAGAGATTTAGTGGAGTCCAACACTTTTTCATTGCAACATACTAGTACTAATC
Organism: Elaeagnus macrophylla; assembly: GCA_029378325.1. Classification (NCBI taxonomy): domain Eukaryota; kingdom Viridiplantae; phylum Streptophyta; class Magnoliopsida; order Rosales; family Elaeagnaceae; genus Elaeagnus; species Elaeagnus macrophylla. The sequence continues at coordinate 41,257,262 of CM055641.1, read as the reverse complement.
AACAATTAACTGATTTGTTCACAAAACCTTTAAACTCTCAAATTTGAAATTTTGAGAAAGGCTATTGGTGTCTGCCTTTCTCTTTGGGTATGTTGTGTTTGTTTCTCTATCTCTTTTACTTGTACGTCATTTCCTCTTTGCATATTTTACATGAGTGTATAGGATTATTGCATGTTATATGCCTTTTTTCCATCATATAGGGGTATTTCTTGGACTTTCTATGTCATAAATAGTGAGAAGATTGTATATTGCACAACATGTTTACTTCAGTTTAGGGATGTGAGTGTAGGTTTGCATCATATCATGTTGTCTGGCTTGCATGCATTTAGGGAGAGTGTTGCATGAAGGTAGGGGCATTTTGATTGTCTAATTGTGTTTAGCATATCGGTATGTACCTATGTAGGATTAACATGATAGTATTTGGTTAAACTACGCATAGTTCTACATGATACACTGACACGTATGTGTTTTTTCGTGTGTGCAAGTTACAAATGTAGCTTTGGACCTCGTAGCACTCTGGGATCTAGAGTTAGCATCAAGATTGATGTTGTGATTCATTGAGATGGATGGAGCACTACAAGAAGGACGCACTTGGGTGTTGGTGTGTTGGGGTGTCTTGTTTATGTTGGATTTTATTCATGGGAATGAAATTCTTTCAATTATCTTGCATGAATATATTGTGTTTAATGCTTGCCTTGTATAAGTTTTACAATGTTTTGCCACAAAAATCGAAAGGGAGAGATTGTAAGTCTTGTAAGTCTTTTTGAGTCTTTGTTGGCATTTTCGTGTACAAAATACGGAGTTTGTTTATTTTACTTAGTATTTTTGTCTACCTCTTTGTATGGTGCTTTGCTTGTGATCAATATCGCACAAACTCACATAGATTTCAACACTTTATATGTTTTCATGATAAAGACACAACAAGGTGTTTGTGAGCATATAGTTTGCATGTTTAAGTGTGTTTTTATCCTTCTTTATATTTTACTAAATTTGGGTATTTATGAGATTTTTTTCTCTTTAAGTTTTTAACTTAAAAAATCCTTTTTTTAAATCTCGCTAAGGTCATCGCTAAGGCTTCAAAAAGTGCTCATCGAGGTAGGTTCGAGAGAGTTACTGATGTGCAAATTATAGTACTCGTAATTATACGAATCACTTGTAGCAAGTGATAAGCAAACTTCCAAGGTCGATCTCTCAAGAAATTGCAATGGTTTTAAACAATCTTTTTATTAATCTAATAAGAGTCCTAAAGCAACTAAAACACTAACTAAATAGAATTCTAGAACAACTAAAACTCCAAATAATTAGAATCCTAAGACTAATAAAACTTTAAAAGAAGTTGAGGTTGAGAACAAGATCAATGGTGATGAACAAATAACGAAAACAATAATGCAAACTCAAATTAACTCAAAAAGGTTTCAAATATAAATAGATGATGTATGGATGTTTAATTTGATTGACCATGCTTGCATTGAAAAGTTATTGTGAATTAAAGTGAACGTTCTAATAAATAAATATTACCGGCTTTCCTTTTATTTATGAAAATTCCTACGATCGGGTAATTCTCTTCGTTGATTAACTAATCAATATCCTACGATTGGGTATATTAAATAGCAAGCAAATTATGCATAAGGAAAAATATGTCCATCAAACCAATGCCATGACTAGGTCATCAATTTGAAGTTTTGATTAAGTTTTTCAAAGTAAAGTCAAGGTGACGTTCCTAAAACCAAACTCTAATATTTTTCAACCTAATCATGAATCTTGTGAAGGTTTCCAGTAATGATACCCACAAACATCGTACGACTCTCAAAACTCTAAATGACTCTAGACGTGCTCGAATCAATCCATGCATATATCTCAAAAATTGTTAATGACGAATGATATACGAAATAGTTAAAAACCACTTAAGCTCAAAAACAGTCCAAATATAAATCCATTTTTGTAATTGGCTTTTGAACAAACAATCAAACAACAAGCCCGTTAGTTACACTATCGGACTATGCCGTGCATGATATTCATAGATTACATTTTAGATCTCAAAATTGTGTAAGTAAAATATTAGTGAGGATTGCACTCACAAACTCTATAGGCTTACTTTTCAAATCTATCTCCACTAATATAGAAATCAAAACTACCTCGAATCAATAGGACTTTATTAAGCTTGTAATGTTGTGTTAAGGTGTGTGGTTATGAAAGTACGGAAAGGTTCTTCTCAATAGGATAAGAGTATTTTGCATTTTACTTCACAAACTTACTTCAACTTTTCTACCCAAATATTCTTTTCCTTCCTCCTATTTTATAAACTCCATATGTCCCTTAAATCTTTGCTTAATTTTCTTTCTTTCTTTACTTCTCTTGCTCTTTATTATCATTTTTTTTAAGCAAGACATATATAATTTCCTTCAATTCAAATGCTCATGAAAACCAAGTATTACATTGAGTACTCTTATCACTAAGGGTAGTACAATGTATATATCTATATTGAGTTTAGGAGGGTCACTATGGATGAAACAGTACGGGAAGGCTCGAAAAGTTCAAACGGTCCAAAAATGGCCTAAATCACTTTCTAAATAGTATGTAATTCTATTATTTTGCCTTAATGGATTTTCAAGAAAGTTCTAGAGTTTGTTGAGACGTAAAATATATCACGAATATGCATACACTACACAAACCAAAAATAGTGATAATAACCAAACAAACTACCACATATACCACAAAATCCTCAAACTAAATGAATCTAATATTTTTGTGCCTCTTCACTTAGGTGAAAATCAATTTCTTTCACATGTCACTGTCATTACAATCATATTAATATCACAGACTTCTGAATTGATTCAAGTGAACTCGATACTATCCTAACAAAATTCAAATGAAAAACCTACAATGAGTTAAAATTTAAAATTTGGTCTAAATTTGTGCTCATGGAATATTTTTCCCACCTCCAACCTAATTTCTACATTGTCCTCAATGTCTCAAAGAAAAACAAAAAAAATTAAGTAAAAGAGTGAAGACGTTACCCCCCTTTTGATGCGAACTGAAATGACATGACTCCTATGTCTTACAAACAACGAAAATTTGAGAACCACAAGAAATACGGCCTTAAGACCCAATACTATATTAGCATGCAAATTTCTACGAGAAACTTAGATTTTTGGGTTGCAAGGCTCATCTTAACGCATGGATATTATGCACCACGAATCAAGACGAGGGAAATGCCACAAAGGGTTGCAAATTCCTTTGATAAGTTTGGTTGAAGAACAAGAGAAGCATTCAAGCTCTCAATTTTGAATTTCATTCAAAATATTACACAATGATCAAAAGATGCATTTTGCTACACAAAATGTCTATATATAGTTACAAATAAAACCCTAATTCGAAAAGAAATCCTAACCTTTGAATTGTGATCCAATGGCCCAAAATTACAACATTTTAAAATCGTGCCGCAGCGGGGAAATACATGTGCTGTGGCTAGGGGTGCTTGAATTTCCATAAGAAAGGTCGGGCTGCGGCGGCCAAAAATTACATGCTACAGTGCGCACGTTGGGGGTCAGCGCCCAGGTCTGGCATGTCAAGCACACTTGTCCATGTCAATGCACAGGCTGGGTGTCAGCTTGCGCATGTCTGCTTTTACCCTAGTCATGCCGCGGCACATAGAATCTCATGCCAAGGCACACATGTTTTTTTCAACCCAAAACAGAATGCCTTGTGCCACAGTGCCCAAATGTCATGGCGCCAAATGAAAAACTAAAATTGGCACAATTTTCTTGTATTGCATCGTTAGTAATTCCATTTGGATGTAATATAATCATCGTTGTCATAAACCATTGATGACGTCCCTTGATTCGTATCACCTTTTGTATGTAATTGTATACATTACAGTTACACTTTGGTTCACCACTCATCGCCCTTCTCATCATGTAGCATTTAGTTCACAAGGAAATATGAATGAAACCTCTAAATGTGTGCATCACAACTCAAAGCCAAATTTAAAAATTAACTAAAAACAAATGAAATCAAAAACCATTAAACAACGTTAATTAAAGTTCATAACTAATCCAACATAATAAAAAAATAAAGGAAAAACTGAAAGAAAAAAGAAAAAGAAAATTAAACTAAACAAAAATAAAAATAAAAATAAAAATAAAAAATAAAATAAAAATTAAAGAAAGGATAAAATACAATGGGGAGGCTTAGTCCTCCATATCATCATGTTGCTCGTTTTCGTCCTCAGGTTGGTTCTCCGATGGTCTGTAGACAAAGTCATGGCCCAAATACTGTGGAACTATGCCGAATTGGGTAAGGTCTACTCTACTCTGTGTCAACTGAAAGCTCATCATTCTGTGGAGTAGAGCTTGGTATTGATGAGAGTATTTCATTTGTTCGCTGAACCAAGCTTGTTGTTGACATTGGTATTCTTGTATTTTACTCACTTTTGCTTCCAAGTTCACTAACCTATTCTTGGTGGTAGCGTTCTTGGAAGAGGTCCCATCACCCTTGCTACTACCTTGTCCCACTTTAGTTCCACTGGTTAGGTGCCTCATGTAACCGAAAGTTAATGTCTCGGCAGGCTGCAAAAGTACCTTGCCCATGTCATATTCTACTCCTTGTTTTACACATAGGGCGATGATCAGCTAGGGAAAAAGTAACTGAGGTTGTGATGCTCAACTGAGTATACAACCTGCTGTTGGATCATCATCCCAACATCAACCGATCTCTCGGTTTCTATTGCATATTGCAAGATTTCCCTTTCCCGATCAATAGTATTGTAATGTCGGGTTGGCATCAATCTTGAGCACACAAAGTACTGCCAGATACGGGATTGGGTCCTAAGATGTTTTTCCTGGAAAGTATTGACCATGTCCCCCTTAAATTCCCACTCCGCATAACCATCGGTGAGTGATGCACAAAAACTTGATACCAAATTTTGTATTTATAAAGCTCGCAAGTGCACGAGTCACTCGTAGTAAGCGACAAGTATACTCCCAAGATCGTCTCTCAAGGAATTGCGGTGGTTTTCAAAAATGTGAATTGTTTTCTAAAAGATTACAATAAAATTAAATCTAAACATTCTAACAAAGGAAGGTTGTGGAGATTCTTGCTAAAGTTGTAAAAGTTGACAGGAAAAATAGAGTGAATGCGTAGACTTTGTGTAAAACGATGAAGTGAATGAGTGTGGGAAATTGGTTAATAAGCTAATCATGGATGAATTGGTTTATGTGGTTGTAACAGTTAAGCACGAAAAAGTGGAACCTACTGATTATTTTCTCTAACCTAGAAGACCCCAAATCAATGGTGATTTCCCCTTAATTAACCAATTAACTTCTTTGATCTGGACCGTTAATTGGTCAATCAGCTTTAAATCTAAGAAAATAATTTAATCACCTAATTCAAGACAAATCAATGCACTTGAATTAGGCTCAAGTTTAAGAGTGCTTAATTGAATTCAGATGGCGTTTCTAAAACTCAATTCCAAAATATTTCATACATTCACAAATTAAATTGGCCAGAAATAATTAATGAACATAATAGTAAAATCAATAAACTCGAAATAAATCACTTTAACATTAAACATTCCACAAAACCAATTATCCAATCATAGTTACATCACCAAAATCCCACACATAAAAAGCTTAGCTACTCATAATGAAATCCAAATCAATAATTTTCATTACAAATAACATTCTATGAATTCTTAAAGAGAGAAAAGATTACAAACAATAAATTACCCTATTTCCACTCTTAGATCAAGCTCTTGATGTTGGATGGTCACCTTCTTCAAGATTGTTGATGGAGCTTCAATGGAGGAGCATTAATGGAGTAATCTCTCTCTAAAGAATTTGGAGAAGATGAAGCACTATTCACGTCACTGTTCACGAGTTGGTGGAAGCTCAATGATAATCTGTAGATGGAGGCTCAATATTTGGAGTGGTGGAGGCTTGGAATCCTTTGGAGGCTGATTATTTGATCACTTGGAGGCTAGAGAGTATATATAGAGTTTTGTCCAATTAGGTTTTGTAAGGGTTTCCATAATTGATGTAAGTCTCGTGCCCTAAAAGGATTCCAGTACGCGCGCGCGCGCGCCGCGGCGCACATTTTTCATGCCGCGGCGCACATTGTGTTCGTGATTTTGGTGTTCAAACCCGAGAGCCTCTCGCCGCGGCATACAATTCCTTCGCCGCGGCGCGCCTTGTATGTACATGAGAGTACATAGTATGTACATGGCTTTACATATTTCTCTGAATTCCTCGCCGCGGCATACCATTCCTTCGCCGCGGCGCACAATGTTTTGATGGTTTTCATGTTCCAACCCGAGAGCTCCCCGCCGCGGCATACACTTTCCTCGCCGCGGCGCGCCTTGCATGTAAGGGTGTACATGGTATGTACATGTATGTACATGCCTTGTACATATTCTGTTGATTATCGATGTAAGGCTTACATAATGTATGGCACCTGCTGTAAGGCTTACGTATGTATGCATTTTTACTCCATTTTTGCTCTCTTTTTCCAAGTTTCTCTCCAAACCTACTTTGACCTGCAAAACAGTAGAATACCCTCCAAAACAAGATTATATCGAGATTACATGCAAAATAAACACTTAAAAACATCACAAATAGTAGATCAAAATAGTGTTCATCAAATACCCCCAAACCTACTTTTTGCTAGTCCTCAAGCAAAACTAAAATTAAAAAGCCAAATAACAAAACTAAAATTGAAGTTAACAAAACTTGTCATGCTTTAATTTCTTTCCAAATCATAACCAAAAATTCATGCACAAATTTATCCGACAATCAAGCACATCAAGGTTCACCATTTAGATCAATTTTGCTTCACAAATCTAAATTCCAATACTAAAAGCGTATCAACATTGACTCCCCCAAACCTAGTGTTAAGAATATGAATTCGTTTCAACTCTAATCCTCACAATAATTACTCTCTAAATCACACCAATCCTATGGGTTCAAGCACTCAACAATGTATATGCGAATAGAAATTATGTAAAGAAACGAGCTAATAGGTTCGCATATGATTAAACAAGAAAGGCTCAAAAGTGCATAACATTGATCTCATGAAAGGAATCAAATGATAGGATTTATGAAGGAATCACATTACTAATCTCATGCTTCAATTAAAATCCTCAAGCAAAAACTTCAAGTGTGCCATAGAATGAAAATGTTTTGACTTTAAGGGAACTTATTTCCTATTTCTCTCTCTCTTTTTTGTATTAACCATTCATACTTGAAGAACTTAGGGTCATAATAAACTTATTATCTCTTCTTCCCTTTTTTTTTTTTTTTTAAGACCCACATACATATGTAATTTGTGAATGGCTACTTCTTAGCTCTTTTTGTGTTTGATATAGGAATTCCCTTTTATTATTATTTTTTTTTTTAAAGTCAAGCACGAATGAAATAGGCAAACACTTCAAACTTTACTTAAGTCATTTAATCTAAGCAATTCAATTAAGCATATGATCCCTCATTAGATGTTTAAAATCCTAACATTCAATGCAAAAACCTATAGAGATCATCTAGCAATTTGAAATGATATGAAAGGTGTTTAAAAGAGTAGAAGAACATTTATCTCTCCGAATAAAACGTTAAGGGCTCAACAATATTCTCACAAGGTAGTCTCTACAATTCAATTTCTAAACACAAGATTTGGGTTCATCTCAGTTTCAACATCAAAAGCATGAAACACAGATTGCAAATTAAAACCGATCCTTACAACAAACCTCAAATATTTTAAAAAATCAGATAAACAATGCATAAAGACTAGTTATTCATCAAAAATTGACCAAAGCATGAAAGTATTGTTATCAATCAAAAATGCAAAATGCACCCCCAAACCTAAACTAAACATTGTCCTCAAGGTTTTCAACTACACACATGTTCAAAAAAGAGTTTAGAAAGGGCAAACAGAAAAGCTAAACTGAAGTAAATTAAAAGAAACAATAGAGAATACCTAAAACGGTGGGTTGCCTCCCACCAAGCGCCTAGTTTAACGTCTTAGCAAGACGATGCTCATTCTTATCATGGAGGCCTCAATGCATCCTTGAAGTGCTTGCTTCCTCCTTTCTCTTTGCTCTTCTCAAGACAAGGCTTCGTGTTACCTGAAAAAGACTCAAAACGAGTATTACATGCATAATAATCTTTTTCAGGATAGAAAAACTCACAATCCAGGTTTTTAATATGTGAATGCTTGACATGGTCTTTGTAGGCATTATCCTGAATTGAGCTTGTAAGTGTTTCCTTCACCCTCCTATCTGTAGATGAAACAGTAGTTTTATTGTATGGCTTCTGCTGCAATTGATTGTCAAAAACAGGTAAATCATTAGAATCTAGAACGACACAATTATCAACAGAAGAAATAGGAGCAGTAAGTAAAGGGTTAAACACTTTGAAGTTTATAGTCTCTCCTAAGACTCTCATTGTCAATTTTCCTCTTTGGACATCAATAATTGTATTGGTGGTAGCCATGAATGGCCTACCAAGAATAATAGTGTGGTCATTGTCCTTTGGTATAGTGTCTTCCATCTCCATAACTACGAAGTCGACCGGTACAATTATGCTCTTCACTTGTATCAACAAACCATCAACTATTCCCTTGGGATATCTAATGGATCTATCAGCAAGGTGAAGTGACATATTTGTGGGCTTAAGATCCCTCAAACCTAGTTGCAAGTACACAGAATATGGCATGACATTAATACTTGCCCCTAAGTCTAACATAGCATTCGACACCATCTTATCTCCCAAAGTGATTTTGATATTAAAACTACCTGGATCCTTTAGTTTAGGAGGTAATTTCTTTTGCAACACTACACTAGCTAATTCTGAAACTATTACTTTCTCTTCATTTTTATACTTCCTCTTATTGGAGATTAGGGTTTTGAGAAATTTTGGATAAGAAGGAATGTCCCTAATGATACTCAACAAAGGTAAGTTAACATTAACTTTAGAAAGTGAAGTAAAAGTTTCATGAAATAGCTTATCCTGATCAGTCGCTTTTACGGAATGTCGGAATGGAATCGGAGGTCTATATGGATTAGGTGACTTGTGAAGGAGTTGACGTTCGGTTGACTCTTTAGGATTCTCCGTATGCTTTACAGAAGTTCTTAGGACTTCAATGTCCTCAGCTTGATATTCCTTTGGAATTGCATGTTTCCCTCCTGCATCTATAAACAAATCATCAGAATGTTCAGTAAAATTATAGTTTAGGTCCTTACCATTTTCAATGACTGTGATAGCATTCAGTTGTTCAGGCATCTTCCCTTTATCTTGCTTGTGTACGTACTCAGTCAATTGGCCCACCTGAACTTCTATCCTTTTCATGGAAGCCTCTAAAGAACCTATCCTTTGATCATTCTTCTGATTAATTTCCTGACTCACTTGAATGAAGGAGTTCAAATTGTCCTCTAAACTTGGCTTGTTTGGTAGAGTAGGCTGTGAATTGTTGTTGTTTGGATGATGTGGGAAGTTATTCTGAGCATAGCCTTGATTATTATTTCCTTTCCATGAGAAGTTGGGATGATTTCTCCAACCAGGATTATACGTGTTCGAGTAAGGATCATTCCTTGGCCTCGGTTGGTATCCCTCCATAGCATTCGCTTGCTCATAACTTGTACCTGCATTTTGATCACAAACAAAAGGACAAATGTTAGCACCATGTCCGTATGTACTACAGATACCGCATACCTCTTGAGTTGGTGAGTTCTTGGAGGTGAGGAGTGCGATTTGTTTTGTCAACTCCGCAATTTGCATTGCCATATCATTTCCCGGAGCTACCTCGTTAACTCCCATCCGCCGTCCTCTAGAGCTCTTTTGTTGGGAATTAGCACCCAACATCTCATAGAGATCATATGTCTCATCGGCGGTTTTCTCTCCCATTGCTCCTCCCGCGGCATTATCCACAGTAAATTGACACTGTTGTGTCAACCCGTCATAGAAGAATTGATTCTGGAGTTGCAACGGAAAGTGATGGTGTGGGCACTGAATCAGAAGCAATTTGAAGCGATCCCACGCCTCATGAAATGGTTCTCCGTCCATTTGGGAGAACGTTGCAATTTTGGTTCTTAGGTCCGCAGTCTTTTGGTGGGAATAGAATTTTCCCATGAATTTGTTGAAAATTGCGTCCCAAGTTGAAAGAGATCCAGGTAGAAGAGTCATAAGCCATGACTTAGCTTTGTCTTTAAGCGTATACGGGAAGCATCTCATCCTCAGCTGATCCTCATTTAGCCCCTGTAGCGGAAAAGTCTGCACAGTAGCATAGAAATCACGAATAAAAGTTAGAGGATCTTCGTTAGGAATCCCATAAAAAGACGGTAACATATTAAAATGTATATTCTTAATTTCATAGTTTCTAGCTGCTTCCCCTAGTTGGATGCAAGAAGTTGCAGTGCCAATGATTGGCCTTGCATACTCCTTCATCGTCATCTCTCTGTGTGGAGGTAGATTTTCTCCCATTGTTGGTGGCTGCTCGTCCTCCAAAATGTCAGCGCCGGATGGTCTCAAATGTGCTCGTCTCCTGTTGACGTTATCTATGAACGGCACGAGCGGATTTCCAAGAGATCTCCTTCCGTGCATGCACAATCAAAAACAACAAAAAAAAAATCAGAGCACCAGAAACTATACGACTCTAACGAGTAACAAAAAACACAAAAACAAGAAAAACAAATAAATAAAACAACAAAGACTAAAAAGTAAGTAAAATAAAAAGAAAACAAATAACGATTTCAAAAACGCCAATTCCCCGGCAACGGCGCCAAAAACTTGATGCACAAAAACTTGATACCAAATTTTGTATTTATAAAGCTCGCAAGTGCACGAGTCACTCGTAGTAAGCGACAAGTATACTCCCAAGATCGTTTCTCAAGGAATTGCGGTGGTTTTCAAAAATGTGAATTGTTTTCTAAAAGATTACAATAAAATTAAATCTAAACATTCTAACAAAGGAAGGTTGTGGAGATTCTTGCTAAAGTTGTAAAAGTTGACAGGAAAAATAGAGTGAATGCGTAGACTTTGTGTAAAACGATGAAGTGAATGAGTGTGGGAAATTGGTTAATAAGCTAATCATGGATGAATTGGTTTATGTGGTTGTAACAGTTAAGCACGAAAAAGTGGAACCTACTGATTATTTTCTCTAACCTAGAAGACCCCAAATCAATGGTGATTTCCCCTTAATTAACCAATTAACTTCTTTGATCTGGACCGTTAATTGGTCAATCAGCTTTAAATCTAAGAAAATAATTTAATCACCTAATTCAAGACAAATCAATGCACTTGAATTAGGCTCAAGTTTAAGAGTGCTTAATTGAATTCAGATGGCGTTTCTAAAACTCAATTCCAAAATATTTCATACATTCACAAATTAAATTGGCCAGAAATAATTAATGAACATAATAGTAAAATCAATAAACTCGAAATAAATCACTTTAACATTAAACATTCCACAAAACCAATTATCCAATCATAGTTACATCACCAAAATCCCACACATAAAAAGCTTAGCTACTCATAATGAAATCCAAATCAATAATTTTCATTACAAATAACATTCTATGAATTCTTAAAGAGAGAAAAGATTACAAACAATAAATTACCCTATTTCCACTCTTAGATCAAGCTCTTGATGTTGGATGGTCACCTTCTTCAAGATTGTTGATGGAGCTTCAATGGAGGAGCATTAATGGAGTAATCTCTCTCTAAAGAATTTGGAGAAGATGAAGCACTATTCACGTCACTGTTCACGAGTTGGTGGAAGCTCAATGATAATCTGTAGATGGAGGCTCAATATTTGGAGTGGTGGAGGCTTGGAATCCTTTGGAGGCTGATTATTTGATCACTTGGAGGCTAGAGAGTATATATAGAGTTTTGTCCAATTAGGTTTTGTAAGGGTTTCCATAATTGATGTAAGTCTCGTGCCCTAAAAGGATTCCAGTACGCGCGCGCGCGCGCCGCGGCGCACATTTTTCATGCCGCGGCGCACATTGTGTTCGTGATTTTGGTGTTCAAACCCGAGAGCCTCTCGCCGCGGCATACAATTCCTTCGCCGCGGCGCGCCTTGTATGTACATGAGAGTACATAGTATGTACATGGCTTTACATATTTCTCTGAATTCCTCGCCGCGGCATACCATTCCTTCGCCGCGGCGCACAATGTTTTGATGGTTTTCATGTTCCAACCCGAGAGCTCCCCGCCGCGGCATACACTTTCCTCGCCGCGGCGCGCCTTGCATGTAAGGGTGTACATGGTATGTACATGTATGTACATGCCTTGTACATATTCTGTTGATTATCGATGTAAGGCTTACATAATGTATGGCACCTACTGTAAGGCTTACGTATGTATGCATTTTTACTCCATTTTTGCTCTCTTTTTCCAAGTTTCTCTCCAAACCTACTTTGACCTGCAAAACAGTAGAATACCCTCCAAAACAAGATTATATCGAGATTACATGCAAAATAAACACTTAAAAACATCACAAATAGTAGATCAAAATAGTGTTCATCAGTGAGGAAGTTTATAATTTCTTTGTAATCCACCTCTTTTAAATAAGTTTCATACCCACTATCATGGATTTCCCTCAACCCATAGTATGCATTTATAACAAACCTGTTAAAGGGGACTTCAACACCCCTCACCTAAACCGTTCCATCCCAAGCTTCTGGGACATTCGCGTAGAATTCTTGGACCAACAAACTCACACCCGCTTCCGACGCATGTACATATTTCCTCCACCCTAATGCTTCCACTTTATCAGAAATTTCCATAAATCTTACTTGTCCAAAATCCAACCCCCTCTCCTAACAAATCATTTGTTCCTTTTGGCGGCACCTTCATACCGCTCTTGTGCCTCTCTACTTATGAACCTAGAGGCATCAAAATTGCGTTCCTCAACCATCTTCCCCTTTCCTTTAGAATGACTTCCCTCTCCAACTTTTCTTTTTGGAGCCATAGAAGATGCTACCCAAATAATCTCACACAAGACAATCAATTCCAGAAAAATCTCCAAAAATCCCCTCTTATCCAACTTAAAACACTTAAATCCAAAAAAAAAAAAAAATTTAGACACAATCCACAATTTTCAGATAATAAATACCAAATTAAGTTAAAATTGTGAAGAAATTTACCTCTTGTGAGTTCGATTGAAGCCTTGAAGAAAAACCCCCAATTTTTTACGAAACCCTAGCTTGTGTGGAAGAAGATGAATAGATTTCTTAATTTCTTGAGCAAATCTATGAAAATTGAGAAGGAAATACTTGATAGTAAGGTTAGATACAAGAAATTATGGACTAAAGTGTTGTTTTTAGTGAGAAAATGGGAGGAAAATGGAGAGAAAGTGAGGGAGTGTTTGGGAAAAAATGAGGAAAAATGAGGAAATGTTTTTTTTGAAATGAATCTGGTTTCATGAGTTGCCCATTTTCTGGCAAAATTTAAGGGGGCGCCGTGGCATAAGTTTTTCCCGCCGCAACACAGATGAATTTTGGGCTCCCACGCTTAAAACAAAAACACTCTCGCCATGGCACAAATATTTTCCTGTCATAGCACGCACAAAATTTTTAAAATTTATCTCAAAATAGGAACTCTCATGCCGCGGCACAAATTTTTCCTGCCACGACTGATGAACACATTTTTGACCTATATTTTGTTATATTTTTTAGCATTCATTTTATGTTTTATTTTATTATTTTCGTGTTTTGGAGGGTATTTTATTGTTTTGTAGGTCAAAAGAGGTTTGGAAAGAAATGTGAAAAAAGAGAGCAAAAGAGAAGCAAAAGTGCTTAAATATGTAAGCCATACATTGGCGCGTAAGCCTTACATAGGAGAATCAGCACAATATGTACATGTATGTAAAGGCATTTACATACCATCACAAAGATGCGCGCCGCGGCATGAATATTGTGCGCCGCGGCGAGGGAATCAACAAAGTATGTAAAGCCATTTACATACTATGTACATACATTTACATACAAGGCGCGCCGCGGCATGATTATTGTGCGCCGCGGCGGGGAGGTTTCTGTTTTGAACCAACGAGCCAAAATTCAACACGCGCCGCGGCGGGAAAAACCTGTGCCGCGGCGGGAGGTGCCAAAATTGCCCAAAAACCCTAAAACGCGTATTCCACTTCTTTCCCCCTATAAATACAACATTATACCTCTCCCAAACACAAGTTTTCACACCCATTTTCCTCCCCACCTTAGCTGCTACTGCAGCAAGGGTTTTCCACCCAAAATCAAGAGGAGACCCTCCATTGTTGAAGCTACTCCAAGGATTTGAGAAAGAGGATCAATCAAGTTCAAAGATTTGGAGCTAGAAGATTCATTGGGGTATTTTTATTGTAATATTTTTTTCTTCTCTGATTTTGTGGTTTGCCTCCATGACTAAATTATTGACACCAATTTAGTTATGGTTGGCTAATTTATGTATATTGGGATGTTAGTATTGCTTCCAATGATTGGAAGAACAATTTTGTAATTTAATTATATGATTGGATTTATTTCTTGTTCATGTTCTTATTATTTTTTGATTGTGAATTAATGGTGGACCAAACCTTAGTTTGTGGTTAGAAAGAATATTTTAGAATTAGGCATTAGAAACGCCATCTTTGCTTAATTGTGCATTATGAACAAGAGCCTAAATTGATTGCATTGATTTGTGTTAATTTAGGTGGTTAGAATTATTTCCTTGAGCTAATTCCAATTGATTAGTTAATGATCCGGGCCAAAGACGTTAATTAGTTGATCGTAGTGAAAATTGCCATTGATTTGGGATTTTCTAGGTTTAGCGGAAAAATCATTAAATCCAACTTCTAATTGAATGCTTAATTTGTTTTTTGCCATGAATGGATAGCAAACTAATATTCCCAATTACATCCATCATCCTCCCCTTGGTTGTGATCACTTTTATTTTCATTTTATTTTAGTTTTCAATTTAATTCCGAATTTACGATCTGTTCTTCAATTGACAACTGTTAGAATGTTTAGGATTGTTTGTTCGACTAAATAAGAAAATAGATAACGTTTTAAAACCACAGCAATTCCTTTGAGAGACGATCTTGGGAGTATACTTGTCGCTTACTATAAGTGACTCGTGCACTTACGAGCTTATATAAAATACAAAATTTGACTATCAAGTTTTTGTGCATCAAGTTTTTGGCGCCGTTGCCGAAGAATTGGCGTTTTAAAGTGTTTATTTATTTTTTTGTTTAGTTTGTTTTTCGTATTTCTTTATTTTTGTGATTTCTTTTTATTTTTGTGATTTTGTTAATTTTTGTGTTTTGTTTTATTATTTTTAGTTTGTTAGTTATTTTTATTTTTTTTGAGTCATTTGTTTTAGTTGTTTGTTTTATTTTATTTCTTTTGTTATTTATTTTCTTTTTTCTGGATATATATTGTGGTGCTTTGATTTCTTTGTTGTTTTTGTTAGTATATGAAAGGTACCGTTCATAGACTACATCAACATATTCAAAAGAGCACTTAATCAAGCTGGATACTGATATCCAAGAGCTAGCAAATATGGAGGTATGTGGTATTTGTGGTTTACATGGACATGATGCTAATGTTTGCGCTTTTACAGGTGATTTCTATACCTCTACCAACCGAGATATCAATCTTAATGAGGAATGTCACCCACCTTGGAATGATCACCCACCTTGGAGTGATTCCTATCCTTATATTCCCGAGTTGGAAAATCACCAAAATTTTTATTGGGAAGCAAACACTAACCCACCTTATGCCTCATACCCATATTTCAATCCTTATGACCTACCCATTCACCCTAAGAAACCAACCTTGGAGGAGACCTTGAATACTTTTATTCAAGTTAGTTTAGAAAACCAAGAGAAACGTAATCAAAGGATGGATTTCTTAGAGGATTCTATGATAAGGATTGCAATGCAAATTGGGCCACTAGCGGAACAACTTCTACCACAAGAAGAGTTGCCCAATCAAGATCATCAAGTTTTTAATCCTTATGACCAACCCATTCACCCTAAGAAACCAACCTTGGAGGATACCTTGAATACTTTTATTCAAGTTAGTTTAGAAAACTAAGAGAAACGTAATCAAAGGATGGATTCCTTAGAAGACTCTATGATAAGGATTGAACTGCAAATTGGGCAACTAGCGGAACAACTTCTAGCACAAGAAGAGTTGCCCACTCAAATTGAGCAAATGAAGGATGACAAAATCCTTCAAAGTGGTAAGGTTTTTAATGATATTTATTTTCCTGAATTTTTTGATGATTTACCACTTTGTGCAGACAATTCAAATGGGGTGCAAGCAATTCTCCAAGACGGTCACATTGAGGATCATCACATTCTACAACCTTCCAAGGAGAATAAGGAGGAATCATCTTCACCTCCTTTATCTAAGACTTGTACGTCCCCAACTCTTTTTCCACACCACCTCAAGAAAGTGTGTACTGTGCTTCATGGGAAACAACTACCGAGATGGAAGGATAGGCTAAATGACATACTAGCTCGAAAAATCGACATCACACACTTCAAGATTTTTGATGATGGTGGATAGGAGTGGATTAGCAACGTCTTGCTAAGACGTTAAAGAAGGCGCTTGGTGGGAGGCAACCCACTATTTTAGGTAATATTTTTCTTTTTCTTTTAGTTTAGTTAATTTTCTATTTGTTCCTTTTAAATGCTTTTCTGAACATGTGTGTAGTTGAAAACCTTGAGGACAATGTTTAGTTTAGGTTTGGGGGTGCATTTTGCATTTTTGGTTGGTAACAACATTTTCATGCTTTTGGTCAATTTTTGATGAGTAATCGAGTTTTATGCATTGTTTATCTGATTTTTGAAATGTTTAAGGTTCGTTATAAGGATCAGTTTTAATTTGCAATCTGTGTTTCATGCTTTTGATGTTGGAACTGAGATGAACCCGAATCGTGTGTTTAGGAATTGAATAGTGGAAACTACCTGTGAGTATATTATTGAGCCCTTAACGTTTTATTCTGAGAGATAAATATTCTTCTACTCTTTTAAACACCTTTCATATCATTTCAAATTGTTAGATGATCTCTATAGGATTTTGCATTGAATGATAGGATTTTAAACATATAATGAAG
Source organism: Elaeagnus macrophylla (assembly GCA_029378325.1). NCBI lineage: Eukaryota > Viridiplantae > Streptophyta > Magnoliopsida > Rosales > Elaeagnaceae > Elaeagnus > Elaeagnus macrophylla. The sequence continues at coordinate 41,240,184 of CM055641.1, read as the reverse complement.
GATCATGTGCTTAATTGAATTGCTTAGATTAAATAATTTGAGTAAAATTTGGAGTGTTTGCCTATCTCATCCATGTTTGACTTTAAAAGATATGAGGGAAAAACTATATCCATTCACAAAATACATATGTATTTGGGTCTTTGATTTTAAAAAAAAAAAAAAAAAAAAAAAAAAAGATAATAAGTTTCTTATGACCCTAAGTTCTTCAAGTATGAATGGTTAATACATAAATAAAAAAAAAAAAAGAAATAAGTTCCCTTAAAGTCAAAGCATTTTCATTCTAGGGCACACTTGAAATTTTTGCTTGAGGATTTTAATTACTGCATGAGATTAGTAATGTGATTTCTTCATAAATCCTATCATTTGATTCCTTTCATGAGATCGATGTTATGCACTTTTGAGCTTTTCTTGTTTAATCATATGCGAACATATTAGCTCGTTTCTTTACATAACTTCTATTCGCATATACTTTAATGAGTGCTTGAACCCATAGGATCGGTGTGATTTAGAGAGTAAATCTGGTGAGGATTAGAGTTGAAACGAATTCACATTCTTGACACTAGGTTTGGGGGAGTCAATGTTGATACGCTTTTAGTATTGAGATTTAGATTTGTGAAGTAAGATTGATCTAAATGGTGAACCTTGATGTGTTAAAATGTTGGATAAATTTGTGTATAAAGTTTTGGTTATGAATTGGAAAGAAACTAAAGCATGACAAGTTTTGTTAACTTCAATTTTAGTTTTGTTATTTGTCATTTTAGTTTTTCTTTTAGTTGGATGTTTGTGGGAATCATCATTGAAAACCCTCACGAGACTTTAACTCGTTCACTAGGGCAACCTAGGGGTTTAAAGGCTTGTTGCATATGCTAAATGCAACCGTGACAATCTACGGAAGTGATTTAGGTTAGTATAGTTTAATTTTAGTTTTGCTAGAGGACTAGCAAAATGTAGGTTTGGGGGTATTTGATGAACACATTTTTGACCTATATTTTGTTATATTTTTTAGCATTCATTTTATGTTTTATTTTATTATTTTCGTGTTTTGGAGGGTATTTTATTGTTTTGTAGGTCAAAAGAGGTTTGGAAAGAAATGTGGAAAAAGAGAGCAAAAGAGAAGCAAAAGTGCTTAAATATGTAAGCCATACATTGGCGCGTAAGCCTTACATAGAAGAATCAGCACAATATGTACATGTATGTAAAGGCATTTACATACCATCACAAAGATGCGCGCCGCGGCATGAATATTGTGCGTCGCGGCGAGGGAATCAACAAAGTATGTAAAGCCATTTACATACTATGTACATACATTTACATACAAGGCGCGCCGCGGCATGATTATTGTGCGCCGCGGCGGGGAGGTTTCTGTTTTGAACCAACGAGCCAAAATTCAACACGCGCCGCGGCGGGAAAAACCTGTGCCGCGGCGGGAGGTGCCAAAATTGCCCAGAAACCCTAAAACGCGTATTCCACTTCTTTCCCCCTATAAATACAACATTATACCTCTCCCAAACACAAGTTTTCACACCCATTTTCCTCCCCACCTTAGCTGCTACTGCAGCAAGGGTTTTCCACCCAAAATCAAGAGGAGACCCTCCATTGTTGAAGCTACTCCAAGGATTTGAGAAAGAGGATCAATCAAGTTCAAAGATTTGGAGCTAGAAGATTCATTGGGGTATTTTTATTGTAATATCTTTTTCTTCTCTGATTTTGTGGTTTGCCTCCATTACTAAATTATTGACACCAATTTAGTTATGGTTGGCTAATTTATGTATATTGGGATGTTAGTATTGCTTCCAATGATTGGAAGAACAATTTTGTAATTTAATTATATATGATTGGATTTATTTCTTGTTCATGTTCTTATTATTTTCTGATTGTGAATTAATGGTGGACCAAACCTTAGTTTGTGGTTAGAAAGAATATTTTAGAATTAGGCATTAGAAACGCCATCTTTGCTTAATTGTGCATTATGAACAAGAGCCTAAATTGATTGCATTGATTTGTGTTAGTTTAGGTGGTTAGAATTATTTCCTTGAGCTAATTCTGATTGATTAGTTAATGATCCGGGCCAAAGACGTTAATTAGTTGATCGTAGTGAAAATTGCCATTGATTTGGGATTTTCTAGGTTTAGCGGAAAAATCATTAAATCCAACTTCTAATTGAATGCTTAATTTGTTTTTTGCCATGAATGGATAGCAAACTAATATTCCCAATTACATCCATCATCCTCCCCTTGGTTGTGATCACTTTTATTTTCATTTTATTTTAGTTTTCAATTTAATTCCGAATTTACGATCTGTTCTTCAATTGACAACTGTTAGAATGTTTAGGATTGTTTGTTCGACTAAATAAGAAAATAGATAACGTTTTAAAACCACAGCAATTCCTTTGAGAGACGATCTTGGGAGTATACTTGTCGCTTACTATAAGTGACTCGTGCACTTGCGAGCTTATATAAAATACAAAATTTGACTATCAAGTTTTTGTGCATCAACGACACACAAAAAGGTTTTAAAAATATCCTGAAACAAAACCACACTCGCTGTGGCACAAATTTTTCCTGCTGTGGCACACAAAAAATTTTAAAAATCATCCTGAAATAGAACCACACTCACCGTGGCACAAATTTTTCTTGCCACGGCACACAAAAAAATTTAAAACTTTTTGATTTTTTTTTTGGATTTTTGAAAATGAGAACATGGGCAACGTATTCACCCCCAACCTAGATTGGGGTAATGTCCTTATTGCTATGAAAAAAATTTAAAACAAAAAGAAAAGAAAACAACGAAAGAAAGAAAGAAAAACGAACAAATAAATTAACTGAATGGGCGCCTCCCATTAAGGGCTTAGTTTTACGTCTTAGCAAGAGGTGGTCGCTCTCGTGTCTAAGAATCTTGAAGACGTATGGTTTCTATGCTTTTCATGTTGGTGTCTCCTTGCAAGTACGGCTTAACACGATGCCCATTCACTTTAAATGGTTCTTGTGTTTTGGAATTTAGCAACTGACCACTCCACGTGGGAATACATTAGCAATGGTATACGGTCCACGCTACCTAGAATATAGTTTTCCTGAAAACAGACTCAAACATGAATTATATAAAAGTACTTTGACTCTAGGAACTAAAGACTTACTGATGAGCCTTTTATCGTGATAGCACTTAGTACGCACCTTGTAGATCTTGGCATTCTCGTAAGCCTCATCTCGAATTTCTTCAAGTTCGCTTTGTTGGAGTAGTCATTTTTCCCCAGCTTTTGTCATGTCCATGTTGAGCTCTTTAATCACCCAATAAGCTCTATGCTCAAGCTCAATGAGTAAGTGACATGCTTTTCCAAATATCAACCGGTAGGGGCTCATACCAATGGGTGTCTTGTATGCTATGTGATATGCCCACAAAGCATCATTCAACTCCACTGACCAATCCTTCCTTGAGGGGCACACTGTGCGTTCCAATATTCCCTTGATTTGTCTGTTGCTCACTTCCACTTGACCCTGAAGTTTGGGGATGGTATGGCGTAGCTACTCTATGTGAGATGTTGTACTTTTTCAAAAGCCCATCAAAGAGCTTGTTGTAAAAGTGGCTTCCTCCATCACTAATGATAGCTCTCGATGTCCCAAACCTGCTAAAAATCATATCCTTCAAGAATTTATCAACAATATTAGCATCATTAGTTCTAATGGGTACTGCTTCTCCCTACTTTGAGACATAGTCAACTGCTACTAAAATATAAGTAAAGCCAAAAGATGGGGGAAACGGACCCATGAAATCAATTCCCTACACGTCAAACAATTCGACTACAAGATTTGATGTCAAAGGCATTTCATTACATTTGCCTATATTACCGGTCCTTTGACATCTATCACATCACACATAAAACAAGTTAGCATCCTTAAACAAAGTAGGCCAATAGAATCGAGATTGTAATACCTTTAAGGCCGTTTTCTTACCACCAAAATGGCCCCCACAGTGTAGCTCATGGCAAAAAGTTAGGATGCTCTTATGTTCCTCATTGGGTACACACTTCCGGATGACTTGATCTTGACATAACTTGAACAAATAGGGGTCATCCCAAAAGTATTGCCTGCAAATACTGAAAAACCTTTTCTTTTCCTGAAAAATGATGTTAGGTCTCAAAATTCCACTAGCAAGATAATTAACAATGTCAGCATACCATGGGTTTAGACCTATTGTAAACAATTGTTCATCAGGGAAGGTTTCTATGATTGTTTCCTTACTTTCACCCTCAACAGTATCATACTCAAAAATCAACCTAGACAGATGATCATCTACTACATTTTCAGTACCTTTTTTGTCCTTGATCTCTAAGTCAAATTCTTGTAAAAGTAAGATCCACTTAATGAGTCTAGGCATTCAGTTTAATCAATAAATATCTCAAAGCAGCATGATCTGAATGAACAATAACTTTAGTTCCTACCAAGTAAGACCTAAATTTATCAAGTGAGAAAACAACAACCAATAACTCTTTTTCAGTGGTGGAATAATTAATTTGGGCATCATTGAGTGTTTTGCTAGCATAGTATATAACCTGTAAACGTTTATCCACTCTTTGTCCCAAAACAGCTCATATGGCATAATCAGATGCATCACACATGATCTCAAATGGTAAAGACCAATCAGGTGCCACAATAACAGGTGCAGAAGTAAGTTTATCTTTTAAAGCATTGAAAGTAACAAGGCAATCATCAGTAAAATCAAATGGAACATCTTTGAAAAGTAGGTTACATAAAGGATGACTTATTTTTGAAAAATCCTTAATAAACTGACTATAGAAACCTGCATGTCCTAAGAACTCCTTATCCCCTTAACAGATGTAGGGGGAGGTAATTTTGTAATCAAATCTATCTTAGCCTTATCTACCTCAATTCCCTTGGTAGATATAATATGTCCTAAAGCTATACCCTGTTGGACCATAAAATGACTTTTTTCCAAACTAAGTGTCAAATTACACTCAATGCAACGTTCTAACACCAAAGTCAATTTGTGGAAGCAATCATCAAAGGAATTACCGAAAATAGAAAAGTCATCTATAAATACCTCAATGAATTTTTCCACCATGTCTAAAAATATAGACATCATGCATCTCTGAAAGGTGGTGGGTGCATTGCATAGTCCAAATGGCATCCTCCCGAAAGCGAAAGTACCGAATGGGCATGTGAATGTCATCTTCTCTTGATCCTTCGGAGCAATGGGTACCTGATAATAACCTAAAAGACCATCCAAAAAATAGTAGAAAACATGTCCAGCTAGTCTTTCTAACATTTGATCAATGAAGGGAAGGGGGAAGTGATCCTTTTTGGTGTACAAATTCAATTTTCAAAAATCAATACACATCCTCCAACCTATAATTATCCTAGTGGGCACTAGTTCATTCTTCCCATTCGTAATCACAGTTATTCCAGATTTCTTTGGTACCACATGAACTGGACTAACCCACTTACTATCAGCAATTGGATAAATTACTCATACTGCTAGGAGTTTTAAAACTTTTTTTAACCAACTCTTGCATGATCGGGTTTAGTCTCCTTTGTGCTTCTTTAACTATTTTGACATTGTCCCCTAAATTGATCTTATGCATACACATCGCCGGACTAATGCCTCTAATGTCCCTTATACACCATCCTATTGCTTTCCTATACTTCCTAAGCGCCCTCACTAGTTTGTCATCTTGGTTTTGGGTGAGTGTTGATGAAATAATAACTAGATAAGTTTCATTCTCTCCTTAAAATATATATTTCAGATGCTTAGTTAGTTCTTTAAGTTCTAGTTCAGGTGGAGCAATCTCTTTGTCATGTGAGGCATCTAATAAATCTAAGGGTGTACTAGCTTCCTCTATGGGTATGGCATTATCTAACATATCCTTGCACTCCTTAGTCTCATCATCTAAAATGTCATCTACCTCTCCAATTGTAAGTGCTACCTCTAATTTATCATCTAATCTATCCTACACAAATGTATCATGAATAATAGGATCTAAACATTCAACAAATGAGCATTCATCAATAGCAGATATAGAAGGGTAAGGAGATGAATCAAAAACCTTAAAATGCACAGTCTCTCCTAAGATTGTCATTGTCAACTTCCCACTTTGGACATCAATGATGGTTTGGGTGGTGGCAATAAATGATCTACCTAAGAGAATTGTATGCTCCTTGTCCAAAGATGGGTTATCCTGCATATCTAAAACCACAAAATCAACAGGTATGATAAGCTTATCTACCTGTACAAGTAAGTCTTCAACCATGCCTTTCGGATATTTAACAGATCTATCAGCAAGTTGAAGGGACATAGTTGTTGGTTTTAGCTCTCCCAAACCTAGCTGTAAGAAAATAGAGTAAGGCATCAAATTTATACTAGCACCAAGATCAAGCATAGCCTTAGCAACTTTCCTATCCCCCATAGTAATATTAATGATAAAACTGCCTGGATCTTTTCACCATAGGGGTAGGTTCTGTTGAATCATTGCACTAGCAATTTTAGACACTATAACTCTTTCATTAAGCTCATACCTTCTTTTCTTAGTGTTTAATTCTCTGAAATTTTTTACATAAGAAGGTACGTTTCTAATTACATCTAACAGAGGCAGATTTATGTTCACTTTTGAAAGCATGTTAAATAAATTATAAAATTGCTTATCTTGCTTACTGTTCTTTAAGCGTTGTGGGAACGGTACTGATGGTCGGTATGGCTCTGATGACTTGTGTAATTTAGGGGACCTAGATGACTCTCCAATTATTTCCTTGGAAGGCTCTTCATGTTTGCCACCTGTTTCCTCCACTTCCTTAGACATTGTGTTGTCATCTTCCATGTTACTTGCACTATAAGGTAAATCATTAGAAATTTAAGGTAAAACTTTTGTAACTACCTTACCACTCCGAAGAACCGTGACAGCTTTCACTTGTTCAGGTTGACTAGGAAGCTTTCCTGTCTCTTGTTTGTTGTTCAGCTAGCTGCCCCACCTATATTTTCACTCTTTTTATTGATGCTTCCATAAAGTCTATCCTCCCACTACAGGATTGCATGAAATTATTCAAGGTTTCCTCTACGGTTGGTTTATTAGGTGGAAATTTTTGGTTAATGTTTTGGCCTTGTGTTTGATTTTGGGCAAAGGGTTGGCTATTATTTTGTTTCCAAGCAAAGTTGGGGTGATTTCTCCATCCAGGTTTGTAGGTGTTAGAATAAGGGTCATTCCTAGGTCTAGGTTGGTACCCTTGCATTAAATTTACCTCTTCATTAGCACCTGTATAAGAATCACTTGCAAAAGAACAAACATTAGCCCCATGTCCATAAGACCCACAAACTCCACATACCTCATGTTTTGGCATTTGATTCATATTAGAGGTAGTAAGAAGTTGCACTTGTTTAGCCAACTCAGCAAGGTACATGGCCATTTCATAATTGGAGCCAAATTCATGGACTCTAGCTCTTCTTCCTCTAGCACTCTTTTGTTGGGAATTGGCTCCCAACATCTCAAACAGCACGTATGTTTCATCTGCTATTTTCTCACCCATTGCTCCTCCTGCAGCATTATCAACTGTGAATTGATACTGTAGTGTCAATCCATTATAGAAAAACTGATTTTGTAACTGCAATGGAAAGTGGTAATGTGGACACTGTATCAAGAGCAACTTGAACCTGTCCTTAGCCTCGTGAAAGGGTTGTCCTTTCATCTGCAAAAAAGTAGCAATTTTGGTTCTTAGGTCAGACGTTTTTTGATGGGAATAGAACTTACCCGTAAACTTGTTATAAACAGCGTCCCAAGTAGCCAAAGAACTAGGTGCCAAGGTCATGAGCCAAGACTCAACTCTATCTTTAAGAGTGTAAGGAAAACACCTCATCCTTAGTTGATCTTCACTAAGACTCTGCAGTGGAAAAGTTTGCACAGTTGCATAAAGTTCACGCATAAAATTTAGAGGATCCTCATTAGGAATATCGTAAAAGGAGGGAAGCATGGAATAATGAATATTTTTCAATTCATAATTCCTAGCTGCCTCTATCAGTTGAATGCACGATGTGGCAGTCCTAATGATAGATTTTGCAAATTCTTTATTCATCATCTGCCTACCCACGTTGTCACCCATTATTACTTGCAATTGTTGGTGTTCTTCTTCCTCTTGAGTATGAGTATCCAGTTTCCTTGATAGGTGTTTGATCCTATGAATGTTATCGATGAAGGGAGTGAGTTCTTTGTTCAGTGACCTCCTAACCTGCATGCACAAACAAAAAGCAAACAAATATCAAGGCAGCAGAGAAAATGAAAACAAATAAAAGCACTCTTTTTTTTTGTATTTTTTATTTTTTGATTTTTGAATAAAAGATAAAAAATAAAATTCAACTAAAGTAAATAAACAAACAAATCTAATTTAGAAACTCTAAAACTTTAAAAAGAAAATTATTTAAAATGCCAATTTTCCGGCAATGGCACAAAAACTTGATGTGCAAATTATAGTACTTGCAAGTGTACGAATAACTTGTAGCAAGTGATAAGTAAACCTCTGAGGTCGATCTCTCAAGGAATTGCAATGGTTTTAGACAATCTTTTTCTTAATCTAATTAGAGTCCTAAAGCAACTAAAATACTAACTAAATAGAATTATAGACTACTAAAACTCTAAATAATTAGAATCTTAAGACTAATAAAACTGTAAAAGAAGATGAGTTTGAGAGCAAGATCAATGCTGATGAACAAATAACGAAAACAATAATGCAAACTCAAATTAACTCAAAAAGGTTTTAAATATCAATAGAAGATGTATGGATGTTTAGTTTGGTTGACCATGCTTGCATCGAAAAGTTATGGTGAATTAACATGAACGTTCTAATAAATAAAAATTACCGACTTTTCTTTTATTTATGAAAATTCTTACGATCGGGTAATTCTCTTCGTTGATTAACTAATCAATATCCTACAATCGGGTATATTAAATAGCAATCAAATTATGCATAAGGAAAAATATGTCAATCAAACCAATGCCATGACTAGGTCATCAATTTGAAGTTTTGATTAAGTTTTTCAAAGTAAAGTCAAGGTGACATTCCTAAAACCAAACTCTAATATTTTTCAACCTAATCATGAATCTCAAATTAGCCCATGAAAATTCACAATTAAACATCTAAACATGCTCTTAATCAAAAGGTAATTTTATTTATCTTAAAGCAATAAAAATATCCACCATAACAATTCTAACAAACATGACAACACAAACTAAACGCTCATAATAAAATTGGCCAACCATATTCGAATTAATATTCATTGACAAATATAAGTCAACATACATCTCAAAGAAGTAAGAAGAAGAGGAAAAATTATATAACAACAATAAACCTAGATCTAAATACCACAATTGGATTGGATGACGTTTCTTTCCCCAAAAGCTTGATCTTCAATCTTCAATGGCTTCTTGAATCCTTAGAATTGATTTTCTTGCTTCTTTGAGTGTGAAAAAACTCCAAATTTCTGATTAAGTCTCTTAATGATTCGCAAAATTGAAGTGTGTGTAAAAGATAGACTTAATGAGGTATTTATAAGTGTAAGGGTTACATAAAATTTGGGCTGTCCAAATAATAGGTGTGCCATATGGCACACATATTTCCCCGCCGCAACACAACTTTTTTCTGCCACGACACGTGTTGTATTTTGTGTCTTCACAGTATCCCATACATACTAGTTGGCTTGTTTTGTGAGGCCGTAAGTGTTCCCTCTTTGCATGTTTGCATTATTCGACTCATTTGACTCTAAAAACACCTGAAATACACTAAAACATATCCGTAATTTCGAATTGATATATTTATGTAAATAATCATATAAATGAGTTATAACAAATCTATTTTTTTACAATTAAGCATAATAAATCACAAAATATTAGTACTTTTCAAGCACTCATCAGTCACGGTGCATGAAATCTTCTCTATAAATACCCATTCACTTTATTTTTAGAAGACTTTTAGGAACAAAAACTCTTCCATTTTTATGACCCTTTCTAAAATTTAAAATATCTCTTGTTTTATCAAATCATTAATATGTTGAGTACTATTTTCTATATTAGTGATTTGAGGTTTCAAAAAATAAACTTTTGTATTTGCAATACTAAGTATTATTCTATATTGCAATACGAAGGTTTTATTTTAAAACTGTATGAGTTATTTGGAGATTTTGTGTCAACAATACGTAGTGTAATTTTGTATTGTTGATACGAGGAGGTTTTCCAAAATCATTTCTTGGAAATTATTATCTCATTTAGAATTCATGAATACTGATCGCAATTAGTAGTATTGCACTGCATGGTGGTATGACTCTAGAAGTGAGTCAGATTCAGTGTGGATCAAATAGCTATAGTGACAGTTGGTGAAAGCAACCTAGGTAGTTAAAACGGGTGATCCCGATTGATAGGTATTGGTGTTTACCTTATCGAGTTTGTATAATTGTTTATTTTTATTTAGTGAATTTGGCTGCTGAGTTGTCGTCTAAAGCAAACCGTAGATGTTATCACTTAAAATTGGAGCCTAAGTAGGTTTATCATACTATATTGTTGTGTATGAATGTTCTGATACATGTGTGAGTACAATTAGTAGATTATTCTGATATGTGCAAACATATAAGAATTACTCGGTAATTGAAAAGCATTTATTATTTTTCTTATTGCTTTGTGTGCTTACTTTTATTTCGTTATTACTATTGTTTTACTTCCGCTATTTGTATGAGTGGAGTGAGCCCTTAGGTGTCAGTATTGCCTAAACTTGGTTATTTACCGAGTTAGGATTCTTTTACAAATAATAATGATAAATTTGTTATTAAAACAAAATTGTCTAAAATGAAAAATAACATATAAACAAATATACATTAATACAATTTTTAATCCATTATTTTTAATAAAAATAAAAATATTTAATTGTTATCATAAAATATATTTAAAAAAAATAGTAGTTGTAATTTTGGAGTTAAAGCAAAAATTTGAGAACAAAATCATTCAAAACAAAAATTGCTTTTTTTAATCCTTTATTTTAAAAGAAAAAGAAAAAAGTAATTCAAATGCATATGCATTTTAGGTTATTCAGGACTTGTTGAAAAAGAAGTAAATCATAAATAAGATTATGACAATCTTATATTTATAATAAGATAATATAATCATTATCATTAAATAAATAAAATAAATAGTAATGATAATTTTGTAGTTAGAGCAAAAATTTGATGACAGAATCGTAGAAACTAAAAATTGATTTTTTAACCCATTATTTTAAAAGAAAATTAAAAAATGAATTCAAGCGCATAATTATGTATTTTAGGTTATGCATTACTTATAAAAAAAAGTAAATCACAAGTAAGACTCTTATAATCTTAAGATAATGTAATAATTATCACTAAATAAATAAAATAAATAATAATGATAATTTTGTAATTAAAACAAAAAATTGAGGACAAAATAGAAAATGACGCATAGGCAAATATATATAGTAATAAGATATAAATATAAACATGCAAAATGAAGTACCAAATGAAAAAGGAAAGAAAGAAAAATGGAAAGGAATAAATTGAGTATTTTTCAATGGTGTTGTCTCTCTAATAATAGAGATTGAAATAGATACTCATTAATAGAACTAATAATTAAAAAGTATATAAAACTCAAACTTAATTGAATATTAAAAAGTTCATTGTTAAATAAGTTTTTGCAATTCTAGAAATAAATAAAAAATTAAAAAATTACACCTATAATATCAGATTTTATGACGTCGTTATTAGTTGTAAAATATATTATTTTATTTTATTTTTGTAATAAAATTGTGCATTTTCACTTTCCTAAGAGGAAAAAATAACAAATAAGAGAAAGAGAATGTTTGTATTGAAAGATTCAACTTTGTATACTAACAAACATACAAGAGGACGACCTCTCCACCTAACTTCCTCTCTACAACTAAATTTCCTCAAACCCATATCGCCCCTACTGTTGATTATTTTCTCATCTCTTCCATTGGAGCATCTATTAATAAAAACAATAATTTTCAAATTCATGACTGGAAAAGAGGATGAGATTGAGAAAAAAAGCCTCCAAAAATCTCATAGAAAAAGATGTTACATTTGATAGACTTTATTTATATATAAAAAAATGTTTAAAATCTTCAAAAATCTCTAAAAATCTCATGAGAGAAGATGTTACTTGTAGTAGACTTTATTTTTACAAAAAAAAAATCTAAAATCCTCCTCTAGCTAAGTGAAGTTTTTAAGTCATTAACATTTTGAATATTCTAATACTTTTATAAAATTTTAAAAAGTAGTAATTAAATACACTTAGACTTTTATAAAATTTTAAAAAGTCTTTAAAAGTTTTAATTGAATGCAACTAAACTTTATAAATTTTTAAAAAGTCTTAAATAAATACACCTAAACTTTTAAAAACACTTAAAATCCCTAAAAGTTACTAAAAATCTCAGCTAAATACACCCCTCTTAATAGTGCATGGTTTGATGAGTTTCTTAATTGGTTAGATTATAGAATAATGCTGCATATTATTTGGGTTGTTATCTCTTTAAATCAAATATTGGAGAATAAGGAGGTGGCGACTCATTTGTTGGTAAGGGGTTCTCAAATTGGAAAAAATTAAAATCTTTTCATGTTCATTTTGGAAGCCCTAATAGCCATCACAATCAGATTGGCAAAAATGTGAAGCTTTAATTAATCAAAAACAACAAACTAATGTATTTATTTGCAAGCAAATTGATCAAGCTTGCAGGATCATTATCAGGTTCGTTTGGGTGCATCAATTGGTTGTATTCGATTTCTTTTTAGACAAGGCCTAGCATTTCGTGGACATGATAAATTTGAAAATTCAAGTAATCAAGGAAATTTTCTTTAACTATTGTAGTGGTTATGTGATCATAATAAAGGCATAAAAACTGTTTCTTTGAAAAATGCTCCTGAAGATAATAAACTAACATCACTCATAATTCAAAAGGATATTGTTAATGCAATTTCAATTGAGACCACCAATGCTATTTTTGTAAACATAGGAAACTCTCATTTTCTATACTTATAATGAGTATCATGATCTAGCTTCAAAGGAACAAATGATAATTGTTGTTAGTTATATTGACAAAAAGGTTGTGTAATTGAGCGCTTCGTGGGTATTGAGCATGTTGTTGAGACCACAGCTCACTCGTTAAAGAATGCTATTGATGCTTTTTTTTTTCTAGACATAATCTAAGCTTATTTCAATTAAGGGGACAATGTTATGATGGGACAATCAATATGTGAGGAGAGTTTAATGGTCTCAAAAAACTCATATTAGATGAGAATAATCATGTATTTTACTGTTTTGCTACCAACTTTAATTAGCTCTTGTTGGTATTGCCAAAAATCATGTAAATATATCAGGTTTATTCACTTATGTTTCAAATGAGGTAAATATTGCTGGAGAATCAACTAAATGTTGTGATATTCTTCATGAAAAATAAGCTACCTCAATATTTGAAGAACTTGACAATGGTGAGTTTTTACGTGATCAAGGATTAAATCAATAAATTTCTTCAAAAAGACATGGTGATACATATTGGAATTCACATTACAGTTCATTGTTGAATTTGACTGCTGTGTTCGCATCTATCATTAAAGTGTTTACGATTATAACAGAAAGTGATGAGTGAAGCACTTATAAAAAAATGAAGAAATTGTCAAATTGGATGTTATTCAATTATTTAATTTTGCTTTATATTTACATTTTATATTTTCAATTATTCAATTATTTATTCATTACGGATCTTAAATGAATTATCAAAGGCTTTACAAAGAAAAGATCATGATATTGTCAATAGTATGAAGTGTGTAAAAATACGCAAAGAAAGATTACAACAATGAGGGATAGTAGTTGGGATGAGTCCAGATGTTCTATCCCAAAATATGTCATTTCTCTGTCGTCTCAATCACAAAGTGACATGTTTACTTTTTTTAAAAAAATAAAAATATTCAATAAAACTTGTTAACACCGTTAGTAATAGCATTACTTTTATTCTTGAAGGTATATCTATTTTTTGGGAGATAAAATAATAAAAAATTATGATTTATATTTATTTTTTTATAATATAAAAACTAGTCTAACTTAATTATTTTGTTGTAGGTTCTTTTGTTGAACTTCATTATATGTTATATGTTTAATTTTATATTAGTTCAACTGTTTGTTTTTTTTTTTTTTATATTTATTAAAAAATTTAATATATTTTAATAACTTGATATATCAATTTTTATTTTTGACCAAACAAAACATGACTTCTAAGTTCAAATTAATACTGAAACTGAAATTTATATTAATTAAATAAATAAATAAATGAACTCACTTTGCTGTTAATAACTTAGTATTAAAACATACCCAACTTCATTTGTCATGTTTTTTATGATATTTTAGAGTTATAAAGTCTAATTTTTACTAAATTATTATTATCATTGGAATATATTTTTAATTTTTTAAAAAATGAGTTGCGATATTTTTATCGAAGAGCAATATATAATTGTATGTATATGAAAATTAGAGTTTTTACTTTTGATTCTTTTTTTTTTTTTCCTTTTCTTGTGACATTTTTTAGCAAATTGTAAAATATTCAAAGAAATAAATTTTTAGTAAGCATGTAATCCAAATTAATAATAATTTAGCAAAATGAGTGCATTTATTTAATATAAATTTTAATTTCAGTATTAACTTGTCTTGAACTTAAAAGTCATACTTTATTTGGTCGAAAATAAAAATTGATATATCAAGTTATTGAAATATATTAAATTTTTTAATAAATTAAAAAAAAAATAAAGGAAGAAACATTTGCACTAATATGAAATTAAATATGAAATATATAATGGAGCTCGACAAAAGAACCTACAATAAAATAATTAAATCAAGCTCTTTTTTATATTATAAAAAAATGATAAAATTAAAAATTGGAAGAGAGGTCGTAGAAGTCTCTCACATTTGAAAATTTGTGTCATTTGGTCACCAAGTTATAAAATGTACTTTTGAGTCCTTCAAATATATATATATATATATATATATATATATATATAAAGGTGTCAATTGAAGACACAATGTTATATTTTAATGAACATTTTAATATTTTTTTTATTAATTCAGGGGTAATAATGGTCATTTTATGTTTAGGATATGGGCCATGAAAGTTCTTCAAATTTGAAAGTTTGTGTCTTTTGGTCATCCAGATTATAAAATGTGTTTTTTAATTCTTCGTATACATGCAAATGTGCCAATTAATGACATAATGATATTTTAAACTTTTTTACAAGAACAATAGAATTTTACCTTAAAAATCCATTAAACAATACAACATGCAAATTAAACAAATATTAAACAATTTCAGGTTTTGGAAGAGACAACCCAAGAGGATGTAAAGGGAAAAAAAAATAGGCTTAAAAATCTTACTATAAGTAGGTGTTTTTTCTTTCCTTCTTAACACAAACTCATTGTAATGTTCGTCGTTCATCAGAATAGCAATGGACCTGTGGATGTGTGGTGAAAAAGTTAGAATAAAACCTCAAAATAGAAACAATGGGGGCTAATATTCGTGAGGAAGAGAAGGAAAAGGAGGGTTGATATGTGTGAGGAAGAAAAGGAAAGGAGACTAATAAAAGTGAATTAAAATATTAGAGCTTATGCGGTAGTGGGAGCTGATTGTTTTAGTTTTTTTGGGAAATTTTTTATTTGTTTTGTCAAGACTTAAAATACCACTTTTATCCCTTATCACATTTCAATACATTAAAATAATAATTTTATTTTAGGAAGATACTATTTTATTAACCAATTTATTAAAATAACAATTGTTGTCCTTATTTGGCCCATTTCATTTAATGTGGAGGATTAGAAAATAATTTTTAAAATGTGGGGACTAAATGCATATTTTACCCTAATGTGAAGAACTTTCCCTACTCTTTTTCTCTAAAAAGTATAAAATAAATATAAGTTATAATCTTTTCTTATTTTTTCTTTTGAAAAAGAGAAGATACTTTTAGTTATAAAAATAATGCTATTAATAATGGTGTTATCATAAGTTTTATTTAAGATTTAATATTTTAAAAAGAAGTATACATGTCACTTTGTGATTGGGTAGACAGAGAGGAGACAAATAATTTGGGCAAAACATCTAGACTCAATTGCGATTAGTTACTTGATGAGTTTCTACCTTTTCTAACAAGCATCGCATTCTAGTCCCTAATATGAGTGACATCTTTATAGCTCGTGGAAAATCACAATGTAAAGTTCAAATACATCATTATTATGTTGTGTTATTTTACACTGTCCTAAAAATACAACTTAACTTCAAGAGTTAAACAACCATTTTAATGAGAATAATATTGAGCTCCTTCTTTATATGGTTGGTCTAAATCCAAGATCACATTTTAGCTTTTGACAAGCAAAAATTGGCTTGTCTTTGGAAAATTTATGACAAATTTTTTTTTGAAATTGCGCTGACGAAACTTGAAGATCAACTTGAAAATTATGTTGTGGATATTAGATCTAGAAAAAGCAATAATGTTATAATAAATTGAATTTTGCAATAAAAATTATAGTAGTTACATCCCAAATTGCTACCTCTAATGTAATGTTTAGCTTCTAGGATTGGAGCTTTCACATTTTACAATGACATTCTCTAAAATTGCCTCTAGTCCGATAAGCCTTGCATTCTTATAAGAAATGTTATTTTTATTACTCTTAAAGTAGGTAAGGTAGTACTCATACTAATCAAATTGCTTGCTTTTAAAGGCAACTTATCCATGCATTTCCACTTGGACACTTCATTAATTGCATTCAAATTTGTTATTATTAGATTTTTTTGATAGATGAAGCCTAACCATTTGGGCAGCATACAAAGGCTCAAGTGGAAATAATGACCCAGTATATACTTGTTTTGGGTCGAAGAGTTTTTTTTTTTTTCAAATATCGTGTTACTACGTTGTTTCTGTGATGTTAGTTTACCATTTTAACCCTTTGACTATTTAATCATAACAAGTCATTATCACAAATAGGTTTGTTCTTCACTATATTCGGTCGTGCCATGCCGAATATTTTACTCTTTTATTGCACTTGCTGTTACTCTCATAATCAAAATAGGTTTGTTGTTCTCCATTTCATTTAGAGGGTTCAAACGGGCCAGCACGGCACAGCACAGCCCGTTAAACACTTGGCTAGTTGAGCCGACAAGGCAAGGCTCACCAAATATTCGGCACGGCATGACTCGTTAACCAAAAAGAGTAGCACGGCACGACCCATGGCCCTCGGCCAGTAACGGGTTAGACTGAGCCAGCATGCAAAGTCTTATTATTTTAAAAATTAATTTAAAAAAATACCAATAAATAAATAATTTTTTTACATTTAATAAAAATTGGACATAACTTAATGGATTCCTAACAATCTATCAAATAAAAGTTGAGAATTCAACTCTCACTTTTAGCTTTTTAAAGTATTATTAATAATTTTTAATTAAATTATTAAATAAATATATAATAAAAATAAAATAAATGAATCATGGGCCGGGCACCACGCCAAAGCCTACGGGCCAAGAATGAAGGCACGGCACGGCCCATACACGTTAACTAATGGGCCACGGATCTGCAAGGCCTAACCTCTTCGTCACCTCGAATTTTATTGTTGTTATATTTTCGTTTTCATCCTTACATTTTTCCTTTACATGTTATTTACTACAAAATAGGTTTTCTATATTTTTTGTATTTGTTTGTTTGAAAACAATCGGTGTTGTTTCATTGTTATATGCTCTAAATCAATGTTATTCAATATTTGTTTCTTCATTTTTAGTGCATTATTCAGCATTTTGATTTTATTATTTTTCTAATTTTTGTTATATTTTCTATTTGTATTTAACTTATTGTTTGTGTTTTTTGTATATCTTATTTAACATTTTTTATTAGTTATTTTTCTTTTCTTTTGTTGAATTTGGTTTGCAAGTTGAAGTTTAGTATGTATTTTTGTGATGTTTAGGTAGAATATTTTGTATTTTATGTCTCGTTTTTGTCATTTTAGTTTTATTTTTTGATACTTTTGTATATTTTTCATGTTCATGTACATCTCATGATGGATGTCATGATTTCCTACTTTATCTTTGGATTTGTCGTGATGACCTGTTTTTTGTTGTGTTTTCTTTGTTTGTGTTATTATAAATTCTTCACTATTTCAATATTTGTTATAAGATGTCTAAGGAGAATGCATTAGATTCTCCTTTAGCAAAAGATACGAAGAAGTCTCGACATGTAGTTGGTGATTATTGTGATGAGGTTTAATAATTTTTCTTTTTTTTTTCTTCTGTTTGATATATCTTACAAGTTTAATCATATATGTAATTGGTTACATATCATTTATGAGTATGTAACTTTTTTCACACCGATCATACAGATATGTAATAGGTTATATATGACATTGTATGATATATTTTGTAACTTATTACATAGTATATAATAGTTTGCATATGTCATATGTAAACTGTTACAAACTGATGGTGCAAGTATGTAACTCGTATTACATATCACATATATAATATGTTTTACATACTTGCACCACGAGTATGTAACAGATTTTCTAATATGTCATATGTAAATTGTTACATACTGATGGTGCAGGTATGTAACAAATATTATATATCACATATTATGTATGTAATATGTGTTACATACCTACACCATGAGTAAGTAATAGTTTACATACACTAATACAAATGAAAATCACATATGAGATAACATGTAATATGATATTTGGTTTGCTATTTAGTACATAAGTTGTTTTTGTCTTTTAGGCTTCATATCTTGAAGACAACAGACCGTTTCCTAATTTGTTATCCCCTAATGACGTATTTCAAATACATTGTAGTTGTATTTCACAAACACATAATGTTATGGCCTGAATAAAGAGTATTCTAAATGAAGAACAAAAGGCAAAGTTTCAATAATCTTGTTTTGGTAATTTTTCGATTTACATGCTTGCAAATTTAGTTGACAGCTTATTCACTCTCTCATGGCAAATCTATTAAGAAGTTATGGCTCAGCTTATTCCTAATGGTAGTTGTCGTATAGTATCTACGTTAGGAGGTGGAGGAGCACTAGATGCAACACCATTAGTGCCACTGCCACCTACATCTCCATTACCACCACATCCAATTCTTTGCACACGTCCACCTCCCTCTTAGTAGCTCTACTTTTACCCATTTTATACACTAAAACAAGTATATATAAATAAACTACAATAAAAATAAAGTAGCATAAAAAAATTATTTCATGTAAAAAAATAAAGAAAAACAGAAAAATAAAAATGCTATACTAAATTATAAAGAAAATAGTAACAAACAAATTATATCATGTAAAAAAAAAAAGTAATAAAAAGAAACATAGAAAATAATATAAAGAAAAATATAAAATATAAAATATAAAACAGAAAAATGAAACATAGGACAAAAAATAAATAAAAGCTATAAATTAAAAAAAATAAAAGAAAATAAATATATAGATAAAGAAAGAATAAATAGTAAGTAAAAAAAGACGAAGAAGAAACAGAGAGCTTGAGCGTAAAAATTAAATAGAGATAAACAAAAGAAAATAAACAAAAGTTGGGAATTAAAAAAAATAAAAGAAAATAATTATATATAGATAAAGAAAGAAGACATTCATAAAAGGAAAAGAAAGAAGAAATACAACCCGCGCATCTGCCTGCGCCCAACGCATGCTACCCGCACGTGTGCTCCATCGCCCACACTACGCACCTTGGGCCCACCAACCTGCCTGCTCGCCCAGCCAGCCTATCATGGGCGCTTTTTACACCCACTTGTGCCATTTGAAATTTTTTTGCCAATTTTAGCCCCATATTTTCACCTATAAATACACCATTTTCCCTTTGTATTTGAACACATTAATTTTTAACTCTCTTCTCTCTCTCTAGCTTTCTCTCTCTAGAAAGCTTTCTTAGTTTTCTTAGTTTTTTTTAGTTTTTAAGTTTTTCTCATTTTGAGAAGAACTTAGTTATGTTCTTGTAATATTTTTAGTTTTGATTCAATAAATGGGAATGCAATTCCGTTTGGAGGTTTTTCCATAAATAATTCTAAAATTATGTTGAGGTATATTTAAATGTATTATTTTCAGCATTATTTCTTATGTTTTTTTTTACATGCTATATTTAATTTTCTAGCTAATTATTAAATTAAGCACGTCTGGCTGATTATTAATATGGGATAATACTGTTGTTATGCTTGTGAAATATTAAAAGGTAAAACATTTTCACAAAATTAAATATTATTTTTATTCAAGATTTTCATATAAAGAATGTTAGAGAGAAATACATTATTTTTCATTACAAACTTTAAATCTAAAAATTAAATTTTAAGGTTTAATTTTCTGGGCTGATTTAGAGTAGTGATCTTCTACTTATTGGTACAATTGCCTGGTATTGTTCATGCGAAACTCTATTTCAAAGGTTTTTTTTTTTTACAAAGAATTATTATTTGAAAATGTATTAACAAAATATTTTCTGTAATAGTTTTAAAACTTGAAAGTTAGTATTCAGATAACTAAATTCTTAAATTTAACTTGAACACCTTGAATAAAGTTTAAAATGTCTAACCCTACCAAATGTGGCATTTAAATGGTTCATTTGCAATCTCTTAGAAAAATAATTTTAATTTATTAAACTAAATTAATTATCAACCCCACCCATAGGTGTTAATTGATTTGTTTAATTACCAAAGAATCTCTAACCCCACCAAAGGTGGTATTTATACATAAAAGAGAGAATCAATAATTTTAATTCAAATATTTCATAATCTATATAATATGAAGCAAGCATAATTAACTTATTATTATCCATTAATTCTCCACTATTATGAATGATATAATTGCATGATTATTTATTGAATTCATGTCTATCTTATTTTTGTGCTTTAGATTAAATTCAACCAAACTCAATATCGTGACAAGATGCTTAGGTTTTAATTTCATTTTTAAAAGTTTGAATAATTATTAAAAACCACATAAATTCCTTCCTTAGACCGACCTTAGGAGTATACTTATCATTTTCTATAAAATGATTCGTGCACTTGCGAGATTTTACAAATATAAATAAGCATTTACGAGATTAGTATTTAGGTACTGGTTTTCGTTCATCAGGGAGGAGTATATTAAATTTCTTAGTTAATTGTCCAGAAATGATTGTTTTCTTAAAGTCTGTAGATGCATCAAATGTAGTTAAAGATGCAAGGTTAATGTTTGAATTGCTTGATAATGTTGTGGGGGCAATGGGACAGAAGCTTGTTGTCCAAATTGTCACAAATAATGCTTCAAATTATAAGGCAGCTGGAGAACTATTGATGCAAAAAAGAAAAACTTATATTGGACTCCTTGTGCAGCACATTGTATTGATTTAATGCTTGCAAGGATTGGTCAATTTTCCCAACATAGTAATGCTTTGTCGAAGGCAAAGAAAGTGAGCAAATAAATTTACAATCATGGATGGGTTTTAGCACTAATGAGAAAGTTCACTAACAAGGATCTTGTTCAACCTACTGCAAATAGATTTTCTACTGCCTATTTAACTTTGCAAAGCATTTATAATTTGAGACAACTGTTAAAATTGATGTTTATTTTTGAAGAGTAGTCAAGGAGTTCATATGCTAAAAAAATGAAAGAAAAGAGGTGACAAAGATTATCTTGAAAGATAACAATTTTTGGCATTGTGTGGCATATGCCATAAAAATCACATCTCCATTAGTTATGATGTTAAGGTTGGTTGATGGAGAAAAAGAGCCAACAATGGGATTTATTTATGATGCTATAAATGAAACTAAAGAATAAATAGCAAAAAATTTGGGCTGAGAAGAGGGAGCCTACAAAGAAATATGGAGTATTATCGATGAGAAGTGGCAATTTCAAATGCACCGCAATTTGCACGCAGCTGCATATTTCTTAAATCCTAGGATGTACTATTCGAAAAATTTCTCTAACCATGTTGAAGTTAAGTTGGGCCTTTATGGTTGCTTGGAGAAGTTGATAGAAGATCAAAACGAAAAGGAGGATGTTTTTGTCCAATTTGACTCATACATGTATAAACGAGACTTGCTTGGTACGCAACAAGCAAAAGAATGTATAACTAGGCAAAGTCCTGGTAAGTAACTAAACTTAAAATTTGACCTAAATTTTTTAATATTAATTCAATTTTCATGAATCATAACCTAGTGCATGTACATTGTAGCTAAATGGTGGATGGCATTTGGAATTCAAGTCCCTGAATTGCAAAATTTTGCTGTGAAGATTTTGAGTCTTACTTGCTCTTCATCTGCATGTGAGCGTAATTGGAGTACATTCAATCAGGTATAATAATAATAATGGATCTCTAAGAGTTATCTTGAGTATTAAAATAAAATTTTGGCAAAGTTTTGTAAGGTAATATTTATCTTAATTTATTTCATTTGTTTAGATTCATATTAAGAGAAGAAACCGATTGAGCACAATTAAGATAAACAAGTTGGTGATGTTATGTACAACAAAAGGCTTAACATGCAACACTACAAGAAGAATGCAATTAAGAAAAATAAAGATTGTTTAATTGTTGATGATGCACCACTCTCTGATGATGAGTGGATTGTCAATGAAGATGAAGAAAATGAGTTTGAACAAATTTTAATAATGGAAGTGAAGAGGGCAGTGGAGTAACAATGTTGCAAATGCAACAAAATCAAAACACATCAACTTCAAGGAAAGGAAAATATCAAAATCAAATATATTACTTCAGGTTCATGTTACCTTTATAACAATATTTCTTTATTGATAGGAAAAAGGCCATTAGTAGACATTGGTGAAGAAGAAGAAGAACCACCCATTGAATTACATAGTGAAGAGGAAGGATACATGGGAGATGAACATGATAGATTTGATGATCACTTTGATGGTGTTAATGCCATAATTGATAATGCAAATACGAATCATGATGATGGCAATGAGAATGATATTGAATATGATGATGAGGAAGTGCTTTGATAGACTATAGTTTGATTGATTAGCATTAACTCATTATTATTTTGTTGAATTATGTAAACTTTTTATTTGTTTGGAAATTTAGACTTTACTTTGGGGTTTGGGCCTCTAGATTTTTTTATTATTTTTTTAATTAATGCCTCAACTTGCCTTAAGGCTTATGCCTTTATTATTAAATACAAAATGCCTCAATGCTAGTTTTCGCCTTTTAAAACCTTGATTTGTATTAGTGTATGTAAACTGTTACATACCTGCATTATAAGTAGGTAACATTTTACATATGAGATGACATACTATGAAATCTCTTATATACTCGTGGTACAAGTATATAACATATATTACATACATGATATGTGATATGTAATACTAGTTATATACCTGCACCATCAGCATTTAACAGTTTACATATGACATATGTAAACTGTTACAAAATAAATCATATCATGTCATATATAACATGTTACATATATGTACCATCGGTATGTAAAAAGTTACATATACTCATATAAATGACATGTAAACAATCACATATATGGTTAAACCTATAATATTATATCAAACAGAAAGAAAAAAAAAATTATTAAACCTTGTCACAATCATCACCAACTGCATGTGGAAAGGAGAATCCAATACATTCTTAGATATCCTATCACATCAAATCCAAAGAAAAGCAAGAAATCATGACATCTATCACAAAAATATACATGAACATGAAAAATACACAAAATAAAACTAAAATGGCAAAAACTAAACATAAAATACAAAATAGTCTACCTAAACATCACAAAAATACATACTAAACTTCAACATGCAAATCAAATCTAATGAAAAAAATAACTAATAAAAAATGTTAAACAAGATATACAAAAAATAAAAACAATAAGTTAAATACAAACGAAAAATATAACAAAAATTAGAAAAATAATAAAATCAAAATGCTGAAGAACGCACTAAAAATGAAGAAACAAACATTGAATAACACTAATTTAGAGCTTATCATAATGTACAATGAAGCAACACCAATTGTTTTCAAACAAACAAATAAAAAAATACAAAAAACCTGTTTTACAGTAAATATATGTAAAGCAAAAATGTAAGGATGAAAAGAAAAATATAATAATAAAATGAATAACAAACTTGTTTTGATTATGAGAACAACAGAGAGTGCAATAAAGAAGCAAAATAAAAGAATCACAAACAAAAAAATAAAAAAAACTAACGAACACAAAAAACAAACAACAAACAAAACACAACTAAGGTGAAGAACAAAACTATTTGTGATAGTGGAGAGTGAAGACGATGAAGAGCATAGGAGAGAAACGTGATTTCGTACTTTAGTACTTAAACCGATTTTGTATGACAGTGAAAAAAATGACTCGTTGTGATTAAATAGTCAGAGAGTTAAAATGGTAAACTAACATCACAAAAACGACGACATAACACGATATTTGGAAAAAAAAAACTCTTTGAGCTAAAATAGGTAATACTGTGTCATTATTTTAATTTTCAAGCTTTTTATGCCGTTTTCTTAAGATATGGAAAGTTTATTATAAGTGTCAAACTGAGTGGGTAGGCCCAACCCATTAATTAGTGCATCTTGCCATATTGTGCCTTCATTTTTTGCTTGTGGCTTCTAGGTATCATGTTGTGACTGGTCTATTAGGCCAAGCTTGATGGTCGACATGGCCTATGGCTTAGTTATGTTTATATATATATATATATATATATATATATATATATAACATTAATTAATTAATTAATTAAATATAAAACTAAACGTTTTTTATTTTCACTTATAACTAGTCGAACCTTCCAACATTATGAGAATAGCACACCACAAAACCACAAATTATTATAAAACTAAACGTTCTTTTTTTTCACTTATAACTAGTCGAACCTTCCAACATTATGCGAATAGCACACCACAAAACCACAAAGTTGCACCCAATTTTCATTAAATATCTTCACAAACATATATTTATTAGTGTTTGTATCCAAAAGAAAAAAATGTGGGCTTCATAGCCTAGCCCGGCCAGTTATGGACTGCAAGTCACATTTAGTGCAATTCTACTCTTTCAATTTTATGGATCTTCTCATGTCTTGCTAAGTCAAAGCTAGGTCAAGAGGAGTGGTTTGCCTAAATAGCTTCAATTTTAATTAAAAATTAAATTTTTCAAAACTAGCAATAATAAGCTCAAAACTGTGCGTTTTAGTTATATTATAATTAGATAAATTACACAAATATCCTTCAGTTTTCTTCTCTACTCTCACACAAAATCAGAATCAAGATAACTCTGTAAGTTTATGACTATCTCACATAATGAATGTAGTTACGAAAGTAACGTGCATTTGCTACTTCTTTTGTAATTCAAACTGATGCAAACTAATAACTAAAAGTAGTGTCCTCCACTCTGCTCAATGGAAACTGATGGCTATATCACTTTAATTCCATATGGACAGCATTCAAGACTAATGACCCAAATTGAAAACAGGTGGCTAGTGTCGAACAATATAGTTATCAGCGATTAGAATCGTCTTCGCTAACCTCAGATGGTCGAAAATATTGACTAAAAACTTCACAATTCCTCAAGTAGTGGCCACGATTTCTCCTCTTGGTTAACTGTGATGGTGATGGTGTATAATTCAAAAATTGGTATCTGATGGAAATGGGTTTTTGTGGTTGCTAGTAATAATGTGATATTTTTGAAAGAAATAGAGTTCAGCATTGTTCTTTGGTTTACATAGTATGTAAACTAATGTACATACTATGTAAATCAATTTACATAGTATGTAAACCAGTTTACATAGTATGTAAACCGGTTTACATACAACAAGTAATGGTGTACATACTATGTAAATTAGTTTACATACAACAAGTAATGGTTTACATAGTATGTAAACTAATGTACATACTATGTAAATCAGTTTACATACTATGTAAACCAATTTACATACAACAAGTAATGGTTTACATAGTATGTAAACTAATGTACATACTATGTAAATCAAATCAGTTTACATAGTATGTAAACTAATGTACCTACGTCTTTTCCCTCTTAGTTTCACTAAGAATCCCTAAGAATCGAGAGCCTCCTCCTCCCATTTATTTTATTCTTCATCTTTCTCTTCTTTTCCATCAAGAAGGGGCAAAGGGAGAGAAGCTAATATTTTCCATTTTCATCTCTAGTTTAAAAGTCCCTTTTCATTTAGTTTATGTTTTGATTTTTGGGTGAGTTATATCTTATTTTAAATCTTGTGATGTTTTGTTTTAGAGATAATTTATGTTTTGTCATTTCAAGTTTTGTGGACAAAGTTATAAATTTTTTTAAGTATATGCTTTGTGGAGATTGTACTAAAAATCACGTTTTAAATAAATTAGAATTCTATATGTAAACTAATGTACATACTATGTAAATCAGTTTACATAGTATGTAAACAGTTTACATACCTATTTACATAATATGTATATGTATACTCTG
Source organism: Elaeagnus macrophylla (assembly GCA_029378325.1). Classification (NCBI taxonomy): domain Eukaryota; kingdom Viridiplantae; phylum Streptophyta; class Magnoliopsida; order Rosales; family Elaeagnaceae; genus Elaeagnus; species Elaeagnus macrophylla. The sequence goes on along the minus strand of CM055641.1, from coordinate 41,213,683 downwards.
TTTTGCCTAACAAAAACAAAATATCTCAAAGTTATCACTATATGCTCTCCATATGCAAAATCCAAATTAATTTAATATAAATCTCCAAAATCTAAATCACTAACTACATCAGCTATATATATATATATATTATCATTAAAAATGATATATTCAATTTTGTTTTAAATTAGAGTAGTAGCAGTTTTAGTTTTAAAATATTATAATAATTAACTACTGGTATGTAACGTACGTACCTCCCAAAGATCTCTTGCTTGAACAGTAGTGTTTGGTGGGAGTCCAATGTCATCCCAGTTGGCTGTAATAAAATAACGCGAAGGGCATCGATTGAGAGTGATAAAATGAAGAAGATAAAGAAATGGACAAAATTGTAAATCTTTCTCCCAAAAACGCTGTCGTAGAGCGAGAATGAAAAAAAATGTATCGGGATCAAAAATTCATGCTATGCGAAGGCAATAAATCGGTCTAGAGAGTATCACAAGAGTAGTTTGATGTCTATGGGTTTTGGCCCAAAGATATATACTCGAGTTGGCCTTATTGGTCTGAGTAATGATCATATATCGAGCTTTTAAGGTTTTTTTTTTTTAATACCTAAATAGGATCATTTTTGATAAATTGGTCAATTTTTCTAAACTAGCAATAATCTATCTCAAAACTCACAATTTTATATCAAATTATTTAATAAAAAGACTAAAATACCTTCATTTCGTAACTTCAATAAAATGAGATCATAACAATCACCACATCTCCAACAGCCACCACCTCATTGGTAACCTCATCAGAGCTTCAACAACCCTGTCGACGAATTTACTGGAGCTCTAACAACCCCAACGAAGCTAGATATAACATGTTACATATAAAAATAAAGTTAAATATGATATGTTACATATAAATATAAAAATGAATAACATATTACATACAAAAATACAAATAGATGTAACATATTACATAATTTCACTTAGGATAATTTACTTTGCATCCTTTATTGAAACAAATTAAATATTAGAAATTTACTTCTACATAAATTATAATAACTTTATTACAAGATATGAATCATATATATGAGTATGCAATGTTGTCCAATTAAAAATATGTTGGCCTTACAAAAATACAAGTCCTTACATCCAATTAAAAAAATGTAAGTCCTTACATACGGCTAAAAATATAAGGCCTTGCATCTAGCACCAGTAGCCAGAACTCATATATTACATACAAAGATAGATTTAAATGTAACATATTACATGTAAAAATAGATATAGTTGTAATATGTTACATGCAAAAAATAATAGTGGATGTAACATATTACATAAAAAAATAAATGTGAATGTAACATAACATCTAATTTGCCAGCCATTCAAAAAGAAAGCACGTAAAAATATATGATGCCAAGAAGTTTTAAACTTTCTGTAACAACACATTTTACTTAAATACTTAGGGTGACTCTAAATCAGCATAACAGTGCAACTAAAGTCCAATATATTAATACTCAAGGGCTAAATATGACCTACAAACGGCATCAACTACCATCTTTGCATGCTGATTAGCACAATAAGCACACAAACCAAAAGAACAATGTTGGTTATTAACATAATAAGACTGGACTATTCTCTCAAAAGCTATCTTATTCAACTAGAGAAATCATTCAAGCAGCTGTAGGATTTATTATATTCATTAATTCATGGTAAGGAATAACTACCTTGGAGGAGGATGAAAAAATATACACAATAGAATGTAAGAAGAAATTTGAACCAGACAAAATAAGAACACCTTGAGTAAAACTTCTAATGTAGATTGCGATTAAGAAGCTTCCTCCCATTGAAGAACAACATGACCTGTTGTCAAAACTTATTTATCTTAATTTTTAAAAACTTGTCGGGCACAAAAAGCAATAAATGCTAAAGATCATTCCTTTTTTTTTTTTCAAAAGTTGGTAATCTTAGACATCACTATGTTTCTGAAAGTCAGCGGCTAAGGCATGAATGGCGTGGAGAGTATAAGTGTTGGAGCCGATCCGCTGGCCTCGAGAATCGAGACAGCTAGAGTGACATTGGATCGCCTTGTTCGGCACAAAAGTTGGGAATCTTTGGTTGAAAACAATAAGGAATATTGAAGAAAAACACATAAATCAAAAGGGGATAAAAAGGTAAATTCGCTCGCTTAAAACTAAGTCATACAGAGACTTTAGGAAAAACAATCAAAACTTACATTTGAGTACACACTATATCCGGTCATTAATTCCGAGCTTTTATATGGTGAAGTATAGAGTGGATGACTCAGGTTTTTCGTCCAAGATATCTGACCAATCCAGTGCCTCCTATACAACTAGAGCGCCATACTAGGATAGAGCACATATAGAGCTACCCATATATTAGTGCTTTGCATTTACCAAAAAAATATATATATTAGTGCTATGCTACTAGAACTCATTTTCCAGTTATATTTCTGGTTCTTATACAAACGAATTTCATGGGAAAACGTAGTATGCATGTGAAACACAATTTTTTCTGGAGTCTCTAGATGAAATGTAATATCCCAAATTTTTAAAATAACATTAATTATTAAAAATAATAAGTTATTTGAAAATAAGTTATAATTTTAAATATAATTGTAAGTGTAAATAAACTCTCTAAAAATAAATCAGAAAGTATGTCTGGATTTATTGTCCACGATATATTGGACTCTTTTTTTAATTAAAAGATAATGATAATAATAATTAGAAGTTCCTAATTAGATTAGGTTTCTATACACATATAAACTCTATTAGACCAAAATATATAAATTCTTTACTAGACCAAAATATATAAATTCTTTACTAGACTAAAAGAGAAACAAAAATCCTACGTCTATTCTTTTCTTATATGTCTTTCACAACAACAACCATAAGAGAATAGAAGTTTATAAAGTAAACTAGGTATGCTTCTTAATTACTCTCTCTCACTTTATTAGTTATGATTTAAAAGTTTATGATTAATGTTTAGGGATTTTTATAAGAAGTTTTACAAAGCAATTGTTTGCAAAATTTCTACAAAAGCCTGAAAATAAATTATTCTTGAAACCTTATACTATTCAATAAAATTTAAAATTATTTTTCATATCAAACTATACTTCTTGACAAGTCTAACGAATATTTATTTATTAAAATATCATTTATATTGAATTTGTTATGAATTTTTAAAGTTTGTATTTTGAATTTGTCAGTTTCTGAATAACTCACATTTTAGGATTATTTTATATGGGTTGAGATTTTGATTTGAATATAAAAATTTATGTTTGAAACTAGACACAATAAGAAAAAGTTTGGCTTTAGAATCATTATAATGTATTTAATTTTATATATTTTTTCGAAGTCAAAATTTTTTGCTAGAAACAGGAAACCTGATATATTAAAACGAAAAATTTAGAATTAATTTATTGTGTTATAAATGTTAAAAATATATGAAATTTTTATAATATGTTATATGTGTCTTATATATTATTTGTTAAAATTTTATAATTATTGCAGCAAATATACATATTTTACGAAGTTTTAGTCTACAAGTGTTCACTGCTGAAAAGTTTTCCAGCAAATTTATATAACTAATTTCAAAACCCGTTTTACCCCTGAAAACAAATTTCAAAGTATTTGAAAATTTTTATGTACAATCATATTTAAATTATAAAACTACGGTTAAAATTTCAGCTTGATGTGATTTTCTAATATTTTTCTAAAAATGTTTAAGCTCAATAGTATTGTTGATTTTCTTATGCTGAAAATTTAAAAAGTTAGTAAATAAAAATAATTTTAGTAATTAATATGCATTCGATTTTATTTGAAAATTTTACTTTACATTTTACTATACCTATATAAAAATTTGGTAATTTTATGACACCAATTAAGTCTAATATTTATTTAATTATAATATAATTAGGTTAAATTTCAAGTAAACTAGTTGGTAATTTTAACTATGTTAGTTATTCGTATCTGATAAGTAGACTAACCCTACTTGTAATATTAAGTATTGTCTGCTTTTTTTGTTCTGTTTGATGTATGAATATTTTCATGGTTGTTTTTATATATATGTCTTGTTTGGTGACCGTATGACTAAATAGTTTGCGTGATCTTCTTTTAGTATGTATATATGATATGTGCTAAGTGAATATTCTTATGCCATGATTATATGATTATGTGATAAATGATGTTATGCTTATCTGAATAGATTAAGTGTGCTTACAATTACATGATCATTAATGGCATGACACATACATCATTGAATCATGATATTTCAAATACAAGTTTTGAAAGTATTTCTTTTATGCTAAGCTTTTGAGAGATAATAAATTTTATGCAAGGTTTAAAGCAATAAGTTTTATATGATATTTTTATTGATACTTGAACCATCATTATAAAATTCTATGTTTTGGAGCAATATGTTAAGTTAAATGCACTATAATAAGTTAAGGGTCGTGTGCGAGAAGTATCTCTCGTGTAAGTTAGAGTACCCGGGGACTAAAGAGTCCTTATCTTTGGTTTGAATGTATGTGTGCATGTGAGAATTATGTATGTAATTCTAATTTTGCTATGTTATAAGTTAAGTCTCACTTGCATATGCCTTTCACACGTGTCAGTTGCCGATGGGTGACTTATGTAAGGCTCCGCTATAATAAAGTTTTAAGTGGATGGTTCAGGTTATATAATTATGATAAGATTTTGCATGTTCTTTTTAAAACATGTGCATTGCAAGCACTACTTCAAAAGTATAAGCATAAGTATGTTGTAATTACTTATTTGTTTGTAAGTGTGGACATGTGTACATGTGTCGTGTGTGCTTAATGTTTCAAGTAAGGTAAGTTTGCTTACCGAGTGATTTTCACTCACCCCAAACTTCCCTTAACTTTTTCAGGACACCATTATGAAGATTTGACAATATTTGAGGATCGTTATTGGTTCCTTAGGATTTAAATTCTTTTTTTCTTTTTATCTAATAAATTGTAAACTTTAATAAGTGCTGAACTTTTTTGCAAGTTTTACTTTATAAGTTTTTTTTGCTATAAATTTTTTTTCTATTTAAAGCCATAATCAATTATATCAAGGTTTTTTATCAATAAAATGTTTAGATAATGCATTTATTTGTGTGTAAAATATCGAAACGTTACATGAATAATCACTAAAAAGAAAACATATGTTTCTTATTATTTGAAAAACAATGTGCACTGCATTCTTTTAATATGCACAAAAACACATGTTTTTTACATTATATGAAAAAAAAATACTTATGTTGCACCGCATGGAGGTTAAAAGTGATACTCCATCCTATTATGGGATTATGCTATGCAATTAAACATTTGTCCTAACCACAGGTTCACAGCTAGTCATTCATGAATAATCACTTTCCTTGCATATAAATATTTTTGCCAAACTAATCCTGCATAATACATATTTCATGATATTCAGAAAATGGGTATATCCAATGGTCCAAACAAAATACAAAGAATCGAGGACACCAACCAGACAATGATCACAACCACAGGAGTTTCAAGCTTATAAATATAATTAGTCAGTAGTCACACACTTGAACTTCAATTATTAATCGCAAACACTTGTGTTCTTGATCCAGAAATTTGTGAATATAGAGGCAAGAAGCTTCAAAATGACGGGATCAATTGGTTTCTGGCAGGCAGATTGTGATAGCCCTGTTTTATAGGCATGATTCGGCAAAATGACTAATAAGAAAAGAAGTAATATTAAAAGCACCAGTTATCAGTCAACTATTAGATGCTTTTGAAGTGGGTTTTAAAAGCTAACATAGTCCGTATATCAAATTTTTTTTATTCAAAATTGTCTAAAAAGAGATGCAATGAAGTAAACAAAGTAGAAGAAATTAAGATTATTGGACTCACCATGTTAAAGTGTAAGAGCTAGGTCAATCTTTCATAACATGTACCAGTTGGTGTCTTGTAGTAATGGTCAATGTCTGGGACGTGCTGTACCATCTGATGGTGCATACCTCCTTTTATGCTATCTATCAGCTCCACTGGAACAAATTTAAACACCAAGTGATGAAGCTTTATAAGGTGCTCAATACCTTGTGGCAGTGTTTTTAACTCAACAAAACTTTGAAGAGATAGCACTTCGAGACCAGGCATCACCCCATTTGCAATGGTTATCACTTTCAATTGAGGGAAATTCTTTAAGGTCAACATTGTAAGCTTTGAAAATCCTTGTTGAAAATGTAGCTCCGTCCCTACATAGGCCTTAATAAGCGTGAGCTGTCCCAGGCTCGGTAATGTAGCAATGTGAGGGAGTGGATCTTCTCTGAGTCTTGACCAATGTAGATACATAGTTGTAAGGCTGTGAAGTGAAGAAAACCACTGTGGCACTCTTTCTAGTTTCCCAGACAAAATGACTACTAAGAGCTCAGGAGGAGGAGATGACAGAGCATCAATACGAAGAATTTCTTCCTCATAGGCCGCAAACAAGGACAAGTATTTAAGGAGCTCCAAATTTTGAATTGAGACACATAAGTTCGCTGCATCTTTTTCCCTAATATTTGAAATTCCAATCCTAATAAGTTGTGTCATTGCCCCAATTTTTTTTACGAAGTTCCCAAATGACTCGATGCAATCCACATCTTGCAAATTTTTAAGTTCACATATCTTATCTGTTGCTTTTGCCCCTTTCGTACACTTGAAGTTATCTTCATTTTCAGGACAATAACAAAAGGCTAACAAGTGGCGTAATTTGCTCAATCTTGCTATTTCTTTAGGAAGTGCCACTATCATTGTTTCTCGTATGTCCAAAGTTTCAAGGTTATAAAGGTTTCCTATGGATGTTGGAAGCTCGCTAATTAGGGTATTCTTCAAATTCAAATACCTTAAGTTGAAAAGACACCCAATTTCCTTTGGCAACGAGTCAATTGGCACATTCTCCAAATCTAGAACCCTTAAGAATTTTGACCTAGAAAGCAATGTTTTCAAGACAGATTTAGATGACTTAGGAGTCCCAAACACCAGAAATGAACGAAGATGTGACATACCAGCAGGCAGTTCAAGATCTTTGTGACTTATCTGAATTGACAGGTGCCGAACTTGACATTGCTGCAATTCCTTTTGCTCATCATATACAGCTAGAAGCTTCTCTCCTTCTGATATGGACAAGGCAAGCTCACGCACGAGATCATGCAACTTACATGGTGGCCATCCAAGTTGCTTCGAATGTACAAATTGTAGCATGCTTCGAGAAATGAGATCCATCAAGTAGCTTTGTGCAACCTCTTCCATTGTGACCCCTTTAACATGTTCTACCAGTCCCTCAGCCACCCATAGCCTTATAAGCCTAAGTCTATTAATCAAATAGTCTTCTGGAAAGAGAGCACAATATAAAAGACACCGTTTCAGTCGATATGGTAACTCGTGGAAACTAAGCAACAAAATGTTCTTTATATTTTCCAGCATAGGATTCTGATTTAACTGCCAGTTCAAGTTGTTGCAGACTCTGATCCACTCAGGTTTTGAATCCTTTGTAGACATGACCCCACCTAAGGTCACAAGAGCCAGAGGCAAGCCTCCACACTTTTCAACTAGTTTTGAAGCTATTGGTTCAAGATATTCAGGACAAAATTTACAAGGATAATTTGAAAACGCTTTCATGGAGAAGAGTTTCCAAGCCTCACCAGTAGGTAATGGTTGGATATGATGAATATGCTTTTGTACTCCCCAAGAGGAAACTACAGCTTCATTACGCGTCGTAAATATAATTCGACTGCCACACCAATTGTCAGGAAGTGATGCCTTTATATTCCACCAAAGGTTCACGTCCCACACATCATCCAAAATGATCACGTATCTTTTAGCCTCCAAGTATTTGACCATCATCTCTATCAACTCTCTAAGACTCAAGCCATCCACGTTGTCAGGAACCTTTTCTTTCCTAGATTTGTAAAGTTCCTTTATCAAGCATTTGATCAACCCTTCTGTTATATAAGTATGAGAAACAGTTATCCATGCATAGCATTGGAAGTTTCTTCTTATAATTTGATTATTGTAGATGTTGGCAGCAAGAGTTGTTTTCCCCACTCCTCCCATCCCAACCAGTGAGATGGCAGTCAGGTCAAGTTGTTTTCCATCTAACAACTCCATAAGTTTTTGTTTATCTTCTTCAATCCCAACAATTTCTTCATCTTTGAGGAATAGAGATGATTCTCTATAATTCTGAACCCATTTGAGATTGTCAATGGGATTTTTACCTTGTACAGTTTGATCAACAGCATATCTATTGTTCCTTTCTGGTATGGCATTGAGTTGTGCAATAATTTCATCTAATTTGACCACAATTTGATGCTCCAGCCAGAGATGCTTTGGAATATAAGCAGTTTTGTGAAGAAACCATAAAAGGTGATTCCTACTTTGCTGCTTATGATTAGAGCAATATAGGAACTCATCTATAATGTCTTCAACATTGTAGCCCAACTCTCTAACAGATGCCACCCAAGTTTCCCCTATTTTAGTAAACGCCTTCTTAACATCCACATCTTCTAGAAAGGCTTTGATGGATGTCAGCTCCTGCTTGAGCTCAACAAGTTTGCCATTCACTCCTCGTAACAAAATAGCTTCATTCTCGAGTAAAGACATTGTTTTCCCAATCAAAAGATCTATGACCAATACTGAAGTCATCTCTGCATTCTATGCGACTATGCCAGATAATTGAGAATACAAAATTTGCTCTTACAAACTATCCATATTTCACCCTGTAAAAGGATGGAAAAATGCCTCCATTAATACTGTGTGACACTTTACAAGCTATGAGCATTAAGGAGAAGTCTTAAGCTTGGTCTTCGCTAGGAAGATTTTAGTGTACTTGATCAGTATGGATTCTATCATTCTAGTATGTGGCTAAATAAGTTTTATGGAAAATCTCTTTATACGTCCTCCAGTTTACAAATTTTTTACAATATAACTTTGATTTGCTGTATTTCATAATAACAGAAACTAAATCATAGAATCAGGTGGGTAAAGTAAATCATACTTCTTTAAGATATTGTTTTAATAGTCCACTGTGGTATCACGTCTCAACAATAAATTTTAGCTAACAAAAATTGGTTTAGAACCCTAAAAGAAAAAAAAGAACACTCCACTCCAGATCAAGAAATATAAACAGAAATTTGCATCCACAGTCTACATGATTAATAGACATAACTACCTCAATCAATTTAATATAAATAAATAAATAAATAAGATCATCATGGATCAATTTCAACATTAGCCAATAGCAAATTACGAACGGAAATTAAACCTTTAACTAATTAAGGCCTCAATTTATTCTCAAATGTTTTTTATACTTTGGGCTTAGTTTCAAGGCCCTGAACTAGTCAATTACAATTTGCAAACCAATTCAAGTAAATTCTGGACGTCGCAAAAATTTAAGATCTATGTTAGACTAAAATGGTGTCAAGCAATTGTCCTAATACTAATAATGACACGAAAATAAGAAGTTTGAAAAAAGAAAAGGAGAATTGTCTGATTGTCATGGATTTGACCAAAAGTTTAACATAGAGATGCCTTACCTGAATCGGCTGAGCCCTCTAGATGTATGGCGCCTGAGAACACAATTAAGCTAAGCTATACTCATTGAACTAAAACTGCAACTGATCAACAAACACATTGACCAGAGAGAAAAAGGAAAAGAATGCCATTGGCTAGCTGCAATATAAAAGTGTAAATAGTGAGTTGGAACAGGGTGCCGTCCTTTAGATTTTTAAAAGGTTCTTTCAGTCTCAAATTTTTCAAAAAAATACATTATAAATATTTTATTTATTATAAAGTACATATAAATTTATTTTTGATTAATTATTTTAATTTAATTACTATTAAAATATATAAAAATTATATGATATCGTAAATAACGATAAATTTATTGGTAAAAAATATTTATTTTTTTAAAAAAATTAATAACTATTAATTATTTTTATTTATGATAAATTTATCTATTATTTATATTATTATTTTTATTTTTTATATATTTAAATTGTAGTCAAATTTATATAATTAATATAAAATGAACATATGTGTATTTTAAAGATAGGCAAAAAATTTATAATGCAGTTTTTTAAAAAATAAAAAACTAAAATATAGACTTTTAAAAACTAAGAGATCTTAAAAACTATTTCTCCGTTGAAATAAAAGTGAGAATTGAGAACCAAATATGTTCAACAAATGAGAGAGAACTTTAACCCAAATTACAATCGCAAATTAAATTTTGCATTATTAATACATATCACACTACCTAACATGTTTATATTAAATTTTCTAAATTTAATATGAAAAATTTGAATTTATTTTGACTTTAAATTTTACAAAATTCACTCTTTAAAACAAACTAATCTTAAGTTTTAAGTACTCATTAAATATATGCAAATAAAAGTTATGTAAAAAAGAAAAGCAAAAGATTTGTATATGTATATAAAAAATAAAAGTTTAAATACAATAAAATTAATCTCATTAAAGGAATCAAATATTAGAATTATATTGTATTCTAATCAAACTTTTTAAGTAAGTAATATTAAGTATGTGCTTAAAGATTGATAAAAATTAACATAAACTTGATTTCAGACGAGTTATTTTAAGTTGTAAAAGCAACTTTACTTCTCGGAAGATTTTAAGTTCATCATTCTCTCTTTGTTATCTATTTTTTTTATTTCAAAAATTTGATATGCAAATTATAAATACTTGTAAGTATACAAACTGCTGATAAACTAGCAATAAGTCGATGTCTTGCAAAATTGTAGTGCTTTATTCGTTACTTATTTTCTCAAAACTAATTCATTAATGAAATAAAATAAAATAAACTTAAGACACCCTAAACAAATGTTTAAAAAGTTAAAAAATAAATAAAATAACTAATGAGAACACATAAACATTTAATTGGCTAACTAATCATGAATTTAATTAATTAGATAAATTTAATAATTAATCCTAAATAAGTAATATTATTTTCCTCACTAAATTTAGAAAACTCCAATGTTCATGATATTTCATGCTCAATTAACCAATTTATTCCCTTTGATCAAGGTTAATCGAATTATCATAAGAAAAAAATACATTCAAGTTGAGATTATCGATTTTTCACTAAAAATAAAAAATTTCAATGATCATTGTAATTTTAAACTACAACTAACTAACCAATTTCTTTGATCTAGATAATTAATTAATTTAAATAAACAAAGAAAATTATAAAATAATATAAACTAACACAATAATCATGTAATTAGTTTAGATTCTTGTTCAAGATAACACAATTAGGCATAGATGATGTATCTAAAATGATGATTCATAAATATCAATTTAATCATAAATAGAGATTTGATCAATCAACAACTCATAATTAAAGATATCAAGAATCAAGAGCAATAAATAATCTCAAAATTTATTTAAATAATAATTTACATAAAAATTCAATTCATTTATACGTACAAAGCTAAAACCTGATAAATGCTTGGAAAACAATAATATTTCGTGATTTATTGCGCTTAATTGTTTAAAAATAAATTTGTTATTATTGTTTATTTGACTATTTTTCATAAATCTATCAATTCGAAATCATGGGTATGTTTTAGTGTATTTCAAGTGTTTTTAGCGTCAAAATGAGTTGAATAATACAAACACGCAAAGACGAAACACTTGAGGCGCTCGAATCACGAGTTACGGACAAAATGAGACAAATATATAAGCCTTACATAACCAGCAAGGACATATGTAAGGGGGTAAATGTGAAGAAAGAAAAGGTGACGCGCGCCGCGGCGAGGAAAATATATGCAGTGGCCTGGAGCTCTCAGGTTTTTACCAATATTTTTCAATTTTTGTGTTGCACTGTGGCGAAAAAAATGTATGCCGCAGCGCACCTATTCCTATTGTAATCAGGAATTATGTAAACCCTTACATCTATAAATACCCCCTCTAGAATCCAACTTACACACAACTTTTACACACCACAATTTTGCGAGTAAACAAGGTATTCAATAAGTTTTTAGGAGCTTTGCCACACTTAACGAAGTGAGAGAATCCATTCTAAGAATCCAAGGAAGTCGTTGACGATCGAAGATCAAACTTTTGGAGAAGAACGACATCCCATCCATTAGCAGTATTTAGATCTAGAATTTCCTTGTTGTTATAGAATTCTTCTTTCTTCTTCCTTCTTTGAGTGTATAATCACATTATATTTGTCTATGAATTTTAATATGAACATGAGCGGCTAATTTCATTATGGATGTGCAGTTTGTGTTGCCATGTTTGCTAGAATTATTTTTGGTAAATGTTTTATTGATTTAATATAAATAAATTACCTTTTAATTAAGAGCATGTTTACATATTTAATTATGAATTTTCATGGACTAATTTGATATTCATAGTTAGGTTGAAAAATCTGAGAATATAGTTTTAGGAACGTCACCTTAATTTTATTCCGAAACACTTAATCAAAGCTTCAAATTAGTGACTTAGTCATAGCATTAGTTTGATTGGCATAAATTTCCTTGCGCATAATTTGATTGCTATTTGATATACCCGATAGTAGGATGTTAATTAGTTAATCAACAAAGAGAATTTACCTGACCGTAGGCATTCTCCTAATAAAAAGAAAAGCCGGTAAAATTGTTTATTAGAACGTTCATGTTATTTCACCATTATTTTTCGATGCAAGCATGGCCAACCAAACTAAACGTCCATACATCCTCCATTGATTTTCAAATCTACCTGAATTAATTGTGAACTTGCATTATTGTTTTCGTTTAACTGTTCGTACCATTGATCTCGTTATAAAACCAAACTCTTTTTACAGTTTTACTAGATTTATGACTCTAATTGCTTAGAGTTTTAGTTTTACTATAACTCTATTTAATTAGTACTTTTAGTTAAGTTAGGACTCTAATTAGTTTAAGAAAACGGTTGTTTAGAACCATTGTAATTCCTTGAGAGACCGACCTCGGAGGTTTGCTTGTCACTTGCTACGAGTGATTCGTACACTTGCGAGTACTATAATTTGCACATCAAAACCAAATAAACAAATTAGCAACATAATTAAATCTAAATCAAGAATTTAATTGTTGTGGGTCATGTAGAGGCAACGAGCACATAGGGACTATAGATAAATGAAGTTAAATAGTTTATGTTCACCTTCTAATCATCAATTGGTTTTAGAAGGATATGGGCAACCATTTCTTTAGAACTCTATAATTAAGCGTGCTTGGCTTGGAGAAATTCAATGATGGGTGACCCCTGGGAAGTGCCTCAATCCAATAAGTAGTATCAAAGCATGATCATATGTTCGACAAGTGGACTAGCACACTATCAATCAATAGTGTATTACGGAGGCCAAGTGAGCTAAGTCATATGATGGCCTAGCACCATATCAACTAGTAGTGTGTGACAAAGGCTAGATAGTTTGGCACCGTATCAACTAGCAAGTGGGTTGGCACTGTATCAACTAGTAGAAGGCTAAGATGGCTCGTTAGTCAAAATGTGGGTGCGCATGACAAGGTTTGAATCCCCAGATTGTCGTTAAGGGGGAGATTGTGGGTCATATAATAGAGCTACGAGCACTTAGGAACTATAGAAAGATAAAGTTAAATGGTTTAATGTTTACATTTTAATCACCAATTGATTTTAGAAGGATATGGACAACCATTTCTTTAGAACTCCATGACCCCCTAGGAAGTGCCTCGATCCAATAATTGTAAAAGGCATCATCTTTGCAGACCAAATTAAAATAAACCTAAAAAATAAATTACCATTGAAGAAACAATTACCCAAGCATTGAATTGGTTAATTGTAATTTTGGGTTTCTTTTTCTCAATTTTTTGTGCAAAAGTTGGCTCATATGGGGCTCAAAATGATATAAATAGGTTACATAATAACATAGGAATGTTCTGGACCGTTGGATCATGAAAATCTGGAGGCTAAGGTTATATTTAATTAGAAATGCATAAAGGATGAAATCTAGGACAAAAAACATAAAAAATGACTTTTTTTGGAAGGCCACAAGTGTGCATTTAAGGGATGCAAAACAACTTTGCTTTGGTGTTGCATTTCTAAGAAAACACAGATCTAGTCTATAAGCATCCATGCTACTAGTTTGGTCTGGCTCGTGACATGAATGCTAAGTTCATGCACGTAACTACATACATCCACGAGGCTTCTATTGGGTTATAACCTGGCTATTCTAACTTGATTCACAAGTATGCTTTACAAATCAGCTTGGGTTGTTCTCCATGCTTTATGCAACCCATTTTACTCAATGCAAAATCCCAATCAATTTCTAGATGTAGCCATCTACCTTTATGAATTGATAAAAAAAATTATAGAAATTTTTCCAAGATAAGAAGATAACACGAAGCTAAGAAATCTGAAAAAAGAAAGGGATAACTTTTTATTATCATACATTTGACCAAACGTTTAACATAAAGATGCCTTACCTAAATTGTAAAGCCCTTTAGATGTATGGCACCTGAGAACACAATTAGGCCAAGCTATACTCATTGAACTAAAATTGATCAACAAACAATTGACCATGGAGAAAAAAAAAAGAAAAAAAAAAAGAGAGAGACTACCATTGGGTAGATGCCATATAAAATTGTAAATGGTGATAAAGATAGAATATAGTTGAGAACTAAAAGGGATCACATTTATATTGTGTTGTTGCAAATCAATTTTACTTCATTCATCTATATTACAATGCTCCAATATATTCATATCAAATCCTTTAAACTCAATGTCAAGAATTTAAATTCGGTTCGATTGTACGCATCACAAGATTCACTATTTAAAATACATTGATCTAGGTTTCAAGCACTCATCAAATATATTTGAATGAAAGTTATGTAAAGAAGAAATTTTTTTTTTTTTTCATATGCATATAATGAATAAAAACTCAAATATAACAAAATTGATCACATGGAACGAATCAAATAATAGGATTATAAAGATATTACGTTATTTATATCATATTTCAATCAAACTTTTTAAGTAAATAATATGAAGCATGTACTTAAAAATGGATGGAAATTAACATGAACTTGATTCGAATGGGTTGTTTTAGTTTGTAATAGAAACTTCACCTCATGGAAGATTTTAATGCCATCATTCTCTCATTGTTCTCCATCTTTTTTTTTCTTCCAAAAACTTGATGTACAAGTTAAAAATATTTGCAAGTGTACGAATAACTAATAATCTAGTAATAAGTTTATCTAGAGGTTGATCTCTCGTGAAATTGCAATAATTTTAAATATATTACTTATTTTCTTTAAACAAATTAATTAGTAAAATAAAATAAACTTAAACGCTCTAAAAATATGATTGAAAAATACTAATTAAATGACTAAATTAATGAAAAATGTGTCTTTTGCACAAGTTAATAACTGATGAGAAAATATTGGCATTTAGCTAGTTAACCATTCGTGAATTAAATTAATGTAGTAAATTTTAACAATTAATCCTAAGTAGATAATGTTATTTTCCTAACTAAATTTCAAAACCCAATTATTAGAAAAAATTTCAATGATACCCTTGAAATTTTGCCTTTTTTCACATATATCTCTTACTTTTATAAAAATGACTTAAATAATATGAAGGTTGGAGCATTTATTAAAGATACCCCAAAACCTTGATGGGTGTTAAAGAAGTATGTTAAAGTACAATCTCTGACACTTAATCATAAGTAATTCATAGCTTATTATAAAGAAATAATTATTTAATGAAAAATACCATTGATCCAACGATCAATTTGGTAAAAAAAACTATTATAAATAATTTTCACAAATACTCCTGCTTCAACAAACAATTTCATTGCATGCATATTTTTCAATTTTAAATTGAAAATAACAAATATTCTATCATTGTTTTATCACAATTTCACAGTTTCAATGGCATCAATGGTACATAAATTAAATAGTTTTTTGAGATTGCAATCCATGAATGAATTACAAATAAATACAATCCATGTTTAATAGTGAATATGAGCATGTTTAACATCTTATTATAGTACTAGATAGTAAAGTACATTAGTATTACAAAAAAAAAAAGTTAGAGTTCATGAGGTGTCCCCCCATATATGCTTTCTTTGAATTCTAAGTTATCAAATGACATTTAAGTTATCCAAAAGATTTGATTAGCATTATTTGTTAACATAGTCTAATCCATTAAAAAACCTCCACTAGCTACAACGTTCTTGTGCTTCTTCCTTAGATCAATAGTTCTTATATTCAACAAATTGTAATAGTAAAATTTATTAATAATACACCTAAAGAGTAGATAATAGTGTTTAAAATATAAATGAGAGACTTAAATAGTATAAATGTAAGGATAAACAGATTCTAAGGTACCAAAACTTAGGCATATTCTACAAAGGTACCCAAAATATTTCTCTCTACAGAAATGTGCCCCGACTTTTATTTTGTTTGCAAATAAGTATTTGATCACACTAAACCGCAAGTATATAGGACACGTTCAAATGATAAATATTTTTAAAAATGATTGTCGAACCCATAAAGAATATTATAATTTATAAATGATTACCAAAAAAATATTACTATTACTATTTGAATGGTGGAAGAAAAATAGCTAAAAAATAAAACTATTAAATAAGTAAAATTGCAATCTCGCAACAACCAAATATATGAAGAAATAAACCTAGGACTCATTAATCTACCAATCTCCTAACATGAGAATCACTAAAAAAATTCCAAAGTAATTTCTATGAACTATATGATCAATTGACACTATACTATACATGCATTCATCTCTCAAATAAACTACACACAGTGTAATAATTCAAACCAATCACATTCTTAGGCCAATTAGATTAAAGCATCACTCATTAGGGCCGTCAATTATGGATCATATGCATAAGAATCATAGCTCTCAGCCTAGACATTACACGTGCTATTCGATCAAGACAAACATATAAATACTTATCTCAAAGCTATCTATACATCTCTATTGTATAATTGTTAGCCAAACAATTAATTAACAATTAAAATCAGATCAAATAATATAATTGATTAAATAATCACAAAGGGATAATTAGAAGATCATCTCATATAGAAAATTGGGTTCATAAGCTCCTATATTAATAGTGTTTAGCTACTCATGTTAATAACAACAAAATCTAAAATATTTATGAAGGAAACATCAAATTGATAAAATAATAGAGAAGGAAAAGAAGTACAAAAAAATCTCTTACTATAGCACACCAATCCCCTCTTGAATCTTCACAAACTTAAGCTCCTTCCACCTATATTCTTGATTCTTTTTTTATCCTTTATAATGACAGTTAGAGTATTTTTGCTTTCAAGACTGCTAAACTACTAAATTGAATGAATGACTTGATTTAGGACTTTTCTTGTCTATATATAGGCCAAGGTAGTTTAGGAAGGATAGAATTTGATTTCAAATAGGAGATTGAACATCTAGAAGATTTTTGCACACAAAACATACACGTGTCGCAGCCTAAAGTTACCCAATGCCGCGACTCAATTTGTTCGTGAATTCTGGTAGTTATGAGCACTGTCGCTTACGTGCATCACCACTACAACCTATGCTCTAGGATCAAATTCTCAAATTGTTATGTCGCAACCCCAAATAACTCCTGCCAAGGCCTAAGGCTCTCAAGTCATTTTTGTTGTTCTGTTGAGCCGCGGCTTAAGTAATTTATCATCACAACTTGAGTATCTTGGGTTGTTTTTGTTCTTCAGGTGTATCGACACTCAATTGACTCACTGCCATGGCTTTACTCTCCCTATTTCTGACCATAATTTCAACCTTGTGTGCGCCACAGCCTAGCTCACTACATGTCGCAGCTTGACATGCTTTTCTTCCTTTTTGGTCCATTTTCACTCCGTTCACTTCCTTTCCACCTACATTGACATGTTAGGACATAAATTAGACATTTTAATGCTATTAAGCACATAATAAGCCAAATAATTGGCTTAGAAATGAATAAATATCTCTACTTTTGTAAAGTTATCACATCCCCAAATTAACTATTTGCTTATCCTCAAACAAAACTAAAGCTAAACTACAAAAAGAAAATTAATAACCAACATGGGTAGACTATTTATTAACAGATATATTGTAATGCATGCATAGTCAATAAAGATTATTCCCCTAAAAAATTGTACAATTGTATTTTAAGGAGGTTCACATGCTATCAATCAATTTTCCATCAATACAAGTGTATGCAAGATTTTTGATGAAATGATTTGCGTGTGTGTGTAATACACATGATGTCAACCAATACACTCATGATATTAACTTATATAAGCATGCCAATAAATTAAATCTTAGAACACATTTCATATGTCTATTTTTTATATCCCTCTCCACTAATGTAAATCATGCATTTAGCTAAAAATTAAAAAGACTTTGCATGCTTGTGAAGTTAGGTTTAGGTGGGGTCGATAAATAGTAAAATTTAGGCTTATTTCACACCTTAGTTTGCTTTTTATTCACCATAAAACATGTAAGGCACAATTCAGCTTTTATTTTGATGTTTTAGTGCACCCTATCTTTTTATTCTTTTTATTTTTTTCATTATTTCAGTCCACATTTCTTTTGTAACAACACAACAACCTCAAACTTATTCTTGATTTTTTTTAAATAGGGTGCATTACATTCCATCTTACTTCATAGCATACACATATGATAGCATTTTAACATATGCTAAGAATGCAAAGGGTAAATGTAATACAATTTGGTTTGGATCATATGTGGCTTAAAGAATTAAATGTGTCTATTTAGGCTTAAATGGGTGAGTAGTAATATAAATCATGGTAAGCATGAACGGCTCAATCGATCCAATAAATGCCTAAATCATTTCTAAAACTAAATATCATTTATAATTTTGCTTTAATGGATGATCAAATAGATTCTAAAGTATGAAAGATCTAATCACATAACATAACTCACACATAATTTTCTTTTATAAGAACACCAAAATCAATCATGGAATATCCATAAAGTGAATAAAAAAAAAAAAAAATAGCAAGTATAAACAAGATTCATGTAGGTATATCAATAAACATGCTACATTTTCCATCATAGTCATGACAACCAATTCTATCTTTGGGTTCATATATTTCTATTAAATATATATGTAGTTAGATTCTATATGTTTATCAATGTATACCCAATTATTATTAAAAATAACTTAAAAATTTAAAAATGTTTACTAAACACAAGAACTGTCATAGTATTTCCCTTTTAGTATTCATCATAGTTGGCTTTACTCATAACTTGCTAAGACATCATGACTAATAGATTTGGTCCAGTTCAGTATGATGTTTACTAACTTGATATGATATTAGTTCAATTCAGTATGACATACAAGTTTAGTCTGATATGCATTAGTACAGTTGAAATCAATATGATATCAGATGAGTTCAGGTTAGTATGATATTAAAAGTTCAATATGATATGTATCAATTCAGTTAAGTCAGTATGCATATAACTCATGTATTAGCAAAGCCAACTGAGCTCTTTTAATGGCTGCATCAAGTTTTCCATACGTGTTGTTAAGAGTTAGTGTCAGTGCTAAATATCTCCTCAGTGTGCATCAAGTAAGTTTCACACACGAGTTGTTGAGAGTTTTGACCAGTGCAAAATATCTCATCCGTGTGTGACTAGATCCCAAGGTGCTTTTGGCATAATAAATCAAAGTACATTTCTCATGGTTATATTTTTATGTGTATACTTATCATAACACGTTACAATATTCTAAAATTCAGACAGTCCATTTGTTATTAAAATATTATTTCATGGTACATCATAAGATAATACATTATTTTATTCTAAAGATCATACACAAATTATGTTTACCAACATGTTATTTTATTGTAAGTCATGAGCATTTCATTCACAATTTTTACAAGTACCAAATTACAATTATTTTATGAAACTTATGTTATGCAAATAATTTTAAAACTCATCTACTTACTGAGCTTTCAAGCTCATTTTTTATATTTTTCTCCCTTAGGTAGCAACTTTGATGAAACATAGCATGACGTGAGGTTGGAGGCTTAGGTTCAAACTTTTGTTGTACATATTAGATGGTTTGATTTTCTTTACCCTCTTGCATAGAACATTCAATTTGTGTGTATGTATACTAGTGGCCAAGGCTTGAAAGGGTTATGTTTTGGTGTATGTGTATCATTGTATAGCTATGTTGATAAGCATGAGTTACTTTATGATTATGTAAAATATTACGATGTCTTCTAGTATGTAGAAAAGAATTATATGAGAGTTGTTGTCATTTTACTATAAGAAAGTTAGTCATGAAATTAGAGGAAACTCTACAAAAAGTCTATTGAAGTTATTCAAGTATGATTTTGAAACAACCTAGAACTAGTCAAGAAAGAAATTTAGTCAGTTCAGTATGGTCCCTCAAGACGTGTCCCATGCACGCATGATAAATTTAAGGCGAGTTCTGATATCCTGAGATCTTTCCCTTTGTTGTGAGTCTGGATGATGTTGAACATCTCTTGACTAGATAGGAGCCCTCTGGCATGCATCTTTTTGGCATGGTTTGAATCCCTATGAATTGGCACTCCTAAGATCATGTGAACCTAATTCATGATTGAAGGTTCACCCTTCTATGTTCGATTTCCTAGACCGGCGGAGATAGTATTCCCCTTGGCTAACACATTGTCCTTTAGGTAACCCTTCTGGATCCAATACTTAATCTCCTTCCTGAGTTCCCAATATTCTTTGATGTTGTGACTGAACTCTCTGTGGAACTTGCAATACAAGTCATGGTTCTAGTTGGCTAGTGATCCTGAGGGTCCTAAAGAGTCTGGAGCTCTAAAATTGCATTAATATTTGTTCTCGGTTGTGTTTAGGATAACATACTCCTTGAAATCTAACCTATATTTACCCATTATTTTACCATATTTCTTATTTTTTTGGAATTAATTTATTTTCCATTAACTCAAGTGATAGGGTTCTTTAAAAACCCTCCAAAGTTCAATGAATATAGTTGACAGGCTGGTCTATGGCCAATGTTGGTAACCGCCTAAGATCACAATTAATGAAGAGCTTAGATTAAATGGATTTTTTTAGTTTATTATTAATCAAAATATAATAAAAAATAAATTATTTTTCTTTTGTATTTTTTATCAAAGTAAAATGGTAAAATCTGTATACGAAATACCAACAAGATTATTATATAATTAAAATAATATTACATTATTGTTAAAAAATGAGTTCTCATAAAAGCTTAAAAGATCCATCAATTTCAATTATTAAATTGCAAATATTTAGACAACTTAGATAGAGCTAACAATTATAGAGATAATAAATATATAAAATAATTGTTAGCGTTCTTTCTAATTACTTAAGTTTTTGGAATAATTAATTTCTCAATAACTTTTAACAATTACAATTTAACATTAATTATTTTATAAATTTAAATTTATAGTATATTTTACTATTATAAATAATTTATTTAAAAAATTGTTTAAATTTATAATTGTATTAATGAACATAAACACAATACCATCAGAGACAACATAATTGTCAAGCTTAATATAATTTTCTATAAAAAAAAAAAAGAAGAGCTTTTTTGAGTAATATGTCTATGTCAACTTATATGAAGTAAATATAATATATTTATTACTTATTAAAAACATTAAAAAAATATTAAATTTATTAAAATATGTGAAAGAACCATTTATACATAAAAATAGAGGAACTTTTAATATCTCTCATATGTTTTAAGATCTTAACTTATTAAATCTTAAAAAAAATGTATTTAATATTTAAAAGACATATAATTAACCATAACCATTCTTTTAAAGCAAACGATTTCAAACCATTCTTTTAAAGCTAATGATTTCAAATTCTGAACTCAATTTTACAAAATTTTACGATTTAAATTAAGTTTATAATTTTTTTAATTATAAAAATTGTATAAAAATATATTTTATGGTGTTTATAAAATAAATTTTATAAATAATCTTAAATTTATTAAATTTTACAATAACAGATTTAGTAGGTGTTTTTTTTTTAATAATACTTGATGAAAAATATTATTATCTTACAATATTTTATAAATCAAGTAATTTTTAAAATAATATAAATAAAAATTAGTATTTGTATTCTTGTAATTTTATTTTAAATGTATTAATATTTATATTTTGAAAAATACAATATAGTTAAAATTTAAATTCTTAATAAAAATTTAGGTTTAATTGCATGACATAACTTTCTTATACATAAAACTTCATTTATAATCCTTAGAAAAAAATATATGTTTATTTTTCTTTTAACGTAAATGAAATATATTTTTTAACGTTAGAATAAAATAAATATATATTTTTTATTAAGAGATTAAAATTAAAGTTATTTTAATAATTAGATAATTTATGTATCTAAAGAAAAAATTTAAATATAATATATAATAGGTCTAATAAGGAGTCCTGCTTTGAGCCCGGCATTGTTTGAGCGGGTGGATGGGAAATATTATTTTTTGGATTGGGTTCTATTAAACAAAGTAAAATGTTTTTGTCTTAGTAAAAACGTAAAAATATTTTTTTGTCATAATGTATATATTAGTATATACATTAAAATAAAATTAATTATTATTAATAAATAATTTTATAATTATTTAAATATTATATTTTTAATTTAACATATAATTTAATATTAATATATTATTTAATATATATAATAATTTAATATATAAATTATTTCTCTAAAACAAACTTAATTTATAAAAATCCTATTTATAAATAAGGTATATGAGAAACTTTTTGACTAAAAATGTGAATTAAGTACACCGTACAAAAAGAAACTAAAAATTATAAATTGTTGTGAAACTAAATAAACAAGAACTAAAAAATATAGAAAGAGAATAAAAGAATAAATTTAAATTATTATATGTATTCAATACACTACTAAAGATCCTAATTATAGAGTTGTCAATGTACAATATAAATTTCGAATATTAGATATAATGGATATTAAATTTTTATTTAAGATATACAAGAGATTAAATTTATATTTTAAATTTTAAATAATAAGAAATAAATTTAACTAAATAATACCATAATTAAATTTAATATTTAAATTATAACACAAATAATACTTTTTTTATAACATACAAATAACATACTTGAGAAAGAAGACTACTGTATCTTTTTACTTACAAGTAGAGAATATGACAAATATCTTACTAGAAAAGTTGAACAGATAAGCATGATTCTATCTTTGCTCATAGCATATAAATACGAGCCTTCTTATTAATCAAAGGGTAAAAGAAAACAACGTGTGAAAAAAGTTATCCTATCAAATATAACGTTTTAAGAAATAAATATTTTTTTTTATGGACAAAGAGATGTTAGTCTATTAGGTTATTTTATCCCAAGTTGTTGTACTCACAACTCACATGATAAGTTATGATCGAATGTTTCAAATGAGCTAGTCATAGCTTGCCTCATTTGAAACATCTAGTCATATTAATGCGAATCGCTCGCCACGACTCTTTTGACCTCCAAATCACGCGGTTTGACAATCACAAAAAATACGGACAGAAATCCGACACCAATCTTAGCACGCAGATTCTACGAACAATCGCTAGACTTTGGTAGTAAGGAACTTGCCTCCACATATGGATATACGCACCACGAGCCGAGACAAGACGAAACGCTACAAAAGGTTGCTAATTTCTTTGATAAGTTTCTTGATAGAACAAGAGAAGCACTTGTGCTCTCAATTTTGAAATCACTTCAAAATATTTTCATTGATAAAAATTCATGTATATCTTTACAATGGGCAGCTGCTATACATATATATAGATACAAAGGAAAACCTAAAAATGCCAAAAGAAATCCTAGCTATTGATTTGGATCCAATGGCCAAAAAATTACAACAATTTGAATCTGTGCCGCGGCGGGGAAATATTCATGCCGCGGCGCACCCTGTTCTGTTTGCCACACGCGTAGCCATGCCGCGGCGCACAAATGTTCATGCCGCGGAGCGCACATTCAGGATCTGCGCACAGGTCTGGCTGTCAGGCGTGCTTGTCCGTGTCAGCGCACAGGTCTGGCGTGTCAGCGCGCGCACCTCTGCCCCTATCCTCGTCATGCCGCGGCGCATGGAATCTCATGCCGCGGCGCGCATGCATCTTCGTGCCAACACAGAGATCTCCTCGCTGCAGCACCACTTTCTCATGCCGCAGCGCGCATGTTGCCTCATGCCTCAAAACAGAACGCCTTGTGCCGCGGTGCCAAATGCCATGCCGCGGCGTGCTTGTGTGACAAATCCAACGTCCAAAACAGAAACTCTTGTGCCGCGGTGCACAAAATCCATGCCGCGGCGCAGCTCCAATTTTTGGAATTGCCACTTTCACTTGTCTTCTCCACTTCCTTTGTGCTTGCATGCTTGTTTTTGGTGTTGCATGCCATTTTGCACTATCTTGAGGCCTTCTCAAGGCACGGCCCTAGGCTCGTGTCAGGCCGTCTTTGGGAGGGGTTCTGGTTCGTATCATTTCCTCCTTCTTCGAAAGAATTCGACCTCGAATTCGACCTCGAATTCGGACCTTTGTCATAGGGTAAGCTTTGCAGTCCATCTTTGTTTTGTTTTTCATCATAAGATTCCTGCAAGAAAGAAAAGTTAGAAAATAAACATTGTTTGGTTCTTATTCTTTCTTTCTTCCCTCTTGAGTGCCCCTCCTTCTCCTTGGGCTCTCCTTCCATTCTCTTTCCCTTTTTCTTCTCAACTTCTCTTAAAAGCTTGTTGCACATTTGTTGTGGAGTTAAAGGGAAAAATGTAAACTTCTTCCCTTCCTTCTCGAGGAAATACTCATTCTTGTATCCGTCATAGGTGACCTTCCTATCGTATTGCCATGGCCGCCCTAGCAATATATGCCCAGCTTGCATGGGAAATACATCGCATATCACCTCATCCTTATATCGTCCAATGGAAAAGGTTACGAGTACTTGCTGTTCAACCTTTGCTTCTCCATTGTCATTCAGCCCTTGTAGCTTGTATGGTTGGGGATGTTTGTTTGTAGTCAACCCTAGCTTCTCAACTAAAGTTGTGCTAGCAATGTTGGTGCAACTCCCACTATCAATGATCAACTGGAACACCTTATCACTCACATGGCATCTTGTATGAAAAGTATTAACTCTTTGGGATCCCATGTCAACTTCTTTGAAATGATCCAATGGTGCCCGCCGTACCACAAGCAACTCTCCCGTAACTGGATGCACTTCCTCGTCACTAGCCTCCTCTAATGACGGCTTCTCCCCTTCGTCATTGTCATCATCGGTCGCCACCTCCTCGTTGGCTTGCACGATCATTGCCCTTTTGTTCGGACATTGATGAACTTAATGACCTTTCCCAAGGCAACGGTAACAACTTATGTCACGACTACGATGGACGGTTTCTCCTACATCCTTTCCCTTATCTCTCCTCATCTCCTTCTCTTTGCCCTTGTTCTCAAAATTAGGCTTGGAACTACCTTCCCCTTCCTTTTTTCCATTAGACTTCCAAGGCGGAATAGGGTTCGGTGTTGGTGTCGAAAAAGTGGTGTCCTGATTGTTCTCTGTGGGTATGATATGGCTACTTCTACTCTTCAATTGCCTTTCTACTTTGATTTCCATTTGCACCATATCCTCCAACTCCACATAGTGGTGCAACTCTACAATGTTGGCAATGTTAGAATTCAACCCACTTAGGAACCGAGCCATGGTGGCCTCCCTATCTTCCTCCACATTTGCTCTCACCATAGTCATCTCAATTTCCTTGAAATACTCATCAACGGACCGATGACCTTGATTAAGCCTTTGTAGCTTCTGATAGAGTTCCCGGTAATAGTGGCTTGGGACGAACCGCTTTCGCATTATAGCCTTCATCTCACCCCAACTATCAATGGGCCTTTCTCCACTCCTCCTCCTTAAGACCACTAATTGGTCCCACCAATTTAAGGCGTAATTGCTAAACTCGACTACCGCCAATTTAACCTTCTTCTCTTCGGAATAATGGTGACAATCAAAAACATGCTCAACCCTCTTCTCCCATTCCAAGTACAACTCCGGATCATTCTTTCCTTGGAATGTAGGCATCTTCATTTTGATGTTGTCCAAATTCCGGTCAACCCCGTCAAAGGGCCGAGGTGGGGGTCTCCACAAACCTTCCCGACCATTTCTTCCTCCCCTATATTCATTCCTCCCTCCATAGGGCATCCTCCTTTCTTCGTTCTCAAACTCTTCATCCCAATTCTCCTCATCCACTAAGGGCCTCCTATTAGGCCTCCTAACTTCCGGAGCCTCTTCGGGTGCTCTTCGTTGTAAGTTGGCAACCGTAGCTTCTTGTCGTTCTACCCGCTCGTCAAGATTCACCATGACGGCATTCAACCGTTCCATGGACTGTTGCAATGCACGCAACAAAAATACGGTATCCGGATGCTCTTCTGAATTGGCCCTGTCAGACATGATTCCACAACTTTCGCACACAGAGAATTAGTTAATCAAATTTAAGAACAGAAAAATTCACTTCGTTACCTCACGTGTTTAATCGCTCGGATTGTTTGCTCAAGCACTTCCTCGTTCTTTAGCGAATCAAACTTCCGAAACTTTCAACCCAAGGTAGAATTCTACACTCACCCCACTAGTAGTGTAATATCCAATTCAAGGCAAGCAAGGAACTAACTCAAAGTGTTTGGAGTTTCTAACTCAATGAAAAAGGACTAAATTGATTCAAACAATTTTAGACCCGAAAGGAATAATTAACAACTTTGTAAAAATTTCTCAGAAAAGAAATTTTCACTTCTTTTTTTTTTTTTTATAAACCTTTTGGAAGTTTAAAACACGAACACGAACATAAAACGAGAGCACAGTAAAATTACCAAAATGCCCTTTACACTACGAACAACTTTTCAGAAAAATTTTCAACATGAAAACCTTCCCAAAACGCAACAGAAATTTAGGAATCAACAAAACACAATTTGAAATTTTCAACACAAGCCAAAAATTGCAGGAACAAGAACACACAAACTGAAATTTTCAACAACAAGCAAAAAATTTCCAGAAAAACAGAAACAACAAAACACAATCTAAAATTTTCAGAAAATCAGAAACAACAAACAGGAAACAACAACACAAATCAAGATTGATTCCAGAAACACAATACAATCAGAATTTTTGCAAGAACAACAAGAAAATTTCTGGAAAATGAAGAACAACACAGAATTTGAAAAAGTGCACAGATTTTTTTTTTTGTAAACGAAAATGACAACAAAGGATAGGAGTCTAGAATTACAACCTAGAGCTGTGATACCAAATGATGCGAACCGCTCGCCACGACTCCTATGACCTCCAAATCATGCGGTTTGACAACCATAAGAAATACGGACAGAAACCCGACACCAATCTTAGCACGCAGATTCTATGAACAATCGCTAGACTTTGGTAGCAAGGAACTTACCTCCACACATGGATATACGCACCACGAGCCGAGACAAGGCGAAACGCCACAAAGGGTTGCTAATTCCTTTGATAAGTTTCTTGATAGAACAAGAGAAGCACTTGTGCTCTTAATTTTGAAATCAATTCAAAATATTTTCATTGATAAAAATTCATGTATATCTTTACAATGGGCAGCTGCTATACATATATATAGATACAAAGGAAAACCTAAAACTGCCAAAAGAAATCCTAGCCATTGATTTGGATCCAATGGCCAAAAAATTACAACAATTTGAATCTGTGCCGCGGCGGGGAAATATTCATGCCGCGGCGCGCCCTGTTCTGTTTGCCACACGCGTAGCCATGCCGCGGCGCGCTTGTGTGACAAATCCAACGTCCAAAATAGAAACTCTTGTGCTGTGGCGCACAAAATCCATGTCGCGGCGCAGCTCCAATTTTTGGAATTGCCACTTGCACTTGTCTTCTCCACTTCCTTTGTGCTTGCATGCTTGTTTTTGGTGTTGCATGCCATTTTGCACTATCTTGAGGCCCTTCTCAAGGCACGGCCCTAGGCTCGTGTCGGGTCGTCTTCAGGAGGAGTTTCGGTTCGTATCACATATCCTATCACATCACATCTTCTTAACCAAAAACGATTGGAAAGAGAAAGTGTTCATTTTTTTTAGGGTACTCTCGGGAATAGATTCAGTGGAAATAGAGTGGGGCTTGTAGCTCAAAGGATTAGAGCACGTGGCTACAAACCACTATGTCGAGGGTTCGAATCCCTCCTTGCTCACAACCGGCCAAAAATGGAAGGACCTTTCCCTTTTGAGGTAGAAAAATAATGATTAGGATTCAAGTTATCTATGCTTGACGATCAAAGCAAACCCTTTCATTTCGCATTCTTTAATTTAGAATGAATTAAATCTCTCCAAATAGGATCCGAATCTATGACTAGTCAATTAATAGCGGACCACTCTACCATTGAGCTACTGAGGAACAAGAAGAGAGTAAATCTCATGGAGTTAAATTCTCGTTCTCAACTCATGACCAGTATGAGATTGAAGTTTCTTTTGTAACTCTCGAAACTTCTTCGAAGTGACTTCTTTTCATGCCTCATTTAATAATGAACCACATATGGCTTTATTTCATTATATTCCAACCATATTCTAAATCTATTCATTTAATATTTGTTTTATGTCATTGAGAAAAGAGATGTCATTTCTCGTTTATATATTTCTATATCGATGAAAAGTTTCAAAATCATCATATAATAATCCTGAAATTGCAATAGAAAGATAAAGGCAATTTGTGATGATTTTGAAACCTTTTATACTAGATAATCTAGTATTTTTATACATAAAGATAATTAATTTGATCGTTGCGATAAAGAGAATTACCTATTTTATTATGACTATTTAACCATATAATTTAAAAATAATATCCTTTATCCTGTTTTT
This sequence comes from Elaeagnus macrophylla, assembly GCA_029378325.1. Taxonomy (NCBI): domain Eukaryota; kingdom Viridiplantae; phylum Streptophyta; class Magnoliopsida; order Rosales; family Elaeagnaceae; genus Elaeagnus; species Elaeagnus macrophylla. The sequence continues at coordinate 41,184,804 of CM055641.1, read as the reverse complement.
TTTTTTTATAAAAAGGTTGAGAAAAGTCAAAATTAATTTACGTATATTTTTTTTAATTAAATATAGCATGTGACGTACAATAATTTATTATTAAGAATCATAATCGTTATGTTAATGACTTTTTTTCACCATTCAACAATATTTATAAAAATAGTGTTATTTTAAGCTCTCTTTTTATTCATTTTTTAATTTTTAATCCCCTCTTATTTTTACATAAATAATCATATATATAATTTTTACCCCGAAGGACTAATCTACAAAACTGCTGTAACCCTTTTTCCTATTTTATAAAGGGAGAGAAATTATTAAGAATCAAAGTCTCACTTAATATAATTAAATTTATTTTAAAATAATATTATTGTTTGGGGCCTATTTTTTATATACGTGTGTATATATATCTTATATTCTCAATATGTTAAATAATTAATTAGAGTGATATCATTACTAAAACTCAATTTATATTATATAGACACACATTAAATAGATCCGAAGATAAAAGTAGATTCGTATAAGATGTGTACGTGACTGCGTTTGAACAAACGGTGGTTTCCTATTTTATCGCGATGGAAACTCTATTACCTAATTCTAAAGTCGTTTAAACTCTCACGTTTTTGCTTTGCAATAATAAAGTAGCTTCTTTCATTTATATTTGATATTATTTTAAACTTATTTAAACTCTCAAAGTTTTACTCCCCTGTGGTAAAATAACTTTTTATTTTTATTTTTACACAAAGAGAAAAGGAATTAATTTTGTGCACATTGTATCTGGAAACGACAATAATTCTCGAATGGTTTAGGGTTACGGTCCTGTTGGAAAACACACTAACCTGGGAAAGAAAAGTAAATATTATAAATAATCATACTTATTGGTCACATACATCTTACACGGTACAACTAGCAATAGCTGAACCTGGAAAAGAACGTCCTGGACCCTTGTCTGTCATCTGTGTCTGTCCGGTCTGAAACCCACTGCTTTATTCATATGCTTCTCTTTCTTTCTCTCTCTCCTCTCTCATTGTATTACGTATTGGATAGCAAAAAGAAGGAGAGAGAAATATTGAAAATAAAAAGAAGGAAGGCATATCTATAATCTATGATATGGTTGAAAGAGAAATGGATATGAGTAATAGTAATAGTAGTAGTAGAAGATTGAAACCTGCATGGTTAGAGGGTTTGATGGCTGAGACATTCTTTGGTGCTTGTGGGGTCCACTTAAATCAAAGGAAGAACGAGAAGAACGTCTTTTGCTTGCACTGTTGCCTTAGTATTTGCCCCCACTGCCTCCCTTCTCATCCTTCTCACCCTCTGCTTCAGGTACTAATTTCTTACTTTCTACTGCTTCTATTATGTCTTATTTATTTATTTATATTTATTTTAATTCAAGTAATACACACTTTTCTGAACTACCCCATCATCACAAATTAACCTTTCGATCTCTGTGTGTTCTTGATTTTGTACCTCTTTGATTCCTTTTTGGGTTTATGGAACTTCTTTGGATTTTTGAACCCAAATTAAATTCCCTTTTTTTTTTTTTTAATTTAGGGGAACATGTAATAATCAATAAATACTCTTCTCTCTCTCATTTTCATATCTAAATCCTCCTATTTTCTTTTCTCTAATGAATTTCTCTGTAAATGCTTAGTTCTTCGTACTGCTTCTGTGTCACTTTGATTTTTTATTTTTTTACAATTTGTTTCTTTGATTTCAATTCAGTTATATTTCTTGTGGGTTTTGTTGTTTTCTTTAATCTCTCTCTTACTCTTTTGGGTCCTAGTCGTTGTTTCAAATTGTTTTGGGGATTCTTCTTTTTTGCATCAGATTGAACCTTTTTCCCGATTTCTAATATTTGTTTTTTTCTGCAATTTGTTTTCTATGTGAAGTTGTGAACAATATTGGTTAGTTTTCTTAAGTTTTGATTTCATATTTTCTATTCCTCCAAACATTCTTGATTCTGGTAAAGGGTGAAATGGAAAATATGTGTTTGATGATTCCTTTAGTGTCTCCAAATTGTCCTATTTATTTGTTGAATAAATTTAGTCATATTTTTGTGTACGAAAGCTGTCGAACCCTACTTTTTGGATTTGGTTTGTTTCCTATTAATAGTAGTTTTCTTTTTTTTATCCTTTCTTCTCTTCTGCAAAGTGCCTCGCCTGTTGCTTTCAAAGAAAGCGAAAGTTTGACCCGAATTTTCATTTATTCTTTTTTATATTAAACTTTCAATCTTAGAAATAACATTTTTTTCAACTCTCAGAAAAACCCATGTCCACATTCCATGGTGTACTTTTTCTAAATTCAATTTTACCAATAACAAAAAAAATATATATTAAACTCCTTTAGAAATAACACTACCCAATTGGTAAACACTTATTGTGTAACCCAATTGTGTAGGCTGAAATAATATAAATTAAGATATTAATTAGCTTTATGATTCTTTGAAATTATCATAAACTGACTGAGAACTAAGAAAATTAATTCTTAGTCATTAATAGAAGAATATTTTCCTTTTAGGAGATATTATTTGTGTTATTTCTATTTTTAGTTTTAGTTTTCTACTGCAATAAAATATCTAAACATATTATATGTAATGATATATGCATAAAATAATATTAGACTATTTGCTAAACAAATATCATGGCATGTTGAGAAATTATAACAAATATCCCTTTGTTACAAATATCCTAACATTTTTAAAATGTCACAGATACCCTTAGTACTAACACTGTTATATTAGACATTATTTCTAAGTATAAAATTTTAATTAGATTTCAAAATTTGAAAAGTTGGTATTGGGTTCCTTATTGCACTCATATTATACGAATCCCTTTCCTCAAATGCAAAACTCATCTCCTCCTCTAAATTGACAATTGAAATCCTAAATTCTCCGAGCCACAAGAACTAATGATGATGCCTTATCTTGTTATGGATGCTGAATTCCAATGAAAATGGTGATTTTTGTGGTTTTATATTGGGTTTGAATCCTCTAATGAGCTAATTCTCTACTAATATTTACTAAACTCTTAATCACATCTATTTAAGATCATTGTGTACGTGCCCAACCCAACCTCATTTTCTGTCAAGCTCTGTGCAACCTGATGTGGTAGTTTCTTGGTTTTTATTTGTTCAATAAAAGAGAAGATGTAATGATTTTTAATGCCATAATAATTATAGTTCTACTATTTTTGGCAAAGAAAATTGAATTAAACCAAAATACCTAGCCTAAAGAAAACAAGTTAATAGATACCATAATTTTTAACCCTCTACTACGTATTAATAATACATATTAATTCATTAATTGTATATTATGAACTTTGTGTCAGAAGTACATAAAAATAGAGAAACTAATTACAAGTATTAACATTATTTACAAATTAAGGGTACTAGTGACAATTTCTAGAACATTGAAGTATTTGTAATCAATTTATAAATGTCTTGGGGTATCTGTGACAAAAGATGAAAATTTAGGGGTATTTGTGATAATTTTCCATAAAAATTGATAAACTAACAGTAAATATTAATATTGTTTAAAAATTTAGGGTATTAGTGACAATATATAAAATGTTATGGACATTTGTAATTAAATATTAAACGTTAAGATATCTGTCACAAAAGATGAAAACTAAGGGACAGGATGGTTTGTGATAATTTTTTTGGAATGTCAATTACTATGTATAATTTCAAACTAGTGAGATTCTAATGTGGAAAACCTTATAAAAATTGTATTTTTTAAAAAAGTTATGTATTAGGCCAGTTGGGTTCTATGGGTTGCAAGTTTTAGCATCTAAACCCAGCCAAGTAAGATTAGGTTTGTTGGGTTATGAACTAAACCTATGTTATATGGATTCTTTTGAAACACCAAGAGTCATAATTTTTTTGATACGTATCCAAGTGTTAGACACGCTTATTTTCTTAAATTTTCTGTAAATTACACCAAATTGGATTGTCCCATTATCTACACCGATATCCATGTCATTTCGTTTGGACGCGGATATTTCACAAAAAATGAAGGGTCGCAGTAGCGTAGAACCGAAGTAACCCATAACATCATAAAACCAAACTCAACCCAGCTTGGTTGGGTTAGGTAGGTTGGTTCGGTTTTGTCCACCCATATTGCAATGACGTGATTTTGAATCCCGTCTAGTGTAAAGGAGTGTGTGACCCTGTAAATTGTTATTAGAAAAATCTTACAATTGCAATTGAAACTACCCTCTTAGGCTGTCTGTCATCCCCTGCACTTAAACTAAAAAAAATGTTATTTCAGGTGCAGTGCAGTTTTACAGCCTTCCTCTTGCTATGCAAGAGGTTTTAGGTTCAACATTTGGTTGTCGCATTTCCTCTCAAATTGAGGTGGTTATGTGGTAACTTTAGAAAATTGTCGAAAACAAATGGTGAATTAATGAGCATACCAGGATATTTAGGTTGCTGTTAATAATTCCAATAGTTTTGATCATTTTTTTACTACAGATTAGACGATATGTTTACCATGATGTGGTTAGATTGGGGGATCTGGAGAAACTCATAGATTGTTCCTACATTCAGGTATTACACTTTTGGCTGCAGATGAAATGAATAACAGTGTATTTTTGATTGATTGTTTTTTTTGGGTGACTATGTACTGTTTGTTCTGCAGCCCTATACCATTAACGGTGCCAAAGTAATATTCTTGAATCAGAGGCCCCAGACTAGGAGTTGCAAAGGCTCTGCCAACATTTGCTATACTTGTGACAGAATTCTTCAGGAGCCATTCCACTTCTGTTCTCTCTCATGCAAGGTAACTATTTCAATTTTCACTCCCCTTCTTGCCAAGTTTATTATCCATTTTAAGATATTTCATACCCATGTAATGTTGTCATAATGTTGATTGTAGAGATTTGAGAAAAAGAAGTCTGTCTTGCGTCTGCTTTAGTTTGACATCATGGGGAAGAACTCTAATGGGTTTCTCTCATTCTTTCATATTGAACCCCAAGAAATTGCACCTTTATAGTGGTAAAAATGTCCCAAACATAAAAGTTGTATATTACTTGTGCAAGGCCTTGAAGGCTATATTAGCTATAAGAACCCATTTTAAGTCGTGGGGTGTGAGCTGAGGTTTGAACCTTGCACATTTTTTTAAGAGCACCACAACTTTACCACCATGTTCTAGAGGCTTGGACATATACATGCTATGGACATAAAGGCTGTAAATAACTTATAAAATGCCTTACATGAGTTAATTGTACAATGTGATTTTGGGTCATTTCTTACCTACCTTTAAAATTTTTCTATTTAGTCTGTTACTTCTGTATTCTAGTAAAGGTGGTGGCTCCACCATAACCTTGCACTAATGGCTTAGAAAATCCCATTCTTGTTTCCCTTAGGTTAGAGTAGCCTTGACTTTGATGAAAAGAGTCTATTTAGGGCTCTAATTGCTAATTTATATGGTGTTGAAGCCGATTTTTGTTTATAATGTTTTTTGCGTTGATGGAGTTCTGATCTTGCAAAATAAGGGATAACGATACTATGTGGTGCCAAATCTACTATGATGCCTAAGTCAAATCTATGTAATTGAGAGAAAAAATTGGCCGAGTATCCTTAGGAGATTTTGTGTGTACCTAGAAAGGTGAAATATTAGTCTTATTTATAGGTCGATATCTCTCTGTATCTTTGTAGATACGACCGGAGGTATCATCTTTATGAAATATTACTAAAATTATCACTAATATTCCAGACCAGATTATTGCATTTATAATTAATAAATAAAGAGATAAAGGATAAAAATATCTTTTTTGGGAGAATACTCCCCTAAATATGTAGTTTAGTTTAAATTCAAACTAAATGCTGACCATGCGCTAACTAAATGTTGACCATGTGCTGAATGTACGCTAATTAGGACCATTGACTTGCCAAATGTTGACGTGAACCAATGAAATCTTGTCACACATACTTGATACAAGTCCCCTCAACACATGGATGCATGGAAGTACATTTCGATGATGGTTGTACTTCTGGACTCGTGGGTTAACATCAAGTTAATTATGAATGAATATAAATGCTCTATAGAAGCTTGTTGTGTACATGGGAGTGAACACCCTTACTTCATACATGTAATTGGATGCCTTCTGCATGGTCAGGCTGAACCTTAATATGTCAGGTTGGACACTGACTTAATAGGAAGGATCGTGGGTGGGCAGAATAAACCCTAGTCCAGTAATCCATACCTTGGTTGGCCAGGTAAAGGTAACTATTTGGAGGTGCAGGTTAGAACCGATGTGGCTCCCCTCCTCCTTAACTTCTTTTTTAAGTGGTTGTTGGTGAGGTGTGATTGGACCTAATATGGTTAGTGGACACGTCGGGTCTTTGGAACACTGGGTGTTGGAAGACACCAACACTTCTAAAGTAACGGCTTCTCCTACTCATAGTGGGAGCCCGCTTGGAAAACTTGAGTGTTTCTCAATTTGTTTAATTTATTATCCTAGGAACAAGCATGTCTCTGGTCTTCCTCAAGAAGATAGTACCACTGGGGGACAGCGACACACGCTCACCACAAGCGGCTTTTGGCTGGTCGTATGGAGTCTGGGTGGACGGAACCTGGGCGACTGCAACCTTGCGAGTCGGTGACCTCTGGTCGGTTGGGGCCTAGGCAGCTGCCACCTGTCTGGCCACAAACTCCAACTGCATCTATTGTTCTTGAGTTGTCTTGTCATGGTTCAGCGCGGCAATTTGGATGGTATGACCTTGGCGTGGCGCTTTTTTTTGTCGAAGCCCCTTTGCTTTTCTTATCAGCCTTTTTCTTGGGTGTTGGAAGCTCAGTGTCTATATTGATGTCAACTGAATCTTTAGTAGACTAGACTGGCAGCTAAATCCTCACTGTGACCATACTAGTCAAATGATGACGTTGTTCAATAAAATTTTGCCACAGCTATCTGATTCAAATCACCCCCAACATACGGTTTGTTCTTTTCCTGAATAATCATAATTGATTTGTTGTCTACTAGACCTATGCTCTGCCATGGTTATAAATAAATAAGTTTAATCCTAATTCCATGTTATGTACAATCGGTTTCGGTTATCGTGTAGTGCTTATTCATATCATGTGGATCATCATATATTATTTGAAAATGACTTGCATGATAGCTGTATAGTGACTAAAAATGCAGGTTGATTGCTTGGCTTTTCAAGGGGAAGATTTGTCTAACATTCTCTATGGATTTGATGAATCTAATTTCACTATTTCCCAATTTGAGGGATTACGAATGGATGGTTCGGAGGTGATTGATGATGACGGCCAAGTCACCACTAGCTCTGTCATAGAAGAACATAGAGCATCATACTCCAACGAAGCCACTAGCAGCTCACTGGTTTCAAGGGAACAAGATTTAGTGAAGAAGAAGAAGAAGAAAGGTAGTAGCTTTCTTCCTGAGATTGTGCTCTCTCTTAGTAGCAGGAGAAAAGGTGCTCCTCAAAGGGCTCCTCTATCTTAGACAAAGCTTGGAATGGGAATAAATAACAAGCATTTGTTGCTTACTACAAAAATATGAAAACATCCCTAGTAGCTATTGCTGGTTTTTATGTAATTTCATGGTATGGTTAGTGTCTGTTTTGTAATTTTGTGGTTTAAGATATGCTTTTCAGTATTTTTTTTTTGTCTATGAAGCATTTCCATTACTGGCTTAGGTGGCTGTAAGGGGAACCAGATTTCGACTGTCTTAGGTTCTCCATCTCCACCAATTTTGTAATTTGATGTAATGGAATTTGCAGGATTATATGTTATTTTTTATTCCAACTTGGTAGCTTATTTGGGATCACTGTGAATTGTGTATTGTAGCTTTGTGGGGATTTATTGCTTATATTTTGGATTGTGGATAATTGTTTTTGCTTACATTGTAGCTTTTTGGTGTTTGATGCGTATAATAGAAAATGCAGGTGTTTTGGACGTGTCTATATTTTCTATTTTTATTCATTAATTTGGAATATATATATATATATATATATATAAGTTCTTAAGAAATAAAACAGTGTTTTCTGCTAAATTAAACAGAGTTATATGAATAAAACTTGAAATTTATTTTTCGGTTTATATAATTTAGATTAAAAAAAGTGACAACAATTGATACAATAGATAACTACGGTTAATACTTCAAGTGAAATTGTGCTGTTTAAAATAAAGCTTATAATCCTAAAAGATGAATAATCTAACATGAGTATGTAGAAGTAGGACTATTGGACACCTTTTGTAACGCCATTACATAACATTGAATTTGTAATATATTTAATTCTTTTACGCTGAGGATATAATTTATAAGAAAAAAAGGGTTGGTTTTTAAAATTATGTATTTATTGATAAAGAGATCCTTAAAATAAAAGTTAACATTTCAGGTCTATTGAGTGTCACACTTAACCAATGTTTATTATACTTGTTCTTAAATTTGTTATTTTTTATTACATATAAGTTCTTAAACTTTATTTTTTATTATATTTAGGTCCCAAAAATTAAATATTTGGAGAATTAAGAGTAATTAATATACTTTAATTTCAAACTTCTAATTTAAAACTCATAAGTTAAAATATAATAGATTGTGGACTAAAGTATTAGGTTCTTTAGTTTAGATATTTTTTTTATCAATGAATGCATAGTTGGAATACCAAGGAAAACCCTTCACCTAATTTATAATTTTCAACATAAACCCTACAAAATTAGTTATTAGATAAATTCTACCCATCATTGAGTAAAATTAAATTATAATATTTTTACATCCAGCTATTATTGGTTCAAAGTTTTTTTTTTAATCATGGAAAAAGAAATTTCAAGCTTTTTGTCATAAAATATTTTTTTGTTATTGTTTTAAGTTAAAATTACTAACTTAGCTTTAGTTAGTTAAACATATGCTTAATGAATTCATTTTTTATTATGTACATTGCTTATTTTTGACCGCGTTATGTTAATTGGATAAATTTGACTATTTTGTTAAATTACATGGCGTAATAATTTCAAGCCAACAATTACATAACTATTACTTAAATTTTAGGTTCATTTAGTCCTATAATTTTATTCAATTGATATATTAATCTTGTAACTATTAATGTAGGTCTATTTAGTCCTATAATTTCAATTTTAGATCAAGTTAGTCCAAATTTTTAAAAATTATTTTTTATTAAGGATAAAATTGAATTTCACATTTTTATTTAAAATAAAAAATAATAACAAAAATATAATTGATAACCTAATAAATAACTGAAAATAAAATAAGGTTTTAATTTTTTATTTTTAGGATAAGCAAAGTTTGTTAAGATTTCTTAAAATATGAAACATTCGCTAGAATTATCCAAATTCTAATAAGTAAATAGAAATGTCAAAATATATACAAAGTAACTTCAATCTTACAAAATTCATAGCAGAATAGGAGAGAACGGAGCAGGTGAATAAATTGGAATAGAAAGAGGGGAAAATAAAAATACTCATTAGATAATAACAATTAAAAGTCTTTTTAATTAGGAAAGGAAAGTGAAATTTTTGTTATTATTTTTTTGTTTTAAATAAAAATGTAAAATTAAAATTTACCCTTAAAAAAATTTCATTTTAAAAAATTTGGATTAACTTGACCCAAAATTGAAATTATAAGACTAAATGGATCGATTTATTGCCTCCGCATAGCATGAATTTCTTATTATAATACATTTTTTCTATTCTCGCTTTATGACAGCGTTTTTGGGAGAAAGATTTACAATTTTGTCCCTTTCTTCATCTTTTTTTTTTCTTCTCTTATGCTATAATTTGCCAGGGTAACGAGAAATTGGGTTCTGTGTGCACACAAAACACCTTTACCACTGCGTCCATCCCAAAACAACATTGTTTTAATTCTATGAGCAGAAACTATCTAGAAAATGTTCAGAGTATAAAATATTAAATAAAGTAAGTGTAAAATAAACTTCAATTTCGTTTATTGTAACGAGCTACCTCATCATTATTGGGGAAAAAAATTCATGATTCTACCAGCTGAGTTCTGGTAAGCGTACATGAAACCACCCATCAGCTTTAATTAACCAGGTTTCACTTTCAATTCTTAATGAAACATATGCTTATGTTTGGAAAAAAATTATGCACCGCATGTAAACAGGTATGCAAAAAAATTATGCATTGCCATATTTATTTACTCTGTAAAAAAATTATATATGCAAAAAAAATTATGTAAATAGGTAAACTGAGATTAGATTATGCAAACAAATTATATATGCAAACAAATTATGCACTGTCATTAGATTATGCAAACTGAGATATTCTGTTTTTGTTAGACAAAACAGAGTATATATACACATAATATGTAAACAGGTATGTAAACTGTTTACATAGCATGTAAACTGTGTTACATAGCATGTAAACTGGTTTACATACTATGTAAACTGATTTACATAATGTAAATTGGTTGAAAATTACTATATTTGTTAGCGCATTATAAATTAAATTATTTTTTATAATAAATAATAATTTAAAGAATGTAGGACCCAAAGTTATCTTTGGCATTTCTTGGCACTTCTGTGCTTTTGTTTGATTCTTAATTTCTCTTGTTTAGTATTTGTCATATCGAGCTCTGCACGAAGAGAAATATGTAGTGGGGAAGCTTCCTTTCGTTGGGCTAATCAGGTTGCTAATTTCGGTTTTGTATACCAATGCTATTTAAATTTTTCTATCCTTGCATTTTTACAATTGAGTAGGTTCTCTTTTGAAGTAATCTTTGCAATTAAGGTATTGTTGGAATACCTTTAATAAGTGGCTACAGAAACTCAAATGTTGATTCATTTTTGTTGACAGTAAATGCCTTGGTTGTGTCTATGTTCAGCGGGAGTCAAAATCATCAGACTTCAAGGGTGTTGCAGGTAATATGCATTACATAATCATACGTATATGATCTTCATTTCATCTGCTGTTAAGACTTAAGAACGATATATCTATATCTAGTTACCTTTACTCAAAAGTTAATAGTCAGTTAAATTAAACTTAGCTTTCAATCCATATGTCTGCAGATGGAATTCTGCATTACATTTATGACTGAAATCTAGTTTTTCCAGCTAACTAATATCCATTGTTTACTTTATCATGTATTGACTACAGAAGGCACAACTACAAATGTCATATCCATTTATTCAGAATTCGAATTAATCAATGTATAACTTTTCCATTTATGTTGGAATAAACTTTGATAGAAATAATTAGGATGTTTCACATTTCATAGTATGTAAAATGGTTTACATAGTATGTAAATCGATTATAAATCAGTTTACATAGTATGTAAATTGGTTTACATATTATGTAAACTTGAAGTTAACATGTTTACATACTAGATAAAGTTAACATGAATATGCAGAGGGCTAAGTATGTAAATGGCATGTTTCTTCCTTATTTTACCCTTTTTTAATTTTAAGTTTTTGGAGAATTTCCTCGTTATTTCTTTAAATCGGTATTAGCTAGTTAGCTTTATCTTATTGATTTATTTGTTTTGATTATCTAATGCCATATATGCACTAAAATTAAGAGAAAGGTGTTTTCACATTTCATAGAACAGCCCCTTTAAACAGTAAGCTGCATCAGTAGAAATAGATTCTCTACCATTTGTGTGCCTAAACATGAATTATCAAAAATGCTCAGGACATGTGTGTTGAAGACCAATGAGAGAAAAAGTCGAAAAGAAAATGATATGAGCATAGGTCTTATAACAAAAATCAATGTCATAATGAGTGAAAACATTAGCTCATGGAATCTCAATCACTAGTTTAAAAAAATTATAGATAAAGAGAGGATAATAGCATGGAACCTGACAAACCCCAAGTTGTGTTGAAATACTATAGTCAAGAGTCAAGACCCCATAGGTTTAAGTCAAAACATAGATCATAATAGCAGAAAATTTTATTCACCAGAATCGCGTCCAACTAAAAGCTTTTTGCCCGATATGAAATAAATAATTTCATGCAATTACTTCATATTAAGACCATTCACTCTTAGCCAGTAAAGAAGTAAGCATTCATAAACCGCATATGAAAAAAGAAATTACCTGCAAATACTTAAATTGTTGCTACAGTAGGTCATTAAACTGGTCGACATAGTATGTAAACTGATTTACATAGTATGTATATTAATTTACATACTATATAAACCATTATCAGTTGTATGTAAATTGGTTTACATAGTATGTAAATTAATGTACATACTATGTAAACTAGTTTACATACTATGTAAACTAATTTACATATTAGCTTTAGTTCTTATTCTTGAGATTTTTAACAAAGTATATATATATATATAAGTTTAATTCATACAAAACTTTTTACCGTTTGTACTCAATTTAATTCATAAAAAACTTATAAGTTTAATTCACACCAGCCAACGAAATTCTCAGTTTTAATATACATACATATATATATATGTATGTAACTTAAAGGGCAATAAGCAAACATGGATTCGTCTGAACACGACTTTCTTCTGAATATGCAAAAAATTAAATAGCTCCTAATGAGCCATTTTCTGAAATTACTTTTTTGTTGTGTTTCGCACTCAAACAAACCCCATAATTTTCACTCTCAATTTGGGTTGTATTAATTGCTTATATCCCTTTCAAATAGTACCACTTGCTTTAGTTCTTGGAATGCATGTATTTTACTGCATCAAAACCACCTGCAAACTGATACTTGGCAAGTGTTATTGGAGCAGATTTATATGAATAAAACAGGACTTTACTTTTTTCATTCCACTATTTGTATGCATTTCATTGTCGGATGTGTATAACCTGGTTTTGTTCTTCATTGAAAGTTTAAAGATATGAAGATATCATCTTATTATTATTGGGTTAGTATAGTGAGAATGACATGTATCAGGCATGTAAATTGTTTACATACTATGTAAACCAGTTTACATAGTATGTACATTAGTTTATATATTTTGTAATAAGCTGTTTACATACTATGTAAATTGTGTTACATACTGTGTAGTGTAACTGGTATGAATTAGAGTGCAAGGATATTAATGTAATTTCTCTGATTTTGATATAACTAAAACGCACAATTTTGAGCTTATTATTGCTAGTTTTGAAAAATTTAACTTTTAATCAAATTTGAAGCTATTTAAGCAAATCGCTCTAAATGGATCACCCTAACAGTTACAGAACTAATGTGTCAATTAAGTAAATTTATGGGACTAAATGGACCCAAAATCTTGTGCCTATTTTACAATAATTACGAGACTAATTTGACCATTTTTCGATTTATTTAGGGTATTGGTTAATAAAAATAATGATATAATCTTTAATTATTTAATTTTGAGTTGTATTTAATATTTTTTTTTAATTTTGAGTTTTTGTTTGTTATTAAATTCAAAAATTGATTTTTTTTTCAAAGAAAAAAATGCACCTAGAATCACTTAGTTTTACGGCCTTGTTTGATAACTATTTTGATTCTTGATTTTTGATTTTTTTCAAATGATTTTTTAATCAAGTATATTTGGTAACGATTTTTAATGTTATTTTTTTACATTTTTAAGGAATCACTACCAAAATATGGGGTGATTCATAAATCTTTAAAAATAAGATTTTTCAATCAAATTTCAGATTTTTTTCATTTTGACCAAACATTTTTTCTAAAGAGTAAATAATGTCTTATAATTTTTTTTATGATTAAATATTAGAATAAAATGATTAGAAACTTCAAATTTATAAAAAATAACCAAAAATTTTCTTTATTTTTAAATTTTTTTTGAAAAAAATCAAAAAATGGAAATCATTACTAAACAACTTTGAGATGATTTTTGATTTTTTTCTTGAAAATCACTAAATAAAAATTGTTATCAAACACATTTGTGATTATTTTTATAAAAGAATTAAAAATTATAAAATTAATTATTTAATCATAAATCGTAAATCAAAATCGTTATCAAACATGCCCTTAGTTTTACAAAATTAACATGTTGGTCAAGTTTCTTTTAAATTGGTGCATATTGGTTACTTAACTATTACAAATTTGAACACTTTAGTCATTTTAGGCCAATTTTTGTTATTTTAATTTCTTTATTTTCATCTTTTTCAATTTTTGAGATAGTTTTATCTTTTAACATCTAGTAAGGATGTTCAATTCAATCCAATGCGAGTTGTTTCATAAAAAAATGATCCAAGAAAAACTAAAATTGGCAAGAAATGACTTAAGTGCCCAAAAATACAATGGTAAGGTGACTTAAGTACACCAATTTTAATAAATGTGACTAATGTGCTCAATTTGTGATATTAAAGTGATTGAAGTGTCATTCCTTTTTTTTTTTTTTTTTTTTTTCAAGTATTAATTAGTTTATATATGGACAAAGTTTTAAAAAATAAAGAAAACAACATTTAGTCATTTTTTAAAAACTCGAATGTTTTAAGATATTATTTAAATTTATATTCAAAACAGTTTTACCAAACACATGTTTCTTTTTTATCATCAATTTGTTGATTTCCATTAATACATGTTTTTGCTACAAGTGGAAACCAGATTCCAATTCTCAAACATGAAAGCTTCAATCTCAAATTTGGCATCTCCCTCAACATAGATTGCTCTTCCATATTCATCAGTCACTAAAAGGCTCAGCCCAGCTCTACCTTCAGCCCAAGCTGCATCAAAATTATTCTTTATTGCATCTTTTGGAGATGGTTTCCATGTTGAAGGGATATAAGTTTAACATTTGAATTTTAGGGTGTCGTAAGTTCTGTGATTGTCTTTAATTATTGGAAAATAACAAAAATAATATCTTCAAAACTTATAATAACAAAAAAAGCTTTACCTTCAGCCCATGCTGCATCCAAATTATTCTTTATTGCATCTTTTGGAGATGGTTTCCACGTTGAAGGGATATAAGTTTAACATATGAGTTCTAAGGTGTCGTAAGTTCTGTGCTTGTCTTTAATTATTGAGAAAACAACAAAAATAACATTCTCAAAACTTATAATAATAAAAATAATATCACTTATGTTTAAATCATATATTTCTACAATTAAAAAAATGACTTTTACATCATTTTTCTTTGAATACTTGTCCAATTGAACACCGTTCAAACTAAATTGCGGCAATTTAAATCCTTTTAATGTTGAAAGTTCAATGTTATTGGATTAGTTTTCTTATTATAAGTTTTAGGGATATTATTTTTAGTAATTTTCCTTAATTATTTTATCAAAAATAAGAATTATGAGATTTTGTATGCAAGTCTCAAGGAGTGATATATCTCTACATTTTTAAAAACCATCTCATTGCTAAACCGCCATAGTTTTAAATCATAATCACCACCACTAGAATGAAATATTCCTTGGAAATGTTTTGTGATAGCCATTTTTAGGTGTTTCAAGAATGAAACAAATATATGTCCATATGTTAACTTTTTCAATGAATTTTCAATACAAATTCCATTTCAAATGAAACCACTAAGATCTAAGGATTTTACATCTTATACCAATATGTTCAATATCTTCTATTTCATTTTGACATAGAGGGCAACTCATATTTTTCAATGCTTTAAAACTAGCCACCTTTCTCTTTGTGCACAAATAATCATTTAGAAACTTCCACAATAGAATTTTATGCCTCTCATGTATGGAAGCTGAAACCAATTGGGGAAAAAAATATAAACAAAAAAAACTACGGAAGGAAAAAAGAAAGGAAGAGACAGCTTCTTATTATTTTTCATTAACATAAAGAATTGCAATCTAACATTTTTATAGACAAAATGTTATTCTTAGACATTTATTGTATAAGCTGGTCCTTTCCTATTTTTAGCTAGACAGATTATGAAATAAAATAAAAATCTTTATATTTAAAACAGCTAACAAATGCCACCTAATTAGATATCCTAATATTTGATATCTTCTACATCCCTCCTTAAGTTGGTTAGAAAAACATTAAACATTCCCAACTTGTAAACCATTTTCTCAAAAATTGGCTTGAAAAGTTGTTTTTGTCAGTATATTTGCAACTTGTAGCAAGGAAGGATCATACAAATTGCTTATAGTTCCATCTTCTATTTTCTCTTTAATAAAATGCCGTATCTACCTCAACATGTTTAGTGTGGTCGTGATGAATTGGATTATGAGACATGCTATTGCCGCTTTGTTGTCACAATAGATCTGCATTGGTGCACTCTTAAACATTTTAAGTTTCATCAACAACATTTTCAACCACAATAACTCACAAATTTCGTTGGCTAGAGCTCGTAATTCGACCTCTACACTACTTCTAGAAACAATTGTTTGCTTCTTACTCTTCCATGTTACCAAGTTTCCCCATAAGGTATTACAATACCCATCAGTTGATCTTATGTCATTTTCAGAACCAACCCAATCAGCATTAGTATAGGCCTTAATCCCTCATTCTTCATTTTTTTTTATAAAAAGGTCTCGCCTTGGAGTTCTCTTAAGGTATCTTAGAATTTGAAACCTGCTTTTATATGTTTTTTTATTGGTGCATGCTTGAATTGGCTAACCAAACTAACTACAAAGGCAATATCAGATCTAGTATGAGAAAGATATATAAACTTACCAACTAGACGCTAATATTGACCTTTATCAATAGGAGTACTTTCTAGATTCTCTCTTAGTTTTTGATTTGGATGTAAAAGTGTATCTACTGGCTTACATCCTAACATTTCGATTTCTTCAAGGAGATTTAACACATACTTCCTTTGTGAAATTGAAATTCCACTTCAATTCCTAGCTATCCATTCCAAGAAAGTACCTAAGAGAACCAAGATCTTTTATTTCAAATTCCTTAGTGAGATTACTTTTAAGCTGATCTATTTCCACAACATCATCACCAATAAGGATTATGTCATCAACATACACAATGAACATTGTAATTTTGCCTCCCAAGTATTTGTAGAGTAGAGTGTAATCTATTTGAGCCTATCGATAACCCTATTGGAGTATAGCCTTGATGAATCTCCCAAACCATACCCATGGTGATTGTTTTAGGTCATACAAGGATTTTTTCAGTCAACATACTTGGCTATGTTTTTTTTCCTTTATCAAAGCCGGGTGGTAATTTCATGTAAACTTCTTCTTCTAGATCATAGTTGAGAAAGGCATTTTTGACATCAAGTTGTTGTAATCTCCAATCCAAATTTGCTGTTAAAGATAAAAGAACTATGACAATATTCAATTTTGCAACTAGGAAAAATGTTTATTGATAATCAATCCCATAAATTTGAGAGTAACCTTTTGCTACAAATCTTGCTTTGTAGCTCTCAACTGATCCATCAAACTTGTATTTTACTGTGAATACCCATTTGTAGCCAACTGGAGCTTTCTCTCTTGGAATTTTAACAACATCCCAAGTTTTATTCTTTTTCAAAGCTCTCATTTCTTCTTTCACAACCAAGTTCCACTGAGGATTTCCTATGGCATCTACTACAAAAAAATTCATTGCCAAGGCTTGCATTGAAGAACATAAGTGACTATAGGCAACAAACTTTGATGTAAGGTGCTGAGTACAAGTCCTTACACATTTTTTGAGAGCTATAAGAACATCAAAATTAGTAATATCAGGAAAAAGTGAGAATTGATTACCTGTCTTTGGTTCAGTTTAATGGTCTTGCTGAAAGTTCATGGGATGTTCTTCTCTTTGAAGATTGATTACCTGTCCCCCTATCTTTGAACTGTTGTGACTTGGGGTTTTTTTCAATGTGTGGTGATGAGATTGTGGTTGGTTGTAGATTTTGATTTTGAGGTTCAAGAATGTGAGAGGTTATAGGTTGAGATGAAGAAGGCTCAAGCTCAAGTTCAAGAGGAGGTTGAAATGATGTAAGAAGAGAAAATTCGAGTTCAAGAGACCAAAAATGACCATCAGTTGAATTGTCCCCCTGAGGGGAATTTTTGAAAAAAAAAAAAAAAACGATTCATCCTCAAAAAATGTAATGTCCATGGAGACGTAATATTTTCTTGTCTTAGGTGAATAACATTTGTACCATTTTTGTGTTGGTGAGTATCCTAAGAATACACACTTACAAGATTTGGGATCACGTTTACTTCTCTCATGGTTGTAAATGTGAACAAAGCAGTACATCCAAAAACTTTTATTGGAATAGAGGTGAAAGATCTTCTTTGTGGGTAGGTTTTTAGGAAGGCATTTAGAGGAGTTTCAGAATTGAGTACCTTGGTAGGCATTCTATTTATCAGGTAGCACGTAGTTAGGACAACATCCCCTCAAAGGTATTTGGAACATTATTTGTAAACATGAGTGCTTTAGCAACTTCTAACAAGTGACGATTCTTTCTTTTAGCTATGCCATTTTGTTGTGGGGTTATAAAACACGAGCTTTATTGAAGAATGCCATTTTGTGAAAGCAAGTTACAAAGGAAAGAATTATAATATTCCTTTCCATTGTCTGTCCTAAGAATCTTTATGGTGGTATTATATTGGTTTTTCACCATATAAACAATTTTTTTGAAAATGTGCTCGATTTTAGATTTTTCTTTCATGAGATATATCCAACAAACTCTAGTGTGATTATCAATGAAAGTGACAAACCACCTTTTTTCAAACAAATGTTGTACCTGAGATGGACCCTAAATATTACTATGTTTTAATGAAAAAGGGCGTTGAGGCTTTGTAAACATGTCTTCATTATGAAACAAGGTTGGAAACAAAATTTTTAGGTAAGGAAAACTTGGGTGGCCTAATCTACGATGCCACAACATTATTTTTTGTTCTCTAGAACGAGACTCACAACTCATAGTAGTATACTCCACCATGTCCATTTGAAACCAAATTTGCCTCAAAGTAGTATACTCCACCATGTTTTCTAGCATTGCCAATCCTCTTCCTCGAAGTTAGGTCTTGAAAATTACAAGTAGATTGGAAAAAAAAATGAGCATAACTTCAAATCCTTAATAAGTTTACTAATAGACAACATATTACAAGACAAATTTGGCACATGTAGTACTGATTTTAGGATGATATTTGTGCTAATTTGAATTGTTCCAATTCTGGTTACTGTTGAAAGAGAATCGTAGGCAACTTTAATCTTAAAATTTTTGGGCTTGGGAACATAGAAGAAAAAAATTTCTTACAACCAATCATATGGTCTGTTGCACTAGAGTCAAGGATCCAAGGTTTTGAAAATGTAGTGCTACTGTGTCAAGCCCAAGAAAAAAAATACCTTTTTATGCCAAAAAAGAAGCAGATGTTGTTGTTTGAGGTGTGAGCAATCGATACAATTGCTCAATTTGCTCTTTGGTAAGAGAAAGATTTGTTATACCATGATTCTTGGTTTGTTTGGGAATAGGACTGATCTTGTTTTTCTGAGTTTCAGTAGAGTGCTGCTATCTAACAGGTTGTTGCCAATTTTCACGACCCTTGTTCATATTTGGAGGACTCCCATGTAGTTCCTTGGTATGATTAGTTTTCTTACAATAATCACACCAAAGATTATTTTTGTGAAAGGAATTTCAAGGCAAATCTATGTAGTTGCTGTTAGCGTGAGTCATGTAATTTATTATATAATATATGTGTCTATCTGTAATAGAACTCTAGGTTGTACAGAATTCTAGTTTACTCAAGACTCTTGTAATTTATTTTCTATATATACCTCAATTGTGAGGTAAGAAGTAATAAGAAATACATTTTCATTCAACATTATATTCAACTTGGTATCAAAGCGAAGGTTCAAAAAGGGACTTTGTCTTTTTTTTTTTTTTTTTTCGTCACTGTCATCACTTGTCAGAGCCGCCGTCATCACTTGTCAGGGCGTCGCCGTCACCTGTCAGCGTGTCGCCGTCATCACCTATCAGCACTGCCGTGCGTCTGCTCTCTCTCTCTTTGGCTCAGCGCCACCTATTCAGCCAGTTCAGCAACGCCGTCTTTATCCACGCCGTCTGTAGCGCCGTCGCTAGTCCGCCTGTCCTGCACGACAGCTACGCAGCGCCAATCTTTCCCGCACCGCACCGCGCCTGCTCGCCTGTCTCTCCTGCGCCGCTCCTGTCCTTCTACCTCCATTGGTTTTTCCAGACTTGCTTCAATTTCAGACCTACCTCTAAACCGTAGCCCACACTCACCAGCCCAACTCCTAAGCCCACAAGAAATCCTAGCTCACACTCACCAGCCTAACTCCTAAGCCCACACTCACCAGCCCAAACTCCTAAGCCCACAAGAAACCCTCAACCCACACCCAAAAAAAAAAAAACCCTAATCCCACAACCTATTAGCCCACAGGAAACCCCAGTCAACTGTTCAGTCAGCAGTTAACACACATAGTCAGTAGTCCAGTTAGCAGTCAAGTCAATTGTCTAGTCAGCAAATACAAAAAAAAACTTTTATTTCGCTGCATACTATTAGTGTTGTCTTTTTCAATGGAAGATTCGAAAGAAAATCAGGATTCCAAAACCAATGATATATTTAGCCTAGTTATTCAAGCAAGGTCATCAATACCAGATTTTTATGGAGTAGTTGGACAAGATCATTATAAGATATGTGGAGGTAACTCTACAACTTCTATAGCTCGTCGTGGTAAGATTGGTATGGTTTCAAATGTTTCTCACTCTATTGGATCTGATACTTGGATTATTGATTCTGTTACATCTGATCATATGACTTATGATAAATCTTATTTTACTAACTTGTCTTCCCTACCAGTATTTTATGTTACGAATGCTAATGGTGAAGCTTTTCTTATGTTAGGAATGGGTCCAGTTTGTATTACCCCAACCTCACAGCTCCAAAATATTTTATATGTATCAGATTTATCTCATCACTTAATATCTGTCCCACAGTTGAATACTGAGTCCAAATGTTCTGTAACTTTTTATCCTATGTATGTAATTTTTCAAGATCTTCTTACCAGGGAAATGATGAACACAATTTTGACCTATGTTTTGTTATGTTTTTAAGCATTCATTTTATGTTTTATTTTATTATTTTCGTGTTTTGGAAGGTATTTTTGTGTTTTGTAGGTTTTTGGACTCTTGAAGAATATTGGATTGAAATAACACAAAAGGAGAGAAAATGGAGTAACAAAAGCCAGAAAATGTAAGGCTTACATAAGGAGTCAAAAACTATGTAAGGGTTACATACAAGACAAAAGAAACGTGCGCCTAGGCATGAAAAACCTGCGCCGCGGCGGGGAGGTTTCTGTCTTGATTTGAATTCCAGGAAAATATAGCGCGCCGAGGCATAGAAAACTTGCACTGCGGCGGGGATCTCAACAACGTATGTAAAGGCATTTACATACCATTTACATACCATTACATACAAGGTGCGCCGCGGCGGGCAAAAACCTGTGCTGAGGCTGAGCGTGCCAAAACTGCCCAGAAACCCTAAAACGCGTATTCCACTTCATTCCTCCTATAAATACCACATTATACCTCTCCCAAACATAAGTTTTGACAACCATTTTCTTCCCCACCTCTGCTGCTACTGCAGCAAGGGTTTTCCACCCAAAATCAAGAGGAGACCCTCCATTGTTGAAGCTACTCCAAGGATTTGAGAAAGAGGATCAATCAAGTTCAAGGAATTGGAGCTAGAGGATTCATTGGGGTATTTTCAGTGTAATATCTTTTTCTTCTCTGATTTTGTGGTTTGCCTCCATGACTAAATTGATTGACACCAATTTAGTTATGGTTGGCTAATTTATGTATTTGGAATTTTAGTATTGCTTATAATGATTGGAAGAACAATTTTGTAATTTAATTATATATGATTGGATTTTTTTCTTATTCATGTTCTTATTATTTTCTGATTGTGAATTAATGGTGGACCAAACCTTAGTTTGTAATTAGGAAGAATATTTTAGAATTAGGCATTAGAAATGCCATCTTTGCTTAATTGTGCATTATGAACAAAAGCCTAAATTGATTGCATTGATTTGTGTTAGTTTAGGTGGTTAGAATTATTTCCTTGAGCTAATTCCAATTAGTTAATTAACGGTCCGGATCAAAGAAGTTAATTAGTTGCTTGTAGTGAAAATTGCCATTGATTTGGGATTTTTTAGGTTTAGCGAAAAAATCATTAAATCCAACTTTTAATTGAATGCTTAATTTGTTTTTGCCATGAATGGATGGCGAACTAAAATTCCCATTTACATCCATCATTCCACTTTGGTTGTGATTACTTTTATTTTCATTTTATTTTAGTTTTGTTTAATTTAATTTCGAATTTACAATCTGTTCTTCAATCGACAATTGTTAGAATGTTTTAGGATTGTTTGTTCAACTAAATAAGAAAATAAATAACGTTTTAGAACCACCGCAATTCCTTGAGAGACGATCTTGGGAGTATACTTATCACTCATTACAAGTGATTCGTGCACTTGCGAGCTTTTTATAAAATACAAAATTTGACTATCAAGTTTTTGGCGCCGTTGCCGAGGAATTGGAGTTTTAAAGTGTTTATTTGTTTTCTGTTTAGTTTATTTTTTGTATTTCTTTATTTTCTTTTTATTTTTGTGATTTTTGTTTTGATTTGTTATTTTTAGTTTATTACCTATTTTTATTTGTTTTAGTGTTCTTTGTTTTTAGTTGTTTATTTTATTTTGTTATTTATTTGCTTTTTCTGGAATATATTTGGTGCTTTGATTTCTTTGTTGTTTTTGTTAGTATATGAAAGGTACCGTTCGTAGACTACATCAACATATTCAAAAGAGCACATAATCAGACTGGATACTGATATCCAAGAGCTAGCAAATATGGAGGTATGTGGTATTTGTGGTTTACGCGGACATGATTCTAATGTTTGTACTTTTGCAGGTGATTTCTATACCTCTACCAACCGAGATATCGATCTTAATGAGGGATGTCACCCACCTTGGAATGATCACCCACCTTGGAGTGATTCCTATACTTATATTCCCCGAGTTGGGAAATCACCAAAATTTTTATTGGGAAGCAAACACTAACACACCCTATGCCTCATACCCATATTTCAATCCTTATGACCTACCCATTCACCCTAAGAAACCAACCTTGGAGGAGACCTTGAATACTTTTATTCAAGTTAGTTTAGAAACCAAGAGAAACATAATCAAAGGATGGATTTCTTAGAGGATTCTATGATAAGGATTGCAATGCAAATTGGGCAACTAGCGGAACAACTTCTAGCACAAGAAGAGTTGCCCAATCAAGTTGAGCAAGTAAAGGATGACATAATCCTTCAAAGTGGTAACGTTTTTAATGATATTTATTTTTCTGAAATTATTGATGATTTGCCACTTTGTGTAGAAAATTCAAATGGGGAGCAAGCAATTCTCCAAGAAGGTCACGTTGAGGATCATCACATTCTACAACCTTTCGAGGAGAACAAGGAGGAATCATCTTCACCTCCTTTATCTAAGACTTGTACGTCCCCAAATCTTTTTCCACACCACCTCAAGAAAGTGTGTACTGTGCTTCATAGGAAACAACTACCGAGATGGAAGGATACGCTTAATGACATATTAGCTCGGAAAATTGATATCACACACTTCAAGATTTTTGATGACGGTGGATAGGAGTGGATTAGCAACGTCTTGCTAAGACATTAAAGAAAGCGCTTGGTGGGAGGCAACCCACTATTTTAGGTAATATTTTTCTTTTTCTTTTAGTTTAGTTAATTTTCTATTTGTTCCTTTTAAATGCTTTTCTGAACATGTGCGTAGTTGAAAACATTGAGGACAATGTTTAGTTTAGGTTTGGGGGTACAAATAGGTCCAATAAAAACTTTTTGTTATAAAACTATCATGCCTCCTTGTTAATTTAAAGTGAGTAATTGAATCTTTATACATGTTTTGTTTGATTTCTTGTACATATTTAAGGTTAGTTATAAAAGTTGGTTTTTGTTCATAGTTCATACTTCATGCTTTTTAATATTGAAATTGAGATGAACCCAAATTTTGTGTTTAAGAATCAAATAGTGGAGACTACCTTGTGAGATGATTATTGAGCCATTAACGTTTCATTCTGAGAGTTATTATTATTCTACTCTTTTAAACACTTTTCTTATTATTTCAAATTGTTAGAAGATCTCTATAGGTTTTTGCATTGAATGTTAGGATTTTCAACATCTAATGAAGAATCATAGGTTTAATTGTATTGCTTAGATTAAATGATTTGAGTAAAATTTTAAAGTATATGCCTATTTCATTCATGCTTGACTTTAAAAAAATATAAGGGAATTCCTATAGTCAACACAAAAGAGCTAAAAGTTGTCTTTCACAAAATACACATGTATTTGGGTCCATTAAAAAATAGTAAAAAAAATATTATTGTGACCCTAAAGTTCTTCAAATGGTGAAATGGTTAATACAGAAAAGAAGGAAAAAAAAAAAAAAAAGGAAATATTTTCCCTTAGAGTCAATGCATTTTCATTCATTCTAGGGCATACACTTGAAGTTTTTGCTTGAGGATTTTAATTGATAATGATAATAGTAATGTGATTTCTTCATAAATCCTATCATTTGATTCCTTTCATGAGATCAATGTTATACACTTTTGAGCCTTTCTTGTTTAATCATATGCGAATCTATTAGCTCATTTCTTTACATAACTTTTATTCGCATATACTTTGTTGAGTGTTTGAACCTATAGGATCAGTGTGATATTAAGAGTGAATCTTGTGAGGAATAGAGTTGAAGCGAATTCGGATTCTTAACACTAGGTTTGGGGGAATTAATATTGATATATATATTTTTTAGTATTGGAGTATGCACTTGTGATGCGAAACTGATTTGCATGATGAATCCTTAATGTGTTAAGATGATTGGATAAACTTATGTATGAGCGTCGATTATGAACTGAGAATAAACTGAAGCATGAGAAATTTTGTTGAATTAAGTTTGTAGTTTTTGTTTGTAGCATTGTTATTTGTCGTTTTAGTTTTTCTTTTAGTTGGATGTTTGTGGGAATCATCACTGAAAACCCTCACGAGACTTTAACTCGTCTACTAGGGCAACCTAGGGGTTTAAAGGCTTGTTGCATATGCTAAATGCAACCGTGACAATCTATGGAAGTGATTTAGGTTAGTTTAATTTTAGTTTTGCTAGAGGACTAGCAAAATGTAGGTTTGGGGGTATTTGATGAACACAATTTTGACCTATGTTTTGTTATGTTTTTAAGCATTCATTTTATGTTTTATTTTATTATTTTCGTGTTTTGGAAGGTATTTTTGTGTTTTGTAGGTTTTTGGACTCTTGAAGAATATTGGATTGAAATAACACAAAAAGAGAGAAAATGGAGTAACAAAAGCCAGAAAATGTAAGGCTTACATAAGGAGTCAAAAACTATGTAAGTGTTACATACAAGACAAAAGAAACGCGCGCCTAGCCATGAAAAACCTGCGCCGCGGCGGGGAGGTTTCTGTCTTGATTTGAATTCCAGGAAAATATAGCGCGCCGAGGCATAGAAAACTTGCGCCGCGGCGGGGATCTCAACAACGTATGTAAAGGCATTTATATACCATTTACATACCATTACATACAAGGTGCGCCGTGGTGGGAAAAAACCTGCTCCGAGGCGAGCGTGCCAAAACTGCCCAGAAACCCTAAAATGCGTATTCCACTTCATTCCTCCTATAAACACCACATTATACCTCTCCCAAACATAAGTTTTGACAACCATTTTCTTCACCACCTCTGCTGCTATTGCAGCAAGGGTTTTCCACTCAAAATCAAGAGGAGACCCTTCATTGTTGAAGCTACTCCAAGGATTTGAGAAAGAGGATCAATCAAGTTCAAGGAATTGGAGCTAGAGGATTCATTGGGGTATTTTCAGTGTAATATCTTTTTCTTCTCTGATTTTGTGGTTTGCCTCCATGACTAAATTGATTGACACCAATTTAGTTATGGTTGGCTAATTTATGTATTTGGGATTTTAGTATTGCTTCTAATGATTGGAAGAACAATTTTGTAATTTAATTATATATGATTGGATTTATTTCTTGTTCATGTTCTTATTATTTTCTGATTGTGAATTAATGGTGGACCAAACCTTAGTTTGTAATTAGGAAGAATATTTTAGAATTAGGCATTTGAAATGCCATCTTTGCTTAATTGTGCATTATGAACAAGAGCCTAAATTGATTGCATTGATTTGTGTTAGTTTAGGTGGTTAGAATTATTTCCTTGAGCTAATTCCAATTAGTTAATTAACAGTCTGGATCAAAGAAGTTAATTAGTTGATTGTAGTGAAAATTGCCATTGATTTGGAATTTTCTAGGTTTAGCGGAAAAATCATTAAATCTAACTTTTAATTGAATGCTTAATTTATTTTTGTCATGAATGGATAGCGAACTAAAATTCCCATTTACATCCATCATCCAACTTTGGTTGTGATTACTTTTATTTTCATTTTACTTTAGTTTTGTTTAATTTAATTCCGAATTTACAATCTGTTCTTCAACCGACAATTGTTAGAATGTTTTAGGATTGTTTGTTCAACTAAATAAAAAAATAAATAATGTTTTAGAACCACCGCAATTCCTTGAGAGACGATCTTGGGAGTATACTTATCACTCATTACAAGTGATTCGTGCACTTGCGAGCTTTTTATAAAATACAAAATTTGACTATCAAGTTTTTGTGCATCAGGAAATAATTGGTCGGGGGTATCTGAGAAATAGATTGTTTCGTCTAAATCAGAACTACGTAGGGAAGAAACCAGGAGCACAGTTTCACACTGCTTTAACTTCGAGTTCTGATCAGCTAAGTGAAATTTGGTTATGGCATCATTGCTTAGGGCATCCATCTTTTAGTCTTATGAAAAAATCTATGCCTACTCTGTTTATTGGTGTGAGTGAATCTGCTTTATGTTGTGAGACATGTGTGCTAGCCAAGAGTCATCGTACTACTTATTCTCCAAGTTTTTCTAATAGAAGTACAATTCCTTTTGAATTAATCCATTCTGATGTTTGGGGACTGTCTAGAGAGACTACTATATCGGGCATGAGGTATTTTGTATCGTTTATTGATGATTGTACAAGATTGTCATGGGTTGCTCTTCTTAAAAATAAAGATGAAGCTTTTCAAGCTTATCAAAATTTTTGTACTCGTGTTCAAACACAATACAATAACACCATTAGAGTCCTACGTTTTGACAATGGGGGAGAATATGTTAATCGTATTTTTCAAGATTTTTTCCAAACACATGGGATTGTTTATCAAACTACTTGCCCACAAACACCAGAACGAAATGGGGTGTCTGAAAGAAAAAATCATCACTTACTTGATATGGCTCGTGCGCTCCTATTTAGTGCTAATATGTCAAAATATCTTTGGGACTATGTTGTAGTAGCTTCCGTCCATCTCATCAATCATCTCCCATCTAGTGTCCTTCACGGACAAATCATGTTTGAGGTTCTCGCATTTCATGTATCCCTTTCATCATTTCATAATCTTCCTGCCCGTGTATTTGGTTGTGTTGCTTTTGTCCATGTTCCTAAAAATTAGAGGCCTAAATTAGATACCCGAGCAATTAAATGTGTGTTTGTTGGTTATGGAGGATATCAAAAAAGGTACAAGTGCTACCATCCACCTACCAGAAAGTATTATGTCACTATGGATGTCACTTTCTTTGAAGATATGAGATATTTTTCCTCATCCAATACTGCTCTTAAGGGAGAGAATTCATATTTTGAAGAGCTGTATCATGGTGAGGGGGAGGAATTGGAAGGAATTGTGGAAGTAACGTAATCAGGAGATATTTCGATGGGTCCAGTTGAGGTTCTTATCCCATTGAATTCAGTAGTAGAAGAAGCAGATGTTTCAAGTATCCAAGCACTAGTTTCAATCACTAAAAATCAAAATGAAGACACAACTGTTCCCTCTCCTACCCTTGATAAACAACTCCCTAGTACTGAAGGTCAACCATTTGAGGTATGTACACCCATTGATACTAATAACATTGATTCTAATGTTGGACATTATGTGTTACCAAATAGGTCTACTCGGGGTCAACCAGCCAAAAGGTATGAACCAAATATTCATGCAAAATCAAAGTATCTAGTAGCCAACTACATGTCCACTAAAAGATTGTCTAAGTCATATAAATCATTTGTAAATTAAATATCTGCTGTATCAGTACCTAACAAAGTGCAGGATGTATTGGGAGATCCAAAGTAGAGGAAGGCAATAGATGAAGAGATGGAGGCGTTACAGAAAAATGATACTTGGCAACTTGTGCCTTCACATAGGATAAGAAGGCAGTTGGTTGTCGCTAGGTGTTTACTGTGAAACATAATGCTGATGGATCTGTAAATCGATATAAAGCCTGCCTTGTGGCAAAAGGGTTTACTCAGATGTATGGTGTAGACTACGATGAGACTTTTTCTCTTGTTGCCAAAATGAATACTATCTGGGTTCTACTTTCGCTTGCTGCTAGCTTAGACTGGCCGCTTCGACAGTTTGATGTTAAGAATGCGTTTCTTCATGGAGAGTTAGTTGAGGAAGTGTACATGAGTCATCCACCTGGGTACGTTGCTGCTTCTCCTGGTAATTTTGTATGCAAAATGAGGAAGTCTTTATATGGCCTCAAGCAATCCCCTCAAGCCTGGTTTGGAAGGTTTTCACAGTTCATACAGAAGGTTGGTTGCAGATAGAGTAATTCAGACCACACGTTGTTTCTCAAACATCAACAAGAGAAGGTAACAACTCTAATTATTTATGTAGATGATATGATAATTACTAGAGATGATGCTGTTGAGATGGATAAACTATAGAGACAGCTAGCCTCTGAGTTTGAGATGAAGGATTTAGTTGAATTGAAGTACTTTTTAGGAATTGAGGTAGCTAGGGGGAGCGAAGGAATTTTTCTATGTCAGAGAAAGTATATTCTTGACCTACTAACTGAAACAAGTATGTTGGATTGTAAACCTATTGAGCAAAATCATTGTCTAGCAGAGTATCCAGATCAAGTACCAACTGATTGAGCTCGCTATTAGAGGTTAGTTGGGTGCCTAATTTATTTGGCACATACTAGACCAGATGTCGCATATGCAGTAAGTGTAGTAAGTCAGTTTATGCATAACCCGAGTCAGAGTCACATGGATGCAGTTGTGAGGATTTTAAGGTACTTGAAATCAGTTCCAAGGAAAGGAGTAATGTTCTCTAAAGACTACAACCCTCTTGAAGTTTGCAGCTTCACAGATGCAGATTGGGCAGGAAATATTACAGATTGAAGGTCGACATTAGGATATTTCACTTTCGTGGGAGGTAATTTGGTTACATGGAAAAGTAAGAAGCAGAAAGTTGTGGTGCGATCCAGTGCTGAGGCTGAGTATAGAGGTATGGCTCATAGGGTATGTGAATTGCTGTGGATAAGAAGTTTGCTATCTTATTTGAGTTTTGAACCCAAAAGTGATATGAAGTTGTATTGCAACAATCGAGCAGCCATTGATATATCACAAAATTTAGTACAACATAATCGTACTAAGCATATAGAGGTTGATTGTTACTTTATAAAAGAAAAGCTAGATGCCAAACTAATCAGCTTTCCTTTTGTTCCCACTGGAAAGCAACTTGTAGATGTGCTCACCAAAGGAGTTTCCAAGAAGGTGTTTTATGACTCACTAAGCAAGTTGGGCATGGTCGATATGTATGCTCCAACTTGAAGGGGATTGTTAGCGTGAGTCATGTAATTTAGTGTATAATATATGTGTCTATTTGTAATAGAACTCTAGGTTGTACAGGATTCTAGTTTACTCAAGACTGTTGTAATTTATTTTTTATATATACCTCAATTGTGAGGTAAGAAGTAATAAGCAATACATTTTCATTCACATTATATTCAACTGTTGCTGCAAGTAGAGACTAGAGCTAATCCTTCATTAACAGGGGACAGTCGATTGGGGCCTAACATAACTCGCTTCTTGCTGGCTTCTCGTCTAACTTCAACAATAGAAGGCAGTGGTTTGATTCCTACTAACCTGCCACGAACTTCATCTAATTTTGAATTCATCTAGCTAAAACATCATAAATCCTCTCATTTTCAACTTGTTTCTTATAGTTTCCAGCATCAATAGAACATGACCAATCAATATTAACAAAGAGATCAATTTCTTGCTATAACCAAGTTAAAGCAGTAAAATATTGAGTCACTTCTTGACTTCTTGTTCTCCTTGTTTCAACTCTCTTGCTCTATGATACGAACCATGCGCCGATACAACCACCACAAATCCCGAATGGACCAATCACAAGATTGAAGGCCAAAAGAATTCAAGAAGCCTTGAATGGGCTCATTCAAGACTTGGAACAAGGTCAAGAGATGGTGGGAAAAAGAGGTGGAGCTTGGGAGATGCCATGCATTGTGTTAAGGGCTGAATTTGGGAAGGAAGACCTGCGCCGCGGCATGGAATAATGGCCGCCGCGGCGAGCAACTTTCTGTTTTGGGAGAAGATCTGGACGTGGGAGCGCGCCGCGGCATAGATTTGGCGCGCCGCGGCACGGATCGTTCTGTTTTGGGAGAGGATCTGGACGTGGAAGCGCGCCGCGGCATATATTTGGCACGCCGCGGCGATGGACTTTCTGTTTTGGGATCAGAATTGGACGAGGACGCGCGCCGCGGCATAGAATTGGCGCGCCGCGGCAAGGATCGTTCTGTTTTGGTTAAAAAGGGGGCGACAGGCGCGCGCGCGGGTCCTGGCAGATGTGCGCGCAGACGTGCTTGACTAGGCGCGCCGCGGCATGAGAATTGTCCGCCGCGGCCCGGGAGTTTCTGTTTTCCTCCGAGCAGTCCACAAAATAGGCGCGCCGCGGCACAAGAAAACACCCGCCGCGGCATGGGTCGACATTTCTTTAAAATTCTCACCATTGGATTAGAATCAATGGCTGAGATGTAATCTTTCTTTTAGGTTTTGTTGTACCCTATATAAAGACAATTTGGGCAGCTCTTTTTGTAACTTTGTGAATGAAATATAATTTTGATTTAAAAATCAAGTTTGAGAGCTCCAAAGCTCATGCTTCTTCCCCAACCAAACTTATCAAAGGTTTTGCAATCCTTTGTGGCGTTTTCTCTCATCTTGTTGCGTGGTGTGTAATATCCAAGTAAAAAGGTGAGTTCTTGCAACCCAAAATCTGTTTTCCTCTAGGGATTTGCATGCTTAGATTGTGTGAAATCTGAAAATCGTTTCTTTCGTAAGATTCGAGCTTTCTTGGTTCGCATCATTTGGTATCAGAGCTCTTGGTTGTGATTATCAGATTTCCTATCCCTTAATTTCCATTTTCGAAAAAAAAAAAAAAAAAAAAAAAAAAAAAATTTCTAGAAGAAAATCTGTGTTCTTCATTGTTTCTTGCATTGTTTTTCAATTCCTGTTTTTTTCTTGATGATTCTAAGTGTTTATTGCATTTCCTGATTAACCTGAGTGGTGTTGTTGATTTGCCTCTTATCTTGATTGAAATTGGAGCACATTTCATGTTGGAAATTACCCCCAATTTTCGTTTTTTTCAAGAAGGGTATTTTGGTCATTTTACATGTGAATTTTCTTCTTGAAAAGTGAGAGCCAAACTTTTTCTCTGATTTTAAAAAAAAAAAAAAAAAAAAAAAATATTTCACGAAAATATCTCGTGAAAATATCTCACGAAAATATCTCGTGAAATATCTCCCGAAAATATCTCGCTAGATATTTTTTATAAAAAAAAAAAAAAAAAAAAAGAGGAGAAAGGATATTTCGTGCTATATAAAAAAAAAAAAAAAAAAAAAGAAAAGAGAAAAAGAAAGTGAATTCTTGAATTCCCGAGAATTTGCGGAATTTCCTCGTTTTAGCGTCGTTTACGCTTTAACGGACCGTTTTCTTGTTTGTTTGCTTTTTTCGGGTCGAAGTTGCAAAATTGAACTTGTTTCCAAAAATCATAGAGTTAGCACCTCTAAGACACCTTGAGTTAGTTTCTTTTGTCCCTTACATTTGGATATTGCATACTACCCTTGGTGAGTGTGAGAATTCTACAATTGTTTGGAAAACCCGAACGGTTTGGTTTGCTAAGGGCTACGAGCGCTTGGGCGATCAAATCCGAGAGTTAAACACGAGAGGTAACGAGTGAAATTTCTATTTATTGCTAATCGCTAATTGTTTGTTTGTGTTAGTTTCCTTTTGTTAAACATGTCTAACAGGGGTAGTCCCGAAGAAAGGCCCGACGCCGCATTTATGATGAGGGCACTCCAACAGTCAATAGAAAGGATGAACGCCGTCATGGCTAACATGAACGAGCGTATGGATCGACAAGAAGCAATCATCGCCGATTTGAGGCAAGAGGCCCCAAGAGTCGCTCCTAATGTCGGAGGTGCTCATAGGCGAGTTGAAGTTGAGGAGGAGTTGGGAGAGAATAGTAATGAAGGAGACTTTGAAGAAGATGAAGGAAGGATACCCATAGGAGGTAGATATGGGCATAGGGGAGGAAGGAATGGAAGAGGTGGAAATTGGAGACCCCCGCAAAGGCCTAATGATGGAGTAGACCGGAGTTTAGGAAACATCAAAATGAAGATGCCGGCGTTTCAAGGGAAAAACGACCCGGAACTCTATTTGGAATGGGAGAAGAAAGTGGAGCACATCTTTGAGTGCCACAATTACTCCGATGAGAAGAAGGTCAAACTTGCCGTAATTGAATTCACGGATTATGCTTTAAACTGGTGGGATCAACTGGTGGTAGGACGGAGAAGAAACGGAGAAAGGCCGATTGACAGTTGGGAGGAAATGAAGGCTCTCATGAGGAAGCGCTTCATCCCTAGTCACTACTATAGGGAGCTCTATCAAAGGTTGCAAAGACTCAACCAAGGATACAAATCGGTTGATGATTATTATAAGGAGATGGAGGTAACTATGGTAAGGGCCAATGTCGAGGAGGATAGAGAGGCCACCATGGCTCGCTTTGTGAGCGGTTTGAATCCGGAAATAGCCAATGTAGTTGAACTTCACCACTATGTGGAGTTAGAAGATATGGTACACATGGCTATAAAGGTGGAGAGGCAACTAAGAAGAAGGGGTGTTCGGTCATTTCCACCCAAGACCGGTACCACGGCACAAAAACCGAATCCCACTACACCTTGGAAAACAAGTTGGAAGAAAGAAGAGGGCACTAGTTCTAAGCCAAGGTTCGACTCCAGTAAAGGCAAGGAAGTTGAGATTAGTAAGGATAAAGGTATCCTCGAGAACCCTACTCGTAATCGTGACATTAAATGTTTTCGTTGTCTTGGTAGGGGTCACTATGCATCCAATTGTCCAAACAAGAGAGTCATGATTGTTCAAGCTAATGGAGAGGTTGGAACGGATGATGAGAGTGAGGATGAGGAGATGCCACCACTAGAGGAAGCTAGTGATGAGGAGGTAGGACCCGTAGAGGGGGAGGCTCTTATGATTAGGAGAACTTTGAGTGCTCAACTAAAGGATGAGGGTATTGATCAACAAAGAGAGAACATCTTTCACACCAAGTGTCATGTGAGTGGAAAGGTGTGCAATATGATCATTGATGGGGGAAGTTGTACAAACGTAGCTAGCACTACCTTAGTTGGGAAACTAGGGTTGGCCACCATCAAACACCCGAAGCCCTATAAATTGCAGTGGTTGAATGAATCTGGAGTAGTAAAGGTTGATCAACAAGTTTTGGTGTCCTTCTCTATTGGGAAGTACAAGGATGAAGTTATGTGTGACGTTGTTCCGATGCAAGCTGGACATATATTGCTAGGGAGGCCTTGGCAATATGATAGGAGAGTCATTCATGATGGATTTAAAAACAAGTACTCATTTGAGAAGGAGGGAAAAAAGATTACTCTAGTACCGTTGACTCCAAAACAGGTTTTTGAGGAGCAAGTGCGGATGAGTAAGGGCAAGGATGGGAAAAAGGAAGTGGAGGAAGTTAAATCAAGTTTTTATGCAAGGGAGCACGATTTAAAAAGAGCCATTTTGGCAAAACAACTTGTACTTGTACTTTTGTACAAGGAAGTTCATTTTTCTAACGAGCTTGACAAAACTTTGCCAAGTGTGACTGTTTCCTTGTTACAGGAATTTGAAGACGTGTTTCCAGATGAGATTCCAGATGGATTACCACCAATCCGGGGAATCGAACACCAAATAGACTTTGTGCCTGGTGCGTCACTTCCAAACAGGCCCGCCTACAGAACCAACCCCGAGGACACCAAGGAAATTCAACGGCAGGTTGAAGAGTTCTTGTCCAAAGGACAAGTGAGGGAAAGCCTAAGTCCATGTGCGGTACCCGTGTTAGTCGTGCCTAAGAAGGATGGAACCACTCGGATGTGCGTTGATTGTCGAGCGATCAACAATATCACGGTAAAATATCGACATCCCATTCCTAGGTTAGATGACATGCTTGATGAACTATATGGTGCATGCATTTTTTCTAAGATAGATTTGAAAAGTGGTTACCACCAAATTAGAATGAAGGAAGGTGACGAATGGAAAACCGCTTTCAAAACCAAATATGGACTGTATGAATGGTTAGTTATGCCATTTGGGCTATCTAACGCCCCTAGTACCTTTATGAGGCTTATGAACCATGTCTTACGTGCTTACATAGGAAAATTTGTAGTCGTTTACTTTGATGACATCCTCATTTACAGTAAAGACTTAGAAGAGCATGTATTACATTTACGGTTTGTGCTTGAACTGTTAAGAAAAGAAAAACTTTATGCTAATCTGAAAAAGTGTTGCTTTTGCATGGAAAAGTTAGTCTTTCTTGGATTTGTTGTTAGCTCTAAAGGTATTGAAGTTGACTCTGAAAAGGTCAAGGCGATTAGGGATTGGCCCTCGCCTAAATCTGTTACTGATGTTCGCAGTTTTCATGGTTTAGCTAGTTTTTACCGCAGGTTTGTGAAGGATTTTAGTACACTCGCTGCTCCTCTGACCGAGGTCATCAAGAAAACTGTCGGATTCAAATGGGGTGCTGAGCAAGAGAAGGCATTCAAACTGTTAAAGGATAAGTTAATTTCTGCTCCTGTATTATCATTGCCTGATTTTACTAAAACATTTGAGGTTGAGTGCGATGCTTCAGGTGTTGGCATAGGTGCTGTTTTAATGCAGGAGAAACGACCAGTTGCCTTTTTCAGCGAGAAGCTTGGAGGAGCAACCCTGAATTATCCAACATACGATAAAGAGCTCTACGCATTGGTGAGAACTCTGGAGACATGGCAGCATTATCTTTGGCCAAAGGAATTCGTCATCCACACCGATCACGAGTCCTTGAAGCATCTGAAGAGCCAGAGAAAATTGAACAGACGGCATGCAAAATGGATGGAATACATCGAAACCTTCCCTTATGTTATTCAATATAAGCGAGGTAAAGAAAATGTTGTTGCTGATGCATTATCTCGAAGGTATACCCTACTTTCTGCTTTGAATGCTAGGTTGTTAGGATTTGAGCACATAAAGGAGATGTATGCTGATGATGATGATTTTTCTGTCATTTTTAATGCATGTTTTAAAACTGCTTTTGGAAAGTTTTATAAGTTAGATGGGTATTTGTTTAAAGAAAATCTTTTGTGCATACCCAACTGTTCGATGCGAGAGTTGTTAGTGAGAGAGGCCCATGGAGGAGGTCTTATGGGACACTTCGGTGTTAAAAAGACCCTAGATGTTCTACACGAACATTTCTTCTGGCCGAAGATGAGGCGGGATGTAGAGCGCACATGCTCTAGATGCCTCACTTGTAGGCAAGCCAAGTCCAAAGTCTTACCGCAAGGACTGTATACACCCTTACCGGTGCCTAGTTCACCTTGGGTGGATATTTCTATGGACTTCGTCTTGGGGTTGCCTAGGTCCAAAGGAGGTCGAGACTCCATTTTTGTAGTTGTAGATAGGTTTTCAAAAATGGCACATTTCATTTCGTGTCATAAAACCGACGATGCAACTAATGTCGCAAACTTATTTTTCAAGGAAATTGTTCGGCTCCACGGAGTTCCAAAAAGTATTGTTTCTGATAGGGATGTTAAATTCCTAAGCTATTTTTGGAAAACTTTGTGGGCCAAGTTGGGGACAAAACTTTTATTTTCTACAACTTGTCATCCCCAAACCGATGGCCAAACGGAAGTAGTCAATAGGACATTGTCTACTTTATTGCGTACGGTCATACAAAAAAACTTGAAAAATTGGGAAGACTGTCTCCCCTTTGTTGAATTTGCATATAATAGGAGTGTGCATTCTACCACTGAGCATTCACCTTTTGAGATAGTTTATGGTTTTAATCCACTTACTCCTATGGATTTGTTGCCTATACCTGTTTCGGAAAGAACTAACCTTGAAGGTACAAAGAAAGCTGAAATGGTGAAGAGGTTGCATGAAAGCATCTCTGAACGTATTGAAAAGAAGAATAGAGAAAATGCTTTCAAGGCAAACAAGGGGCGACGACGAGTCGTTTTTGAACCAGGCGATTGGGTCTGGTTACATTTGAGAAAAGAGCGGTTCCCTGACAAGCGTAGATCAAAGCTACAACCAAGGGGGGATGGACCGTTTCAAGTTTTGGAAAGGATTAACGACAATGCCTACAAATTAGACCTCCCAGGTGAGTTTAATGTTAGCGCAACTTTTAATGTTTCTGACCTTTCTCTTTTTGATAATGCAGATGAAGATTCGAGGCCGAATCCTTTTCAAGAGAGGGGGAATGATACGAACCATGCGCCGATACAACCACCACAAATCCCGAATGGACCAATCACAAGATTGAAGGCCAAAAGAATTCAAGAAGCCTTGAATGGGCTCATTCAAGACTTGGAACAAGGTCAAGAGATGGTGGGAAAAAGAGGTGGAGCTTGGGAGATGCCATGCATTGTGTTAAGGGCTGAATTTGGGAAGGAAGACCTGCGCCGCGGCATGGAATAATGGCCGCCGCGGCGAGCAACTTTCTGTTTTGGGAGAAGATCTGGACGTGGGAGCGCGCC
The DNA here is from genome assembly GCA_029378325.1 of Elaeagnus macrophylla. Lineage (NCBI taxonomy): Eukaryota > Viridiplantae > Streptophyta > Magnoliopsida > Rosales > Elaeagnaceae > Elaeagnus > Elaeagnus macrophylla. The sequence goes on along the minus strand of CM055641.1, from coordinate 41,147,996 downwards.
GCGGCATAGATTTGGCGCGCCGCGGCACGGATCGTTCTGTTTTGGGAGAGGATCTGGACGTGGAAGCGCGCCGCGGCATATATTTGGCACGCCGCGGCGATGGACTTTCTGTTTTGGGATCAGAATTGGACGAGGACGCGCGCCGCGGCATAGAATTGGCGCGCCGCGGCAAGGATCGTTCTGTTTTGGTTAAAAAGGGGGCGACAGGCGCGCGCGCGGGTCCTGGCAGATGTGCGCGCAGACGTGCTTGACTAGGCGCGCCGCGGCATGAGAATTGTCCGCCGCGGCCCGGGAGTTTCTGTTTTCCTCCGAGCAGTCCACAAAATAGGCGCGCCGCGGCACAAGAAAACACCCGCCGCGGCATGGGTCGACATTTCTTTAAAATTCTCACCATTGGATTAGAATCAATGGCTGAGATGTAATCTTTCTTTTAGGTTTTGTTGTACCCTATATAAAGACAATTTGGGCAGCTCTTTTTGTAACTTTGTGAATGAAATATAATTTTGATTTAAAAATCAAGTTTGAGAGCTCCAAAGCTCATGCTTCTTCCCCAACCAAACTTATCAAAGGTTTTGCAATCCTTTGTGGCGTTTTCTCTCATCTTGTTGCGTGGTGTGTAATATCCAAGTAAAAAGGTGAGTTCTTGCAACCCAAAATCTGTTTTCCTCTAGGGATTTGCATGCTTAGATTGTGTGAAATCTGAAAATCGTTTCTCTCGTAAGATTCGAGCTTTCTTGGTTCGCATCACTCTATTTTTAAGATCAAACAATTGATTTGACTTTTCAAGATCTGAAAAAGGCCAGATTAAGAGCATCCCATATTTGTTTGGCTGTACAATAATACAAATATGATTTGATATCCTCCTCTATCGAATTTACAAGCCAAGCCATCACCATAAAATTTTGAGCATCCTATGTTGAATATTATGGATCTTCGACTGCTGGTTTTACCAAAGAACCATCTATATAGCCCAAACATCAATGCCCCCTAATTATCGTCATCATAGAGTGGGACCATTGCAAGAAATTGTGGCCTTTTAATTTAGTGGTTGTGATTTGAAGAGAATCACTTTCAAAAGAAGAAGTTGTGGCCAAAATAGGAACTGCTGTGGGTGAACTTGTAGGAATAGATTAAGAAGTTTCCGAAGAAACCTCAAAACCATCCCTGCGCTCACTTGTTAAAGCTGTTTTATACATTTTTTTAACCCAACTGATTTAAAAGCTCTGATAACCTGAAACCAGTTGGGGAAAAAAATATAAACAAAAAACACTGCAGAAAGAAAAAAGAAAGGAAGAGACAATTTCTCAAAAGACCAGAAGAGGAATTACCTGTTATTGAATTAGATATTACCCAATAAACATCTTTGTTAAAAAATTCCTTTGCCCGAGCCATACAAAACTATTTTATCTAAACAATTAAGGGTAGGAGGTCTTAAGGTTCAAATGAAATGTGATATGTCCAATCCAAACAGATTTTGAATTATTGTCTCAATGCCATTGGTAGTTCCAAGTGCAAAGTCAGTGATGTTGATTATCTTTTGTAAAGCATAATTATTTTCCCACATGTGGCTAAGAATCCAAGGGTCTGTCCAGACATAACCTTAGATCCATCTCCCACTTCTCAATAAATTCCTTTCACAATAGCATTTCATGTCGAAAGTAATCCTTTCCAGTTTCGAGATATAAGAATTTGAATTTCTTTTCTGAACCTTTAAAAAAGGTTATTCTATGAGATATTTTTTACTCGTAATTCTCAACCATGGTTTGTCAGCTTGAATAACTAGCTCGTAGGTATATTTCAACAACATGGCCTTATTGAATTTCTCAAATTCCTAAACCCCAAATCTCCAGTAGATTTCATTGTAAAGATCTTATCCCAAGCAAGTGGGAAAAAGTAGTGTTGAACAGAAGTTTTCCCAGTCCACCAAAATTTCCTAGAGTCTACCTTTTCACAGACACTGGTTGAAAGTTTAAATGTACTAAACAGGTAAATTCTATAACACATAGCTTATAAGAGTCACCTTACCAGCCTGGGAAAGCAATTTAGCCTTCCAACTGTCCAAATTTGATTTTAGTTGCTCTATCAATTTATTAAACTCAAGTTGAAGAAGTTGCAAAAATTAAGATAAAAACTAAGAGAAACATAAAGAAATACAATTAAAGAGAGAATGAGTGAACCCTTAGAGAAGAATTGCTCCAAATTGCTCCAAAAATTGCTTCTTTGTGCTCCAAATTGCTCTCCTCCTTGCCTCCTAGTTTCTCCAATGTCAAGAGCTCCCAAAACTGCCCAAAAATGATCTAAAAATGTGTTGCTCGGGTATGGTAGTGTTTTAGGGTTAAAATTGGCTCAGAATAGATCTGGACCGTCAGATCAGATTTAAACAACGACGGTTGGGATGAAAAACAGCGCGGACCAATCAGGGAAGGATACGTGGCACAAGTTAGAGGCGGATCCAACAGGGATGCGCCACGTGGCACGCTCAAAACACGGAGACGATGCGCTCGCGACACGTGGCACGCTCTGGCGAGGTGGCATGGGAGAGCGTCTGAGCTGGCGACGCGGGATTTGCTGGACTGGCTGGCGTGGCGAGCTGGTGACGAGTTCGGACGAATCAGGGGACGCCGCGTGTGACGTGGACCAGACTGACTCGGCCATTTCCGAAATTAACGCCGTGGCGACACGTGGCACACGTTGACCCCGTGTTGACAGCCGGCGCTTGTTGGTTCGAGGCTTCTGCTTGCGTGGTGCTGGCGTGGCACATCCACGTGGGCTGGATCTTTCTAAGGACATCCCGGATACTTCTAAGTGCATCCACCTGTACGAAAATAATTCATAAAAATTCCAGAAAAATTCCAAAAATTATATTTTCATCCCTTTTTATCAATTTAACCATAAAATAATTTTATTTTAATATTTTAACCCCAAAACATTAATTTATTAAATCAAACAAAAAATATTAAGAATAAAAATGATATAATAACTCTATTTTCATAGAGTTATCACACTGGTTGAAAGTTTAAATGTACTAAACAGGTAAATTCTGTAACACATAGCTTATAAGAGTCACCTTACCAGCCTGGGAAAGCAATTTAGCCTTCCAACTGTCCAAATTTGATTTTAGTTGCTCTATCAATTTATTAAACTCAAGTTTTTTTTTTTGTTTTCCCTACAACAAAGTGTGTCCTAAGTATTTGACAGAAGTTTTAGTTTTGTCAATTTGTGAAACCTATAAAATCTTAGACTTTATATCATCACCTAGATTTTTAGAGAAGAAAGTTGCAGACTTATTGAAATTGATTCTTTGAACAGACCAAGCACAATAGCTATCCAGAATTTCTTTGGTACTTTTTGCATAATTTTCATCGACTCTGTAAAAGATAATCACATCATCTTCATATAAAAGATGTGAAACCGTGAAGACTTCTCTTGCTTTTCTTTTTCCATGGTTTAAGTATGAGGCTTCAGCTTTTATCAGCATTCTAGAAATACATTTATGAGACTAGTAGGAACATGTAAGGTAACAATGGATCTCTTTGTCTAAGACCTCTGCTCGGTAAAATTTTACCAAATGGGAATCCATTAATGAGTAGTGAGAAGGAAATAGTGGAAACACACTGGTGTATAAGATTGCAACCTTTATCAATAAATCCCATACATCATGATGTATAGCAGGAATTTTCATTCTACCATGTCATAGGCTTTTTTCATATCAAATTTGACTCCCACTAATCCACATTTGCCTCTAGTTTTCTTTGAGATTACAGTGGCTATTTCTTGTGCAATTAGAGTGTTTTATGCAATCCACTTGTCAGGGATGAAGACAGCTTGAAATGGTGCGATGTGTTCTTTCAAATCAATTCTCAGTTTTTTTAGCAAAATCCTTGTAATGATTTTATAGTTAACATTACACAAGTTGATAGGTCTATAATCTAAAACACCCATAGGACTTTGAACTTTTGAAATGAGGGTGATGAATCTCTTTTATCACATCTTCCCTAACAATTTCCCAACATTGCTTATAAAATAAAGGGAACCCATCTAGCCCAAGAGATTTTAGAGCGGGCATATCCCATAAAAGCTTCCTTAATATCTTTAGGGATGATATACTGAGGCTATATGGGCATTCTAGTTGGTGATCCCTTCAAGGAAAAGGTTGTCTATTTGTAAATTCATGGTTGGATTTAATAAACCCTGATAGAAACTTAGAAATTCTTTCCCAATGACAGCTCTATTCCATGAGACTAATCCATTTGAAAGATTAAGAAAAGGAATGAAGTTTGATCTTCTTATCAAAGTGGAAGTGTGAAAGAATTTTGTGTTTCCATCTCCAGACCTGAGCCATAATTCTCTTGATTTTTGTTTTTTACATTGATTCTAATGTTGCGATATTCATTTAGGTTTCTTGCAAGTTTCTTTCCTGAATCCCATGGTTGGTTCAGTGTTGCATGATTGGAAAAATTTCGGTTGATCTTTAATTATTTTTATTCTTTATTGAACATAGCCAAAATGGTATTTATTCCATGCACTTAAATTGCCAGCTAAAATGGATAGTTTAGATTGAATTTTGTGATTGTTGTTCTCATTTGTCGAATAAGGTTGATAAGCACTCTGCAAGAATTTCTCTAAACCATATTTCCATAAATCTAAAAGATCTTTTGGTGCATCTTTCAGACAGACCATTTATGTTAAAAATTATTGGATTATGGCCACAAGGTAAAATTTGGTAGATTGTTTACCAAAGCTTTTGGACACTTTGCTAACGATTCTCCTGAGACTATAACTCTATCCAACCTTTGTACTCTAAGTGAATCTAATACCTAAGTTCCCAATATCTGAAGCTGCTGTTTCCATCAAGAATTTAATAAGTTGGTTGCTTTCACGGAACCAAAAGGGAAGACCACCCAGTTTTTCAGAGTGCATTATAGCATCATTTAAATCACCAATCACAGCCCAAGGACAAGATATGTATTGTATGAAGCTTTGAATTTTTGACCAATTTTGAGTTTTAATATTGTGGTATGGTGGAATATAAGCGCAAATGAACATGAAAATTTCATTCATATCAAAAGGGTGGGTTACTTTGAGACGCACAGAAAATCGACCTACAAAAGAGACATTAAAACTAAAGACATTGTTCCAATAGAGACAATAACCACCACCTCTGCCCACTAAAGGGATAATAGTACTATGCTGATAACCTAGAGAGTACTAAAGAAGTTGAGAGTTAGCAGTATCTAGTTTAGCTTTCAAGATCCAGAGAACATCAGATCTATTTTTCCTAACAAGATAATGCATCACTCTCTTGGCATGAGGTCTAGCAAGGCCTCAGCCATTCCAAATGAAGAAAATCATGGCAACTGTGGGGCATGTTAACGGCAGTTGAGAATATGAATATGTTTGATAGAATTTTCTAATATATTTATTCTCACAATTGAGGTAATATATACTAGTTACAATCTTATATAATAAGGAAACTATATAAATATAATGATTACAAAATATAAATAAAAAGAAATTATATAAATACAATAATTATAGAATATAAATACAAGCAAACTAAATAAATATAATAATGACAAAATCAGTCAACTAATCCTAATAGGAAACAAATTACAACTCAATCAAATATCCAATCATTCCATAATTAATTTTTGATCCTTCAAATGACGTCATTCAACACTCTCTTTCAAGTTGGAGCATACACATCACAGATGCCCAACTTGTCTAGTGAGTCATGAAATACCTTGGTGGATACTCCTTTAGTTAATACATCTGCTAACTGTTCTTCAGTTGGAACAAACGGAAAAGCAATTAAATTTGCATCAAGCTTCTTCTTAATAAAATGTCTATCAACCCCCACATGTTTAGTACGATCATGTTGCATAGAATTATGTGATATGTAAATAGCTGCCTTGTTGTCACAGTGTAACTTCAGCTTACTTAGGTTTGAATCCTTAGTCACACAATAGATTATGCAACCATAATAAGTCACAAACTCCATGTGCCATTCTTCTATATTCTGCTTCAGCACTAGACCTTGCTACTACCTTATGCTTCTTACTCCTCCAAGTAACAAGATTTCATCCTACAAATGTGAAGTAACCAAAAGTAGACCTCCTATCAGTAATGCAACCAGCCCAATCTGCATTAGCAAATCCACTCACCTCAAGATGATTATGTTTTGAAAAATTAAACCTTTTCCATGCAGTCTTCAAGTACCTCAAGATCCTCACAATAGCATCCATATGATCTTTACTTTGATTATGCATGAATTGATTTACTACACTAACTACGTTGCCAAATCTGGTCTGATATGACTCAAATAAATCAATCTTCCAACTAACCTTTGATATCTTGCCCTATTGGTTGGAACTTGATCAGGATACTTTGCCAATTTCTAATTTTGTTCAATTAGTGTGTCAATGGGTTTGTAATCTAGCATGCCTATTTCAGTCAATAGGTGTAGAACATATTTTTGTTGACATAGAAAGATTTCACTCCTCCCCCTTGCTATCTCAAGTCTCCAAGGTCTTTCATCTCAAACTCAAAGGCTAACTATTGCTGTAGTCTTCCAATCTCATCCTTATCATCTCCTGTAATCACCATGTCATCTATATAAATTATTAACACAATTATCTTACCCTTTTGATGTTTGAGGAACAAAGTGTGATCTAAGTTGCTTTGTTTATAACCAAAGTACCTCATTGACTAAGTGAACCTCCCAAACTATGCACCAGGTGATTGCTTCAAGCCATATAACAACTTCTTCAATTTGCACATTATGTTTGTCTTATCTATAGTCTCATATCGAGGAGGAAGACTCATAAACTTCTTCAGTCAAATCACTATGGAGAAAAGCATTCTTCACATTAAATTGCTTGATTGGCCAATCCAAGTTTGTTACTAAAGACAATAGTACTCTGATGGTGTTGATATTTACAACTAGTGCAAATGTCTCATCATAATCCACAGCATAAGTTTGTGTGAATTCTGTAGTTACCAATCTTGCCTTGTATCTACTCATTGAACCATCTGTATTGTGCTTGATTGTATGCACTTGCACCCCACAAGTTTCTTTCCATTAGGCAATGGTACTAGCTCCCAAGTATTACTCTTTTGTAATGCCTCAAATCTCTTCTTCCATCTCCTTAGACCACTTGGAGTCTCTCAAAGCTTCCTGCACTTTGTTAGGAATAGATACAGAAGAAATCTTGTACACAAAGGATTTATATGACTTAGATAACCTATGGGTTAAGACATAGTTGGCAACAAGATATTTAGATTTGGCTTTAATACTGGGCTCGCATCGAATCTCAAGTTCTCTATTGCACTCCCTAAATAGGGTTCTTTTGACCTTTCCCTCACGGTACTTGTACGCTATCAATCATTGAGGAATACTTAGGCTTAGAGGGTGGTCCCCCTTTCTCACGTAAAAGCAATCAAAATTCGAACACGCCACATTTTATTGGGAAGGATCGAACCATGCATGGGAACGAATCTACAGGGCTATCACCTTCTTTGGTCAGATCTTTCAACCTTTTCACAATTACAGTTCGAACGGGCTTTCTAGTTTTTTCATCATCCACAAGAAATCGAATGAAAGCTGTTAAAAAAGTTCAAACGTTGAGGGAATTCAAAATTCAAACAAAGCCCCAATCTGTTCTCGCTCGTCACTACTAACGAGGTCTTGGTTGATTTCCATACCTCTTTGGTGGTTTCCCATTGGTGGTTCGACTTGGCAGGATAAATTGATTAGGTTCAGACTCTTCACCAGGAACAACGTTATCAATGATACTAGAGATATGTTCAGGATTTACCTTATGTTGATCTTCAGATCCTAGGGAATCTTGGCCAGAGGGGAGAAACGAAGGAAGGGGAGTTGTTGTAGAAGCTTCGTCTGCACTGCAATTTGATTGGTCAAGAGGAATGCTTTTAGGTTCAACATAAACTTTTGACTATTCCTTAGGGACAATATCTTTTCCAGGATCAAGAATGATATCATTTTCAAGAACGACATCCTTTTTTGGAACGGTATCAGGTACAACATGAATACTTGACCATTCTTCATCTTTTTCATTCTCTTGACTTCCACTGACCATCTTTTCAAAATAGCTAAACTTCTACCCCTGAAGAGAAGTGTTGGTGGGAGAAAAGTAGCAGGCATCCTTAAAGAATGTAACATCCATAATGACATAAAACTTTTTGGTGGGAGGATGAAAACACTTATACCCTTTTTGATGAGTTCCATAACCGACAAAGACACGTTTCAAAGCACAGGGCTCCAACTTAGAACGCTGATATTTAGGAATATGAACAAAGGCTATGAAACCATTCTAAGGATTCAAGGAAGCCGTCGACGATCGAAGATAAAGCTTTTGGAGAAGAATGTCATCCCATCCATTTAGCGGTATTTAGATCTAGGTTTTCCTTGTTGTTATAGAATTATATTTTCTTCTTCTTTCATTGAAGTGTATGATCATATTTTATTTGTCTATGAATATTAATATGAACATGAGCGGCTAGTTTCATTATGGATGTTTAGTTTGTGTTGCTATATTTGCTAGAATTGTGTATGGTGAATATTTTATTGATTTAATGTAAATAAATTACCTTTTGATTAAGAGTATATTTAGATATTTAATTATGAATTTTCATGGGCCCATTTGATATTCATAATTAGGTTGAAAAATCTGAGAATCTAGTTATAGGAACGTCACCTTAACTTTATTCCGAAACACTTAATCAAAGCTTCAAATTAGTGACTTAGTCATAACATTAGTTTGATTGGCATGTATTTCCTTGCGCATAATTTGATTGCTATTTGATTACCCCGACCGAAGGCAGTCTCGTAATTAAAAGGAAAGCCGTTAATATTGTTTATATAGAATGTTCATGTTATTTCACCATCACTTTTCGATGCAAGCATGGCCAACCAAACTAAACGTCCATACATCCTCCATTGATTTTTAATCCATTTGAATTAATTGTTAATCTGCAACATTGTTTTCATTTAATTGTTCGTATCATTGATCTCGTCACAAAACAAACATCTTTTTACAGTTTTACTAGGTTTAAGACTCTAGTTACTTAGAGTTTTAGTTTCACTAGAACTCTATTTAATTAGTGTTTTATTTGTGTTAGAACTCTATTTAGATTAAGAAGATGGTTATTTAGAACCACTGCAATTCCTTGAGAGACCGATCTTGGAAGTTGCTTGTCACTTTTCTACGAGTGATTCGTACACTTACGATTACTAAATTTATCACATCAAGTTTTTGGCGCCGTTGCCGGGAAATTGACGTTTTAAATAATTTTCTTTTTTAACTTTTTAAGAGTTTCTGAATTACTTTTATTTGTTTATTTTATTTTATTTGTTATCTTTTATTCAAAAATACAAAAATCATAAAATTAAAAAAAAAAAAATAGTGCTTAATTTCCAATTTCACTGCTGCCTTGATCTTTGTTTGCTTTTTATTTGTGCATGCAGGGTAGGAGGTCGCTTAACAAGGAACTCTTTCCTTTCATTGACAACATTCATAGGATCAAACACCGATCAAAGAAACTGGATAATCAACTTCAAGAGGAAGAAGTCCAACAACAATTGCAAGCAACAATAGGTGACAACATGGCTAGGCAGATGATGAACAAAGAGTTTGCAAGACCTATCATTGGGACCGCTACATCGTGCATTTGATTTACAGAGGCGGCTAGGAATTATGAGTTGAAAAATATTCATTATTCCATGCTTCCCTCCTTTTACGGTATCCCTAATGAAGATCTTTTAAATTTTATGCATGAATTATATGCAACTGTGCAAACATTTCCACTACAGGGACTTAGTGAAGATCAACTACGCATGAGGTGTTTTCCATACACTCTCAAAGATAGAGCTAAGTCTTGGCTAATGACATTGGCACCCGGTTCTTTGGCCACTTGGGACGATGTTTACAACAAATTTATGGGTAAGTTCTATTCCCATCAAAAGACATCTGACCTAAGAACAAAAATTGCTACTTTTTCATAGATGGACGGAGAACCCTTCCACGAGGCTTGGGACAGATTCAAATTGCTATTGATACAATGTCCACATCACCATTTCCTGTTGCAGCTACAGAATCAGTTTTTCTACGACGGATTGACGCTACAATGTCAATTCACATGACAACGCTGCAGGAGGAGCTATGGGTGAGAAAATAGCGGATGAAACCTACGAATTATTCGAGATGTTGGGAGCCAATTCCCAACAAAAGAGCGCTAGAGGAAGAAGAGCTAGAGGCCACGAATTAGGATCCAACAATGAAATGGCCATGCAACTTGCTGAATTGATGAAACAAGTGCAACTTCTCACAACCTCCAATGTTAATCAAATGCCAAAACACGAGGTATGTGGAGTTTGTGGTTCATATGGACATGGTGCTAATGTTTGTTCTTTTGCAGGCGATCCTTATACAGGTACTACTGAAGAGGCGAATTTAATGCAAGGGTACCAACCTAGACCTAGGAACAACCCTTATTCAAATACCTATAACCCTGGATGGAGGAATCACCCTAACTTTGCTTGGAAACAAAACAATAGCCAACCTTTTGTCCAAAACCAAACACAAGGCCAAAATGTAAACCGACAATTTCCACAAAATAAACCAACCGTAGAGGAAACCCTAAATAATTTCATACACTCCTGTAGTGGAAGGATGAACTCTATGGAAGCTTCAATGAAAAGAGTGGAAATGCAAGTGGGGCAGCTAGCGGAACAAATGCACAAACAAGAGACGGGAAAGTTGCCCAGTCAACTTGAACAAGCGAATGCTATCACGGTTCTTCAGAGTGGTAAGGAGGTTACAAAAGTTTTGCCTGAAATTTCTAATGATTCACCTTATAATGCAGGTAACATGAAAGATGACAACACAATTTCTAAGGAATTGGGGGAAACAGGTGACAAACATGAAGAGCTTTCAAAAGCAACAATTGAAGAGTTATCTAGCTCCCTTAAATTACACAAGTCATCAAATCCATACCGACCACCAATACCATTTCCACACCGTTTAAAGGACAGTAAGCAAGATAATCAATTTTTTGATTTATTTAACATGCTTTCAAAAGTAAATATTAACTTGCCTCTGTTAGATATAATTAGAAACGTACCTGCTTATGCAAAATTTTTCAAAGAATTAAACAATAAAAAAAGAAGGTATGAGGTTAATGAAAGAGTCATAGTGTCTCAAATTGCTAGTGCAATGCTTCAACGGAACCTACCCCCTAAGTTAAAAGATCCAGGTAGTTTTATCATTAATATTACTATGGGGGATAGGAAAGTAGCTAAGGCTATGCTTGATTTAGGTGCTAGTATCAATTTGATGCCTTACTCGATTTTCTTGCAGCTAGGTTTGGGAGAGCTAAAACCAACAACCATGTCCCTTCAACTTGCAGACAGATCTGTTAAATATCCGAAGGGCATGGTTGAGGACTTACTTGTACAGGTAGATAAGCTAATCATACCTGTTGACTTTGTGGTTTTAGATATGCAGGATAATCCATCTTTGGACAAGGAGCATACAATTCTTTTGGGTAGACCATTTATGGCCACTACTCGAACCATCATTGATGTCCAAAGTGGGAAGTTAACAATGACAGTCTTAGGAGAGACTGTCCATTTTAAGGTTTTTGATTCATCTCCTTACCCCTCTATATCTACTATTGATGAATGCTCATTTGTTGAAAGTTTAGATCCTATCATTCATGATACATTTGTGCAGGATAAATTAGATGATAAGTTAGAGATAACACTTACAATTGGAGAGGTAGATGATATCTTAGACTATGAGGCTAGGGAGTACAATGATTTTTTAGACAATGCCATAACATTAGATGAAGCTTGTACACCCTTAGACTTATTAGATGTCCCACATGACAATGAGATTGCTCCACCTAAATTAGAACTTAAAGAATTACCTAAGCATCTGAAATATGTATTTTTGGGAGAGAACGAGACTTATCCAGTTATTATTTCATCCACACTCACCCAAAAACAAGAGGAGAAATTGATTGGAGAGCTTAGGAAGTACAAAAAGGCAATAGGATGGAGTCTTGGGGACATGAGAGGCATTAGTCTAGAGACGTGTATGCACAAGATCAATTTAGAGGACAATGTTGAACCTGTTAAAGAAGCAATGAGGACACTACCCCAATCTTGGTTGGGGTTGAATGCATTACCCATTTTCAAAAATCCCAAAAAAATAAAAAAATTTAAAATTTTGTGTGTGCCGCGACAGGGAAAAATTGTGCCGCGACGAGAACGTTTCTATTTTAGAATGAATTGTAAAAAAAATTTTGTGCCACGGCGGGAAAATTTGTGCCGCGGCGAGTGTGGTTCTGTTTCACACATTTTTTTTCAAAATTGATCTGTGCCGCGGCGGGTAAAAAATTGTGCCGCGTCGCGCCTCTAAATTTTTTTTAAAAATGGGCAGCTCGTAGATTCAAAATTTTCTTACTCAAATTTCCCTCACTTTCTCTCAAACACTCTCTAATTTTCTCTCCACTTTCCTCCTATTTTCTCACAAAAACCAACTCGAGGATGAGGAAAATGAGCAACCTGAAGACGTGGAGGACTGAGCCTCCCATTTGTAATTTTTTTTGGTTTAATTTTATTTTTATTTTTTATTATTTTGGACTAATTTTCTTTTTCTTTTATTTAGTTTTTCCTTTATTTTATTTTAGTTTGAATTGTTTAACTTTGTTTAATATTTTCTGTTTTTCATTTGACTTAGTTTTAATTTAAATTTGGATTTGAATTGGGATGTATATCTTTGAGGTTTCATACATATTTCTTGCACACTAATTGCTTCATCATAAGAAAAGTGAGGAACAATGAACAAGAGCGTACGTGTAGTGTACACAATCTCATACGAAGGGGGTAACTTCTCTCACTTTTCTCTTAATTTCTTTTGTTTTTCTTTTTAACATTGAGGACAATGTAGGAATTAGGTTAGGGGTGAGAAAAATACTCCATGAGCATGAAATATGACCAAATTTTAAATTTTTAACTTTTGTCACTTGAATTGTGTTAGGTTAGTGTCGTGTCTACTTGAGTCAATCTAGAAGTCTATGATATTAACATGATTGTAATAACGGTGATATATGAAAGAAATTAGATTTTTACCTAAGTAAAGAGGCACATAAATGTTAGATTCATCTAGTTTGAAAATTTTGTGGTTTATGTGGTAGTTTGCTTGGTTAGTATGACTATTTTGGTTTGTATAATGTATGCATGTTTATGATATATTTTAAGTCTCAACAAGCTCTAGAACTCCTTTGAAAACCCATTGAAGCGAAATAATAGAATCAAATGCCACTTAGAAAGTGATTTAGGCCATCTTTGGACCGTTTGGACTTTTCAAGCCTCCCCGTATTATTTTATCCATAGTACACCCTTGAACTCAACATTGACATACGTTGTACTACCCTTAGTGATAAGAGTACTCAATGTAATATTTGATTTTCATGAGCAATTATGTTGTATTTATCTTGCTTCATCACAAAAAAAAATGATGATGATTGAAATAATAAGCAAGAAAAGTAAAGAAAGAAAATCAAGCAAAAATATCCAAGGGACATATGGAATTTATAGGAGGATAAAAAAGAACACTTGGTGGAAAAAGTTGAAAATAAGTTTGTAAAATAAAAAGTACTCTTATCCTATTGAAAATAACATTCCCGTACTTTCATAATCACACACCTAACCACGACTTTACAAGCTTAATGAAGTCCTATTGATTTTAGGTAGTTTGATTTCTAAATTAGTGGAGATAGATTTGAAAAGTGAGCATATGGAGGTTGGAAGTGCAAAATTCTCATTCATATTTTACTTGCACATTTATGAGATGTTAAAATGTAATCTATGAATATCATGCATGACACGATCAGATAGTGTAACTAACGGACTTGTGGTTTGATTGGTTGTTCAAAATTCGATTACTAAGATGGGTTTGATATTTGGACTGTTTTTGAGCTTAAGTGATTTTTAACTATTTTGTATACCATTCGTTGTTAACAATTTTTGAGACATATGCATGGATTGATTCAAGTATGTTTAGAGTCATTGTTAGTTTTGTTAGTTATGATGCTTGCGAGTATCATCACTGGAAAACCCTCACGAGACTATAACTCGTCCACTAGGGCCACCTATGGGTTTAAAGGCTTGTTGCATATGCTAAATACAACCGTGACAATCTACGGAAGTGATTCTAGTTAGTTTAGTTTATTCGTTTTATTTTAATCTTTAGATCGCTCCTCTTGCTAGAGACTAGCAAGAAGTTGGTTGGGGGTTGTGATGAGTGCTCGAAAAGCACTAATATTTCGTGATTTATTGCACTTAATTGTTTAGAAATAGATTTATTATGTGTTGTTTATTCGATTAATTTCATAAATTTATCCATTTGGAGTCACGCGTATGTTTTAGTGCATTTCAGGTGTTTTTAGCGTCCAATGAGTCAAATAATGCAAACACGCAAAAACGGAACACTTACGGCACTCGGATCACAAGTTACAGGCTAAACGAGACAAATATGTGAGCCTTACATAACGAGCCATCACATATGTAAGGGGGTAAACATGAAGAAAAGGAAGGCAACACGCGCCACGGCGAGAAAAAGTCATGCCGCAGCAGGGAGCTCTCGGGTTTTGACATTATTTCTAGAATTTGTGTTGCACCGCGGCGGGAAAAATGTATGCCGCGGCGCGCCTATTCCTATTGCAATCAGGATTTGTGACCTTACATCTATAAATACCCCCTTAGACTCTCCTTTACACACAATTCGAACAACTCGAACAACTCGAATATAACTTTTACACACAATAATTTTGCGACCAAACAAGCAATTCACTCAGTTTTTAGGAGCTTAGCCACAATCAACGAAGCAAGAGAAACCATTCTAAGGATCTAAGGAAGCCGTCGACGATCGAAGATAAAGCTCTTGGAGAAGAACGCCATCCCATCCATTTAGCGGTATTTAGATCTAGGTTTTCCTTGTTGTTATAGAATTATATTTTCTTCTTCTTTCGTTGAAGTGTATGATCATATTTTATTTGTCTCTGAATATTAATATGAACATGAGCGGCTAGTTTCATTATAGATGTTTAGTTTGTGTTGTCATGTTTGCTAGAATTGTGTATGGTGAATATTTTATTGATTTAATGTAAATAAATTACCTTTTGATTAAGAGAATGTTTAGATATTTAATTATGAATTTTCATGGGCCCATTTGATATTCATAGTTAGATTGAAAAATCTGAGAATCTAGTTATAGGAACGTCACCTTAACTTTATTCCGAAACACTTAATCAAAGCTTCAAATTAGTGACTTAGTCATAGCATTAGTTTGATTGGCATGTATTTTCTTGCGCATAATTTGATTGCTATTTGATTTATCCCGACCGAAGGCAGTCTCGTAATTAAAAGGAAAGCCGGTAATATTGTTTATATAGAATGTTCATGTTATTTCACCATCACTTTTCGATGCAAGCATGGCCAACCAAACTAAACGTCCATACATCCTCCATTGATTTTTAATCCATTTGAATTAATTGTTAATTTGCAACATTATTTTTGTTTTATTGTTCGTATCATTGATCTCGTCACAAAACAAATACCTTTTTACAGTTTTACTACGTTTAGGACTCTAGTTAGAGTTTTAGTTTCACTAGAACTCTATATAATTAGTGTTTTATTTGTGTTAGAACTCTATTTAGATTAAGAAGATGGTTATTTAAAACCACTGCAATTCCTTGAGAGACCGACCTTAGAAGTTGCTTGCCACTTTTTTACGAGTGATTCATACACTTGCGAGTACTAAATTTATGACATCTATAATGCCTTGTGCCTTGAGGTGGTCTTGAAAATCATGACTCATATACTCCCCGCATTGTCAGAACGAAAAATTTTAATCTGACCACAGTATTGGGTTTAAATCATGTTTTGAAAATTTTTAAAGGCATAAAACACAGTATATTTTGACTTAAGTAATTGATGCACAAAAACTTGATAACCAAATTTTGTAATTTATAAAAGCTCGCAAGTGCACGAGTCACTTGTAGTAAGCGACAAGTATACTCCCAAGATCGTCTCTCAAAGGAATTGCGGTGGTTTTCAAAAGAGTTAAATGTAATCCAAAACGTGACAATAAAATAAATTCTAAACACTCTAATCGAAGGTTGGTTTTGTAAATGGTTTCTAAAATCGTAAAAATACTAAAACAATAAAAGTAAGTGTGTGAAAGTTTTGTTGAAACGATGAGATGAACGAGTGTGGGAAATTGGTTAGTAAACTAATCAATGATGAATTGATTTATGTGGTTTTGACAATTAAGCACGAAAAAGTAGAATTTAATGATTATTTTCTCTAATCCTAGAAAATCCCAAATCAATGGCGATTTTCCCTTAATTAACTAATTAGCTTCTTTGATCCAGACCGTTAATTAGTTAATTAGCCTTTAACCTAGGAAAATAGTTCAATCACCTAATTCAAGACAAATCAATGCACTTAAACTAGGCTCATGCTCAAGAGTGCTCAATTGAATTTAGATGGCGTTTCTAAAACTCAACCCTAAAATGTTTCATACATTCACAAATCAAATTGGCCAGAAATAATTGATGAACATATGTATTAAAAACAATGACCATGAATTAAATTACTTAATCATAAAATTATCTACACAATCAATCATACAATCATAGTTACATTACCAAAATCCCACACATAAATAGTTTAGCTACTCATAATGAAATCCAAATCAATATTTTTCATTACAAATAACATTCTATGAGTTTTTAAAGAGAAAAGAGATTACAAATAATAAATTACCCCACTTCCACTTTTCAAACAAGCCCTTGATGTTGGATGATCACCTTCTTCAAGATTGTTGATGGAGCTTCAAATGGAGGAGCATTAATTGAATAATTTTCTCTCTAAAGGGTGTGGAGAAGAAGAAGAAAAATAATGTTTAAGAGTTGGTGGAGGCTCAAAGTTATCAAGTTGTTGGAGGCTGAATGATGTATATATAGAGGTAGGGAAAATCATGTGTCCCCTTTTAGGTTTTCCTTTTCTGTAAAGGTTTCCATAAAAAATTCGTGCGTGTGTAACTGGGGGAATTGCAATCCGCGCGCACGCGCCGCGGCGCAGCATGTGAAACTGATTTACGAATAAAAACAAAAACCTTCTCGCCGCGGCGCACAATACTCATGCTGCGGCGCGCAATGTTTTCTAGAATTACGAACCAAAACAGAAAGTCCCTCGCCGCGGCGCAACTTATTCATGCCGTGGCGCACCTTGTTTTCTTGATTTCCTAGGATGCAACCCGAGAGCCTCTCGCCGAGGCTTATGTTTTCTTCGCCGAGGCTTATGTTTTCTTCGCCGCGGCGCGCAATGTTTTCCAGAATTGCAAACCAAAACAGAAAGTCCCTCGCCGCGGCGCAACTTATTCATGCCGCGGCGCACCTTGTTTTCTTGATTTCCTAGGATGCAACCCGAGAGCCTCTCGCTGCGGCATATGTTTTCTTCGCCGCGGCGCGCAATGTTGTTGGTGCCATGTAAATTTCCTTACATAATTTGCTAATTCTTGATGTAAGGGCTTACGTTCTTAAACTCTTGTTGGTCCCCCTTACATAGTAAATTGCACCCACTGTAAGGCTTACAGTCTTTAACACATTTTACTTCATTTTTGCTCTCTTTGACCACATTTCTTCCCAAACCTACTTTGACCTACAAAACAATAAAATACCCTCCAAAACAAGATTATATTGAGATTAAATGTAAAATAGATGCTTAAAAATATAACAAATAGTAGGTCAAAATAGTGTTCATCAAATACCCCCAAACCTACATTTTGCTAGTCCTCAAGCAAAACTAAAATTAAAAAGCCAAATAACAAAACTAAAATTGAAGTTAACAAAACTTGTCATGCTTTAGTTTCTTTCCAATTCATAACAAAACATTTATGCACCAATTTATCCAACATTTTAACACATCAAGATTCACCATTTAGATCAATTTCGCTTCACAAGTCTAAATCCCAATACTAAAAGTGTATCAACATTGATTCCCCCAAACCTAGTGTCAAGAATGTGAATTCGTTTCAACTCTAATCCTCACGAGAATTACTCTCTAAATCACACCGATCCTATGGGTTCAAGCACTCATCAAAATATATGCGAATAGAAGTTATGTAAAGAAACGAGCTAATAGGTTCGCATATGATTAAACAAGAAAGGCTCAAAAGTGCATAAGATTGATCTCATGAAAGGAATCAAATGATAGGATTTACGAAGAAATCACATTACTAATCTCATGCATCAATTAAAATTCTCAAGCAAAAACTTCAAGTGTGCCATAGAATGAAAATGCTTTGACTTTAAGGGAACTTATTTCCTATTTCTCTCTTTCTTTTTTTTTTTTTTTGTCTTTTTTTTTGTTTTTTGTAAACCATTCATACTTAAAGAACTTAGGGTCATAATAAACTTATTATCTCTTCTTCTCGTTTTTTTTTTAGACCCATATACATATGTAATTTGTGAATGGCTACTTCTTAGCTCTTTTTGTGTTGGGTATAGGAATTCCCTCATGTTTTTAAAGTCAAGCACGAATGAGATAGGCAAACACTTCAAACTTTACTTAAGTCATTTAATCTAAGCAATTCAATTAAGCACATGATCCCTCATTAAATGTTTAAAATCCTAACATTCAATGCAAAAACCTATAGAGATCATCTAACAATTTGAAATGATATGAAAGGTGTTTAAAAGAGTAGAAGAATATTTATCTCTCCGAATAAAACGTTAAGGGCTCAAAAATATTCTCACAAGGTAGTCTCCACTATTCAATTCCTATACACATGATTTGGGTTCATCTCAGATTCAACATCAAAAGCATGAAAAACAGATTGCAAATTAAAACCGATCCTTACAACAAACCTCAAACATTTTAAAAATCAGATAAACAATGCATAAAGACTAGTTATTCATCAAAAATTGACCAAAGCATGAAAATGTTGTTACCAATCAAAAATGCAAAATGCACCCCCAAACCTAAACTAAACATTGTCCTCAAGGTTTTCAACTACACACATGTTCAGAAAAGAATTAGAAGGGCAAACAGAAAATTAAATTAAACTTAACGAAGGTAAAAGAAAAGATAGATAGTACCTAAAACGATGGGTTGCCTCCCACCAAGCGCCTAGTTTAACGTCTTAGCAAGACGATGCTCATAGCTAAGGTGCATGCAGTTCAATGCACTCCACATCTCTACGGTGAACGACTCCTTCCAAGTAAGGCTTTACACGATGTCCGTTCACCTTGAAAGTTGCTTGTGTGTTGGGATTGATTAGCTCAACAGCTCCATGTGGAAAGATTTCCACAATCTTGTATGGTCCACTCCATCTTGATCGAAGCTTTCCTGGAAAAAGTTTAAGACGAGAGTTAAATAAAAGTACTTGCATTCCAGGATAGAGAGACTTACCCACGAGCCCTTTGTCATGATTACGCTTTGTGCGTTCTTTGTAAATCTTAGCATTCTCATATGCTTCGTTTCGAATCTCTTCAAGCTCATCAAGTTGAAGTAAGCGTTTTTCACCCGCTTGTTGACAATCCATGTTCAGCTGCTTGATTGCCCAATAGGCCTTGTGCTCAAGCTCAACGGGCAAATGGCATGCTTTGCCATAAATTAACCGGTATGGGCTCATCCCAATAGGTGTCTTGTATGCCGTACGGTAAGCCCATAATGCGTCATTGAGCTTCGAAGCCCAATCCTTCCTTGAACGTCGCACCGTACGTTCCAAAATACCCTTAATTTGCCGGTTACTCACTTCAACTTGTCCCGATGTCTGTGGGTGGTAGGGAGTAGCCACTTTATGTGTGATGTTGTACTTTTTCAACAATCCATCAAAAAGTTTGTTGCAGAAGTGGCTCCCTCCATCACTGATTATTGCCCTGGGTGTGCCAAACCTGCTAAATATTGTTTCCTTCAAGAACTTCACAACACAATTAGCATAATTAGACTTAGTGGGTATAGCCTCTACCCACTTGGACACATAATCAACAGCAACTAAGATATACTCAAAACCAGAAGAAGGGGGAAAAGGACCCATAAAGTCAATTCCCCACACATCAAACAACTCAACAACAAGATTGTATGTCAGAGGCATTTCATTACGTCTACTTAAGTTACCAATTCTCTGACATCGATCACAGCGCATGCAAAAGTTATAGGCATCTTTAAACAGTGTAGGCCAATAAAAACCAGATTGAAGTACCTTAATAGCAGTTTTCTTACCGCCAAAATGCCCTCCACAGTGAAGTTCATGACAGAAAGTTAAGATGCTTGCATGCTCCTCTTCCGGCACACACCTCCGGATGACTTGGTCTTGACAAATCTTGAATAGATATGGATCATCCCAGAAGTATTGCCTGCACACATGAAAAAATCTTTTCTTTTCCTGAAAAGAGATGTTAGGCCTCAACAAACCGCTAGCAAGGAAATTTACAATATCAGCATACCAAGGGTTTGGACCCACAGAAAATAACTGCTCATCAGGAAAAGTCTCAACAATAGCAATATCTTTGTCACTCTCAGTAGTGTCAAAGTCAGAAATCAACCTAGATAAATGATCAGCTACCACATTTTTCGTTCCCTTTTTATCCTTGATTTCTAAGTCGAATTCTTGTAACAACAAAACCCACCGAATTAGTCTAGGCTTAGCATTCGGTTTACTTAACAAATAACGCAAAGCAGCATGGTCCGAATGCATAATTACTTTAGATCCTACTAAATAAGATCTAAACTTATCAAGAGAAAACACAATAGCCAAAAATTCTTTTTCGGTGGTTGAGTAGTTAAGTTGAGCGTCATTTAGAGTTTTACTAGCATAGTAAATTACATGCAAACGCTTATCTACTCGTTGACCTAAAACAGCCCCTATGGCAAAATCAGACGCATCACACATAATCTCAAAGGGGAGTGACCAATCAGGTGCCATGATAATGGGTGCAGAAGTTAATTTTTCTTTCAAAACATTAAACGCAGTCAAGCAATCATCATCAAAAACAAAAGAAACATCTTTAGCTAAAAGGTTGCATAGGGGACGACTTATCTTGGAAAAATCCTTAATAAATCTCCTATAAAAAGCCGCATGGCCAAGAAAACTCCTAATTCCCTTAACATTAATGGGAGGTGGAAGTTTGGCTATTAGATCAATTTTTGCCCTATCCACCTCAATGCCTCTACTTGAAATAACATGTCCTAATACAATGCCATGCTGAACCATAAAATGACTCTTTTCCCAACTAAGGGTCAAGTTACAATCAATACAACGTTCAAGCACGCGAGTCAAGTTATTCAGGCAATCATCAAATGAACTTCCAAAAACTGAAAAATCATCCATAAATAATACCTCTATGCATTTCTCCACCATATCCGAAAATATTGAAATCATGCATCGTTGGAATGTGGCGGGGGCATTGCAAAGACCGAATGACATCCTCCTGAAGGCAAATGTCCCGAATGGGCACGTGAATGTGGTCTTCTCCTGATCTTCCTGAGCGATGGGCACTTGGTAATAACCTGAAAGACTATCAAGAAAACAGTAAAAATCATGCCCTGCTAAACGTTCAAGCATTTGATCAATAAAAGGAAGAGGAAAATGATCTTTCTTTGTGTACAAATTTAATTTACGAAAATCAATGCACATTCTCCATCCTGTGATCAATCTCGTGGGCACTAACTCATTTTTATCGTTCTTTATCACAGTGATCCCAGATTTCTTCGGTACCACATGTACCGGGCTAACCCATTTGCTATCCGCAATAGGATAGATAACCCCAACTGCCAAGAGTTTTAAAATTTCCGTTTTCACTACCTCTTGCATAATAGGATTAAGTCTCCTTTGGGCTTCTCTCACAGGTTTGGTATTGTCCTCAAGATTTATCTTATGCATACACGTGGTGGGACTAATACCTCTAATATCATCAATGCTCCATCCTATGGCTTTCTTATGTTTCCTAAGTATATTCACTAGTGCTCGTTCTTGGGTTCGGGTCAAGGTAGATGAAATTATGACAGGATAAGTGTCCCCCTCACCTAAAAATACATACTTTAGATGTTTTGGCAAATCTTTCAACTCAAGCTTGGGTGGAGCATTGTCTTCCCTAGATGGGGTTTTGGGTAACTCTAAGGGTGTACTTGGTTCTTCTAATGATTCAGCATTATCTAACAACTCTAGGTAACCCTTAGTTTCATCATCCAATTCCTTCTCTATCCCATCAACTGTTAAAGCATATTCAAGTCCGTCCTTAACTTCTTCCTGCAAAAAGGCATCATAAACAAGATTATCAATATGGTCAATAGAAGAACATTCATCAATTGAGGATATAGAAGGTAAAGGGGAGGAATCGAATACTCTAAAATTGACAGTTTCCCCCAAAACTGTCATAGTTAGACTTCCACTATGGACATCTATAATTGTCTTAGTAGTGGCCATAAATGGCCTACCAAGAAGAATGGTGTGTTCTTTGTCCATAGATGGATTCTCCTGCATATCCAACACAACAAAATCTACAGGTATAATCAGTTTATCAACCTGTACTAGCAAGTCCTCTACCATTCCCTTAGGATATTTCACAGATCTATCAGCTAATTGTAGGGACATGGTAGTATGTTTCAATTCCCCTAGACCTAGTTGCAAATAAATCGAATATGGCATTAAGTTTATGCTTGCACCTAAATCTAGCATGGCTCGTACCACTTTCTTATTCCCCAAAGTAATGTTAATGTTAAAACTCCCGGGATCCTTAAGTTTAGGTGGTAAACGTTGTTGAAGAATCGAACTAGAAATTTCAGAAACAACTATCCTTTCATTTAAACCATACTTTCTCTTCCTAGTATTTAGGTCTTTGAAAAACTTTGCATAGGAAGGCACATTTCTAATAACATCCAATAAGGGCAGATTTATTTGAACTTTAGAAAGCATCTTAAAAAGATCAGAAAATTGCTTATCCTGTTTATCGTCCTTGAGACGGTGTGGAAAAGGTACCGGAGGTCGGTAAGGCTCGGATGATTTGTGCAATTGGGGAGCGGTAGATGACTCTCCATTTGATTCCTTTGAAGGTTCACCTTCCCTAGCCTTAGGTGTATCATTTTCCTTAGGTATTGCACTGCTTTCTTCCATGTTTCCTGCATTGAAAAGTAGATCATTAGATATTTCAGGTAAATTTTTAGTTACGATCTTACCACTGCGAAGGACCGTGACCGCTTTTGCTTGCTCGGGTTGGCTCGGTAGTTTTCCTTTTTCTTGACGTTGGAGGTGCTCCGCCAATTGACCTACTTGGCCTTTAACCCTTTTCATCGAAGCCTCCAACGAGTCCAATCTCTGAGTACTCTTCATTTGATTTTCCCGACTAACTTGAATGAATGCATTCAAGTTGTCCTCCAAGCTTGGTTTATTTGGAAGAGTGAGCTGTGGATTGTTGTTGTTTGGATGATGTGGGAAGTTATTCTGAGCATACCCTTGGTTGTTACTTCCCTTCCAAGAGAAATTGGGATGACTTCTCCAACCAGGATTATACGTGTTCGAGTAGGGATCATTCCTTGGCCTTGGTTGGTATCCTTCCATAGCATTAGCTTGCTCATAACTTGTACCTGCATTTTGATCACAAACAAAAGGACAAATGTTAGCACCATGTCCGTACGTACTACAAATACCGCATACCTCTTGAGTTGTTGTGTTCTTAGAGGTGAGGAGTGCGATTTGTTTTGTCAGCTCCGCAATTTACATTGCCATATCATTTCCTGGAGCTACCTCGTTAACTCCCATCCTCCGTCCTCTAGAGCTCTTTTGTTGGGAATTAGCACCCAACATCTCATATAGGTCATATGTCTCATCAGCGGTCTTTTCTCCCATTGCTCCTCCTGCGGCATTATCCACAGTAAATTGACACTGTTGTGTCAGCCCGTCATAGAAGAATTGGTTCTGGAGTTGCAAAGGAAAGTGATGGTGTGGGCATTGTATCAGAAGCAATTTGAAGTGATCCCACGCCTCATGAAATGGTTCTCCGTCCATTTGGGAGAACGTTGCAATTTTGGTTCTTAGGTCCGCAGTCTTTTGGTGGGAATAGAATTTTCCCATGAACTTGTTGAAAATTGCGTCCCAAGTTGAAAGAGATCCAGGTGGAAGAGTCATAAGCCATGACTTGGCTTTGTCTTTAAGCATGTACGGGAAACATCTCATCCTTAGCTGATCCTCATTTAGCCCCTGTAGCGGAAAAGTCTGCACAGTAGCATAGAAATCACGAATAAAAGTTAGAGGATCTTCGTTAGGAATCCCATAAAAAGACGGTAACATATTAAAATGTATGTTCTTAATTTCATAGTTTCGAGCTGCTTCCCCTAGTTGGATGCAAGAAGTTGCAGTGCCAATGATTGGCCTTGCATACTCCTTCATCGTCATCTCTCTGTGTGGAGGTAGATGTTCTCCCATTGCTGGTGGTTGCTCGTCCTCCAAAATGTTAGCGCCGGATGGTCTCAAATGTGCTCGTCTCCTGTTGACGTTATCTATGAACGGCACCAGTGGATTTCCAAGAGATCTCCTACCGTGCATGCACAATCAAAAACAACAAAAAATCAGAGCACCAGACACTATACGACTCTAACGAGTAACAAAAACACAAAAACAACCAAAAAAAAAATAAAGATTAAATAGTAAACTAAAAAGAAAACAAATAACAATTTCAAAAACGCCAATTCCCCGGCAGCGGCGCCAAAAACTTGATGCACAAAAACTTGATAACCAAATTTTGTAATTTATAAAAGCTCGCAAGTGCACGAGTCACTTGTAGTAAGCGACAAGTATACTCCCAAGATCGTCTCTCAAAGGAATTGCGGTGGTTTTCAAAAGAGTTAAATGTAATCCAAAACGTGACAATAAAATAAATTCTAAACACTCTAATCGAAGGTTGGTTTTGTAAATGGTTTCTAAAATCGTAAAAATACTAAAACAATAAAAGTAAGTGTGTGAAAGTTTTGTTGAAACGATGAGATGAACGAGTGTGGGAAATTGGTTAGTAAACTAATCAATGATGAATTGATTTATGTGGTTTTGACAATTAAGCACGAAAAAGTAGAATTTAATGATTATTTTCTCTAATCCTAGAAAATCCCAAATCAATGGCGATTTTCCCTTAATTAACTAATTAGCTTCTTTGATCCAGACCGTTAATTAGTTAATTAGCCTTTAACCTAGGAAAATAGTTCAATCACCTAATTCAAGACAAATCAATGCACTTAAACTAGGCTCATGCTCAAGAGTGCTCAATTGAATTTAGATGGCGTTTCTAAAACTCAACCCTAAAATGTTTCATACATTCACAAATCAAATTGGCCAGAAATAATTGATGAACATATGTATTAAAAACAATGACCATGAATTAAATTACTTAATCATAAAATTATCTACACAATCAATCATACAATCATAGTTACATTACCAAAATCCCACACATAAATAGTTTAGCTACTCATAATGAAATCCAAATCAATATTTTTCATTACAAATAACATTCTATGAGTTTTTAAAGAGAAAAGAGATTACAAATAATAAATTACCCCACTTCCACTTTTCAAACAAGCCCTTGATGTTGGATGATCACCTTCTTCAAGATTGTTGATGGAGCTTCAAATGGAGGAGCATTAATTGAATAATTTTCTCTCTAAAGGGTGTGGAGAAGAAGAAGAAAAATAATGTTTAAGAGTTGGTGGAGGCTCAAAGTTATCAAGTTGTTGGAGGCTGAATGATGTATATATAGAGGTAGGGAAAATCATGTGTCCCCTTTTAGGTTTTCCTTTTCTGTAAAGGTTTCCATAAAAAATTCGTGCGTGTGTAACTGGGGGAATTGCAATCCGCGCGCGCGCGCCGCGGCGGAGCATGTGAAACTGATTTACGAATAAAAACATAAACCTTCTCGCCACGGCGCACAATACTCATGCCGCGGCGTGCAATGTTTTCCAGAATTGCGAACCAAAACAGAAAGTCCCTCGCCGCGGCGCAACTTATTCATGCCGTGGCGCACCTTGTTTTCTTGATTTCCTAGGATGCAACTCGAGAGCCTCTCGCCGCGGCATATGTTTTCTTCGCCGCGGCGCGCAATGTTTTCCAGAATTGTGAACCAAAACAGAAAGTCCCTCGCCGCGGCGCAACTTATTCATGCCGCGGCGCACCTTGTTTTCTTGATTTCCTAGGATGCAACCCGAGAGCCTCTCGTCGCGGCATATGTTTTCTTCGCCGCGGCGCGCAATGTTGTTGGTGCCATGTAAATGTCCTTACATAATTTGCTGATTCTTGATGTAAGGGCTTACGTTCTTAAACTCTTGTTGGTCCCCCTTACATAGTAAATTGCACCCACTGTAAGGCTTACAGTCTTTAACACATTTTACTTCATTTTTGCTCTCTTTGACCACATTTCTTCCCAAACCTACTTTGACCTACAAAACAATAAAATACCCTCCAAAACAAGATTATATTGAGATTAAATGTAAAATAGATGCTTAAAAATATAACAAATAGTAGGTCAAAATAGTGTTCATCAGTAATGCAACTCATGAAGCCGTAGTACAATCATCAATAAAGGAAAAGAAATCAACACATACCAGTAGGAGTAGTATCATAGGAAGGCCCCTAGACATCAGAATGAATTAACTCAAAAGGAATAGTACTTTTATTGGAAATACTTAAAGGATAAGTAGCACGGTGGCTCTTGGCCAAAATACAAGTTTTACACCTAAGAGAAGACTTATTAACACCCAAAAATAAAGAGAGCATAAACTTTTTCATACTACTAAATGAAGGATGTCCAAGACGACGATGCCATAGCCATAGCTCACTCAACTATTCAAAACTCAAAATCAAAGCAATTGGGACCTTCTTCCCTGGTTTCTCCCCTGCATACGTCCAATCCTGATGGAATAGTCTTCCCCTCAAATCCCCTCGGCCAATTATCTCCCTTGTTTGAAGATCCTGAAACACAATATACATAGGAAAAAAGGTCATAGAGCACTTTGCTTCAATATTCAATTGTGGGACAGAAATCAAGTGGTGAGATAAAGCAGGCACATATAACATATTTTGAATTTTTAAGGTGGGTGTGATTCTAATTGAGCCTATTCCTAAAACAGGGAATGCTTCACCATTTGCAATAGTAACTCGAGACACAGGTGGTGATGATAAATAGATAAAAAGGATTTATCATAAGTCATATGGTTCGATGCCCCAGAATCAATGATCCAGGTATCTTTCTTAACAAAGTCAAAAACATATAAAGCTATACCAATCTTACCACGTCCAACCTTGGATACAGAAGGATTACCAGTAGCAACTCTACCCCTCCACACCATAGTAATCAAGATTTTGAGCTAAATGTGCTGCACCACATTCTTGTTGATTAGGACATGTTCTTCCCCAAGATGTCAGGTATCTATTTAGCTTATAACACTTGGCTCTTACATGTCAATGTTCTTGCAAAAGTTGCAGTAAGGACGATTTCCAATAGAAGTTGGAAAGATGGAGGAGACTGAGACTGAGGACCATTTCTAGTAGATTAAAGACGAGGCTGCTGTGGTGGCACATACTTAGACTGAACTGTGAGGCTTGAAAATTCAAATTGAATTGCTTTGGAACTCTTCAATCAAGCCTCATCCTTGCGAATATAAGCAAAAGCATCAGGAAGGGAAGGGAAGGAGGATTAGCAAGCCTAAATAACTCACCTTTGGCACTGACATGTTTGTTGTCAAGCCTATTCAAGAAGATATGTAATTGCATCAGATCTTTCTCTTTATTGTATAGCTTGCTATCATCTGCATTCTTCATTTTGTTGGGACGCCTTTGATCAACTCCAGGCTACTCATTTTGAGTCATCTTGAATGCCTTAGTACAGAGTTGATGGATCTGAGCAAAATTTGAGTCATTCAGGTATAGCTCCTTTAGGCTTTAGTGTCTTTTAAATCTCAGCTACAATCTCGCACCTAATAATCAGCTGGATCACCTCATCTGTCATAGATTTGAAAAAAGTAGACATTACCGATCCATTGTTGTTCTCCCACTTTCCATACCCTCGATCCTTTTCATCTAGTGCTTCAATAGTTCCATTGACATAGCCCATCTTGTTAAGGCCACACAGATGTACTTTCATCATCTTTCTCCAAGTACAGTAATTGATATTATCTATCTATTTACTACAAAATATTTAAAATTCATAATAAAAAAATTAAAAATTAAAAATATTTACATTAATAAATTTAAATATATATTTGTTATTATATTAATAAATATATTTACAATATATTTAAAAATAATAAGATCATAGGACTGCAATATATTTAGTTGAATGATAACAAACAAACAAAATTAACAAATATTGCTAATATCTTATAAAATTAGTGTCAAATTTTATTGATGATGCTTAACATCAAATTTATCACTTGATAATATTTGTTTTCATAACAATATTAAATTTTAATTTTAAAAGTGGTTAGAGGATTCAAATAATTTTCTAAAAATTTAAGAAACCATCTTTTATAATAATAACAATTAAAGAAAAATATATATCAATTATAACAAATTAATTAAATAAAATATGTAGTCTATGATAAAATAAAAGAGTCTGATTTGAGACTTTTTTTAGAGTTTGTTGAGTTCGTAGCATGATGTGGTAATTGAATTATTGAAGACAATACTACAATATGATATATATAGGTATTTGATATATAAATCAAACAACTTAACAAATTTAAAAAGAAAATAAACCATAAATATTATTAATTTATGATGCCCAATTAAATCGATCAAGAAATAAAAAAAATTTGTGATAGATAAATGAAAATAATATTTGAGTATAATCATGAAGAAAAAGAAAATTAAAAAACTTGTAAATTTTGTGATCGGCATTATACCACAAAAAGTGTGTAGCATGTTATAACCAATGTTATTTCATATGTATAAAACCATAAGTTTTGAACAAATATTATCGTGTTTATAACGTGTTATAAAACTAAATAAAAATAATAGCAGAAAAGTAGAGAGCAAATAGAAGAAGTAATTCTTACTATTGTTGTGTTTACAGTACATTATTAAAGATCCTATTTATAGAGTTAATAAGATTTAATGTAAATTTTGAATCTAAGATATGATAGAGATTAAATTTTCATTTAAATACAAATTTATGATACAATAGAGATTAAATATTCATTTAAAAAATATAAGTTGGAGTAAATCTAATCATAAAAGAAATAATATTATATTTAAGATTTAACATCTAAATTATAACAATAAATAAATCTTTTGATTCTAGTTCTTGCGTATTTCTAATATAGTTAGTTATTTGCTTAGATTTTTATTCCCTTATTTGAGAATACATGGTTCAAATCTATTACTTTGAATATTGTTTGTTGAGAAATGAGGAATTGTAAATAAAAAATAAAAATAAAATTGTTTGTTGACAACATAAGGTGATCACACCTTTTCGTGTTTTTACATTTTTTATTGCCCATGGCCCATTAACCAAGTCCATCAAGTTAAGTTAATCAAATTGTTTGTCTTTAGACAATGTTCAATATCGAGAAAAAACATAAATTTTCATTATTTTGACAAAAATGATAAAAGATTTTATTTTCAACATATAAAACTTACTATATTATTCTTTAAAAGCTTATAAAACACATAAATTTTATATAAGCCTTACCGAATATATACGCCTTATAGAATATAACAAAAACTTTATAAGCATTACAAATGTACTAATTTTTTTAAATAATCTATACAAGATATTAAAAATAATTATATCTTAAAATGATATAAATAATAGAAAATTAAGAAATAATGAAAATAAAAACACAAGACATTTTATGATATTTAGTAAAAAGAAATTTGAAGAAATTCAAAAATTCAAACTAAATCTTAAAGAAGGAGATAGATTCAAAAAATCATCATTTTCGAAAATAAAAAAATTATTTACAAGAAATGATATAATATATTATAGAATAAGTAATACAGAAATGAGCATTATTATAACATATGCAAAATGAACATTTAATATACCATTAATAGACAAAGAAACTATTATAGAAAAATTATCAAAATTTTTCCAAAAAGATAAAGAAAAAATTGGATATATTCACTTGGAAGGAATACAAATTTTAATAAAAATATATTTTAGAGAAGAAATAGATATACCAATAAAATTAGCATTATTAGACAATAGAATAACAAATAGAAAATATGACTTGTTAGGAATGATTAATGAAAACTTAGGATACCAAAAATTAAAATTTACGACATACGCAAGGTTTGTTGTTAATATTAATGATAAAAGTCTAAATCAAGTATTAAGTCTAGTTTATGATTTTGAATGAGCAAATCTAATGAAAGATGAAAACTATCCTTTTTTTAATATATTACATTGTAGGATATTTACTAACAAACAGTCATAATAGTTTAATATATGGACAAAATAAATTTATAAAAATTGAAAAAATATTTCAAGAAATAAGAGAAACAATAAAACCATAAATATTTACAGACTATAAAATACTAGATGAATGATATTTAGATATTAAAAAAAAATCTCTTATACTAGTAAAAAAAAGTAATATATAAAGAATTAAATTTAAAGACACCCAAGCAGAAATCGATAAAAGAGAAAGAGAAATGGAACTAAAAGAAGAAATAGATGAAGTAAAACAACTAGTTCATGGAGCGATACGACAACATACAAATTTCTCCTAAAAATGTTAAAAAAAATTACTAGAAATAGAATTAGAAAGAAATAATAACTTAACAAGTATATATAGTAACCAAATATTTACAATGAAAGCTTTAATATTTTTAGTAGAAATGTAGATACCACATATAATTAAACATAGGTTTTTCAAGTCCCCGAATTAAAGTATTACAGTAATGTAAAAGAATATTTAGTTGTTAAAAAAACTATTAAGAAATTTACAATATATGTTATAAATTCAAAATTTATTGTTAGAATTAACAATAAGAACTTTGGACATTTTCTAAAAACTAATATTGCAAGAAATTATAAGTAAGAAAGACTCATTAGATGGCAACAATAGTTTAACCATTATAAATTTTATGTAGAACATTTACTATGAATTAAAAATAGTTTTGTATATGCTTTGATTAGAAAATTAACACCTCTAACTATGTTTTAATTACAGAAATAGATTATCTTGATTTAGAAATCAAGATTAAAAAAAAAGGAAAGCAAAATTTGAGAAAATGAAATCAAAATCTTCAAAGAACAGTTTGAGGTATTATACTTTAATAAGTTCTTAGAGAGTAAATATATGTTAGCTAACTCAATTAAACAAGAAATCCCTAAAGAACTTAAAAGTTCTAAAGGTAAAGAAGTTGAATCTATAGAAGAAATTGAAAGAAAAAAGAATTAAAATTTCAAAAAACAA
This sequence comes from Elaeagnus macrophylla, assembly GCA_029378325.1. Classification (NCBI taxonomy): domain Eukaryota; kingdom Viridiplantae; phylum Streptophyta; class Magnoliopsida; order Rosales; family Elaeagnaceae; genus Elaeagnus; species Elaeagnus macrophylla. The sequence continues at coordinate 41,116,498 of CM055641.1, read as the reverse complement.
GTAATAAGAAAGCTAGTACCAACAACTCAGAAAAGAAAAAAGAGAATATTAATTGGACAGATGAAGCCAAGAAGGAAGATTCAAAAAAGATCTACATTGTATACAATGAGCTAAAACCAAAAATTTATACTAACTCGCTAGAAGCAAGTAGAGCAATATTATAATTTAGTGGAATCATTTATAGAGCTTTCACCAACATAATAGAAGCATAAGAAAGTTATGCCAATTATAAAGTCCCAAAGTTGCTACCACAAATAGTAGTAAGGAATTACTCTAAGATAGTACAACAACCTACCGAAAGAACTAGTAGATTAAAGAACCTTGGAAAGATTCTAAGACCAATAATCTTCAAGAAAGCAATATGCAATTTCTCAGAAGAAGAAAGAAAAAAGTATAGGAACTAGACAAAATGGCAATGCAAAAACCATTGAGGAACATCTTGATGATAGAAAATTTTATACCATAAAAAAGACTTTCCAACAGGTAGCGAATTTAACATTTTAGAAAGAGCTAATCCAATATTTGTTTATAGGGCATTCCATGCTAGATTAATAGAAAATTTATACACATGAAATGATTTAAAAGAATTAAACTATTTTCTTGAGAACTTCAAGAAATCTATCAAAAAATTTAAAAGGAAAATTAGGGCTATAAACAAGCCTATTTATTTAAAATGCTTCATTGAATAATGGATTGGAACTAGGAAACACTAGTAAACTCCTATCATTTTATTAAGCTTGAATTAGCTAATACTAAATGAGAAGTCTCTCGTCTGAAAGCCTTATCAGAAAAGGAATTTAATTTTGAAGAATTATGTATTGTATTGAAAGAGGATAAACGCTAAGCCAAATTACTATGAAATAAGAAGAATTAATAATTCTTCTAAAATCAAGGTCAATTATTGCACTAGTAAAACTATTATTATTTATTAGAATAATATAGTTATAGTGAAAAATAATCAGATATGAAACTAGCTTTAACTGCAATGAGCTTAAAGAAAGTGAAAAAACTAAGAAGGCATTTTACTGTTATTTCAAAAAGCAATATGAGAACCATAAATGCATTTATTGTATTAAAGGTAAGGAAGCTTATATGGACTCAAAGTCTTCACAAAGCTCAGTGTTGGTAGATAATGAATAATTGATGTAGGGACTATTCCTAAAGTTGGTGTTAGAAGCATTAATAATGTAGACATTTTAGATGCCAGAAAGAAAAGTTAGGTAAAATAGTAATATCTCACAATATAGAACCCTTATGTCTATAAAAAGGATGTCTTTTCTATTACGAGGGATATATAAAACCACTCTAGCTCTTATCCATTTTCTATTTTTTGTTTGTATCATTAGAATGAGTAAGAATTATAAACCCTTTTAATGTTACTAGTTCTCTCGACATTGTAAATTATTTATTTTATGAATAAAAGTCCATCGTAAAATTTCAAAGCAAGTTATTACTTTAGTCCTAAAAAGTTAAGTACGGATCTTTTCAAAGATCAGCAGAGACATGAGATCTATTAAGTTAAAACAACTAGTGTTTAATTAGCCCCATTTTGGTATCAGAGCTAATTACCTAGACAATATTTGACTAGAAGATAATAACTAATAAAGAGTTTAAACAATGTTTAAAATAAAGTATACCCAACTTAATGCAAACAGAGAAGTAAATTATTTAAAATATTATAATTAAAAAAAAAGAAACAATAGAACTAATACTACTTATCAAGGAAATAATAAAAGGATTACCTAAGACAATATTACAAATAATAATTTATAAAGTACTCTTCAATTGGAACATAAAATTAACATCATTGCATTATAATTAAAAATTTTATTAAGGATAAAAAATATTTACATCATTACAAATCTCTATTTTAAAGAAATTATTTAGTTTAATATGGAATACTAAAAATAATAAAAATTTTAAGAAAATTTATACTAAAATGCTCTTAGCATATATAGAAATAAAAATGAATAACATAAGCCTATCACAAGGATGGATAAATATATTAATAGAAAATTTAGAAACTATTTTAAAAAAAATTAAAAGAAATTCTTTAAATAATATGGGAAATGAAAAAAAGAAAAAAATTATTATGATTTCCGTAAATCTTACAGAATTTTCGAAAAAGTTGTAGGGCTTACAAACTTTTTAATAGGAGCCAAAACTCATTATTTTTGACAAAAAAATTTCTATTTTTCTCAATTTGACATTTTTTAGCAAAATCATGTTATAATAGGCTCAGACTCATGTTCAATACGTGGGTTTATGGCCCAAATGGTTACGTAACTTTTTGAAAATAACACTTTAGCTATGTAATGTTTATTTCAAGTTTTATGGATTTACTTCATTACATATTAGTCAAAAATTAATATAATTGAAAAATAAGTTTATACGACCTACTATTTTTAATTTAAAATGAACGCCCCATTTATCTACGGTTGTTGTCGACGTTGTTATTCCAGACAAAATCATCGTCTCTAACTACAGCGATTCCCACATTGGTCTTTGCCGAAATGTTGTTGCAATTCCTCTTTTCTCTAATCACAGGTGAGCGCTTCTCAAGAAAATCGGTATCGCTTTTGTTCTTTTGGTTATTCTTGGGAATAAAATATGCTGACATATATCTTCGATGAACTTACTCGTGGCATGGCTGAATACGTGGCAGTAAAAGTGATCTTTTTTATTTATTAATCAATTTCATATTACGTATATTACGTGGCATGACCAAATTCAGGGGCGGCTCAAGAACTTTTGTGGCCTAAGGCGAAGTATAAAAATAAGCCCTTAATTATCATTTGCTAATGAAGATTCTGTCAATTTAATTCCTTCAATTTCAGTTGGCTTATCAAGACTATCTTCTCTACTACTAAAAAATTTATCAAGTGCACATTTCTGAGATTGAATTAACTCTTCCACTCTTCTTTTTTTCTTACGCTTTTCATTACCAGATTCATATTTTCTACTTGACATATCTATAGACTATACTTATAAGCTAGCCTTTTTGATCTGTAAAACATGTATAAAGTCAAAAAAATAATATAATTCATCAATTTTAAATCAAAAGGTATTTACTACTTATAAATTAATTAAATAATACATTGAAGAAGTAACAAAGTAACAAAACAATTCAATATATTTTTGTTTAAGTTTTGAGTGATTCGGTCAAAAATTTACATATATACTTGATATCTAATAATCTAAAATTACAAATCAATCTTATTTTATAAAATAGATAAAATATTTTATTCAAACATCTTAAAAAACATTTCAATTAATCATTAGTGTTATCTTGAATTATTCATTATTTTATGAAAAATATTTGAGAAAAATAAAAGTCAATAATAAATATTAGATAAGAAATACATACCAGAATAATTAGACTTAGACTTGTTTTTTGCTTTGGCAATCAAAATAAGCTACTAGGCACTTCCGCACTTGCTGAAGAGAATTATGGATTTATGGTAGATATTTGGTATATAAAAAGATGAATGAAGTAATGATTTATTGTTTAATTGTATTATTGAGAGTAAAAAATATGAAGTTGAATATGTTGTCACTGAAAGAAAGAATTGATAAAAGAAGAGAGTGAAAGAACTGATTTTTTTTCCTTCGAAGCCGATGACAATCCTCTGGTGCTCATAATAAAGTCTCTTTTTTGTTTAATTAACTAACGGTACAAAAACCTTTCATTTTCTTTTCCTTTTTACTTTTTTTTTTCTACAAGGACATAAAAGAAGAAAGTGGCCTTTTAGTTTCCTTTTTTTTTTTTTACAAGGTTTTCTTCTTTACCTTCTTTTTTTAATTCTTTATTTATTTTGGTTTTTTTTTTCTACAAGGACATAAAGAAGACAGTGGCCTTTTAGTTTCTTTTTTTTTTTTTTTTTACAAGGTTTTCTTCTTTACCTTCTTTTTTTTAATTCTTTATTTATTTATTTTTTTTGGGTATTATCTAACTAATTTTTTTTTTATTATGTATTAATAATATGTAAAATAATATTAAATTATTTACATAATATTTATTAAAATTAATTTTTTAAATATAAAATACGTATTACAAAAAAATGGGGCCCTATTTAATTAGGGGGCCTAAGGCGACCGCCTCATTGGCCTAAAGGACGAACCACCCCCGACCAAATTCACTACACTGCATGCAAAATTTGTATGTACTTGTACATTTATGGTACTATAACATTATTTTCCAATTATATTTTATAAAAAATAGTATTATAAAGGTCATTTTATTTTTATAAAAGATGTCATTTAGTCCTCTAAGTTATAAAAAGTGTTTTTAAATTCTTTTACTTTTGAAAAATATGTTTTTAAGTCCTTCTACTTGTAAAAAATGTGTCAAGTAAGGATAAAATTAATTTTTCATCTAATCTAACGGAATAGCATATGTGTTACACACATATTTATATTTTTCGATATATATATGCTTAAAAAATTTAATATTTAATTAAAAAATTACTTAATTTTTTTAGTTTTCAAAAAATACTTAAATAAAATTTTCAATGTAATTTAAATATAATTTTTAATAAAATTTAAATAAAATTTTAATTGTCTAATATTTATTTAAAGTCACAACTTAGATAATAAAAATTTTACTTAAGTTTGATCGAATTCAATAAAATTTAAATAGAATTTTCATTATTTAATATCTAAAATCACAAATTAGACATTTGAAATTTTATTTAAGTTTAATAGAAAGAAATTGTAAAAAATTAGAATAATTTTTTAATTAAAAATTATTTAATTTGATATATATATTTATCTAAAAATATAAACATGCATGTGACATATGTACTATTCTATTAGATTTAATGAAAAATTGGATGAAAAATTAATTTTGTTCTTGCCTGACACATTTTTTATAAGTAAAAGAACTTCAGAACACATTTTTTATAAGCAAATGGACTTAAATACACTTTTTATAAGCTAGATGACTAAATGACACTTTTTATAAGCTAGAGGACTAAATGACACTTATTATAAGCAAATGGATTATTTTGGCTCTTCAACCTATTTCATATTGTACATACATGTTTTGTTGGACAACAATTCATTTCAGTTAGTCATATATTTAATTTAACTTTAGTCAGAGAAATCATTGACAAATTAAAATTTGTTCAGTTAGATAATTTTTCAATTAAGTTGGACATATATCTAATTTGGTTCCTGTGAATGACGTGACCAACTATTCAATTTAGTTGGATATGTTTTCAAATCAGCTCCGACGAGTGAGATCACTAATAGATCAAAATCTGGCCAGTTAGACATTTGTCTAATTATGGCCGATCTAATTGCACAACATATAACCAAATATAATTTATTACCACTTGACTTTTGCACACTTTAACAAAAATACATTTAATATTATTGATCAACTGTGATTGAATTTTGACTAGACATATGATTAATTTGACCAACTAAAATTGGATAGTGTTCAATTGGCCAATTGACAGCTATTGGGCCTTAATTGAATATATGTCCATCTAAATCAGACAGTTGTCTAATTAGTCAAGTTCTAATTGGCCAATGATCCTATTAGCTAAAGTCAAATTAGACATATGTCTAACTCATTGTAACTCAACCAGATAAGTGTCCAACTCGCTTGATTTCGCCTCAATCTCTTGGAATTAAAAAATAACTAGAATCACAAATTGCCCATGACAGTTGCCCTCTTAGTACATAGCATCCTCCCTAATTTTCTCCATGGTTTCATTTTCCCCCAGGGGGTACATAACTGTGGAGAAAATTTGATTTTTTTTACAAATGTGGAAAACCGAATAGAAAAATGTCTTTGTGGGTTGGTAGGGGATCACATTCCTACACAATTGAACCCCTGAATCCAAATTCCTCATATATTTACTTTAGAACAAGCAAAATTATAATTAAAAATACATTTTATTTTTATTTTTAAATAACCATCAAAATAAACAATTTAATTATATATATATAATTTATAGACTAAATTTAATATTTATTCAGCATATTTTAAAATTTATTTTATTTTTAAATATAAATTTTGATAATTTGTAACATAAAATGTGTAATTAAATATATATTATTTGTTAGTGGAGAATACTCGATCCTTACAAACTATCTAAAACTCTAATAAAGAATCTCCACTCCACCTTCGTAAACAATTAGTGTGGGGATGGGGATGTCAAACCCGACCCAGCCCATAGCAATTGAGTCACCACTCTCTAAGAATCAACTGCCACCCATCTTCTACACCACTGATGCAACCATGCATTCCACTATTTGTCAAAAGTCATTGTCCTAACTCTACCATCATTGCAGTTCACAAGCGTCTCACCAGTACAACAGTGATGCAAAAGCCCAAACTTTCCCTCGTGTTCCACCAATGATCATGTATGCCCCTTTATCCTCAAAAGATTTCTTCACCTGTGACTTTGGAAGTTTTCACCATTTGAATTACCATAAGCTAGCTCTTACAAACAACTAAGTATGACACCAATAATGTCTAAATTTCTATAAATCTAATTGAAATAGTCGCGTGTCTGGTGCTTTTCCTCGCGTTTTCTTCGTTGTTGACCCCAAATCTAATTATTATATTATGGGTAAAACTAACATTTTCAAAAAATGCGAATAGGGTTTCCCTATAAGAATAAAAGTCATTTAAATGGTTATGACAACCTATTTCTCTTATATTAAAGATAGAGTCAATTAGGTTTATCTTTTAAAAGAAAAGTCATTTCTTTGTCTCTTTCGTTCTCAGTCTCTCTCTCTATCATTGCCTGACAACCTAGTTAGCAAAAATTAGCACTATCGTCTGACATCATCATCGACAACCAACACTAAGATACACCAAAGGTAACTCAAGAAACTCAAATTTCCTTAATCATAAGCAAGAATGATCAATTAACAACTTCACCACTCATATATTGATGAGCATAACGGACTGTTACAAATCTAGGGTGGACCAATCACGAAATCAAATATGAAACAACTCAAGGAAGCCTTGAATGGACTCATTCAAGAATTGCATCATGAACAAGGAGTGCCAAGAAAGGAGCAAAGGCCATGGATGGGCCATATTAGTGAGGTAAAGGTTGAATTTTACGTAGGAGTGACTGTGCAGCGGCTCGGGGTATTTACCGCTGCAATCTACGCATTTTGACAATTTCAAATTGAAGCACCAGCGCTGCGGCCTAGACTTTTCACCACTCTGGCTAGCACATTTTGGATTTTGAACAAGCGCATTGGTGTCGCAGTTTGGGGTTCTCATTGCCGCTCTCGCATACTTGGATTGATTCCCAATTTTGGATAGGAGTACCAGCGCTGTGGCCTAGACTTTTCACCACTGTGGCTAGCACATCTTGGATTTTGAACAGGATCATCAGCGTCGCAGCTTGGAGTTCTCATCACTGCTCTCTCATACTTGGATTGATTCCCAATTTTTGACAAAGACACCTGCACCGCAACTTTGGGTTTTCACTGCAGTGGCTAGCATACTTTTTCTATGTAATTTTGGACTATTAGATTAAAATCAAGGGTGGAGACTCAATTGCTTTTAGGGCTTTATTGTAACCTATAATACTTTATGCAGCCAAAGTTGCCTCTCAACTTGACATTTATTACATTTTGATTTCAAGTCAAATTTAAGAGCTTGAATGCTCTATGTTCTTCTCTAAACCAACTTATCAAGAGAATTAGCAAATCTTTGTAGCAATTCTATCATCTTACATCTTGGTGAGTAATATCCATGGTGTTAAGATGTGTGCTAAAATCTGAGTATTAATTTTCTAGGAATCAATTTCAATTTCTTGTCGAGTCTTAGACCGTGTCTTTTGTAGTTTTTAAACCGTATCGCATTTGTGGGTTACAAGGTTCGTGTTCTCAAGCTCGCATCATTTGGTATTAAATTCATAGGTTTTAAATTTCAAATTCCTATCCATTTATTTTTCGTTCTTTTATCTTTATGCTCTTGCATTTCATTTCCTGATATATATATATAATTATGTATAGTTTTTTCTTTGCAAGGAAATTTTAGTTTATGTAATTTTTTTGGTTTGTTGTTTTGTTTAAGCATTTCCCTGGAATTTTTTGTGCAATTTGTTTGGAAGATTTCATGTGTTATTCTTCAATTTCTGTATTACTTTCAATTCCTTATTTTGTTTTGTAAATTCTGTGCTGGTGTTGTTATTTTTCTATTATTGCTCACTTTCTTGAATTTTTCTGTGTAGTTTTGTATCGTAAATTTTGCAGAATCTATGTCAAAAAATTTGTGACAATTTTGCATTTTACTGTGTTATTTATGTGTCATAAGTTTCTCCTAATTTGTTTCAAAATTTTCTATGTTAAATTTCTCTTGTTTTTTCTAGCAGCAACTAATTATAAAAAAGAAAAAGAAGAAAAAAGGTCAAATATCAAGAAAAAAAAATGTTAAATTCTAGTACTTGTGGAAGTTTTAAATTCCAAGAATTCTACTTTATTCTTATTGTTGTGCCGTTCATATCTTTCAACTTTCCTTAAGCAATTAATATACTTCTTATATTTTGCTATTTTCTTTGTTCCAAATTAGTGTCAATTATAGTGTTAGGATTTCTAAACACCTTGAGTTAGTTTTAATTTGTTCTTTGATTTTTAGATATTGTGAACTAACTTTGGTAATAGAGAATTCTACAATTGTTTGGAATTCCTGTATGGTTTGGTTTGCTCAGGAGCTAAGAGTGCTTGAGCGATCAACCTGAGTGTTAAACACGAGAGGTAATTAAGTGAATTTAATTTTTTTTTCTACTAATAGCTTGTTTGTATTAGTTTTTACAAACTGTCCAACATGAATATCCCAAAGAGAGAATGGATGCAACATTCATGATGAGGGTTTACAACAATCAATTGAAAGGATTAATGTTGTCATGGTGGACATGAATGATAGGATCGAGAGGCAAGAAGCAACCATAGCTAACTTACAACATGGAGTACCACAAGGCATTCCAAATGTTAGGGGGTCTGATAGGCAAGCCTATGTAGAGGATGAGCCCGAAGATGATAATTGCGAGAAATACTTCATGGAAGAAGATGTAGGAATGGTAGACGAGGTATGTAGAGACCACCACCTAGGCCACATGATGGAGTTGATAGAAATTTGGAAAGCATAAAAATGAAGATGCTAATGTTCCAAGGAAAGAATCCGAAATTATATTTGGAGTGGAAGAAGAAAGTGAAATACATCTTTGAGTGCCACAACTATGCTAAAGAGAAAAAAGTAAAACTTGTTGTCATTGAATTCACTGATTATGCATTGAATTGGTGGGATCAATTAGTGATTGGTGAGAGAAGGAACCATGAAAGGCCAATTGAAAATTGAGAAGACATAAAGGCTATTATGAGAAAAAGGTTTATTCCTAACTACTACTACAATTCCTAACTCTATCATAAATTGCAAAGGCTTAATCAAGGGTTCTAGTTGAGATATGAATATGCTAGGCTACATCATGTCAATTCAAAGCTCAAAAAATCAAAAAAAGGGTTTTCTAAGATTAAAGAGGTCTGTTAAGCGCCCCACAACTATGTCATAATAGATCCGAACACTTGCCCGGGATCAATTTCCATGTCATAATTGCTCTAGTGAATAAAGGTTGGTAGATGAGTACTATAAGGAGATGGAAGTGGCCATGGTAAGAGCTAATGTAGAGGAAGATTGGGAAGACACAATGGCTCAATTTTGAGTGAGTTATATCAAGATATTGCCAATATTGTAGAACATCGTGACTATGTGGAGTTGGAAGACATAGTCCACAATGCAATTAAAGTGGAGAGACAACTAAGAAAAAGGAGTAACCTATCATTACCACTGAAGATAAGTTGATGAGAATCATGGACCCTTGCATTCACTACAAATTATGACTGACCAATCACAAGATCCAAGACTAAGCAACTTAAGGAAGCTTTAAATGGGCTCATTCAAGAATTGATTCATGATCAAGGGAAGTCAAGAAGTGATCGCTTTGCATCAGAGGAACCGGTCAATGAGTTAAGGGTAGAATTTTTAAAAGAAGCTCTATGCCAAGGCATGGATTTTTAGCTGTCGCGATGACCAATTCTCTATTTTTGGTTGGGAGTCATTTTCAGACGTGCGTGTCACGGCATGTAAAATTGGCCGTCGCGGCAGCTGACGCTCGGATTGGAATACTGTGCTTTCTACCACCATAGGGATTTTCTTTTGCTGTGGCACATATTTTTTATCCGCCACGGTACAGTAAAATATCTATGTAATTTTTATCAATTGGATTAAAATTAATGACTTAGATTCCTTTGGCTTTTAGGTTTTTGTTTGTTTGTTTTAAATACTCATACAGTCTCAACTGTAAAGCAACTTTTTTCATAAATATACTTTTGATTAGCAAATTAAAATTGAGAGCTTGGGAGCTCATCGTTCTTTTCCCAACCAACTTATCAAAGGATTTGCAAACTTTTGTGGCGTTTCTTTTCATCTTATTTCGTGGTGCATAATATTGATGTGTTAAAGTGAGTTCTTGCTATAAAAAATCTGAACTTTTTCTTAGGATTTGAATGTTAATTTAGTGTTGGGTCTTAGACTGTATCTCTTGTATTTCTCAAACCATTTTACATTTGTGGGTCAAAAGGTTTGTGCTCTTGGGTTTGAATCATTTGGTATCAGAGTTCTTAGTTGTAATTTCAGATTCCTATCTTTGTTCTTCTCATTTTTTGTTTCTATAAAAAAAATTTCCTGAAAATTTGTATTGTTCTTCAAATTTCCCTGGTATTTTCATCATTTTCTTGCTTGTTTCTTCCATTTTCTGCTTGTTCTTGTGTGTTCCTAAAAAAATTTAGCTTGTGTATTGTGTTTCCTGCACTTTCTGGACAGATTTGGGGAGATTTTCATAATGAAATTTTTTCTAAATTTTTGTTCGTAAAAGGAGTGGGTAGTTTGGTAATTTGTTGTGTTATGTTTGTATAGTAATTTTGGAACAAAATTATATCTCTTGGAATTTAAAAAGAAAAAAGACAGGAGAAAATATCTTAATTAAATATCTCTTGGGATATTTTGTTAAAAAAAAAAAAAAAGAATATATTTTTGGAAATTATAAAAAAAGAAAAAAGAAAGAAAGAGAGATATATTAATTTTCAAGAATTCTACGTTGTTTTCGTAAAAATATCGATTATACCTTGAAAGTAATCATTTATTGAGCATTTGGTTACCTCAAGCAATTCTTTGCTTAGAATTGTCTATTGTTCAACATTTTGTTCCAAAATCTAGAGTTAGAATTTTAAAACACATTGAGTTAGTTTCTTTGTTCCTTACTCTTGGATATTGCAAAGTACACTTGGCGATAGAAGAATTCTACAATTGTTTGAAAAACTTAAACGGTTTGGTTTGCTAAAGAGCTAAGAGCACTTGAGCCATCAATCCGAGTGTCAAACATGTGAGGTAATAGAGTGAAATTACATTTTTGTTAATTACTAATCATTTGTTTGCATTAATTGTTGTGAGAATGTTTGATAGGAATAATTTCGAGGAAAGACCAGATACGACATTCATAATGAAGGCATTACAACAATTCATTGAACGAATGAATGCCATCATGGTAAACATGAATGAGAGGGTGCAAAGAGAAGAGGCCATTATCGCCAACTTACAACAAAGGGCACTGCAAGGCGTTTCGAATGTTAGAAGACTCGATAGGCGCGCTTATGTTGAGGAGGAATTTGAGGAAGAAAGTTGGGAGGGAGATTTCAAGGATGACGAAGGAAGGATACCCATGGGAGGTAGACATGGGGATAGAGGAGGAAGGAATGGAAGGGGAGGCATATGGAGGCCACCACCTTGGCCCTATGATGGGGTTGATAGGAATTTGGGGAGCATTAAGATGAAGATGCCAACATGCCAAGGAAAGAATAACACGGAGCTATATCTAGAATGAGAGAAGAAAGTTGAGCACATCTTTGAGCGCCACAACTATTCCGAAGAAAAAAAAGTAAAACTTGCTATAAATGAATTCACTGGCTATACATTAAATTGGCAGGATCAATTAATAATTTGTAGGAAGAGGAACCATGAAAGGCCTATTGATAGTTGGGATGAGATGAAGGCTATCATGAGAAAAAGGTTCATCCCTAGTTACTACTATAGGGAGCTTTACCAAAAGTTGCAAAAGCTCAATTAAGGATTGAAGTCTGTTGATGAGTATTATAAAGAGATGAAAGTAGCCATGGTAAGGGCTAGTGTGGATGAGGATTGATAAGCCATAATTGCTCGATTCTTGAGTGGGTTAAATCAACACATTTCCAATAAAGTAGAATTCCATCACTATATGGAGATAGAAGACATGGTTCACATGGCAATTAAGGTGGAGAGACAATTAAGAAGAAAGAGTAGTCGGACATTCCCACCTATAGTAAACCCAATTACACCAAAATTGAACCCTACAACGCCTTGGAAGACCAATTGGAAGAAAGATGAAGGGACTAGTTCCAAACCTAGATTTAAGTCATACAAAGCCAAGGAGGTTGAACTTAATATGGAAAAGGCTAAAGTTGAAAACCCAACTCGAAATCGTGACATTAAGTGTTTTCAATGTCTTGGAAGGGGTCACATTGCTTCTCAATGTCCAAATAAAAAAGCCATGATCACCCAAGAAAATGGGGAAGTTTGAATGAATGATGAGAGTGGAGACGAGGAGATGCCACCGCTAGAGGAAGCTAGTGATGAGGAGATAGGACTTGTTGAAGGGGTGGCACTTGTGATAAGGAGATCCTTAATGTTCAAATCAAGGAGGATGATATGGAATAACAAAGGGAGAACATCTTTCATACAAGATGTCATGTGAATGCTAAGGTATGTAATTTAATAATTGGCAGAGGTAGTTGTACTAATGTAGCTAATACTACTCTAGTTGAGAAGTTAGGGTTGCCTATGACTAGACACCCTCAACCCTATAAGTTACAATGGTTGAATGATAGTGGAGAAGTGAAGGTCAATAAACAAGTCTTAGTGTCCTTCTCCATTGGAAAGTATAAAGATGAAAATTTGTGTGACGTAGTCCCAATGCAAGTCGGGCATGTTTTGTTAGAGAAGCCTTGGTAATATGAGAGGAAGGTTACACATGATGGTTATAAGAACAATTACTCTTTTGAGAAGGAAAGGAAGAAAATCAAACTTGTACCTTTAACTACTAAACAAGTTTTTGAAGATCGACTGAAAATAATCAAAGAAAAGGAAAAGAAAGAAGGTGAAGAAAAGGGAAAAAAAATTTGCAAAAATAATAAATTGAACTTCTATGCAAGAGGGAGTGATTTGAAAAGAACCATTTTGGCAAAAAGACATGATAACTCTAATTTATTAGAGTATTATTAGCTCTTATTCATAAATACTTGTTTGTTCTTTTAAGAATATTTGCACATTATAATTATTTATACAATATTTGTGGACTTTATAGATTTAAGTAAACTCTTTGATAATAAATCCAAAATAATCATGAAATATGTTAAAAAGAATTATATTTTGATGTGCACTTATTAGATTTTCATTGCCCTTTGCAGGAGACAAAGAAAACAACAAAAAATACAAGAATCCAACTTTGCTGTAGCTTTGCTACAATATTGCTGCAGCAAAATCACACCAGGAAAACAGCGCCATATCAGAATCTGATCTGGAAATAAAAATTTAAGAGCTGATTTGGACTCTCAACAAAAAGACAATTTTGGGCTTTTATTAACTCACCTTTTTAGGGATAATTTTGGAAGATAACACAAAAAAAATTATCTCCAATTAAACCTAGGGTTTAAAAGGCAAAACAGGGGCTGATTTCAACAAGACTAGCGGCAGCAAATAAATCTATATATACAACAAAATTCTGGACAGAAATGTGGGGGGACATCAGAGGAGAAAATACTCAGCAGCAATAGCACAGATCAGAGGAGAAGAAATCAAAACAAATTGCGACAGCAGAGGAGAACAAGAACGCAGCAGCTAGGGATAATACAGAGTAGAATTTTGCAAAGAAGAAGAGGTAAAACAGAGCATCAAAGGGGATCTGGAAAGAGACCAATTGAAGGCTTGATTTGCAAGAATAATCATTGAAGAAAGCAAGAGAGATTTAGGATTTGGAATCCAATTGATTAAGATTCAATAAAGGAGGTTTTATTAATTCCTTCTTCTATTCTTCTTTTATTGTTTTTCAATTTTCTATAACTCTATGGATTTGATGTTGAATATGAATGATATGATGTTTAATTTCATGAATATGATTGGCTAAATTTTCATTCAGTTAGGGTTGTGAATGTGCAAGTGTATGTAGACTTTATGCTTTAATTTTAAAAACTTGTGCTTTGCTTGACAAAGGGTGCTAGTTATTCTATGCTTAATTTATTGATTTATTCTTAATGATTGCTTGATTAACAATTGATAGGATAGTAAACTGAAATTGAATCTGAAAAGGTTAATTTTAGTTGGATGAAGCTAGAATAGTGTGAAGGAATTAATATAGGAATATATAATTATCTCACATAACTCAAAAGAATTTATGCATGAACGTTGTTCTTAGATTCAGTTTTGCATAGGAATATGTTTCATTGAGTCATAGAATATATAAACATTGCAGATTCGGAAGAATCCTTTTTTGATTTTTTGCAATTCTAGTTACTGGTACACTTTGCTACAGCAACGCTGCAACAACGCAGTTTGTCTACATCACTTGTCACATTCGCAATCCTAACTGATTTATCTTCTTGCGATTCTTGATATCATTCTTGTTGAACGTTGTTTCAGTATTTTCACTCTTGTCCTCTCGTTCTATTTATTTTATTTTAATAAACAAAAGCACAAAATATTGATTTTAATAGTTAATTTTTATGATATTTTCTAGTATTCCAATCTCCGTGGGAACGATCTTTCTTATCATTATATTACTTGTTTGCGACACGTGCACTTGCGTAAAATCATATATACCATTGTGAGCAACAAGACCCATACTTGTACTTTTGTACAAAGAGGCTAATTTTTCTATTAATGAACTTAACAAATCTTTGCCAAGCGCTACTATTTCCTTGTTGCAGGAATTTAATGATATTTTTCCTAAAGAGATCCCAAATGGAGTGCCGCCAATCAGGGGAATTGAAAATCAAATTGATTTCATTTGAGAAGCATCATTTCCAAACCGACCTGCCTATAGAACTAATTCGGAAGATACCAAGGAGATTCAAAGGTAGGTTGAGGAATTTTTGGCAAAGGGTCAAGTGAGGGAAAGCTTGAGCCCATGTGTAGTGCTGGTGCTACTTGTGCCTAAGAACAATGGTTCAAGTCGGATGTGTGTTTATTGTCGAGCCTTCAACAATAATACGATAAAGTATGGGCATCCCATTCCTAAGTTAGATGAAATGCTAGATGAATTACATGGTTCTTGCATTTTTACTAAATTGATTTGAAAAGTAAATTCATCAAATTAGGATGAAAGAAGTTATGAATAGAAAACTACTTTCAAAACAAAACATGGATTGTTTGAATGGTTAGTCATACTTTTTGGGCTAACCAATGAACCTAGTACCTTTATGGGACTAATGAATCATGTTTTACATGCTTTAATTGGATAATTTGTGGTTGTTTATTTTGATGACATTCTCATTTATTGCAAAAATTTAGAAGAGTGTGTTATGCATTTACGTCTTGTGCTTTAATTGTCAAGAAAAAAAAAACTATATGCTAATTTGAAAAAGTGTTGTTTTTGCATGGAAAAATTAGTTTTTCTTGGATTTTTGGTAAGCTCTAAAGGGATAGAGGTAGATAATGAGAAAGTGAAGGCAATTAGGGATTGGCCCAAGCCTAAATCTGTTATAGAGGTTCGTAGTTTTCACGATTTAGCTAGTTTTTATTGCAGATTCGTTAAAGACTTTAGCACACTAGCTGCACCTTTAACTATGGTTGTTAAGAAGCCTATTGGTTTTAAGTGGAATGAGGAACAAGAGAGAGCTTTTAATTTGTTAAAGGATAAATTTTATTATGCACCTGTTCTAGCCTTGCCTGATTTTACTAAAACATTTGACGTTGAGTGTGATGCTTCAAGTGTAGGTATATGAGCCATTTTGATGTAGGAAAAACGGTCAATTGCCTTTTTCAATGAGAAGCTCAATCTTAATTATCTGACATATGACAAGGAGCTCTATGCATTGGTTAGAACACTTGAAACTTGGTAGCATTACCTTGGGTCAAAAGAATTCGTCATTAACACTGATCATGAATCCTTAAAACATTTGAGGAGCCAAGGTAAACTGAACCGGAGACATGAAAGATGGATGAAATTCATTCAGACATTTCCTTATATTATTCAATATAAGAGAGGTATGGAAAATATTGTCACTGAAGCTTTATCTCGGAGGTATACCTTACTTTCTACATTGAATGCTATATTGCTAGGGTTTCAGTACATTAAGGAGATGTATGCTAATGATGGTGATTTTTTTTGTTGTTTATAATGCATGTCACAAAACTACTTTCGAAAAATTTTACAATCTAGATGGGTATTTGTTTAAAGAAAACCTTTTGTATATACCCAACTATTCTATGTGAGAACAGTTAATTAAAGAGGCTCATGGAGGAAGTCTAATGGGACACTTCGGTGTAAAAAAGACCTTAGATGTTTTACATGAACATTTTTTTGGCCTAAAATGAGGAGTGATGAAGAGAGAATTTTCTCTAGATGCATCACTTGTAGGCAAGCTAAGTCCAAAGTCCTACCTTAAGGACTATATACACCCTTACCTGTGCCTAGCGTACCTTTGGTGAATATTTCAATGGATTTCGTTTTAGGTTTGCCTAAGTCTAGAAGAGGAAGAGATTCCATTTTTGTGGTTGTAGATAGGTATTCTAAAATGGCACACTTCATTGCGTGTCACAAAACTAATGATGCAACTAATGTGGTAGAGTTGTTCTTTAGAGAAATTGTTAGGCTCTATGGAGTTCCAAAAAGCATTGTTTCTGATAGGGATGTTTAATTTCTTAGTTATGTTTGGAAAACTTTATAAGCAAAATTGGGGACTAAACTTTTATGTTCCACTACTTGTCATCCCAAATTGATGGCCAAACTAAAGTATTCAATCGAACTTTGTTAACTTTATTGCAAACAGTAATCCAAAAGAATTTAAAGAATTGGGAAGACTATTTGCCTTTTGTTGAATTTGCTTATACTAGGAGTGTTCATTCAACCACTGCTCATTCACCATTTGAAATTTTTTATGGTTTTAATCCACTAACTCCTATAGATTTGTTACCTTTACTTGTTTAAGTAAGAACTGACTTTGATGGTGCTAAAAAGTCTAAAATGGTAAAGTTCTATGAGAGCGCTCTTAAGCATATTGAAAAGAATAACAAGGAATATGCTTTCAAGGAAAATCAAGGGCGACAAAGAGTCATTTTTGAACCCGGTGATTGGGTTTGGGTACACCAGAGGAAAGAGTAATTTCCTGACAAGTGAAGGTCAAAGTTGCAACTAAGGGGAGATGGGTCATTCCAAGTGATTGAACGGATTAATGACAACGCTTATAAACTAGACCTTCCAAGTGAGTTTAATGTTAGTGTTTTTTTCAATGTTTCTGATCTCTCTCCTTTTGATTATTTAGGTGGCGATTTGAGGTCGAATCCTTTTAAAGAAAGGGGAATGATGAGAATCATGGACCCTTACAACCGCTACAAATTCCGACTGGACCGATCACAAGATCCAAGATGAAGCAACTCAAGGAAGCTTTAAATGGGCTCATTCAAGAGTTAATTGATGATCAAGGGAAGTCAAGAAGTGATCGCTTTTCATTGGAGGAACACGTTAATGAGTTGAGGGCAAAATTTCCAAAAGAATTTTTGCGTTGCAACGTGAATTTTTAGCCGCCACGGCGACCAATTCTCTATTTTGGTTGGGAGTCATTTTCAGAGGTGCGCACTGCAGCATGTAAAATTGGCCGCCATGGTAGCTGACTCTTGGATTGGAATGCTGGGCTTTCTACTGCCGCAAGTATTTTCATCCGCCGCGGCCCGCGTACCTTTTTAGGCTGGCACAATAAAATATCTATGTAATTTTTAACCATTGGATTAAAATCAATAGCTTAGATTTCTTTAACTTTTAGGTTTTTGTTTGTTTGCTATAAATACTTATAAAGTCTCAGCTATAAAGCAACTTTTTTCATAAATATACTTTTGATTAGCAAATCAAAATTAAGAGCTTGAAAGCACCTTGTTCTTTTCCCAACCAACTTATCAAAAGATTTGCAAACCTTTGCTGCATTTCTTCTAGTCTTATTTCATGGTGCATAATATCCATGTGTTAATGTGAGTTCTTGCTATAAAAAATTTGAACTTTTTCTTAGGATTTTAATGCTAATTTAATGTTGGGTCGTAGACCGTATCTCTTGTGGTTCTCAAACCATTTTGTGTTTGTGGGTTATAAGGTTTGTGCTCTCGTGTTCACATCACATGTCCTACTACACCTAGGCAGTCTAGTTGGAAAAAGGAAGAAGGGTCTAGTTCCAAGCCAAGATTTGAACTATACAAAGCTAAAGAGGTGAAGGCTAATAAGGATAAAGGTAAAACCAATACCCCAATTAGTAATCGTGTTATTAGGTGTTTTCATTTTCTTGTTAGGGTCATATTGCATCTTAATGCACAAACAATAAGGCAATGATCACACAAGCAAATGGGGAAAGTGTGGGAGAGTTTGAGCCTATGTGTAATCCCAATTCTACTTGTACCTAAGAAGGATGGATCAAGTTGAATGTGTGTTGACTGTCAAGCCGTCAACAACATTATGGTAAAATATAGACATCCTATTCCTAAGTAAGATGACATGTTAGATGAATTGCATGGCTATTGCATTTTTACTAAAATTGATCTAAAAAATGAATATCACCAAACTAATCTAAGAAGTTGATGAGTGAAAAACTGCATTTAAAACTAAACATGGTTTGTATGAATGATTAGTTATGCCTTTTGGATTAACAAATGCACCTAGTACTTTTATGAGGCTTTTGAATCATGTTTTACATTCATTTATTGGTAAATTTGTGGTTGTCTACTTTAATGATATTCTCATTCATAATAACAATTTAGAAGAGCATGTTTTACATTTGCGTTATGTGCTTGAAGTGTTAAGAAAGGAAAAAATGTGTATGCCAATATGAAAAAGTGTTGCTATTGTATGGAGAAATTAGTTTTTCTTCTCAATCTCAGCAACAACATTGGAAAAAACTTGTTCTACCACAAATGACCCAAAACCATCTTAATCTCAGCTTTCCAAGGTGGAGATGCATTCAAGAATCATAAAGATGAACCTATTGGTTTGGCTCAAAGTCTTCCTCAAGATCTTCTTGTCATGGGCCATTGTCAATTTAGCCTTGTAAATCCTGGAGTTATCATATGCATCATTCCTCAATTCTTATATCTCCAATAATTGTAACTTCCTATGAAGTCTTGCAACATTCAAATCAAAGTTAAGGGCTTTAACTGCCCAATAAGCCTTATGCTCCAATTCAACAAGTAAATGACATTCTATTCCATAGACAAGCAAGTAAGGTGATATTTTAAAGATGGTCTTGTAAGTAGTGCGGTATGCCCAAAGTGCATAAGAAAGTCTTAAGGACCAATCTTTGCTATATGGATTAGCCGTCTTCTCTAAAACCCTATTAGTTAACACAACCTCTCCATTGATTTATGGATGGTATGCACTAAAAACCTTGTGCAGAACACCATACTTGCACATCAAAGCTTGAAAAGAATGATTAACAAAATGGGTCCCCATGTCATTAATGATTACATGTTGCGTACCGTACCTAGATAACACATTTTTTTTGAAGAATTTTTCCACAAATATATTATCATTAGTGTGACAAGCCATAGCCTCCACCCACCTAGATACATAATCAACAGTTAGAAGAATATAAAGATAACCAAAATATGAAGGAAAAGGTCCCATAAAATCAACACCCCAACAATCAAATATCTTAATAACAAGTATAGGGTTAAGGGACATCATGATACATCGGGTTAGCGGGCCCACTATCATAGGAATGACAAAAAGAGTTGGTATCCTTGAACAAAGTGGGCCAATAAAGGCCATACTACAGAATTTTAGCATCAACTTTTTTATTGGAAAAATGAACACCACATGCTTCAAAATCACAAAAGTTTAGGACACTATAAATCTCATCTTTTGGAATGCAATGTCTCATGATTTGGTCTAGGAAATACTTAAACAAATATGGATCATCCCAATATAAATTTCTTACCTTAATCAGGAACTTATTCTCTCTTGTACACTTCAGTTAGATGAAACTTCACTGAAAACAAAGTAATTAACAATATGTGCATACCCAGGTACTTGGCTAATGGCAAACAGATGTTCATTGGGGAAGTCATCACGAATGGGTGGATTATCCTTAGAATATTTAAACTCTAGACAAGACAAATGATCTACCACAATATTTTCAACACCCTTCTTATCTTTGATGGTTAGATCAAATTCCCGCAAAAGAAGAATCCATCTAATCAAGTAGGCCTTACTATCCTTCTTAGAAAGAAAGTACTTAAGAGTTGCATGGTTAGTAAACACCCAATAGATGAACCAATCAAGTAAGCACAAAATTTATTTATAGTAAATACAACAACTAGTAGTTCTTTTTTAGTCCAATAATAATTCATTTGAGCAATATTCAAAGTTCTACTAGCATAGTAAACAACAAAAGGCTTCCCCTCCCTTTGTTGCCCAAGGATAACTCCCACTACATAGTTGCTTGCATCACATATAATTTTAAAAGGCATTGTTCTATCAGGTGACTATATGATAGGAGCAAATGTGAGTTTGGAAACGAGTGTTTGAAAGCTTCCTCACACTTCTGAACAAGATATGGCAGAGAAGT
This sequence comes from Elaeagnus macrophylla, assembly GCA_029378325.1. Taxonomy (NCBI): domain Eukaryota; kingdom Viridiplantae; phylum Streptophyta; class Magnoliopsida; order Rosales; family Elaeagnaceae; genus Elaeagnus; species Elaeagnus macrophylla. Next base: position 41,095,615 of record CM055641.1, on the reverse strand, counting down.
TCTGTATATAAATCTCCTGTAAAAACTTGCATGTCCAAGAAAAGAACAAACATCTCTTATTATTTAATTTAGGGGTGGGTAATTTAGATATTAATTCAATTTTGGCTTTATCTACCTCTATTCCTTTTTCATACACAATATGACCCAACACAATTCGAGAATACACCATGAAATAACATTTTTTTCAATTCAAATTAGGTTCTTTTTCTTCACACCTACTCAACACACCTTCTAAATTTCGTAGACATGAGTCGCATGAATCATCAAAAATATTCAAATTATCCAAAAAATAATTCCATACGTTTTTCAACCATATTAGAAAAAATAATAAGCATACAACGTTGGAAAGTAGCTAGTGCATTGTATAAAATCAAGGCTCCTACGAAAGGCAAAAGTTCCAAAAGGGCATGTAAAGGTAGTATTTTCCTAATTCTCTAAAGTTATCTTTATTTGATAATAACTAGAATATCCATCAAGAAATTAATTAAAAGGATGGCCAACTACAGGTGTAAGATTTGGTCGATAAAGGGCAATGAAAAATGGTCTTTTCGGGTGATTAATTTAAATTTCTAAATTCAATGCACATGTGCCACCTAGTTACTACCCTAGTTGGAATAAGAACCCCATTATTATTTTCAACTAAAGTTATCCCATATTTCTTTGAAACTACTTGTGTTGGACTAACCTATTTATTGTGAGATATTGGATAAATATACCTAAGTCTAACAATTTTAAGACTTCTTTCCTAAATACGCTTTTCATTCTGGGTTTAAGTCTTCTTTGGTGGTCACTTCAAGGGTTAGGTCCTTCCTCTAAACGTATTATATGGGAACAAATTAAAGAAAAAATACCTTTTATATCAGTTGTAGTCCAACCTAGTGCATTTTTATTTTCTTTTATCATATTTATCAATTTTTCTTCTTCCTCAACACTAAGTTCAGAAGATATAACAACAGGAATCACCTAACCCAAGAATTTGTGTTTTAAACCTTTGGGAAGTGGATAAAGTTCAACTTTTGTTGTCTTTATGGTTGAGGTTATCAGCTTATCTCTTTCACTTGGAAATTCCTCAAAATGTGGTTGCCAATATTTTTGTTGCTTATCTTGTTTATCACAAGACATAAAATAAATATTAAATGTATTAGCAATATTAAACATTGGTTCAAAATTATGATTTAAGAGGATATACTCTAAGGACTCATAATCATCATGCAGGTGTACTTCCTCCTGAATAAGTGTGTCTATCATGTAGGTTTGGTAGCACTCAACTTCATCTTGTGGTCATTTCCCAATATGGAAAATATTCACCTCTAGAGTTATGTTCACAAAAGATAGCTTCATAAGACCGTTCATATAGTTTATAAGGGAATTTAATGTAGCAAAGAAAGGCCTTGCTAGAGTGAGTATCCAAAGTTAGAAAGTCAATAGGGTAGTATAATTTATCAATTTCAAGAACATCTTTGACTATCCCCCTTGGCCTTCATATTGAGCGGTCAACCAACTACAACACTACAGATGTGGGTTTGATCTCTGAAAGTTCAAACTTATGGACCTAATAAGCCTAGAGGAGGGGTGAATAGCTTATTATAATAATTATGAGTAATTTTAATTTCTAAACTAATCACAACGGCTATACATGCAGTTATAGAATAATTGTAAAAATAAAGAAAAGATGACAAGCAAACTTTTAGGTGGAAACAACCTAGGTCAACAAGACTTAAGAGGAAAACCATCGGTTCATCTGGACCACCTAATCTATCCACTATGAAAAAATAAATGTTCAAGTACAAGAGGTCTTAGACTACCCTTATAGTGATAAAGCCCCAGTGTACTCTACTTATGAGTCATTACTCTTTTCTTCAAAGTTTCCTCAAGGTAGGTGAATGGATCTGGACCAACGTTCCGAACAACTCTTCTCAAACTCTCAAACACGTTCATGGAACAACTTGAAAGGTTAGCACAAATAACACAAGTGCAATGCGTGTTCTAGAGGGACTGATGCAAATAACAGTCCTATCAAATGCTTCAGTCAGATAATCAGATGAAAGTAAAAGCAAATTGAAAATATAAAACAAATATAGTTTAAGTACAAATCCGTATTCAATGATTAACGATATTTTAAATAGGCTTAAATCTAATGTAACCATGCAAATATAATAGATCAAAGATCAATGAATAAAGTAGGCATGAATTAGCATAGATGTAAAATATGGAAATATGAATCTAAGCCTAGCACATGAATCATAAAATTATCAAGTTGAATAAAATCAAGAGCATAGACGTCTATTTATATGCAAAGAATGATGTATTGTATTGTCTTGTTAAAACCTGATAGAAATATGTCACTTGTTGATGTGTCAAAATATGATAGGCAATTGAGGGCTGATTAGGGTTAAAAATCGCGTGTAAAAACCTAGTTACAAGCGGCGGGATCAATTCGTCATGGAGGGGGATCGATCTATCAATGAAAAAAGTTACGCTAGTGAGACTTTGGTTCGATTCAACACACACGTGGATCGATCCAACCCATAGGGGGATCGATCCATCTTTCCAGACCTCCAAATAAAATTGTGCAAATTGAACACGATTGATTAAGGATTGAAATGGGATAGATCCAACTATAGGGGGATCAATCTAGATCAAAAAAAGACTGCACGTTGAATTTTACGCAGCGAGGGGAGGATCTGTATGTGATCGTTTGGGGATCGATCTATACTTGGATCGATCTGTCTCAAGGGGATCAATCCGTCTATTTAAAAAGGCTTATAAAAGTCATTTAGAATATCATAAATTAGTCAAACAAAATCCTATATGAAATGCACTTAGATATGTATGCAAGTTACTTGAATATTAGTCGTTGAACTGTTGTAACCACTATGAGAGCTATGATATCTCGATACTTGTTGGGAGGTGTCCTACATTACAACAGGAAAATTTTGACCGTGAAATTGCCAACACTCATGGACCACACAAACTCCCCCTGTGACATTTTCGTGGGACAAAACACTCTCTCACCACAAGTTCACTCAAAAAATATATAAATACAATTTAATCCTCATTTCCATAGTGGAACTATCTAGGATGATGTAGCTTGCCCGATAGACGCCTTTGCTTTTATACTGCTTAAAATGAATTATAATGACAAAGACAAACACATGCTTGCCAAGGCATTGTATTAAGCGGTTAGTAGTAATAAATCATTGAAAAGTATAACATAGAAATCAAGGCATAGGAGATATCATAAGATCGAAAATAGTTAAAGCATATCAGTACATATGAAAAGTAACATGTGATGTGAATAACTACTCCCCCTTTTTGCCACAAGAAAGGCCAAAGAAAGCTACAAATTAAAAGTAAGGACAAATGAAGCAAGTTTAAATCAAAGATAAACACATCATCCAAAATACGAAAAGTTTTAACCAAAAAGCAAGCAAACTAAAAACAATATAAGATGGAGGTGGAGCACCACGGTGAAAGTTCATGAAATCCTTGATGTTGCTCGAGAACACCTGCAAGTTTGTGCAAAAGTTCAGGAATTGTTCTGAGAGGGCAGTGACGTCGATGCATATGGCCTTCACTTCTATTCGCATTTCATTCTCAAAGGTGACTTGTCTGGTGTTCATTAATTCCATGTTGTTATTTAAAATATCCAATTGTTCCCCAAGATAGGCAACATCACTATATAAAGTGCTAGAATCAGCAAGTGTAGACCTAGATGGTTTGGCAATGGATTGGGCTTACAGTGGTGGGATATCCATTGGTTCATCCTCGAGCTCCTCAGAGGGTGGTGGATGAAGACCACGCTTGACCAAGCTGGCCATAGAAAGGGTGTTGGACTTTAAAAGTGCAGCCTTGTTGATTTATCCAAGTCCCTCAACTTTGGGTTCATTATGTCCAAAAGTTATACCGGCTTCATAAAGGAGCAGTGAAATCAAGCATGCATGAGGTAAGGGAACATTTTTCTGGTGATGACGAGACCTAGCCATTATCTGTTCGTAGATGATTTTACCGATGTCAACAGATTTTTTTGTGCTAACGCAATACATGAGTTTGGCTGTAATGGCACAGAACTCAGCAGTATGTTTACTCTATATTATATTGGCACTTATTAGAAGGTTCAATGCCCTATAGAAGGGTTTCAAGTTGTATTGGCTAAATTTTCCCAAACTTCCAACCCTATTGTTATGAATTCCCATTTTAGCATTATATTTATCATTAGACACTTGTAAGAGATCGAGATCAGGGTTTTGGATAGGAGGAATATCTAATAGGTGGTTGATGATATCTGCTGTAAAAGGCACAAATTGACCCCGTACATAGACTTTGATTTTGTTTAGGACTTGGATCACTTATTCCTAAGGAGATATTAGCATAGAATTCCCAAACCAAGTTTTGGGAACCTAGTTGTTCAAGATTAAACAATCTAAGCGCTTGTACCTTTGAGCATCGTCGAAATGAAGAAAGCATTTGCTGTGAGGTCCGATGATGGTGGAGGTATTTCGAGAATTCTGAGTGTATCGGGGAGCCATTGGGATCAAATTGTAGAATAGGGGCAAAACTATAAATTTTCAAAAAGTTGGGGCAAATCTAAAATTTTGAAAAATATGGGATTTTCTTGATTTGGAGGGATGGGTGAGGTAGAAATGGTGTTTGATTGAGAATACAACGCACAAAAAATGAGTTTTTGGTGTTAGAAAAATTTGAGGAGCCAAACGGTCTTGTGTTGATTTATAGCTTCAATCTTGTTTTATGTTGGGATTTGACCACAGAAAGTAAAAAATGATGTCAATTCGAGTTGATTGATGCCAAAAATGTGAGGTTTGGATAAGATTTGAGCAATTTGGAGTTTTTGAAGAGAAAGGAAGATAGTGGGATCGGTCTGGACTAGGGTGGTATTTATAACCAGAGTGTCAGGATCAATTTGTCATGAACACAAATCAATCCGTGTTCAAGGTGGATCGATCCAACTTCCCCTAAATGTGAATTTTTTTTAAGCATTCAGTTTTCAAATAAACAGTATGTAAAACATGTAAGGCATATCAATTTTCACAAGTGATTCAAAAGATTATATAAACATGTCATATAGGTTCATCCATGATATATCAATAGATAAGTACATAACGCACACCTCGCAGAAGAAGAACACGGTTTTGTCACAATACTTAAAAAATTTATTTTGGCCCAATTGAGATATTTTATATCTAGAAGTATATTTTTATCATACAATGTACTCTTTCTTTTTGTGCAACAAGGATCATTCTTATCTTTTTTGTTTATTTTCTGTGAAGTTACTTCACCATTAAGTTGCATGAGCATTTCACCATAAAAGATGATTTTCACAATATCTATGAGGTAGCTCTTTTCGTTCATTACGTTAGCTTCATACATCATAGTAGGTAGTCCTCTCAATCATAGTATTCTTCTCATAGTATGTCGAAATTTAAGTAAATGAGATGAGAGATCCCACTTTAGAGAGTGTGAAATTTGTGTAAAAAAAAATGACTATCATTAGATTACATGTAAGACATATTCATGGATCTTTAATGTGTGTGAGTGATAAATTAACAGAGGTCCTTACATGTTATTAACACAATTAAAGATGAAGTAATTGATACCTTAATAACAAATTTTTTTTTTAAAATTTAAGGAGAAAGGGATAGAATAAGGAAAGAAGGGGGTTTGAGGTCTAAGTTGAAGGAGAAATTTCCAAGGCTAAGCAACTCAAATCTTTGGGTGTCCACAGCTTTAATAAATAGGTCAGCTAGTTGTCTCTCAGTAGGTATAAATTCAAGTGTGATTACCTTGCTTCAACCGAATCTCTAATGAAGTGATGCCTAATATCTATTTGCTTAGTTCTAGAGTGTTGAACTGAGATTCTTAGATATGCATATTGTACTAGAATTATCACAGTATAAGGGCATTGTACCTTGGTTTTGACCGTAGTCTTTGAGCATGTTTTTCATCCAAAGCATTTGTGTGCAGGAGCTTCCTGCAGCAATGTATTCCACCTCAGCTGTAGAAAGTGAGATGGAATTTTGTTTCTTACTGTGCCAATATACTAGATTGTTTCCAGTGTAGAACCACCCACCAGATGTGCTTTTTCTATAGTCTTGATTTCCAGCCCAATCAACATCCGTATAGCCATTTACTTCATAAGTTGTGTTAGCAGTAAAGCTTATACCATAACTACTTGTTCCTGATATATACCTTATTATTCTTTTGACATTTTCTAGGTGGGATTCTTTAGGATCAGCTTGATAGTGAGCACACACACCAACACTAAAACATATATCAGGTCTACTAGCAATAAGGTAAAGTAGACTACCTATCATACTCCTATAGAGGGTTTGATCAATGCTTTTTCCTTGAGTATCTTTTGTAATTTTTGTACTGGTTCCTAAAGGAGTTCTTAAAGGCTTGTTAGATTCAAGGCCAAACCTCTTTACAAGGTTACAAGCATACTTGGTTTGTGAGATAAATATGCTATCACATGATTGTTTGATCTGCAAATCTAGAAAGAAATTTAATTCTCCTACCATGGACATTTAAAATTCATGAGACATAACGTGCACAAAATCGTCCACCAATGCGTTAGAGGTTGATCCAAAGACTATATCATCCACATAGATTTGGACAATAAAGATATCATTAGCACATCTTCTAACATAAAGGGTCTTGTTAACTCCCCCTCAAACAAATTCATTGTTCAAAAGATAGTTCGTATGTCTCTCATATTGGGCTCTAGGGGCCTGTTTCAAACCATAGAGTGCTTTGTTGAGTTTACAAACATGATTTGGGAATTTGGGATCAACAAAACCTTTTTGTTGTTTGACAAACACTTCTTCATTTAAAAACCATTTAGAAAGGTAGACTTAACATCCATTTGATAGAGTTTGAATTTCATGAAACAAGCAATTGCAAGCAAAATCCTAATTGACTCTAGTCTTGCTACAGGTGCAAACATTTCATCAAAGTCAACTTCTTCTACTTGAGTGTAGCCTTGAGCTACTAATCTTGCCTTATTTCTAACAACAATGTCATGCTCATCAGATTTGTTTTTAAACACCCATTTAGTTCCTATAATATTTTTATCTTTAGGCTTTGGAACTAATTCCCACACATTATTTCTAACAAATTGAGCTAGTTCATCTTGCATGGAATTTATCCAATGTTCATCCTTAAGGGCCTCATTTACATTTTTTGGTTCAAATTGGGAGATATAGCATAGGTGGGTTACCTCAATTATTTTTCGTCTCCTTGTTACCAGTGCTTGCCTCAAGGTTTCCAATTATGTTCTCAAGATGATGATTTTTTGATGTGCATGTTTGTTTGTTTTCTTTCTTCTCCTTTTTTTCTTTAAGTTCTTCATCCTTTGTTTCATCGATGTCACTCAAAAACGTAGTTTGAGAGTCTCTAACATTTCCTTCATCAGCAATTTCATCAACTGTAACCTATTTACCTACATCATCTACAACAACATTTATTGATTCCATTATAACGTTAGTTCTATAGTTATAGACTCTGAAGGCTCTACTATTTAAGGAGTATCCTACAAAAATACCTTCATCACTTCTAAGATCAAACTTACCCAATTGCTCTCGATCTCTAAGAATGTAGCACTTACTACCAAAGACATGCATGTATTTTAAGTTTGGTTTCATACCTCTCCATATTTCATAGGATGTTTGGTTCGTACCTAGACGAAGATAAACACTGATTTATAATGTGACATGCAGTACTTACAGCCTTAGCCCAAAATCTTTTGGGAACTCTTCTTGCTTGTAGCATTACTCTAACCATCTCTTGAAGTATTCTGTTCTTTCTTTCTACTACTTCATTCTGTTGTGGTGTGATAGGTGCGGAGAACTCATGAGAAATGTCGTATTGTTTGCAAAAATTGGCATACTTGGAGTTTTCAAATTCTTTTCCATGATCTGTTCTTATTTTTTGATGGTTACGATTTTACTACCTACTTGAACCTGCACTCTTGCACAAAAAGAGATGAAAGAATCAAAAGTATTTGATTTTTCTCTAAGAAAATCTACCCAAGTATAACGAGAGAAATCATCTACTATTACCACAATATATTTCTTACCTTCAATGCTCTCGGTACTCATAGGACCCATCAGGTCAATATGTAACAATTCAAGTGCTCTACTTGTATTGATGCTATTAATCTTCTTATGAGTGATCCGAGTTTGTTTACCCATTTGACATGGCCTACATATAGTAGTTTTAACTTTGGAAAGAATGGGTAAACCACACACAATTTACTCTTGCCTATTTTAGTGAGATCTTTAAAGTTCATGTGTCTTAACTTTTCATGCCACAAGGTGATTGATCATTTCTAGATAAGTTACATGTTAATGTGGATAGTGTGTCTATGTAGTAGCAGTTGTCATGTGATCTAGTTCTCTTAAATATGCATTTTCCCATTTTATCAGTCAATATGCAGCATTGTTAGTAAATTGTACGTGAAAATCATTGTCACATATTTGACTTATAGGAATTAAATTGGCCTTAAGTCCTTCTACATATAGTACCTCATTAAGTTTAGGAAGTCCATCTATTTGAACCGAACATTTTCCAATAATTTTTGATTTTTTACCATCTCCGAAGATGACCGTTCCTTCATTGTATTCTTCAAAAGTTTTAAAAAGGGAGCGGTCCCCAATCATGTGTCTAGAACATCCACTATCAAAATACCAGGTGGTATTTGATTTAGTCTTAAAGTAGTGTAATTTGGACTTCTTGACCCATCCCCTTTTAGTTTTGAAAATATCAGTTGGAATGGATTTAGAAGTTGGAATTATAGATTTTCCATATTCTTTTATTTGTTTGTTTCTAGAGAAAATAAAATTAATTTTTTGACGTGTACTAGAAACATGTGCATTCGTGACAGATCGATGGTTATAGAGAAATCTACACCTAGGTCTAATGTGTCCTTTCCTACCACAATGATGACAGATTGGAATGAACAGATTCTTTTTAGAGTGGAGAGATGTATAATTTACCGTTCTTGCTTGAGGGACAACAGATTTGACAAGTAGAGATTTCGATGATGAAGGTGTAGAGTGTTCATGTATATATCCAAGCCCTCGCTTATCTCCATATGGCTTATCATAGTCTAGGATTTTGTTCAATTTTTCAACACTTATGGTTAAGTTTTTCACAGCTTCTTTAGTAGTCCTGAGTTCTTGTTTAAGCTTGTTGATCTCCTGTTTTGTTCCTGTTAGACTCAAATTTAAAGAATTAATATGTTCTAACAGTTCTTTCTTCTCTTTCTCTAAGCTAGAGGAGTATTCTTTATGAGATTGTATTGTATCATTGAGCTTAGTTACTTCAAAAAGTAATTTATCTTTTTTCCTTTTTAACACCTAAACAGTCTATAAATAATTCATCAAAGCTTGAAACATTAAATATAGAGAGTAAAAAGCAGAATCCACTCCCTCATTATCTTCATCTGAGCTAGAGTCTAAATCATTATCCTTAGTTGCGGTGAAGGCCTGATAGTTGGTGTCACCATCTTCTAAATCACTTGGATTATTCTCCTCACTCTTGTGTCACTGAGTGTAGCATTGAAGGTTCTTCCAACCTTTTTTTAGTTGTTTGCACAATCTATAAAATATATCCAAAACCATTGCAAGTATTACATTGAGGAGTAGTAGGTTTAGATTTCTTACCTTCGGTGTTGAGAGTTTTGAGTTCTCTAGTTTTTTGGTCCTCTAAAACGACCTGATTGTCCTTTCTCAGATTGATTGTCTTGTTTACTCTTTTTCTTGAGAAATTTATTGAATTTTTGTGCTAACATGACTAGTGACTCATCATTCATGTCATCATCACTATCAGAGGATTCCTTTTTTGTACTTTTGAAGGCTAAGCTCTTGTTCTTCCTTAGTGGTTCAAGGGACAGTACATAAGTTTGTATTGACCCGACTAGCTCATCCAATTTTAATGCATCAACATTTTTGTTCTCCTCTATTGCTGTTACCTTCATCCTAAATTGTTCTGTTAGAGAACTAAGAAGTTTCCTGACTAGCTTTATCTGTCCAATTTTTTCTCCAAGATTCGAACAAGCATTAGAAATATCACAGAATCTAGCATAGAATTCATAAAGGTCTCACTTTCTCCCATTTTGAGAGATTCAAATTGAGTGGTAAGCATTCTAAGTTTTGTTTGTTTCACCAGGAAGATACCCTCGTGTGCTAAAGCGAGAGCATCCCAAGCACTCTTAGCAGACTCACAATTTGAGATGGGACGGAATTCATCGATCGATATTATAGCAAAAATCGAGTTTAGACCTTTTTGATTTGATCCACTAAGGATGCTTTTTTCAGGGGTCCACTCCTTTCTTTTCTTTATGGTTGTTACACCATCTTTCGTTACCGAGGGTGGTTCCCAATCAGCAAAATTTGCATGCGAGCTTTTCAATAAGGGTAATTATACCCATCAAAGAGCGGGGGTCTAACAGATGACCCACCTTCCTTCATTTCGTTCTTATGTGTGTTTATGAATTTAATCACTAAGTGTGTCTAGTGTATGCTTTGATACCAATTGAAAGTTCTAAGTTATGGACCTAATAAGCTTAGAGGGGGGTGAATAGCTTATTATAACAATTATGACTAATTTTAATTTCTAAACTAATCACAACGGTCAGACATGCAGTCGAAAAAATAATTGCAAAAAGAAAAAAAAGATGATACGCAGATTTTTAAATGGAAAAAACCTAGGTCAACACGAACTAAGAGAAAAACCACTGGTCCACCGGGACCACCTAACCTATCCACTATGAAAAAATAAATGTTCAAGTACAAGAGGTCTTAGACTACCCTTATAGTGACAAACCCCCTGTGTACTCTACTTACGAGCCGTCACTCTTTTCTTCAAAGTCTCCTCAAGGTAGGTGAATGGATCTGGACCAATGTTCCGAAAAACTCTTCTCAAGCTCTCGAACACGTTCACGGAACAACCTGAAAGGTTAGTACAAATAACACAAGTACAATGCGTGTTCTAGAGGGACTGATGCAAAGAATAGTCCTATCAAATGCTTCAGTCAGATAATCAGATGAAAGTAGAAGCAAATTAAAAATCTAAAACAAATATAGTTTAAGCACATATCTGTATTAAATGATTCACAATATATTAAATAGGCTTAAATCTAATGTAACCATGCAAATATAATAGATCAAAGATTAATGAATAAAGCAGGCATGAATTAGCATAGATGTAAAATATGGAAATATGAATCTAAGCCTAGCACATGAATCATAAAATCAGCAAGTTGAATAAAATCAAGAGCATAGACATCTATTTATATGCAAACAATGTTGTATTATATTGTCTTGTAAAAACCTGATAGAAATACGTCACTTGCTGATGTGTCAAAATATGATAGGCAATTGAGGGCTGATTAGGGTTAAAAATTGCATGTAAAAACCTAGATGCAGGCAGTGGGATTGATTCGTCATGGAGGGGGATCGATCCATCAATGAAAAAAGTTACACCTGCAAGACTTTGGATCTATCCAACCCATAGGTGGATCGATTTGTCTATGGTTGGATCGATCCATCTCACTAGACCTCCAAAATAAAATTGCACAGATTGAACATGATCGGTTGAGGATCGAAATGGGATCGATTCAATTATAGGTGGATCAATCCAGATAAAAAAAGATTACCCGTTCAATTTTTCGCAGCGAGGGGAGGATCTATGTGGGATCATTTTGGGATCAATCTATACTTGGATCTATCTATCTCAAGGGGGATCGATCCGTCTATTTAAAAAGGCTTATAAAAGTCATTCAGAATATCATAAATTAGTCAAACAAAAGCCTATATGAAATGCACTTAGATAGGTATACAAGTTCCCTGAATATTAGTCGTTGAAGTGTTGTAACCACTATAAAAGCTATGATATCTCTATACTTGTTGGGAGGAGTCTTAATGACTAAAACATTACAACATGAAAATTATGTCCGCAAACTGCCAACACTTGTGGACCTCACAATTTCTTCAAATCCAAGTTCCATGTATAAAGAATAAGGCATCAAATTAACACTTGCTCCTAAGTCTAGAAGGGCTTGACCAAATTCATGTGTCCTAATTTGGCAGGAGATTGCGGGACAACCTGGATCTTTGTAGTTTGGCGGCATCTTCTGTTCTATCATCGGACTACCTTGCTTTGTCAAGAATGCAATCTTCTTGATATGGTTCCTTCTTTTCTTGGGTGCATAGATCCTTGATTACTTTCGAATAAGCATGTATATGCTTGATTACATGTAACAAAAGAAGATTAATCTTAACTTGTTTCAAGTATTTTAGGATCTCACCTAGGTTATCCAAATTTTTTCCTTCAAATATTAGGGCTTGAGGAAAGGGCACTTGAGCCAAAATCTTCTTCTTCGCATCCTTTGAAGTGGAATCTTCAAAATCACTCATAGCAGTGGTGTTAGTGTTTGTGTAGGATGGTGGACTGGGTATAGTTGGTCTATCTAAAGTTTTACCACTACTAGTTGAAATGGCATTAACCTCTTTGACATTGTGTGCATTGGTTCTAGAGGTCTCACCATATGCTAGCCTTTTGAGTTGAACTAAGGTTGAGAGGGGAACTTTCCTTGCTCTTGTATAGTTAGAGCGTTGGTAAACTTAATGATTTGACTTTTGATCTCTTTGTTCTCTTGCACCGCTTATGTAAATATAGCCATGAACTTTTGGTTAGTTTTAACTTGTGCCTCCATTAATGATTGTAATGTTTCCTCCAAAGGATTTATATTTGGTCATGCATTAAATTGAGGTGTTGGGTAATATCTCGATGCTTGTGCCTTAATTTTCCATTGTCATTAGGCTATATGAGTTAATTAGACTTCCAGTTGAAGTTTGGATGGTTTCTCTTGCCAGGATTGTAAGTTTTAGAGAAAGATAAGGTTTTTTAAACATTCCTACAACATTACATTGTTATTCGTAAACCTCTCTCATCTTAACATAGGTTAGGCAATTCTGATCTAAGTGTTTTGTAGCCCAACAAATAAACCATGTATTTGAGTTTCTACCCCTTAAATTGTACGAGTGATTCTACTATCTTTCATTTTTAAGTCCTCTAATTCCCTAGTCAAACTTCTAGTTAGGCTTTAAGGTTATTTTCTTCCCTTAGTTGATAGATTCCAATTGGTTATGACCTATTAGTACTATCAGTGACGCTTGGTCCTATCCAAGTATGGGCTTTCTCAACTAACTCATTTAGATAGTCTATGGCTTCATTAAGGTCTTTTTGGAGAAACTCACCATTGCACATCATTTCTATACCTATGGTGTGGGTACATGTTTAATAACTCCTTGAACCTCTCCAAGACTTGATATAAGGTTTCACTATCTTTTTGGAAAAAGTTTGAGATCTGTCTCTTAAGGTTATTGGTCTTATGATGGGAAAGTATTTGTTAAAGAAAGATTGGGTATTTTCAACCTAAGTACCTATGAATCTCGGTTGCAAAGAGTATAACCAAATTTTTGGATTGTCTTTTAGGGAGAAAGGGAATTTTTTTAACTTAGCAGAGTCTATGACATTGGGTACACTATGGAAGGTGGCTACTAGAGCCGGCAATTTTTGACACAACTTGAGAACTTGATTGACATGACCGACCCACGAAATAGTTAGATTTGGGTTGGGCTTATATGGGTTGGGTCAAAAATAGATTGACTCGTTTAACCCATTTAAAAAATTAAGTCATAATGTGTAAAATCAGATAACCCATGACTCGTATAAACATCTCATGTAAATAACTAAAGTTATACGGGCATATAAGTAATTGCTTTTAATCTAATTATTTTGTAGGTTTATACTTTAAAATATTCTTGGAATGATGTCCAAATTTATTCCATAATTTTTTTGTGTTTTTATCAATTTATAGTAATATGTTGTTTAGTTTAATTTTGTATGTTTTGATTATTAATTATTTATTTTAGACTTAAACAAGTTTTTACTTACAAAAAATTTATGATATAATTTTTGTTGATGTTTGAAATTTTAGTATCTTGTCTTTGACATATCACAATACTTATAATAATTGATAGCATTTTTATTTTATATTAGTTAATATTTTAACATTTTGTTGAAATAATGCTTAAATTATTTTAGTTTTTGGAGTCTAATTAGAATTTATTATGTTAACAAGTTACATAAGTATATGTTGATACTTGATATAATATGTCAATGTTTTTTTACATTATAAAATATAATATATGTTATTTGATATATTTAAATAGGTTAAACTGGAGAATCTATTTTTTAAATAGGTTGAATCTAGGTTACACTTTATTATTTGTTTAATAAACAAGTTGAGTTTAGGTCAAGCTTATACAGGTCAGATCATAAACAATTAACCTAAACCTAACACGACCCATCCATTTGACAGATCTAGACTGGCAACTACCTCTTTAAATTCCCTAATGTGTAAATAAGAAATTTTATTATCTAAACTATATGAAAGGTGGGCTAAAGTTGTATCATTGCAAGTTTAAAATCCAATTGTGGTGTATTAGAGAGAAATATGATGTATGATGGTGTGACCGTACGGGTAGGGTGAAGGTAATATTTAAGACTTTTTACAAGATTATTCTTATGGTCACTCATGCTTTCAAAACTAGAAGAAGATTGAATTAATGGTAAATCTATATCTATTCTCTTTAAAAATCTATGTACATGTCTAGATTGATTTATATACCTTAGTACCCTTTTATAGTGTTTTTTTTTTTTTAATTTTATTAGTATATATTCTTTTAGTATTTAACCTTTATTGTGAAAATGGATAATTAAATCTAACAAAAAAAGAAGATATGATAACTCAACCAGCTTTTTAATTTATTTTTATTGAAAATAATAATAATAACGATATAGCAACACAATTAATATTTATCAAGAGTGTTATTAGGAAAGAATAATGTTGCAAAGTTCCCTTAAAAACCACCATCTTAAAATGAACAACGTTGACATCGGTATGCTTAATTTTACCAGTGAATTGCTCAAATAACAAAGATTTGAATAAAAAAGCATTTTGGACCTAAACGGTGAGTTTCATTTATATAATATATATGATTTTTACCAAAATATCCCTTTATCTGAGTATTCGTAAAGACCTCGTCATTTCCGTGTTTCCTTCGAAGTACATTCACATTTTGTATGTACAGGTTACATACACATTTATTTTGTATGTAACCTGTACATTCACATTTTGTATGTACAGGTCATGTGAATGTACAGGTTACATACAAATTTGTATGTAACCTGTACATTCACATTTTGTAAGCTGTTCAAAACAACAATAACATGCAAACAATACAATGCATTTCATGTGAATGTACAGGTTACATACAAAATAAATTTGTATGTAACCTGTACATTCACATTTTGCAGGAAGAACAGTTCGTATGTACAGGTAACCTGTACATACAAAATGTGAATGTACAGGTTACATACAAAATATATGTGTATGTAACCTGTACATACAAAATGTGAATGTACATAAGCTGTTCTTCTTCTTCTTCCAGTGGGTTCATGTGAATGTACAGGTTACATATAAAATAAATTTGTATGTAACCTGTACATTCACATGACTTCATCTTCATCTTCAATTCTTCATCTGCTCCACTCTTTCCTACATATATCAAACAACAAAAAGCTTCAAATTACACTAAAAAACAGTGAGAAATAAAGAAATCACAATTAATTTATATTAAAATTTAAACTTATAGGATTTCATACAAATTAGGAACACAGAAGAAGCGAAGAAGAAGAAGAAGCGAAGAAATCTTCATCTTCAATTCAGGAACACAGAAGAAGAAGAAGCGAAGAAGCGAAGAAGAAGAAGAAGAAGCGAAGAAGCGAAGGCAGAAGAAACGAAGCTGCCATTATAAACTGGTGGGTTAAAAGTGTCATTTATATCTTGCCAAAACACAATCGTTTTGCTATATGAGGCAAAAAATCAGTTTTCATTGAAAATGTATCATATCAGGGAATTAGTACTAATTTTACCGATGTTAAAACCGATAAAACCTTGACATTGTACATTTTTATCATTGGCTAGGCATAGGACTAGATTGTAAATTCTTTTGAAATAGATTGAACTTAATGTCCTCAAAAGGCTTTACGTTCTCTTTACCGGCCAAGCCCAATTGTTGAAATATTCTAGTGCCGACATTGGGAATTAATTACCGCAAATGATATATATACGATAAAAACTGACTTTTTGACTCATATAGCAAAACGACTGTGTTTTGCTAAGATATAAATGACACTTTTAACCCCAGTTTATAATAACAGCTTCGCTTCTGCTTTCTTTCTCTTTCACCAGCTTCAAGTTCCAATTCGCCATTGTCAAACTGAAAGTTCCAAAACTGTATCTCTTATATATATATATATATATATCCAAAACTGTATCTCTTGTATATATAACCAAACTGTATCTCTTATTCTTGATGTGTTTGGTAATACTTTTTTCTTCAGTTCATTACACCGAAACTCTATTGGATGGAACTAAGTTTGATTCTTGGACAAGTTCACTCTTGGATAAGGTGTGAATTCTCTTGCTACTCTCTGTTATTTTGTGTTAATTATTGGATTTTGAATTAATAGTCAGTAACTTTTAGGTTGAAGATGATATGATAATTGGTTGTTTGTGGGTTTGAATTAGAGTTTGGAGACTCTGCTGGAGCAAAGAAGTATTTAATTTAATTTCAATTACCCATTGGAAGAAGAAGAAGAAGAAGAACAGCTTATGGAACTTGTATATTATTCACATTTTGTATGTACAGGTTACATACACATTTATTTTGTATGTAACCTGTACATTCACATTTTATATGTACAAGTCATGTGAATGTACATGTTACATACAAATTTATTTTGTATGTAACCTGTACATTCACATGAAATGCATTGTATTGTTTGTATGTTATTGTTGTTTTGAACAGTTTATGGAATTCATGTGAATGTACATGTTACATACAAATTTATTTTGTATGTAACCTGTACATTCATATAAAATATATTGTACTGTTTGCATGTTATTGCTGTTTTGAACAGCTTATGGAACCTGTACATTTCATGTGAATGTACAGGTTACATACAAATTTATTTTGTATGTAACCTGTACATTAACATAAAATGCATTGTACTGTTTGTATGTTGTTGATGTTTTGAAGAGCTTATAGAAGATTTTGTATGGAACTTGTACATTCATATTTTGTATGTACAATATACATACAAATTTATTTTATATGTAACCTGTACATTCACATTAAATGCATTGTATTGTTTGTATGTTATTGTTGTTTTGAACAGCTTATAAAAATCATGTGAATGTACATGTTACATACAAATTTATTTTGTATGTAACCTGTACATTCACATGAAATGCATTGTATTGTTTGTATGTTATTATTGTTTGAACAACTTACAAAATGTGAATGTACAGGGTACATACAAAATGTGAATGTACAGGTTACATACAAATTTGTATGTACAGGTTACATACAAATTTGTATGTACAGGTTACATACAAATTTACATACAAAATAAATTTGTATGTACAGGTTACATACAAAATAAATTTGTATGTAACCTGTACATACAAAAACACGAAAATGGCGTGGTTTTTACGAATACGCAGATAAATGGATATTTCCGTAAAAATCATATATATTATATAAATTAAACGGTGAGTTTAAGTCTAAAAAGTGCTATTTAGGTATAAAAAGCTTTTTTCTTCAAATCTTTGTCATTTGAGTAATTTACTGCGACATTGGGGTATTAAATGAAGGTCAATTCTACTTACATTTTATATAGGTTTCTTATTATATATTCTTGAGGTGTTTTTTTTTTAATATGCTTTTTATAATATAAAAGTTTATTTTTTATTCAACTAATAAAATTTTAATATTTTTGAGCCAAAATTTATAATTTTTTGAAAACATTTATTTTCCAAAATATCTGATAACTATATTTTCTTTTATTTCTTATAATATTTTTATTCTTTTGATATTATTAAAGGATTGCTTTCAATATTTTTAAAATAGTGTTTAAAAAGACTTTAAATTATTTTAAGAATTTTTATTTTGTTATAGTATTTTCTAAATTTTTTTTTAATATATTTATTTGTTTTTGTGATAATATTATATTATTCATTTTTGTAAGGTTTATATGTATTTGGGGGTATAAATTTAGTGAGACATGGTAGAGCTGATAGCTCAAATAGTCAAATTATTTTTAAATAAATTAAATTAAGAAAATTACACATATTTATATTTTTCAAAAATAAAAAATTATATAATTTTTTATAAAAAAAAATTTAGTAGAAATATTATATTTTGATTTTTTTTTTTAAATAAAGAATAAAAATAAAAATATTATTTTTCAAAATGATATTTTGGTAAATATTTTGTAAAAATGAAAGTTTGGACCTGAATGAAGCACAATGGATCAAATTTAAAACACATTTGTACGAGCATGATGCGCATAGTACCTTTAAAGAAGAAGGGGGAAAAAAACAAAGAGCACTTGAGGTAAAATAAATGTTTTTGCTAATACGATGTAAAATAATTTTAATCACATTGCTCTGTTACGAGTAAAATAAATAATTACATGAATAAATTTAAGGAAAAATAACAAAATTAGCACCCTTTAAACTTGTAATAATAAAACTAGTACCCTCTGTGTTCAATTAAAATTGAACGACGATAATTTAGACCCGTTCAATATTGAACGTTCAATATTATCCGTTCAATTAGAATTGAATGACGACAATTAGACCCGTTTAATATTGAACGTTCAATATTTTACATTCAAATTGAATATTGAACGTTCAATATTAAACGTTCAATTTTAATTGAACACAAGAAGGTATTAGTTTTGTTACTATAAATTTTAGGGGTGCTATTTTTGATAATTTTCCTAAATTTAATCTATTTGTTGATGCATTGGGAAATTTTATAGATTTCATTTCAGGCCCGTGGATAAGACCATTTAATTCTTTAGAACGTTTGGTGGCTAAGGACTCTTTTTACGTACGGACAAACATGTGGAAAATATTAATTGTATACTAGTAATCTGGCATATTTCAACCATTGCATATTTTATTTTTGATTTGTAATTTTACATGCCGTCAATAATTATAAAATATGCTAACACAATATTCATGTTTTATAAAAAAAATATATACTTTTTAATCACTTTTATTAATATATTTATTATGTGCTAATAATACATAAAAAATGATATAGGAATTGGCCACTTATTTAAAACACATTTTAATGAGTAAGAATGGACCACTTTTGAAGTAACTACCCGCGTAATTATTATTAACTTTTTTATTATTATTATTTAAAATAATAGTTACATATGTAAACATTCATACACACAATTATATGATAAAAGACTCAAATTTATTCATTTTTAATATTAACAAAAACTAATATATTATTGTATTATAAAGCAACTAATTACTATTACTATAATTATTTTCAGATATTTGGCCACACGATCACTTGAAAAGTCTTTCCGTAGAAGAATTAATATTACTAATCCTAGCTAACTAATACATCAAGTTTCAGAGCTATATTAAGTACAGTGGTCCAAGAAGTCACAACCTGATCAATTACAATTCCTACTACTTTTCTTTGGTTTGGGCAAATATGTTCAGTCGTCTCTTTTTCTTTAGTTCATCTCATCATCCAAGTTATATATATATATATCGGTAAAATCCAAGTTATATATTGCTCCTCAGACAAAATAAATATGATCTCTTTATTTAACAAAAAAAGAAAAAGAAAATATCAATTGTACCAAATCTATTGAAATTATCTATAAATTTAACTATCACGCGCGCGCGCGCACATATATATATATATAAAATTATAATATTTTTTTTATAGTTTAATTTTATATTCTAGAAGTCCTAAATAAGCGAAAATTCAAATTTATTTTCAAATAAATGCAGTGTAATTAAAATAATATTTGAATAAAATGTTAAAAGAAAATTGTCATTATTATTAATTTTATTATTAATAAAAAAAAAAAATATATATATATATATATATATATATATATATATATATATATATATATATATATAATCAATAATCCCAATTTTTAACTCAAATTATTAAATTATTTAATCACATCCATTGAGATTTATAACTAACAGGAGAGAAAAATTAAATATTCTATAACATCTTATAGTGTAAAAACTTGCATAATAAATTATGTCCTGATCATATCCTCTCTCTTATATATATATTAATATCACATAAAAATATAACAAAAAGTTAAAACATAAAAGAAAAATATAACATGTATTAGCTTCTTTTTTTTTTTTTTTTTTTTGCATTTTAAAAACGAAAATTACTTATTTGAACCTTACAACTAAACAAATGAAGATTTTTTTTTTCTTTTTGTTAATCATCTAAACAAATGAAGTTATTGAGAAAATAAACACATTAACATCTATAAACTAGTAGGGTTTCACTTTTCATATGACACAGGAGAGAAAACTCTCTAGTAGGGTTTTGTTCTCTCTAGATATTTTTTTTGTTCGTTACTTTTTTGCTAGATTTAATAAGATTATCATAAGTTGTTGCACGTGAATTGCTACCTAAATCTTAATTAAGGTGTATTTTTTTCTCGTACAGAGTTGTATTAGAGCAATTTTCGTCATGTTTTTCAATCTAGGTATACATTTAGATTTGTTAGTTTTCTTATTGGAGTTGTTTCTATGAGGCTAAATACATGAATTCAAGTAGATTTGATGAATACATGAGAGCATTATTAGGAGCAATCCATGCAAACAAATGGAAGCCAATGAAGGAGTTGATTATTGTTGCCAGTGCTATACCCAAAAGATGAAAAATAATGTTTGTGCACAGTTATGTTGTCAATTTTTATTTAATTGTGTATGATATTCAATTCGTTGGTACACTGTAATTTCAATGAATTAATGTAAATTTTCTTTTTATAAAAATAAACAAATAAACAAACGATAAAAATAAATAAATAAATAAACAAATGATTCAACTCAGCTCCAATCCAAGATTGTGTGGGTTGGTTTATGAGTTATAACCCCACCCTGGGCCGCTCCTCAATTCAAGACAAACTAGTTTCATTATGATTTTTTTTTATAAGATAGTTTTATCATGATTAATTTATATCTTTTATTAATTTCTTGGATCAATTCAAGAAATAAAATAATATGCGGAAAAAATGGCCTAATAATAAATTGTATACGGGTTCTTATGAATTAAACCAGACTAGAATTCTTACTAAAAAACATGAGTGCAACATTAAAAAGTTATGAAGAATGAAATAAAAACAAGGTCGGCAAATTAAAATGAATGTAATCCATTAAATGACAAGGTAGATACTTATAATAAAAATGTGAATATAATGAATTTTGTTGTTTTTCTTGTACTTTATAAAGACAATTATATTAGATTTTGATAAGTTGATGAGAAATAAACGTGACATAAATATTGTGAGCCATAACAACATAATTTACTTATAGTTGGTTAAAACAATACAATTTGTTGGGCATGTCAAACACAATGGTAACGTTTAGTTCGCTGAATATAAAAGTAATAGGAATGGTAATGATAATGATAATCGTAATCGTAATGGAATTGAATGTAAAGGAAACAGTATTACTATTACGATGTTTGTTTAAGCAGTGTAATCAAAATAAATAATAATATTAAATTGAAGATTATAAAATTATAAATGAAGTAAAATTAAAAAATAAACTTTTTTTATTAATAAAAGAGATAGAATGAGCAAAAAAATTATAAATGATTATACAAATTGTGAGAAAAATATAGAGTGTTGAAGACATAATGAGGATTACAGAAGGTTGCATACGTAATGAGGATTACTACTACTGTTGTAATCCCTTTACATTCCATTACAAATTACAGTCAAATCAAACACAGTAATACTTTGAATCAATTCATTATGATTACGATTACTGTCAACCTCAAACATGCCCAAATATATATAAAATACTTTTTCATTTTTGACTCCTTATATATTTCATGGTTGATCAAATATTAACATGTGTTCAAAACTAAACCTTATTTAAACATATGTTTATGAGTAGTGGTCATGGTGATACTCATTGTTTGAGGTATAGCATGGTGTTTCGGTCATTAAACAACACTTTGCCAATAGATTTCTTGGAATTCTCAGAATATTTGTAACTATGAAACACATATACAAAATGTAAAAAGTTTTCTAAACATGTGCTCAAAACCATGGAGTCAAAAATGAAATTAAGAACTCTTGAGAGGGGTCCTCTCAGACAATATCCCCATGCGTATAACTTAATTACTTATAGTAGTGTTAACACAATACAATATATCTGTAAAGTGGGTTGACACGATCCATATGAATTGATACTCCAATGTCCTCACAATTAAGCTAAAATACACATATTTATGTATGACCTTTGACCTTTGACACTAATATAATGCATCAAACACAAATATAACTTATAATTAAGTTGGCAACACGCGGTCTATTTATAAGGCGAGTTGACATGACTAGCATAATTTGACAGTCTTCTATAACCTTAGCTAAAATGTATGTATTCTATCCATTGTGTCAAACATGATTATAAATTACTCATAATTGAGTTGACAAGGCAATATGTGTTAATAATATGCCATTATGATATTAGGAGTATTATGGAGACATAATGAAAAGAAAATTGTATTTATTAATTAAATGCGTAGCATGCACACATATATACATTTGTTAATTAATGTGTTTAATACAAAATTATTTGTTTTATATTATGTATTGGACTCTTGGGTTGTTAATATGTATTAGGCTAGGCTGTAAGTCTTTCACACGTGATTTGATTAAAGATCGAGAGGCAAAACTATCATTTCACTGTTGATTCACATATACCAATGGCTAGGGTTTTTTGGTGCACGCTCTCTCATTTTTCTTCTCTTTTTAGCACCGTTTGGCTCTCATCTTCTTATCTCCTTTTCTCTTTGGCTCTTTGTTTCTCTATTTAACTATGTGTGTGTTTGGTGAGTGTTTCAAGAATGTGGTGTTAGGGTTTGTTCATCCTCTGAGTGTGTTAGTTTTTACTTGTTGGAATCATTCTTGATTCCTTCTCTATATGAACTAATGATTCATAGTAGATATATTTTTTTCTTCCCTTTTTAACAGATTAGGCCGTGTAGTTTAAGAGTTGAACTACTTAAATCATGTGTTTCTTTGATTCTTGAGTTTTTATGTCTTTATTCTTGTTATATGGTTTATGAACATATTTATGAATTGGCAATTACCTTGTAGTGCAAATAATAAATGCCAATATTTATTTTGGCTAATTAAATACAATTTATTATCCTTGAAATGCAAAGCAAATAGAATAGATTAACTAACAGGCATCTTCATAGTTGAAAATAATCATTTTAAAATGGGTATTTGGACATTTTCTCTTAGTGCTAAAAGTGAATACAAGTTAAAATCATCCTATCATTAAAGTTGAGTGCATTTTAGGTAATGTATTTTTAAAAGTCAAACAAGCTCTTTTATCTACACTATGTTTGGAAGAAAAATAAACCAGGTACCTGTCGCACCATTTGATTGGTCTACATTAGTAGTTGAAAGATCAAATGGTACAATCAACGCACAGTCAAATAACTATTTAATAAATGATTTTTTTAATTGCTTAAGATATTTATGTTATTATTAAATAATATAAATATTAATTAATACAATTTATTTACCAAAATGTCATCCATCTAACACTTTAAATAGGGCCTCACAATCTAAAAAGATACCCGTAAACTTATCTTTACAACCACTAAAATTTTCTCTGATTTTAATTACTCTTTCAAGAATCTCACTTAACTATCGAAGTTGATACGATATCCCATGATGTCGTTCTTTTTAAC
The DNA here is from genome assembly GCA_029378325.1 of Elaeagnus macrophylla. Taxonomy (NCBI): domain Eukaryota; kingdom Viridiplantae; phylum Streptophyta; class Magnoliopsida; order Rosales; family Elaeagnaceae; genus Elaeagnus; species Elaeagnus macrophylla. The sequence goes on along the minus strand of CM055641.1, from coordinate 41,071,670 downwards.
GTAGTTTGCTAGTGATATGCAAGTCAACATGTCAAGAAATAAAAGCAGGAAAAAAACTGGATCCAACATCTGGTGCCATCTGTTGAAACAAAAAAATTGACGTTTGATTGATCAAACTAGTAAAAACTCAAGAAAATTTATTGTGTTCTTCATCACGTTCTGTATCTATTTCATTAAAAAAAAAAAACACTAGATCTATTTCTAATAAAAATGAACTCTCAATCAAGTTCACAAAACTCTCCTCTTCTCCCAAGGGATGAGGACCATGTTTAGGTCCAAGTGAGCAATCCACTGCCACACAAGAAGACCAAAAAGAACAAGAAGCCAACCTTAGGACAAAGGTTGAGAACACTAGAAGACATGATGACAAAATTCATGCAATTCTAGACATTTTATTTGGGGCAACCAAGTGCTTTAGTAGTACCATCACTACCACTAGACCCCCCAGGTTCTGATGCCCAAGAAGATTTTCATAAAGTACCTAAGAGGTCTAGTCCATAGCAAGTTGGGCCCTCATGTCCAAGATCCTAAGGTTCAGGACACCCTTAATAGGAATGGCAGTGATGCCCTACAACTAACACCACAAGCCACTAATGGCCTAGATAGTGGTAGCCAACTTGGCCCAAAGTGCCAGTGCACTGGGCACAGGGACTTGAGGAAACACCTTGAGTCTAAGCACCGAGCATGCTCTATCCAAGAAAGCTACACCAACGAAGTTGCTGACTTCACCAATGATAAACCTTAGGGGCTCGTGGTAGGCGATCACCCTACTCCAACCTTTCCAATGAGGGACATGTAATTCAAGTGTCAAAAGATGGAACAAAGGCTAAATGAAGAGAGACATAAGTAGGACTTTACAGACTCAACTTAAGCCCCATTAACCTTAGAGGTACTATCAAACCCCATCAGGGGAAAGTTCAAGCAGCCTACCATTGTGGCTTATGACGAGTCCACTATGCCATTAGACCACCTTGATTTATTCAAGGATTGGATCAATTTCTACGCTTATAGTGACACTATTAGTTGTAGGCATTCCTTATAAAGCTGATAAGAAAGGCCAGTGTCTGATATAGGACCCTAAAACTAGGAATTATTGGGAACTTTGTAGAGTTTGCAATTCAATTCCTGTGTCACTTCTTATCCAAGTGGAGGCTACCCAAGACTCTGACACACTTGATGAAATTGATTCAGAGAGATAATGAGTCACTAAAGGACTTCTTCCATTGCTTCAGTAATGAGAAGATTCAAATTAAAGATTGTCTAAACTCTCTCTTCATAATGCCTCCCTCTAGGGCCTACGTATTGTTCCATTCTGGAATAAGTTGGTAGCAAAACTTCCTGCCTTCACCTACAAGAGAATGGCCAAAGTTGGTGGCAGACTGGCAGTAGTTATCACAGTTGAAGACATGGCTAGCCACCAAAGACCCAGATGTGGAAGCCTAAATAAGAGCCCAATAGCTTAAATGCAAGAAAATAAAGCAAAGGGTCAAAAGTGAAGTGGATCCAAAGAAGTCCGGTCACCAATCACCCAGGTCCAACTTTAAAAAACTAATTCCCCTCAACACATCCTGGGAATAAGTACTGATGCAAGTTTAAGACTCAATACTCCTTACGCCCCCCCAGAAGAATTAAGGGGACCCTAGCTGATACGAATCGGACCCCCTCCCGAAGTCGGCCCGACACGCGCCGAGAGCCGCGTCTTGAGAAGGGCCTCAAGAGGGTGCAAAATGGCATGCAACATCAAAAACAAGCATGCAAGCACCATGGAAAAGAAGGAGAAGAGTGCAAGTGTCAATTCCAAAAATTGGAGCTGCGCCGCGGCATGGATTATGTGCGCCACGGCGAGGAGGTTTCTGCATTGGAGGGTGGAATTGTCACACATGCGCGCCGCGGCATGGATTTGGTGCACCGCGGTGAAGGGCGTTCTGTTTTGAATTGAAGAAGCATGCGCGCCGTGGCACAAGAAAGTGGCGCCGCGGCGAGGTAGTTTCTGTTTTGGACGAAGGGGCATGCGCGCCGCGGCATGACGAGGACAGGCCGAGACGTGCGCGCGCTGACATGCCAGACCTGCGCGCTGACACTGACATGCGCGCCTGACAGCCAGACCTGCGCGCAGATCCTGAAAGTGCGCGCCGCGGCATGAACTTTTGTGCGCCGCGGAGAGGCTTCGCGGGTGGCAAACAGAAAGGGGCGCGCCGCGGCATGAATATTTCCCCGCTGCGGCGGAGATTCAAAATGTTGTAATTTTTGGACCATTGGATCCAGATCAATGGCTAGGATTTCCTGAGACAATTTTTAGGTTTTCTTTGTGTCTATTTATATGTAAGGCAGCTGCCCATTGTAATCATTCAACCAATTAATCAAAAACATGAATTTTCTTCATTGAAAAACAATTTGGAGTGATTTCAAATTGAGAGAGAGCACAAGTGCTTCTCTTGTTCTATCAAGAAACTTATCAAAGGAATTAGCAACCCTTTGTGGCGTTTCACCTCATCTCGGCTTGTGGTGTGTATATCCAAGGGTGGAGGTGAGTTCCTTGCTACCATAGTCGAGCGTTCTTCGTAGAATCTGCGTGCTAACATTGTTGTCGGGTCATCGTTCGTATTTCTTGTGGTTGCCAAGCCGCGTGATTTGGAGGTCATAGGAGTCGTGGCGAGCGGTTCGCATCACTAGCAAAGCAGAACCAAGAATAATGTATGTTCCACAGGAAAGTTGGACACAACATCGAAGATTGTTGGGAACTGAAGAGGGAGATATGGATCAAGAAGTGCTTCCTCAAGGATTATACTTGGCAAAAGACAACTCCTGCTCCACTGATCCATGAATAGGAATGGAGGACTGGGAACCCTCAGCTTTTAATGGGGTTCACATGATTTTGGGAGGACTAATTGGTGGAGACTTTAACAATGCTAGGAAGATGCATAGTGAAGAGTTGGTCTTCACAGAGAATGAAGCTAGGGAACTAGTACATCTACACTATGATGCATTAGTTATAAATCCACAAATTGCCAACAACAGGATCCACAAGTTGTTGGTTGACATAGAAAGCTCAGTGGAAATCCTCTTCAAGGATGCTTGGAAGCAGATGAAGCTAAACATCCTCTCTACCCTATCAATACTCCACTATACTACTTCATAGAAAAGCCTCTCACCCTAAAGAGCAGTGTCGAGCTCCCATTCACAATAAGGGAGGGTTGCACCACCAAAACCATGACGATCAACTTCTTGGTGGTAGATTGTCCTTCAACATACAATGGCATCCTGGGACGACCATTCCTACATGTAGTTGATGAGTGCTTGAAAAGTACTAATATTTTATGATTTATTATGCTTAATTGTTACACATAGATTTAATTATAAAAATTATATTTAATTATGTGCATAAATCCATTATTTTCAAATCAAGGGTATATTTTAGGTTTTAGCTTCAAAAGAGATGAATAATGTAAACATGCAAAGAAATGACACTTCGAACACTCAAATAGCAACTTAAGAGGAAAAAGAACTAAGGCATGTAAGTCTTACATTAGATACCAACTAGTTTGTAAGGTAACATACAAAGATAAAAAAAAAAAACTTGTGTCGTGGTGGATTTTTTTTTTTTGTTGCGATGCAGTACTGCTCTTCGATTTTTGTACTAGAGGTGAAAATCAACTTGTGTCATGGTGGAGAAAAAGTTGTGCCATATCGTGCTATTTTTTTTGGACACTCTTGATTTTGTATAACTCTTACATCTATAAAAATTTCATTACGTATATAGAACTTTACACACAATTTGGGGACAATTTTCTACTAAATAAACTAGATTTTGGAGCTTTGTCACATCTTAAGGAGACAAGAAAGACACATCGAAGAGACAAGAAGCCTATGAAGATCAAAATTTAAGCTTTTGGAGAAGGAAACATTATCCAAGCCAATTGTAGTATCTAAATTAGGTTACTTATTGTTGTTAAATATTTCTTCATCTTCTTTCTTTTTTAAAATGTATATTAGATTATATTTGTCTATAAATATTAATCTAAACATGTTTGGCTGAATTTAACTATGAATGTTTAGCTTTTGTTGCCATATTTGCTTAGAGTTATTTTGGTGAATATTTTATTTACAAGATTAAATAAAGTTTGCTTTTTGATTAAGAGTGTGTTTAAATATTTATTTGTAAAATATTCATGGGCCAATTTGATGTTCGTAAATAGATTGAAAAATCTAAGAATTTAGTTTTAAGAACATCACATTGACTATTTTTTGAAAAATTTAATCAAGAATTGAAATTGATTACCTAGTCATGACATTGGTTTGTTTGACATATTTTCCTTATGCATAATTTGATTGCTAGTTGATATACCTGATCTATAGGATATTGATTAGTTAATCATCAAAGAAAATTACCCGATTCTTAAGAATTTTTGTAAACAAAAGGAAAGTCATTAATCTTAATTTATTAAATCGTTCATGTTAATTCACCATAATATTTCGATGCAAGCATAATCAACTAAGCTACATGTTTATAATCCTCAATTGATTATTAAAAATCTATTAAAGTTAGTTTAAAGTTGAAACATAATTTTGTGACTCATTTATTTTCCATTTTTGTTCTTGTCATTTCTCTCTGCAATCTGATTTACTGTTTTTCAATAGTTTTAGAAGTCTTACTAATTAGTTTTTTAATACTCATAGGATTCTAATTAGTTAGGAGTCTAACTAGTTAGTGTTTTAATAGTATTAGGATTCTAACTAGTTATTATTTTAATGATTCTAAGTTTTAGAGAAGTTGAAAAATGTTATTTAAAACCACTATAATTCCTTGAGAGATCAACCTTTGAGGTTTACTTATTGCTTACTATAAATGATTCATATACTTGTAAGTACTATAATTTGCACATCAGCAGCCAATGTAGTGTCCTCCACTTACTACCTAGCCCATATATCCCAACGAAAATGGGAAAAGAAATGGTCTTGAGAGAATAGAAGGTGGCTCGAGAGTGCTTCAATTTGGGGATCCACTAAGGTCAAATGGTGTGATAAGAAAAGCCACTAGTGTCAGCAGAATTTATGGCCTTGGGAATTTGTTTTATTTATCTTTTTCTTTGTCATTTATTTGTCTAAAGTGTTAGGTGAGGTCTTGCACGACCATGTCAAAACTAACACCAAAAAAATAAATATTGGCATCAATATAACTTGTACTTTATTGATTGGCTGGGGTAGCCTCACTTCATTCATGTCACCCCAACTCTAGAAGAATTTCTCAAAGGCATAGGCAATTCTATAAGATCCTGAGGTTATCGAGTGGAGGTGTGCTCTCCCTAGGTAATTGTATTATTGAAGAGCGCTTATGGCCAGTTCCAAAAATTACCATGGAGGATGTTCCTGCATTCCTATTTCTAAAGGTCACAAACTCATCCTATCCTATTTTCGACAGCTGAGCTAAGTGTGCTTCCCAAGGTCCAAGTTCAACATTGAACAAGTGATGATCTTCTAGGGACACTAAATCCTAAGTACAATTTTCTAAAGATGTTAAATTCAACCGAGGTCTCCCGAGGTCATTTGGGCTTCGAGAGAAACTTACCAAAGTACCAAGGGTAGGTCTCAGCTCCAAGTTCCAAAGGAAACAAATTGAAACAAAGTCAGCTACCACGGATGCAATCTATTCTGCATTCACAAGCAAGGAAATAATAAAAAAATTCTACCAAGACAAATGTGGAGTAAGATAAAGAACAGAGTCAAAAGCTGATTTATTATTCAAGACCTAATCCCAAAAGCAACAACAACCTAAAGACCAAGTGACTACACTTCCAAATACTACTGTGAAATTAAAAATAAAAAAAATAAAGAAAAAGAACTACCTAGATCTGAGCTCTAAATCTATTGCTGACTACCAGTCTTGTTGAACAACACCATAGAGATGGGTTTTGTCTGCACTTTCTTTTGAATCTCAACTGAGCCTTGGACTTGAGCCCCATCCCATGCTTTTACAAGATCATGGGCCTCCTCATCAGGTGAAGGCACATTCCCCTTGGAGTCAAAATTGTCGTTATACACCTCGTACTTGGCTATAGCCTTACTATAGTTTGGGAACTTACAGTGGGGTAGATGCTTACCTAGGTAGACAATATTGAATCTTCTCTTGGAATACTCAAATCTATGAACCCATGTAGCATCGGTATCTACCTTGAAATCCTGAATCCAATCCTGATCAATCTACGACCACGTTATCCTTAACTACATCGCTTGAAAACTCCTTTCATTCATAGCCTCCACAAGTTATCTCTTCTCCTCCAGAGCAAAAGTCAATGAGGCTTGAGCCTAGTCTCTCTTCAGCAGACATCCTTGTAAACCTAATTAAATTCATAGCTTACAAGGTTATTATCCTCCAGAGTAAAACTAAGCCTTAAGCACTTCTTAGAATAACCAAATTTTTTTAATTAATTTTGCCTATGGAGCTTCTAGAGCCATTGTAGGGACGGGTTACGTGGATGACTGTAGTGTGAAGCCTCCTCCTCCATCACAAAGTCCTCGATGGTAAAGAAACCTTAATCGAGCTAGAAGCTTTAACTTCTACAACCTAGGAGGTAGATCTTTATAAAGCTCTCTTCTTCCAAGAACACTCCCACCTTTCTTCAAGTTCTGGGTTTCTAGGTTCTTAGTGATGAATTGAAAGGCATTGGTGGAATCACCCTTCTGAGAAGCCATATGGTATGTCCTTGACTCCACTTTCAATCATCTCAGGTAGTGCAAATCTTGAACTTGATGAATTGCGAAAGGCATGGTGAATACCCTTGAAGCCATATGGTATGACTTGATGTCTGCAAGAAAGAAAAAAAGATAAGGAATAAGTCGAGTCAACTTTGAGTGAGTCTAAACCAAAGAATTATTCAAAGTACTCACATGAGGAAGGATCGTCGCAAAAATTCTCGGTAAGGGAAAATGAAAGTTGGTGACCCCAGTGAGCAATCATCTCAGGTAGTGCAAATCTTGAACTATTATGCCTCGCTAAGGGCAAGGTAAGTAGCTTAACAACGAATGCCTTCCTACCTTTGTCTGTAAACTTCATCTTCTTTTAGTGCACTACATAAAGTAAGGTTCAGGAAAAATTTAATAAGACAAAGACACAAAATGTAAAGTAAATTCTAGAGGATGAATCATGCTTGTGTGAACTGCTAACGACTGGAAACAAATTGTGTAAGAGTGAGGCCCAAGTCAATACAAGCCACATCATAGACCTCGATTGCAATAACCGTAAATTCGCCAACTCTTGTTGGACTTAGGAAATTTGAATCAACTTGCAACCATAAAAGGGCCTAACGTCAAACTAGTCGCCATCCATAGCCTATGGATGATAGAGGACCTTGAACTCAACAAGGCTCATCTCTTTGCCTTTTTCCTTCTATATTACATAACAAGATAGTAGGATCATCCACACATTTTGGGAGAACTTCCCAAGAGGCACCCTAATCCTACAAAGGAACTGTCGCACAAAAGGCGAGAATGCGAGTAGCATATCGACAAACATCTGATTAGCAAATATGGTGATCCCTCCAAGATAGGGTCTACTCGAGACGATGCCATTGCTAGGAAGAAATATACCAATGGAGTCAAAAATCTCAAATAACTCCCTCAGCCTATCCATAGAAATTTGGATTGTGAAGGGCACCAAAGAATCAACTTCATAGCCTAAGTCGAACATTGAGTCAACATTTGGATATCTTTTAGAAGCATTTCTGCCAGCAATAGAATCAGGAGGCAAAAAAGGGAGTGTGGTCAAAATGGGGAGAAAAACTAAAAAAAGGACTCAATTAGGCCCAAAGTCGTTAAAATAGTTAAGATGGAGGTCGTCAGCTGGCCCCATTACTGATGCACCCAGCCAACCGATAGCCTATCAGCCTCCACCTATCGGTGCATTACATTCTTGCCCCGATGCTACCAGTCGGTCCTGTCTTGACATGACTGCGGGATCATCCAGTTTTGACCTTCGTGTTATGGCCCACTCTCGCTTGGGTTCTCGTTCCTATTTCCAATATTTTTAGCAAATCAGTTTTCCATGTTTGATATGCTCCTGTACTATGTTATTTTGGGTTTGTATGTGTGCTCTCCCACCAGTAATGGGTTCCTATGTTGCCAAGTCAAAGATTCTGCCAAGGAACAATTATTTGTTGGCTCTCAAACAAAAGAATTTTTTCTTTTTTAGCAAAACCCTTCAAAAAAATTCCTAGTCTACCAAGTTGAATCAAAACAAAGGAAAAATAAAAAATTTATAAGGGTCCATGCAATTCTACCTAATTTTTAAGTCCATGCATATATTCAAAGCAAATTGAAGGAAAAAAAAAAAAGGTTAAAAAGTAAGTTTTAATCCACTTACCTTGCTAGAGTGGAGTCAACTATTGTTCCCAAAACTTTTTCTCCTAGAGCTTTGACCTTTGGATTCTAAAGTGAATTGGTTGAAAGTGATAAGGTCTTTAAATAGACAAGCAGGTCCAATAAGTCAGATAAGAAAAAGATTTTGGAGAATGATGCTCAGAATCAAACTCCTATGGAAAGTCAAACTCACGTACCCACTGTTGACTTTTTCCCAAATTTTGACCTCTCATAACTTTCAAACTGAAACTTGAATTACGACCTACAAATAGGCATTGGAAAGCTTATGGCCTTGAGAACATTATGGCATAGAGATATTTAGGATTCCTATCTAAATTAAACCTCGAGTATACAGGACACGTACAAGTAATAAGTATTTAAAGATAGGATATCGAACCCACAGGAAAAGTATAACTAGCAACCCAATACCAATATAAATATTAGGATCACTATTTGATAACAAAAAATAGTGACGATAACTAAATGGCCAATACTTCAACCAAACACAAACACAAACACAACGAAGATATGTACAAGAGATATAACCTAAGAATCATTAATCCCACAATCTCCTAAGTAATTATCCGCACATTATATGATCAATTAACTTTAAACTATGCATGTATTCTTCTCTCAAGTAAACTATACACAATATAATAACCTAATCCAATCACACTCTCATGCTAATTAGATTAAATTATTACTCATGAACAATCTCAATTATCTACCACACACAAACAAATCATACCTCTTGACCTAGAAACTATGTATGCCATTTGATCAAGACAAACATATAAATACTTCTTGATGACTATATGAAAATAGAGTTATTATATCATTTTTATGCTTAATATTAACTTATCTAATTGAATAAATAATGTTTTTGGGGTTAAAATATTAAAATAAGATAATTTTTGTGTCAAATGGTAAAAACGGATAAAAGTATAATTTTTGGAAATTTTTTGGAATTTTTAAGAATTTTTTATTAATTTTTTAATACAGGGGGATGCGTATAGAAATATCCGGGATGCACTTAGAAAAATTCAAACACACGTGAAAGCCAGCTGGTCGCCACCCAAGCAACTCCAATGAATCACGGAGCACCGTGTGGCACTCGCTTAGCAACAGTTTACGTCAGCCTCTTCAGCTTGCCACATGTCAGCATCACGTTCATTTTGGAAATTGCTGAACGGTTCATGTGTCACGCAACGCCAGCGAATCACAGAGCACCGTGTGGCACCTGCTCAACAAACTGTCCACGTTGCCTTCCTAAAGCGCGCCACGGGTTGCGCTCGCACTGCTCCCATTTTTTGTCCATGCCATGTGTCACCATCTAGTTCGCTCCGCCTATTTTCCTTGCCAAATGTCGTCTTCTGATTGGGCAACACCTATTTTATTAATGATTTTCATCCAACCATTGACTTAAAAGATGATCGAACGGTCTAGATTTCATCTGAGATATTTTTGAAGGGTTTTAGCCTCATCACAACATCAATTTCGGGCAGAACACAAAATAAGAGTTTTAGAACAATTTTTTTATTGTTTTTCACCATTTTTGAGCAAGAGGCAAGGGTTTGAAGTTTTTGGAGCAATAAGTGGCAACTTGGAAGCTTTTTTGGAGAGATTCTATACAACAACTTCACTATTCAACTCCTCCAAGTGTAATCTTTACATTTCTTATAACTTTTTCTCTTGTTTTTATTGTTTTAAAAATAGGTAGTATGGAGTAGAGATTTTTGTTCTAGGGATTTTAATAGAACCCATTGTATGAACATGAATATTTAATGTTTATTTAATATTATTAAAGTGTTTGGATTATCTAATTTAATGTGCTTAGTGCTCTTAATTAAATTGGCCATTTAATTAGGTGATTTGTTAATTTTGTGTGCAATTGAAAAATTGATACGAAATTAGGAATATGCATTAAATTAGCATATGTGTAATGAGGAAGAAATTTTCATTATTTTGTACGTAATCATTTTTAAACTCTAGGTGCTTAATGATTAACATGACCATATACATATGGACTAGGTTTATATGGATTAGGATTAACATGACCATAAACATGTGAGTGATAATTATTTGAGTAGAATTGATTAATAATCCATACATTTTAGTTACTATTGATGAGACGTGAAATAATTGGGAGTAGAATGGGGGAAGTTGAATCCCTAGATTTTCTTTAATTGTGTTAAAAACTATTTTTTGCTTAATTTCATTTAGTTCAATTTGACATTTAAATTCTACATTCAAAAACTCGATCGTTCAAATAGAGCAAGAAAGCATAAAAACTTGATAGCTAGTCTTAATATACAAAATTATCTTAAGTCTCTGAAGTTCGACTCGTGCTTACGCACACTTTACTACTTTTGTACTTATTATATACTTGCGGAAAATTGGATTTCTCTCAATGCTACATGTATGCCTCTATGGATTAATTAATGATCAACCAATTAATTAACAAATAATATCATACCAAATAATATAACACAAATTGCAATCACATGAGGAGAATAAATTAGATCAACATATGTTAGAAAATTGGGTTCATAAGACCCCTAGATCAATAGAAAATTAACTAGACATGATGTTCATTAAATCCAGAATATTTATGAAATAAAACATTACAATTGAGGGAAGGAATATTAGAAGAAACATTACAACTAATTTTCACTAGACTCTTCTCCAAAAGTGATGCTCTTTTATTGTGTTATTGATCAACTGTTGACTCTCTCACCAAATCTGTTGGAGTATTGTGCCTCTTTGAAGATTGAAAACTAAAAATATGCTCTACGAAAATTATGTACTATGAATATGATTCACTATGAATATCTTCTAAGTTTAGGACTCTAACAGTGTATTTATAGGCACAAGAGTGTTTTAGAAAGGTTTGAATTTTAGCTCAATTGGGACTCCAAGAAATATGATCTAAGATTCACACAAAATCAACCCAAGCTGCAGTTCAAATTATCCACTGTTGTGGCCCACATAGAAATGTGGGAAACAAATTGAAATTCGAGACAGTACCACCGTAGCTCATATAACTTACCATGGCACATGTACTTATTCAAAAATCCTAAAATTGGGCATAAAGGATTAGGCTGTAGTGCCAACTATTTTAAACTGGGGGCATACATGTGTGGCATTTTTGCACGCTGATCTCCCACTTTTTGTATTGCTTGTGTGAGTGTGACACTTTGCACTCAAATTACCTGAAATTCATCAAAACATACCTTGTGATTCTAAAAATGACAATTGTGCTATAATTAGATAAAAGGTGTATAAATAAATCCTAAAATCGTGGTTTAACTTTAGATAATTCATAGATTAATTTTTCAAGCATGCATGACAATTCCAAATTAGCTTTTGGCTAATCTCAAGCTAGAAAAAGCGATAAGGATAAGTTAAGGAGAGAGAAAAATGAACAAAATACATAAAATCTATTCTAGAGATAGATCATTTTCTTAGACAATAATTGTTGCATTTAGCGTATGCAACAAGCCTTTAAAACCCTAGGTGACCCTAATGGATGAGTTATAGTCTTGTGAGGGCTTTTAGTGATGATACCCATAAACATTTAACTAAATTAACAAAATAAAATAAAATATTCAAATAAACTTTGACTACCCAAGAATCAACTCATCCATTTTGTCAAAAAATTGTAGTTAAATCCCAACATATAGATAATTTAAGCATCACTTGTAGTTAAGCATGATTTAAACATTCATATCACCAAGTGCTCAACTCTTAAACATCCATGCAATCCACTAACTCTAATTCTTGTATTGGACATTCTCATGCTTCTCATGCATGACATTCATAGGACAGTGTCATTAGTTCAAATGTCATGACATGACATTCAAGATTGTACAAATGCAATATGTATTAATGGAAGTGCACCTAATCATAAACTTCATATGCCTATTTTTTAATTCACTCCCACTAATATAGGATAGCCACTTTACTTTGAATCAAAAGGTCTTTAACAAGGTTGTAATGTAAGGCTAAGATATGAGGTTATAAAAGAATGGGAAGGAAGATCTCAAAACAAGAGACTTTCTTAAGTGTTACACATAACATATTTATTTTACACACTAAGTCATTTCACATATGATTCACCTATTTACTTAATTTATCCTTTTAATGGCACTAACCACCTAAGATTCAATTTACAGCTTATATGATGTAGCTTTTGGCTCCTTTTATTTTGTTAGAAAATTATAATATAAATATGTAACAAGATAGGCATAACCTATTACAATCTCCTTATTTTTCATTAATGTAAAATAAATTCCTACAACACCCAACCTATCTTGTTTCATATTATTATTTGGGGTTATATCATCACTTTTATCTTTCAAACTATGTGTGTGCACATGGTCAATTCTCTTGAAATTTTAAAATGTGGATTAATGTTGAAAAATGCACGGTTTATAAGGGCTTGGTTATATGGGTTATAGACACAAAATAAAGGCTACATAAACATTCATTAAGACTCAAAAGACTAGTAGTGATATTCAAGGCTTGAAAGGCTCAATCTTTCAAAAAATAGCCTAAATCTTTTCATAAGTAAAGTGTACCCTATAATTTTGACTTGAGTTCATTTTAAATAGGTTCTAGAGTTTGTTGAAGTTTTTGACAGGTTCATGAAAGTTCATGTATAATAGGATCCAAATACGCAAATTAAACACACATTCAAACAACAAACCACAAAAAGTCTCACACTAGGTTCAATGCATATCTCAATCAATTTTCAATCTAAGAAAACTTAAACTTCTCTAAATGTTGATTTTAATCACAATTTCATTTATTCATGTTTGAATTGGCTATGGGTAATCATCTTAAAACATGCAAATTAAACAAACTAAAAAATAAATTGCACATATGAACTATTGAAAAGGTACTTTTTCCCACCCTCCAACCTAAGATGCACATTGTCCTCAATGTGCTATGCCATCAATAAAAAGAAACAAAGGAAAAAGAAAAAGTTACCCTCCTTGTTAATGATGAAGTGTTGCTATGTAGTTCATGATTCACAATTGCTCTTTTTCCATCATGCATGATATGGTTCATTTGTTGGAACTTTTGTGCACATCAAAATGTATGTCACTCACCAAACCCAAATTAAATACAATGTGTAATTTTAAAGTAAAAACTCAAAAGAAATTACAATTAAAAATTTACATAAATCCAAACTTAAAAGAAAATAACTAAAAATATCCCAAAATTAGAGAAACATTCAAACACGAAAAAATAAAGAAATTAATGGTTAAAGGTTGGTGCTCTCATGCTCAGTCTTCCATGTTTTCATCCCCATCCTCTTCTTCCATTGGTGGTCTAAAGGAAAAGTCACCTCCTTGATATGTAGGAAAGTTTGGCTATTGGCTACAGTCATAGCCTTGGTGTGTAAGGTGGACCCTCTATTGCATGTTTAAAGCTTGTGCATGCAATCAAACTAATATTGCATGTTTTCACTCAGCCACTTTTGTTTTTGAGAAAGGTATACCTTCATATAATTGTTATCTTGTTGTAAGGCATACATTTGCTCTTTCATTGGTGTCTTGGATGATGATGTTGAAGGCTTCTTGGTAGCTTGAATGGTTTAGGAGCCACTTGAGAGGTTGTGTAGGAACATTGGTGTAAGTGGGTCTCTCGATTGTACAAGTATCTCACCATCTATGCTGTGGATTCTAACTCGGGCACATAAATGTGTGATGAGCTATGGGAACCCATTTCCAAACCTCAATTTGGTTCCACATAGCTTGATTTTGTCATTTATGATTGCCCCCAATCCATAGGTTTTCATAATTGCATAAAACACTATTGCTCTCTCTTTATAACGGTGTTGTAGTGTGTGGTGGGCATTAATTTTTTACAAACAAAATATTGCCACATGCTGGCAATGTAGGTAAGACCATTAGCATCAAATTCCTTTGGCCCTTCACTGTTCATCTCCCATACAGTGTCCTTAATTGTTAAGGCTATCAATTTAAGACATGCCTCATACTCCCTCGAACCGAACCTAATGCTATAGCACTTGTTTATTGTCTCAACTTCAAAAGATACCACTTTATCCCGAACTTTAATTTTGTCATTTATTGCTTTGGGTACTTTGCATAGAATTCCCTTACCAAACTCTCTACACCCTTCCTCTGTGGTTTTTGTGTAGTATTTTCAACCTACGACTTCTATTTTTTCGATGACATTTAGATAAGGGTTAGCTTCGAATTCTAATCTCCTTTTGGGAATGCAGTTTCTATGATAGGAAACAACCTTTTGAAATCATTCTTGAGCTTGAAAGCTCACAAATGTGGTCCTATCATAGTCTTGACTAGTCATGAGTGCCTTACCCTTGTCACTACCTTTTCTCTTAAGGGCCATAATCTCTCAATGCTAGGTTGGTTCTTAAATTCTAAATCAAAATTTTCACTATCACCCTAAGGCTTCACCTCAATTTCCAATTCCAAAATTTCAATTGAACCATAGAATGCTTCACTACAAAACTTAGGGTTTATGTTCATCCTCAAATTTCCACAATTGTTCTCAATCATAACATCGAAAAAATATTGCACCAGACCAAAATAAGAACAATGCAGTCACTTACTTTAGGATTTGAGTTGAAGGAGATTTAGATTACTTCAAGATGTAAATCCCAAATGCTTGAAATTTAGCTCAAAAACTCCTACAAAAACACTAGTAAACACTTTAATAATGACGGGGATGTAAAAACAAGTGAGAGATTTGGGTGAAAAGTTGGTCATTTTTGTGCATTTGGGAGGGTACATACAGAAAGAGAAAGGGCTGGAATTTTTTTTTTGAAATTATGTGTTTTGATTTGAAAAAGCATGGGGGGAAAGAATTTTCGTGTTAAAAATATAATTAGGCAGCAACCTAAAGTTTTCACCGCTGTAGTTCAAGTAAATTTTTTATTTCCAACTCCCCAACCTAAGAGGATCACGCCGCGGCCCAAAATTGTTACCGTCGTGGCTCAAGTCAAATTTTCATTATATGCAATTCTACCCAAGAACCTTGCGACCATGGCCCAAAATTGTTACCCCCGCAGCTCAACTCAAATTTCACATTTTGTTGGTTAGCCTAATAGCATTGTGCCACGACCTAACTTGAAAACTCAAATTGTGTTAAAAAATTAAAAAAAATCAAAAACAAAAATTTGGTTAAGTTAATGTTAGATAAAATTATGCGAAATAAGCAAAATAAAATTAAAATAAATGTAAGTAAAAGTTCGTTAGGTTGCCTCTCAATAGGCGCCACGTTTTACATCATTGGCTGGACAAACCTGCAAGGGGTTATTTGAGACTTGAAATGTTGTGATGTCTTATATTCTTCCAATAGAAAGTCCCCTTTTTAGCTTTGTTGTGTCTTGACTCCATTTGCATTTTTGTTGACCAAGCATATGTGTTCTTGAATGTCCATAGCCTCCTCTTTGTTGTGGCTTTTAGGTATCCACACTTGTTTATACTTGTTTTTATTTTTCTAATTTTTATTTGTCTTCTCAACATCAAATTTTCTTTTTTGCACTTGGGTGGTGATGATGTTCACTTCTTCATTTTTCCTAAAAGCATAAGGAGTGTCCAAACGCTTAGAGATTTTGAACATGATTTCTTCGTTATGAACTTTTAAGATTAGCTTGCCTTTCTCCACATCTATTAGTGTCATTCCAGGAGCTAGAAAGGGTCTCCCAAGGAAGAGTAGAATGTCTTTGTTGTTTATGTCAAGGATAACAAAGTCTGTTGGGATGTTGAACTTTTCCACCTTAACCATGACATTTTCTATCTCCCCTACTGATTTCTTGACAGTTCCATCTGCCATTTACAAGACCATAGATGTGGCCTTTGGTTCTCCAATCCCAAGTTTCTTGAACATGGCTAAAGGTATGATATTCACACTAGCTCCTAAGTCACAAAGTGCATTCAAGAAGTGTAAATCTCCTATTATGCATGGGATGATGAAGCAGCCAGGATTTTTTTTCTTGAAAGGTACATTATGTTCATGAATTTCACAACACTCTCCATTTGGTGGCATTGTGCCATACTCCTTCAACTTCTTCTTTTTAGCAAGGATTTTCTCTAGGAACTTCATGTAGGAAGGTGTTTTCTTTACGGTCTCTATGAATAAGTCATGGATATTTAACTCCTTAAACACATCCATTTTTTTTAGACATTTGAGCATGAAAACTGTGTATAGCAAGTTGTTGAGGAAAAGGGATAGTTGGAGTGTATGTTTCACTCTTCTTGCTTGACTCCTTAATCACTTCTTCCTCCTCCACTTCAATCTCCTTAGACTCCACTTCTATCTCTACTTCTCCACTGCTCCTTTCCATCTCAAGTACCTCCAAATCATCCTCCATCAAGGGTCCACTTTTTGTGGTAATTGCATTGCATTACATTGCTCCTTAGTAGGTCCCTTGGAATTTACTTGTGTGTCACAAAGAGAGTTCCTTGAGTTATTTAACTTAGAGCTTAGGTAAGTTGCCTCATTTGTATCTCAAAATTACGAATGAAAGCTCCATGAGTTTCTTCTATCATATTCACCTTAGTGTTCATGGTTTGCATGAAGTCTTTCATCACACCCATCAAAGCAGTTGTATTATCCTCATTAGTTGGATTTTTGTCTTGAAATGGTTGGGTGTTGAAAACCAGGTGGGAATTAATGACGCTTAAATTGGTTACTCCTTAATTGTTATTGTTCCATGAAAACTTGGGGTGGTTCCTCCATCCTGGGTCATATGTGTTAGAATATGGGTTCCTTTGGCGATTTTTGTTGTTTAGATAGTCAACTATTTCCAAGGGTTCCTACATGCCTCAATAGCATGAGGGCCATTACAGAAGCAAACGCCACGAATGGGGTTTGCACCATAGTAACTCCTACTGTACCTCCAACCAACTTTGTCAAACCTAGCAACAAAGCATTTGTTTGAGCTTGCATAGTTGCCATAGTTTCCACATCTACCACTCCAGCTACCTTTTAGAGATTCATTCTATCAACTAGTCATTGTCAGTTGTGTAAAGCCATCTTGCCTAATAAATAAAAAGCCTCATCTTTAGTCTTTCTCAATAAGGCATTCCCTACTGCTGCATCAATAATCGCTCTTGGCTGCGCCATTAATCTACTATAAAATGTTTGAACTTGAGCCAAGTTAGTAGACTATGATGTGGGCACCACCTAAGCAATTCCTTAAAATGTTCCTAAGTTTCATAGAAGGATTCTCTATCAAACTACTAAACGATTTGATATCATTTTTGAGCTTTTTAGTCTTTGAGGGTGGAAAATACTTGGATGAGAATTTTTGGGCTAGTTGATCCCATATTGTGATTGAGCTTGCTGGAAGTGCTTGTAACCACGCCTTGGCCTTATCCCTCAATGAGAAAGGAAAAAGATGAAGGTGTATTGCATAGTCCAAGACACCATTTATCTTAAAGGTGTCACAGATTTTCAAGAAAGAAGCTAGATGTAAATTGGGATCATCATTAACAAACCCGCCAAATTGATTTGCTTCAACCATTTTTATGAGTCCCGATTTTAGCTCAAAGTTGTTAGCATTGATACCGATCTAGCAATTGAAGATTGGGCTTCATTTACTTGAAGGAGTGCAAAATCCCATAAAGATTTGGGAGAAACCAAAGCTTGTTTATCTAAGTACATTGCCATAACGCTAGATTGGTGTGATTGGTGTGTCAACTGTTCCCTTCTTAAGCGACGTATAGTTCTCTCAACTTTAGTATCTAAAGGAACTAAGTTTTCACCTATCAACTTGGGCATATAACAAAAATGCTAAAATATAAAAATAAAACATCAAAACTAGTAATACTAATACCTTAGTTTGATATGTATTACAAGTTATAAATTTTCCTATCAATAGTGCCAAAAAAAGGTCCACGCTATATCGTAAGTATACAGGATGCATACAAGTGAGAAGTATTTAAAGATAGGAAGTCGAACCCGCAGAAAAAAATATAATTAGCAACCGAGTACCAATATGAATATTAGGACCACTATTTGGATAACAAAAATAATGAGGATAACTAAATGACCAATACTTCAACCAAACATAAACGCAGCAAAGATATGTATGAGAGATATAACGTAGGAATCATTAATCTCCTAATCTTGTAAGCATGTGTATCACTAATTTCTTCTCCCAAGCAATTATAAACATATTATGTAATCAATTGACCCTAAAAGTATGCATGTATTTCTCTCTTAAGTAAACTACACACAATATAATCACCTAATCCAATCAAACTCTTATGCTAATTAGAATAAATTATTACTCATGAAGAACGTCAATTATCAACCATACACATACGAATCGTACCTCTTGGTCTAGAAACTACAAATGCTATTTGATTAAGACAAACATATAAATACTTCTCTCAAAGCTACAAACATGCCTTTATGGATTAATTAATGATAAGCAATTCATTAACAAATGATATTAGATCAAATAATATAACACAAAGTACAATCACATAAGGGGTATAAATTAGATCAACAAATGTTAGAAAATTGGGTTCATAAGACCCCTAGAGTAATAGAAAATTAGCTAGACATGATGTTCATTAAATCCATAATATTTATAAAAGAAAACATTACAATTGAGGGAAAGAAAAGTAGAAAAAAAATTACAACTAATCTTTACTATACTCTTCTCTAAAAGTAATGCTCTTTTTTTGTATTCTTGATCAACTCTTGACTCTCTCACCAAATTTATTAGATTATTGAGCCACTTTGAAGATTGAAAATCAACAATATGCTCGATGAAAATTATGCACTATGAATATGATTCACTATGAATATCTTCTAGGTTTAGGACTCTAAGAATGTATTTATAGGCACAAGAGTGTTTTAGGAAAGTTAGAATTTTAACTCAATTAGGACTGTAGGAAATCTGCCTTAAGATTTGTACAAGATTAGCCAGGGTAGTGGCTCAACTTATCCACTGTCGAGACACACATAGAAATTCTGGAAACAAATTACAACCTGAGAAGGTACCACCACGGCTCACATAACTTAACATTGCGGCTGATGTACTTCTTCAAAAATCCTAAATTTGGGCAAAAAAAGGTTAGGCCGCGGTGCCAACTATTTTAAGCTGTGGTGCATATACATGTGTGGAATTTTTGCCTGATAACCTCCCACTTGTTTTTTCGTTTGTGCGTGTGCAACACTTTGCACTTGAAACTACCTAACATTCATCAAAACATACCCCTTGAATCTAAAAATGACAATTGTGTTATAATTAGATAAAAAGTGTATAAATAAATCTTAACATCGTCATTTAAGTCCCAATAATTCATAGATCAATCGTTCTTTTCAAGCACACATCAATTCAAGCTATCCATCTCAATCAAGACGTCCCAAAATCAACTATCGTTGAGCCACCATACCCTAGGAGAAAATCTAGACTACCTACCAGCCAAAGTGACCCAGGTAGCCTAGGAGGCTTGTGTTGGGTAAAAAATAAACCAAGTATGTGTGGCACCATTTGATTGATCCAAGTCAGTATTTGAAAAATTAAATAGTACAGTCAGCGTATAGTCAGGTAAATCTTTAATAAATAATTTGTATTAATTACTTAAGATATTTATATTAATATTAAATAATATTAATATTAATTAATACGAGTTATTTACCAAAATATCATCCATTCATCCCTTCAAACAAGATCTCACAACTTGAAAAGGTACGCATAATCTCATCCTTACAATCTCTAAAATTCACTCTGATCTTAATTAATCTATCAAGAATCTGATTTAAGCATCGAAATAGATATGACACCCTACGGTGTTATTCCTTCTGACA
Source organism: Elaeagnus macrophylla (assembly GCA_029378325.1). Classification (NCBI taxonomy): domain Eukaryota; kingdom Viridiplantae; phylum Streptophyta; class Magnoliopsida; order Rosales; family Elaeagnaceae; genus Elaeagnus; species Elaeagnus macrophylla. The sequence goes on along the minus strand of CM055641.1, from coordinate 41,051,495 downwards.
TAGTTTGTTAATGACATGCAAGTTGGCTTGTCAGGAAACAAAGGCTGAAACAAAATTAGATCTTACACTATATATAAAAGTTTGAATCACGCTTGATTTTTTTTTTAAATTATCAATTTATTTTTAAATTATTAACATTCATTGTCCTTTTATAAACTATTATCATATTAAATAAAGACTTTTATTCAATAAGAATTCTAATCATATGATAATTAACACATCTAATAATAACCCTAAATATTATTTTACTTTATCAATTAATTTAGAAGCATAATAAAATTAATTTTGTATTTATTTCAACTATATAATAAAAATTAATCAAATAAAAAGTTAGCAAAATAATTGACGAGTTTTTTAACTAATAGTAGAAAATAAATGAAAAAAATTAAGTCTAAGAAGTTGGGACATAATTAATAATTTATTACTAATAAGGGACGTACATATGTAAGATTAAGAAAATAAATGGATTTGTGTGTGTAATCTGTAAATAAAAAAGCAACATTTATGAATTAGTATTGAAAATACATAAAATTTATTCTATTAAAAAATTATAAAGTTTATGTCCAATCTAATTTTGTTATACTTTCTTAAATAAATATTCCTTTTTAATACTCTAATTTAATTTAATTATATAAGATAATATTCTTTTAAAAAGTCGGCACACTTATATACTAAGAATGTTTTAACTCACCGAAAGGGTGGCAGTTTAAGTCGTGTTCGAGTTGACCTGATTTTAACACGACTCTAACATGACAAACCTAAACCCAACATAATTCCTTTTCGAGTCATTTTGGGTTGACCCATTTTGACCCGAAATTAATTCAGTTTGGGTTTGTGTCGGTTTTTTTCGTGTTGTGTTTCGTGTCGTTTTTCGTATCGTCGAAAATTTATACTCCTAACGATGTGTATTTGCCTTTTGTTGTGTTAAACTATTAGAGATTTAAGGTTTACAGAAGTTATATGAGTTGTTACTTATGAGTGAGCGTTCTAATAGATAACTATAGTTATTTTTTTATTTTTTAAGAATGGGTTGAATGGATCAACCCGGACCCGACCCTAAACCGACCTATTTTTTTTCGTGTCATTTTAGGTTAGCCCGTTTTTGACCCAAAACTAATACGTGTTGGATTTTTCGTATCGATTTTCGTATCGTATCAAAAATTACAACTCCTAACTCACCCCAATAACTAGGATCCCCACCAAAAGCAAATATCTTTGCGGTATAATAAAATCTCCACAATCTTCGGTTAAACATGTAATTAATTGTCTTTATAAATAATATTTATTAATTTACGATTAACAAATTAAACTTAAGCTACATCGTTCAATTTGCTTCCGGGCCCCATTACTTTGTGATCAACTAAGCATTGATAATAACATGACTTCCAACAACCATGGCAGTCGGATATGACAATGATTTTCATGTGGACCATTTACGATCCATAATTATTGCAATTAATTAATACACCCTTTTCATCATATATAATATAAATATCATTTCTTATGCATAACTTTAATGCATAACTGGGAATTAATAAGCACAAGTTATTTCTATAACTAACTCTTAATATACATAAGTTTTCTTTGAATCCTTTTTTTTTTTTTTTCACAACTACGTAATATAATGGGTTCCAGTTTAGTATGTAGTTTTCACAATTTTTTCAACATGTCGTAAATCCAATTAAACATCTAATTTAATATTTATATAATTATTTAATATATATAACAACTTATATTAATATAAATATATATGTGATGTATTTGATATTTTATATGTTAATTTGGATTGTAACATTGATATTTAATAAAAAATTTATTACTCTTATAAAAAAAATAAAAATGCATATAATAACCGAAAATATATAATATTACTCATTTTATTTTTTTAACAAAAAGCTGAACTAATTTATATTATTTGACACAATTAATCTCAATATGTTCAGTTCTACTACCTATGTGGCTATGTGTTAAAATTTTACGTTAATTTTAACACATGTCAAATTCAAAACTTGATGAAATTGAGACACGTATTTATTCAATAGGGCATCGCAAAATTTTATTTTATAAAACTAATGACCCTGGGCTATCCCATTTTTTATTTGTTTGTAAAAATGAACTTATGTGACTTTTTGTAAAGGCAGTTGACTCATGCTTTCTAATTTTTACTTAATAAATATGAGTTTAACATAGAAATTATGTTTTATAAGTTTGGATGTATTTTACTCTCATATTGTACAAAATAAAATTAGTACAATTATGTAAAAAATTTGTCCCATTAGGAGTGTGGGTCCAAACCTATAGTATGTTTGTTTGACAGTAATCGTAATCGTAATGAGAATCATTCAAGATATTACTGTATTTGGTTTGACTGTATTCTGTAATGGAATGTATATATATTACAGCAGTAGTAGTAATCTTCATTACGTATGCAGTCCTTAAGAATACACTATAATGCTCTATTTTTCTCACAATTTTAATAATTATTTATGATTTTTTTTGTTCATTCTATCTCTTTTAGTAATAAAAAAAATTTATTTTTTAATTTTACTTTATTTATAATTTTATAACTTTATTTTAATATTATTATTTATTTTGATTACACTTATTAAACAAAACATTGTAATAGTAATATTATTTTATTTACATTCAATTACATTAAAATTACCATTTTTCATTACTTTTACATTCAGTAAATCAAATGCCACCTAATAGATTATGAACATAATCTGTCTAATTTTCAATTCTAAAATAATGTATCTTGATTTTTTCTTTCTTCTCAAATTAAAATAATATTTTTTTATTTTAAAATATAAGAAAAATATAAAAATAAATTAAACATTGATTTAAATAAATTTTTTAATAAAATTATTTTAATATGTAAGAAAATTATATTAAAAAAATTACATACCACTTTAACTATTAAATATTATATAAAAATATTTATCATGAATTTTATGTGACTATATTATATATATTATCGCTAAAAATTATACAAATTAATTATAATATAATTTAGTGTATCAAATAAGATTTACCAAACTGACATGTCGTTAGTTTTGAAGAGTATATGTATGTATATGTTAAGCTAAGGGTATAACTTATAAGGCATGTAGTACACATCGATAAAAAAAACAATGTGTCCTCATGCCCTCCAATCTGAACCAAAACCTAATCACTAATTTTAACATTAGTTTTAATTCCACTTGCCTAAACCCTCTTTTCCCACAGTTCCAATGTTTTAAAAGTCACGAGACCAATATTGTCTTTTTGTTCATTCAATTCCATTAGAGAAAGAAAGAAAAAAGAGAGAGAGAGACTGTGAGAGAAATCAAGAAAGAGAGAGTTGAGTCCAGTGGATTGGCAGAACAACTGATAGAGAACTTTCAAAGCTCTTTTCCTTCCACCATCTTTCAAATAACTGAAAGTATTAAAAAGCCTTTTCTTATCTTCTCATCTTAAAGACTGTTTTTGCCTCATCTCTCTCTCTATCTCTATCTCTGTTGGGTACCATGTAGGTTTCTCCCAAATCCTTTTAAGTTTCACACTACTCTTTATTTTCATCTTTACTTGTCTATTTTCCAAACATGCATACTTTTTCTTTAAAATCTCTTATTTTATTTTTTATTTTTGCTTGCAGGCGATCTGAAGAGAACCCATTAGACCTTAACAACTTGCCTGATGATTACTCTAGAGATAATATTGGAAAACAAGTCTTCATTGAGGAAAGCAGCTCGCCTGCAGGTATGTAGAATTTCATATTTTCAACCACAAAAAATTAAGTACATCAATTATTGTGTGACACGTAATAAGATAACTTTAAAAATAATAAATTTATTTATTTTTTAAAATAATTATTAATATTGATAAAATTGTATGTATTTAGTATTTATATATTAAGTAAGCTCGCCTGCAGGTATATACATTTTCATATTTTCATAGACAAATAAAAATCAAATATGTAATAGGTGATAAAATAATTTTAAAAATAATAAATTTATTTATTTTTTAAAAGAATAATTTAGGTTCAATTGTAAGGCATAATTTTTCTTTATAAATAAATTTTATTTTAAAAAAAATTTATGAATTTTTCTTATAATATAAATAAATATATTTTTTTTATCGAATGATTAATTTATTCATAGATATTTTGAGAATAAATATGTGTACAGATTTATATGCATTTAAATAATTTTTTTTAAATGAAAAATGAATTTAGATGGGATTGGGAATACAGATATAAATTTGTTGCATAATCTAAACATGAATAAGATAATTAGGGTACAGGTTTAGGGGTAAGAAGGTCTCATCGAAGTTGCTTTAATTGGGTTTGGTTTTTGGGGTATTTTTGCAGGTTATGGAAAGAAGAAAAACGGCGCAAAGGTTGGAAAGGACGATGGGAAGGTCTATGAATGTAGGTTTTGTTCCCTCAAGTTCTGTAAATCTCAGGCTCTTGGTGGACACATGAATCGCCATCGTCAAGGCAAGTTGTCTTTTCTATCTTTTCAATTCAAACACACTTCACTACTCCCAACTTCAAGTTTACAACAAAGTACCACAGCTCATAATTAAAAAATATATTTTTATTTATTTAATGAGATTGATTTGAGAGACAATATCAAATTGGTTAACTTACTGTTTGTTAATGATTTAGACTATAACTTTGAATGTGTGTGTTTTTGTGCTGGATTCATCAGAAAGGGAGACAGAGACACTCAACAAAGCTAGACAGCTGGTTTTTGGTAACGATAATCCACCCACCCAACAACCCTCTCACCTCAGGTATCAAGTTAAAGAGATTTTTTTTTTTTTCAAATTTATTTCAAATAACACTAGTACAATTTATAATAATAAAAATAAAAATATGAATAAAATTTAACTAATCAAATTTTAATTTAAATGGCATCTAACTAATATAGGTTCAATGTGTTATGTTTCAGCTATATAAAGTATATTATTTTTATAGTTACAAATTTTAAGAATTATAAATGTTATTTTTTGATTTTTTGTAAATTTAATTATATGACATAATCTTCTATAATTATATAATTTTATTTGTAACTCTTAAAAAAAAACATATATTTATTTTTTTAATGTAAATAAATATATATATTTTTTATTAAAAAAATTAAAAATTAAGCTGATTAAATAACTGAGTTATTTAATGTAAAAATTTGTTTTATGATATTAAATATTTGTCAGCCTTTTGTTTCATATATATATATATATATATAATTGACTTATTTTACTATGTTCATTATTAACATGCTTAAAAAAAAAAACATGTTCATCATGAAAGATATATTTAGCGCTTAGAGATGATGATATACAGTTAATCCATATTTGTTATTGGTTTTCAGTTGCTATAATCCAATTACACCATTAGGAGGGTATCATCATTCAACAAGCAACATAGGAGATCCAAATACTTTTCCTATAAGATATCCATCTAGATCATTAATGTTTCCTGCAGGTTCTTCTTCATCTACTCTAATACCACCACTACAACCATCATCACAATCTTCTATACAAAACCAACATCAACCTTATAACTTATACCCGTCTCATTCACTACCCATTTCCTTTCACTCTTCAAACTACAACCCAAGCGATTATTATATGGGTCATGTACTTAGTAGAGGCGTGCCACATGGAATGAGTACTACTGTACCAGAAACAAGTAGCTATACTTGCATAGGTGCACCCGTGGCACATGGATTCATCCCGCCGCTACCGCCCGGTAACGGCCGGGGTGGTTCAGAGTTGGAGAGGTCAAGTGGTGGAAGTGGTGGTGGAGATAAGGAGGGATTGAGTTGGGGTAAGAGTTATGCAACAGAAACTGGGACACGTCAGCGTTTGGATCTTGGTAGTTCAATCAATCGGTTTCATGATGGGTTGTAATTATAAGGATAATTTTGATAGTCATTAGTGATATTGTTATATTATTATGATGCTAATGTCCTTTGAACACGGCAATTAAAATGATCGAAGAAGAAGAAGAAGAGAGAGAGACTTTACAAGCTATAAGCTGACAGATGGGGTCAAGAGTTATTTTGTTTTTTTGGTTAAGTTTTAATTTAAATGAGTAACAACTTTTGAGAGCTGAGGATAACTTCAGCTAGTTTGGCTCAAAGCTGTGGGATTGGGGGATGTTTGTCTTTTCTGTTGGTAGGAACTACCAACTAACTGTGAAGATGGGGGAACTAGATTGAGTTGGTGGGACTATCAAGTTAGATATGAACTGAATGTTCCCAACCCCTTTTTGCATGGAAATCCATTTTTAATATTTTTTTTTTTTTACTTTCTTATTTTTTATGTTTTAATTATTTGCTTCTTGCCCATCATTCCATTAGTCTAGTGATAAATATTGTATCATATATTCTCTTAGATGTAGATTTGAATTTACATTCCCCTAATTTAAAGTAATTAGCTTGTAAGTGTGTTACGTATCTTGAAGTAGATTTTGTTAATATAAAAAATCATTTTCTTCTTTGACTCTCACCGTCACTAACGTTATGCATCGCTAAATTAAACCATGAGCTTGCATATTGGAGAAAATTAATTGGTGAATGAATGGTAAGAACTATGTAATTGGATCTTCCCGTTGGAAAGTTTTTAATTGTTTAACTTTAATCCTACTTCTTAATGTTTAAAATAGTGCAAATATTTAAGAAAATATTTTCAAATGTTTTAATTTTTAGTAATAGTCTTAAATGTATTGAAAAATTAAACAGTTATAAAATAAAAACAAGGAAAATAAGACATAATATAATATCTTATTTAAGAAACAATAGAGTTCGATGTAAAACAAAATACGAACTTTTTTTAAAGTGAATATAATTAATTATTGGTTTAATTGTATGTTATAACCCTGCTTTATATATTGAATTTTATTTTTAACAATTCACCGAAAGAAAAAGAAAAAAAAATATGTTTATTTTTCTTATAACATAAATAAATATATGTTTTTTTGTATTAGAAGAAAATAAATATATTTTTTTTACTAAGCGAGTTAAAAATGAAACATATTAAATAACTGGGTCATTTATGCATTGAATAGTTAATTGTTTTTTCAAATGAGAATCAACATCAATAGAAACCTACTACTCATAACTCAAGCTATTTTATACAATATTCCATCTTCAACTTTTTTTATATATAATTTATAAGAAAATATTAAATGCATAGAAATTTGTACACATATCAATTTTGTGGTGTCATGTAGTAGAATTGTCTGAAAAACAAACAATTTTATTATATTTAAAATTATTTTGACACATAACATATTATAATTAATATAAGTGCACCTGCATGTACTTAGCCTTCTCCATACCTTAAATCCTTACTTTTGTTTATTATGATAGTACTCAAACATTTTCGTTTCATATAACATATTTGAATCATTACAACTTATATTTAAAAACAATTATTGCATTTATGTACGTACCGTAAAAATAACTAATTAATTTATTGTTACAACTTATTACTCTTCTTGCTCTCTTATATTATAGAAATCCACCAAGAGTTTCCAAAATAGACATGATTGTAGGCTTCATTTAAATTTGAATCAGTAGTAATCAGTTTGAGGCAATAAGATTACCTTAAAAAGGAATGATAAAATAGCACAATTAGACTAAGTTTCATTTACCATTGCTTTTGCGTTCTTCAACATTTCTATTGGGACAAGTGGACAAATAAAGACTTGACTGTTGAGCGAGTTTGGCTAGGAGTGTATATATAATATAAGAGCTTGTTTGTGTTGTATTTGTTTGTATAGTGCGTGTTCATGACTGTATTTTTCCTCCAAATATTCATATTTTTATTAAAAAAATGATCTTTTTAAGTCAAATTATTTTTTTTAATAATAATAAGAAAACCGGATATCTTACAAGCACGAAAGAACTAGTTTTTTAAAAATAATTGTGTGTTGCGTCTTGGTTTTTATTTTTATTGTAATACAAATTATCACCCTTCATTTGGCCAAAGCAAAAGTACCCTTTTAACTTTTTTTTGGGTTCATTAATACCCTTTTAACATTGCTACACATATTTATTAAAAATTAATATTTGTTACAAATTTGTAGGACTATTTGCAAAATATAAAATATATATTTATACATTCTAAGAGTCGATCTCTTCGAATATGTTCAGCATTAATTTATCTATAATATATATAAAAGTCTAAATTACGCATTATAAATTTTGAATAAAATTGTTCATATATATTATATAGTAATGACTACTATTACCCTTAATTATTATATAATTTATTAAGTATTATTTTTTTTTTTTATAAATTATAAAATTAAGCAATATAGTTTCCTAATAAACATAATAACATATCATTTTATTTTTTTTTTGGAACTTATCTCTAATTAACTCAAATACTTTTAGCTATTTTGTATTATTCACTTAGTTTTCATAAATTTTAAATATGATTTAGAAATTAAACAATGAGAATTAATTTTTTTAAAAGTCTAGATGTTTGAAGGATGAACCAACATTATATTTATACATATCATACAGTCAATTGTTTAAAACTCTATGGTAATATTGTATCAATTGCATGCAATTTAACCTTTTTTTTAGATCAAAGATTATATCCTGAGATAAAATATTAATTATAATTACTTTTCATAATTGATAGGATTGAAAGAAAATTTAAGAAATTAAAACTTGAACATATTCTAGGACCACATTGCTCATCAATTTGTTTTATTTTGTTTTTATTTTTTTAAGTCAAGGCAAAGAAAGAGATCTAGAGAGAGAGAGAGAGAGAGAGAGAGACACGTACCCAACAAATAAATGATTTTTAATGAACATAAGATGAAAGGCTTTATTAATATAGCAAGTCGCTATAGTAGCCAATGGTTGGTCATTTTTATTGAAGCAACACTAGGGTTCCAGATACTTAAAAGTACAAATCTGAAGTGATTGAAGTAGAAACAGGTACCTTTCCATTTATTGAATAACAAAGGGAAAAAAAAAAATAAGAAGAAGAGAAAGAGAAGAGGAGGAGAGGTTAGACAATAGACACAGAAGCTACACAAAGAGACAAATTAATTGTTTATATAAAACCAAAGTAAGCAACCCATATAAGTTTTGATAATCTACCCCTAGCTAGGCCCTAAAATGTACAGACTATATATACTACATACAAACATGCTTGAAAATAGGTAAAGCTGAAATACAATATAAATTGACCATTTAGTTTCAAATGAGATAACTGTATTATCTCAACTAATTGATCTCCTTCTCAGGGTCTTGACTGCTAGTGCTTAACCTTATTTGGTTCACAGCTCGACCCTATCTTTAGAAACCTAGCTACCTTCATGGACAACCCTTCACTCTTATTATTCATTATTTATTTATTATATTATATTATCTTTTTAATTTATCGAAGGACAAATACCATTTTTTCTTGTCTAAGTTACATTTTTTTTGTCATCAAAATTTCTTAAATTAAGTCATGTTAGTGGTGCAATCTATTAATATATTAAAAATAATGTCATTTAGTCATTAATCATGAAAATACCGACAAATTTTATAATTTTAATGATTTATCTATTAAATTATTATTATGTTTTCTTCACGTGATTAAAAAGATTAAAACAATAATCTTTAACAATGATAAAGTAACAATTAATATGAAAACAATTCAAAAAAATATTCATTTTAATATTTATTAATTTAATTTATATCTTAAAATAACTTTATATTTGAATATTATTATTGTTGATCTTTTATTTCAAATAACTTCATATCTTTTAAACGGATTAAATATCCTATGAGTCACTTTGTTTGTGTCATTAAAAGACTTCCGTCGCTTTTCTTTCACAAGGGACACTTAAGTCACTCTCTCAATAAAAATAAAATACCTTGGTCGCTTTTTTTAATAATAAAATACTATTTTATTAATAAAATTTTTTGGAATGATAATAAAGTGAATTTAATAGGAAAAAATTGTCATATTATTTTAAAATTCTAAAACTGAATTTGAGCAATATAATATTGCTTTATTTTCTTTTGGTCAGCTATTTTTTTAAAATTTTAAATTTTATGAAATTTTTACATATTTTTTGGAAACTTTTATGTATCCCTTTTTTTATAGGTATCATATTTGAATCATTGTTGTAGACTTTTACAATATAAAAAATAGGGATTACACAAGTCAAAAATTACAAGATTATTATTAGCATTAGAATCACACAAATAAGCTCTCTCTTGTCCACTATCGTCAGAGACTACAATAGATGGCTCATTCACTACAACAGCTCTAAACAATACAGTAGAGGTGTGTTGTTCAACTTCTGGTACTAGTATATGAAGATGATGAACAAGAGAGAACTTATCTATGATATTCCAAAGCTACTAATATTATAATTTTATGACTTGTGTAGCATATATTTCTGATATTATAAAGTCTGTAGTTTCGATCCAAACACGATACTTATATAAAATGATATACAAAAAAAATGCAAAAAAGTACATAAAAATTCCATAAAGTATAAAATTTTTACAAAAATAGTTTACTAAAAAATAAAAAATAATATTGTATTGTTCAAATTCAGTTTTAAACTGTTGAACTAAAACAAAAATTTTGCCTCCCATTAAATTAACTTTATTATTATTTCAAATTTTTTATTAGTAACATAATATTTATTGCTTAAAAAGTGATAAAGTGACCCATTTTTGCATAGAGAATGACCTAATTATCCATTATGAAAGAAAAATGACTAAATTATCATTTTGATACAAGCAAAGTGACTTCCACAACCCCTCACCCAGTTCATTTTATGTGATAAATGTATAAAATGATCACTGGCCCTTCTCCCAATAGCTTAAGCATTTGAGAGAGTTAATTTTCTAATAACTTATAACATGGTATCAGATATAGAGGTTCTATGTTCAAGACCCAACAAACCCAATTGTTGAATTACAAATTGTTGGCCTACATAATGCATAGAGCTAATACTTGTAGTAGAGTGATAAATGTATAAAAATAATGTTGGTCTTTTTTCTCAATAGCTTAAGTTCAGTACTACAATCTAGGGCAATATAGGATAGCTACTAATATAGAGATAAACAAATAGGGCGGTTTCAAGTATGTGGCCGTCCTATAAGGAAAATAGGACAGTTATTACGGAAAAAATTAGGCAAAAAATAGTTATCCTAAAAAAATTCTTATAGGACGGTTAGTAGCCGTCTTATTTGTTGGCATATAAAATGACTACTAGCTGTCCTATAAGAATTTACATACAATTTTTTATAGGACAGCTAGTAACTATCCTATATAACCAACAAATAAGACGGCTACTAGTCGGCCTATAAGAAATGGTATATTTAAAAAATTCTGCTTAATTTTATAGCATATTTTTCAAAAATATTTTGAAACTTCTAACCTTCGATTTTGGCCATGAGTGAATAATTAGCTCTCAATGAAGCTTAGTTTATTTCCTTAACTTTTTTTGTTGGATTATCTTTTTTACTCCGAGGTTTTCTATAGGTTCTTGTTGAAATTTCCTTATGCATATATATCTTAATCTCATCTCAAAATATATTTAGATTTAGATAAGATAACTATGAATATATTGATCATTTGTTGAGGAAGTTGCTTATCTCTTAATTTTCACTTGTCTAGGTTATGCTAGACACGAAGTTTTGGGGTGTAATTATTGATTTTTATGTGGGAATAATACAGATTTTGCAACTTCATATAAGGTAGATCATTTTCACACTACTCATCTTTATCTTCACCAAATGATTTGGAAGCTTCAATTATTTATACAGATGAGAATTGAGCATCCCTATGCAATTGTGTTTCTCTTTCTTAGATAAAGGAAAATATTAGCATGGAACGGCCATGCACTGTACGCATCTTGAATTACAAGTTGATTTTTATTGAATAACTATTTTTCCAATTTTTAAATAGATCACTTTATCCTTTCCAATTTATGAAAAATATTACATTTCTTTTTTCAGAAAAGACAAGAGTTTCTTTAGGAATTACTTACTCGTAATGCTTCAGGCAAGGTATTCTATACTGGACAAATACAACAAAATTTTTTTTTTTAATAAAATTTCTTATAGGACGATTAGTGACCGTCCTATAAAGTTTAAATAAGACTTTTTTTTAAAAAAAATAGAATAGTCTGTGACCGTCCTATAAAAATCTTATAGGACGATCACTGACTGTCTTATAAAAATCTTTTAAGACGATCAGTGATCTTTTTATAAGAATTTTTTATAAGACGGTCAATGACCGTCCTATTTTTTCAATTTTTTTAGGAAGGGAGATTATAAGCCTGTCATTGACCATCCTATAAGTCTTATAGGATAGTCAGTGATCGTCCTATAAAGCCTAATTTGTAGTAGTGGCTTTTGGAAGAGTTAGTTTCTAAACGTCTTATAACATTACATATCACTTGTATCCTTCTTAAAAACTTGTATTTTAATCGCATTTTGATCACTTAACAGAAAATAATAATAATTTAATAGAAAATTATTAAAATAGTATAATTTATTTTTAATTGACTTATTTTTTCATAACTAAGGAACTAAATGATCCAATTCTCAATTTGAGGGACTAAAGGACACTAACAAAAAGTGAAGAACATATTACTTCAATTGAATGAATGCACAAACTATGCAATTACAATAATATATACAAGAGTACAAGAAGCTCTTAATTGGTTAGTAAGTTAACACTATAACTAACTTACTAACAGAAGCTGAGAAACTATCTACTGCAACTATGTGTACATTGCACTTAACTCACTTGTAATAGCTCCTCTCAAACTCAAGGTAATTGAGGCAGCATCATGAGTTTGATTCTTAAGGAAGTGAATCTAACCTTAGACAGAGGGTTTGTCAACACATTTACCACTTGTCCTTGTGAGGGAGTAAACAACACCTCTAGTTATTTTGAAAGCACCAAGTTACGAACAAAATGAAAATCAATTTCAACATGCTTCATGCAAGCATGCATCACAAGATTTGTAGTTAAGTATTTGGCACTCAAACTATTTGTAAAGAGAATAGGCACATGAGCCTCAAGCACACGTAGTTCATTTAATAAAGCCCTTAGCCAAATGACCTCAGTTGTAGCCACAACAATAGCTTTACATTCTGACTTTGCACTACTCCTTGAAACTACCTTCCATTTGGAGGACATCCAAGACACCAAGTTATCTCCAAAATAAACACAATAAGCACCTATGCTCTTCCTATCATCAGTACAATTGGCCCAAGCTGCATCTAAGAAAGCAACAAGCCTAAGTACTTTAGACTTGTGAAATTGCATGCCATAATTCAAAGACCCTTTGAGGTACTTAAGTACCCTTTTAGCTTCCATCAAAAGCAACTCAATAGGAGCATGCAAGAATTGACATAACTTGTCCACAACAAAGGCAATCTTTGGCCTTGTGACCACACAGTATTTAAGAGCACTTACAATGCTTCTAAAAGGAGTAGGATCTATAAGAGGAGTACCATCATACTTTGATAGTTTAGACCTTGAAACCATAGGAGTAGGCACAGGCTTAGATGAATCAAAACCAACCTTGGTGAGTAGCTATTTCACATACTTTTGCTGACACAAATGAAGAGTGTCTGCACATCTATTTACCTCAATGCCCAGACATAAGTGCAAATCACCAAGATCCTTCCAAGAAACTTGGCATTTAAAAGTGACACCAGTTGCTGTAAATACACCTTATTATTCCCAGTGACAATAATGTCATCCACATACACCAAAATAATAGTTTTGTGATCACCAATGAATCTGAGAAACATAGAAGTGTTAGCCTTTGAATTTTCAAATCCCAAATCCAAGAAACTAGCACTTAACTTTTGATACCAAAGCTTGTTTGAGACTGTAAAGAGCCTTTGTGAGGTTACACACCCAATCAGGATGCTCCTTGTCTTCAAAATCAGCTGGCAGCTTCATATAAATAATCTCCTCTAACTCTCCTTCAAGGCAAGCATTATTCACATCTGATGTGTTAAAATGTGTACTCGCAAGTGTACGAATCACTCGTAGTAAAGTGATAAGCAACTTCCAAGGTCGGTCTCTCAAGGAATTGCAGTGGTTTTAAATAACTAACTTTTTAATCTAAATAGAGTTCTAATGAAAATAAAAGACTAATTAAATAGAGTTCTAGTAAAACTAAAACTCTAAGTAACTAGAATCCTAAAGCTAGTAAAACTGTAAAAAGGTGTTTGATTTGTAACGGGAACAAAGTACGAGCAATTAAACGAAAACAAAATCACAATTAAACAATCAATTCAGATATATTTGAAGATCAATGGAGAATGTATGGACGTTTAGCTTGGTTGACCATGCTTGCATCGAAAAGGTATGGTGAGATAACATGAACGTCCTATATAAACAAAACTACCGGCTTTCCTTTTAATTACGAAACTCCTTTTGGCGGGGGTAGGTCTCTTTGTTGATTAACTAATTAACTGCCTTTGGCGGGGGTAAATTAAATAGCAATCAAATTATGCGCAAGGAAAACATGCCAATCAAATTAATGCTATGACTAAGTCACTAACTTGAATCTTTGATTAAGTGTTTCGGAATAGAGTTAAGGTGACGTTCCTCTAACTAAATTCTTAGGTTTTTCAATCTAACTACGAACATCAAATGGGCCCATGATTATTCATAATCAAACATTTAAACATGCTCTTAATCAAAAAGTATTTTATTCATAAGTCAAAAAGATACACCATACACAATTCTAGCAAACATGGCAACACAAACTAAACATCCATAATTAAATTAGCCAGACATGTTCATATTATTATTCATAGACAAATAAAATATGATCATACACTTTAACAAATAAAGAAGATGAATTAATTCTATAACAACAAGGAAAACCTAAATCTAAATACCGCTTATGGATTGGTTGACGTACTTCTCCGTAAGCTTTATCTTCGATTGTCGTTAGCTTCCTTGAATCCTTAGAATATTGTCTCTCGCTTCGTTATAGTGTGGCAACGCTCTCAAAACTGATTGAATGTCGTGTTTGGGTCGCAAAATTGAGAAGAGGAAGAGTTGTGTATGAATTGGTCAAGTTATTTCGAGTTCTTTGTAAAGGGGGTCTAAGGGGGTATTTATAGATGTAAGGGATTCCTGATTGCAATAGGAATAGGCGCGCCGCGGCATGCATTTTCCCCGCCGCGGCGCAACACAAAATTTGGAAAATATGCAAAAACCCGAGAGCTCCCCGCCGCGGCATACAATTCCCTCGCCGCGGCGCGCAATGCTTCTATGTTTTCAGGATCAAACCCGAGAGCCTCACGCCGTGGCATGCAATTCTCTCGCCGCGGCGCGCAATGCTTTCCTTCTTTTCACGTCCCCCCTTACATATGTGATGGCACTATATGTAAGGCTTACATATTCGTCTTGATTAGTCCGTAACTCGTGATCCGAGCGCCGTAGGTGTTCCGTCTTCGCGTGTTTTCATCATTTGAATCATTTGACGCTAAAAACACTTGAAATGCACTAAAATATACCCGTGACTCCGAATGGATAGATTTATGAAAATAATCGAAATAATAGTCATAATAAATCTATATATCAATCAATCAAGCATAATTAATCACGAAATATTAGTGCTTTTCGAGCACTCATCAACATCCAATTACTTTAAATCCCAGCCCAGGGAAAGTGCCAAAGAAAGGACCAACCTAATGGCTTGAGGATTAATAACTGGTGAAAAGGTCTTTGAAAATTCAATACCTTCCACTTATGAATACCCTTTAGCAACAAGTCTGGCCTTATACTTATCCAAACACCCATCACTCTTCAGCTGAGTCCTATAAACCCACTTGCATCCAATAAGATTCACTTGAGTTGGACAAGGAAGTAGTTCCCAAGTACCATTGTCTAGCAATGCTTGAAACTCCTTATACATAGCTTGTTCCCTTTCTATAATGTGCATCTGCAAAAAATGAGGCTTAGTGAGAATAACTTGTTTATGAGGAGCATGCAAGACGAAGTAGAGCTTTGGTTTAAGAGAACCCGTTCTAGAACATGTGAACATAAGGTGAGAAGAACCAGGTGCTAAAGGATCACCACTAGGAACATCAACATAAGGAGTTGATGAACCAGTATGAGGAGGAAGAGTGGGAAAGTCAATGAGTAACTCACCTGAGAAAGAACTAGGAGAATCAGAAGCAATAAGAGGTAGAAGGACACTAAGTGAGAAGAGAAAGAAGCTAAAAACAAAAGAGATTGAAAAGAAGAGAAGAAGAAAACACAATAGGTGACGCAGATGGAGATGAAGAAGTAGGCTAAAAAGAAACATCTTTAGGAGATAGAGAGTCAGTAGAGACAGAATGAAATGTGACAGAAGAGTATGGGAACTGTGTTTCATGAAAAATTACATGCCTACTTGTGTACAACTTACCAGAAGACCTGTCAAAACACAAATAACCACGTTGTTGTGGTGTATAACCTAAGAAAACACAAGGTAAGGACCTAGGTTGTAGCTTATGTTTATTGAAAGACCTAAGGCATGGATAGTGCAGGTAGCCAAATGAAGAAAGGAAAGTAACGACAGGAACCTTGCCAAAAAGAAGCTGTTAAGGAATGTCAAAATTTAAAGCTTTGAAAGGTAGCCTATTTAAGGTAAAAACAGTTGTATGAAAAGCATAGATAAATTTTTTTAAAGGCATATGAGAATGAAACAACAATGCTAACCCTCTCTTAACAACCCTTCTATTTCTAGTTTCTACTGTACCATTCTGTGTTGAACTATGAGGACAAGTGATCCTATGTGTGACCCCAATAGAGCTAAGACAAGTAGTAAGAAAAGAAAATTCTTTCCCACCATCATATTTAACCATTTTGATTTTAACCTCAAAGTTTTTTCCTACCATTTGCATGGAATTAAGAAAGACAAATTTAGTCTCATCTTTTATTTTTAAGAAAAACAACCACATGTACTTAGTACAATTGTCAACTATTAGAAAAAAAATACTTAGCACCTGTGTTAGAGACAATAGGAGAAGTCCACATATCAACATAAAGAAGATCAAAAGGATGCAAGGATTTAACATGAGAATGTGAAAAAGGAAGTTTATGTGATTTAGCAATGCAAAAAGAATTGCACAAACTAACTAGGGGTAGTTTAGTACAAGAAAGTATAGAAGAAAGCTTATTAAACACATCAAAAAAAGGATGTGCAAGTTGATAATGCCAAACATTTGGCTTTATTAAAGATACTAAAGCAGAACCATTAACACCAATACATCTGGTTGACTTATTAGAACTTAGAACAACATCTCTAGAAGGAAGTTGAGAACCATGAAGAAGATTGCCATCTAATACACAAAAACTTGATAACCAAATTTTGTAATTTATAAAAGCTCGCAAGTGCACGAGTCACTTGTAGTAAGCTACAAGTATACTCCCAAGATCGTCTCTCAAAGGAATTGCGGTGGTTTTCAAAAGAGTCAAATGTAATCCAAAACGTAACAATAAAATAAATTCTAAACACTCTAATCGAAGGTTGGTTTTGTAAATGGTTTCTAAAATCATAAAAATACTAAAACAATAAAAGTAAGTGCGTGAAAGTTTTGTTGAAACGATGAGATGAACGAGTGTGGGAAATTGGTTAGTAAACTAATTATGGATGAGTTGATTTATGTGGTTTTGACAATTAAGCACGAAAAAGTAGAATTTAATGATTATTTTCTCTAACCCTAGAAAATCCCAAATCAATGGTGATTTTTCCTTAATTAACTAATTAGCTTCTTTGATCCAGACCGTTAATTAGTTAATTAGCCTTAAACCTAGGAAAATAGTTTAATCACCTAATTCAATACAAATCAATGCACTTAAACTAGGCTCATGCTCAAGAGTGCTCAATTGAATTCAGATGGCGTTTCTAAAACTCAACCCTAAAATGTTTCATAGATTCACAAATCAAATTGGCCAGAAATAATTGATGAACATACGTATTAAAAAATAATGACCATGAATTAAATTACTTAATCATAAAATTATCCACACAATCACTCATCCAATCATAGTTACATCACCAAAATCCCACACATAAAGAGTTTAGCTACTCATAATGAAATCCAAATCAATATTTTTCATTACAAATAACATTCTATGAATTCTTAAAGAGAAAACAAATTACAAACAATAAATTACCCCACTTCCACTTTTAAAACAAGTCCTTGATGTTGGATGATCACCTTCTTCAAGGTTGTTGATGGAGCTTCAATGGAGGAGCATTAATGGAGTAATTTTCTCTCTAAAGAATGTGGAGAAGAAGAAGAAAAGCACTATTCACGCTACTGTTCACGAGTTGGTGGAGGTTGAATAATATAAAATCTGTTGGAGGCTGGAGAGGATGTTGTCTTTTTTAGGTCTTTTCTTTCCTTGTAAGGGTTTCCAATCAATCTGTAAATCTCGTGGCCCAGGAGGAGTCCAATCCGCGTGCGCGCGCCGCGGCGCAACTTTTTCCATGCCGCAGCGCACATGTGATATTGATTTACGAATAAAAATAGAAACCTCCCCGCCGCGACATAACTTTCCCTCGCCGCGGCGCGCAATGTGTTCATGATTTTGGGTCCAAAGCAGAAACCTCCTCGCCGCGGCGCACAATGTTTTGATGATTTTCATGTTTCAACCCAAGAGCCTCTCGCCGCGGCACACAATTCCTTCGCCGCGGCGCGCCTTGCATGTAACAGTGTATATGGTATGTACATCTATGTACATGTATGTACATGCTTTGCTGATTCTCGATGTAAGGCTTACGTCCCTCAATGTAATGCTTACATTTTTAAACACTTTTGCTCTCTTTTTTCACATTTCTTCCCAAACCTACTTTGACCTACAAAACAATAAAATACCCTCCAAAACAAGATTATATTGAGATTAAATGCAAAATAGATGCTTAAAAACATAACAAATAGTAGGTCAAAATAGTGTTAATCAAATACCCCCAAACCTACATTTTGCTAGTCCTCAAGCAAAACTAAAATTAAAAAGCCAAATAACAAAACTAAAATTGAAGTTAACAAAACTTGTCATGCTTTAGTTTATTTCCAATTCATAACAAAACATTTATGCACCAATTTATCCAATATTTTAACACATCAAGGTTCACCATTTAGATTAATTTCGCTTCACAAGTCTAAATCCCAATACTAAAAGTGTATCAACATTGATTCCCCCAAACCTAGTGTCAAGAATGTGAATTCGTTTCAACTCTAATCCTCACGAGAATTACTCTCTAAATCACACCGATCCTATGGGTTCAAGCACTCATCAAAATATATGCGAATAGAAGTTATGTAAAGAAACGAGCTAATAGGTTCGCATATGATTAAACAAGAAAGGCTCAAAAGTGTACAACATTGATCTCATGAAAGGAATCAAATGATAGGATTTACGAAGAAATCACATTACTAATCTCATGCATCAATTAAAATCCTCAAGCAAAAACTTTAAGTGTGCCATAGAATGAAAATGCTTTGACTTTAAGGGAACTTATTTCCTATTTCTCTCTTTCTTTTTTTTTTTTTTTTTGTTAACCATTCATACTTGAAGAACTTAGGGTCATAATAAACTTATTATCTCTTCTTCTTCTTTTTTTTTTTTAGACCCATATACATATGTAATTTGTGAATGGCTACTTCTTAGCTCTTTTTGTGTTGGGTATAGGAATTCCCTTATATTTTTAAAGTCAAGCACGAATGAGATAGGCAAACACTTCAAACTTAACTTAAGTCATTTAATCTAAGCAATTCAATTAAGCACATGATCCCTCATTAAATGTTTAAAATCCTAACATTCAATGCAAAAACCTATAGAGATCATCTAACAATTTGAAATGATATGAAAGGTGTTTAAAAGAGTAGAAGAATATTTATCTCTCCGAATAAAACGTTAAGGGCTCAAAAATATTCTCACAAGGTAGTCTCCACTATTCAATTCCTATACACAAGATTTGGGTTCATCTCAGTTTTAACATCAAAAGCATGAAAAACAGATTGCAAATTAAAACCGATCCTTACAACAATTCTCAAACATTTTAAAAATCAGATAAACAATGCATAAAGACTAGTTATTCATCAAAAATTGACTAAAAGCATGAAAATGTTGTTACCAACCAAAAATGCAAAATGCACCCCCAAACCTAAACTAAACATTGTCCTCAAGGTTTTCAACTACACACATGTTCAGAAAAGAATTTAGAAGGGCAAACAGAAAATTAAATTAAACTTAACGAAGGTAAAAGAAAAGATAGATAGTACCTAAAACGGTGGGTTGCCTCCCACCAAGCGCCTAGTTTAACTTCTTAGCAAGACGATGCTCATAGCTAAGGTGCATGCAGTTCAATGCACTCCACATCTCTACGGTGAACGACTCCTTCCAAGTAAGGCTTTACACGATGTCCGTTCACCTTGAAAGTTGCTTGTGTGTTGGGATTTATTAGCTCAACAGCTCCATGTGGAAAGATTTCCACAATCTTGTATGGTCCACTCCATCTTGATCGAAGCTTTCCTGGAAAAAGTTTAAGACGAGAGTTAAATAAAAGTACTTGCATTCCAGGATAGAGAGACTTACCAACGAGCCCTTTGTCATGATTACGCTTTGTGCGTTCTTTGTAAATCTTAGCATTCTCATATGCTTCGTTCCAAATCTCTTCAAGCTCATCAAGTTGAAGTAAGCATTTTTCACCCCCTTGTTGACAATCCATGTTCAGCTGCTTGATTGCCCAATAGGCCTTGTGCTCAAGCTCAACGGGCAAATGGCATGCTTTGCCATAAATTAACCGATATGGGCTCATCCCAATAAGTGTCTTGTATGCCGTACGGTAAGCCCATAATGCGTCATTGAGCTTCGAAGCCCAATCCTTCCTTGAAGGTCGCACCGTACGTTCCAAAATACCCTTAATTTGCCGGTTACTCACTTCAACTTGTCCCGATGTCTGTGGGTGGTAGGGAGTAGCCACTTTATGTGTGATGTTGTACTTTTTCAACAATCCATCAAAAAGTTTGTTGCAGAAGTGGCTCCCTCCATCACTGATTATTGCCCTTGGTGTGCCAAACCTGCTAAATATTGTTTCCTTCAAGAACTTCACAACACAGTTAGCATCATTAGACTTAGTGGGTATAGCCTCTACCCACTTGGACACATAATCAACAGCAACTAAGATATACTCAAAACCAGAAGAAGGGGGAAAAGGACCCATAAAGTCAATTCCCCACACATCAAACAACTCAACAACAAGATTATATGTCAGAGGCATTTCATTACGTCTACTTAAGTTACCAGTTCTCTGACATCTATCACAGCGCATGCAAAAATTATAGGCATCTTTAAACAGTGTAGGCCAATAAAAACCAGATTGAAGTACCTTAATAGCAGTTTTCTTACCGCCAAAATGCCCTCCACAGTGAAGTTCATGACAAAAAGTTAAGATACTTGCATGCTCCTCTTCCGGCACACACCTCCGGATGACTTGGTCTTGACAAATCTTGAATAGATATGGATCATCCCAGAAGTATTGCCTGTACACATGAAAAAATATTTTCTTTTCCTGAAAAGAAATGTTAGGCCTCAACAAACCGCTAGCAAGGAAATTTACAATATCAGCGTACCAAGGGTTTGGACCCACAGAAAATAACTGCTCATCAGGAAAAGTCTCAACAATAGCAATATCTTTGTCACTCTCAGTAGTGTCAAAGTTAAAAATCAACCTAGATAAATGATCAGCTACCACATTTTTCGTTCCCTTTTTATCCTTGATTTCTAAGTCGAATTCTTGTAACAACAAAACGCACCGAATTAGTCTAGGCTTAGCATTCGGTTTACTTAACAAATAACGCAAAGCAGCATGGTCTGAATGCACAATTACTTTAGAACCTACTAAATAAGATCTAAACTTATCAAGAGAAAACACAATAGCCAAAAATTCTTTTTCGGTGGTTGAGTAGTTAAGTTGAGCGTCATTTAGAGTTTTACTAGCATAGTAAATTACATGCAAACGCTTACCTACTCGTTGACCTAAAACAGCCCCTATGGCAAAATCAGACGCATCACACATAATCTCAAAGGGGAGTGACCAATCAGGTGCCATGATAATGGGTGCAGAAGTTAATTTTTCTTTCAAAACATTAAAAGCAGTCAAGCAATCATCATCAAAAACAAAAGAAACATCTTTAGCTAAAAGGTTGCATAGGGGACGACTTATCTTGGAAAAATCCTTAATAAATCTCCTATAAAAACCCGCATGCCCAAGAAAACTCCTAATTCCTTTAACATTAATGGGAGGTGGAAGTTTGGCTATTAGATCAATTTTTGCCCTATCCACCTCAATGCCTCTACTTGAAATAACATGTCCTAATACAATGCCATGCTGAACCATAAAATGACTCTTTTCCCAACTAAGGGTCAAGTTACAATCAATACAACGTTCAAGCACGCGAGTCAAGTTATTCAGGCAATCATCAAATGAATTTCCAAAAACTGAAAAATCATCCATAAATACCTCTATGCATTTCTCCACCATATCCGAGAATATTGAAATCATGCATCGTTGGAATGTGGCGGGGGCATTGCAAAGACCGAATGGCATCCTCCTGAAGGCAAATGTCCCGAATGGGCACGTGAATGTGGTCTTCTCCTGATCTTCCGGAGTGATGGGCACTTGGTAATATCCTGAAAGACCATCAAGAAAACAGTAAAAATCATGCCCTGCTAAACGTTCAAGCATTTGATCAATAAAAGGAAGAGGAAAATGATCTTTCTTTGTGTATAAATTTAATTTACGAAAATCAATGCACATTCTCCATCCCGTGATCAATCTTGTGGGCACTAACTCATTTTTATCGTTCTTTATCACAGTTATCCCAGATTTCTTCGGTACCACATGTACCGGGCTAACCCATTTTCTATCCGCAATAGGATAGATAACCCCAACTTTCAAGAATTTTAAAATTTCCGTTTTCACTACCTCTTGCATAATAGGATTAAGTCTCCTTTGGGCTTCTCTCACAGGTTTGGTATTGTCCTCAAGATTTATCTTATGCATACACATGGTGGGACTAATACCTCTAATATCATCAATGCTCCATCCTATGGCTTTCTTATGTTTCCTAAGTATATTCACTAGCGCTCGTTCTTGGGTTTGGGTCAAGGTAGATGAAATTATGACCGGATAAGTGTCCCCCTCACCCAAAAATACATACTTAAGGTGTTTTGGCAAATCTTTCAACTCAAGCTTAGGTGGAGCATTGTCTTCCCTAGATGAGGTTTTGGGTAACTCTAAGGGTGTACTTGGTTCTTCTAATGATTCAGCATTATCTAACAACTCTAAGTAACCCTTAGTTTCATCATCCAATTCCTTCTCTATCCTATCAACTGTTAAAGCATATTCAAGTCCGTCCTTAACTTCATCCTACAAAAAGGCATCATAAACAAGATTATCAATATGGTCAATAGAAGAACATTCATCAATTGAGGATATAGAAGGTAAAGGGGAGGAATCAAATACTCTAAAATTGACAGTTTCCCCCAAAACTGTCATAGTTAGGCTTCCACTATGGACATCTATAATTGTCTTAGTAGTGGCCATAAATGGCCTACCAAGAAGAATGGTGTGTTCTTTGTCCATAGATGGATTCTCCTGCATATCCAACACAGCAAAATCTACAGGTATAATCAGTTTATCAACCTGTACAAGCAAGTCCTCTACCATTCCCTTAGGATATTTCACAGATCTATCAGCTAATTGTAGGGACATGGTAGTATGTTTCAATTCCCCTAGACCTAGTTGCAAATAAATCGAATATGGCATTAAGTTTATGCTTGCACCTAAATCTAGCATGGCTCGTACCACTTTCTTATTCCCCAAAGTAATGTTAATGTTAAAACTCCCGGGATCCTTAAGTTTAGATGGTAAACGTTGTTGAAGAATCGAACTAGAAATTTCAGACACAACTATCCTTTCATTTAAACCATACTTTCTCTTCCTAGTATTTAGATCTTTGAAAAACTTTGCATAGGAAGGCACATTTCTAATAACATCCAATAAGGGCAGATTTATTTGAACTTTAGAAAGCATGTTAAAAAGATCAGAAAATTGCTTATCCTGTTTATCGTCCTTGAGACGGTGTGGAAAAGGTACCGGAGGTCGGTAAGGCTCGGGTGATCTGTGCAATTGGGGAGTGACTCTCCATTTGATTCCTTTGAAAGTTCACCTTCCCTAGCCTTGGGTGTATCATTCTCCTTAGGTATTACATTGCCTTCTTCCATGTTTCCTGCATTAAAAGGTAGATCATCAGATATTTCAGGTAAATTTTTAGTTACGATCTTACCACTGCGAAGGACCGTGACCGCCTTCGCTTGCTCGGGTTGGCTCGGTAGTTTTCCTTTTTCTTGACGTTGGAGGTGCTCCGCCAATTGACCTACTTGGCCTTCAACCCTTTTCATCGAAGCCTCCAACGAGTCCAATCTCTGAGTACTCTTCATTTGATTTTCCCGACTAACTTGGATGAATGCGTTCAAGTTGTCCTCCAAGCTTGGTTTGTTAGGAAGAGTAGGCTGTGAATTGTTGTTGTTTGGATGATGTGGGAAGTTATTCTGAGCATAGCCTTGATTGTTACTTCCCTTCCAAGAGAAATTGGGATGACTTCTCCAACCAAGATTATACGTGTTCGAGTAGGGATCATTCCTTGGCCTTGGTTGGTATCCCTCCATAGCATTAGCTTGCTCATAACTTGTACCTGCATTTTGATCACAAACAAAAGGACAAATGTTAGCACCATGTCCGTACGTACTACAAATACCGCATACCTCTTGAGTTGGTGTGTTCTTGGAGGTGAGGAGTGCGATTTGTTTTGTAAGCTCCGCAATTTGCATTGCCATATCATTTCCCGGAGCTACCTCGTTAACTCCCATCCGCCGTCCTCTAGAGCTCTTTTGTTGGGAATTAGCACCCAACATCTCATATAAGTCATATGTCTCATTAGCGGTTTTCTCTCCCATTGCTCCTCCCGCTGCATTATCCACAGTGAATTGGCACTGTTGTGTCAATCCGTCATAGAAGAATTGGTTCTGGAGTTGCAAAGGAAAATGATGGTGTGGGCACTGTATCAGAAGCGATTTGAAACGATCCCATGCCTCATGAAATGGTTCTCCGTCCATTTGGGAGAACGTTGCAATTTTGGTCCTTAGGTCTGCAGTCTTTTGGTAGGAATAGAATTTTCCCATAAACTTGTTGAACACTGCGTCCCAAGTTGAAAGAGATCCAGGTGGAAGAGTCATAAGCCATGACTTAGCTTTGTCTTTAAGCGTGTACGGGAAACATCTCATCCTCAGCTAATCCTCATTTAGCCCCTGTAGCGGAAAAGTCTGCACAGTTGCATAGAAATCACGAATAAAAGTTAGAGGATCTTCGTTAGGAATCCCATAAAAAGACGGTAACATATTAAAATGTATGTTTTTAAGCTCATAATTTCGAGCTGCTTCCCCTAGTTGGATGCAAGAAGTTGCAGTGCCAATGATTGGCCTTGCATACTCCTTCATCGTCATCTCTCTGTGTGGAGGTAGATTTTCTCCCATTGTTGGTGGTTGCTCGTCCTCCAAAATGTTAGCGCCGGATGGTCTCAAATGTGCTCGTCTCCTGTTGACGTTATCTATGAACGGTACGAGTGGATTTCCAAGAGATCTCCTACCTTGCATGCACAATCAAAAACAACAACAAATCAGAGCACCAGACACTATACGACTCCAACGAGTAACAAAAATGCAAAAACAAGAAAAAATAAAGATTGAATAGTGAACTAAAAAGAAAATAAATAACAATTTCAAAAACGCCAATTTCCCGGCAACGGCGCCAAAAACTTGATGCACAAAAACTTGATAACCAAATTTTGTAATTTATAAAAGCTCGCAAGTGCACGAGTCACTTGTAGTAAGCGACCAGTATACTCCCAAGATCGTCTCTCAAAGGAATTGCGGTGGTTTTCAAAAGAGTCAAATGTAATCCAAAACGTAACAATAAAATAAATTCTAAACACTCTAATCGAAGGTTGGTTTTGTAAATGGTTTCTAAAATCATAAAAATACTAAAACAATAAAAGTAAGTGCGTGAAAGTTTTGTTGAAACGATGAGATGAACGAGTGTGGGAAATTGGTTAGTAAACTAATTATGGATGAGTTGATTTATGTGGTTTTGACAATTAAGCACGAAAAAGTAGAATTTAATGATTATTTTCTCTAACCCTAGAAAATCCCAAATCAATGGTGATTTTTCCTTAATTAACTAATTAGCTTCTTTGATCCAAACCGTTAATTAGTTAATTAGCCTTAAACCTAGGAAAATAGTTTAATCACCTAATTCAAGACAAATCAATGCACTTAAACTAGGCTCATGCTCAAGAGTGCTCAATTGAATTCAGATGGCGTTTCTAAAACTCAACCCTAAAATGTTTCATAGATTCACAAATTAAATTGGCCAGAAATAATTGATGAACATACGTATTAAAAAACAATGACCATGAATTAAATTACTTAATCATAAAATTATCCACACAATCACTCATCCAATCATAGTTACATCACCAAAATCCCACACATAAAGAGTTTAGCTACTCATAATGAAATCCAAATCAATATTTTTCATTACAAATAACATTCTATGAATTCTTAAAGAGAAAACAAATTACAAACAATAAATTACCCCACTTCCACTTTTAAAACAAGTCCTTGATGTTGGATGATCACCTTCTTCAAGGTTGTTGATGGAGCTTCAATGGAGGAGCTTCAATGGAGGAGCATTAATGGAGTAATTTTCTCTCTAAAGAATGTGGAGAAGAAGAAGAAAAGCACTATTCACGCTACTGTTCACGAGTTGGTGGAGGTTGAATAATATAAAATCTGTTGGGGGCTGGAGAGGATGTTGTCTTTTTTAGGTCTTTTCTTTCCTTGTAAGGGTTTCCAATCAATCTGTAAATCTCGTGGCCCAGGAGGAGTGAAATCCGCGCGCGCGCGCCGCGGCGCACCTTTTTCCATGCCGCAGCGCACATGTGATATTGATTTACGAATAAAAACAGAAACCTCCCCGCCGCGGCATAACTTTCCCTCGCCGCGGCGCGCAATGTGTTCATGATTTTGGGTCCAAAGCAGAACCCTCCTCGCCGCGGCATAACTTTTCCTCGCCGCGGCGCACAATGTTTTGATGATTTTCATGTTTCAACCCGAGAGCCTCTCGTCGCGGCACACAATTCCTTCGCCGCGGCGCGCCTTGCATGTAACAGTGTACATGGTATGTACATGTATGTACATGCTTTGCTGATTCTTGATGTAAGGCTTACGTCCCTCAATGTAATGCTTACATTTTTAAACACTTTTGCTCTCTTTTTCCACATTTCTTCCCAAACCTACTTTGACCTACAAAACAATAAAATACCCTCCAAAACAAGATTATATTGAGATTAAATGCAAAATAGATGCTCAAAAACGTAACAAATAGTAGGTCAAAATAGTGTTCATCACCATCCAGTGAGTATAAGTCATCACTGACCTTGCCCTTGGCCAAAATGTTCAGTGTTAAGGCATCCTTAACAAAAACAGAAACATTAGTAAACTCAACAGTGACATAGTTATCACTGTAGAGTTTGTGAACATACATTAAGTTATGAGACACAAGTGGTGCATGTAATAATTCAAATAAACAAAAATAGAAGCATAATAGGAAGGTTTGAGAAAAGAAGATCCATGACTCTTAATGGACAAGGATTAACCATTACCTATTGTAACAACCAATTGACATTTTTTTGAGAAGTATCACCTTCTCCCAGTGCAACCATAGCTGAAGGTCTAGAAGCTCTCTTGTTAGTGAGAAGATTTTGAAGTTAAAAGCTCTTGTTTGTACCATGACCATGCTTGTTACACACCTAACAAACAATCTTTGATCCACTAGTACCTTTCTTGTTTCTAAAAGTGTTACCATAACTGCCTTGTTCTTGTTTCTTTGATTGTGAAGAATTACTATGTTGCAAAAAATCTTGAAGATTCTAGGGAGAACTATTCGAGTTTCCTGAGGATACAAAAAATTTCTATGAAGAAGAATTAGGGGAAGGTCCTTGAATATGCAAACTAGGAAGATTTGCTTGAAGAGCACTATTCACATCACATGAGTGTTGATGATCCAAACATCATTCATAAGCACGAATCTCACTATGAAACACATCAAACCTAACAAGTTCAGTCCTCATAGGAAATGAAGACACAAATGGATTATAATCAGAATCTAACCCTCCCAAGCCATAAAGAACCAAACCTTTATATGAAATTGTTTCACTAATCGTACAAAGATGATCAACCACAATTTTAAGCTGATGAACATACTCTTTTGTAGTTAATCCATCGTTACACATAGTCTATAATTGAAGTCATAGATCCATTATTCTAGCATGTGAAGAAGCTAAAAACACTTTCCTAAAGAAAGCCATTGCTAAGCTGCAATTGCTCCACGCTTTTGATATAAATGCATGCCAGGAGAAACATATGCATAGAACCGACTTTTGATCAAACTATTGAGCCTATTCCATTGTATAAACTCAGGATTAATAGAGGAAGAGTTAGCAAGAAACTAAGGAGGAGGTAGAACCTGTGAATCGATAAACAATTCAAGACCATAAGCAATAAGAACCTGTAGAACTTGATCCTTTCAAATCAAGAAATTAGCACTACTACAATTTGGGCAATATAGGACGGCTTATAATTTAGAGTGAGAAACAAATAGGACGGTCTCAAGTATATGGCCGTCCTATAAGAAATATAGGACGGCTATTACGGAAAAAATTAGGCGGAACTTTATAGGACGGCTATTAGCCGTCTTAAAAAAAATTCTTTTAGGACGGCTAAGACGGCTATTAGCCGTCCTATATAGTTTCAATACAAAAAAAAAAAAAAAAAAAAAATTAATTTCTTTTAGGGCGGCCAGTAGCCGTCCTATAAAATTGACCGTCCTATAAGAATTTTATAGGACGGCTACTGGCCGCCCTAAAAGAAATTAATTTTTTTTTTTTTTCTGTATTCGTCCTAAAAGAATTTATAAGAACGAGTGTAATTTTTTTTACTTATATATCTTTCTCCTCGCAAGTGAACCTAACTCATTTTAAGTTAAAAAAATTTCAATCCCTCATCCTCCATCCTCTCCTCCTCTTTCTCACCACTCTTTCATCTCCTCCTCTTTCTGACCACTCCTTCCTCGCCTCCTCTTTCTCACCAGGATACTCATCCTTATCCCCATCCCCTTCAATATCACCACTAACAATAATTTATTTTTGCTAGCAGATCTGGTAGCATGTGAAGGCTTTGATTATTTATTGTGCACTTATTATTTATTTTATTCTCCACTTTGGGTTGATATTTGTATTTTGCTCGACTTTAATAATTATTTTTTTCTTTAAATAGTTAGACATTTGATTTCTTTGTTTCCTTTTGCTCACTCTGATCATTCTCCTTTCTTGATTTTTGTTTGCCATTTTTTCGTCCATCTTTGGCCATTTTCTTTGCATTTCTGTTATGAGAGTATTAATGATAGTTGGCTTGTTAGTTTCTTATTGTGAATCTATGGGTTAAATTTTGATTATCAGGTTGAGTCCTAAAAAGAAAGAGGGAATTGAAAAACTAAAGCGGGAAAAGAAAAATTGAAAGCCGCGCCAATTTTTTTTGAACCATATATATGTATATGTGATGTAAATTATGGATATTTTTGGAATGAAATTTATTCTGAAATCGTGTTTCTAGAATAAAATTAATTTATATATGTGTTATACATAGATTTCAGTACTGAACGAATACAGAAAAAAAAAAAAAAAAAAAATCAATTTCTTTTAGGACGGTCAGTAGCCGTCCTAAAAGAATTTTATAGGACGGCTACTGGCCGCCCTAAAAGAAATTGGTTTTTTTTTTTTTTTTTTTTTTTATGGCCGTCCTAAAAGAATTTTATAAGACGGTCAGTGGCCGTCTTAAAAGAATTTTATAGGACGGCCAGTGGCCGTCCTATAAAAATTTTTTATAAGACGCTCCGTGAACGTCCTATTTTTTTCGATTCTTTTAGGACGGGACTTTATAGGACGGCCAGTGGCCGTCTTATAAAGCCAAATTTGTAGTAGTGTAGTGCAATCCAGCTTGATTGCAAAACCAAGTCCAACTAAAGGAGCACCAACAGATGTGAAGATTGATTCTTGACCTTGAGCATACGCAGAAAGTGACTTGCTTTCGTCAATTTTAGTGGATGCCATGATAGGAGATTGAGTGTCCTTAAGATTATTAAACTCTGATACCATAACAAAAAGTGAAAAAAAAATTAATTCAATTGAATGAATGCAAGAACTATGCAATTACAATAATATATACAAGAGTATAAGAAGCACTTGATTGGTTAGTAAGTTAACACTATAACTAAATTATTAACAGAAATTGAGAACTATCTACTGCAACCATGTGCACACTAATAGTGTGTACATTCTGCACTTAACTCAATACTTATAGACACAAATGACTTAATTTAATAAATCTATGTAACACCACACCTTTTTTTCATATATATATATATATATCATGTACTACCTCCTGAATTAGCTAGCTAGCTATTGAATTTTTTTTATTTGTTTAAATCATGACTAGAAGATGAATTAACTTAGTTCTCCTCCTCTCTCAAATTAATAGGCAAATATCTGATTGATGATAATTAATTATTTATAATTAGTGTTAAAAAAAACTAGGATGGGGTGAATGAATAGTGTACTAGTTTTTTTTGTTTAGGTTGTGCAATTTAGGCTATGTTTGGTTGGTTGTAATGGAATAGGGAATGTAATTAATTCTGCACATTACAATGTTTGGTTGTCTTAAACATATGTAATGTAATGTAATCAATTACATGAAGAGAAGGAAAAGGGATTACACATCCCAATATAAGGAAAAGGGATTACATTACAATGAAATTATGCGCTAGCGTCATCGTCCCTGCCCTCGCGTCGTCTCGTCCAGCTCGAGTCGTTCCGTCTAGCTCGCGTCGTCCCGTCCAGTCACCCTTGGTGTTCGAGGTCCTCCGTGGGCCGTGATCTTGAGTACATCCGTGCCTTGCCTCTGCCTCTGCCTTTGCCTTTTGGAGTTCAGCCATCCAACCTCTGCCTCCGTCCAGCTGTCTAGCCTCCTTCCAACCGTCCAGTGTCCAGTCATCCATCGACCTCTTCGTGCTCTCCCTCCCTCTGCGCTCTCGACGATTACGTTTTTTTTGAGTGCTTTTTTTTTTTGCTGAAATTGCATTTTTTTTTTTGCTAAAATTGCATTTTTTATTAATTATTGTTATGAATTGGCTGAAATTGTGGTTTTTTTGCTGAAATTGTTGTGATTAAATTTTATTAATTGTTGTTGTGAATTGCTGAAATTGTATATGCTAATTTTTTTTTGTTGAATTGTTGAATTTAAAATAATTATATAATTTTAAAGAATATATTATATTTGATTTAGGAAATAATAGTAAAATGAAATTATTTAAACTTCATTAAACATGGAGTAGTAATATAATATTATTTTGTTTTTCCTTCCATTACATTACAGTAGTCAAACCAAATACTGTAATACTGATTCATTTTTTGATTATAGTGACTAAACCAAAAACTGTAATAGTAATACTGTTTTCTTTACATTACATTCTATTACAATTACAATTACAATTACGATTACATTCAGCGAACCAAACATAATCTTATAGTCTATATGTTTCTGCTTTTATGATCCTGTATACGCTCTTTTGATAGCAAAAATATGATTCAAAGGAATTTATCATAAGCGTTTTTAGGCCTTGAAAGCACATTTGTGCTTGCTAATATAACCAAATTTTTTTTTTCCTTTTCAAAATTGCTTCTATTTGAAACCAACATTAGCACAAGTATAAACAAATAAACTTTAATTCCTTATATTATAATATATAAAATCTTGTTAAATTTAAATAAGAAATTACCAAGGACAAGTTTTTTCACTTTTTTCTTTTGACATGTACATTTGTATGTCCTTTTCTTTTCCTGTCTCATCACTTTCTCTTTGACGCTATCTATTTCTTTAGTCTCTCTGATGCCATTGTGATTCAACGAAACCAATAAAATATCTAGTAAATTTTAAGATCTCCTGTCTGTCCCTTTGGAACAGAAGATGTGGAGTTTGTTATCCTCTAATGTATTCACTTTTTCTATTTTTATCTTTCAAAAAATAACAAAAATTGTATGGCAAACAAATTTTTAATCCTTATAAAAAAAT
This sequence comes from Elaeagnus macrophylla, assembly GCA_029378325.1. NCBI lineage: Eukaryota > Viridiplantae > Streptophyta > Magnoliopsida > Rosales > Elaeagnaceae > Elaeagnus > Elaeagnus macrophylla. The sequence continues at coordinate 41,019,191 of CM055641.1, read as the reverse complement.
GTTACAATATAAAGATGAACAAATAATTCGATCAATTTGTTTAAATTAAAAAATTTATCCATTAGATTCAAATCGAATTAGATTAACTATTCTATAGTGAGATAAGATTTGGACTTAAAAGTATACAATTCGTTCAAATTTAGATTGTATTCGAATTGACAAATTTTATAATTCGTTACAATCTGATCGAGACCTAATTACTATTAAAATTATAAATAAATATAAATTTTATTTTTAATGTATTATATTTAGATAATATACATGACACAATTATGTTAAATTATGATTTTAGTTTAAAAAATAAATATAAATGTTAAATTTTCTATAGTAACTTAATAATGTCCAATAATATATTTTTTATTATTTTAATTCTCTTAATTGTGATTATAAATAAATAAATTTTACTAAAAATGTACTAAGTCAAAATTTAAATGTTAGTATATATTATGTTTTATATATCACAATAATAAAAAATAAGTTATAATCTCAATTCTATTTTATTTTATTCAAAAAATTTAATATATTTAAATTTAAATTTATTATATCAACGAATTAAATTTAAATTATAAATATTTAAATCTGCTTCTAATCGAAATCAAATCCATAAAAAACCAGCAATTTTAATCTGATGTTGACCTCCAATATAGATATACATATTTCAATAAAAAGATCCTAATAATATAAATTGTCCTTAGTTTATTATTATTATTTTTTATTATTAATTTAAAGAATTAAATTCCACCTGAGGTCCTCAAGCTTAAACGAAAAAAAGTGTTGTGGCGTTTTCTCAAAATTAAACTTTATATTAAACCTTTTCAGGTTAGGTATATATATTTGTCAATTAAGTGACAAACTGCTCTTTTTTTTTTTTTTTTTTTAAAATAATTATATTATTTTACAATGTAACTAAATTTTAAATTTTAAATATTCTACATAATTAAATAAATTAAAAAAAATAATAAAAATAATACCCTTTAAAATTTATAAAAACAAAAACAGTACCCTTATATTAAAATAATATATTTTTACAATTAAAAAAATAATTTATATATTTTTTTTTTGAACGTCTGTTCAATTAAACGTCGTTCAAATTAAATTGTGTAATTTAGATCCGTTCAATGTTGAACATTCAATATTTTACGTTCAATATTAAATATTTAATATTATTAGAGTGCTAATTTTATTATTATAAATTTTAAGCATATTATTTTTGATAACTTTATAATAAATTATATATTATTAAATCACAAACTCTTTAGCAACTAGGTGACAAACAGGTACTGAACATTTTCGAAGCCAACTTTTATTTCTATGAATTCATGGGTTGAGCGAAGTATATTAATTTTCTAAAACAAAAATGAGATTTGCCATTTGGTCTACATGAACCTAATTATAGAAACCATGTCCATCTATTGGCGCGTGTATGACCGCTTTAAATGAATTATAAAAATTACATATATATAATTTTTCTTAGGACAAAATGTTGTTATCAGTATTGTCTTTGAATTATATTTTTTTGTAAAATAAGAGAAAATTTTAATTAAAAATATTATCTTTGAATTATTTTTTTAAAAGAAGATAAAAATTTAATTAAAAATATTATCTTTTAAATATTTTTCTAAAATGACATTATAATAATTTCTTTTTTACATTGATATTTTATTAAATTAGCATACGGCTGTGTGACCTAAACTCATCTGATAAGCTCATCACTCATCACTATTAACTTTAAATTAACTAAACTGACCTTAGCAACTCATTCAAAAAAGCAAGATTAAATCCCACTAATTCACTCCCTTAATCCAATAATACCGTTTACTGCTTGTTATAAAAAAATTAAATAAAAAAAAAAACGAATTTGAGAAATAAGCTAACTAAACTCCTCTCACTAATCTTAATTTTATTATAATATGAGCATCCCACTTGTATATTTTTTTTTATATATGTGGGTGTCACCTTATAATAAAAATGAATTAAGTTAGTATATTTTCGAAAAAGTTTAATGTCAACCATTTAGAAGTTCTGATTAATATTAAGTAAAGAATATCGAAGTAGCCGGATCACATACAATAATTAAAATTTATTATTTTATCGTTTTAAGTTATAAATTAGTGGCTAAAAGAAAAAACCACTATTAATTACAGTAGTTCTCCTCTTGAACTCTTTCTCCTCTAACTCTGCTGTAATCCCAAGAGATTGAATGAGAAGTACAAGTGCTACATGAATAATAGAGAACAATGTATTGAAACAATATTATATTAATTAATGGAAGAGAGAGAAAGAAAAGATATAATTTGTGATATCAATGCATTTATGTATAGGGCCAGAACTACACTAAAAAAGTTGCAGAGTCTAAGTGTGAAGATTGAAATCTGAGAACGTCAGTGAGAGTACTTGAGAGTTGAAGAAATAGTTGCAGAGAAAAAGTAGACGGCTCAAGACTAATCTTATTCATACAAATTAACAAGTCAAAAACATTGATGATCAGTTCATGTTTAAAGCTGCAATAGAGGTTGTATTGTTACTGCAAGCATTATTTATACATATTTTTATCATAGTTAAATAGAGAAGATATTTTTAATAAAAGTAAGATAAAATACAAAATATTATATCACAAGGCTTGTATCCACAATATTTTTAGTAGTGTTGCAACTTGAATGAATGGTTGCATATATATATATATATATATAATTTATGTTTAGTCTTAAAAAATCTTCAATTTTAAATAAATCTTAAATAATATAGTATGATATTATTAGTAATTATAATCAAATCTGTATCTAATAAAAAATTATAACATTAATTATAATTGTAATATATTTATAATATATAGTGATGCTATTTAATTTATATATATTTTTGCTGCGATGTTCGTCGAAGTGTTTATAAAATTATTATTCAATATTATTTTTATTTATCTTTAAATAACTATACAATTTACTCAAAATCTAAACTTTTTATATATACAAATATGCTTCATCATTTTATGATAGATACAATAATTGTTGGTCATCCTTCCTTAATAATTTAAGTTTTTGAGAAAGTTGATATCTTAACATCTTTTAACATGTTACCAGATATTGAAGTGTTGTTATTCATACCTATATTGCTAGTCACCTATATATATATGATATATATATATAGTTTATGTTTGTTCGAATATAATCTCTCTGACTATGAGTCACTAAGTTTGTATCAAATGACTAACTTTGCAATGGTAAATATACAGAGACCCAGTTCTAACATTTCTATATCACTCCAAGAGATCTTCAGCTTTTCCTTATATTATACTATATTGAAAAAACTTATATATATATATACGTTTAAATGTTTGTTCAGAATATAATCTCTCTAGACTATGAAAAGTACACCTAAGTTTGTATACTAACTTTGCAATGGTAAATATACAGAGACCCCGTTCTTTCCTTTCTAATAACTCCAAGAGATCTTCAGCTTTTCCCTTCGATATCTAATCATAGAAGAAAAAACAACAAAGTAACCAAAGAGTACCTTTTAAAAGACAATTACCTTTGAAAAATTACAAAAAATAACACCCATAAAACTTATAATAACAAAACTAACACTCTAATAATATTGAACGTTTAATATTAAACATTAAATATTCAATTTGAACGTAAAATATTAAACATTTAATATTAAAAGGGTCTAAATTATCGTCGTTCAATTCTAATTGAATGGGTGTTCAAAGAAAAATGACATATTAGTCATTTTTTTAATTGTGAAAATATAAGTTTGAACGCAAGAGGTGCTAGTTTTGTTATTAGAAATTTTGAGGGTATTAATTTTGTTATTTTCCCATTATCTTTTAGGAAAAAAAATGTTTTTTTTATAACAACTCAATTATTAATCTACATGATTAATTTAATAGAGATTCACAATCACTTCATCATTTATCATTCTCAACTTAACATCCAACTAATAACTGATATGTCAATGAAAAACGTACAAAAACTTGATTTATATAGCATTATTATTTAAAAAATACATTATACGTAAATTATATAACTTCTTTTCTTTTTGAGTTCTTGAAAGGGTAAGGTGCGCTTACATAAGTAAAGTACATAAGTTTCATAATTTTTTATTGTACCACATATGTTTTATTACTTTTATAAAATTAACACAAAGTTTTGTTTTGACAGTTGATTGAAAAATTGAATCAAATTTTATCATGTGCTAGCCATGTAAACAAATTTGTAAAATTATTTTTAGTTATTTATATCACCCTTAATAAGTAATAACCTAAATAAAATAATTATTTTAGAAATACTCTTAAAAATTTGATAACATGATTGGTAAATGGAAAAAATTGGCTCAATTTCTTAGTCAACATTTAAAATAAAATTTTGATGTTAATTTTATAAAAACAACAGAGCTTATGCGATCTATTAAAAAATTACAATATTAATACATTTTATTTACGTAAGTTCTGGACCCTTGTGGCGGTTCACCCTTCACGAAATCGGAGTAACTTTCTTCAAAAACAAAATTAACAACAAATATCAATTAATTATTATATTTTGAATGTTAAATTTTAAATATGATATATCTATTTTATGATTAGATTTATTTCAAATGAAGATTTATCTCTATTATATCATAATTTTTTATTTAATTAGAAATAATTAGATATTTAATCACTCTCTTATCTTAGATTCAAAATTCATATTGTATGTTATAAATCTATAAATAGGGTCTTTAGCAGTGTATCAGAAATACAACAATCAATGTGAATTATTTCTTTTATTTGCTTTCTCTATACTTTTATTTTCTTATTTTATTTAGTTTTATAACACGTTATCAGTACGATTATTTGTTCAAAATTTGTGATTTTATACATATGAAAAGACATTGGCCATAATATATTACAAACATTTTACCCTCCGATTTTTTTATGACCTCCTTATTTAACTTGTTTTAAAAATAATCCCCTACCTTTGTTCTTTTTGGATAAACGGCACATATATATATATTTTTTGGCAAATGACATGTATGTTTTTTTTAGCAGATGATACATTTTTTTCTTGAAGTAGTACATATTATGTCACATTTTTTTTTATATTATGCAACATATGATTTTTCATTGATATGACACATTTTTTTTTTAACAACTTTCACTTTTCATTAAGTATAAATGATTGAATTATATAAAAAAATACATATGTTCAATTATAACAAAAAAATACATATATTTAATTAAACATAAAAAATATCATTATATACCAAAAAATAGAGGAAAAGAAGTCTAGGTTAACTCAAATAAAAGGTCAACAAAAAAAGGAAAAAAAGAAAAAGAAGGGAAAAAATTGGAAAAAAAAAAAAATGCGCAGTGTGTTTGTTGGGGGGTTATTAGTAAAACCTAATCACAATGACCAGGTTATTAGATATAATTATTCTAACATTTTATAGTTTAATGTCAGATTACAAAATTTACAAGTTTTTGAATTTTTTGAATTTTTATAATTAAACTCAAATCTTATTTAAATTCAAAATCTACCTAAGATTTTTTTATTATTATTTCTTGATCTATTTAATTGAGTATCACAAATTAAGAACATTTATGTTTTATTTACCTTTTAAATTTATTAAGTTGTGTGGTTTATATATCAATATTATATATATCTATATTGTAATATTATCTTCAATAACTTCAGTTATTACATCATGTTGAAAAGTCAATTAACTCTAAAAAGTAATCTTATATATTATATTATACTGGTAAGCCATCAAACCCTAAAAAGGTCTCAAATTAAACTTTTTTTATTTTATTGTAGACTACAAATTTTATTATTTACATATATTTTTTATGAATAATTTGTTATAACTGATATATATTTTTATTATTATAAAAAAATTATTTGTTATATTGTTTGAATTATCTAATCATATTTAAGATTAAAATTCAATATTGATAAGAAGACAAATATTATCTAATAATAGATGTTTTTTAGTTAAGTTCATTATTATGGTCATCAATAATATTTGAAACTAATTTATTAAGATATTAGCAAATCTAATGCCCGTAGTATCTTACTTAAATAATATTCTTTGACATTAATTATACACATAAATTTTGGGTTAATTTTCATTATAAATTGATATTATTATTAGTTGTGAGATTTTAAATAGTAAGTAAATTGACTAAAATCTCAATTTGATATTTATGTCCAAATTTTTTTTGGGAAAATAACAAAACTAACACCCCCTAAAAATTATAATAACAAAACTAGCACCCCTGTGTTCAATTAAAATTGAACGACGATAATTTAGACTCGTTCAATATTGAACGTTCAATATTATCCGTTCAATTAGAATTGAATGACGACAATTAGACCTATTTAATATTGAACGTTCAATATTTTACGTTCAAATTGAATATTGAACGTTCAATATTAAACGTTCAATTCTAATTGAACACAAGGGGGTGCTAGTTTTGTTATTATAATTTTGGGGGGTGTTATTTTTGGTAATTTCCCATTTTTTTTTTGTCATGTTTTGATAACCCAAATAAACTTGAAAAATTATCAAAATTAACACCCCTTAAAACATATTATAACAAAACTAATACTCCTAAACTGTGTTAACAAAAATACCCTTGCTAACCTAATATCAGACTCCCTCGTACACTTTCCCCTCTCCCTCGTGCCTAATCCCCAAATCTTGTTGTGTCTCCCTCAAGCCTCGACCGCTCCCACCTATCTTCCTCGCCGACTCCCACCAATCTTTCTCACCGACGAACGTCGTCCAGTTTTTGAGGTCGATTGGCGTTGGTGAACAACCTAATATCGCAAATGAGCTCGTCTCTTCCCCCCACACGCACGAATATGTTGAAAACCTAATAGCCTAAATCTTATTGTTGAAAGTTAAGCCAACCATTCTTCAGAGTCGATTAGCATTAATGATCGTTAGTGACACGTGAATTTTCGACTGTCATTGGTATTTAGTTTCCTCTGGTAAGTCATATGAGCACTTCTATTTTCTCTCGCGTTTTTACTTTTGTTAATTGTTGATCAATGTTCATTGTTACTCTGGATTTAGTTATTAAGAAAGTATTTTTTTTTTAGCTTTTTGACGTGAGCTTCTTCTACAAGCTAGCAATTGTGTTAAACAGTTAGCTATACAGTTAGTAGAGTCACTGTATTGTTAGCATTCTGTTACTCCTAGTCACTAGTTTGTATTGTACTATATAAGGTACAACTAATGGAAATACATTTTCTTATATGTTTTCTATTCCTCTCTTCACTCTCTAATGCTACTGATGTTATCAAATTGACTAGTTTTGACTGAAATTTCGTGTAAGTCCCTGATTTTCCTAGTAACTCTTTTGAGCTTTTCTGTTTTCTAGTTTGTTTATTTTTGCTGAGATTAAAGTTTGGCTCAAGTTTGATACTTTTCAAAGTTACCCAGATACTGAATTCAATTGAAGACAAAAAAAAAAAGGGATTAACATGTTGTTTGTGTTTATACCTTCTTTTAATTTTCTTTACATCCCAAGCACTTATATATTTGTTTATTTATTGAATAGTTGATCATGAAATTGTTTAATTGATTACATTTTTTCAAAGTTTACTTTTTGCATACGAAATGTGCACAACCAAAAAGGTGCAGTTTTAATTAAAATCAAATTCACAAACAATATGTTAAGCCTATTGGGATATAATGGCTATTGCTTTTTTCAATTTTATTTTCTATATAAAGCATCTTGATTATTAAAGCCTATTGTTATTTTCAATTCTGTTTTTTTTTTTTTTTTTTTTTTTTTTTTTTTTTTTTATGTAGGTGACCAAATTTGGATATAATGGCTAGAAGTCTTTCTACTAATAGCGATAGTAGAAGTGGAGAAGATATTGCAGTTCAAGATGCATATGTTGAGGTTTTTGTTTAGTTATATTTTTGGGAAAATAACAAAACTAACACCCCCTAAAAATTATAATAACAAAACTAGCACCCCTGTGTTCAATTAAAATTGAACGACGATAATTTGGACTCGTTCAATATTGAACGTTCAATATTATCCGTTCAATTAGAATTGAATGACGATAATTAGACCTATTTAATATTGAACGTTCAATATTTTACGTTCAAATTGAATATTGAACGTTCAATATTAAACGTTCAATTTTAATTGAACACAGGGGTGCTAGTTTTGTTATTATAATTTTTAGGGGGTGCTATTTTTGGTAATTTCCCTATATTTTTTTGTTACTCGTATTCATTATGCATATGTTTTTCTTTTAGTAAAGGGTGATTACCTAACCTTTCACATTTTAATCTTAACAATTTTAAATTATTTGGAACGATTTGAAATGTATTTAAGAATCACAAAAAGTTTATTTTATTTAATTGAACATTAAAGTTGATACATGTTCAATACAATTTGGGTAGCTTTTGAATAACTAATAAGACCCTTTGGAATCACCCAAGAACATGTCAAGGCATTGAAAATCATTTTGAATGGCATTTAGAATACAAATAAGTTTTGTTCAAAATATTGTGGCCTATTTTTATATTATTTGCTAGGAATTCTTATATTTTTTAATTACCAATAACTGCTAAATTATTTTGTTTAAGCTGTGATTGATATTAAGTTTCTGTATATGTTAGTTTTAATTTATTTGGATTATTCTTCAGGTATAAATAAATTTTTTTGTTTATTACCCTAATTAACACCACTTGAAACCTATTATAACAAAACTAGCACCCTTAAGTTGTGTTGACAAAAAGACCCCTTGTCTTATTTAATTGAACAATAACGTTGATGCATGTTCAAACCACTTTGGATAGCGTCACCCTTAATTGCTTTTTTTTTTTTTTTTTTTTGCATTACAGGCACATACTAATAATGATGTTTTATATTGAAGGAAGATATTTGATGATGATATCTTTCCAGCACGTGTTTCTGCCATTTGTGACTCGTTCAAAGCTATGAATGACATCAAGAAAGCTTTAACGGATGAACAATTTGTAGAGTTTAAGCTACACTATTTTGGATATTTTGTTGAGCGGAAGGAAATTAAACTATCTGGAAAGCTTGTTCATCACTTGTTGGTTAGACAACGTGAGACACAAGTTAGACATGAGTTGTGGTTTGAACTGAATGAAAAGTTGTTAAGATTTTTTGAGAAGGAGTTTGGGATCATTACGGGTTTAAAATTTGGTTCTGTAATTAATGAAAGTGGGAATTCGTATTTGTCTCGTCAATATTTTGAGGGAAGCCACAGGATTTCAATTGGTGAATTACGAAGTGTGTTGATGAATTTTAACGTTGCACCAAAAAGTTCTCCAAGGAGGTTGTATAAAGAGGGAGTTGATCTTGATAAGGACATTTTCATACTAGCTTTGGTTTATTTTCTAGAATTTGGATTATTTAGATATATAGTGGATACTCAATATATTGATTACGAATGGTTTTTTTGGTGTATGATCTGGATGCATTTGATAGAACACATTGGGGTAAATATGTTTATCGAAAATTAATTAGGAGTTTGTCAAGAGATGTTGTTAAACAAAGAGATGATTACAAGAAGAAGATGGTTGCTAATCGTAACCATGATGAGCATTACAATGTCCATGGTTTTGTTTTTACATTTCAAGTTTGGATATATGAGGCGATTCACTTAATTGGGAAGAAATACGGCGTTAAAAATGGTAGTTTGGTGCCTCGTATATTGAATTGGAATGCATCAACTAAACCAACTTTTGATGATGTTTTAAATTTTATTTCTAAGATTACTGAGGTAAATTTTTAATTTATCATTGTAATAATTTGTAATTATTATATCATTTTTAAATTTGTCATAGTAAATTTTTTTTTGTTTTGATTTTGTAGGGAGATATTCGTACAGTTTTGGATCTTATGCCTGATGAAACCCAAAAGCGTATTTGTCCATATTTTCATTGTTCGAGTTTGATTCATAAGCTTCCTTCTTATCTAATTAGTGTATTGAAAAGGACTACTCAATCTCCTCATCTGCAGACAAATGTCGGTACTAGTAAAAATTATGTTGGTGCATCTCGTTTTGGTGGTAAGGATGACTTAGTTGATACCTTGATATAGATTGAGGCCATTGCCAAGGAACATGAACAAGCTGATTATACACCTATATGAGACGTGAAGACTCCCATAGGTTCTTTGAATGTAGATTTTAATGATGAGCCCAATGCAACCTCAAAGGATGCAGATTTTAATGCTGAGCCTAATGCAACCTCAAAGGATGCAGATTTTACTAATGAGCCTAATGCAACCTCAAAGGATGCAAATTTTGATGATGAACCCGATGGAACCAAAGGTGAAGGTGATACTAATAAAGTAAATGATGGTCATAGTGATCAGATGAAGCAAACTCCAATCAAAAGGCATGCTTCAAAGAAATTTTGACGTGATTGAAGGGATAATGTTTGTTTTTTGAATAAGTTGTCACCTACAACGAAAGCCATATTGAAGGAGCTAAAGGATCAATGAGAATTTTTATTCACATTTAAGATGGATGTGGCAGAGCGTATGGAGAATTTTAGTGATAGACTTTACAACATTCATACATTACTCGATGATTTTATTATTGAACTAATTTTATTATATGTGTTTTCTTAAAATGATAATTAGATCATCAAGTTAAAACTTACAGTTGATGTCTATCCAAAATAGTTTGTACAGCTTCCGTAATATTTGCAGAACATTTAATGGATGGCTAACAAACAACTTAATGTTTATTTAGTTTGGTTTTTCTAGCTTGTTTTTAGTTTGTTTGTTCTTGTATTGTTTTTGTAAGTACATTCACAAAAATACTCAACTCAAGGTGATGACTGATCGCATCCATCAAATGAAATGGACACTAGAGATGATGCTTGTACTCAATTGTAACCTTTTATTTCTTTAAGTGAGGAAGGGACTATAACTCCGAAGTTTGGAGTTGACATTGATCCTATACTTAACTCGTTGAGTTACTTAAAAACTTATTGGAAGCAAAAAAATCCAAGAGATTCCATGCTGTCCAAAGTTTTTGAGCGTTGGAAGGTTCAAAAGTCATGATATTTCAAATCACCTTGTACTCAATTGTAACCTTTTATTTCTTTAAGTGAGGAATGGAATATAACTCCGAAGTTTGGAGTTGACATTGATCCTATACTTAACTCGTTGAGTTACTTAAAAACTTATTGGAAGCAAAAAAATCCAAGAGATTCCATGCTGTCCAAAGTTTTTGAGCGTTGGAAGGTTCAAAAGTCATGATATTTCAAATCACCTTATGATGTTGAAGCTTCTAAGAAGGGAAGCTGTGATGATCAAATGTCATCGGATGATAGTATCATGCTTGTTCAATCTTATGACTGTGATATGGATCCATTTGCTCCTATGTCATCATTGGTAGATGATTTTTATAATAAATAGATGGCTGATCTTTCTAGGTAATTAATTCATTTTTATGATATTCATTTGAATAGTTTTATTTTGTATTATTTATATGTTACTAATGTCAATTTTATTTTAACTCAGTGGACAGTCCTGTGATCTAGGCTTCATGAAAGCTGATAGAGTATGGTTTGAAACATTAGAGAATCCTAATGGTTTGGTTTCAAACTAGATATGTTTGTTTTTTTTTGCAATTTTTACATATTGTTTTTGTTGGTGTTTTTAGATCTTCAGTTTTTAACTAATTTTAAAATTTTGTGTGCTTTGGTAATAGCATATTGACACTGCTTTCTATAGCTATCGTAGTTGAAGGCAAGAGTGGGTTTTTTTTTTTAAAAAAAAAAGAGACGATATACATGTCTTGAAAGTAAATTCATGGTATGTATTTATTACTAATTTAACTTTATATTTGACAAATAGTTGTATTGTTACTAATTGATCTCATGTCAGGATGGGTGTAAAAAAGCTTATTATGAATATCATAGAAAGAAGAAAACAACATGCTTATATAAATTTGGACTCTCTTATGGATTATGCTGCTGGTTTTTAGGAGACTTTTCATCATTGGTATACTGTTGATTTGCTTTATTGTCCAGTCCATGTTAAGGATAATCAGTGGGTATTGGCTGTTGTTAATATTGAGCCTAAAAGTATAGATGTATACGATTCACTTAGTAGTAGTCGTTCTTCAATAGTGAAGAATGCATGTAAGCCTATTGCATATGTTGTGCCATTGTTGTTGAACACATTACAACCCCAATGTTCTGATCAAGGTCAAGCCAAGAAGAATGTGGAATGGAAAATCAAGCTCGTACCAAATGTTGCTCAACAAAAGAACTTGTAGGTATCTATTTCTTTTTTATTAGTTTTGGTTTTTATTTTTATTTGAATTTTGCTTTTGTTCTTTTGTAGCACGGATTATGGGTTATATGTTATAAAGTTTGCAGAGCTTTTGATTCATGGCCTTAATGTGGATAGTATGAATTCATGTGATACAATCGAGCTTAGGAAACGACCATGCCAAGAGTGGGTTTACTATGAGTGACTTATGTCATGAATCAACTTGGACGAATTTATATAGATTTTAAAGTTTTTTAGTTTTGTATGTACTGTGGTCACAAATATATGGACTATATATCCTTTAGGTTGCTTTTAGAACATAACTATGGTATGATTAGTAGGACAATACACATTGCTCTTTGTTTATTATTGTCTTATTTGTTCTTCACGCTTTGCCTAGCCTAATTGGTCACTCTATATATAACACACATTATATTGTCTGTTCCATTATGAAATTAAGCTATATATACTTGCATTATATTCCCCTTTCCTCTTTCTCACAGACCAAACACAATAATAGAGAAATAAGAACCTCTTTCGTGTTAATCATAGCACAATTGTTTGAGTACTTTTGAATGAATATTATTGAATTATACCAATTTTATTCCTTCTTCCTATCCAAAAATGAGTGCTCGTGAATAGTCAACAACTAGCTTTAGAAATTAAATCTTCAAGGAAAGGAAAAAATAAATCAAACGACAATAATTGAATGAGAAAAATTAAACAATAATAATTAAACGAAAAAAATCAAACAATAATAATTGAATGAGAAAAATTGAACAAAAATAATTGAATGAGAAAAATCAAAACAACAATAATTGTCCACATTGGTGAAAGTTTACGTTTTCATTTTTCATTTCTCCTTCGAGATTTACTTGAACAATTGCTATAATGTACTTAAAATAAATATTTATTCTTGTAATGGAGAATAATTTCAGTACAAGCCCAATCTAGAGAAATACACAAAAAAATGAGAAAAATTAAAAGACTAAGTGGATCAGAAGTTCTGAGTCTATTTATTTTTTGTACCCACTATATTGATACTACTTTAATTTTGAAAAAAAAATTCTCTTAGCAAAGTTTGTTTTGATAGTAACACAATTAGTACTTTTTTGGTATAAAAAAAAATTGAACAACAATAATTGAACATTGGTGAAAAGATCATTAAAGAGAAAAATTGAACAATAATAATTGAACGAGAAAAATCAAAACAATAATAATTAAATGAAAAAAATCGATCAGCATTTGAACGAGATTATGTAATTTTCATACATTCCACTATTGAACATGGTTCTTCAAAGTACTCTATTGGCATATGAATGAAATATACATATTAGTTGTATCTAGATCTCAATTTTCATTAAAAATTTCAACTAAATTTTAATTAACGTTTAGCAAAAATGAGTTGCGATTATACATAAATGACCAAAAATATGATTCTTTCCTACCTCCCATTGCAAATAACCACTAATCATGGTGTATGAAGAATTTCTAATCGAACAAGAGTTGAATGAAAAAATCAAACAACAACAAATAAACAATGGTAAAATGTTAAAATGTTGCATGAGTGATATTAAAACAATAATTGAACATTGCAAATAGTCAATTATTGTTACTCTCAAGTTTTCACATATTAACTAAAACATATACTAATATGTGCAAAAGTGGCTTAATTTTTCCTTTATTTAATTTGGCCATAAATAGCATATTTTTTAAACTAGTGTGAAAAGTTTGGAAAATGTTGTCCAAATTTTGTGTACATATATAGCCTAAATACTATTATTTGAATAATGATTATTTTCAAATATTTCCTTAGCAAAGTTTGTTTTGATACAGTTAGTAATTTTTTTGTGGAAAAAAAAAAAAACATTGGTGAAAAGATCATTAAAGAGGTAATTTTTAGCAATGAGAATTACAAATTAAGGCCTTTTTATTGAATCAATTTATCATTCTTATTGAGATTAATGAAGTTTGCATTTTCATATTTCATTTTTTCTAAATTTTCTTTTCTTCCCCAAGATTTACTTGAATAGTTGCTATAATTCACTTAAAATAAATATTTGTTCTTGTAATGGAGAATAATTTCAGTACAAGCCTAATCTAGAGAAATACACAAAAAAAAATGAGAAAAACTTAAAAAAATAAGTAGATCAGAAGTATTTGAGTCTATTTATTTTTTATACCCATTGTACCGATACTACTATAATTGTGGAAAAAAAATTCTCTTAGCAAAGTTTGTTTTGATAGTAACACATTTAGTACTTTTTTGGTGTAAAAAAAATCGAACAACAATAATTGAACATTGGTGAAAAGATCATTAAATATGTCGTTTTCTCAAGTTCAGTGACTGACAATCTTTCTAACACCTGAAAATAAGTCAAATAGCAGTAAATTTGAAACCATTAATTCTGCCAAATATGAGAGAGGAGCTCCCAATACACTACCATATTCATAAAAAAGAGACTATTTCTATAATAATCCAAAAGGGCAAGAACTCATAAAAAGAAAATATATGAGTAATTAACAAGCTAGAAAATAAACGACATCAAGCTAGAAGTTGTCTTAAATTCAAATAGCCATCCCAAAAAAATTCAAAGATCAAGAAAAATAATTAGAATAGAATTACTCACAATCTAAATGGTACCCATTTTCACAATCACAATTAGCAATAACTCACAATCAACAAGGGCTCTAAATGGAACCTATTTTCAAAAAGAGAAATATAAGTCAAATACCTGTATTTAAATTGTCCACATTTATCTGTATATCAACCAATAAAATTGTCCACATTTATCTATATATCAATTAATAAAATTGGTAATAACAAGGAAAAAAAGAATCATGTAGAGTCCACATGTATGTATATATCAACCAATAAAATTGTCCATACATAATTCTTCTTTACTCTCCTGCTAATGGATTTAGATTTCAGAATCGTTTACGATTATGCCCAATTTGACCACAATTTGAACAATGTTGATCTCTTTTTTTTCGTTCACCATATGCATGTATTCTCTTTTTCTTTCTTCTTCTTATCCGTGTTCGAGTTATTGGTTGCAATACTTTCTTGTATTGTATTTCATTAGGTACATTGAAGTCTCTTTCATCAAGTGGTGTATATATGGATTCAACATAGGACAACTGAGTAGTTCTGAATGATAATAGTTAGAGCAAAAATCATACTAGCAGAAACCAAACTTTTGACAAACTGCTAGTGCATGTGAACACTGCAGTTGCTCTAGATCAAAGGCTTTACAAGTACATGTTTTATCCATCAAGTTTACTATTTCTACCATTCCATTATGCGTCAGTGAACTCCATGTTATTGATTTTGGTTGCATGATAGAACTTTGCCTTTTGATATTGGTCATGAAGGAGAGTGTCAACCCATATGGTCACTTCATTTTTCATTAAATCAGCCTGTGTACATCTTTCATCATACCAATGTTGCAATATGTCTTATTTCTTCAAATAGTCTCACTACTGGTAGCCTTCTTGCTTTGACAAAATTAGCATTGAGTCCTTCAACTATGTTGGTAGTCATGATGTTGTATCGGGTATGAATACTTTGTGACCGTGCCCATTTCTCTTTTCCAATGTCATTCCCGAGCATTGAAACAACTTCAGGCTTCATAAATTTTTTTAGCTGTGAATAGTAATTTTTATAGTCACTTTCTCGGTATGCATTTGTTGCCTTTTGAAATAGAATTTGTGCAGCATGTTTTTTGCAGTGTTTTTTTAGATTTTCTACAAGGTGATTACGACACATCAAATGAGCTGCCAAAGGCATCACTGATTTAATTGATTTAGCTATGCTCTCATGACGATCTGAAAACAACAACTAAACCAACAACATCACCAATTGTCAGATGCAAGTTTTTAAAGAACCATGTCCACGAATCATCATTCTCCAATTCTACTACTCCAAAGGCTATTGGATATTTCTGATTGTTTCCATCCTTCGCTGCTGCCACAAGAAGGATCCCCTTGTATTTAGCCTTCAAAAATGTGCCATCAACTACAATAACAGGACGTATTGACATTTTTAACCCTTTTCAAGTTGCACCTAAAGACATGAATGCATAAACAAAGTGATCAACATCATCTATTACAAGGTTCGTAATAGTACCAGGGCTACTCTTTTCAAGCATATGGAAGTATGCTAGTAACATTGCATATCCATCTTTTGCCGATCCTTTTGCCTTATCCAAAGCAAAGCTTTGTGCTCTCCATGCTTTCATGTAGCTGACTCTTACCCTATAATGATTGTAGATGTCATCTATAATGTCTTGTGGGCCATAGTCTCTTTTAGCATTCTCATATATTTCTTTGATTGAATAAGCAATGAACATTGAAGTAGCATGTCGGTCATTTTTTGTTTGAGCCTGTGAGTTGCAGGAATGATTTTTTATCAATTTTGTGACACAAAAAAATGGCGTCTTGTTGATCAGATTTGCTCGAATACACCAATCGCATGAATTCTTAAGGCATGTGATCTTAATCATTTTTGTGGTTGATCTTTTTACCTTGAATGCAAATGTTTCAATTATTGCCAATCTTGATACTTTCTTCTTTAAGTCATCTTTGCTTTCATAAATTTGACCAAGCTCTAGCCCAATGTTTGCTATTTCATTTCCTTGTTGTAGATTGACGTGACTTTTAACTTCAGTTGGTGGACTTCTTCCTTCATTTGCTGCATTGTCATTAATACCAATCTCAAGTATTCTTTCTTTCAATGTTATACACAATTGGGTTGGCACTAATTTATTCACACAGCACTATTCCATGAAGTACCTCACATCATGATCATTTTTCACCTCCATATATGTGTTGTCCATCTCAGTAATGGTGTATGCCAATTCTAGTTCGCAGTTGAATTCTAATATCTGACATATTTTTTGCAAGAGTTCAAGGAAGCCAATGTTCTTGGAAACATAAACAATTTTTGCCTTTCCTCCTCTATATACAAGACAATTTTCCTTCCCAATCCAATTGCCACCATATTTGTGCAATATCCCAACTTCTGAAACACCTAGAATTCAATATATCCCTTTTAATTAGAGGAGAATTAATTCATGGATAATTAAAATTAAACATCAACAATTGGATAAGTAAAGTTGAACGAAAAAGATTGAATGAATAAAATCGAACAAAAATTGATCAAGTAAATTTGAACAACAAGGATTAAACGAGAACAAATAATTTGACTAAGTCGAACATTTGAACGAGAAAATAAAACAACAATAATTGAACGAGAAATATCAAACAATAGTAATTGAACGAGAAAAATCGAAACAACAATAATTGAACGAAAAAAATTGAACAACAATAATTGAACGAGAACAATCGAACAACAATACTTGAATAAGAAAAATCGAACAATAATAATTGAATGAGAAAAATCGAACAACAATAATTGAACAAAAAAAATCAAACAACATTTGAACAAGAAAAATCAAACAACAATAATTGAACGATACATATATATCAATTCTTTTTTCATCCTGAACAAATTATAAGAAGATGAAGACATTGAGTAAATAGAGAAGGAATAGGGATGTGGTAATAAAAATAATATTAATATTTCAATTAATAAAATATGGAAATACAGGTTAAACTAACAATAATGTTTGTGTTTGGGGACTTATTGGTTGATAATGGTAACAACAATTACCTAAATTCTTTAGCAAAATCAAATTACTATCCATATGGTATTGACTGCAATAGAGGCCCTACTGGAAGGTTCAATAATGGTAAAACTGGAATTGATATGATTGATAAGTTTTGTTTTGTTCTCATCTATATCACCAATTAAATTATAAAATTAATCAATTATAATTTTACATTTTTTTTATTTGTGTGTATATATAGGAGCATTGCTGGGTCTTCCAAATATTCCAACATATGCAGATCCCAGTACCATAGGAGTCAAAATTTTAAGAGGGGTCAATTATGCTTCAGCAGTGGGTGGTATATTAGATGAAACAAGATAACACTTTGTAAGTAAAAATTGAACAATAATGATTGAACGAGAAAAAATCAAATGAGAAAAAATTGAATAATAATAATTGAATGAGAAAAATCGAACAACAACAATTGAATGAAAAAAATAAAAAAATTGAACCATAACAATACTAATTGAACAAGTTGAACTAGAGTTACCAGTCCAAAATAATTTGGACATATTCCAAATAAATTATGATCAAGATCAAGCTAAGAAGTTTAACTAGGATTGAACATTAAAGTTGAACTAATACAATCAAACAACAATAAATGTTGAACAAGTCAAGTTGAACAATAAATGTTGAACAAGCAAGTTGAACAATAAAAATTAGAATAAACTGAACTACTAAAATCAAAATAGTTCAATCTAATTCAATTTTTTTAGTCCAAAAAGAAGTTTATTATTTTGAAAGACAAAACAATTACAAGTACAACACTAGAAGAGTTTAATTTGTCTAATTTCAGCATAACCTAGACATTTTATTTGGAAGCATAGAACTAAAAACTACAGGCTTTGTCATACAAAGATAATCAAACAACAAGATTAATTAGATACCAGGTAATTGAGTCATATAAAAATTGTTCGCTCTTTCTTCTAATTGAACTAGAAAATTTGAGTCCTATAATACTAATTGAACAAGTTGCACTAGAGTTATCTGTCCAAAACAATTTGGACTTATTCCAAATAAATTATTGTCAAGATCAAGCTAAGAAGTTTAACTAGGATTGAACATTAAAGTTTAACTACTATAATCAAACAACAATAAATGTTGAACAAGTCAAGTTGAACAATAAAAATCAGAATAGACTAAACTACTAAAATTAAAATAGTTCAATCCAATTCAATTTTTTTTTACTCCAAAAAGAAGTTTATTATTTCAAAAGGAAAAACAATTACAAATGCAACACTAGAAGAGTTCAATTTATCTAATTTCAGCATAACCTAGACACTTAATTTGGAAGCATAGAACTAGAAACAACAGGCTTTGTCATACAAAGATCATCAAACAACAAGATTAATTGGATACCAGGTAATTGAGTCCTACAAATACTGTTCGCTCTTTCTTCCAATTGAATTAGAAAAATTGAGTCCTACAATACTAATTGAACAAGTTGAACTAGAGTTACCTGTCCAAAATAATTTGGACATATTCTTATCAAATCCAAGAAATCAGCCACAACACAAAAACAAGATTAATTGGAAGTGAAGTTAATAACATAAATCTTAAATAGATATGAAAGCACTTACAAATTTGAAAGGAAGTCATTGTTAATGAGTATCAGATTTTCTCAACAATGCAGGCTTCAAATTTGAGCAAAGGAATAGCTTAGAATCTATCTGAAAAAACACATAAGCAACAACTTATAGAATCAACCTGAGAAACTTGAACAAACATTGTAGAATAAAGTTCTCTTTATCTTAAACGAAAATAATTTGTAAACATTGATTTACTATTCCTTACCTCGTTCAATTTAGGATTTTCTCCGCTGAAGGTGAAGGAAGCTGGTGACTTGATGAACGTTGGCGAAAGTAACAAATGCAGGACAAGGTAGTATGCTGGTGAGAGTGAGAAGCTCTGACTTCTCGAGCACCAAGTGGGGAGCACACAGAAGCTTGCCAAGTGAGGAGTGCCGAGTGAGTAAAAAGACTGTGAGGCCTGGAGATTTTGTGTTGGGTCAAGGGTAGTTTAGGTATTATTATTTTTATTTTACTTAAAATTTATTTCGGGATGCTAGTTTTGTTATTATATGTTTTGGGGGGTGTTATTTTTCAATAAACTTTTCAAGTGTGTGGTTGCATGAATAGTATGATTTAAAGGAGTTCTATCTAAGAGGCTAATTCTTGAAAGCCTTTGTGCCACTAGTCTTTTCTTGAAACATTGCTCTCTCTAGGATGATGGTTAAGGAAGCCTTGCCCTATCATTTTTTCCTAGGAGCACTCTTAGTGAATATTAATTGTGTTACTACATTGTTGCTATGATTATGATAAAGTATTCTCCAAAATTTATATATATATATATATATATATATATATATATGTATACATGTATATACATGTATACATGTATATTTATTTCAAATTGTTGAAATATTAATTGTGTTACTACATTGTTGCTATCTTATTGTTATATTTATTTCAAATAAAGATTTATCGCTATTGTATCATAAATTTGTATTTAATTAGAGATTTAATCTCTTTCATATCTTAGATTTAAAATTCATATCGTATATTGTAAACATTATAAATAGTCTTTAGCAATGTATTAAAAATATAACAATTAATGTAAATTATTTCTTCTATTTACTTGTTTCCTTATTTTTTTCTCTTATTTTCTTTAGTTTTATAACATTAATAATGTATCGTATGAAAAAGAGGGTTCCATTGTTGTGGCCAACATGCTCTTTTTTCCCCCAAAAATCTATAATTGGATTTGAGCTATAGATTTGAGAAAGTGGATTTTTAAAGGAGGAAAAATATTTTAGTGATTATCTACTTTTTTTTTTAATGAGTAGTATAGCTTTTTATTTATTTTTAACAATACTTAAGTCTGTTTCTTATAAAAAAAAAAAAAAAAAAGAAGACAGCACATCATATTGAAAAATGATAGCACAAGTTCTCTTTTAAAGATAACATAAAAAAATATCTAGATTTATTTGTGTACATTAGAAATTTTATGTCGATATAAGTTTAAAAAGAGAAAATTATTCTAAAAAATTTATCTGCTTAAATATTAGAAATTATTAAAATCAAAATGTTGCACAAAATTTTGGCATCAGAACGAAATTAAATAAATGTTAAAAATTGAATTTATCAAACCTAATATAACAAAGAAGTAAATTTTCTCAAATATTATAAAAAAAATTAATAAAATTAATACTTTAGTTAAGAAAAAAAAACAATAGTATTAATACGGAACGAGTAAAATGAATCTAATAATTAAAAAAATTATAATTGAATTAATAAAATATTATAAAACCTTACATATACCTAACAAAGATTTATAAAATCTTACATTAGGAAAAAAAGGACTAATTATAAAAGCTATTTTTGTAAAACCTTACAAATATCTAACAAATATTTGTAAGATCTTACATCGTGAAAAAAAATGACTAATTGTATCACTTTTACAAAAAAAAAAATAATTAAAGTGATGCAAAATATAAGAGACTAAAGTACCTCTTTTCATAAAAGAAAATGACCATTAGAATCTCTTACCTTTTAAAAGAATTATAAGAAAAATGTGCACAATAATAATATTAAAGTTTTTAAATGAAAGGTTGTAGTTGACAAACCACTAACACATTTCAACTAGGTTGGCACCACCGTAGCATCTTTTTTCATCTAGCACTTCAACTACAAGTATTATTAAATTGATAAGAAAATAGTACAAAAATTTAATATCAGCAAAACCTATAATTTGACTTATTGTTAGTTTCCAAAAAGACAAAAATATTAGCCAATAATGGGACATTCAACTACCATCTTACAGTACACAAACTAGGTATCCTAGAGGCTATAGAATCAGCGACAACATTGCCCACCATGTTTAGATGTTAACAATGAAAATTCATATGAGCAATCTTTTTCAAATAATAAACTCCAGCTGAATGTCATCACTAGGATACTGATTATGACCTAATGTGACACAACATAAGCAAATTCCAACTCTAACCAAAGCATTTGCCACCCAAAAATAGTAACATTAAAGTTGTGTATTATAATAATAATAATACCAAACTTATGTTCGTTATATTATCTAATTCAAGCCAAGTCAAGCATCCTATTGTATTATTCATCTATTGTTTAATGTATTCTAGAGTTACGTTTGAATTTTTTTATATATAAATTTTAATCTTCCACTGATATGCAACTGATATTTTTATACTACAAATGTGACTGCCATTACTAAGATTTTCATCTTTGTTCAAAACGAAACACTTTTCTTACATCACACAATTGTGGCCTAGAGGGTTAACCTAAGGTATTGGAGACCTGAGAGAGCAACGCTCACTGCCACAATTTTAAGTATTAATAGGTTTGTTAGCATGCAAATGCATTCATTATTTTTTTTTATGAAACAATACTTAATACGGTTCAAACATATAATTTAAAATATAATAGAATAAATCTTACGGCTAGAATAAATAACAAAAATAAGTAAACTCTAATATATTTTTATAAGAATTAGTATGTTAGGCTTTTAATTTAGTGAAAATAAATATTTGCTCAAATGAAAAACAGAAATTTGTAAATCCCATGAGAAAAAAAAATAGTAAACACTAAAATAATTACAAAATTTAGTATTGAATGATACGTATGCTCAAAATAAAATGATATATGTTATTTAAATAGTCGATAACTTTTATACTCTTATCATAGCTATCTATTTACTTTAAAAAATTATAAACCGTGGACCAAATTTACCTATTTCACTTATATGTTATTTATATATGACTAATAATACTTAAAAATATAAATAAGTCTAAATTTTATTTATTATTACCATTATTTTTGTTATTGTTATTATTATATGTATAATACTAACTATTTTTTAGTCACAAATGTTGTAATGTGTTAATCTATAATTAGTGCATGAAGAATTATACGATATAAAATATGAATATTTTGATATTTATTTGTATACAAAAAATTAAAAAGATAATTATTCATAAGTAGTATATTTATTATAAGGACATTTTTCGTGTTTATTGGTTTAAAAAAAACTAATTCATAAGAAATGTATTTACTTATGTGAATTTTTATATTTATTAGTACATTAAAAAAATAATATAAACTAAATAAAAAAAGTAGAAAATTTAGAAGACAACTATTAGTAAGAATTATATTTATTATAAAAATATTTTTGTATTTATTTATATAAAAAAATCAATTCATAAATAAGTCCATTTATTTAAGTGCTTTTTTATATTTATTAATATACTAAAAAATAATGTAAATTAAAATAAAATAGTAAAAAATAATTAAAATAATACACAATAAATTTTTTTTTAACCATTATTGATATAAAATTGGTTAAAATATAAGGGTATTTTAGGCATTTCATTTATTAAAAGAAAAAAATTGAATTAGGCTCTCATCATCTTCCTTCTTCTCCATCGGAACAAATTTTTTTTTTTTTTGTTTCTTTGTTAGGAATCATGTAGAGCTTCAAAATCAAAGATTTTTTGGTTCTGGTTGGTATCAAATATCGAATCAATTCAAGTATGAATAGCGTTGAAACTATAATTGCCGCCGCCACCGACATTGTCTCTTCGGAGCCTCGAATCCAACCCAACACCGTTCCTGTAAATCTCTCTCTCTACGTGTTTCATTTATGTGCTTGATCACGTATATGTGTATGTCTATGCATATCCACATCATTTGTTTATGTATCCATCATTTTTGAATTTGTACAAATTAATAATTATTTAATTTTTATCGATTTTTATGTTCCTGGTTCTGTTTAATTTTTCCACTGTGTGTGAGGAACAGTTAGAAGACAATTACAGAGTAGGAGAGTTGGATCTCACTCTTTATGCCTTTTTCCCTTAATCGCATGGATGACACTTTTTCTCAAGCGTTTTTGGGTATGATTTATGACTGAGCAGAACACAATTATGGGGATGTCATCTATTTTTGAATTATTTTAGGAGGAAGATGAGAGGTTGAATATGTTTTTAAAAAAAAAAATGAAATACCTGAAATATCCTTTTATTTTAACCAATTTCAGATCAATAATGGCTGAAAAAATTGATTGAAATATATGTAATAACATGTATAATCAATTGCAACATAAAATAACAAAATTAATAAATTAATTTTGTTTACATTAAGTACTAAAAAGAATTTCCCTTATACATTCTTTCCTGGCTTGTGAGTATATATGCCAATAATATCCCTAAAATTTGATATAAATTTAAAAATATTTTTAAAGTTTTAAAAATATCCCAATATCTTTCAAACTTAACGAAGTTAAAAATAAAAAAATTGAATAATAAAATGATAGAAATAATAAAAAATCAAACAAAAAATCAAGACATAATGGAAATAGAAATACGAGATATTTCAGGATATTTTTCACAAGAAATGATATTTAGTAAAACTATATTTGAAGAAATTCAAAAAAAAAAATCTTAAAGAAGACGATGGATTTAAAGAGTCATATTTTTCAAAAATAAGAAAAATGTTCCCTAAAAAAGACATAGTTTATTATGAAATAAGCAACAAAGAAATGAGTATTATCATAATAAATATAAGAAGAAGATTTAACATACCATTAATTTATAAAGAAACAATTATAGATAAATTATCAAAAAATTTACAAAAAGATAAAGAAAAAATTGGATATATTTATCTAGGAATAATACATATTTTAATAAAAGCACATTTTAGAGAAGGAATTGATACATCCATAAAGTTAGCATTATTAGAAAACATAATAATAAACAGAAGAGATGCTTCATTGGGAATGATCCATAAAAACTTAGAATATCATAAATTAAAATTCATAGCATACCCGAGGTTTGCAGTTAATATTAATGATAAAAACTTGAACCAAGTTTTAAGTCTAGCTTATGAATTTAAAAGAGAAAATTTAATGAAAAAAAAAAAGAAATCACCCATTTTTCAATATATTATATAATAGGATATTCATTAACTAATAGTTATAATAGTTCAATATACGGACCAAATGAATTCATAGAAATAAAAAAAAAATTCCAAAAAATAGGAGAAGTAATAAAACTAAAAGTAATGATGAATTTTGAAATACCAAAAGAATGAAACTTAGATATTAAAGAAAAACCTCTCATATAAGGAAGAAAAAGTAATGTTCAAAGAATTAAGTTTACTTATAGTTAAGCAAAAGTAAGTAAAACCAGAATGGGAAGACAAGAAGAAATAAAATAATTAAAACAAGAGATTAAGGAAATTAAAAATTTATTAATACATGAAATAATAGGAAACTAAAAGATATTAAAATCAAAATTACAAGAAATATAATTAGAATGAAGTGAAAATATAAATGATAGTATAAAAACTATAATGAAAGCATTAATCTTTTTAACTAAAGAAATAGATACAATATGTGAATTAAATACCAAATATTTACAAAACTTAAACAAAATACAAAATGAAATCTTGGAAGAAATAAAAGAACACAGTTCTACTAAAAAATTACAATTAGATATGCACAAAAAATTTATAGAATGAAGAAGAGATATTGATAATATACCAAAAGAAAATAGATTAAGAATTTGATCCATTAAGAGGATTTAGAGAACTCCCAGGTGATCTGATACATTAATACCAAAAAATGATAAAAGAAAAAATGAAAAAAGATCCAAAGATAAAGGAAAATATATAATCTCAGTATAATGGAATATAGAAAAGAATTAGAAGAACAGTTTATAAACCCTGAAAATAAGGATATAAGAAAATTAATTAGTCTTTTAACCCTAATATATGAAGAATTAGAGAAACATTATGAAGAAAAAATTTGTACAAATAAAGAAAAAAATGATATGACAATAATAAGTAAAAGTGAGTCTCATCAAGAAAACATAAGACTTAGAATTCATATAAAACCAGTATTAACAACTCCAAACGATAAATCACATAAAGAGGATAAACATCAGATCCACATAGGGAAGAAAGAAATAGGCAAAGACTAGAAGAATTTGAACTTTTTAATAGGAGAAGACATCAACCTAAGATAGAAGGAAGTTTACATTGGGGTACCAGCAGTAGTATTGCACCAGAATTTAGACCTCACGAAAGTTATAAATCTGATATTTTAGATTTAGACTGTATAAGAAATAGAATTAAAGTCTTAGATAAATAGGCTAGTGGAATGAGTGTAATTATACATACTTTTACAACCACATAAACAAACCCTTCAACTTGTAGGGTATTAGTAGCTCACAAAATGATAGGAAATGTAAAAATTTGGTTTACAAATTTAACATAATAAAAACACTTATTAATGCAAGGAAATGCATCTACAGGTAGAAAATACTTAGAAACTGTAATAAATGAGGTGTATAAAGAATTCATTAGAGAAGATAAAGATAGACGCATTACTGAATCTATTAAAAACGAAATAAATGAAGCAAAATGGCATTTAGCTAATATGAAAATATGTAATATGTGTTACATAGATTCTTTTATATGTAAATATGAAATGTATTATCACAAATTATCACCTTCTATGCAAGAAACCTATAAAGAAATATTTTTTTTCAAAAATTACTGAGAACATTAAATAAAACAATGATAGAAGGATGGAATAATAATAAAGAAAATATACCTGATACATTAGAAGAAAAAATAAGGAGTCTTAAGAATTGAATAATTCTAAAATGTCAAGAAATGATAGAATTTGTTGTGATATAAAAGATTTTAGAATGCCCGGAAAATATGGATGCAATATAAAACTTTATAATAAATATAAAAAGTATTAAAAAAATTCAAAAGGTATAAATTTAGAAGATAGAATTTTCAAAAATATAAGAGAAGATATAACAGAGAACCTTTTAAACATAGATACTTTAGAAGAAAAAAATAATGAACCAGAAAAGAAAAATTA
Source organism: Elaeagnus macrophylla (assembly GCA_029378325.1). Lineage (NCBI taxonomy): Eukaryota > Viridiplantae > Streptophyta > Magnoliopsida > Rosales > Elaeagnaceae > Elaeagnus > Elaeagnus macrophylla. Next base: position 40,992,335 of record CM055641.1, on the reverse strand, counting down.
TTGTCCATTAGGAAAAAAAATGTAGATGTTGGATATGTAATAAAAGAAAACATTATGCTAATGAATGCCCAAATAGACTTCAACATAGAAAATAATTTAAAAAAGAATTCCCTCAAAAGTAAAAAATCTTAGAAGAAGCATTTAAATTGAAATTATAACCTATAGAAGAATCTGACATATATGATATATGTAGTATCTATTTATTAGAAGAAACTGAAAAAGAAATAACAGATTTAGAAACATTTGATTGAGATTTAGAATTTGACTATGATTAATGAACGAATTATTAAGTTTAACAAATCTATAGAGAACATATATAAAATAGGATTAAAATTTAAATGATATAATAATTATCATTTAAATGAATATTGACATAGGTGCAAATATGTGTATAGCTAGTAAATATGTGTTTTCAAAAAAACTTTGAAAATCTGCCCCAAAAGAAATAATAGTAAGAATAGAAAATAATATTACTATAAAAAATAAGTTTTAAAGGATATGGATATGTTAATAGGAGGAGAAATATTTCAAATTCCTACAATATATCAACAAGAAACAGGTTGGTATCCTATTAGGAAACAACTTCCTAAATTTATATCAACCATTTACCCAATACTTAGATAAATTCAGTTTGACAATCTTAGAAGGTAAAACTATTTATGTGTCAAAAATAAGAAAAACTTTAACAATGTTATCACTAACTTTTATGTGACAACATAAAAAACGAAAATATGGTGAGAATATAAAATCAAAAAAATCACAAATAGAAAATATTTTTTTAGAAATAGAGGTAAACCAAAACCCCTTCCTAAATGAAATTTAAGAAGATAAAGCCTTAATATGAATAAGAACATTGTTAAGAAAAGTATATTCAGAAAATATCACTACAACAATAAACACATTCAGGTACGGTTCCAGTATTAAAAATTTGAAAATAACTATACCTAAATAACTTTAGATACAGTTGGCCGCATTTTAAAAAAAAATTAATTTTAGGTACCGTTACTGTACCTAAAAGTAGGGGTGTCAATCGTGTCGTGTTCGTGTCGTGTTTGTTCGTATTATTCGTGTCATGTTTTTGTGTTGGTTGGTACATTAAAAAATTTACTTGAAGTTTTTTTGTGTTACTTAACTATAATAGTAAGAAATAACAAAACCTTTAAGAACATAAAAAAATTATTGATCAATTCTTACTAAAAAAAAAATTCGTGTCGTGTCGTGTTTGGATCGTGCTATCGTGTCGTGTCAGAAATTGCCACCCCTACCTAAAAGTGAACTAAAATACGGAAGATTTTTCGAAAATTCACGAAAACTTTCATGTACGGTTGTTAACTATACCTAAAACATAAGATTCAAGTACGGTTAACAATCGTACCTAAATCCTAACTAACAACCGTATCTATACTTTTAGGTACGGTTAACAACCGTACCTAAAACCTTCTTTTAAAAAACGTTTAGGTACGGTTAAAAAGTCAATAAAACAACAAATTATTAGGGCTCCACCATTTCGATTCCACAAAATCTATCTTCTTTTTTCCTTCCCCACCCAAGCTTACAAAGTGAAAGTGATCCTTGAATACCAGCCAGCGCCGTCGCCCACCAGACCCACACACCCAATGCTGTTGATACCCACCATCATTCTCCTTCGATTCATGTGCTGTTTGCCGCAGTATTGTTCATCGCCTCCTCACACGCTGCCCCTGATTGTTTAACGCTACCCACAACGCCGCACAACTCATTTCAGCTACCAACCTCTACAAGTCTTCCACTTTTAGGCACCAACCGCCGCACAACTACTTTTTTGTTCACATTATTACTTCAAGGTATTCATTTCTTTTCACTTTTTCTTAATTTCTCTTAGCAATGTCTGTAATTTTTTTGTGTTAAACTATTAGTGGAAATACATGTATGCATGCTGTGATTTGTTAGTTTGATTCAATTTTTTTTTTAGTTTTTTATTTATCATTAATTATTTTCTTATATATGATAAACATTTTATTATTTTGTTTTTTTGTCAAGACATATGTATTCATTGTGTAATTTTTTTTATGTATTGATTCTGTAATATTTAATTATATTTATATTATTTGTTGTTATTTTTTAAATTAGTTTAATTTATTTTTAGTTTGATTAGTATAATTTGTTTTAGTTAATTCGAGGTTTCTATTAGTGAATTTGGATAACTATTTTGAATTAATTAATGTTGCATGTGTGTGTGTGTGTGTGTGTATTATTATTTTTTTTTTTTAATTTGTGTCACTTGTTGTTTCACATTAATATGTTTATTAACATGATGTTTATATATATATGTGATATATATAATTAGGTTTTGAAATGGATAAGTCTTAGATGTTAATTGATAGAAGGTCAAATATATTTAGTGAAGGGCTTGAATATTTTCTTAATTTTGCTACTGATAATGCAAGTTATCATGAACGAATTAGGTATCCTTGTTTGAAATGTGGGAACTGAAAAGGACATAATGTGATAAAAATTTGAAATCATGTATTTAAACATGGTATTGACAAAAGTTATAAAGTATGGTTTTGGCATGGGGAAGAGATTGTGAAGAATAATGAGTTTCCAAATGTATCCCTTACACAAAAGAGAAAGCGTGATGAAGCTTTTGTTGATACTGTTGAAATGTTAGATACATTACAAGATAATTTGAATGCCAATAGGTTGGGTCAAGAGTTTAATAAGATTTTAGAGGATGCCAAAAAACTATTACGGAATGGGTGTAAGAAGTTTACTAAGATATCTGCATTAGTCACATTGTACAATATTAAAGCAAAATGTGGAATACCTAATAAGTATTTTAAAGAGCTTCTGACAGTAATAGATGATATGTTCCCTAATGATCATAATTTGCCTCATTCAATGTATGATGTTAAAAAAATATTTAATGAGCTAGGTATGAGATATAAGAAAATACATGCATGTCGGAACGACTGCATACTCTATAGGAAAGAGTATACAGATGCACGTGAATGTCCTATATGTAAGGAATCAAGGTGAAAAGAATCCAAAATTGGATTAGATGAAAAAATAGAAAAAATTCTAGCAAAAGTGTTGTGGTATTTTCGACCAATTCCACGAATTTGAAGGATGTTTCGAAGCATTGATACATCCAAAAATTTATCTTGGCATTCTACTCAAGAGGTAGTTGATGGTAAAATAGAACATCCATCACATTCTTGTTCTTGGAACCACATCAATGAAAAGTGGCCTAAATTTGCGTCAAAACCTAAAAATCTTAGACTTGCACTTGTAGTTGATGGTATCAATCTATATAGCTCAATGAATAGTAAGTATAGTTGTTGGACCGTTATGTTGGTCAATTATAATCTTCCACCGTGGCTATGCATGAGAATGAAGTTTATGATGCTAACATTATTGATATTAGGTCCTAATCAACCAGGAAATGATATTGACGTGTTTTTAGAGCCATTAATAGATGATTTAATACTTTTATGGAATAATGGTATTAAAGTATTTGATTCATATCGTCAAGAGAAGTTCAACTTAAAGGCTATTCTAATGTGGACTATAAATGATTTTTTAGCATATGGTAATTTGTTCGGTCATGCCGTGAAAGGCTACATTGCATGTCCAGTTTGTAGCACGAATACATATGTTGATAAATTAGCCCATTCTCATAAGATGTGTTACAAAGGTCATCGCAAATTCCTTCCACTTGAGCATAAATATAGAAATCAAAGACGATATTTTGATGAAACACAAGAATATAATGAAGCTCCATTACCACCAATTGGAGATGATATTCGAAAAGAAATTGAAGGAAAAACTTTTCCTCGTGGTAAATTAAAATATCAACAAAAACTTTTAGATACTTCAATATGTTGGAGGAAGATATCAATATTCTTTTAGTTAGAGTACTGGCAACATTTGCCAATTAGACACCTTCTTGATGTCATGCATATTGAGAAAAATGTGTGTGATAGTATTCTTGGCACCATGTTGAATATTTCCGAAAAAATAAAAGATGGATTAGGTGCTAGACTGGACTTAGCAGACATGAAGTTACATCCAGACTTGCATCCTTAATTTGAGGAGTGTCGCACTTTTCTTCCTCCAACGTGTTTTACTTTGTCTAAAGTCGAGAAAAAAAGTTTTATGGAAGCACTTCCAATGTTAAATTTCCTTCTGGATATTCTTCTAACATACGGTCTTTAATTTCTACCTCAAATTGGAAATTGAATGGAATGAAGTCTCATGATTGTCACACTTTAATACAACAAATATTGTCTGTTCTAATACGTGGTATGTTGCCTAAGGATGTTAGAAGTGAAATCATAGATATGTGTATATTTTTTAATGATCTATGCAAAAAGTCTGTGGATGTTAAAAGGCTTGAAGAAATTCAAAAGAAAGTTGTGATCACATTATGTAAATTTGAGAAGTATTTCCCACCATCATTTTCTGACATAATGATACACCTAACAGTACATCTCACAAAACAGTTAGAGTTATGTGGGCCTGTGTACCTAACGTGGATGTACCCTTTTGAATGACATATGAGTGTGCTTAAAGGTTATGTTCATAATCATAATTGTCCATAAGGGTGTATGGTAGAGTGTTATGTGGCGGAAGAAGCAATTGAATTTTGCTCTAATTTTTAATTGGAGTGAAACCTATTGGTCTTTCAATTGACTTGATCAAGACCTTAAATTGTGAAAACATATCTGAAAAGCCAGATAAAGGTGGGTGAGTTGATTACATCAATCGTGCACTTTGTGAACAAGCACATACTAATGTTTTGAACAACTTGGAAGTAGTTCAACCTTACATTAAGTATGTGTACTCCTCATACTTTTTTTGTTTAGATTTATGTATCAAATCTTTATTTTAGTTTCACATCTTTTCAATAAATTTTGTAGGAAACATATGAAACAAATTTGTCATAACAATCAAAACAAAAGAGAAAAATGGATATCAAATGAACATAATCGCATGTTTATATATTGGTTACAAGCTCAAGCAAGTAAATTATAAGTTATATTTACTACACATATAGATTTAACTATATTATTTAACACTGTTTATACTAATGAGTTATGGAATCTAATTAATATTTTTGTTTAGATTTCAAATGAATTAAATAAAACAAGTTGTAATATCTCTGAAGAATTAAGAAAGATAGCACAAGGTCCAAAATTTAATGTTATTAAGTATCATGGTTATACTATAAATGGGATCCATTACCAAACAAAAAATAGAAGTGATAATCGTGTTACCCAAAATAGTAGAGTTTTTATAATAGCAAAAACTATGCAATTTGCAAGTGCCAAGGATATGCAACCTATTGAAGGAGACATTGATTATTATGGAGTTATTGATGAAATATGGGATCTAGATTATGTGAAGTTTAGAATTCCTTTATTTAAGTGTAGTTGGGTGGATAGCAAACATGGAACAAAGAAGGATGCTCTTAGTTTCACATTGGTTGATCTAAATAAGATTTTACATGTAAATGACTCCTTCATATTGGCCTGACAAGCTAAACAAGTTTTCTACATTCATGATGCTCAAGAAAAACAATGGTGGAATGTCTTAACTCCTCGTCAGGATTGTAATGACACTCTTAATATCGACGTATTAGGAGACATTGTAATGGAGCATGATGAGGTTGTTAGTTTGTTAGATGAAAGTGACATATAGACCAACAAGAAGATGACAAGATTGATTATTGTCGATTTGAGTGTGAAGGAATATGGATTCTACATGACAAAGAAAAATAACGTCCTACTCATAATTGTATTTGTAAGTTATACTTTAATTTAATTAATTTATATTTTGTTATTATATATGTTTAGTTGTTAATTGTTCATTATATTGTGTACTTATATTCTTAAAATATTGCAGGATGGATTTATCTCAACGTTCAGGTAGTAGAACAGAAAATAAAACAAGAGGTCGTACCCAAATGAATAAGTTGGTAAAGTTACAAAGTGAAGGGATTAGGACCTCGGTACTATTTAATTCAGAAAACATACCTGTTGGAGAAAATTCAAATGATTTCATTAGTTATTTGGGGGTATTAGCATGTGCTTCAATTCCAATTAATTATAAGACATGGACAAATGTGCCTGAGGATTGCAAGGAACTTTTATGGCAGGATGTTATAGTAAGTAATTCTATTTCTTTGCATGTACAACTTTTATTTGATCATAATTATATATGGTTTTGAATAATGCTAACATGTTTTATGTAGACAACTTTTATATTTCCCAATATCGACTTAGAGATAGCACGAATATATACAATGAAGAAGTTGGGTGATATGTGGAGAAAATATAAACATAAGTTATACAAGGAGCATGTGGTACCTAATCTTGAGTTTCTGGATTTGTTGAAAACACCCCCTAAAAAACATGATTTTATTACCCAAGAATAATGGGATTGGTTTGTGGAGTGGACACAAAGTGGAACTTTTAAGATAATGATATATAAATCAGTTACATTCAATACATATCGTATTATTATCACAATATGTGTGTCTGTGTGTATATATATATATATTTGAAGTATTTAACTGACACAACTTTTTATAGGATTTGAGCAAGGAGTCCAAACAAAATAGAGAACAATTAGTGTACGTAAATTATACGGGTCAAACAAGTATTGCAAATACCAAAGAGTCATTGGTATTAAAACTTCAATATGTTACAATATTACTTAACATTATATATAAAATTTATCTATCTAACTTCGTAAGTGCTATTATTGTAAAAAATAAATTTTCAAGATGGAATTATTCCAAGAAGATACATTACTTGGAGGCACACGCATTCTAGAGATGGAGTTCCAATTAATGAAGCTGCCCAAAAGGCATTCGAATTGATGATTATTAATTAAGTTTAATATAAAATATATTGATTATAACTTTTTTTAATATTATCATGAAGTTTATATAGTGATTACTTAATTTGTAGGAAGAATATGAAAGGAAGACTGAGTCTGGAGAATTTAAACTTATTGGTCACATGGATATATTGGGCCAGTAATTATAGACAAAAGTACATCCTGGACATGTTAGAAGTGCTAGTTATGGGGCTACCATACTTAAGAGATATCACAAGCCCACACGTGAGAAGAACCCAATAAAATCAATTAAAGGTAAAGGGAAAGTTGACAATAACAAACAACTTTTAGAAGAAAACTGCAGGTTAAGGGCAGAGAATAAAGCACTTAAGGCAAAATGTCTCGGTATCACTCAAGAGAGCAATACTTACATTCCTCTAATGAATCCAACAATTCCTATGAACGACTTAGAGATATGCATAACATATAATTACAACTATAACTTATTTTATTATAAGCAGTACTAATATGAGTTTAATAAGGAACTCCACGTTATTTAGCATTGGATGATTTGAATAATATTGTAGCTAAAGGTAAAGTTTACCAAATAAATGACCCATATGCTGCATCATATACTTCTTGGTAAGTATAATGTAAGAGTTAGTATTGAGAAGTCACTTAAAGATGAAGAATTTTTGCCAATTCCCATTGGGGATGAGTTGATGTGTGTTGGACATACTGAAGGATGTATGATAGCTTGGCCAAAAATTTGGATAATCCCTCAAAATGATTCGATTAGTATAAATGAACATTGATCTGCTTATATACATATTATAAATATATTTATTAACATAATTTCACATAATCGTAGGCCTCCCAAAAGCAAATGAAGTCAAAGAAAAATGATACTTTTCATGGAAAAAGAATAGAAGATTTTTCATATGTAGGTGATGGAGGTGCCATTAAACGTATGACAATGTATGCATGCACCAATATGATAGGTGATGGTAAATCATTCCAAATCTCTGTCATAGATGCATTGGGCATTGAGGAGCTCTTGGAGATTAAGAGCGAGGACATAATGCCATTATGTATTATTAGGTGGCTACAAGCAACAATTATTGTAGTTGTTGAAAGGTAATATTTATTTCAATATTTTATATTGTCTATAAGTTCTTTTGATTAGTCATATAATAATTATTTTTTTTCTAAGTATAGGATTTTATTTGATCACTTAACAAGAAATGTAAAAAATTTCAACTTATATCGCTTTCTGCATCCTGCACTTATATCAAATCAATGGAGTCCTACTCTTGATGATCAAATCGATTCTCTAGTTGAACGAATGCTTAGAGTAGGAGAGAATGAAAGACTTATTGTTCCATATTGGCTAGCATGAGTATTTTATTAATTTATAATTTTTTTCTGTTCTAATTTTGTTAATTGTTCATTTTTATTTAAATCATTTACAATTAATTGTAGAAATCATTGGATGTTAGGAGTGATCCACCCAAATAGTAGTGTTGTTTAGTGGTTTGACTCACTCTAAAACAGTCCACCACAAAGATTTCAAGATATGATCATTAGGTATTATTAGCTTAATAAATTTCATATTATTGATTTTAAATTATTTCTAATTAATTATGCATGATATTTGATTATGAACAATTTTTATTTTATTATGTCAATATTATAGTGCTTTTTCTAGATGGTACCAAACTATATCACGTTCGTTTAAGCCACCACCTAGTTTCTAGCCTATTAAGATTAGTATTAATTTATTCTTAAAATATATGTATGTATATTTTTATTGCGAGTAAATATTTAGCTAAGCTAGTGAATATTAATTAATTATACATTCATGTTGTCTTATATATTTGTGTAGGCACCTATTCAAAATAATGGTATCGAGTGTGGTTTTTTTGTGATGAGAAATATGAGAGATATTATATATCAACCAAGAAAATCTCGATCATTACTAGTAAGTTAAGAAAATAATTCATGCATATACATACATAATATATTAATAGCTAGTTTAATTTAAGCTTTTTAAATCATCATATTAACTATCTTGTAGTTTCTTATAACTATATATATAATTATATTTTTTTTAGTTTGCAGAAAAGAAAACATTCACACGAAAAGAACTTGATATTTGTCGAAGAGAAGTATATCAATTCCTTATTGATAGTATTGGACAAATGCAATAGGTAGTTAATTAACATTTTGGTATTAATTAGATTTAACTTATATGCATATATTGTTGATTTTAGTTCGTGACATTAACTCTTATATTTTAATATACTGATGTAATTAAGTGACATGTATATATGTTTTTGTTTTTTGATTAATGAAATATATATATATATATATCATTGTATGTGTTATGTTTATATAAATTTCTGATAAAATTCTGAAATGATCATGTATAAATTGCGTCAAATGAATAGGGCATACAAACAGGTCAAAAAAAAAATAAGAAACGAAATAATTATTAAAAAATAAATAAATAACTTTTAGCTACGGTTGTTAACCGTACCTAAAACGTTTTAGATATGGTTGTTAACCGTACCAAAAATTTTTTAGGTACGGTTGTTAAGGTGTATCTATGGCGACAGCGACTATTGGTACGGTTACTGTTGCGTTACAACCGTACCTAAAACCTTTTAGGTATGGTTAACAACTGTACCTAAAATTCTTTTTTCTTGTAGTGTAATTCATTATATCCAAATATTAATAAATCGAATGAAATATCAACCATAAAATTAAAAGATCCTTTAAAAATCATAATAGCAAAACTAATGATTTATACTTCAAAATATAGGGAAGAATTTGAAAAACAAATTCAATAACTTTTGAAATTAAAAGTAATCATTCCAGTAATTCACTCTATTCAAGTCCAGCTTTTCTAGTAAAAAAAAGTTGAAAAATGAAGAGGAAAGAAAAGAACGATCATAAATTTCAAAGCCTTAAACAAATAAACAATAGATGATGGATATTTTATACCTAAAAAAGAATAATTATTATCTCTAATAAAAGGAAAAAATATATATTTTTCAAGTTTTGATTGCAAAAGTGAATTTTGGAAAATAAGCTTGATGAAAAATCTCAAAAATTAATAGCATTTAGTTGCTCACATGTACAATTTCAATGACAGTTGTTCTATTTGAACTAAACAAGTATCAGATATTTTTCAAAGATACATGGATAATATTTTTAAAAAATACCACAATTACAGTTGTGTATATAGATGATATATTAGTATTTAGTAAGGAATTACCTAAACATTATCTAGACATTATTAGTATTTTACAAGAATGTAGAAAATCAGAAATACTATTATTAGAGAAGAAGGCAATTATTGCACGACAAAAAATAAAATATTTAGGGTTAGAAATAGAAGATGAAAAACATCATCTATAATCCCATTTTTTAAATAACATACAAAGTTTTTTCCAGTGTGATCAAAGATAAAAACCAATTACAAAAATTTTTATAATGTCTAATGTATGCAGAATTATATATAAAGAAATTAACAGAAATGAGAAAATCATTACAAACAAAGCTTAAAAAAGATTATGTTTAGCAATAGACAGATCAAGACACTAAATATATAGATAAAGTAAAAGCACTTGTAAAAAAATTAGCTCTATAGCCACCCAAGACCATATGATAAAATAATAATAGAAATAGACGTTTCACATGAATATTGGGGAACAATATTAAAAGAAAAGGTTAATGACAAAGATGAATATCTTTGTATATTTACTTTAGGATCTTTTCAAGATCCTGAATTAAATTACCATAGTAATGAAAAGAATATCTAACTATTAAAAAGGCTATTAAAAAATTTACAATAAATGTTATAAGTTCAAAATTTATTGTTAGAATTGACAATAAGAATTTTGAATATTTTCTAAGAACTAATAATGCAGGTGATTATAAGCAAAAGAGGTTCATCAGATAGTAACAATGATTTAAATATTATAAGTTTAATGTAGATCATTTACTAGGAACAAAAAAATAGTCTCGTAGATGCATTAACTAGGAAATTAGCTCCATTAATAATTTGGGAAATTACCAAAAATAGCACCCCTAAAATTTATAGTAACAAAACTAACACCCCTTTGTGTTCAATTAGAATTGAACGTTTAATATTAAACGTTCAATATTCAATTTGAACATAAAATATTGAACGTTCAATATTAAACGGGTCTAATTGTCATCATTCAATTCTAATTGAATGGATAATATTGAACATTCAATATTGAACGGGTCTAAATTATCGTCGTTTAATTTTAATTGAACACAGGGATGCTAGTTTTGTTATTACAAGTTTAGGGGGTGCTAGTTTTGTTATTTTTTCTAATAATTTTTACCATTACAGGAACCATGGATGATCTTGAAGTAGAGATTGTGATCAAAGAAAAAGAATTGAAAATTATAAAAGATCAACTTGAGGTCTTATTTCTCAAGAAATCATTAAGGAATAAGGAAGAAACTAGTTCTAAAAAAAAGAGTAAAATTTGTAAAGGAAAAGAAAATCAACTATCCCAAGATAAGGGTAAAACCTCAGAAGTAATTCAAAAGGAAGAACGTAACTCTTCAAAAACTTTATGGTCTAACACTACAGATGAAAAAGAAACCAAGGAAAAATTTTATGTTGTCTATAATGGACCAGCTCCAAGAATATACAAGAAATGGCCAGAAGACTAGCAGAGCAATAACCGGATTCTCAGGAGTAACAGACAGAGCATTCACTAGTAGGATTGAAGTAGAAGGAAGTTTTGCTAGTTACAAGGCTCCAAAACTTCTTAGACCCAATGATATAGTAGCTAGTCTAGAAGGAGATTATGCCCAAGCACTCAGAAACTAGTCGATTGCAAAGAACAAGATGACAATTCTAGAAAAAAAAATACTAAGACCAATAATTTTAAGGGAAGCAGATGATACATTTCTTATTCTAAAAGAAGATAAGGAAAAGCAACGAAACATCAACCCAGACCAATGGTTGAATTTTTTCAATTTAGCTAGAAGATCAAGAAAAGAATAACTAGAAGTCATGAAGTTTTTCACTACAAAAAAAGTCCATGCTTATTAGCAGCAGATTCAATATTGTTGAAGAAGCAGATCCTAAATTAGTTTATTAGTTATTTTATTGTAGATTAATTAAAAATATTTATCCAAGTAATAATTTAATGGAATTAACATATTTTTCAAAGAATTTCAAAAGAGCTATTAAGAACTTCAAAAGGTGAGAAAAAGTAAATGATAGGCCAATTTCTTAAGATTTTTCAATTCGCTTATAGATTAGAACAAAGGAGAACCAATGAGTCCATATCATCTTATCAAAATAGGAATGACATCTTTAACAATGACAGTCAAGCAACCTAGAACTTTACCAGAAGAAAAGTTTAATAAATAATTACTAAATTAGGAGCGAGCAATAATGTTAAGTTAGATATATTATGAGACAAGAAAAATAAATAATACTTCAAAAGTAAAAGTTAATTATTCCACCGGTAAGATTATAATGATTTCTCATAGTAACTTGGGAATTAGCCAAGAAGATATTGAAAAAGTAATCAATTTTGAGGAAATGAAATAAACGCCACTGAAGGAACCAAGCAAGAATTTTTGCCAACTGAAAAAAGATCAAACCAAAGATCATAAGTTTATCTAATGCATCAAGAACCAAGATGGCTCCACATCACCAGATTCCAGAATGAGTGTATCCGCAAGTGACTGTGAGTAAAGTGTCGGCAACCCAAAAGAAGAAGATAAGGATAAAATGTAATTTTACACTTGTCCTTATCTAACAGGAAAAATAGAGATAAGATGTAATCTTATCTTTATAGGTGTCAGAAGAAGGAAAAGAGAAAATATGATGGTCTTATCTTTTCACGCATTTTGAAGGAATAATAAGTCTATAAAAACAGTGAAGATCTCAGAAGAGAAAACAACTCATCAAACACATAGCAAAAACTCTCTATTTTTCATTATAATCTTAGACAATGGAGTAGAGTAGTAAGGAAAGTAGGGTTGCAATAATACTATTTTCTTATTGAATAAAAGTTTCATTTTTTCCAAAAAACTAGTGTCTCTGTTGTATCTTAAGAAAAAAGTATGGATCCTTATTTTTTTGTTGAAGGTAGGTGGCAATTTCTCAGTACGGGAAGTGAGGCTTTTTACAAGATAACTAAAAATCAGACCTAAGGTAGCAAAAGGCAAAGATGGACCCATATTCATCAAGAACAAGGTATTATCAACTCTAGATTCCATTTATAAACATAAGTTTTTGTTGAAATTATTCTGTTATTAGAAAATTTATGAATATATTGTGCATAAAATTTTGGTATCAGAACAAAGAGAAATAAAACCAAATAATTATAACAATTGAAGATTTTGAAAGAAAATATTTGGAATTTCTAGAACAATATTTTGATAATGAATGTTATGAAACTTTTTTAAAATTTTAAAAAATTTGATACTATTTTAGATTATTATACAAATTATATTTCTAGTGTTTAATATCTAATAGACCATCACGTAGGAAAATTTTAAAAAATTATTTTACACAAAAATTTGTAAAGTAAATAAAGAAGAATTTGATAACCTAATTTTTGGATTTTACTTATTCAAAGAACAAATAGAAAGATAAGTTAACTTAAACTTTAAAAAATAAAATTTAGCAATAAAAAATTGGTATCAAAGCTTAGTTACGAAATTAAATAATGAATAAAATAAAGATTATTCAGTTTAAACAAAATTCTCAGAAGAATTTAAAAAAAAATTTAGAAATCATTTTTAGAAAATTAAGAGAAAATTTTAACAGAAGGAAAAGTTAACGCCGTTAGTTATCAAGGGTATCATTGATAAAAGTATAAACTTCAAGGGTATCAAAGACATTTTTACAAAAATTAAGAACATTCCTAAAAATACTCTAAAACTCAAGGGCATAAAAGATAATATTCCCACTTTTGAATTCACCATTTTAAATGGCTACCTGTAAGTATTCAATTGACCAATACCTTCAACAACACATAATGAGGGAAGAAATAAGTATCAAGTATTAAATCTTAATGAAAAAATAAGCACTCTTTTTTCATTAACCTTATTTTAATATGAATATTTTATATATATATATATATTATATAAAAGTGGGATTAGCTTAAAATAAAAATAATAAAAATAGAACAATTAAAATTAGCCTATTACGTCCAATATTAGTGTTTTAATTTTTCAATTTTTTCCCCTTTATAAACAGAAGCAATATAAGGTTGAATCTCAATAAAAATTATGTTGACGAACAGACAGCAAGCACACAATGTCATTTTTAGCCCAAAATATTATTTAAATGTATTCGATCATAATCCACCACTGTTGCATCGCCTACTTTATTAATAAATTATTTGCTGGCATCAGTATGCTCATTTTAGAGTGTACAACAAGAAAATGAAATGATAGAGTGAAAGGATGATATCCGATTCATTGCCTACAAGCCAAGTGTACTCCTCCAATAATTTAGGATAAAATTTGCACAAATATATTGTGCTCTCATAAGAGTTGATGATCAATATATCAATGAAAACCGATCAACTATTTAATCAAATGAAATAAAGCATGTTTCTCGTGACCTATTTCTTTGCAAAATTGTCCTTAATTGTAGAAAAATCATTTTCTAATACAACACGATAACATGATACGCGGTCCACCCAAACTCAAAATTACTCAAAACAATATGACCTGATCTATTTCAACCCTTTTGTTAAGAGTCAAACATGATTACCCAAAATTGACCCATTAAATTCATATTTTTATATTATTTTACCCATTAAACACAATACTAACATGAACCGACCAGAATGAATTTAATAAATTATATTTAATTAAAATAATTAATGTCTTTTTTTGTTAATTTTTTTTTTAATAATTGTTGGCATGATACCCAACCCGAGACAATTCAAACCCAAAATGACCATATACAATAAAAATATGTATATCAATGGGTTGCCCCTACACGAATCATTTATCAAATGGGTTGACTTGATTGACATGATTTTCCAATCGCTACTCTACTTAATTTCAATAAACTATTCTATCAAATAAAATAAACTATCTTTTCAGTGAGCTATTTCTTTGCAAAATTGTGCTTAATTGTAAGAGTGACATTTTCTAATATAACACGATAACATGATATGAGGTCCAACCAAACTCAAAGTAACCCAACATGATATGACATGATCTATTTTAATCCTTTTATTAAATGAGTCAAACACGATATAACAAGATTACCCAAAGTTGATCCATTAAATTAATATATATTTTTTTATTATTTTGCTCATTAAATATTGGTATGATAATCCAACTTAAGACAACTCAAATCCAAAATGACCCAACACAGACTCATTTATCAAATGGGTCGACTCGATTGACATGATTTTTTATCCCTACTTAATTGCATATATCACAATTTTGCTATGAAGTAATGCTAAGTATACATACAATTGTACTCAATTTTTCATCTAAATCAATTATATTATTATGTGGCAAAGTTTTCTAAAAAAATAAATTATTTATTCATTTTTTAAAATAATTTTATATGTCATAATATAAATTATTTAAGTATAAAAATAGGTACAAATTTTTGTAATTTGAGCATTTCTCTTCCGCTATGATTACTTCTTTAATGAAATATTATATATTGACCCTAGATTAATTTAATTTGTTGGACTAAATTAATAATAATTTAAAAATACATATTAAATGTATAAAAAAAATGTAGGGCTCATTTTAACACTTCATATTTTCTCCAATATAATAATAATAATATATTATTGATATAGAATATTAGTTTGGACTATTGGTTCAAAATTAGTGTGGTTAAATGAATAATTTTTATTTCTCTAATTGGGCGCAAAATCTGCGCCAATTGGGGCCCTACAAATCATTTGAATTTTAGAACCAAGTTGCAAGGGCGTGAGAGCCCACCAAGACAACTCATAACAAACATCCAATTTGATTAAATAAAATTATATTAATACAAATCAATAACTTCTAATTTCCATCGGTACTTTAAAACTAAAGCAACATTTAATTATGAACTACTAAAAAAAATACAAAAATTCTTTTTATCAATTAATATAATACAATTTAATTGACCCTCCTATTAAATAAAAAATTCCATAATTACTTTCGTCATTCCACATTATAACTTTATATCTAATTAATAATTAATACGTCATTTGAATTATATTACAACTTGAATACTATGTATATAGCACTATAAAAAAAAATTATTCAAATTAAAAGTTAATTAGTTATATGAATCTCAAGTAGATCTATGATTGTATGGCAACTATTTGTGAAGTAAAATAATTTTTGAGATATGTAATGAGAATTATCTGAATAGTTGGCAATTTTATAGACAAATATAATTTGTGTAATATTAGATTTTAAGAATGACGTAACATCATATTTGATTGATTCAAGTATTTACAAGATGCACCATTATTAAAGCCTCAAAAGCTCTATATTTTAAAGTAAAAATATTCTCTTTCACATGCATGTAACATAAGTTTTCGTTTGGAATAATTATGATATGTGGATCAAAAATTATGTGCATTTTAAAAAATAGGAATCGATCCTTCTATTTATGAACCGATTTCAAACAAATTTTGATTCGATACTATTAAATTGCATATTTTTTTAAAAATGGGTTTAGAGAGAGGGATTCCCCTCATAGAGAGATCAATCCCTCATGTCGTTAGGTGTAACATAATTTTTTGAGGGATCAATCCCACTGACGAGAATTGGCTGAACTTGTCTAGTTTTTGGAAATTTTTTAATCTCAGTCAGCTGCCAGCTATCAGTGATATTATGCCACATCAGATGAGTGACTTTTTTTTTTTACTTTTTCAATAAATATGTCACTCATCTCTCAATATTTAATATCGAACGACAAAGAAGTTTTTAGGGCACGTATTTCACAATTTGTTCTCTTTACTCTCTACTCCTTTAATTTAGGCTTTGTTTTTATTATCTCATCAAGCATATTAGTATGATTATGCGTATTTAGGTCTAAGCATATTTATTTCATAATTTTATGTTCATATAGCTTCTTCTTACTTAAATTCTTTGATACTTGGATTAAATAATTTTATGTGTGGTCATGATAAATTTATGAGATTTATAAAAATTATTTTTATTGAACTTGTACTTAATTGCTTGTTTTAGGATTGGTTAGATGATTCAATTTATTCAATATATGGTTTGAATATTCTAGTTAAGATTATTCATTATAAAATCCATTCTAGAGCATACCTTGCATTTTTGTTATTATGTTCATATAGCTTCTTTTTACTTAAATTCTTTGATGCTGGGATTTAATAATTTTATGTGTGGTCATGATAAATTTATGAGATTTATAAAAATTATTTTTATTGAACTTGTACTTAATTGCTTGTTCTAGGATTGATTAGATGATTCAATTTATTCAATATATGTTTTAAATATTCTAGTTAGGATTATTCATTATAAAATTCATTCTAGGGCATACCTTTCATTTTTGTTATTTGTGTTAACTTTACAGGTGTTAAGGTTAAAGTTTTCTTATCTTGTGTGACTTGAGTTTACCAAAGTGTTGGCCTAGATCCGTACGCTTACCTTGGCGACTGTGAAGATAGAACAGGGGTTTATAAGTAAAGTACATTGAGGTATTATCTGGTAATCTAAGACCTAACTTTGTACTTAAACATTAAATTTTTATAATAGATAAGTTAGGAAGTCTAGTAAATCGGTGATTTTTCTCTTAAATCATTATTATGGCTTAAGTTATTTTCATCTAAAAATCTTATGTGTATTTTTTTATTTATGCACTTTATTATTTATATGTTATTGCATGCCTGACATTTCTGTTTAGATTACATAATTAAAATTGGATAAAACTAAAAATAATCTAATTACTTTCTGAAAGTATATTTGGTTTGTAATTAGAACTTTCATATAACAATCTAAATGGATAAAAGTCATTGGCCACTAAAAATAAGTAATCCTAAATGAGTTTCCATATCCACCTTGAACAAAGCTGAAGCCTGAAGCCAACTAACTGATATTACTGTCAAATTTCACCCACCACTCATTACTGTATCCTTATCTGATCACAAACTTGATTCCTATAATATATTAGCTCTCTCTCTCTAGTCTTTATGTATACATTGTCCTTTTTGGTTTTTCATAATTTGGTAGATAAGAAATGAAAGAATAGGAGAAGATCTGACACCGTCCAATGGAAACATCACTGTATTCAAACGAAATTCAAGATGAAAACGACCCTTCAGCACTTCAACATAATCAATTAGTTTCTAGGGCTACCTGTCTCACGCGGTTGAGTCCCTCTTGTGGGAGCATATATAGACTCCTATTTTTCACCTAACTATTCTTTATGTAATGTTAATGCCCAACATCCCAACTTTAATGCCTAAATATCAGTAGCTCAAATACGACAAGTTTATTACAAAGAGACTAATTATATTTTACAACCATATTTAACCGTAAATTTAGTCTATATTACATATAATAAAAAATTGTATGATTGTATCTAAATTTTGTCTCACTAGAATTTGAGTCTAAAATTAAATATTTAACTTATTATATTTGAATCTTTAATTTTAAAAATATGTGTCTTGATTTTTTATTTCATCTTAATATAAATTTTTCCTAACTAGAATTTGAGTCTAAAATTGAATATTTAACTTATTATATTTTAATCTTCAATTATAAAATTATGTATCTTGACTTTTTATTTTATCTTAAACTTAAAATAATATTTTATTTTTATTTTAAAATGTAAGAAAAATATAAAATAAATAAATTAAATATTGATTTAAAATTATTTATAATTAAATTATGTTAATAAGTAAAAAAACTAAGTAAAATAAATTACATAATATTTTAAATATAAATTATTTTATTATAATATTTATAATTAAGTTTATCCGACTATATTATATAAGTTCCCACTAAATACTACACATATTAATTATAATACAATTCGATATTATTAAATCCAATACATTATAATTAACATATTCGATATGGTTCGCCAAGTATGCCATTAATGTATGGATATTATACAGTTATAAAAAAATTAGCCTATAATTGCAGAAAATTATACAATCACAAATTACCACCAAAACTAAAATAACTATTACCATTTAAGCTATATTCCATTACTCAAGAATAATTATTAAGAATTCAATAAATGTTATATAACTTTCAGGTATATTATTATAAAAATAATTTATTAATGACATATTTTTCCAATGACACTAAGGTGTAATTAATAATAATGGTAAAATGAACTTTTTAAAAATTTTGTTGCCATAATAACAAAAATATTTCTTCTAATATCATTATCTTATAATGAATAAAGATTATATAATATAAACAGATCAGGAAAACAAAATGAGATAGAGTGAGTGAGTGATACTATCAATTCACACCAGGGTTTGCTTTATTGGACTAGTTTACTTCTGTCTGTATTAGTTCTAGTGTTATAACCTACATGTTACATCTTTGTCAAACACACACACTCTCTCTTTATGTGACAGTGAATATTGTACGGCTAGAGATCCATACACTGTTTGCTGAAGTTTCATGCATGACTTACAGTGTCATTTTGTGAAACAGAGACCTGTGTTGTTGTTGTTGTTTGCATGAGACATTGATTTTGTTGAGATGCGTGACTGTTTATAATATTTATATACAGAGTGAAGCATACATCAGATAATACAAACTTGTCCTCCCCTGCAAGCAAACACTGACTCTGATAAAAAATGTATAGCAATTAGCTAAGCTAAGCTAGGGCAATAAATGTTATATAGGGATCTACTTTCTTACATGGAACCTTTAGGGATCTCAGCTCGTAAGGTCAGTGTTAAACTGCATTTAGATCGTGGTGTCTAGGAAAAAAAACAAGAATGTTTTGGTTTGTTCTGTGACTTTCTAGTTTCTAGCTATCACAAACTTTTTTTTTTTTTTTTAAAGGCTTTGGTTAGGTTCAGTTTTCTCTAGTTGTATCACAATCAATCATGTTCTGCCTCTTCATCAAATAATATCAAGACTCAAGAGTGATTTAATGTTTTTTTATAATAATGTTTTATTGCCAATTGCTTTTCCCAAGAAACTCCCTTTTATCACTTCATGATCCTTTTCCAACTGAAAATGTTATTTATCAGTTTATCACAATCATCATAATTCATAAATAAGGTAACATGATTTAATTGGTCAAAACAAAACCTATATGACCCTACTAAAATATATTTTCAAATAAGCCATGTAAGTTGTAAAATATACTTCAAACAAAATAGATAAATATGAAGCCAGAGTAAACAGCTCACGTCATTAAGTGATAAAACTAATTTCATATAAAAAATTTAAGGACATAAATGCCCTTTGTTTCTCTAAAAATGGACATTTTTCATTCATCCCTTTTTCGAAAATCCTCGCCATTTTTCAAAATTTATTTGCCCTTTTCCTTAAAGTTTCTGTCAATTTTCGAAATTTTCGCATTGCTTATACAACTGTTCAAAAGTTGTCTGAATTTTGACTCAATTTCAAAGATTAAAATGTAATGGTCTATGTGGAGTTATGAATAATGCTATATAACTTTGGAAAGATGTAGAAGTCTAGTTTCTAAATAACTTTATGGTTTGTCATTTGGTGCTCCCTAGAAAAAGATATGTCATTTTTATTAAAGACTATTCAAAACCTACCGGAATCCAAACTTACTTGGTTTT
Source organism: Elaeagnus macrophylla (assembly GCA_029378325.1). Classification (NCBI taxonomy): domain Eukaryota; kingdom Viridiplantae; phylum Streptophyta; class Magnoliopsida; order Rosales; family Elaeagnaceae; genus Elaeagnus; species Elaeagnus macrophylla. Next base: position 40,971,711 of record CM055641.1, on the reverse strand, counting down.
TTAAGAATTTTTTGGTATGCTCAATAATTATTCATTGTTTTCCTTTATTATTTTGTTTAACTATCATTCTATATATTTGTTATTGCAATGTATTTTCGTTTCTCTAAACTTGAAGGTTATTCCAAGAAGCCTACTTAGTCTCCAGTGTCTTTTGAGATAAGGTACTTTATGTTTGGATGATCTTTTGAGTATTGAGAGCCCTTTGCCATCATTCTATTAAGAAACATGTATTTTATCTATTTGAAAATCAATTTAGTGGTGAGCTTCTATCTTTCATATTAATCTAGTTTAGGACCCAAATCGATCTTACCCGCACGTCAATTTAAAACAAACTATTGCAGACCAAAGGATTTCGATTCAAATTGGATAATATCTACAAGTAAAACCCCGACCCATTGGTCAGTTTTACTTTATTTTATTTTTTTCATTTTTCAAATGAAAATAAAATAGTATATGTTTATGTAAATGAATTTTTTTTAAAAAATAGTACTTTGTGATTTAAACTTATGGCTTAAAACTAAGAACAAATAAATCTTATCACCAAATTACTACGTGAACTACATGTAATAAAAAATATTAATTATATGATTATTTGAAATGATGCTAATTAACAAAAATTAAATTAGTTCTCAAATTATTTTTCTTAAATCTTTTAAATTTTCTCAATTTATAACTACATTAAAATTGTGCAAAATACAAATATTCTTTCAAATGTGTAATAAATCATATGAAATTATGATCTTATATCTAAATTTACAATTGCGATATGCTAGAATACATCGACATTTTCTCTTTCTTATATAATCCAACTTAAGAATAATCAAAATGATTCGTAAACAGCCAAGAGTAAATAATTTCAAAGACAAATGCTATCATATATGTGAATTATAGAGTATCTTTAATTACAAAGAGTATAAATTGATAAATATTAGAATTAATTAAGTGATTAATAAAATAAAATGAAAAGTGGTACATGAACGGTTCTCCTAACGGACCCAATTTTTTGCCACGACTTGTTTATAATAAAATGAATAGTATTCCACCACATTTTTTCCTTGAATTGACCTGAACAAGTCAAATACCCATGGGCCCCCAACCAATCGGGTCAAACTCCATCTGTATATTGGATCTTTGGTTTTGTATTTAGCATGTATCAAAAATAATAAATGAAAAATATATGAAATTGAAGTTATTAATCCTCAAAAATTTTGTTCTTTTTATTTATTTGAAAATATACGTATCTATAAAAAAAATCAAAAACTTATGAGTGAAAAAATGGAAAACAAAATAAATTTGAAAAAAGGTTAAAGAAATGAGGTGGGGGAAGGGTTTGGAATTGAAATGGAAAACTACATAAATTTGTACCCACTTTTGTACTCACATTAATTATATTATAACACATGGCAAAATTATCTAAAAAATTAAATCATTTTTTATTCTTGAAAATAATTTTGCCACATATTACAATATTACTGACGTGGATATAAAAATGGGTGCAAATTTATGTATTTTTAGCATTTTTCTTATTCCTATATAGTATAAATATGTTTAATTATGACATAACCTCCCTTCACACATGAAGATTCATTTTTAACTCCTTCAGTAAAAAAAACATATGTTCATTTTTCTTACAACGTAAATGAGTATATGTATTTTAATGTTAAAAGAAAATATATATATATATATATACATTTTACTAAGGTTAAAAGTGAAACCTTAATGGAAAATGTGTGAAAAAGTTCAAAATGGAGCAATTTAAAAAAAAAAAATTGATAAAAATAATTAAAGCAGATAATTAAACACTTTTTGTTTGTTTTCCATTTAACTAATTAAGAATAGGATAAGCCACATAACAGAATACTATATGCAATTAAGAAATTAATTGATGATGCTTTGACAAATCAATGGGCTTCAAAGTTCCATGGTGTTGAACTTTGCTGGAATCTGAGTTTTCATGGAACGTTAGGGTAAATGAAGAATGATAAAAATCATTGCATGAATATTAGTTCACTACTTTCTCTCAATTAACATAAAAATAACAAATGCAGACCCTCACTTGATGTAAGATTTTGAATCTGAACCCATGTACACGTATATTGCTGTATTGTGTATTGTTAATATATAATTTATCCACTTCATTGTTTATTTCTCCTTCATGGAATGTTTAGGGTAAATGGTTTTACATCTTATTCTTGGTGATTGTCATCGTTATTCATAAACATTATGTTTTTCAATGTGATCACATAATAAAGAAAGTAACCTAACCGTGTGTGAATTGAATAAAGAAGAAATTTAACTATCAAACATCACAAAGACACATGACAGAGTAATAATACTTACCAACCCTTCAATTTATAAGATTTCTTAAATAACTAGTGGAAAGTTACTAACCGAACTTGTATTGTTTTGATTTTCTTTCGTGTTATTTGATGTAGCACTATGTGGCCTTTCCTTCTAACTTCAAGGATGCACACTTAATATTTACTAGCTCTGCAGCTGCCTGAGCTGCAGCAGATGCACGCTCTGCAGAGGCAATTGCAGCTCGAGCTTTCTCCAGGACATCAGCTGATTGTGCTCTTGTCTTGTTTTTTATATCACTGGCAGGAACTTCAGCATCAATAGACATCAATGGATTTTCCCCATTATAAGTCAGCTTAAAAGGACAGCTTGAGAATTTTCAGCTCCAGTACATATTTGTTTTGATCCACCCTATAAATATGAACGAATTTCAAAGGTGTGCTAAATAACTACAAATTTCTAGCATCCAACTTCACAGAATTGCCAAGATTGTTGATAAATTCTATACTTAATAAATTCCAATCTGCATCCCACTGTACTCCTACAAATGCCATTAGATCCACTAAAAGTAAAAAGAGTGACCAGGCTTAATGACTACCATTCATATAGAGTGATCACATGCTAATGAACATGAAACTATCATGATTCTTGCATGTGCAGAAAGGAATGTGAAACAAGAGAGGAAGAAATTTTTTACGTGACAAGAAAGAAAGTAGATGATTATTAATATGCACCATCCAAATCATGTAAGCATTTTATTCAAAAATCATGCAAACAGTGAAGATCACCATTAAAGAAGCAGGATGTTACAAAAGTAAAGGTAGAAGACTTTTTAAGTTTGATCGAAAATTAAGTAGCTTCAATCAAGTTTAGTTTAATGCATTTTCCTATAAGGCAAAAAGACTTGCCTCCAAGCCAAACTCAAGTTGATTAGTCATTGGAGAATCTAAGATTCAAAAGACCAATTGAGTAATCATTTGGTTGGGCTCCTCTAGTCTAAATGATACGAATTCAAGTTACAGAAACAAGTTCATCTTACAGCTCGTTTTGCAGCTCATAATGTATGCAGAGTTCATCTTACAGCTCGTTTTGCAGCTCATAATGTATGCATAGTTCATCTTACAGCTCGTTTTGCAGCTCATAATGTATGCAGTATGCCAGTATGTGCCCAGTCTATTGCATTTGATTAGGCTCACCGATATATTTCTCACAGATCATTTGGTTAAATAAAAATTTAATCAATTAGAGCCTATAGACCATTTAAAAGGACACGAATGAAAATGTACTAACCAATAAATAACAGTGCACTTAGTAAATGCACTTATTACATGTTGAAATCATTTCCAGCTAGATAATTTGTACACGTTTAGGAAAGTAAGCTAACATGATAAATTTAGGAAAAAAATAAGAAAGTAAATTAAAGCCACATATAGTAGAAAATAATTATATCAAATTAGTATCTTTTTTTGATTCTTTACTTTAGCATAAATATATGTATTATGTACAATTCTTATTTCTTCATAAATAAAGACAAACCAATTATATTTTCCACTCTTTTTTCCTAGATAGTATCAGAGCAAGTTCAATCTAGAATCAAGTTATGTCTGACCTAATCTTGAATATTCAAGAATCTGAGACCAGCTCAAAAAACACCCATATACCAACCCAAACACCAGCCCACACTCTTCCTTCCATGAATTCCAGTAACCATGATACCACACGTATACAATTCATGGTGGAGAAATTAAACGGAAACAACTATAGAGAATAGGTTACAATCCATTAAACTTGTAGGAAAGATGGGGTACTTGACTGGAAAAACCCAAAAATCAACCGATACCTATTTGTTCCAACAATAGAGTTCAAACAATTCAATGATAATTGCATGGCTCATCCATACCATGCTCTCAACCATTGGAAAACATACATTTTTTACCCACCGCAAAAGAAGTGTGGGAGGCCATTAAACTCACCTATTTACATGGTGAAGATTCATAAAAAAAAATTGAAATAAAAACAAAATTTTGACAAATGAAACAAGGAGAGATGGAGGTTACCAATTATTACATGAGGATGATTTCTCTGTAACAAGAACTAGATTTGTGGCAAGAAGAAGCATGGGAGTGTGCCAGCGACAGTCCTCGATACCAAAAAACAATGAAAACCGAAAGAACTTTTGAATTTTTGGCTAGGTTGAATCGAAGCCTCGATGATGTTCATGGAAGAATTTTGGATCACCGACCACTACCATCTGTCATAGAGGTATTTGCCGAAGTCCAACGAGAAGAAAACTGGCAACAAGTGATGCTCGATGACGACGACACTGGCTCTTAGGGCAACTCCTCTCTTCGCAACACCACCCTAGCCCTCGCGCTGATTCTCTTTGCAACACAAGAAATGGGATTAATAAAGAAAGACTAGGTTTGCGAAATGGGCCACACAATGAGCCTGGTTATGAATCTAGTGTCAAACATGGGTAATAAGCCTATGGATTGCAAATTGAATCTAGGCCTTATCTGGAAAATGGGCCTATAGCAAATTTAACACATGGGTCTTATAGAAACAAGTCTGGAAATGGCCCAAATTCCCAACGAAAGCGGCCATTTTGTGAACACTGTCAAAAATCTGGACACACGAAAGACGCATGTTGAAAAATTCACGAAAAATCAGTAGATTAAAAACCAAGAAACAGGCCTTGAAACTACCAAGCCTCAGTAGATGACCAACCCGAATGACGTTTTAATCCAATATAATTGGATCAATTATGCAAGTTGTTGTCAAATTTTCAAAATTCTGGACAGACATTCACAAGTGCATCCTCATCATTAGTTTACAAAGGTAACATCTCAAGTGCTCTGGTTACTAGTACTACTTCTAAAACCAAAATTCCATGGATCATTAATTATGGTGTCTCAGATCATATGATTGATGCTTATTATTTATTTACCACTTACCTTGTGCTGAAAATTTTAAAGTTAGAACTGCGGATGGATCTCTTTCATCTGTAACCAGAAAAGGAGTATTCGACTCTCTAATTCTATAACTCTAGATTCAGTTCTGCATGTACCAAATTTATCGTGCAATTTGATTTCTATTAGCAAAATGACAAAACTCTCAATGTTATGCTAACTTTTTTCCTTCTTATTGTATCTTTCAGGACTTCTTATTGAGGACGATGATTGGCAGTGTTAACGAATGTGAAGGTCTATACTATTTTTCTAAAGCTAAAGTGAATGAGTATTGTGAAACTAGTACCTGTGAATTCTGTTTCTAGCCTTAGTAATAGTGAAATTTCATTATGGCATTATAGAAAAAGGCATCCTAGTTTTCAATATTTAAAACAATTATTTCAATCCATGTTCTTAAATAATAAAGAATGCAATTTTCAGTGTGAAATTTGTGAGTATGCAAAACATCATTGTATTTCTTTTCCCCAGAACCTGTATAGACCGTCTAAACTATTTACTCTAATTCACAGTAATGTTTGGGATCCACCTCGTACCCCAACTCGTACACAACATAAATGATTTGTCAATTTATTGATGACCACACTCGGGTTTGTTGCGTTTATCTACTAAAAGACAAAACTAAAGTTCAAAATGTTTTCATTAACTTTCACAAAATAATTCAAACCCAGTTTCAAACCAACATTCAAATTCTCCGTACTGATAATGGCTCTAAATACTTCAATCATTCCTTCTAATAATACCTTCAACACCATAACATACTACATAAAAACTCATGTGTTAACACTCCTCAACAAAACGGGGTAGCTAAACGGAAAAATCGACACCTCCTTGAAGTATCTCGAACTTTATTTTTCACTACTAACATGCCAAAACAATTCTGGGGAGATGTCGTCCTCACCTCAATCTATCTCATTAATCATATGCCTAGTTGGGTTATTTCTTTTCAAACACCACTCCAAAAGTTCCAACATTACTTCTCCACTTCTCATCTCTAGTCTAATTTGCCTTTGAAAGTATTTGGTTGTACTGCTTTTGTTCACGATCATTCAAAAACCCAATCTAAGTTTGATCCAAAAGCTATCAAATGTATTTTTTTGGGATATTCTCCTACACAAAAAGGCTACAAATGTTACGATCCATCTCTTCAAAAAACCTTTGTTAGTCTTGATGTTACCTTCTTTCAGAACATCCGTACTATCAAAAGCTCTCTCATCAAAGGGAGAAACAGAATAATGAAACAAAGAGACAATTACTTATTCTCGAAGGCCGAAACAAAACAGAGAGAACTACACACTTGAAGCATCAAGCGAGTCTGATCCGATAATAGATCCAAGTCTTCATAAGTCTACAATAAATCCAGGTAACTCTAAATCCTCTAAATCTACCGAGTTACCTATTGCTCTTAGAAAACGAAAACGATCATGTACTCTTCATCCTATCCCTAAATTTGTGTCATATAAAACATTATCTCTTAGATTTCGTGCTTTTATCTCTAACCTTGACAGGACTAGAATTCCAAAAAATATTCATGAGGCTTTTGAAATTCCAGAATGGAGAGAAACTGTTATGGAAGAAATAAGAGCACCTGAAAAAAAAATGAAACTTGAGATATAACAGACCTATCCAAAGGAAAAACTTCAGTCGGTTGTAAATGAATTCTTTACGATAAAGTACAAAACCGATGGTACAATAGAGCAATTTAAAGCTTGTCTGGTTGCAAAAGGATTTACACAAACCTATGGAGTTGACTACAGTGAAACCTTTGCTCCAGTAGCTAAGCTAAATATTATTCGAGTCCTATTATCTTTAGTAGCTAATTTGGATTTACCACTTCAACAACTAGACATAAAAAATGCATTTCTAAATAGAGAACTGGCAGAAGAAATGTTCATAACCATGCCTCCTGGATTTTGTGTAGGAAACAATACAGTGTACAAACTAAAAAAAATCTCTTTACAGTCTCAAACAATCACCAAGCTTAGTTTGACAGATTTGCAAAGGTAATAAGGAAACAAGGATACCAGCAAGTGCAATCAAATCATACTATGTTTTTTCGACATAATGGAGATGAAAAAAACTATTTTAATAGTTTAAGTGGATGATATAATCATAACTAGAGACCATGTAGAAGAAATTGAGAGACTAAAAAAAACATATCCACTAAATTCGAAGTCAAAGATCTAGGACAAATGAGGTACTTTTTAGGGATGGAAGTTGCACAATCCAAAAAAGGGATTAGTGTATCTCAAAGTAAATACATTATTGACCTCACCAAAATCGGTATGCTCAAATGTAAACCAAGTGATACTCTAATAAAACCAAGGAAGAAGAATGAGGATCCAAGAAAACCTATGGAAATAAACAGATATCAAAGGTTAGTCAGAAAATTGATATATTTGTCTCACACTAGACCAGATATTGCTTTTGCAGTAAGTGTTGTGAGTCAGCACATGCACTCTCCAAAGGACACACTTGAAAGTTGTGTATCAAATTCTCAGATACTTCAAAGGATTACCAGGTAAAGGATTATTCTTCAAGAAAAATGAAATCAATACTATAGAAGCCTTTACTGATGCAGATTAGGCTATCTTAGTAGAAGATTGAAGTCCACCACTGGGTATTGTACATTTGTTTTCGAAAATTAAGTAACTTAGAGGAATAAAAACAAAATGTGGTAGCCAGAAGTAGTGCGGAAGCAAAGTTTAGAGCTGTGGCACGAAGAATGTGTGAAACTTTGTGGTTAGAAAAACTTCTACATGAACTACAGATCCCAGTAAAGCTCCCAATTAAACGTTACTGTGACAACAAAGTTGTCTTTAATATCTCACTTAATCCAGTCCAACATGACAGGACCAAACATGTAGAAGTAGATAGACATTCTATCAAAGAAAACGTTGAAGATTGAATTATTTGCATGACCTATATTTCTACAGAGGAACAAACAGCAGATATATTCACCAAAGAACTTCCACGACAAAGTTTGATAATTTCGTCTACAAGTTGAAAATATCAACATTTATGACTCAACTTGAGGAGTGTTGAAATCCTTTCCAGCTGGATAATTTGTACATGTTTAGAAAAGTAAGCTAACATAGTAAATTTATAAAAAAATTGGAAAGTAAATCAAAGCCACATATGGTAGGAAATAATTGTATTAAATTAATATCATTTTTTTGATTCTTTACTTTTAGTATAAATATATGTATTACGTACAATTCTTATTTATTCAAAAATAAAGACAAACTAATATATTCTCCACTCTTTCTTTCTAGAGTAGAAGAGGCTTCAAATAAAAAAAAAAAAATCTTTATATGAGGGTAAGAAGCTTATAAAAATGCAGAGTTCATACTACAAATAAATGTAGAAAATATAATTAATGCGATAAATCTCCTATATGAATATTACTTACAGAACTACAAATTATCTAAAGCTACATCCTATTACCTCGGAAGGAAGAAGCAGTGGATCATTACAAACAACATAGAATATAACTGATTGTAATCAAGTAGTTGCAGCCTATGGATTGCAAGAAATTTGAATGAGTGTTTGCTTATGAAACAAATTATAACTTTCAAGGATTAAGAGTCATTTAGCCACAAATATGGAAGAATATAAGTTGGCAAGTACCAGCAAATCTTCATGTTTTTTTGCTGAATACTGCTTCAGTGTTAGAATAATCCCATTCCAGATTGTGTTCCGGCACAATTAATTCAACACTTTTGAGTTTTATCCCTGGAGATGGAGCATTAACCGAAAGCTTTTCAATTATCTGCAAATATCATATCAAACAGAATTCAAAAATCATATCAGCGATGCTCTTACAGAAATATAATAAATGTAAAGTGCCAAAACACCAAACAATAAGGTTAACACCAGAATAAGGATAAAGCTCAGAGACAGATGAGACAAATTCCTCCCCATATTTTGAAGTAATCAAATTTTTAATCTGCAAGAAATCCCAACATCTAAACATCTGGGAGCAGCAAATATTATGCTTGCAACAGCTTCTCATAGCTCTACTGGACCCTCCCTGTCACATGGTCAAAGATGCTAAAAAGTGTCAAGTGGCATACAAAAAAATACACTATATATATATTTTACATGTAGGAAAGATATTGATATGCCTCTGAAGAAACCCCACTCATATTTGCCTGTGGATTAAAAGCAGCATATAAAGTTGATATGCCTCTGAAGAAACCCCACTCATATTTGCCTGTGGATTAAAAGCAGCATATAATGTCAGCGCATTCAAAGATAATCAAATGCAAAGAAACAGCATTTTAGAATGCAGACCAGAGTTGTTTCAATGGATCCACAAATGATTCTTAAAAGGGTTTATCTGGGCTCATATTAAAGTGGTAGCACTGAATTACAATATTTTGAAGACCAATCTTGATGTTTCAGTAATGTATATCTTATAAAAAATGTAGTGATTGAGTTCATAATAAGCCTTTTAAAGAAGAATATGGAATATTTAAAAATCAAAAGTTTATGAAATTAAAACTCGAATACAAATTACAAAACCAATAGAAGGTACAAGCCTGAAAATAAATGGACAGATGAAATGAGAACCCCTTTTCTTGAAAGAGAATAACATCAAAAATTAATGGACCCAACCAATAAACATGCATGCATTAAATAACCAAGTTAGAAGATGTACCATAATCTTAGCTCTGATAGATTGACTCAGTAAGCAAATTGTTTGGGTAAGTGGTGTACAGGCCCATATGTGTGATTAACCCAATGATACTACGAGCCTATTACTACCAGCCCATGGATTTAAATGGCTCATCCAGCTCGCCAGCCAGTGGATTTACCTAGCTCATCTAGCTCGCTAGTCTGATGGTTCTCTAATAGCCGACCATTCATACAAAAGGACTTAACCTAGTCTAATCAACCTTCGTGTTCAGTTATTTTTCAGCAGTCACATCGTACTTTATCGAGTTGCTGACCTTGAAAAATGTGTAAGCATGAATGCCTAAAAATACACCAAAGAATCTCTCCTAGAGGAGTAGTGAACATTGCAATCAAGAACCTACTATGTGAATATATCTCTAAACAATTGATGTCCACCGTGAAGCTCATGTTTTTCAGTCCGATAACAAGAATTTAAGACATCAAATTTTTCTTACCAAGAGATATAACTCCGAAGTATTAAGGTTTTAGCCCATCGGATTCTATTCACAAATCATGATAAGTCACTCACCTAATGCCTGACAACTTAGAGACCAACTTTAGAATGAAATGGAAGATTTGCATGATTCCAATCCTCTGACCCATACCAATCCCCGTGCAACACATCCCGGTTTGGAATACCAACCCCTTGATAATCACAACAAGCATGTGGAGCCTAAAAATATTGTCGATCAGCAGTTACCTGCTACCTCATCCAATCAGTCTTTGGGTCAATCCACAAACAAACTATGATGGGTCTCTTACAATGACAATTAACGAACTTACAGCGTGCATTCTTAAGGACTCGAGAAGAAAATATAGAATTGAGAGTCTATGTAGCCCACCTCCAACCCCAGCCCACAGCTCATAATCATCTACTAATCATCTACTGAGGGGGGGAAAAAGAGTTGATTTTCTCCCAGAAGAATCATGGAATGCTTATAAGACGCATAGTCCCCCAACTTTGTATCATGAGCCTGGCCAGCATTAGCTTGTACCTGACCCAATTTCACCTCTAGGGGATGCTCCAATTCGCCAAAGACAAGTAACCCTTTGTTAAAATGCCTCATAGAAGAAGAATCCCTAAAAGTAATTTCGGAGTTGCACGATGGACTTTGCAGAGCACATTTGGGAAGAAGAACTTTGTCCTAGAGAATAATGCAACAAGGATATTATTGACCTACACTTCATACCGATTGTGCCTCAAATGCCAAAAAGTGTGACAAGTGTCACAGACATTCTAACATTACGTATCAGCCAGCATCAAAAATGAAAGGAGTAATCAACCATGGCCATTTCAAAAGTGGGGGATTGACATCGTAACCTTTGACCCTAGCACCAGCATAAAGGAAGCTCTTAACGGTCACCACAAATGATTTTTCAAAATGGATAGCGACAGAACCTTTGGCCAAAATCCAAGAGAATGATGTTAAGAAATTTGTTCGGCAAAACATTGTGTGCTGTTTTGGCCTCCCACTTGAATTAGTTACAGACAATTCGCAGGTTGAGGGCTATTTGTGTTTTGTAAAGATCTCAACATCAAACTCTCTCACTCTACCCCATACTTATGCACATTTTGAAAAACATTCTAGAGGGAGCAAAAGGAAAGTGGGCCGAAGAACTAAGTGGAGTCTTGTGGGTCGCTAGAACAACTCCTAACTCAACAACTAGGAAAACTCTATTTTCTTTTGAATATGAAACTAAAGCAGTAATACCATATGAAGTCCAAGAACCCACGCTTCGATCAATGAGGAACAAAGAGGAAGAAAGAAGACTTGATTTAATGTTAATAGAAGAAAAAAGAGAGCCTTAATCAGACTAGAAGCACAAAAAAGGGCTGTGTACAGATCGTACAATAAAGGTGTACAACTAAGAAGTTTGGAAGTAGGCAATTGGGTCTAGCACAGAGCTTTAGGGAACAAAGTAGAAACCAACTTTAGAAAATTTGCCGCAAGATGGAAAGGACCTTACAAAATTGTGAACAAAAAATCAGAAGGATCTTATGAAATCCAAAGTTTAGAGAGCAAGCTTGAAGAACTAAGTTGGAATGGATACCAACTAAAGAAGTATTTCATTTAAGAACTTAGTTATTTTGCAATACTAATTTGTGGATGTTCATTGCCCACTTTTTGATTTCCCTTTGTAAATGTTTATGGCAACGGTTATATCCAGGAAGTTTATGGAAATTAACTCTACAATATATAAGATGATGGAAGACATCCCTTGGAATTTACTCTCGTGAATATAATAATGTGATAACCTTCAAGTTGAGAGATGTAATTCATTCTACCCCACTTGAAATGCAAGTGTAAGAGGCAAGACAATAAACTCATCCTATAAAAGGAGCCTAAAGTTCGAAAATACAAACCTTCTCTTTGAGGTAAATATGGCAGTCATGAATTACGTTCAACTCACCTATATACCTTGACTCGTGAATAAAATAACACGATAACTCTCAAGTTGACAGATGAAATTTAATCACCCACTTGGGATGCGAGTGTAAGAGATAAGAGATAAGACAATAAGCACATCTTATAAGAAGGGCCTAGAGTTTGAAAATACAAACCTCTCTTTTTAAGGTAAACATGAGAGCCAAGAATAAAGTTCAGCTCGCCTATGTACCTGACCTTGCGAATAAAATAATACAATAACTATCAACTTTGAGAGATGAATTTATTCCACCTACTTGGGATACTGGTATAAAAGCCAAAACAATAAGTTTGTCCAACAAAAGAGGCCTAGAGTTCGAAAATACAAACCTCTTCTTTAAGGTAAACATCATAGCTATGAATTAAGTTCAACTTGCCTATGTACCTTGCCTCGCGAATAAAATAACGCGACTCCAAGTTGAGAGATGAAATTTATTCTACACTTAGGATGCAGGTGTAAGAGGCAAGAATATAAGTCAATCTTATGAAAGTGGCCTAGAGTTCAAAAATACGAACATTCTCTTTGAGATAAAAATGGCAACAATGGATTGAGAATCGATCCGCTCATGTCCCTCATTTCGCAATTAAAATAAGACAATAAAATTGTGTTTAAATTACTTCGCCTAATCTAGATGCGGATATAAATAACACAATGAGTCATTTACATAAGTCTGACTTATTCTCAAGAATGTTACATTACATGTTACTAATAAAGCAGAGGAGGTCAATATGGGTTATTAAGATTGCAGTTCATCAACAAGAACCACAATCATCCATTGTGCTATATTGACTGATTTTCCGTTGTTTCAAGGTGCAATTTCATCGTAATGCTTTAGTCGTTCCTGGAACAGCTCCTTTTTACTAATAAAGCAGAGGAGGTCAATATGGGTTATTAAGATTGCAGTTCATCAACAAGAACCACAATCATCCATTGTGCTATATTGACCGATTTTCCGTTGTTTCAAGGTGCAATTTCATCGTAATGCTTTAGTCGTTCCTGGAACAGCTCCTTTTTCTCACGTTTGTGTGTTTCAGGCTAGTGAAGTAAATTATCATTTATAAACGTAACTTCCTATTATCAATCAATAGCCTATCTCGCTCCTTTTGAAGGATCTCTTTTCCTTTCCGATACCTGTCAAAATCTTGCTAAATCTTTTTGATAGACTTGAAAGCCTGCTCAAACTTAGATATATTGTTATCTACATTATCTCTAATTTGGCTAGCCCCAAGGTATAATTCCTCAACCATGTGTTCAAAATCAGCAACAAGCGAAAGGGACTATTCAAAAATTAAAGTAACCTATTAGCTTCAAACGTAAAGCAAATGTTACACTCAGACAATGAAAGAAGGGAGGGTAGTTACCTCCATTATACGGCAACTTACACAATTGCATAAGGACCCATTTTCTATTTTTCGTGAGTCAGAAATAGAAATCCGATCCTCAGGGGTACCAAAGTGATAATACAGCTCATCTGCAACTTTGGGATTACCAAATAACCCAACCTCAAATAAAGAAGGAACGTTTTCATCACGAAAAATAATTGCTTTCAGACCGCTCATTTCATTCATTTTGTCCTTCAATGAAAACTGATTATTTTGTTGAAAGCTGGGTCTCAGTTCATAAGTAATCGAAGGAAGGGGTTTTACCTCTATTGACTAAAAGCACGTTTCTTTACCTTTAGGCGAGGGCTCAACTAGTGGACCCAATGAAGGGACTATAGATAGTTCTTTGCTGCAAAGTACGACAGTTTCATCGATAAAATCCAACAGTAAGTCGTTAATATCGACGTTACTAAAATCCATTAGAGAAATTTACTCCACTAAGTTCGGCTAAAATCTCTGGCTGGGCAACATAAATTTAACTAACTTAAAGAATTCTTTTTGGGTAAACAGCCTTAAATGTACCCCTCAGGGTAACAAATTACATATTTGTACCCCTTGTTAAAATTCTTGCAAAATAGTCACTTGACTTGTTTCTCACATTTAATAGCCGATAAAGGGCAAAGCAAAAGAGAAAATGTTTACACTATCGCAACTAATTCATTTTATTATTAGTAAGAGTAGATCAGATACATCTGAAGAGCTTAGACGAACAACTTTAGAGGCATCTCAATAAAGCATGGACTATGGAGAAGAACAAAAAGAAGGAATATGAGGAAGAACAATCTAGGCCCACTTCTACAAGGCATGAGTGGGAGATTGACCCTTCTAAACTTCTTATCAAAAGTGTTATTGCTCGCGGCATTTTTGCTCGTTGCCGGTATGATAATTCCTTCTTTCTTTTCACTCTTTCTCATAAATCATAATTAAATTTTAGGCTTGAATTTTTAAAGACTACAAATTTCCCAAAAAAAAAAAACTCATTAATTGATAGGTTGATATATATATTTTTTAGATTTGTTTGCTATTGCTGTCAGAAAATTCCAACTGGTTTCTTTTAAAATGGGATTTTCCTTTGTTTTTAACCTCATTTGTCTTTTGAAATATGTTGGTAACTGGTACGTATAAAAATGTATTTTGAATTAATTAATTGCAGTTGTTTGAACATTCAAGGCAAGTTCAATTTGTAATTTCTTACAAAAAAAACTAGTCTTTCTTTCAGTGTGATCGAGGCTAGTTGGTATTTTGTTCCATTGCTGCAATTCCTTAGTCTTTTTAGCTCAATTGGTTGAGACCTTTTCCTTTTGTTGTTACTTTTTTCTTATACACCTGTCTCGGTCATTTTTCTTTAATTGGCCTTAAAATACAAGTATGCATCTCTGCAAAAGATAGGTATTCTGATTATTTGAAGCTCATAATTCTTGATGAATATCATAAAAAGATGCTTTGTGATAAATGATAAAACAGTGTTGATCCATACATGCACGCATAATTTTCATTACATTTTATACAATTCTCAAGTAATGTTTGAAACTTGAAAAAATTGAAAAGATTGGATATTAATTTAGTCAAATAAAAAAGTTAGGATCAAATCTTTATAGCTTTTTAAAGGTAGAGGATTAGTTTCCTTCTTTATAAATTATTTTTCCTTCATTGAATGAAATCCTATTGCTGTTTGCTATCAATAATGGTAGAGAATCAATTTAGGACTTTGTCCTGGATAAAATGTTTGCGCAATTCAATATCCATTTAGTAGTTTTCACTTAACTACTAATCTTTGCTTACATGAAAGGGTTGTTCGTTTTGCAGGTGCACAATCTTAGTGGTTAGCCATGGTAATTCTCTACAAATCCTACAGACAATAATCAATGCAGCTAAGGAGGATTCAAGATCCAGTTGTAATGACTTGGAAACAATAATTCAAGCAGTTAGAACATTTTCTATCTTGTTAAAGTGATATTTATCACATTATGATAAACCAAGATAATGTAATTAATTGCAATATTTGTAATAAAAAAAAAGTATGCCAATATGGCAACTAAGCATTACTTGACATGATTGTGTGTGGAGTTAAACTCATTTAAATTGGCAAACTTAACAATTAAAAAATTTAGGTCGATTTTAAGTCGAACTATGGTCAAAATAAGTCGATATTCATGTAAGTTAACAATTAAGTCATAATATAGGGGCAAAATAAAAATACCAAACAAATTTTACAAAATCATCAACCTTGACATGGTTGTGTGTGGAGTTAAACTCATTTAAATTGGTAAACTTAACAATTAAAAAATTTAGGTCGATTTTAAGTCGAACTATGGTCAAAATAAATCGATATTCATATAAGTTAACAATTGAGTCATAATATAGGGGCAAAATAAGAATACCAAACAATTGACTTATTTCTACCTTAGTTCGACTTATTTCTACCATAGTTTGACTTAAATTCGACCTAAATTACTTGAATGCTAAGTTGCTATTTTAAATGCGTTTAAATGTAGACGCATTTCAACAGTGACGATTTCAGATAAAATGTTTGTTATTTTGATAGTACACATATATTACAAATATAATGTTAAATTGCATGCATATCGATTTATTTCTACCATAGTTCGACTTAAATTCGACCTAAATTACTTAAATGCTAAGTTGCTATTTTAAATGAGTTTAATGTAGACGCTTGCATTTCAACGGTGACGATTTTAGATAAAATATTTGTTAAGGTTGACTTACATGAATATCGACTTATTTCGACCATAATTCAACTTAAAATCGACCTAAATTTTCTAATTGCTAAGTTTGCTAATTTAAATGAGTTTAACTCCATACACAATCATGTCAAGGTTGATAATTTTGTAAAATTTGTTTGATATTCTTATTTTGTCCCTATATTATGACTCAATTGTTAACTTACATGAATATCGACTTATTTCGACCATAGTTCAACTTAAAATTGACCTAAATTTTCTAATTGCTAAGTTTACCAATTTAAATGAGTTTAACTCCACATACAACCATGTCAAGGTTGATGATTTTGTAAAATTTATTTGGTATTCTTAAACGCATTTAAAATAGCAACTTAGCATTCAAATAATTTAGGTCGAATTTAAGTCGAACTATGGTAGAAATAAGTCGATATGCATGCAATTTAACATTATATTTGTAATATATGGGTACTATCAAAATAACAAACATTTTATCTAAAATCATCACTGTTGAAATGCAAGCGTCTACATTTAAATGCATTTAAAATAGCAACTTAGCATTCAAATAATTTAGGTCGAATTTAAGTCGAACTATGATAGAAATAAGTCGATATGCATGTCATTTAACATTACAACTATAACCTGTTTACATCCATTTAATAAAAAATAAACAGTTTACAATATGCTCAACAATTTGTTCTTAACAGATTTACAATAAAATATGTTTACATCTATTAATTACACTATTTTGCAATCACTGAATATATTTACAAAATACTAACATTATTTAAAATAATTTACATCAAAAACAGTTTACAATTTGCTGAACACTGTTTAAAATAGTTTAAACCCTACTAAAACATTTTATCTACATCAAATTATAAATAAATTACATCAAACAATCCAAGGTGATTATGATGGGTTCGTCACATATGGCGCTTCACACATCTAGCTTTCCTTTTTATCTTTGTTTCTTTCACACATGCAATATAGACTTCACTTGAATCTATCACCAATAATAACAAAAATATGAATAATCAACATATTGTGATTAAATATATTCAGGCAATAAAATCAAGAAGAAATTACTTTTGCATAAAACGATGCAGCTTTGTGATAATCCTTCAAATAAAATGTAGCTTCAGCCTGCATCACATGTCACTTTGAATATTATTACACATTTTATGTGACCTCATGGTGGTGGAACGCTTAAAGTGATAAAGATCTATAACCAGAAATAACAATAAGAGCAAGTGGACACGACCTGCACTAAATATACTTGATCCCTCTAAAGTGGGTCACGACAATTTGCCAAAGTCCAGATAAACCTTCCACATATCCCGGCCTTCATCATTTACAGACACCTATATGACATTTTCACATCCAACAGCACGGAAAAAGTTCAGTAGAGGACAACAATGAAAGAAAAATGAGGGGTACGATTGGAATCCTTGGTATAAAGAGACCTGGAAAACAGAGTGTTGGTCAAATGCATAGAACAACCCTGCAACAACATCACTACACAACCCAATGACTCCCCTAGAAATTGCTTCTGATGTTTGTTCAAATTGAAGTTCCTCCACAATTTGCTCACTGATTCTGTTTACAACCTATAACATTTAAAAATTCCACACATAATGACTAGACGTCAACTGATAAAAAAAGTATTTAATAGCTATTTCAAAATTTCGAACTCTTTTTTTATATATAGAAAAAGAAGAAGATAAACATTTGATTGAATTATAAAAAGAGAAGGTACAAAGTGGAGCACAGGTTTAAATAAAAATGCACGTAAAAAAGACTTAAAAAATCTCTTTAATACATTTGCTTTACAAGAAGTCACTTAACTTTTTAAAAGCAAATGTACTAAAGTGTTCTTTTTCCTTCAAAAAGTTAAGTGATTTCAACTGCTCTACTTTGTGCTAAAGAGTTTCTTTCAAAAAGTTTAATGACATAGTGCAACACTTAAAAAACAAGTGGACTTAAATGATCTTTTTTAAAAGCAAATATACTTATAAAGCCATTTCATAAGTCATTAACATTTGGTACTGAAAACATCAATGATATGATTTAGTCCTTAAAATAGTATTGGTTAAAAGGGCTCAAAGGAGGCTAGAGAAATATGATTATGAATCTATGATATTATTTTGGCTATTTCAAGAATCAAGTTAGTTTTAGATTTGAAAACATTTTCTCGAAAAAAGAATCAAAATTCACTAGAGAGAGAGAATATATTCTCACTAATAATAGATTGCGCAAAAACATAACTGAATCAACAAATTTACTAATCAAGTGCTAACTAGTCAACTAAATAGCATAGAAAGTTTACGAGCCAAATCTAAAGTTACTAAGATATGCATAATTGTTCAAACAACAGCATCAACAAAAGTTCAATGCTCCTTCAAATTATATACATTTGGTACATTCACAAGATACCAAAAGGAAGCAGATCTAAGAAGGTAAGTGGTACTCTTTGTTTTTTCTTGACAAAAAAAAATAAGCAATGTTATCGATTGTTCATAAAGAAGTCCTTCAAACAGGGACAAAATATTAACAAGTGGAGAGTGATAAAAAAACCTAAAATGGGTAATAAATATCCACAAAAAAACACAGCAAAAAAAAAAAAAAACATTTCAACAGATCATTACACTTTTACTAATATCCCCAGCAAACCCAGATTTTAGTTCAGTGAAACTAAGTAAAAGTATAACTAGTAGTCTAAGCAAACAGAAACACTGAAGTCAACGTGAGGGCAGAAAAAGTGAAGACAGATCAAAAGCATAAAAGATGTTCAGCTTTAAAGCCAAGATCTACCACCCTCTTCATAAAATTCCAGTTAAAAATACTTTCACTCCATAAAGCTATGAATTGTAAGCACTGTATTTCACAGAAAAAAAAAAAAAAAACTTTAGCCCATGATTTCCTCGAAACAATACAGAAATAAGACATCAACTTACCAAAGATTCAAAATCCATAATACAGAAATCCCAAGAGAAAGCCATGGGGGCTAAAATACAAAGAACGTGCTAATATCCCAGAACGCTGACTGAATCTACCTAGAAAGAGAGTAGATAAAGGTTGATTCACAAAAATTCTAAAGGAGTTATATATATAAAAACCCATGTCATTAAAAAGTTCTCACCTACTAAAAAGAAGACCTATTAAAATACGTAAGATACAAGTATTTGAAGACCATTGTTAAGGCAACAGAAAGACAAAAACTTAACATTCATATTCTAAGGTATTTAACGGCATAAAACCTTGCTGACACATCAAGTTAATTAAAGGGTTAACAAAACCCTGCTAACAGTTACAAACGATAATTATCAAGCTGTATCAACAAATCCAAAAGGTAAAAACTAAGTCCAAAATGGAAAAAAACAAAGTTACTATCGCTCCTTCTCACCAACGGCTTGGTCTCCAACGGGCTCCTCTCTGTCCTTTGCCTCGTTGGCCTTTTCAGGCATGTTTTCACGGGGAGCATCCTCAATAACATCAACGACCTGTTTAATGCTAGTGGGTATTGAGCTTTCGTTGGCCTTTATAGGCATTTTTTCATGGGGCGCATCCTCAGTAGCATCAACAACTTGTATAGTGCTAGTGGGTGGTTGGGAGCTTTCTTTGGTCACTTTAGACTATGGAGAAGTGATGGCCGGTGTCGAAGACCCTGTTCTAGTGGACTGTTTCTTTTGGAGCCCGTGTAACATTGTTTGAAACAACTTCTTGGCATTATGTTTCTCTGCCTGAGACTTCATGCCTAGAACTATAACGGTAAAACCTTGTAGATATCCTTTGATACAATTGGCCTTCAAGTCATCAACCAGCTTATTGCAGCCTTCCAATTGTTACTCGAGCTAAGTGACATTTTATGTGAGCTGCCTGATAGGTGCTTATTAACAACTGGTTAGCTTTGAACAACTTCTTGGTCCAGTCTAGGAGATTATTGTCCAGCTTCAATCTCCCAATGTCTCTATCTCTTTCTTCAATAACGTCACGATACTGGTTTATCATAGAGTATTGCTCGCGAACCTTTTCGCGAAGGGCATGGTTGAAAATCTTACCCTCGCAAAGAAGGGATAAACACTGAATAAAGTTCAACCCGTGATTAACATAATTATTTCTAAAAACTAAAGGAACAATGGAATGATCACTTACCTCAAACAAATGGTCAAAAATCATCACCTTGGTAGGTAAGCCACTCTCCCAGCGAGCTGCTTGCACCCTAGCTCATTCTTGTGCACTACCAAAGTGTCGGTACAAGTCCTGCATGTGCATGGGTTTTCCAAATACACTTTTTTTAAAGGTGATAAGAGTTGGGTCTACTTGAATGTCTAATAAGTGTAGATTCTCAAACTCTAGTGCATCAGGGTCAATAGCCTGCACAGGAAAACGAAGGGTGGGAACACTAGAAAGTGCGACGTCCATTGTTTTCTTTTTTTTTTTGCTAAGAGGATCACTTGGCTTGGAAGGAGTGTTCATTTTGTTTAGTGGGCTCGATGAAGCTTCCACAGTAGTGTCAATAATAGGCTCTGCATGTAAAGGGGTCTCCTCGACCTCTTCAGCTCCTAACTCCACTATCAAGTCGTCTAGATCGCAAGTGTCAAAATCCATAAACCAGAGTATCTTAATAACACTTATTTGTTAATAAAGACGAACTCAAAGCCCGTTCGATTTGGGAACACTTGAGGATATTCCCCCCAAACTCCAAACTTTCTAAAACAAGCCATAGTAAGGATTATCCTAGAAGTCTAGCTTTCGTTGTTATTAAGCTCGATCCTACGAAGTTTTTCACGACTATCTGAATGTAAATTGTGATACATTTCTTCACCACGAGGTAAAGTGTTGACAAATCTAGTGTTCCAAGTAGATTGAGCAAGGAAGGCAGCACCAACGCTCCATATATATCCACCAACATACAAATATCTATTTTTCCAACTAGATTGACTTTCAAGAAGTTTAAGTTCTAGCCCACGATTGGACATAGAAGATACGTATGCTCGGTCTTTATCGAACCCGTTTCTTTTAATGGTGTACATGACACGAACTTTGGTCTCTTCAAGCTATAAACCCATCTGGTCTGATACAATTGCCAAACTAAGTAGAGTTTGCCAACCATTTGGATTTAGCTGGGCATTAAATGTACTTAAGAAGCGGGTTACGACGAGGGATTGGAAATCTAAGACCTATTTTAAAGGATTCCTTGTGAATTACATACTAGCCAGTTGGTGGGTCGTCATTATCCCTACAATGTGAAGGGACGAGCACTAGCCTGAAACATTAAGGAACTCCATACTTTTTGTGTATACGACCCATATCCTTCTTTTTCCACACTAGGTGTGATTTGTGGGTAGTCTTTTGGGTTTCGTGAGGCTTCTTTTCTTTCTCTAAGGTTTAATGGCAACCTGGGGACTTTAAAATTCAACACAAGGGCTAAAAACACGCTTCTTGAGTCTGTTGGTCGAGAACTCGTCCCAACATCTTATAGGGATTTTGTTGACTTTGAGAAGTTGGACTGTCCATTTACGAGCTATTTGTCAAAATGTTTCCCAACATCATTGCCACGGTTTTTTGTTGACGGCAAGGTGTTGGGCTGTTCGTTAACGAACTAATTTTCATGATTGTCCTTAGCCATAAAGTATTGACCTAAGTTAAAAGTACACTGTAACTAGCAAGGTGATAAATTATAAGGTAAAAGAGAGAAGAAATTAATACTTGGTGATGCGAGCCAAGTTCTTCAAGTGGGTTTGATTTCCAAGGTAACGAGCTAATTTCCTCAGTTACGTGTAGAAAACCTTTAAAACAAGCTCTTTTCCTCTCAAGGTTAATCACTCTTGTTTTCTCTCTAAAAAAGTGAGCTAAAATTTCTTGGTTGACTTACCCCATTACTCCTAATACTCCCTTGATATGGGACTTTAATTCTGTGGATACCAAACCCTAGTAGTTGAAAGGATGTTTTGATTTGTGAGTACCAAATCCTAATGGTTGAAAGGGCATTTTGATGTTTTGGATTCAAATTTGAATTTTCCAATAAAAAGTTTAGGGAAAAGAGTATTGTACAATCCTCTGCTTTAATCTAAACCAAAGGAATGAAAAACTTAATGTTTGGGCAAGAGGTGTATAGGCCCATATATGTAATAAGCCCAATGACACTACGAGCCCATCACTACTAGCCCATGAATTACTGTGGAAATCTCATCGATTAAAGACTATTTCCTTATTGTATAGCAACAGTATTAGGAAATTATTTATTATGTTTTTCCCTATGTAGCTTATTCAAAATTAGGAAAATTATCATAGTAATAATTAGGAGATTTATTTCCATTTCTAGTCCTAGTTTGTCCAATAAATTATAAATCATAATTCTTATGATAAACTCACCGGAATACAAAGAAACACACTTCATGGTATCAAAGCAAAGTTCTATAACTTAGCAATGAATAATTCAACTCAGAACCAAGAGTGAGAAAATATGTCTGAAAATACCAGTTCAGAAGCAGATATTACATTAACCATGAATTCTGGTGGTTTGGATAATTCCCCACTCCAATTTACTATTGAAAAATTCAATGGTAAAACTTACAGGTAGTGGGCTCAATCCATAAAACTAGTTATCAATGGAAAGGATAAAATAGGATACCTGACAAGGAAAAAAAGTAAACCTAACTCAACCAAAATTGAAGCAATGAGGAGGTGGAGCTCGAAAAATTACACAATAATGGTGTGGCTTGTTAATTCCATGACACTTGTGAATGAAAAAACATATTTATTCCTATCCATAGCGAAAGTGTGGGACGCTGTTAAAGAAACATACTCTGATGGAGAAGATTCTTTACAGATTTTTGAATTAAAAACTCGTCTGTGGGCAATGAAACAAGTGGAATAAGAAGTTAGGGCATTTGTCTTAAAGAGACTCTTGGAGTGACCAAATTACATTTTTAGACCCTACCTTGTTTTTTATCCTAAAAGGTCTACCACTAACCTATTTACCTCCACCAGCCGGTAAAGTAATAAGCTAAGAAAAAAGTTTTAAAAAAACCATAGAAAAAAAAAAAAACTGGAAGAGAACAGAGCGGGAAATTGTCTTAAACAGTCTATTTGAAGTGCAAAACTTCAGTTTAGGACCACTTATTTTTTTTATTAAAAAGAGACTTTTTGCCGGTTATTTAGCTGGTTAATTGAAAAAAATCAAAATTTAAAAGGAAAGAAGAAAACATAACAGAGTTCGCAATTTCATTTCTCTAGCCCTCCCTCCCTCCCTCGTTTGAAATCTTGAAACGCTGGTTCTCGTCCTCTCAACTTTGTCTCACAAACCACCCCAAGTAAGTTCAATCCTCCATAGACAATCATTGTGGAGAGAAATTTCTCCACCACCGATGATACCCAACTCTTCCAGTGAGCGCACAGAATAAATTGTTTCTTTATTCTCTTCGTCTTCTCTACAATCCACCCCAAATCTCCATAGACAGCCGTTGTTGAGGGAAATAAGTCCACCACCGACGACAAGCAATTATTGCAGTTAGCGTACCATTAGTCCTCTACCAATAATCAGGCACGAATCATCTCTTCCTTTCTTTGTGGTTTATTTATTTGCTGAGTTATTTTTCTTGCTTGTTCATGTATATTTAATGTCACTAAATCCTCCTCTAGCTCTAGAGATTTATATGGGCTTACTTAGTGATGACTCTAAAGCAGAAAATAACTGTTAATTGTTTGCAACAATAGTGTTAGGCTTATAGCTGCTACATATTTGAATTGAAACAAAATTATATTTGTGAATAGGTTAATCACAATAGGGTATTGATGTTAGATATATTATGTTGCAGCTTTGTTTCAATTGTTATTTTATATCCTCCCCCTATTTTGTCTAATTTTTGTGAATGAGTTTTTGTCTAATTTTTGTTCTATTTGTATGTATCTCTTCTAAATGTGGCTATTACATACATGAAATGAATGAGTATGGCTTATGGTTCCTGATAAGTTGTAATTTTATCTTTTAGGTTGGTACTTTGTTTGGTGAAATAAAAATGTAATGAAAGATACAAATAATTAATCTAAAATTTTAGTTTCATTCCTTTATCAATTCATTAACTTCAATTAACAATTTTTTATTGACATAAATTCATTAACAAGTATTTTTGTTTTATGGCATACATGAGCAAGTATCGATTTTAAAACACAAAGTTAATATAAAATTAATAATTAGCTGATAAAAGAGTGATCTTTATATGGGTTAATTAATTGTATGATATATCTTTTTTTATCTATGAAAATTTACCTTCATTTCTAGGAAAAAAAATTACATTAATTGTATTTTTTACATTATTTTTTCTTGAAGGGTTTAAAAAAAATTTATGAATGAAATAAAAAGAAATAATAATAAAACACTTTTACATCCACTCGAGAGAGATTTGTAAAGAGTATTTATTGTGTCATTGGTACATTTGTAACTATTGAAATATTTTGGGTATATTTGTTATAATGTCGATCTACACACTACAAGAGTTTATGAATAGGTACATATTTCAAATTTGCTATCCCTTTCTATCAAATATATTTTGTATAAGTACGTATGTTGTAAATATATTGTTTTTTATTTGTTTAATTATGAATTTCTGATTTTATTTTCTTTAAATTTCATTGAACGAAATTTTTATTAACACAATTTGTTCTTAATCATGTTCCCTATTGTTGTGAGATATGTTAATGTTCTTATTTTTTTTCAATTAATGTTATGTACATTAAGTGACAACTAATTAGAGATAGAATCATAATTACATTCATTTGCAGTACACTATGTAATGTATTTTGTATAAGTACGTATGTTGTAAATATATTGTTTTTTATTTGTTTAATTATGCATTTCTGATTTTATTTTCTTTAAACTTCATTGAACGAAATTTTTATTAACACAATTTGTTCTTAATCATGTTCCCTATTGTTGTGAGATATGTTAATGTTCTTATTTTTTTTTTCAATTAATGTTATATACATTAAGTGACAACTAATTAGAGATAGAATCATAATTACATTCATTTACAGTACACTATGTAATTTATACTTGGAGTCTAAAATTCTTTTTTGTATAATAGTTTGACTAGAATTTGTATTAAGTAATTGAATATGCATATTTTGCATATTTGTTTAATCCACTTGACTGGTTGCTGCATTTATAATTATATTTTGATGTTATGAAACTTGAAAACTTATTTATATATTAATTAGTTGAAGTGACATTGCTGAGTTACAAATTGTACACAAATGTTGCAAGTCATTACTATACACATGTTATATGCGCCATTTTAAATTGCTGTCTAATTTTTTTTTTTTTGGAAATTGAATTATTGTTTGATGAATTTTTAATATTGTATTTTTTTAAAAGGCAATGGCAAATGAAAACATTGAAAGTTTTCCATGTGTTCAACGCGGAAACTACTTTATTGGGAAAATTTCGAACATGTCTAGAATGGAAGAAATTGAAACAATAAAGTCAAAATTAGAGATGTTTGGTTTGAAGAGGGAGTTTGAGGATTCATGCTTTGGATTTTTATTGACAATGCATCAAATTGAGTTCACAGGACCCTTGGTGCACCACCTTCTAATGATGCAAGATAGGAAACAA
This sequence comes from Elaeagnus macrophylla, assembly GCA_029378325.1. Lineage (NCBI taxonomy): Eukaryota > Viridiplantae > Streptophyta > Magnoliopsida > Rosales > Elaeagnaceae > Elaeagnus > Elaeagnus macrophylla. The sequence continues at coordinate 40,945,640 of CM055641.1, read as the reverse complement.
AGTGGCAAGGAATTAAGAATTGTTTTCAATGGATGTGTCTATCGATTCGGTTATGAAGAATTTGTACTAATAACCGGTATGATGTTTACCGGTGATGATAACATTGTCACCGGCAAAAGTCGGTTGAAATATGAATATTTTAGAAGGGATAATATAATTACAAAATCAAAGTTAATCCAAGTATACAAAAGGTTAACGAAGAACACAGATAGAGACGATGTTCTTCGATTGTCACTTATTGTCGCATTAGAGATGATATTGCTGGGGGAGCAGAAGTCCCAAGGGATAAATTTTGCATATTTGTGCCTTGTTGAAGATTTTGATAGATTTAACAACTTCCCCTGGGGAAAGGTGGTTTATGATTTCACCATACGAAGGATGAAAAGCAGTATGGTAAATAGGGTAACCAATACGTTTGGAAAAAATTTAGAAATTGAAGAGGAGATAGAAGAAGTTGATGTTGAGGTTGAGGATAATGCAAAAGATAAGCAGTTGAGTAAATCATATCCATCAACATCGTATAACGTCTATGGTTTTCCATTGGCATTACAAGTATGGGCATACGAAGCCATACCTGCTCTGGTTGATGATCTCGTTTGCAAACGTGCATCAGATTTGATGCCTAGGATTTTGAATTGGGAAAACAAGAAGCCCGGTCGCTGGTTCAAATTCAAATACTTGGACAGTACTTACTTTAGTACTAATGATGTAACAATTGATGTTATATTTTATTATAATTCTTAGTAATTTATTCTTTGAATTTATTAAGTTATCATACATAATCTACGGATAACTAATTGTTAAATGTATTGTAGCTTTTATTCTTACAAGTGTTGGTTCCTACTAACAAAGAAAATGACAGTTTGTACTATCAATCAAGTCTAGCTGTTAAGAGAGGAATGGTTGCAGAGTTTGATGGTGAGGTTAATCCTAATGTTGTAAAAACTGATTCGAAGGGGAAGGAAAAATTTGTTGATCAATGTGAACCCTCGTCATCCACTACACCCATTAATAAGGTATCATTAAATTTATCTAAATCTTCAACAATTTGGAATTATTCAAAACCATATATAATTTGATCTTTGTAGGTTATGGAGGAATTGTTGTTTGTTAAGCAAGAGGTTAAAGAAATTAAGCAAATGTTGGTAAAAATCTTAGATGTGCTGCATAAGGGAAACATAAATGTCCCACTGGAAGGTGATGGTGTATTTTATAGAGGCAGCCCACTAAGGTCTGATTTTCCTGGTGACGTGGATGCCGAAATTCGTGTCAATGTTGGGTCTCCATTACGTAAAAACTCCGATGAACATGTTAGTGTTGGTAGTGAAGAAGATGCACAAAATCAGCTTGATGACCAAATGGATGATAAAGTTCAAAATTTTACTGAGGTCAGTGGTGAAGAACAAGACATTCCCATTCCCAAAGTTTTTGGTAAGAATGATGATAGTACTAGTAATGAAGCTGATCATGTGGAGACCTCGACAATTGCTAATTTCATAAAGGACAAAAATCTTCAAGTTATTTTCTTAGAAGAAGAATTACAAAAAAGGAATCTAGTGGTAGATGGATACGAAATAGAAAATGCTAGTCACAGACAATTAGAGGACCTCTATGCCGATGATCCAGATTCCTGTATAGTTGTTTCCGGTCCAACTGAAACAAAAAAATACTACACAAGAAAGTACAGATCTGTTGGTCCACTTCTGAAATCACCTTATGAAGAATACAAGAAAATTAAACGAAAGAGAAAGGCATCAAATATAGACCAACCAATGGACACCATTCTTCATTCAAGCTCTCATGAATGTTATAATATCCACAAACTACCACAATTAGACAAATACCTTCATTTCATATCTTGGCTACATAAATCATCGTCTAGTATGGTGTAAGTTATAAAATTGTATCCCTATATTACCATTTCCATACATATGAATATTTGGTTCAATTTACTATTATTTATTTTAGAAATTTTGTTTACCTCACTTTAGGGACAGCATTAGTATTGGTTGCCCAAGTACAGGAAGAGCGAATGCTATATGGTTTCACCGTCTTTTCAAAAATAAAACAAACCTGTTTAACTCAGTAAGTATTACTATCCACTTGCAATACTATATGATAATTATTAATACCAGCATCAACATTTAAATTTAATCCGTGTTCAATATGCACATTGCAGCACATTGACTGTGGTTTATGGTTACTAAGGAAGAAATTCCATATGTACCCTCAGAAGTTTCCTCTTCCGAAGAAATGGTCAACAATGGATTCCTATTTTTTTGTAAGTTAATTACAATTAATCTTACTTGTGGTAGGTTTTCTTTAAGTTTGTTTCAAATTAATATTCTAATGTTGTTTTATTTATTCTGATATTATGATAACGTTATTTTTCATATATGATTTATTATCATAGAATGATAATCATCTGCTGGGTTTATACAGCATCATCTATTAGGTCACTTTGAGCATTGGACGAAGTCACAATCCATAGAGAAATCCTACGATTGGATCTCAGATAGAACTTTGACAAACTATGTTTTGGGAGCAATACCAGAATTTGGAATCCCTTGGTATGAGTTAGACACATTGTATGGGGTTGTATGTTTCAATGATCAATGGATTGCATTATAGTTCGACCTAAATGATCAAGAAATACATGTCTATGATTCTCTTCCAAAATACATTCGAGATGCAGCGTTAAAAAAAATCTCTCCAGCATTTGTTCGCTATTTCCTGATTTTATTGGATATTGTGGCGTTTATGAAAGTAGGAGGCATGGGACAAACTTTAAATTGACCAAACCTTGGAAGATTTTCCGGAACATAAGGGAGAAAGTTCTCGTGCAGGAATCATCGTAAGTCCTGCTCATCATATAACCAATTATATACTTTATTGTTCAAATACTTTGTAATATATATTAATTATTATTAAATTCTATATCATTTTATTTTGCAGTGGTGACTGTGGCATTAATTCTTTAAAGTTTGTTGAATTTCGCGCATCAGGCAATTCCATCTGCAATATTAAAGAAGAAGATATCAGATTATCTAGGAAAAAAATGGGCTACGAGTTATTTTATTCAGTAGAGAATGAATTATTAATCTAACATGTTCATGTAATGATTAAGTACAGCATATCACGAGATATAACACTTTATATATTTATGTAATATTTATATCATCTAGTATGGATCAGTTATATATAGAGTGTATGTTGTTATATTTTTAATGGTTCATTGCATATATAGGTTAATTTACCTTCACTAGTGTGATCTACAGTTATGGCATTATGTCTTTCTCTGTATAATATGAAACAGATTCAGAGAAGAAAGCACTTATGGGAGGTATGAGGTATTTTGCTTTAGCCATGATTTTTTCCTTGTTTTATACATGATTTTATTATATTCAAAGGTCAGAAGTGTTTTTTAACTCTCATAAGTGCTTTTACGTCGATGCTAATTCATATTTACTCATTTATGTACTAATAAAATTTAATCCATGGTTGACATTACTATACCTATGATATATCTACTTTTTGTTATTGTATTAATATTTGCCTGGGAAAGTTTTTGTGCAGTTGTGTATGGGGTGATTATGAAGAAAATGCCAAAAATGTTGTTGGCTGCTCCTGTTAATCGTAAAAAGCTATGGACATAATAAAGTATTGGATCCACCGATACCATTATTTGATATGCACGTGGAGGGTACAGTGTTTGTCACATGAATTGAAATATACATTATAGGCTTCCTCTGTTTGTCTTCAATGTGCATGTTCATAAATTCTTCCAAATCTTCATCATCACATATACGAACAGTGGGAAGCTGAATATCATTCCTGAAGAAGTATTTAATGGACAAACCATATTTGTATTTATCAATCTTTAATTTTCTAAACAATTTCTCCTCCAAACCCCGTAAATCATCTCCTTGTCGTAACCTAAGAACAATACCTTGTCCACCAATATACTCATCCCTACTTCCTTTCATTACCCACTCACCACCATGTATGATGAGTGCACTAACTCCCTCCATTAATATTTGCCTGTACAAGCAATTTTGGAAGACAATTAATTAACGACAGTTTCAACACATGAAGTAAATATAACAATTGAACAAGGTCGAAATAAGGTTGATATGGGGTCTTTCATATGAGGTCAAACGTAAACTAAATCTACATTTAACTGGAAAATAATAATTACTAATTTTCTTCATGTGCATATATGCATGTTAAGGTCGATATGAGGTCCATATGAAACAACTAATTGTACACTTCAACTACACTTAAGTGGATCATACAAATGTGGTTTATTCCATGGGCTTATATGCATGTTCAACATACAAGGTCGATATGAAACAAATAATTGTACACTACAACTACACTTAAGTGGATCATACAAATGGCGTTTATTCCATGTGCATATATGCATGTTAAGGTCGATATGAAACAAATAATTGTACACTACAACTACACTTAAGTGGATCATACAAATGTGGTTTATTCCATGGGCTTATATGCATGTTCAACATACAAAGTCGATACAAGGTCGATATGAATTTAAGAAATAAATAATTATACACTACAACTACACTTAAGTGGATTATACAAATGTTGTTTATTCCATGTGCATATATGCATGTTAAGGTCGATATGAATTTAAGAAACAACTAATTGTACACTACAACTACACTTAAGTGGATCATACAAATGTGGTTTATTCCATGGGCTTATATGCATGTTCAACATACAAAGTCGATACAAGGTCGATATGAGGTCGATATGAATTTAAGAAACAAATAATTGTACGCTACAACTACACTTAAGTGGATCATACAAATGTGGTTTATTTCATGTGCATATATGCATGTTAAGGTCGATATGAGGTCGATAGGAATTTAAGAAACAACTAATTGTACACTACAACTACACTTAAGTGGGTCATACAAATGTGGTTTATTCCATGGGCTTATATGGATGTTCAACATACAAAGTCGATACAAGGTCGATATGAGGTCGATATGAATTTAAGAAACAAATAATTGTATACTACAACTACACTTAAGTGGATCATACAAATGTGGTTTATTTCATGTGCATATATGCATGTTAGGGTCAATATGAATTTAAGAAATAACTAATTGTACACTACAACTACACTTAAGTGGATCATACAAATGTGGTTTATTCCATGTCCTTATATGCATGTTCAACATACAAGGTCGATATGAGATCGATATGAAACAAATAATTGTACACTACAACTACACTTAAGTGGATCATACAAATGCGGTTTATTCCATGAGCTTATATGCTTGTTCAACATACAAGGTCGATATGAGATTGATATGAGGTCGATATGAAACAAATAATTGTACACTACAACTACACTTAAGTGGATCATACAAATGTGGTTTATTTCATGTCCTTATATGCATGTTAAGGTCGATATGAGGTCGATATAAATTTAAGAAACAACTAATTGTACACTACAACTACACTTAAGTGGATCATACAAATGTGGTTTATTCCATGTCCTTATATGCATGTTAAGGTCAATATGAATTTATGAAACAACTAATTGTACACTACAAATACACTTAAGTGGATCATACAAATGTGGTTTATTTCATGTCCTTATATGGATGTTAAGGTTGATACAAGTCGATATGAGGTCGTTATGAATTTAAGAAATAAATAATTGTACACTACAACTACACTTAAGTGGATCATACAAATGTGGTTTATTCCATGGGCTTATATGCATGTTCAACATACAAGGTCGATATGAAACAAATAATTGTACACTATAACTACACTTAAGTGGATCATACAAATGTGTTTATTTCTTGTCCTTATATGCATGTTAAGGTCGATATGAATTTAAGAAACAACTAATTGTACACTACAGCTACACTTAAGTGGATCATACAAATGTGGTTTATTCCATGAGCTTATATGCATGTTCAACATACAAGGTCGATACAAGGTCGATATGAAGTTGATATGAATTTAAGAAACAACTAATTGTACACTACAACTAAACTTAAGTGGATCATACAAATGTGGTTTATTCCATGGGCTTATATGCATGTTCAACATACAAGGTCGATATGAAGTCGAAATGAATTTAAGAAACAACTAATTGTACACTACAATTACATTTAAGTGGATCATACAAATGTGGTTTATTCCATGGACTTATATGCATGTTAGACTGTTTTATCGCTTATATGCATCATTAACATACAAGGTCGATATGAATTTAAGAAACAACTAATTGTATACTACAACTACACTTAAGTGGATCATATAAATGTGGTTTATTCCATGGACTTATATGCATGTTAAACTATTTCATATGCTTATATGCATGTTAAGGTTGATATATGGTCGATATATGGTCGAATAATTGTGCACAATATCTATAGTTATTGGATCTTTCTTAAAACGGGAAAAACAAAGTTTAAGGAACTAAAAATCTACCAGAAGCATTGCAAAACCAAACCCATCTCCAACTATAGTAGTCATTCATTCTATATAGTTCCATTTTTTTAATAATTCAGATTAATAACTATAGCATTCTTTCTCAGATTAATACCTGGTTCAAACCTGTGGTAGTTGGGTCAGTCAGATGACCAAGAGAAAGAGAGTAACAATATCAGCAGTACCTAGTGGCTGGTGGACAACACTCCGTAGTGGACTCGATAAAGCTTGTGCCTTAGGGTGCTATGAGCTGTTAGTTTGGGGTTCTTAGGATTGTCAAATTAGAACTGAAGAAGAAGAAGAAACAATGCACGATGAAGAGGTTCTTGCCGCTGATGAAGATACAACGCCGAAGGGAATGTTTTCCTTTTCTTTTCTGCGTGCCTTTCCTTTCCTTTTCTTTTCTGTTTTCTCTTTTCTACGGGCTTGGTTTTCTTCCTTTTCTTTGGGCTTTTCTCTTTTCTTTTTTTATTTACTCATTTAATGTACCGGTTGTTAGGGATCAACAAGTTAATAATAGCCTCTTCTTGATAAATTTCAAAAACAGGGTCCTTAAGTGATGTTTTGCCACTTAAGTAGACCCTTAAAGGCAAAAGCCCGAACAGAGCAGAGGAAATCAAGCCATTGTCGTTCCTCCGTCAGCTATCCTCAAACTCTCGATAGATGAGTTAGAGATAATGTAACCTTTTCTGAAACAAAGGAGGAAACTTGAACATCAATATTGTCTTTCTATCTATAGCAACATCAATGGCAATGGTGGTGGCAGTGGTGGTGGTTCGGTGCTTTTGCTTTTTGACTTTCTCCAGTAACTCCCAGCGTCATTTGCTATCCGATCAATTATACATCAATTCCTCTTTACCTGGTCAATACCCTTATTCGTACATCATCTTTTATTTATTACTAAAAAAATTGCTCTCTTTTGTTAGATTTGTTTTCTGGGCTATTCATAATGTTTCTTATAGCCTATAAAGATTCCTCTGTTTTTCATGCTATTGAATATTAAGATCTTTTGCTCTTAAAAATATATTTAATGCACTTGTATCAAACTGTCATTTATTTGGGGATGTTAACGAGAATGCTATTGCAAATAATGCAATGGATAAAAGGTTAAAGACCTTGCCGGCAATAGAGACTCTCCATCGGAATGAGTTGCTAGGAGGATATATATTTATTTGTAACAATGACTCAATTATTTGGTAAACTTGATTAGTTCTTGCTTAGCTTCTAGCCAACTCTTTACTATCTTCTAACAAAGTCCTCTGCATTATGTTCTACTTGTTTATTCATTATCTTTTGCTTTTCTTTATTTATGTTGAGGAAGTTGTGCTTGTGTAGAGGTTTGATAAGTTATGTAATCCTACGATCATCAATCTGTAAAAAAAAAAAAAAAAAGAAAGAAAGAAAGAAAAAAAAGGGAATTATCTAAGGATGATTAGCAAATTGTAAACTGCTTTTGATAGTGTTGAGTAGATTATACCTTTATTTTAATCAAATTTTAAACATATATTGACTTCATATCAACCTTGTCTACCATATATCGACCTTGTCTATTTAACATGTAAATATGAATGGGTAATGTTTCATTCAATTTGAGTGTAAAAGGGACCACTCTTAATAAACTAATTTCAATGATAATTGAATTTATTTTGGAAATAAAATTTAGGATTTTTAGGCATACCACAATTATCTTAAGTGATTCAATGTAACTAATTTATATGGATATCGACTTCATATCTACCATATATCGACTTCATATCGACCTTATCTATTTGACATGTATATATGAATGGGTAATGTTTCATTCAATTTGAGTATAAAATGGACCACTCTTAATAAACTAATTTCAATGATAATTAAATTTATTTTGGAAATGAAGTTTAGGATTTTTAGGCATACCATAATTATCTTAAGTGATTCAATGTAGCTAATTTATATGGATGTTGACTTCATATCTACCATATATCGACTTCATATCGACCTTGTCTATTTGACATGTATATATGAATGGGTAATGTTTCATTCAATTTGAGTGTAAAATGGACCACTCTTAATAAACTAATTTCAATGATAATTGAATTTATTTTGGAAATAAAGTTTAGGATTTTTAGGCATACCGCAATTATCTTAAGTGATTCAATGTAGCTAATTTATATGGATATCGACTTCATATCTACCATATATCGACTTCATATCGACCTTATCTATTTGACATGTATATATGAATGGGTAATGTTTCATTCAATTTGAGTGTAAAATGGACCACTCTTAATAAACTAATTTCAATGATAATTGAATTTATTTTAGAAATAAAATTTAGAATTTTTAGGCATATCACCATTATCTTAAGTGATTCAATGTAGCTAATTTATATGGATATCGACTTCATATCGACCTTATCTATTTGACATGTATATATGAATGGGTAATGTTTCATTCAATTTGAGTGTAAGATGGACCACTCTTAATAAACTAATTTCAATGATAATTGAATTTATTTTGGAAATAAAATTTAGAATTTTTAGGCATACCACCATTATCTTAAGTAATTCAATGTAGCTAATTTATATGAATATCGACTTCATATCGACCTTATCTATTTGACTTATATATATGAATGGGTAATGTTTAATTCAATTTGAGTGTAAAATAGACCACTCTTAATAAACTAATTTCAATGATAATTGAATTCATTTTGGACATAAAATTCAGAATTTTTAGGCATACCACAATTATCTTAAGTGATTCGATGTAGCTAATTTATATGGATATCGACTTCATATCGACCATGTCTATTTGACATGTATATAAAAAAATGTTTAAAATATGCTTTAAAAAAGTTTACAATATGCTCAACACTATCTAAAACAGTTTACAATTTGCTATAAAAATATTTGACATCCTAAATTGTTTACAGTCTGTTAAAAAATAATTTATTCGAGCCGCTTATGAATTTACGACATGCATAAAGACTGAAGGTAGAGAATAATGAAAGTTTGATTACCCCAGCAAGTTCTTAAGTATATTTGAACTTAATAACTCAATACAAGTCTTATGAACTAATAGAACATGATATATTTCGAGTTTAGTTTAACATACAAATTTATTATTAATTTTTTAATTGCAACTTACATTAGTAACAAAATAAAGTTACTTTAATTATATTGCACCGACTCAACACATTGAGATAAACTCATTAATAAAATTAAAAATATGTGTTTTAAGTTTTATTTATATTGAATCATTTGAAGGGTAAGTAAGCTTATTATATAATTTTGATAAATAAAAATAATTTTTTCCATTAGGAGAAGAGAAAAAAGATAATAACGTGAAATTACTTCAAATGCATTCATTTTATGAAATATTAGGTTCAGAAAATTAATCAATAATAGAGTACTATATATTGTCGATGCATTGTGAAAAATTTAGTTACAAAATGCTCGAGCAATTATTAAAGCTCTTTTAAGACAATGAAATGAAATAGCAGCAAACATTTATAATTTATCTAAATCTTACTAATTATATTGGTGCAAAAATAATATATTATTGTTAGAATTAAGAAGTTAATACTCTAAGAAATTATATCGTAAAAGATTATAACAACTATTGATTCCTATAAAGTCTCAGGTACCTGATATAAAATAATATCATTTTGATGAAGGAAAAAATAAAATATTAATATATTAATGTTGTACAACATATTTTCTTTCATTTTCTCTTTAATAAGTAAGATATAATAAGGATACTTAATAATGTTAAAAGTTACTAAATATCAATAAAGAAAAGTATTGGTACAATACAAAATATTATTTCATGAATATATTCATTCACTTATGTGCAAAGTGAAGTAGATATAATATGAACACCTGAGATGTTCGTTAGATATTTAAAAAAACTAGGTGTCCAAGTGCCTAAAAATGTAAAATGTGTTGAAAACACATGAATTTATATAAAATATAATGAGGCTGTGAGATACAAAATTTTACTCCCGTATGTATAAGATGACTTTAAAATGTGACTAATGCTCACATAATATTATTTATATATAGTTACTGATTTAAATAAATTAATAGTACTTATTACTTATAAAATTAACTTTAAATGCCATATATTCTTATAATAATTCATAGGCATGTACTGTTAAAGTAATGTGAATGACTACATGAGTTATAATATGTATTTTCTGCATTCATATTAGCATTAAAATTAATATTTTCATAAGTTACATGACTTTGTTATGGATACAAAGTATGTTGATTTATCTTATGTGCTCATAAAAATATGGCAAAACAAGTAATTATCTAAAAGAGAGATAAACTTATATTGATTTATTTTTTATGGATAAAACATATGCACATTATATATCAGTTACTATTTGATTGCATGATATGAAAATTATCTCATATTGTTCTTTATTTTATAATCAATTGGTACTATTTAGTAAAATAATTGATGCTCAGTGTATTTATTAACATTGATGAATGTTATCAAAACATATACAAATATGAAATCTTACAGAAGAACAAAATGATGAGTTTTATTATAAATTTGATATATGAATTATTATCATTACTATAATATGTTTTATAAGTGTAAGATTTCTAATTAATTTTGTAAGACTGACAAAATATGTTATTTTATAAAATAACATGTACCTTACAAATTAGTATTTAAATGTACTATTATTATTGAAGTAAATACATTTAGCCTACAATTATGAAATTGTACTACATATGAAGTCAAGTGACGACTAAGTAACCTCACTCAATATGAGTTATTACATTTACTTCAACATTTGAAAGATTGCTATAGTGATGTTAAAATGTGCCAATTAAATGGACATCTCATGTTGAATGATTGCTATCATTAGGGATAACACATTTGTATATGAGTTGTACTCTTTTTCCTTTCTACGATTTTGCTCCACTTAGTTTTCCTAAAAAGATTTTAATGAGACAACTTAAGCGTATTGCTTGAAAATAATGTACTATTTTTTCTCTTTGTTAATTTTTGTCCCATTGAATTTTTCTAGCAAAGTTTTTAATGAGGCATATTTTCAATGCATTTGACATCTAGGGAGAGTGTTGTAATTTAGATGTCAAATCTTAAATATGATATATCTATCTTATGGTTAGATTTATTTCAAATGAATATTTATCTCTATTGTATCATAAATTTGTATTTAATTAGAGATTCAATATCATCATATCTTATATTCAAAATTTACAATGTATTTTATAAACCTTATAAATAAGATCTTAAACAGTGTATTATACACAATAATAAATGCGAATTACTTATGCTATTTGTTTTTTTTTTTTTTTTTTTCAACTTTTCTTCTCTTAATTCCTTTAGTTTTATAACATGCATGTTATTATTTATTTTTTCTTTCTTAATATTTAGCTAAAGAAAAATACTCAAAAAAATTTACTAGACCGCATATTTATTGTTATAATTTTTATGATAATTTTAATAATTTAATATATTTTAAATTTTAATTTAATATTATTAATATACTTTTATTTTAAATAAATAAAACTTATCTTTCTTTAAAAAAAATTCCTTAACAATCACAAATATTTTGGGCTAACTAATACAAATACATAATATATTTCATAAAACTAAAATTCTATAAATCTCAATTTTAATATGGATATTAAATAATGCAACACAATATTATTAATAAATATATTTTTACTTACATAATTGATCTAAATAAAAATTTGTTATATTATTTATAATTATGATATATTTGTGATGTATAACAATACTTTTTTAAAAAACAACTTCATAGAAATTAAAAAGTCAACAAAATTTGAACTTTTACCAAATTTACTTAATAGTTATAATTTTTGTTATACTTAATATTATTTAAATTTATGACTTAAATATAATTTATAAAAATAATATTCATTGAGTTTTTCCTTTGTTGTAAAAAGACTCTTATTATATTAAATAAAACTTTAAGCAGTTGTAGTTCTAAGATTAGGGTTTAGTTATTAAATATTATTTAAAAAAACTTTTAAAAGATGGAGTAGTTAATGAATGTAGTACAACAGTCTTATCAACCGACATAATATCTATCTTAGTAGAGTAAATAGATCATCGAATTATAAGGTTTTTAAAAATTTATAATCGAACTTTTTTTAATTATATCCATACTATTAAACTTTTTAATTATTATAATTTTACTATTGACATTAAAAACCTAACGGGACTTAACAAAAAAGCTATACGTGCATCCAATATCCCTAAAAGCAATGTTTTCCTCAAACCCAAAGCCTAATCTCCAAAATTAAAGCATAAACTTACCCTAATCACCCCATCAAACAACCCCATTCATTAAGGTCTCGAACCAGATGCTATTACAATTGCAAGCATCCTTCCTGCCTATTCTGAAGTAGCAAGGAAAGAGAAGCAAATTCATGGTTATATCATATAATCATGGCTTCATTTAGATACCTATGATTCAACTGTTTATATGTATGCAAAATGTGAAAAATTAGAGACCACGAAATAAATTTTTGACAGGATAAAATTTAATGATGTTAGTTCAGGGAACACCATCATTTTGGCTTATGCCATTCATGGCTTTAGGAGAACATACATTGAATTGTTCTCTAAGATAATAGAAAGGGTATGAAGCCCAACAAGACCACATTGTTTCCTTGTTAAGATCTCGTAGCATTTCTAGAATGGTTTATGAAGGGTGAAATTTCTATAACTTTATGAAAAGAGATTATGATATCGATCTTGGAATACAGCTCTATGGTTGCATCTTGGATCTTCTTGGTTGTGTTGGAATTTTAAAAGAAGCTAAGGATTTTGTTGATAAAATTCCAATGTGCCCACAGCTATGATTTGGAGATCATTACTGAATGCTAGTAAAAACCAAAGAAATATCGAGTTTGCGGAATTTGCTACCGACACATTTTTCCCCGGAACACGACAACACAAGATGCTATGTCTTGCTTTATAATTTGTTTACAAAAGTTGGGAGATGGGAAGATGTAAAACGCATAAAATCTACCATGGAGTAGAAAGGAGTAGAGAAAACTATTGGATGTTGCTTTGTTGAGAGCAAATGTAATATCCATAGATTCATTAATGAAGATAGATTACAGCTTTTTGAATGGGGATGTTCGATGCGGGTGATTAGGTCAAGTTTATGATTTTATTTTGGAGATTAGGCTTTAGGTTTGAGGAAGGTGCCGCTCTTTGGGATATGATGCACATGTGGTTTTCTCGTTAAGTCGTATTAGGTTTTTAACGCTAATGGTAAAATTATAACAATTGAAACGTTTGATGGTATAAATGTAACAAAAAAATTAGGTGGTATATTTGTAACAATCTCATAGTTTGGTAATAAAAAAATATATTTACTTATTTTAGTATTATTTTCTAATCAAGATACGATAATATAATTCACCATTTCTTTCATGTCACAAGTTTAAAGAACACTAGATATTATTAGATAAAAAAAATATCAAGTATCTTAAAATTTAAGAAATGGCAAAATGATCACAAAAATAAAAATTAATAATATATTCTAATTATTTTATGAAAAAAATAAAAATACAATCTATCATAAATTTATTATCTAATGATGTGTCATGATTTTATTGGTCACAAATTATATATGTCCCTTTTTTAAATCAGTATTTAAGCCTATCATGCTACTTTAGTTGTGTACTATGATATTACAAATTTTGAGATATATACTACTATTAAAAGAGGTACAAATTATTAAACAATTTTTTTTAAATATAATACATACTTAAGATATTGTCGAATATAAATTTATAAATTATAAACTAGTAATTAAATTGGTTAGTACAAAAGAACTCTTTTTTTTATCAATTGAAGATGTTAACTAAAATTCATCACAAAGTAACATATTTATATTTAATCCTGTTATTTTCACTCTGAAATAAAATTATATCTACTTTATATCAAATTGGATAAATGTATGACAATGATGGTCAACACATCAATATTTGTGACAATAATTAAGTTCAATTGGGGTTGGAACTCTCCTTGTTCAAAATTGGAGTGAATCATGTTGGAGACATGATATATGATTAGAGATATATTACCCTCACACATATATTTGCTATTTAATCATAGAGCTTTATGGGTTACATGGTAATCTAGTAGTAAGACTACACTTTTTTAGTCTTAAGTTTTCAACTACATCAAAATATCGTTTGATCTAAAAAAAAAAAAAAAAAGCTTGCAGCTATGTTTCAACCACAGTTTTGATCGATGGATAGTTATATATGGCCCAAGAGCTGCAATTATATGGTCTGTTTTGGCTCCCACAAGCTACATGAAGAGAAGTATTTTAATGCTAGTGAAATGGGGGACATCAACGAACCTTCAAGTAAAGTTACCACAAGCAATATTTGGCAAGGTCAATTCCCCAAAATTGAAATTATTTTATAGAGATTATTCTCTAACTCATTGACCACAAATTATTATCGTGTGAAGTGTGTTAGGATGTTGTTTCAAGTCGAACTTTCTAATAAGACAAAACGAACCTCCAATGTAAGTATTATTGTGTGAAGTGTGTTGGGATGTTGTTTCAAGCCGAACTTTCTAATAAGACAACATGAACCTCAAACGTAAGTTTAATTGAGATAAAAATTGTAGCAAAAAGGTCAAAATATTGGATAGTTAATTGTAAAGGAGTAAAATTATTAGACTCATACCACGTCATCAAGCAACCTCCATGAGCATCGATGAACTTGGGAGCACCCCAAGATACTCAGAAATAACCAAGGTCTCACCTCCGAGCTTCCTATTAGCTCATGTCAATTCCTTATGAACCAAGGAAGGTATTAAATGGCTTCTTACATCAGATAGAACCGTCTACTACATGATCAGCATCGAGAGAGAATCCCCTATCAACATCGACCTTGATGGAAACTGGGAGATCAGCTTCCTCTACTCTTACTTGCATTGGGAACAACTTTGCAGCATCATTGGTGTCTCGAAGGCTTAATGTGCTAGTTTCCTCCACCTTAGGCTCCGACAAGGACCTAAGGGAGCACCCTAGAGATGCTCAGGAATATAGCCCAACCTCTCCCCATGCCTTAACATCCTCTATGACACTGATTTCTCCATTTTATATAGCTTTTTACATGCTTCTAATAATAGCATTTCAGCTCCCATGATCTGGTACAACATCCTACGTGCTACTATTGGATAAGTGAGTCGAATCCCACCTCGTAAAGGACTCTTATCTCGTACACCTAGCTTTCTAGTTTGAGTCCTCCAACTAAAATGCTAAAAATAATCTATAAATACACAACTCGACCTTCGTAACAAGTAACATGATTTGATTTGAGCAACCTAGCCACTCTGATCACTGAAAACCTTTGCTCCTTACTAAATTACCCTTATCATTCGATCACTATCTGACTTGAGCATTGGAGTCTATATTGAAGTGCAACCCATCTTTATGGTCTTCCTGTGGATTCTAATGTGTTTTATGTTTTAGGTTAACTATTGATCATGCAGAAAAATTCATCAACAGTTTGTCACCACTTGTGGGAACCTTTTTTTCGATCAAATCTGAGATTGAAGGAAAGACTCTTACTTCCTTTAAAAAACCTACCTTGATATGAACAAAGTCCCTATGGCAAGAGAGTTATCCCCATATTGCAATATGTCTAACGATCCAATCAACACTAGATACCAAGGTAAGGATATGCCTCCCTTGACCAACACCGATGGAAATAACATGACTAACTAGATTATGGATATGCTTGTTATTATGAGCCAAAGAATAGAAACTTTGGAACATAAAAATCAGCATCTTGAGAGAATAAACATTGAAAATACTCCACTAGCCCAGCCTGTCACTCAAGCTCCATAAGCTAATCATAATCGATTGGAAAAACCCTCAATTGAAGGAGTCAATCCTTCAGTATTTACACTTGCAGAACAAAGCTCTTCTTTTGAAAAGGAATGTCACCCAACAAGAAGGAGGACCCAAGAAGGGAACCATCACCCAAGGCTGGTGTCTATGATATCCAAAGGAACTTAGAGAATCTCCTACTCAATAAGTGTGAGAATGGATGAGGGGTAGGTGCAAATTTCTCGCAGACTCTCTTTATACCCCACATCTTCACGTTGGATCCTCCCTGGAGATTCTCACCTCCAAAGTTTTCCTTTTACACAAGTTCGTCAGACCTATTGAGCATATACTACATTATAAGTAAAAGATAATGACCACCTACATTCCCAACGACGTCTTGGATCCCTTAAAGTTGAAAATATTTGCATCCAGCCTTTCAAGACCTGCCCTGACATGGTTTTATAAGCTCCCTTCTGATAATATCAAGAGCTTCCCTCAACTGGCTAAGGTGTTCATTAACAAGTTTTCCAATAGTAGTAAAATTAGAAAAGGGGCTTATGATCTCTTTTTCAATGGTTCAAAAGAAAGATGAGTCTCTCCAAAGCCATTTACAATGCTTCAACTATGTTAAAAGTGAAATCATTGACTACTCTGAAGACATAGTTGCTCAAGCCTTTAGAAAGGGTCTAATTCAAGGCAGGGCCTTAGAAATGCCCTCACCAAAAGGAAGGTCTACAAGTTCAACAAAGCTCTTGAGAAGGCAACTGTTTACTTAGTAGTAGAGGAAAATGGAACCTCTATAGCGTCTCCCCCAGAGTTATTGTCATAAAGACTCTTTGAACAAAAGAAACAGATCTCCTCCACTTCCAAAGAAAGGGGCAGCCTTTTCCAAAATTGAAAGCAAGAGGGAAAGTGTCAAAAATTGATTAGAAGATAGGCCTCCAATTCTGAAGATAGTTTCGCTAGCTGAAATAGTTCCTATGCTTGAGGAATGAGAGTATTTAAGATGGCCCCAAACTGATGAACCCCAAAACTAGAGAAAAAAGGGAATAAGCTCCTTCTTGTGCCTTCTATAGAGAAAGGGTTTACCCAATTGATTCTTACTTGGCCTTAAAGGAGGAAGAACAGAAGCTCATCTATCGAGGCTACCTGAAAGAATTCATCAAGCACGATGCTGGTCCAACCAAAAACAAAACTAATAAGCTCCTTCTAGAGCTCTCGAAGGCTACAATAGTCATTGAAGTTGTACATAGGGGAAAAGGCCTTCTAGGAACCTCCTACTCTCTAAGAAATTCCTATGCTAAATACGAAAAAGCCTCCACATCACACAAATTGCAAATCGATGCTCGTCCTCAGCAAGCTCTTCCATTCAACTTCTACAAATCTTATCTCAGTAAAGTAACAACACCTCACGAGGACCAATTGGTGTCTCTATCATGATTTCAAATCACCTAGTGTGATGGGTACTTATTAATAACGAGAGCTCCAAGAACATTATCTTCCTCAATGCCCTCAAGTAGATAAATATGGAAGACAAAGTCATTACCAATGAGAAGCACTCATTAGTGGGTTTCAATGGCTCCACTACAGTGACTTATTGCAGCATTGAGCTCCCAATTAGTATCAAAGAAAAACACTACAAAGTACATTCATGATTTTGAGCACATACTTGCCTTATAATGCACTATTGGGACGACCATGGATCTATGAACTTAGGGAGGTGCCGTCAACACTGCAACAACTCTTACGTTACCTTACTGATAGCAAAATCAAAGAGTTTCGTGGAAAGCAAGCCTCTACAAGAGAATGTTATGTTGCAGTTCTAAAGGGTGTATCTCTAAATAAGCAACAAAGGGATTGAGCAGCTTTGCTCCCCCCATTTTTATAGTTATATGTTCGATTCTCCCATTTTCACTTATTATTAGTCTCTTGTAATAAGGCTAATCAAACCAATTAGTTAAACATTAATTGTACTCTTTACTTATTGACACGAAATTCGCAAGTGCATGGGTCAATGTATAAGTGATAGGTATTTAAAGATAAAGTTGTGATACCTATGAGGATTGAATTATCAAGGATTGAGTACCGAACTACAATTACACTAATCTATTTTGGCTAATAGAAAACAGATAGGTGCAAATAATAAAAATAAAATATATACAATATTTTATTAAATATATTCCACACTAACTAATTAAGCACAAAAGAGTTCTAGGAATCCACTCTACCTCAGTTTCCTACACATGGATTTATTTACCATTCCAAACAATTCATGATATGATATCTTATCTAACACCTTACACTAGCATACATTCATCTCTCAAATAAAATACATGGACTATAATAATTAATCTAATTACCCATATCACTTGCCACACTAATTAGATTTCATATTACTCATTAAGACCAAATTTATGGACCACATACAAATGAATAACATTTTTGCCTAAAAGCTATGCATGTTATTTGATTAAAACAAATAATTAAATACTTATTTCAAATCTACTTAATTTTCTCCATGGTAAAATTATTAGCCAAACAATTATTGACATACAAATCAGATTAAATAAAGTATCTAATGTCAATTAATCATAACTAAAAATTAGATGGCCTCTTGACATTCATCACCTAATTATCTCATTAGCTTGAAAGTAGTTGGAATAGATTATTGAAATATCACAAATCACAAAGGATGAAAAAACAAATCAATTCATTGTATAATGAAATTGAGTTCAAGAAGATCCTAACAAGTTTAGCTGTACATAAATATAGTCAATTAAATCTCAAAACAGAGATAAATTGCAAGAAAAACAAATAGAATAAAAAGGTAAAGAAGAGATACACCCAATCTTTTTATGAATATCAACCCCAAATCCTTCAATCTTCCATCATTCTTTTGATTTGCCTCCACTCTAAATTGCTTTCTTTTTCTCTTAAAATTTAGGTTAGTGGAGGAAAAGAGTTGAATTATTTACTTTGGTTGCTAAGAGTCTTATTTATAGACTAAGGGTGTTTTAGAAAGCAAACAATTGTGGTCCAAATAGGAAAATAAAATTTTGGAATATTTCACGCACAAGAAAACTATGCATGCAACGGCCTAAATAAATGTGCGCCACGGCCCAAGGCATTCAGATCACTAATAAAAGTACGTGCACTGTGGCCTAAAATTTGCTCCACTATGGCCCAACGCTTTAGAGTTTGATACTTAACATTGCGGCTCGCAACTTGTGCGCCATGACCCGTATAAATGCTCCGCCACGACATGATATGATTTTTCTTATTTTTACTCCGTTTTCTGTCCTTTCACATACATTGACACAATTGAATATAAATTAAGTCATTTTAACCATAATGAGTCCAAAATAAGGCATATAGCTAGCTTAACAGTAGCTATATAACTCTACTTTCTTAGAGTAATCACTTATTAATGAGAAAAATAAAGCTTAGCAAATAAGTGTCTCAATTTATCACCTTCTTTAACAAAAGCCAGCTTCCATTGAAACTGATACCTCGAAAAGCATGACTTCAATGGGGGTAACAAAAGGGCAAAAAAGAAATTGAGCAACTTTATAAGAAAAAACAAAATGAAGTTGCACATATCCTCCTCTAAAGACCCCTAAACTCCAATAGGCCACACCTAATTTATCAATGCTAATGTAGCATCTCCTTACAACTTCTCGACCACAGCTCATGTAGCTTATGCAAAACATGGCCAACGACACACCTACACTAATAAGTCAGGGAAGAAGCCACACTTCAACTGTAAGTCAAGAGAGGACCAAGTCCTCTAATCAATGGACCCTACTTGCGAACAATATGACTGTCCAGAGTAGCGAAATCACTTGGGCAAGGGGTTATAGAGTGAGACAGCCCAATAATCCTAAGACCTATACGAAACACAGCTTCCACGAAGCTCTAACTTGAAGTTCCCTCATGAACTCTTACCCCTAGAACAAATGGACAAAAGCTAATCTTGGCCCAAACATACAAGCTTTAGTCCATTTTTCTTTCCAAAGGCGACGCTCAAGGTTAGCCTCCTAGCCACTAGATAGAGAAGCTGAGACCAACCCCCTAGCTTCCTATGAACAAAGCTCAAGGATCAAAATTCTCAACTTCTATTAAAGGAAAAGTTCAAGTCCAGCCTCTCAGCTTCCAGATACTAAAGCTAAGATCAAGCCCTTAGCTTCCCATGAACAAAGCTCAAGGCTCAAAATCCTTAACTTCTCTTAAAGGCAATGCTAAAGGCAAGCCTCATAGCTTCCAGATAGCGAAGTTGAGACTTACCCCATAGCTTCCCATAAATGAAGCTCAATGATCAACATCCTCAGCTTCTCTTAAAGGTGAAGTCCAAGGCCAACCTCTCAACTTTCAAATAGCAAATTTGAGACCAGCCCTTTAGCATTTGAGGAATGAAGTCGAGGATCTAAATCCTCAGGTTCTCTTAAAGGCAAAGTTCAAGGACATCTTCTCCACTTCCAAATAGAAAATTTGAGACCAACCCCTTAGCTTTTGATGAACAAAGCTTGAGGATCAAAATCCTAAGCTTCTCTTAAAGACGATGCTTAAGGCCAACCTCTCAACTTTCAGATATCGAACTTGATACTAGCCTTTTAGCTTCCAATGAATGAAGCTCAAGGATCAAAATCCTCACCTACTCTTAAAGGCAAAGCTCAAGGTCAGCCTTTCAGCTTCCAAATAGAAAATTTGAGACCATCCCCTTAGCTTTCCATAAATGAAGCTTGAGGATTAAAATCCTTAGCTTTTCTTAAAGATGAAGATCACGATCAACCTCTCAACTTTTAGATAGCTTTTCTAGATCTAATTGGGTACAGTCCATATAAAGACAGATGAAAATCCAACCTCCTTCAATGGTAGAAGACAAATATTGAAGAGTAAAGATAAGTTCTTCTCTAACAAAGACTAGCTTTCACTATGTATCACATTTGGAAACATTGTTGAGCTTGAGCCATTTGCCAAACCTCAATACAAGTGGATCAGATCATATACCTTATTAAAATAGTTTTGAATAGCTATGTGACTACCATATTGAAAACTCACGGCTATGACCTACAGCCCAAGGGTGGAACATAGTGAGTGACATGCTAACCGCAAGTGCACAAGACACATACAAGTGATAAACATTTAAAGAATGGATGTCGAACCTACAGGGAATAGTATAACTTATAGATAAGTACCAAACAAAATATTACTAATATTATTTGAACAATAAAAAGATAACACGAACAGTAAAATAATGACACTAGACACCTAAAATCACAAATTCATAACGGAAAAAATATATGAGAGAACAAGCTTAGAAATCATTAATCTCTCAACTTCCTAACATGTGAATCACTAAATTTCTCCCAAAATAATTACCAACCAATTATATGATTAATTGACACTAACATATGCATACATTTCTTTCTCAAGTAAACTACACACGATATAACAATCTAACATAATCACACTCTCATGCTAATTAGATTAAACCACTACTCATTACAAATGTCAATTATGGACCACATGCACAAGAATCGTACCTCTCAGCCTAAAAACCATGAGTGTTATTTAATTAAGAAAAACAACTAAATACTTCTACCAAATCTACCTAATTGCCTCTATGGTATAATTGTTAGCCAAACAACTAATAACATTCAAATTAAATAAAATATAATTGAAAAAGTAATTACAATGAGATATTAAAATATCATCACATGCAGTAAATTGGGTTTATAAGACCCCTACATTAATAAAATTAGTTACTCATATTAATAATCACAAATCCTAGAATATTCATCATAGAAGACACCAGATTGATAAAGAAAAGAAAAGGAAAATATTTACAAACAATCTCTTTCACCATAAACACTAGTTCTCTCTTGAATCTTAACAATCTTCAGCCTTTTTTACTTGAATTCTTGAAATTCTTGCTCTAATCTCCCTCAGTATTGGCTGCTGGAGATTTGTGTATTTTAAATGCTAATTGTTCATTGGCTACTAGGTTTAGGACTATCCTTATGTATATATACCAGCCTAGGTAGTTTAGGAAACAAGCAATTACATTCAAAATAGGAAAATGGCAATTTGGGCTGATTTCACGCACATTGGAAATGAGCTCCCCGGGCTACATGGTTTGAGGTTTCTAGCATCTATGTGAGCTCTGACCTAGATAAATGTCACCCTGGCCCACTGCTCTTGGGTTTTGCTAATCAACTTTATGCACCGCGGCCTAAAAATACCCTTGCTGCGACCTAAGGCTCTTAGGTTTTCTGTCCTCTGAGAGCACCACAACCCAAAATGGCTCACATTATGGCCTGAATCTCCCTATTTCTAGGCACATTTCCATCACTATATGTGCCGTAGCCCAAATAATTCCACACTATGGCTTGATATGATTTTTTCCCGTTTTGGCTCGTTTTTACTCTGTTTGCTGTCATTCCACCTATATTGACACATTTAGATATAAATTAAGCATTTCTCATGATACTAAGTACAAACCAAGATAAATAGTTAGCTTAGAAGTGAGCAAATAACTCTACTTTTGTAGAGTTATCAATAGGGGCTACAAGGGGCTAAAATATTTACGAAAAATTAATAGAGTAAGATTTCCCACTTTTTATCTGCGCAATTATATGTTCCATTAATAAAATTTTAAGACATAAATAATTTAAACCAACATTTTTAGTCGCTTTTAGTTACATTTATGCTAATTAATGGTTTTACATGCAATGACATACTTAAATAAAAAATTGAACTCAAAATTAATTACATATATACATGGCATTGGATACCATTAACACCAAAAATATTAAGAATTTATTCTCGGTCAGATTGGAGCATACTTGGGCTAAAAGACAGCCAATTTTTCAAAATTTACCTATTGTTTAGTAACATTTTCATAGACTGCTAAAATTCTTTAGAGTTCTCAACACTGTTGTACACAAGCATCACAAAAGAAAAAAGAATCATCGGCAAAAAAAGGGAAACACTTGGACCTTATTAACCAGCCTGGACACCCTTCATAAACCCTACCTTTTCACTATATCATAACAGCAGGGACAACCCCTCACCACATAATAGCTATAAATAATAGCTTATAAGGTCACCTTGATGAAGACCTCTAGTAGGTTTAATGTCACCCACAATAGAACTGTTAACTATGATTGAATATGAAACGAATGAAATACATCGATAAATATGTTATAAAGTCTGGAAGATAATTTCATTCCACCATATTATATGCCTTACTCATGTCAAGCTTTAAAGCAATTCGACCCTTTAGACCTCTTAATTGTGGGAATAGTCTCAAAGAAATAATAGAATTATCGACAATCTATAGGCTAGGAACAAAAGCACTCTCCCTCCATCAATTAAACTCAGAATCACTAATTTTAGTCTGTTAGCTAAAACTTTAGAAATAATTTTATACGTTACAATGAGAAGGCCAATTGGACGAAACTTAGTCACTTTTCTCGAAAGCTTTCCCTTTGAAATTAGAGCAATATCAGTCTTATTTATTAAATTGATATCAGAATCACCATTTAAAAACTCCAAGCAAGTTGCAATAATATCCTCTCCAACAATGTCCCAATAATATTGATAAAAAAAGTGCCACATACTATCCACATTGGTGCTTTTTTACCACTCGAAACTCCTTCACAATAAACATCAATGTGAACTACTTTCACTATCTTGGTGATAAATTTGTTCTTAAACAACTCAATATTGTTCGATATTCAAGTGTCCCAATATGTAAAAAAAGGTTCTAATAATAATCACAAAAAGTTCCCTCAATCCCACTAGAAGAAGTGAAAAGCTCACCAGAGATAAAAATAATTTCATCAACTCGATTTTGGAGTTGTCGTTAACTTCCACAAGAATGAAAATATGAAGTGTTTTGATTGCCAAACTTCAACTAGTTGGTTTTTACTCGCTGTGCCCACATCTTTCCTCTGCCTGTTTCCTAATAGCCCCCCCGAATGGCTACTCCATCTCCCAAGCGAGTTGATTGTCATTGAAGTTTTGGACAACAAGCTCCCAAGAGCCCCAAAACAAACTTGTGATGTTACAAGATGCTCAACCATGGCATTAGAAGAAATGTTCCTCCACAACCCAATGGCAACACCTCTATCCAGTCGAGCTTTAAAACTGATTCACTACGCTTCACCCAAGTATACCGATAACCTATATAGCCCAAATTTCTCAACCCATAGTATTCAAGAGCCATATGGAAATTTTGCATAAGATACATTGGGAGAAGTTCACGACCCTAGTTTTCAACATTGTTTAGGATCTCTTTGAACTCTCCACACACTAACCATGGTGCCGCTAGTTGAGGTTGTAGTCTCATCAATAAATCCCATGAAAAAACTTGCTGACTTGTTTCTGGTTGTCCATAAAACCTCTTTAGTTTCCACCCTAATCCACCTAGTTCCAACAACCATGCATCAATGTGTCCCTTCGTAATAGACATTGATCTCATAAATTTTGCTGCCTTTTTCAATGACTGGTATTTCCGACTCAGTTAAGATACTATTGACATGAATTTGAGGTTTCAAATGATTTCACAAACTATTGGGATGACTGCTGATTATGATATGAACAAAAGCTGGTTCAACTTTCACACCTCACAAATATTCTACATTGCTCAGGAAGTTCACCATGATACCCTTTCCACCCCAACTAATTTCTCCACTATCTTTTTAAGCAGCTTATTCCAATTCCACAAAAAATTTCATAGACAGCTGAAGAAAACACAAACTAACCACCGAACTCTTCATCAAGACACTCCCACCATACCTACTGAAGCTTGGTCACCTTCTAATGCAATCACCGAACCCCATGATGCCATCAGCTCAACTGATCAACCTATTCAGCTAAATAAAGGTAACATATATCACAAATGAAGACTGCAGGAAATTCAATGAGCAAAAGGAAAGCTCATGGCTTTCTCAGGACTAAAAATAAGAAAATAATCAAAAAACAGTTTCCAATTCAACTTCTCTGGTTTGTCTTAATGATCACCCTTCCACAGAATCTCCAATGAACAACAAAAAAGCTGAAGGCGAGGAGGCGGCCTCTAGCCTGCCCCTAATTGGAAAATGATAGTCCTAAGCTAGAATGGCCGAGGCCTAGGGAGACCCTGAGCCAAAAGGGCCCTGCACTACCTGTTAAGAAGAAACAAATCTAATGTGGTATGGTTGATGGAAACAAAACTCAGTGCAGAGAGCTCTTTTCATTTGAAACAGTCACCTGGTTTTACAAATAGTTATGTTATCCCTGTAGTTAGAAATAGGGGGGGTTTATCTTATTTCAGAATGATAACCATAACACAAACGTTATTAATGTTGGAGAATATTATGTCTGTTTTGAATTTACCCACCCTATTAACTTTAATGAAACGATATGTTTATGTTGTGTGTATATTCCTCCTTACCATTCTCTCAAAATTTAAATTTGGGAAGAACTCATAGATTTCTTGATTCCTTTAAACATCCCTTGGGCTTTAATTGATGATCTAAATAACATCACTAAACAATAAGAGAAAATGGGAGGCCTTCCATTTCATATTCAGAATAATAATCCACTACAACAATTCATCATGACCACCAATGAAATTGAAATTGGAAGTTCTAGAACTCGATTTACTTGGTGCAATAATAGACAATCTTCTGAAAGAATCACTCAAAGATTAGACAGAGTTCTTACTTCTCCTGAATGGATTCTACAGTTCCCCAATGCTCATTGTTTAATTTACCGAAGTTCACATCAGATCATAATCCAATTCTTTTTCATATTCTTGGTATCCGAGAACCTTATAGAATTAGACCTTTTCGTTTCATGGCAATGTGGTATAGAGATCCAAATTGCAAACAAGTCATCCATGAAACTTGGAACAATTTTCAAGCACATAATGATTTCTTAACAAAAATCCAATCACTTTCCTCAAAGTTGAATCAATAGAATAAAAATCAATTTGGTTTTGTGCAACAAAAAATAAGCAAAATGGAACAGAAGCTGAATTTCTTGCAGTCATGTGTAATCACTGAAGAACAGATCCAGGCCGAGCAAACGGTAAAAGAACAGTTAAATGAACAATTAGAAAGACAAAATTCATTATGGAAACAGAAATCAAGGGAATTATGGCTTAATGAGGGAGATAGAAACACCAAATTCTTCCATAATTCTACAATCATTCGAAGGAAATCAAATTTTATTCCTATCTTGCAACTAGAAGATGGAGAGATTACTTGGAATAGAGAAAAAATTGAGCAAGCATTCTCAGATTATTTCAGAAATCTTTTCTCAACTAGCAACCCAAATCTTGAAGAGTACATAAATGAACCGTTTCCAAATGTTATTGAACCTCATCAAAATGATCACATAGCTAGCATTCCCTCTCCTAAAGAAATTAAAGATACCCTTTGGAAAATGCATGCTTTAAAATCCCCTGGACCAGATGGTTTCTCAGTCATCTTCGACAAACAAAGTTGGGATACTATTGGAGTAGATGTGATTAAAGAAATTCAAAGTTTTTTCATTACTGGGGATCTCTATCCCAATTGGAATCAAACTTATATCACACTTATTTCCAAAGTCCAGAATCCAATTAAAGTAACAGATTTTCGCCCCATCAGCCTGTGCAGTATCAATTACAAAATTATTGCCAGAATCCTAGTCAAGCGACTAAGAACTTATATTCAAGATCATATTGCTCCTTATCAAGCTGCTTTTATTCCTGGAAGATGGATAGCAGAAAATACTTTATTAGCACATGAACTTGCTTTTAAAATTCAAAGGAAAACTAGAGGTAAAGAAGGAATGATAGGCATTAAATTGGACATGAGGAAAGCATACGATCTGGTAGAGTGGAATTTTCTACTAAAAGTCATGCATCTAATGGGTTTTTCTTCTAAAGTCTGCAATCTTTTCCACCAATGTATTTCAACTGTTTCTTTCTCAATCCTCATAAATGGTGCTCCTCATGACAAATTCACACCTCAGTGTGGTCATTGATAAGGTGATCCTCTTTCACGTTACCTTTTTCTCATAGTCATGAAATGCCTTACCAGAATGATTATCAAAGCATAAATTCAACAAATCATACATAGAATTAAAGTGTCACCCATAGCTCCCTCCATTTCACGCTTACTTTATGCAGACAATATACTAATTTTTTTAAAGGAGAACATTGAGGAAGCACGGCAAATTAAGAAGATCCTGGACATTTATTGCACTTGGTCTGGACAACAAATAAATTTTCAGAAATCTGTAGTATGGTTTTGAAAGAACATAGGAGATAATCAGAAACACATGATCTGCCAAAATTTATTTGTTATAGATTCATCAGAATTACTCAGAAGCACTTTGGAATTCAACAAAATTTTAGAAAAATTGAAAGACAAATTGAATAGCTGGAAAACCAAACTTCTATCACAAGTAGGAAAAATGACTTTAATATATTCATTTTTGTAGAATTTAACCATATACTCTATGAGTACCTTAAAAATTCCCACAAGTATATGTCATTCTGCTGATTCCATAATTAGAAGGTTTTGGTGGTCCAATAAAACAAACACTACTCACTACTACTCCCCTCTTGCTTAGGACAATATATGTTTACCAAAAAATTTTAGAGGTCTGGGTTTTCAAAATATGGAAGATTTCAACAAAGCAATGCTCTCTAAAGCAGCTTGGCACATTACAACTCAATCTGACAAGCTTTGGGTCAAAGTTTTTAATGCAAAATACCTAAGATATGAACATTTTTTCACAGTCCAGAAACGATTAGGTGCTTCAAACATCTAGAAAGGAATTTTATGGCAAGAGGCCTAGTAAAGGCAGACAGCTACTGGAAATTAGGAAATGGTCACAACTTCAACTTTAAATTTGATCCTTGGATTCCGGGGTTATTAAAATAAAAATTACCAAGTCTTGTTTCTAATAATCTACAACACACTAATATCATTACCGATCTTTGCCGATGGAAAAATCTCTGGACTTGGGACCAAAGGAAAATAATATATCTTTGTGGAGATAACATTGCTCCTTTCATTGAATGTATAAGACCTCCTTCAAACACTCTTGACAAGATTGAATGGTATGGAACAGGTAAAGGGATTTATTCAATTAAAGATGCTTATTCGAATTTAATTTCATCAAGACTTCCCCAAATTTCAAATTCTACAATATGGAAAAAACTTTGGAAAGCCAATATACATGAGAGACATAAGCTTCTTTTATGGAAAATTGTAAATAACTGTTTGGGAACAAAAAAGAAGGTCGAAGCTTTTATGCATATAGAAGATCCTTTATGTTTACTCTGTCGTAAGGAGGTAGAAGATACTGAGCATCTTTTTATCAAATGTGATATTCTTCGCTCATGGTGGCTTCATTGGAAATGAAATATCAATTGGGTTTTTTTTTTTTGGAGAAACTTGATATTCATTCTTACATAAGTTTCATTTTAAACCCATCAAAAAAATGGCTATCTAATGAAATACAACCGGAGAAGTTCACACTAGTCTCAACAATTATGATGGAACAAATCTGGTGGTTACGAAATGAAGTTCTACATAAAGAAATAACCCTCAATCCATTGCAACTCATTCATAGGCTAAACAACCGAATAGAGGAGTTCAATATCCTTCTTGATAAGCCAATGATTAAGGAGACTTTACAAGGCGATGCTGTTGTTATGCCACTTACTTGGCAACCTCCACCTTTAAATGCAATAAAAGCAAATTTTGATGCAGCCTGGCAAAATAGAGAATCTAGTTTAGGTTTTGTAGTCACAGACAGTTATGGCAGAACAATTCATGCATAGGTAGGACACCAAAAATCTAGAAGTAGTGAAGAAGCAGAAGCTTTTTTCATTATTTGTTGACATTTTCTCACAAATTAGTCTATTTAGAGAGAGATAATCAAATAATCATCCAGGCATTCCTTGAAGAAAATTGGCAACAAACTTCTCCAAACATAAAACCAATTTTGTTAGAGATGAATAATAAACTTCATTGCTTTAATATGATTTCCATTAGATGGATACCACGGGAACTGAATTTCAAAGCTCATGACTTGATCCAATGGGCGCACAGAAATTACAGAGTATGCAACATTGATATTGATCTCCTACCGTCTAAACTTGCGGGAACTCTTAATTCCTAAGTGTTTCCCCCATAGACAATTGTCACCCAAAAATATGTCTATTTGATGTAGCAAAAAAAAAGTATACGAATCAAAATATTCTAAATGATTATTTATGACTATTGTTATTAGTCATCAGATAACCATACTAAATTAGAAAGAAAAAAATAAAACTAATCCTATTTATAAGTACACGAATCCAAGGCTTCAATCTTTTTTTTTTCTTTTTCTTGAAAAAACACTTATGCTTTCAACATCCTAGCACGACGCACTTGCCTTGTTCGCCATTACTCTTCTGTTTGGTTGCCCATCGCTGCTTCTTAATGTAACTTACTCAGGTTTCCTATTACTGATGGTTTCCTATTGTGCGATGAGATCCGCCATAGTCTCGCCCACAAAACTCTCTCACTCTCGGCTAGTTCAATGCATTGCTTGTGCTTTCCCACTCATGAGCTCTGCCTCACCTACCGAGAAGTCATTGTCTCCATAGACTTGACCTTGAAGGAAGATGGCACTACTGAAAACAAAACCCTCAAATCGCTCGGTGTTTTCTTCCATCAAAACTTCGTTTGCCTCCTAAGCACTTTTCGTTTGAATGATAGTCTGTAAAGGTAATTTTATTGTACCTTGTTAAAAATTTCATAAGGGCTTTGCTTGGTACAAATTGCAGTAACATTTTTGTAAATTTATTGAATGGGTGTTATCTGAGTATTTTGATCTAGCTATACATTATTAAAATTTAATAATTTGTGCCTGTGGAGTTTTGCCTCCATCATTGTCTTTGTTCATGTTTACCTCGATTCATATTATACTTGGGTGAATATAATAAGTTACCTGCAAATTATTGTTTGAGCATGATTTTTCTCCCATGCTTTATTGGCATTTACAAGTGTGTTATTTGTAGATCATGGCTTATTGCAGCTAGTGTTCAGTTGTCTTGTTTAAAATGGTTTAAAGAGAAGGGTCACAAAGATTGATTTCATTATTGTGCTCAATCTATTTGGCCAATCATGGAGTAGGTGAGGCAGCCCAAGAAGGAAAAGCTTTGTCATTCATGAGTGTCATCTTGCATTCTCATAGATAATTTCCTAACAAATCAATTTAATTGATGGGAAAAACCAAATTTAATTCCTGCAAATCACATGAGGTTAGGTTGGTAGAAAAGATACTGTTGTGCCCAAGATCGGATAATAATGTGGAAGCGATAAAATAATAATAACGAGCACCCACAAAAATTATAAGAAAAATAATCAACAGAAAGGACATAAAGATTTAAGTTGTTCAGTAGTCAATGTGACTACCTAATCTACTGTTGAGGCCGGCCCCGAAAAATTCCACTATATTTATCAAAGAGGAGTACAATAAGATTTTCCGACAATTAATTAGCAAAATTACTCAAATACACTCAAATCAATCTCTTTCACAAAAGCAATAAATAAATAAATCTGTCTTGCTAGTTTAGCAACAACAGATAAATCAAAAATAGTAACTATAAATCTGTTACCAAATAATTGAAGAGAGAAATAATATTCTTGATTGGGTTCTAGATCGAAAAAGAGGTCTCCAATATTTCCTACTGCTGATTTCCTTATCTCCCTTTATGCCGCCTTTGTTCCTCTTGCTGCTAATAATATAAAACTACTGCTAATGATAATAATTGGCTGATGTATTTTGATGGAGTTGTATGTGAATATATATAAGATTTAATCTGAGGTATATTAATAACCTAATGGGCTCTATTAGGCCCAATAGAATTAAGTAAATAAAACGTCCCGTATTTGGTACATAAATTAACAATCTCCACCTTGGACCAAAAAATACTTACCAATATCTTCAAATGTTGACCCTCCAGTATCACCACCTTAAGGTGCCTCTCAGTAGGCACCAAAAACTAGCATTCCATTTATGGATAGGAATGCTCCACCCTCTTCAAGGTTCTCAACAAGAGCTAATATGGATCAAGTCCAAGCAATGCTCGAACTTATCCCTTGGCACTGATTTTGTCAACATATCAGCTGCATTCTCTTTTGTATGAACTATTCTTTAATCTTGTGATACCTCACACTAGTCCTCTCATAGAAAACTTGATTCTTGTCTAATTGAATAGCACTTTAACTGTCACATAGAAGAGGTACACTCTCTTGTTTGAAACCAAGTTGTTCTAACAAACCCATAAGCCATATGCCTTCTTTTGCTTCCTCAGTCATAGCCATATATCCTCTGTCGTAGACAGTGCAACTACATCCTGCAAATTTAACTTCCAACTAATACAGCCACCACTAGAAGTAAAGACATAACTTGTCATCGACCTTCTGGTATTAACATCACCGGCATAGTAAGAATCCACATAACCCATTGTAACATTAGACGCACCATTTTTATCAAACATGATGCCACAATCACGTGTGCTTGTCAAGTATCTAAAAATCTACCTGTCAAGTATCTAAAAATCTATTTAACAGCATTACAATGCTTTTTACCTGGATTTTTCATGTACCTACTCACAACACTTACTGCTTGAGAAATATCATGTCTAGTGGAAATCATCAAATACATTAGACATCCAACTACACTAGCATAAAGCACCTGATCCATGTACTCTACCTCATCCTCTGTACTATAACATAAACTCGTGAAAAATCGAAAATGTGTTGCAAGGGGTGTGCTCACTTGCTTAGCATTCAACATGCTAAACTTATGCAGGATCTTCTCCATGTAACCTTTTTGGGACAACCAAAGTTTACTAGCTCTCCTGTCACGATTGATCTCAATTCCAAGGATCTTTTTGGCAACACCAAGATCCTTCATCTCAAATTTGCTCCTAAGCAAATTCTTTAAGTCATTGATCTTTTCTTTACTTTGAGCTGTGATTAACATATAAAGTAGACAATACTAATGTTCTATCACACCAACCTTAAAGTAAACACAACAATCATACCCCAGCGACAATAACCATGAGAAATGATGAAGGAGTCAAACCCTTTATACCATTGATGAGGTGATTGCTTCAACTCATACAATGATTTCATCAATCTGTAGACATAGTCTTCTTTATCGGATTCAATGAACCCTCTGGCTGTTGTATGTAAATCTTCACATCCAAATCTCCATGGAGAAACGCAGTTTTGACATCTAACTGCTCCAACTCTAGGTCATACAAATTGACCATATCAAGAACAACTCTGATGGAAGTATGCTTCACAATAGGTGAAAAAATCTCATTATAATCAACTCCTTCTTTCTGTGAATATTCTTTTGCTACCAATTGACTCTTATATTGCTTTAGTTCTTTAATTCAATAAACCTATTTGCAACCAATAGCTCTATTTCCCTTAGGCAGTGGAACTAACTCCCATGTCTTGTTCTTGTGTAATGACTTCATCTCATCTTTCATTGAAGCCTTCCACTTCTCACTGTCTTTTCTGCTTATAGAATCTTGGAAAGAAATAGGATCATCACTACGAGTGAACAAAGCAAATGAAACTGTATCATCTTCAAACCCAAGTTTCTGTGGTGCCCTACGAATAAGTGGCTCCTTATGAGTAGTAATGCTATACTGCCTAATTGCTGCTCTTCATCTTAAGCCTGTGGTTGCTCTTGATCCTGGACCTGTGGTTGTTGCTGAACCTCTCTAATGACCGGCTGATAGACCTTATCCTGTGAGTTTTTAAATGTGAACTCCACCTCCTTTGGAGCTTTACCCTTCTCACCAGAAATTTCTGACATAGGCTCTACTATCACACTTTTCAATATAGACTTCTCGTCAAAAATCACATCTTTGATAATAACCAATTTCTTAGCTTCTGGATTGTACAACTGATGAGTGCTCGAAAAGCACTAATATTTCGTGATTAATTGTGCTTAATTGTTTGATATATAGATTTATTATTATTGTTTATTCAATTAATTTCATAAATCTATCCATTCGGAGTCACGGGTATATTTTAGTGCATTTCAGGTGTTTTTAGCGTCAAATGAGTCAAATGATGAAAACACGCAAAGACGGGACACCTACGGCGCTCTGATCACGAGTTACGGGCTAAACAAGACAAATATGTAATAGAATGATGCATTGAATGCAATTTGACGCTTAGTTGGGAAAAAAGTCATTTTATGGTCCAACAGGGCATAGTGCTAGGACATGTCATATCTAGCAAAGGAATTGAAGTTGATAAGGCTAAGGTAGATTTAATTGCAAAATTGCCTCCACCTACATCTGTTAAGGGTATACGAAGTTTCCTAGGACATGCAGGTTTTTATAGACGGTTCATTAAGGATTTTTCCAAAATTAGTCGTCCATTATGTAATCTGTTATCCAAAGACACTTTGTTTGATTTTAATGATGAATGCCTTGTTGCTTTTAATGCTTTAAAGGATAAGCTTACTTCTGCACCTATAATTGCTGCTCCTAATTGGTCTTTACCGTTTGAAATCATGTGTGATGCGTCTGATTATGCTATAGGAGCTGTTTTAGGGCAAAGAGTGGATAAGAGATTACATGTTATATACTATGCAAGTAAAACACTCAATGACGCCCAAGTTAACTACACCACCACTGAAAAAGAGTTATTGGCTGTGGTATTTTCACTTGATAAATTTAAGTCTTACTTGGTAGGAACTAAAGTTATTGTGCATTCGGATCATGCCGCTTTGAGATATTTATTGACTAAACAGAATGCTAAGCCTAGACTCATTAGGTGGATCCTACTTTTACAAGAATTTAACCTAGAGATCAAAGACAAGAAAGGGACTGAAAACGTAGTGGCTGATCATCTGTCTAGGTTAATTACTGAATATGAAAATGTTGAAGGTGAAAGTAAGGACACAATCATTGAAACCTTCCCTGATGAACAATTGTTTACGATAGGTCCAAATCCATGGTATGCTGACATCGTTAATTATCTAGCTAGTGGTATTTTGAGACCTAACATTACTTTTCAGGACAAGAAAAGGTTTTTCAGTGTTTGTAGGCAATACTTTTGGGATGACCCGTATTTGTTCAAGCTATGTCAAGATCAAGTCATCCGGAGGTGTGTGCCCGAACAAGAACATGAAAGCATCTTAACCTTTAGCCATGAGCTACATTGCGGGGGCCATTTTGGTGGTAAGAAAACGGCCCTAAAGGTATTACAATCCGGTTTTTATTGGCTTACATTATTTAAGGATGCTAACATGTTTTGTTTGAGATGTGATAGATGTCAAAGGACCGGTAACATTGGTAAGCGTAACGAAATGCCTTTGACATCTAACCTTGTAGTGGAATTATTTGACGTGTGGGGGATTGACTTCATGGGTCCTTTCCCCCCATCTTTTGGCTACATTTACATACTAGTCGCTGTAGACTATGTTTCAAAGTGGGTAGAAGCGATACCCACTAGAACTAATGACGCTAATGTGGTTATTAAATTTTTGAAGGATAACATTTTTAGCATATTTGGCACACCGAGGGCGATCATTAGTGATGGAGGCAGCCACTTTTGCAATAGACTCTTCGATGGACTTTTGAAGAAGTACAACATTTCTCATAGAGTGGCTACCCCAAACCATCCCCAAACTTCGGGGCAAGTGGAAGTGAGCAACCGACAAATCAAAGGGATATTGGAACGCACAGTGCGCCCCTCAAGGACAGATTGGTCAGTTAAACTAAATGATGCCTTGTGGGCATATCGTACAGCGTACAAAACTCCAATTGGTATGAGTCCCTACCGGTTGATTTTTGGTAAAGCATGTCACTTACCGGTTGAGCTAGAACATAGGGCTTATTGGGCTATTAAGAAACTCAACATGGACATGGAACAAGCTGGAGAAAAATGATTACTTCAATTGAGCGAACTTGAGGAAATTCGAGACGAAGCTTACGAAAATGCCAAAATCTACAAAGAGCGCACTAAGCGCTATCACGACAAAGGGCTCCTCGGTAAGTATTTCGTTTCCGGAATGAAAGTTCTATTATATAATTCACGTTTGCGTTTGTTTCCAGGAAAACTACATTCTAGGTGGAACGGACCGTACACAATTGCCAACGTACTTCCACACGGAGTAATCGAGTTGCTCAATCCGAAAACACAAGAACCGTTTAAGGTAAACGGGCATCGTGTCAAGCCATACTTGGAAGGAGAAAATTTGCAAAGCATCGATTTAATACATCTCCTCGATAAATAGACACGAGAGCATCCACGTCTTGCTAAGACGTTAAACTAAGCCCTTAATGGGAGGCACCCATTCGGTATTGTATTTCTTTCGTTGTTTTTATTTCTTTTCTTATTTTTATCGTATTTTTATTTTCTTAAGGCAATGAGGACATTCCCAAGTTTAGGTTGGGGGTGGATACATTGCATGGTTTTCTAAAAATCCAAAAAAATCAAAATTTTTAAAAAAATTGTGTGCGCCGCGGCGGGGAAAATTTGTGCCGTGGCGTGATACTTTCTGTTTCAAAACAATTTTCAAAAATAAATGTGCGCCGCGGCGGGGAAATTTTGTGCTGCGGCGAGGGACTTTCTGTCTCAAACTAAATTTTTCAAAAACATGTGCGCGCCGCGGCGGGGAATATTTGTGCCGCGGCGAGGAACTTTCTGTTTCACGCACAATTTAAAAATTTTAACCGCGCCGCGGCGGGAAAAAATGCATGCCGTGGCACACCTCTGAAAAATGGGAAGAAAAGGCACTCGGGCAAACCAAATTTCAAATCAATTTAAATTTTCAGAATTTTCCCACACTTTCTCTCATTTTCTCTCATTTTCTCTCCACTTCTCTCTTCAATCTTTGCCCAAATTTTCACCAAAATCAAAACTTTTCTTCACCATTTCATCAATCCATCATTGCTAACACCTTTTCCCCATTCAATTTCATCAGAATCGCTTCAAAAATCAAGTTCCTCTCCAAGTTCAAGGCTAGGGTTTCAAGACCAATTTGGGGTTTTTGCTCCAACACTTCAATTGCTTTCTACAAAGTTATATTCGTCACATTTCTTCTTCAATTCAGTATTTATTTCTTGGAAATTGTGAAAATTTGTCTGAATTTGGGAATTAAGTGAAAGGGAGAAGAGGGGAACCAATTTTGGGGTTTTTCTAAAATTTCTGGAATATATAATTGGTAGTTGAATTTATTTAGTTTAAAGACTGAAATGGCCCCAAAAAGAAAAGTTGGTGATAGTAGTAGATCAAAAGGGAAAGGAAAAGCGGTTGAAGATCGAAATTATGAAACTTCTCGGTTTGTAAGCCGAGAAGCACAAGAACGGTACGAGGGTGCCGCCAAAAGGAACAAAGGATTTGTAAATGAGAGGGGGATGGATTTTGGTCAAGTAGGAGTGATGGAAATATCTGACATAATTGAGAGACTAGGGTGGAAGAAATTTGCTTATGCCCCGGAAGAGGGTGTGAGTTCGCTTGTTAGGGAATTCTATGCCAATGTACCGGAAGCACGTGAAGGAATGGTTTAGGTGAGGGGCATTGAGGTCCCTTTCAATAGGTCGGTGATCAACTCGTACTATGGGTTGAGGGATGTTCAGAATAGTGCGTATGAAACCTACTTAACGCAGGTTGATTACGAAGAAGTGATTAGCACCCTAACCGATGGATACGGTGAGTGGGAGTATAAAGGGGATATGGTAAATATATTTCAAGCCAAGCACTTAAGGACCCATTCCCGAATTTGGCAATACTTTGTTTGCTCAAGATTAATGCCGACTCGGCATTACAGCACAGTGGATCGGGAAAAGGCTATTCTACAGTTTGCTATAGAGACCGAGCGGTCAATCGACGTGGGATTGGTGATACAACAAAGGGTTGTGTACTCAGCTGAGCATCACAACATTAGTTACTTCTTTCCCCAGCTCATAACCGCCTTATGTGTCAAACATGGAGTCAAATACGACACAGGCGAGGTCCTATTGCAGCCGGCTGAAACATTGACTTTTGCTTACATGCAACACCTTACTAGCGGGTCAAAGGTTGGGCAAGGAAGCAGAAAGGGTGATTCTTCAAGGAGCGCTTCTGCAAAAGATAGGTTGGTAAACCTAGAAGCAAAAGTCAATGAGATGCATCAATATCAACACGAGATGCGTCAATACCAAATCCAACAACAAGCATGGCTCAGTGATCACATGAAGCATCAACATGACTACCAAGCCCTACTCCACAGCATGATGAGTTGCCAATTGACACAGAGTGGAGTAGATCTCACCCAATTTCAACCACCTCCACAATATCCCGGACATGATTTCACGTTTATACCACCAGCGAACCAACCCGAGGAGGATAATGACCAACACGAAGATATGGAGGACTGAGCCTCTTATTTGTAATTTTCTTTGGTTTTATTTTATTTTATCTTTATTTCAGACTAATTTTCTTTTATTTGTTTTCATTTGTTTTATTATTTTATTTTCCTTTATTTTTTTATTTTATTTTGGATTGTTTAACTTAGTTTAATGTTTTTCTGTTTTCATCTGACTTAGTTATAATTTAAATTTGGGTTTGAGTTTGAATTGTGTTGCATACACTTTGAGGTTCAATATATGGTCATACACATAAATTCTTCATGAGAAAAGCGAGGAACAGTGAACCGGAGCATAACGAGTAATGACACAATCTCATACGAAATGGGGCTAACTTCTCACACTTTTTCTTATTTCTTTTGTTCTTCTTTTTCCACATTGAAGACAATGCAGAAATTAGGTTGGGGGTGGGAAGAATATTCCATGAGCATGAAATATGGCAAATTTTAAATTTTTAACTTTTGTCACTTGAATTGTTTTAGGTTAGTGTCGTTTCTACTTGAGTCAATCCAGAAATCTATGATATTAACATGATTGTAATGACGGTGACATATGAGAGATGTTAGACTTTTACCTAAGCAACGAAGCACATAAATGTTAGATTCATCTAATTTGAGGATTTTGTGGTACATGTTGTAGTTTGCATGGTTAGTATAGCTATTTTGATTTGTGGAATGTATGCATGTTCATGATATGTTTTAAGTCTCAACAAGCTCTAGAACCCATTTGAAAACAAATTGAAGCGAAATAATAGAAACAAATGCCACCTAGAAAGTGATTTAAGCCATCCTTGGACCGTTTGGACTTTTCAAGCCTCCCCGTATTATTGTTATCCATAGTATACCCTTGAACTCAACATTGACATATATTGTACTACCCTTAGTGATAAGAGTACTCAATATAATATTTGATTTTCATGAGCAATTATGTTGAATTTATCTTGCTTCATCATTGATTAAAAACAAATAAAAAAAAATGATGATGATGATGATTGAAAAAAATAAGCAAGAAAAATAAAGAAAGAGAATCAAGTAAAAAGATCCAAGGGACATATGGAATTTATAGGAGGATGAAAAAGAACACTTGGTGGAAAAAGTTGAAAATAAGTTTGTGACATAAAAAGTACTTTTGTCCTATTGAAAACATCATTTTTGTACTTTCATAATCACACACCTAACCACAACTTTACAAGCCTAATGAAGTCCTATTGATTCTAGGTAGTTTGATTTCTATATTAGTGGAAATGAGTTTGAAAAATGAGCATATGGAGTTTGCAAGTGCAAAATTCACATTAATATTTTACTTGCACATTTATGAGATATTGAAATATAACCTATGAATATCATGCATGACACAGTCAGATAGTATAACTAACGGGTTTGTGGTTTGATTGGTTGTTCAAAATTCGATTACCATGATGAGTTTGATGTTTGGACTGTTTTTGAGCTTAGGTGATGTTTAACTATTTCATGTATCATTCGTTGTTAACAATTTTTGAGATGTATGCATGGATTGATTCAAGTATGTTTTGAGTCTTTATTTATTTTTGTTAGTTACGATGTTTGCGGGTATCATCACTGGAAACCCTCACAAGACTATAACTCGTCCACTAGGGCCACCTAGGGGTTTAAAGGCTTGTTGCATATGCTAAATGCAACCATGACAATCTACGGAAGTGATTTAGGTCGCTTCACTTGCTAGAGACTAGCAAGAAGCTGGTTGGGGGTTGTGATGAGTGCTCGAAAAGCACTAATATTTCGTGATTAATTGTGCTTAATTGTTTGATATATAGATTTATTATTATTATTTATTCAATTAATTTCATAAATCTATCCATTCGGAGTCACGGGTATATTTTAGTGCATTTCAGGTGTTTTTAGCGTCAAATGAGTCAAATGATGAAAACACGCAAAGACGGGACACCTACGGCGCTCGGATCACGAGTTACGGACTAAACAAGACAAATATGTAAGCCTTACATATTGTACCATTACACATGTAAGGGAGTAAGCATGAAGAGAAGGAAAGCAATGCGCGCTGCGGCGAAGAAATCATGCGCCGCGGCGAGGGTCTCAACAATGCATGTAAAGTCATGTACATTCCATGTACACTGTTACATGCAAGGCGCGCCGCGGCGAAGAAATCATATGCCGCGGCGAGAGGCTCTCGGGTTACATGCTAGGAATCCAAAAACATTGCGCGCCGCGGCGAGGAAAAGTTATGCCGCGGTGGGGAGCTCTCGGGTTTTTACATAATTTCCAGAATTTGTGTTGCGCCGCGGCGGGGAAAATGCATGCCGCGGCGCGCCTATTCCTATGTCAATCAAGATTCATGTAAACCCTTACATCTATAAATACCCCCTCAGAGTCCCCCTTACATACAACTCTTAGATTTCACAATTTTGCGACCAAACACTACATTCAATCAGTTTTGAGAGCGTTGCCACACTCTAACGAAGCGAGAGAAACTATTCTAAGGATTCAAGGAAGCCGTCGACGATCGAAGATAAAGCTTACGGAGAAGAACACTATCCCATCCATAAGCGGTATTGAGATCTAGGATTTTCTTGTTGTTATAGAATTAATTTTTCTTCTCTTTTTGTTAAAGTGTATGATCATATTTTATTTGTCTATGAATATTAATATGAACATGAGCGGCTAGTTTTATTATGGATGTTTAGTTTGTGTTGCCATGTTTGCTAGAATTGTGTATGGTGTATCTTATTGATTTGGAATAAACGAATTACTTTTTGATTAAGAGCATGTTTAGATATTTAATTATGAATTATCATGGGCCCATTTGATGTTCGTAGTTAGGTTGAAAAATCTGAAAATTTAGTTATAGGAACGTCACCTTAACTTTATTCTGAAACGCTTAATCAAAGCTTCAATTTAGTGACTTAGTCATAGCATTAATTTGATTGGCATGTTTTTCCTTGCGCGTAATTTGATTACTAATTGATTTACCCTGACCGTAGGCAGTTAATTAGTTAATCAACAAAGAGATTTACCCCGACCGCAGGCAGTCTCGTAATTAAAAGGAAAGTTGGTAGTTTTGTTTATATAGGGCGTTCATGTTATTTCACCATACCTTTTCGATGCAAGCATGGTCAACCAAACTAAACGTCCGTACATCCTCCATTGATTTTTAATCCATATTGAATTGATTGTTTACTTGCGATCTTGTTTTCTTTTAATTGTCGTATGATTGTTCTCGTTACAAAA
The DNA here is from genome assembly GCA_029378325.1 of Elaeagnus macrophylla. Lineage (NCBI taxonomy): Eukaryota > Viridiplantae > Streptophyta > Magnoliopsida > Rosales > Elaeagnaceae > Elaeagnus > Elaeagnus macrophylla. The sequence continues at coordinate 40,904,653 of CM055641.1, read as the reverse complement.
CAAACAACCTTTTTACTGTTTTAGTTGCTTTAGAATTCTAGTTACTTAGAGTTTTAGTTTCACTAGAACTCTATTTAATTAGTCTTTTATTTTCATTAGAACTCGAATTAGATTAAAAAGTTAGTTATTTAGAACCACTGCAATTCCTTGAGAGACCGACCTTGGAAGTTGCTTATCACTTTCCTACGAGTGATTCGTACACTTGCGAGTACACATTTTAACACATCAACAACCTGTAACCTTTGACACCTTTTTGGTAGCTAAGAAAAATGCACTTCTTGAATTTGGCATCCAACTTTGATCTCTCGTCACTTTGTATATGAACAAAAGCAGGACAACCAAAAACTTTTAGTATAGAAGAATCAACAGGTTTACAATACCATACCTCCTCGAGAATTTTGAAATCGATGGAAGAATGAGGACTTCGATTAATGAGGAAAACTGCAATGGTCATAGTCTCTGCCCAAAACTTATTTGGCAAACCTACTTGCAATCTCATACACCTTGCTCTCTCTGCAATGGTTATGTTCATCCTCTCAGCAATTCCATTTTACGGAGCAGTCTTCCTCATTGTATAATGTCGAATAATACTAGCTTGCTTGCAGAACTTTCTGAATGCCTTGTGCTTGTACTCGATATCATTATCAATTCTCAAAATCTTTAACTTTCTGCCATACTGGTTCTCTAGTCTGCCTTCCATTCCTTAAAGATATCAAATACTTGAGTTTTACTTCTCATAAAATAAACCCAAACTTTTCTAGAGCAGTCATCGATGAAAGTAACATCATAGTAAGCTCCACTTTGAGAAGCAATAGTCACGGGTCCCCAAACATCTGAATGAACATAGTCCAAAATACCAGAACAAGAGTGAATTACTGCCTTAAAATTAACTCTTTTCTACTTACCATAAATACAATGTTCACAGAAATTGAGCTTGTAGATCTTCACAACCTTCAACAAGTTCCTTTTATGAAGTTCCAACATATTCTTCTCACCCAAGTGTCCAAGCCTCATATGCCAAAGCATAGTATCATCAAAAGTAGGATCTTCAGAAATTAAAGTTGCTCCACCTACAACAGTATTTCCAATCATCTTGTAGAGATTGCCAAATTTCTTTCTCTTACTTACTACTAAAGCTCATTTAGACACCTTGAGCACTCTATCTTTTGCAGAATATGAATAGCCCAACTCATCTAACCCACCAAGAGAAACTAGATTCTTTTTCAGGTCAAGGATATGTCTTACACTTGTCAATGTTCTCACAATACAATCAAACATCCTAACCTTAATGGTTTTTAATCCAACAACTTCACATTTTGCATTGTTTCCCATATACTCACAATTACCACTCTTGGGAGTATAAGTATCAAACCAATTTCTATGAGGGCACATATGATAGGAACAACCAGAATCAAAAATCCAAGAATTAGCAAAGGAATCAATACTTGATGAGACAGATAGTAAATCATCATCTTTATCTTCACTTTTATCCTCTACAACACTAGTTGAATTAGTGGATTGCATCTGGTTTTTTCTATCCTCTAGATCCTTGGCTAATATTCTGTAATATTTTCGAATGTGATCCTTTTTGTGACAATAATGAAACTCCATGTCTTTATTAAACTGTCTACATCTTGAGCTTGATTTTCCTTTACATTTATCATGATTTCTGTCTTTAGACTTGCTTCTTCCACTCCTATAGTTGCGATTATTACTAGTGACAATGAGACCATCTGTTTGTGATTGCTCACCATCAACTTTCTTCTTGTGTTAAGACAGCAAAGCTTCCTTCATACTCTTAAAATCAATAGTATCCTTTCCATACAATAAGGTGGTAATCAAATGATCATAAGATAATGGCAAAGAACACAATAACAACATACTTTTATCTTCATCATCAAATATTACCCCCAACTAAACAAGTTTAGAAATTAACCTATTGAAGGTATTCATGTGTATCAATAAGTTTGTATTTTCAGATATACAAAGAGTATACAACTTTTTTCAAAAATAATTTATTTGTCATATCTTGGCCATATGAAGCTGCTCTAAAGTTTTCCATAAATCATAACCAATTTTTTGATTAAAAACATTATGAACTATCTCATCTGAGAGTCCTTGACGAATTGAACTTGCTGACTTTTGATCAAGCGCATCCCATATTTCATCTTTCATATTATCAGGCTTTTTATCTTTTCATTGTAATGGCTTTACAACTCCTTATTGAATCAATACATTGTTAATATGCGTCTGTCATAGCGAAAAATCATTATCTCCATTAAATCTTTCAACCTTTGTGGATGACTCTACACTTGTCATCTTTTTAACCAAGCTCTGATACCACTTGTTGTGCTCAATATCGGATAATAATGTAGAAGCGATAAAATAATAATAACGAGCACCCACAAAAATTATAAGAAAAATAATCAACAGAAAGGACATAAAGATTTAAGTGGTTCAGTAGTCAATGTGACTACCTAATTCACTATTGAGGTCGGCACCGAAATATTCCACTATACTTATCAAAGAATAATACAATAAAATTTGCTAACAATTAATTGGCCAAATCACTCAAATACCCAAATACACCAAAATCAATCTCTCTCACAAAAGCAATAAATAAATAAATCTGTCTTGCCAGTTTAGCAACAACAGATAAATAAAAAAAAGTAACTATAAATCTGTTACCAAATAATTGAAGAGAGAAATAATATTATTGATTGGGTTTTGAGTCGAAAAAGGGGTCTTTAATGTTGACTGTTGCTGATCTCCTTATCTCCCCTTATGTCGCCTCTATTCCTCTTGTTCCTGATAATATAAAACTGTTGCTGATGATAATATTGGCTGATGTGCAGTGAATTACCTGAATAAACAACTTTTATCCGCTGAATGCTTTTATACGTAAATAGCAAATATATAAATCTAAACACACAGTTTGAATATTAGTTACATTTCAAAATTACAGTTTTACCCTCGGCTCCATTAATATGTATATCAGCATAATCAGAATCTAATTTTATAACTAAATTTGGATGTACAACTTACATAAAAAATATATGTGAATGCATGCATTATATTAAAATATGTCAATACATGAACATTCTAATCTAATATAAGAGACAAAAAAACCCACTATAATGTAATTCTTGATCAACTTCAATGCACGTTCTAATCCAAGATAAAACATACATAAAACATCAAAGTAATTAGAATAAAAAGAATATAACAAAATTTAAATATACAATTTACATGCAAAAATAAATGTAAATGTACGCATTATATTAAGAAATTTTAAGTCAACTTACTATAAAAACAGCAGCAGTAATCAGTAATCAGAATAAAAAATTTGAATTTACAGCTTACATGCAAAAATAAATGTGAATGTACGCATTACATTAAGAAATCTTAAGATCCTGAAATATCTTGTGTCTTTATTTCCATTATTTCTTGATTTTTCGTTTGGTTTTTTATGATTTCTGTCATTTTACAATATATTTTTATTGTATGTAAGGGTTACATTCAGATTTGATTCGTATGTAAATGTTACATTTAAATTTTTAAACTTGAATGACTCATGGGTTGAAAATGTCATTTGGGCTTTATTAAAACACAGTCGTTTTGCTATTTTGAGTAAAAAAGTTAGTTTCTCTCTTTTCGGTGCTATCTCAGGTAATTAATACAAACAAATTAACAATATAAGATACAAATGTAAATGTTAATTCAATAC